>CM042425.1:34763991-36113991 GCA_023631565.1 Gymnocephalus cernua | reverse complement strand
GTAGAAATACATCTCATGTATGCTTCAATGTAAAAGGGGAAAATTATAATTTGTTTGTTTGTCAATCTGCTTAAATCAATCAATCAATCAATGTATTATTATATACAATTTGTGTTGCAGCAGGCATAAAGCATAAAAATATAGATAACATAGATGTATAAAATGCACATGAATACACAACAGATTACAGTATTGCTTACAGTAGATAAATTATCGTCAAGAAAGACATAATTCTATATCAACAACAACAAACTACAAGTACAGTGTGACCTGTTACTGTCATCCTATCATCATCATCATCATCATCATCATCATCATCATCACCAACAACAACAAGCCACAAATACACCCCAATAGCTGTTTGCGGCTACATTTATTATTAGGTTTGCTATGTATGCTATAGTTGACAGTAGATACACGAAACTAGGGGGAAAGAGTGGGGGGATGACATGAAACTCTGGAGCAGAATCTCGGAGTAATGCTACTAGGCTTTCTGATCTTACATATTTTATTCCAGTGTAGTCCATAGCTAAAAGGTAAGAGAACATATACAGTTTTTAATTAAATAAGTTAAAAATAAAATGAGAAATGAAATACAATGGACAATAAAAAGCTATATACACAATATATAGGTTATAATAAAAAGTTGTACAAATATGTGTACAAAAGACATCCAGTATTGTGCTGCTATATTGTATATTATTGACTATACAGTAGACTTAAAATTAAAACAGATAACCGCGTTGCACGTGAACATGCGTTCATATGTGCATGCACAAAATTAACTAAATGACAAGAACTTATAACAAAGTTTAAGGTCACAGAGCAACAAAGCAAACATTAAAAAGATTAAAAAAGAGAGTTGCTGTAGTAGATAGTTACTAGTGATGGACTTATCTCTCTGTTAGGAGCCGGTTTGCACTCATAAACCTTGTTCCAATGCTTGATCTAAAAGAGGTACTTTTTTATTAGTGTTGGAAAAGGGAATGTAAAAACTATTTAGAAAGAAACAGATACAAATACAGTGCATTTAGAAAGTATCATACCATTGGGCCCATTGAATCCACAAGAGTTTCAGCTCTCCAGTCATACCCAAGTTATGCAATTCCAATTCTGTTTAGGGACCCCAGTATGCAGACATATTCAAATACACCATTTTAGAATAGGAGAAAATAACACATTTGTACTGCATGCAAAACAATGCATAGTTTTTGTGTGTGCCAAAGACAGCATTGGATTAGCATAAAGCGGGCATGTCTGTAAAGGGGAGATTCATGGAGAATAGAATCCATTTTCATTCAGATATCTTGAGGTGAGAGGTCAAGGGACTCCTTTGAAAATGACCATGTCAGTTTTTCCCTCTCCAAAATGTAGCCTTCAGTCAATATTTAGCCTCCTTACCAACAAGCTAGCATGACATAGCATTGTTGGTACCAATGGATTTCTATGGTTATCTAGTGTCATACGATAGTTTCCTTCACTCTAGTATACTATAACAGCCCGGGGACGCTAACTGACCAATCAAAATCCATCTGAATTTACAACATGGCAATGTTGAGCATTAAATACTTAATTTCCTGCATTGTGGTGAATTTCTATGCACCTATTAGTACCTTTTTCTGAATCAATATGCTGGAAATATCTTTATGTAAAGGGACACAAATTACAATTCAAATATAAAAACATAATGGAATATATTGCAGTAAGGCTCTCAGGTATTCTGCATTTATTCTCCTTTGGATCAACTTTCCTAATTATATCTGAGTCAGCACACGTGTAGCTTAGGCATCATTTACTCTTACCTTCTCTTTTGCATCTTTTGTTGGGGAAGTAACCTCCTTAAATGTGCATATGGCAATTATTCACCTCAATTATACATTATTAATTTTAATGGATTAATAAACCCCTGGACTTTAATATTTCAGATGTGTTTGAGCAAGATTTCTGCTCATGTCCAAAACTTTTGCACATTCAAAATATAACTCATCCCATGCTCTCTGAGATTTGGAGGAGTCGTGATATTTTGTGAAAAATAAAGTGATAATAGGATATTACATGAATACAGTCACAATATTTCAGAAAATAATCCACCTGCACAATAGTCTGCTGTGCATTACGTGATTGCTCTGCTGATACGGTAGACCTCAGACCTTCTGACTGACTCTGTCGGAGGTGGAAAACAGAATTAACGGAGCTCAAACGTGACACATCTGCCGCAGCACCTCCACAGCAGAGCGCGTCCATAAACCTGAAGCTGCACAGCTTTTTACAGTGAGAGTGGACACTAAGCCACGTTTCATTCTCAAAACATTCGAGCCGAAGCCTCGGCAAAATCAGCTGACGTCGTGTCTGGATTGGCTGATAAGTGTCAGGCTGACTAAGAACTCCAGGGGAGACTCTTGATTTCTGCCGGTTCCATAGTGAGAGTGGCGCGGCCAGAGAAATTTGGGGCGTTGCGGCATATTAAATATATTATAAATAGTTTTTCTGCGTGAAAAATACAATGTGGCGGGAGTGCGTGACAAAAGACCGAAATGAGTGACTGTCACCAGGGCCGCCTTAACCTAATGTTAGGCCCCGGGGCTGAGAGGTTTTGTAGGCCCCCCATCCCCTCGATTTACAGTCTCATTTTAAAAAAGTGTAATATCTAGGTAATCTATATCACAAAATGCATTAGTTTCTTTCGAGGCATACAACAGTGAGTTTTCCCTCTTTGAGCCAGACATCACCATAATATTGTTATTAACATATCACTGAGTCCACCTGAGCATAAACACAACACACTTTATGTAACAACCACACACAGCAACTTATGGTGATGATAAAACCAAAATGTGTGAAAGTATGATTTCAAACGATATTATGAAAAACATCACCAACCATCACCTGTCTGCACAAACATTGATAATAACTGATAACAGCATTAGCAAAGAACAGCAACAGATCAAAGTAGGAGCCTCTTCTCTGGCCTCAGCAAGCCCTGTGAACCAATCACATGCACCTGCTGGCAGGAGCTGGATTTTATATTTTTTAAATGATTACTATTTCGCTGTGTGACATTATTTATATTTTTGTATATCAAATAATGAGGCAAATAGCAAAAAATGGTTACGGATAGGTTGTAAAATATAGCCTAATAAAAATGAACCGTTATAGCTGATAGAGGTGACAGTGAAAGTGCATTCCCACTGGCCTAGGGGGGTAAGGGGAGTAATGCAAGCACGGCAACGGTCTTTATAGCATTAAAATCAGAAAAGAAATACGCCAAAAAAAGTATGAACTATATACTAAATCTAATGTAACCTATGTCATAATTTAAACAAGTCTCCTGAAGGTATCTCTCTCTCTCTCTCTCTCTCTCTCTCTCTCTCTCTCTCTCTCTCTCTCTCTCTCGCTGCCTGTGGCCGTGTGTGTGTGTGTGTGTGTGTGTGTGTGTGTGTGTGTGTGTGTGTGTGTGTGTGTGTGTGTGTGTGTGTGTGTGTGTGTGTGTGTGTGTGTGTGTGTGTGTGCGAGTGTGCGACCAGGCGCTTGTGGAGTTTAACGGTAAAAAGACAGTTAACCACACGTTCCCGTTAATCTTATGATGGACAAGTGTTGTGATATTTAACCTCTTTGCCTACTTGTCAGACGGCTGAAATTTCATGCAACGACATACCCAAATTAAAAGTGGTACAGCTCCCGTATACTTTGACACTCTGGGATGTGCCTGATATCATTGGAAAGGAAACACTCTCAAGTTTTTGTTCCAAGTGTCAGGGTGATTCTAGGCCTCACTGACACAGAGCTACAGAGGCTAGAATAGAGTTTTTTATTTCCGTCCAAGTCATACATCTGTAATATGATTAAAATATACTGCTGTGAACAAATATGAGAGGTAGCAGACAATCCAGGACATTAGCCACATGTGTCTGCTTACTACAGAAAAAATCCAGAAGCCAAAAGACTCAAAAATTGATTTTATATGATTTTTTTTCTACAAATATGGCTGTGCGTTTTTCTTGAAAGGTGCAAAGAAAAAAGCCCAAAAAGTGCAAAATTCAAAACTTCTCAAATACAAAAACACACCCACATCAATCACACATATACTTGACATAACTATATACATAAATATATAGAAATAAGTCATTATAAATTGGTCAGGTATGGCTTTGCATTGTAACAGTCACTGTCTGTGCTGAAACACAGAGCCAGCCATCACAGGGTTAAATTTTCAATGGGTTTCATGGTGTCAATGGAATCGTCTTTTTATTGGCTACAAGGCTAGGGGCGTTTCATAGCATGGAATCTTAACTGGCTGAAGCAAATGTCGATCAATCCCACCTGACCCCACATCTCCTCCGAGCCGTGGTTGGCCGTCAAACCAGTCTATCTCCGGCTCTGAGTGACGGATTGACTTATGAGAGGTCTCGTTAGATTCCTAAGGCTTCAGAGAATAACATGGACGCGGTCATTGGCCGTTAGACGACCGGGAGGAAGCGGAAGAGCCGCTGGAAGAGCGAAGCTGTTGAGTCTCGCGTAGCTGTTTTTGTAACTCTGGGCTTGTAAACTTTACGATTTTGAGGCGAATAACTCGTTTTGGATAAAACGGCTTAGATATTTCATTTCCTTGGACTCTTGTGGATTTATGAAAACAAAGTTTTTTGGGATTATATCACCTCTGTGGATAAAGGGACACTCAAAAAGGTATGAATGCACACACACCAGCTGCGCAGTGTAATTCTTAATTAATTTATTGTCTTTAACAGTGTTATAACTTCTATAAATCACCTTATGCTTTGTGTGTGGGCTTAAATTAATCTTGAGAGGCTAAGCTTTCAAGTGGTGTATCGCATGGCCGTATATTGTGAAGATTTAATGTGTAAAAAGTTATAACAAAGTGTATAGAGCGTCCATTTTGAGCGGAAGTGGGTCGTATGCGGGACAGTGACATTTTACGAGATCGGTCTGACAGACCGGCGACTTACATCGGGGCGTCCCAGCATGACAGGCCGGCCAGCGAGCGAGCGATCCGGGCCACCGTTCTCTTAATGCATCCATGGGGCCACCACCAGCTGAGCTTCTCAACTCCGAAAACTTTGAAGCAAATTGTCAATTCGGCAACGATTTTCGGATGACTGCCTATATTCGAAATCTAAACGGTTCATTTCTCGCCTAAAACGTTGTCAGAAGTGACTTTAATGAGACGGTGAAAAATTGTTAAAAATATCCCGCTGTTGCTCTCAAGCGCAAACCAGTACAGAAGACATCACTCATAGAGGTAGAGTCATAGAGGGACACACCCCAAAACTAACTCTAGACATGCTGATAGGTAAGCTCACGGGCCATAGGCGATGGGGCCACGTGGGTCACTCCTAATGTGGATCAATCAGCAGCCATGTAACCTGTGATTAGAGTGATTGACAGAAAACCTGACAAGTTAGAAAACTATATGACCTTTTTAGCTCATCACTAACATGAATATGGGGGGCCCCTGAACTTGTGAGGCCCCTGGGCTTCAGCCCAGGTAAGCCCGTGCATTAAAGCGGCCTTGAATGTAGCCTATGTCATAATTTAAACAAGTCTCCCGAAGGTATCTCTCTCTCTCTCTCTCTCTCTCTCTCTCTCTCTCTCTCTCTCGCTGCCTGTGGCCATGTGTGTGTGTATGTGTGTGTGTGTGTGTGTGTCGGCGACCAGGCGCTTGTGGAGTTTAACGGTAAAAAGACAGTTAACCACACGTTCCCGTTAATCTTATGATGGACAAGTGTTGTGATATTTAAACAAACAATCCGTCAACGGTGAAATAAAAGCCTCTTATTTACGAGATCGGTCTGACAGACCGGCAACTTACATCGGGGCGTCCCAGCATGACAGGCCGGCCAGCGAGCGAGCAATCCGGACCACCGTTCTCTTAATGCATCCATGGAGCCACCACCAGCTGAGCTTCTCAACTCCGAAAACTTTGAAGCAAATTGTCAATTCGGCAACGATTTTCGGATGACTGCCTATATTCGAAATCTAAACAGTTCATTTCTCGCCTAAAACGTTGTCAGAAATGACTTTAATGATGAACAAGACGGAGAAAAAATTGTTAAAAATATCCCGCTGTTGCTCTCAAGCGCAAACCAGTACAGAACGGTACAGAAGACATCACTCAGTCATAGAGGGACACACCCCAAAAACTAACTATAGACATTCTGATAGGTAAGCTCACGGGCCATAGGCGATGGGGCCACGTGGGTCACTCCTAATTTGGATCAATCAGCAGCCATGTAACCTGCGATTAGAGTGATTGACAGAAAACCTGACAAGTTAGAAAACTATATGACCTTTTCAGCTCATCACTAACGTGAATATGGGAGGCCCCTGAACTTGTGAGGCCCCTGGGCTTCAGCCCAGGTAAGCCCGTGCATTAAAGCGGCCTTGACTGTCACGCTCAATGAGTGACTGTCACGCTCAATGCGTGACACTTGAGAGCCCTGTGGTTCCAACTAGCCTATTGCTCCAAATAAGTGACAAAATAACGCCAACATGTTCCTATTTACATGTTGTGATTTGTATAGTCACAGCGTGTACAAATAACAAGGCCACATGAGACACTGCCATTTTCTAACCGTATATAAACTGGGAACTATATTCTCAGAAAGGCGAAGCATTGCTACTCTGCTCTCGGCTTCTCAGGTTCTGCAAACATATCACTCTGCCCAAGTAGTAGAAGTAGCACTGCTTCGCCTTTCTGAGAATATAGTTCCCAGTTTATATACGGTTAGAAGATGGCTGTGTCTCATATTCCGTCCTCTGTTTTCCAGATCGATAAGCTTGACCTGTAGCTTAGCATTCTCCTCAGACACCGTAGCTAGCCTAGCCTCCACGGTAGTCATGTTCTGGCTTGTGGTGTTGGCGAATGTCTCCAGTGATGAAAGACGCTGTTGGTGATCCAATATGGTGGTCTGGATGTTAAGTAGTTTCGCTTCGAGTCTGGTAAACGCCGTCTTGAATTGAGCTAGGAGTGCAGTCTTGTGTTCGGCTAATATAGCTGTTAGCGTGGTTAGCACGGCGCCCGTCAGCGAGTCTTCCCCCTTTTTCTCTTCTTTCCTTGACCTGTTGGACATCCTTACGACATGGTGAAGTGCTGCTGAATATAGTTAGATATAAATGGCAGGTTGTAGCGCTTTGGCTGGACTATAGAGAAAGTTAAAGAAGAATAAGGTGGGAGCTTGGGAAAAAGTGACTAGTCCGCCATATCGCACACCGGAAGTCTGCGTCGCCAACTCACAAGTTTGTGGCTCTCTGCTGTATGGCAGTCACATCGGAGCTACGTGACACAATATAATAGGCTCGTTTGAGATGAGCCAGATCTGCGCAGAATCGATCACCGGCGATCGCCGCCCGTTGCATGCCGGTTAGATTTGTGTCCGACTTGATCCCGACTTGCTCTGACGTCATGCATACGTAGGCAACGATGATCTCACGAGAGCAAGGCGGCCGCAGGTTTGAGACGCAGGCAGCGCAGTTGCCTTTCACCGACTGCAAGACCCAGGCGGACACAAGGCATGCTGGGAAACACCGGCCTCTCAGCTGATCTAACAGCTGATTGGTTCAGAATCGACAACATGATGACGTTTTATATAAAAAAATGTATTGATTTTGAATCAGAGGGATTTTAACTGCTTCTGATTTAAAGGCTTATTCTGTACAGAACACATGCTGTGTGGCTTACAGTTATGTTTAGAAGTCAGAGAGACTAAATCTGTTCAGATTACAGATCATCTACAGTCTGTTGGTTATTAAAATCAGCAACATATAACATGTGAGCATGTTGACAGCTACTCTGTCATAATAAAAACAACTGTAGACTGTGTACACGCTGATATATGGGTCTGATAACATTATATTAAATCAGAATCGGACCACAGTGTTTCTGTGACTTCCTGTTCAGCCTGCAGGCTGCTGGATGTGGCTGGAAACTGTCCGATTTCACAGCGGACTTTTGTCACCGCCCCCCGCTGCTGCCGCCTGCTCTCGTCCACTTTACAGGCGAGGCGCAGTTCATCTTGAACGAGCCTATTGATATTGATGAAGACTGGGGTTGGGTGATGAGGTGGAGTCAGGTGCAGATATACTCTTCACTGACAGCTGCAGACTTGTACGGGTAGAGCAGATGCACAAGCGGTTCCAGCAAAGTGGCTTCACGTGTCCACGACAATGCACGCAACATCGTTGTAACCGGTAAGTCTTTAGCTGTCTCCTGAATCAAAATGTATGTCTGAGCTTCCCGGACGGGGAAACTTGGACTCAGTTGCCTTAAGGTGATCATATCGAGGATATTTTCAGTACAGCGCTCAATATACAAAAGATTTAAATATTAGAGGAGTGGGAGAGGAGTCAGTTAGATAGCCTTTTCCAACACTGTGGGGAAACCAGCCGTGCGATTGCGCCGGAGTGTTCCTACAAAGTAGATCTGCTGAAGAAGCTTGAGCACCAGTGGTGTTGAAGAAAACAGATTGTTCGCAAATACTTTATGATTTTGGTTTGATGGGAGAGTTTCACACAGCTTGACCACGTCACCTCCCATGCCAAGTGAGTTTTTTTTCCCAGTGCCACCTTCATAGAGCACAAAGTCACAGAAGATTCCAGAAGAGCTGCGGCACCAAATCTTAAATCCCCAAGGGTGGGGTTTGCCCTTGACGTGCTGCCTTATTTGGCCGTGTGTGTCCCTGAAGGACACCATTTGCTCATCAGTAGAGTTGTTTTTCTCTGGAGTTATCATTGTTTGCAAAACATATCAAGGCATGGATGGATCTTCCAACATGTATCCTCTTCTTGCCAGGCCAATAAAGAATTCCAGTTCCTTAACAGTGAACATTGCTGTAACGTTTACATTTTTGTACACTGTACAAATTTGTTTGGTCTTTCAGTAACTCAAGCATTTCTGCTGTGATAGACTTCCTGAAATACTGCAGAGGAGTATGAAGATTGTCTGGAGGTGTGACACTCTGTTCTTTGAATGTGCTCTCAGAGGTTTCAAAAAGTTTTTTTCTCCAAGAAAATTGTTTTCTTCCTTGGGCAGTATTTTTTTGCTGACCTGGGGTTAGATTCACAACTGTCTGAATCACGAGATCCACTTGACTCATCATTCTCCATGTTATAACCAGGGTCTTCATCTGAGCTATCTTTACATTCCTCAAACTCATCTCCATTGATGATTGCCAGTGCATCCTGAACACTGTATCACTTCTTGTTATCCATACGTTAAGTGTCTATTTTAAGGTTAAAAACACAATGTGACATATATGTTACAATATTTACCTAATGTGTAATATATCAATTATATCAATTTGTTCAACAAATGTGGTCAGAACAGGCTAAATGTAATATATGACATGTTATTCAAGCATTAGAATAGCCACAAATTTGAAAATTGTCATGGAAACACAAATGCACTACCTGTCAAATGACCACTCCCAGAATGATCTGTCAGTGTCACTTCAAGATTCAAGATCATTTATTAATCCCACAATGGGGAAATTCACACCGTTGCAGCAGCAAGGGATAACAGGAAAGTAGAGGACACATGTTAAACACACAACAATAATAAAATAATTAAATAGAGTAAATATTAAATAGTAAAATGTATTTACAGTAATTGCACATGTTTTAATTTGATGTCCTATGTTGTATCAGTCCTGGTATTTGTGTTTTGTCCATGTGGTCTACTGGGAGCGGTGCTAATTGTAGAGTCTGACAGCAGCAGGCAGGAAAAACCTGTGGTATCTCTCCGTGACACAGCGTGGGTGCAGCAGTCTGTCACTGAAGGAAATGTTCAGTCCTGACAGAGTGTCCTGCATGGGGTGGGCGGAGTCGTCCATCATGGAGGATAATTTAGCCACTATGCTCCTGTCTCCCACCACCTCCACAGCGTCAAGGGGGCAACCAAGAACAGAGCTGGCCTTCTTAATCAGCCTGTCCAGTCTTTTCCTGTCTGCCACTGCAATGCCACTGCCCCAGCAGACCACTCCATAGAGAATGGCTGATGCCACCACAGAGTCATAAAAAGTCCACAGGAGTGCCCCCTGCACCCTAAAAGACCTTAGTCTCCTCAGCAGATACAGTCTGCTCTGGGCCTTTTTGTAAAGTGCTGTGGTGTTGTCAGTCCAGTCCAGTTTATTGTTCAGGTGAACACTTATATGATTTAACCATATCAATGTCCGTACCCAGGATGTTCACCGGCAGAGGTGGAGAGTGATTGCTCCTGCGGAAATCCACCACCAGCTCCTTGGTTTTCCCAGCATTGATCTCTTAGGGATGTTATTAGTTAAAATCAAGGATAAAGCTGAATGAATGAATGAACATTTAAGGGTATATGACACCTGTATGTCTGTGGGTTCTTATGGATATTTTACATATAAGGCCTGTCTCTAAAATGAGCTCAAACAAAGGTTCTCTCTACAGCTGACGTAAATGAAGTACACTATCTGAGAACAGACAATACCTCTGTAGCTGTATGTATTGACTGTTTGTATACTAACATTATACTGTCTCATCCAGGGGCCACCCTGTCCCAGCTTTCAGACAGTGGCCAGACTCTGAGTGAGGACAGCGGGGTGGATATAGCCGAAGCAGGAGGTCTCAGTAAAGACGGCAGCCCTCGTCCCAGCAAGAACCAGCAGGGCCAATTGGAACAGCCAGGGGCCCATGCACCTCCTCCAGGGACCAGACAAGTGAGGGCTTCATTCTGTCATAAATAAACATTTCAACAAGTTATTGGATTTACCATGTTGCTTGTAGTTAATTCTTAACCAGTCCAGACTGTCCTGTCCCGAGGTGACTTGGGGACTTTAACACCTGCCTCATTTAGTTTGGTTGAATCGCACTAGAGTTTTTCTCCCTTGGTGCGGTTCATTTGGAATGCAGCAATCACACTCAGATGTGCATTAAAAGCGGACCAAACACTTTCAATTGAACTCTGGAGCGGTTTGTTTGTCGTGAGAACATGATCCGACCTCGAACCGCCCCATTTACTGTATGTGTACTCCACAAGTCTGAGCTAAATGGCTCCTGTAGTCAGGTGTGCTTTACAATCTGCGATGCGGTAGAGCATGCAAACTGTAGCAGCTTGTAGTGTTTCTCTCCCAGAAATAGACTGAGGTCACTCAAATTTCTGTGGTCAAACCAGCCGCCGCTAAAGTTGGACACAGACGCTGGCAGAGCAGAGCGAAGTCTCAGTGAGCAGAGCAGACTTAGTAACGTTGCTCGCGAAACAAAGTCTGAAAATGATTTCATTGAAATGAGGTGGTTTGACCATGGAGATGCAAAAAATATGCACTAATCCAGAACACCTTTTTCCTGTATTTACTTTCCTGCTCCAACCCCCAGACACAACTGTCCAATAAGCGGAGTGAACTTTCTTGCATGGATTTTCTTCAGTTTGAAACGAAATCGAACCAACGGGAAAACACGCCAATCTTAAAAGCTCATCAACTGATTTGGACCAGAGCGAACAATTTACAGGTGTGAAAAGGCCCTTACACCAAATTATCAGTGTCAGTTTGTGATTTCAGCAATCTGGAACGCTATTCTGTCGCTTTTATTCAATCAACTCATTAAATCAAAAACAAGAGAAAAAAGTACACTCTGTCTCAACTCATTTGCATACAAGGAAAAGATTGTGTCATGGAAAATCAACTACATGAAATCAAGACACAATGTCAAGAATTTGATAATAGTTTTAATATATTTCTTTCATTATCAAATTGTAATAAGAGATGAAGTTTTTAAAAAAGCAGGGTTTGGTCTTGTTATTTAGAGACCTACGTGTCCTGTTAACCACCAAAGCATGGATTAAAACCTGCATTGTCTTACGTATGAAAATAAATAAATTGAAAGTTATCAAATAAATTGAAATTTATCAAATAAATTGAAATGTATCAAAGAAATTAAACTGGAAAAAAGAAAATTGTGAAAAATAATTTAGTGTGTACTCTAAGGCTTTCATGGTGTTGCACTCAGTTGTTCACAGGGAAGGTGACAGAAGTAGTTAGGAGTAGTAGGAGTAGAAGTAGTTAGTGTTAGGAATGAAGTTCAAATGAAGTTCAACCCCTCTCCTAAGATTCAACCGTACTTCTGACCCCTCTTTATTTTGTGTCCCAGCAGAATGGCTCACCGGTGCCCACTCCTAACTTGGTACGAGTAGTGAAAAATGCCACCACCCTTGGTATTGCTATAGAGGGAGGAGCCAACACACGCCAACCTTTGCCACGCATAGTCACCATTCAGGTGAGATAGCGATACAACAGGGTTTGGCTGATCTATGTTTTTGAGGCATTGTTTTGTGCCAATGTTCATAGTCTGGTCTTCAACACTAGAACTGCCAGAGCCGACGCCATTGGGTGTTGCAAATAAAAAATGTTAATTACTCCGTCGTTTATATTGCAATGTTTCACTCCTACCCTGACTTTTACCTATTCTTCACATGCCTATATTGTCATAACGATAGAATAACGTTGAGGAAATCAAATAAACTGGTTTCTGGTGTTGTTTTAAACAAAAACATCCCCTTTCAGCTGCCAGAAGCAGCTGCGAATAACGTTGGTACTCTCCTCTGCAGCCGAGTTGAAGCATTTGATAGCCGTACAGTGCATTGAGACAGTGAATTTAACACCAATATCTACTCACATTCATTTATAATCACTTACAATAACACTAAGGTATGTAGGCCCACAGTATTCATCCTGTCATGTAAATTATTAGAAATGAAAGCGAAACTAATCACACTTTCTGTTTCTGTACTATAAAAATTGTGTCCTGACACGGGAGTCCCGTGTGTACGCTATACGCTATAATAATATCAGAGATGTTATTTATGTGACTCATTTGAACAAAAGACTAACGTTTCTAAATTATATATATATATATATATATATATTAGTGGTGGGCATAGATACATTTGTTTAATCTAGATTAATCTCACTGTAATCTTCGAATTAATCTAGATTAATCTAGATTAAAATGGCTAATTTGAATTCTGCCCGAATGCATTCAGAATATGTGTGCTTCACAAATAATGACTAAAAGTAAGTGTCTGAGAATGGGTTTCTCAAGCCAGGTGGCGCATTAGACCAGGGGCTCATCTCCTGTTTCCAAAATGCATCACAAACTGCTTGAGAAAGCTGTTCTACTATGATAATTGGTGATGAAAATAAATCATGTTCAATAAGATGTAGCCTACTTGTGTTTACTATAGTGTTTCTGCGGTGGTCTTTTTCAGTCGCGGAAAATACTTTTCAATACTCATCTGGAATGAAGCAGCAAACATTCAGTGTAAGAGTAAAAAAATGACATAACATTATTTATAATACATTTATTTGATTCACAGCTGCTACGTATAGTGTTTTGACCTCGACAATCTAACTGCATTTTACCGCAAACTTGCGACTAGTTAACTTTCTAAAGTGGGCGAAATCGCTGGTTTGCTAAGAGTCGGGTCGGGACTCTGACATTAACACATTGGCAGACGCAAGTGACAGAGACACGGAGGAGAGCAGGGAAGTAAATATGCTGCTGAATGAATAGCTGCATGTTTTAAATAGCGGTAAAAAAATTAATAAACGCAAGTGCGGCGGGCGGTGTTATGAGGCGCACCGCCGCACATTAGTCTATGTGTGGGAAACACTGTTACTAACTGTTTATTTATCCATCCATCGTCGTCCGCTTATCCGATGTCGGGTCGCTCGGGGGAGCAGCTCCAGCAGAGGACCCCAAACTTCCCTTTCCCGAGCCACATTAACCACCTCCGACTGGGGGATCCCGAGGCGTTCCTAGGCCAGGTTGGAGATATAATCCCTCCACCTAGTCCTGGGTCTTCCCCGAGGTCTCCTCCCAGCTGGACGTGATGAACTGTTTTACAGTCAGTAGGCTGTATACATCCACGCTAAAATATCAAGGTGAAAGTCATTATAGCTTGCGTAGTAGCCTATAGACCCAGCTCCCAACCCAACTTTGAGAATAGATTAACGGCGATATTTTTTTTATCGCCCGATAAGAGTCTCACGTTAACGCAGCACGTTAACGCCGATAACGGCCCACCACTAAAATATATATATATATATTTATATATATATATATATATATATATATATATATATATATATATATATATATATATATATATATATATATATATATATATATATATATATATATATATATATATATATATATATATATATATGGTCATTATTTGAACAGTGAAAATAATAATAAAAAGAGTTTTTTAACTTTAATGTCACTAATGCTGATTATTCATTGATTCATTTGAATTGAAATATTTAAAATACTTTCACAGCAAAAATGATGTATGTGATTAATTAATCACAGTCTGAAATTAATTCGATAACGTTTTTTAATCGATTGACAGCCCTAATATTTTGTTGATGTGGATGTGCTCAATTATATGGCAGGTTGTGTGCTGCTGTCTGTTGAACTGAAAGATGCACTCGCACCTGGGAGAGATGGAGAGACAAATATAAATGCTGAGGGGATTTATTGTAGTTCTTTTGTTAAACAAAATAATAATAGTCATAATGATCATGATCATATTTACCATTTCGTTTACTTGCCAAAATTAAAATGCTGAAATGGATTACAATGTTTTAGCATTTGTTTCCAGCCATTTACTGTAGGTTTAGTTTTAGGTTTTCTTTAGTTTTATGTACTGAACTTAAGGACACACAGCGCAAATGACCGACTATTACTACATCGGGTGGCAGCGTGAAAATATTTTTTCTATTCCACGCAACTTCACAATGTCATCAAAAGTCTGTGTTTATTGAGAGACCCCTAGCAGCAGAAAATTACATACTGTACGTTTAAATTGAAAATTATGCAAAGAAAATTATTAAAAGAATTAACTCAGGTGCATTAACATTTTCTTTTCTACTTTAATAGAAAACATGTCTTCATTCTGCATTTGTATAGACATCAAGTCCTCCTTTTGATATTTCTCTGACACCTTTCACAATCTGTTAAATCCAACAAAGTACAAAGAAAGCAAAGCGGTACATTCCATAGCAGTAGTTATGGAAATGTAACTATTCACATTTTACTAAATAAACACACAAAACGTATTGATCCAAAATATTTCTTAATGTAGAAACATGAACATAATAACACTCCACTAGGGCCACTAGGAGCTGCTGCAGTGAAGCAGCTCTGAGTTAATGCCTTGCTCAGAATACCCTACTCAGAGTTTCTTGGCAGAATTCAAATTAATTATTATTGGCCTGTATGCCCTGTAGTGACGTTTTCAGCTGCTGCTTTGTAATTGAATGTCATAGAAAATAAACATGTTTAGCGCAGAGCTTTTAATTGAATTTTGGCAGTTGTTTGTCCTGAGTGGAGGAAGGATCAATGAATGGATGGATGGATTAACCCTGTGGCTTTGTTAGGCTCCCTAATAGAAGAAGAGCAAATGTAACACACTAACACACACACACACACGTGTACACCTGCCAAAGCAGCCGGCCGTCCAACACTGTAGCTCTTAAAGGGGCAGTGCTACAAATAAACACGGAACTGCTGCATGATGATTATTACCGAAGCCTGACTGACCACACTCAGTCATCCCAGAGGACAGCTAGCTATTCAATTTCAATTCAATTTTATTTATAGTATCAAATCATAACAGGAGTTATCTCAAGACACTTTACAGATAGAGTAGGTCTAGACCACACTATAATTTACAAAAAACCCAACAAATCCCCCAAGAGCAAGCATTCAGTGCAACAGTGGCAAGGAAAAACTCCCTTTTAGGAAAAAACCTCAGACAGACCCAGGCTCTTGGTAGATGGTGTCTGACGTGCCGGTTGGGGTGTTATGAACAGTGGCAATAACAATCACAGTATAGATAACGAAACAGTGACTAGAAATAATGGTTGTAGTGGCGTAGCAGGGAGCAGCACGGCATATAGCTAGCAGCTAACAGGGTAGGTGAATGTTGAAAACGCATCTTGTTGTTGTGTAAGGGCCCTGTTCATGTTACACAGACATTTTAATTGCATTTTGTGTCTGTTTAGATACACAAAGGCACTATTTATCTCATTCCCCCATAACTGCCGTTTTAGCTAAGTAGGAGCTGTGGGCATTAGCTGCAGCAGCTCCGTGTTGCTAGCACCAATTTAGCTTGTTTTTTTTTTATAGACAGGTCTCGCATAGTTATATTTAGCAAGATTACCATAACAATTGGCCCGAGTTCTCCTTTAACTAGGACACTCATGCGATTAATCACGATTAAAAAATGTACAGCCTTAATATTTATTATTTATTACTACCTGTTCATATCTGTTATGAATATGTTACATTCCATTCTGTGAGAACCCGGAAGAAAGCCTCTCTCATCCGTTGTATTTGTATCCTAAATTATAACACCGTTTCCCTATTGGTGCGAACAAACCTTGAGAGAATTCTTCTTTTTTTATCTTACTACGTATCATCTAAATGAATGGAGCGACGGAATGTGTATATCCTTATGTGTGTCTTATTAAACCTTAAGAACATTGTGAACTGAAACCTGCTTCATGTATACATCAATATCAATATACATATTACTACTGTTTACACTCGGTGACCCTGCTGCACTATTTTATTTCTTAATGTCTATTCCCAGCATTTGGCCTTGGCTGTTCAAGCTTCAAGGACTAACATATGTATTAAAAGAAATATACTATCTCTGAGCTTCATGGTAATGTGGTAATCATTTTAAAAGCACTGGAAGACCTTCACCTAGCTTGTATCAAGCTGTAGGAAAGGTGCCTTGTACTATAACAAAATATAACAAAAGCAAACACGCAGGCTTTCCACTGACTCATTACTAATTTGTCAATGAATTGAGATATCTTCGTAAATATGTCAAATTATTCTTTGCTTTCCCTTCCCCTCATGCCCCTGTTGACAGAAAGGAGGCTCTGCTCATAACTGCGGTCAGCTGAAGGTGGGTCAGATCATCCTGGAGGTCAATGGCATTTCCCTGAGAGGTCGGGAGCACAAAGATGCTGCCAAGATCATAGCCGAGGCCTTCAAGACCAAAGAGAAGGACCACATTGACTTCCTGGTTGTTGATCCAGGACTATAGAATCAGCACTTTATGTGGCTTGGCTGAAGAAGACACTGTTTTACTGCTTTAAAGGAACTGTATCAACTCCACATAATGTCCAATAATCATGGCCCTCATTTGTAATTTCAGGCGAAGGATTGGTGGAAATATATTTGCTCATTGCACTTTACAGAGATTTAGAAAGATTTAGAAAAGGATATAACAATAATATTTGCCAAAACAGTAATTTGCTTGTGTTTCATTAGTTTTCAAACCCTGAATGTCATTGTATGTTTCACCAGGTGGAGTAGATTAGTACTGATAGTGTGGTTGTCAAACCAAATAATATGCCAAATGTATTGCAGTCAGTAAATTCAGTCTTGAAGTTGTACTCCTCAAGGTAAATCAACACATTCTTACTCCCAGCCAGTCAAAAACTGACGTTTGGTCAGCTGCCTTTGGCATTAGTTACTGATGCAACAAATGTTCTGTAGCATCTCAGTCAGACACAGGGGGCTTTCAACTAATTTCAATGTAATCCCATCCGCAGCAATATTTGATGTTCTGGGTACCCCGTTGGCATCATTTTTCAACACGCTAGGTTGTGCGTTAGCTTTTGACGACCTGGTAGGGGCCTGCAGAGTAAAACCATTTAGCTGGAGTTAGGGAAAGATCGTGGGTGGAGTTAAAATTGTACATTTAAGTGACACGCAGGACACAAACCCTGGTCGCCTGGGTGAAAATCCTTTTTGTCTTTTTACTTTTGTTTATTTAGGGAAGGTTCATTGAGAGGAAGCCTCTCTTTTGCAGAGATGCCCTGATCACATTCACATAGTTCATACCTGGAAGATGTCCAGTACATCCACAGTCTGATCTGCTGGCCACTGAGCAGCTCCGCTGGAGCGGTTTAGGTTAAGGGCTTAAGTTATTTCACTTTCCCCACCCAGATTAATCCTGTCGGTCTGGGGATTGAACCAACAAACTCCTGCTCACAAGCTTGCTTCTCTAACCTTTAAGTTAGACTGCCCTGTCGGTCTGTGTTGTTTGACCCATCCACCACCCCAACCTATCTCCTTATGCGAATTTTCGGTCTTTCATACTACTTGGTACCGTTGTCGCTCCTCATACTACATCATCTTGCAGAGGCTAAAGGGTGCTTTGTGCGTCAGTATCTGACGCTGAGAGCCACTTACCAAGCATCAGTATTTGAAGAGTTGGTAGTGAGAATGAGTTGGTTAAATACTTTCTTTAAAAAAAATCGTCTTGGAACATGAAGTCATACAGGGAAACAACAAACTCTACCAGACATGTTATAAACAAGCTAAACAAGAGTTTAGCCAGATTAGCTACTTCTTTGGAGGGTAAAAAAGTGAGCACACCAAAAACAATGTTCAATAGTGCACACTTTTATTGACATTTCAGGTGTGTTTACTTTTAGTTTTACCTTTCAAATATATTGTTTACAATTTGTCTAATCCCTTCGCCACTCATGTTTCTTGACCTGTAGCTTTTTTGACGTCACAACATTCAGAGATGTCAACAATTAATTTATTGTGAATGTAATCATAAGTCAAAAATGATGGTTAAAGCCTGTTGTAAAGAACACAATTTTTCTTTAAACAAATTTGACCTCAACTGGCAGAGAAAACCAATCACTTCATAAAAAAGACCTCTGGTTGAACTGTAATCAAAAATGTAAGTGTTCAGTTCAGCAGGTTTGCTTACTAGCTAAGCCAGATGATAAGAGATAAAAGTGTTCCTACTGTAGTAAGTATTAGACTTCATACTTTTAGCTTCCCTCTGTTACTGCTCACGTTTTCATTGAGCTTTGTACAATTTCTAATTATACATTAGTTTGGCTTTGCACATTTGAGATTTCATTAAAACTGTCCCTCATGGCCTTTGATGAGTTCATACGGAAGTGTAATTCTGACACCTGACTGACCACAAGTTACAATTTCCAGACATATTAAAACAAACTGTCTTACATACCTTTATCATTCCCATATGTCAACCAGCTTATCATGGCAAAATGACTTAACATTGCAGTGTGTCCCTATATTCAGCCTTAAAAGAATGGTTTATTAAGAGGATTTACTGAATTGAAGCCTTTGATTCTTTAATCGACTACTAACTAATCAACTAATCACTTTTGGAAATCAAACCACAAACAAATGTATACATTAGCAGCTTCTTTACATTGATCAAAATGGTGCTTTTCTTTTCAGAGCATATATGTTTAACCCATCACGCTAATTTCAATATGCCCATTTTGTAACATCTCTTTAGTATTTTAGCAAGATTACCATATGTTCTTCAATAGTGTTTACACAAACGTTTATGGTATGATAGTTTGTATATAATGTAGATTAAAATTACTCTACATAAGTTTTTATAATATCAAATAGTTTACAGCAGAATATATACATTTAGATTATAATACTACTTCACAATCACATATTTTATTTTATCTCACCCAAATAGCTTGAAGTGCAGGGTGTGCCATGTTCTATATGAAACCACATCCAAACACCTACAACAACATTGATCTCCACAACACAGTGAAGTAATTGAAGGTCCTACTGTACAAATGAGCATATCTTGCAGTATCTTGTCATTATTAACATTCAGTATACAGTGGTTGTAAATCTCTGGTGTAGAAAAGGTCAGAGAGAACAGACAGTCATATGTGTTTTTTTCTGGTCTTTTCCCCTCAAAAACGTTTGCTTGTTCGATAGGGCTGAGAAATGTTTTAGTAACTGTAACCATGATCCAAAGTAATACAGTAGAGCCAAATAATCCAAATTAAGACAATAGTAGTAAATGCTTTCAAAAGTGTATTTTGGGCAAATAGTTATATTATATTTTTGTAATCTAATGACACAATTCCACTACAGTGAGATAATAGTGATTACTAGTGGAATGTAGGAGTTTAGTGATTAGGTGTATGTGTAATGCAACACTAAAATGTCTGGATTCAGGGATGAAGTGTTGTTGAGAATATTGTGCTATTTACATGATATGTAAATGATACTTTGTTTTATATTTTTGTGACTGCCAACTGCCAAATATATATCTTGTACAGAAAAGGCTGCACATAGATTCGTAGAGATGAACTGTATATACAGTAAATGGTGAGAGTTTAAAGATGTTTTTGTTAAACACAATTATGTAACCCCTTTGTGGCTGATGTAACTGCTCACATCTCCTGTATGTGTCCCTTCCTACACCCTATCACAGCTGTCTCACCACAAAAATATCCTCCTGAACAAGTCACTTATTCTTGTATTGGTTCTTGCAATCTCCTTTTCAATGGCAAAAAGAGTGAAATACTTTAAAATAGCCCTACAAACAGATTGTCTTGATGACACAATAAAAACAGTCTAAAGCATACAAGTTGTGTTGCAATGTAAGATTTGTTTTTTACCTTGTTAAAATACTTTAAGGGTGCATAGATTTGATGACAGCAACATGAAGCAACAAGAGAGAAGCTTGGATATCAGGTTTGTTAAGGTATGAAAACACCCCAAAAAAGGAAATAAAGGGCTTGAATTTCTTTGAGACATGGTGCAAAATAGTGTTAAATCAACCTGAGAACTCTCAGGAAGGTTAAACATGTCACAACAGCTTCTGGTGTCTTTCTACCGTTGTTCCATTCAGAGTGCCCTGCCCTACGGGATACTTGTATGGTATGGCAACAACTGACAAAAAGGCTCTACAAAGAGTCATAGAAACTGCAGAGAAAATCATCTACACCCCCTGAAGCCTGTGGCAGGCATTCAGCATCATAAAGGACACATATCACCCAGCACATGAACTGTTTGAACTCCTCCCCTCATAGGTATTTTTAGAGCACCATCTCAGGTAGTGCACACAAATATCATTGTATATATAATGCAAATTCTTTGGTACTTTCCAGATGGTTCATATCTTGCTGAGAACAATAAAATGTCCTTTTAGTTAATATGTCAGGTTGACCTGGCCAGAGACCAGAGACATTGTATAATTTCCCAGAATTGTTTTTCTGCAGAAATGTTTTTGAAAGAACTATACAAAGGAATGCATGACTTTTGATGAGGGCTATCTCTATGAGGGAGGTAGTAAGAAGGTGTGTTTTAATAATCTTCACAGTTGTCATGTATCTGCACATTTGGGGTATTAGTTATGCAGAACTAACTTAGGTCTTTGTCCTTAAATTAAAGACCATATATTGCACCATCTCAGCCTCGTGAGGATTTATTGATTCATCCTCGGCATCTGAAAGTCTTCAACATTGTTCTTTCACATAACTAAGAACAAAACAACAACTTTTTCAAAACAACTAAAGAGTTTAATGAAAGCCATTTTATTAGCTAACACAAATCCTGCAGCAAGTATTGTTCATGGATGTGGACATACAATCACATACCTTTTATAATACTGACATTTGTCTTCATACACAGTGGATTACTAGTCACAGAGAATCACTACACAATAATAACCAATGACAACATTATGGTCAAACACATGGAACAGAAAAGAATACACTGCAAAAAACACTGCTGTGTACAGAGACAATCCAACTATACTGTATAATTTATCTTTAAAATGCTTGATCTACAGCTGAATATAACAGAGTGGCTTTACGTAGGCATTTCCAAGGTCAGACACATCACTGAAAATCTAATGTTTAGTAGTAGTCATGAGAAGGTTGTGTATCTTCAATGAAAAAGACAATTTTGTTCTAACTGTGAGGCAGAGAAATAATTGTCCCAGTATACTCTTTGACCAGTTTTCATTTATAGTGCATACAGAATTTTATCCAATCATCTAAACTAATTCACATACATTACTTTTCCAAAGAAATAAAAGTCCCACAGTATGCAGTTGACAACATTCAACACAAATGCAATCTACAACAACATTGATCTCCACAACACAGTGAAGAAATTGAAGGTCCTCCTGTATGAATGAGCATATCTTGCACTCTGTGGGATGCTGATGAGTTCTGACACTCAGTAATGAATCAGTGATTTGCTAGTGCACTGATCAGATTATCAGAGTATCCTGTCATTATTAACATTCAGTATACAGTGGTTGTAAATCTCTGGTGTAGAAAAGGTCAGAGAGAACAGACAGTCATATGTGTTTTTTTCTGGTCTTTTCCCCTCAAAAACGTTTGCTTGTTCGATAGGGCTGAGAAATGTTTTAGTAACTGTAACCAAGTAATACAGTAGAGCCAAATAATCCAAATTAAGACAATAGTAGTAAATGCTTTCAAAAGTGTATTTTGGGCAAATAGTTATATTATATTTTTGTAATCTAATGACACAATTCCACTACAGTGAGATAATAGTGATTACTAGTGGCAATCTCGTCCAATAAACTTTGATCAATATCAATTCACTCAAAAACTTTACAAGAGTTTGATTTATGAGTAAACAACTGAATCATATACATCTAGCCTATAGTTGATGTGTCATACCAGGGGATAAAAGAGAAGGAGAAGTCATAGTTTGTTACTGCTGAGGGCTGAGGCAAAGCACTGGAACTTCTTAACTGGTCTGCTCTTCTTTCTCCAAGTCTTTGAGGGCTTTTAGAAGGCGAGTAGGGGTGAAGATTTCAGTTGATTCTGAAAGACACAAAGCAATGTATGATCACTTTTCAGTGTACCTAAAGGAAGTATTGTAAGCATTGTCCATGATAATAACCTGTGTTGTGTGACAGTGTTTTGTTGGTCAACTTAGATCAATCTAATATACAAAATCCATGTGTTTTTTTCCATTCTGGAAATTAAAAGGTAATTCCAGTTTATTTAAATTTGGGTCTTAATTTCATGGATTTGGTCATTACTCCTGTCGGTAATTATACGATTGGGCAAGACAAATGAGCTGCAAATGTGTTTTCAGAATGAAATGAAGATCCTCTGCTTTTGAAATGCTTCCACTGGACATGTGAACTTTGACAGAGCTGAGTTACCATGGCAAATAAGAGTCCGATACGGTGTTTGATTGCTCACGTACTTTTGGCCATATAGTATATGCTAAATAAAGCTCTATATCTACGAACACCCAACCTTATTAGCCAAAAAGATATTAGAAGTAGCCTACATTAATATATATATTATTTTATATATATTGTGCGTAACTTGTAAGAACCTCCAACATAAAACTACCATAGATACAGTATATAGCCATTTAAAATTATTTACCTTTATAGCTTTATGTACTACAAGTTCCTATCTTCTCAAAATTATGTATATGCAGTGTTAGCATGGAACAGTAAAGCCAGTGATCAACTAGGAATACATGGGTGACTTCAGTGAATATATTTGTTAACAGGTAAGGTCAACATCAGGAGAGTCTACCACAAAACACGTACACATACAGGTATTAGAGATATAGATATGAAACACAAGGACCAGGATCAGCTATTGCAGAGATCAATGGTTCAACGTAAGACATTCAGCAGATGGACTGACATGGAGGAACACAGGGATTCACAAATCACATCATGACTTGTGTATTTACTTACAAATGTCTTTTTATTCTGCAGGCGGCTCCTCTGGGCCCTCTGGAGGGGCGCTGGGGTCCAGGAAGTCTGGGTGCTGTAGTTCCTTTAAGTATTTAGGTGGGGTGAGAATGTGGGTGGAACCTACAGGAGAGAAAAGCCTGAAAGGTCAGCAAGGACTACAAATCAACAACAACAAACAATAAATTAACATTAAGCTTTCATTTGATAGGAGTATTTTGAGCTAAATTATTTTTAAATATGGAAAGGGTCCCTCTGAGGCCATCAGACTTCAGACAGTCTTGTATGAACTGACTTACTGGAATAGAGGTCTAAGCTAAAGCCTATAGTTTGTAAAGGGCTTATAAATAAAACTTGTGTAGCATTAGCTATAATGTTAGCATTTTTGCCAAGCTAGTTTGACAAATTCAGTCTGTCTTAAATTTTATCTTTTCATTAATGATTAACACTTTTATCCAGGAGCCAAGGATGGATCAAACATGCTCTTGCCAACCTACTATAAGAAGAATGTAATGATGATTACATCAGAGTGAAATATTGAGGTAGGGCTGGGCGGTATGGAGAAAATACGATATCACGATATTATTGACGACATTTTCGATAATTAATCATCAATAATGTGGATATAAGGATTAAGTGGTTAAAGCCAAATAATAGAACAGCTAGAACAGTCTGGTAAATTCAGATATTACAAATATTACTAAAATGTAAGACAATATCTAGTCTCATATCACAATATCAATATAATATCGATAATTGCATAGCCCTATATTGAGATAATCTGTGTTTTGGTGACTCCTTTTCTTATTTTCATATTCCTTTGTCACCTTCTGGAGGAAGATTGTGACTTGTTTGTAAGAAAAAGCACTCGTGGAGATCCTCACGTTTGGTTTAATTATCCAAGATCTATTACGTCTAAATGCTCCATTGGTTGACTTCTGACATATTATAAACTTAAACTTTAAGGTTCTCTGTTAAAAAACTGTTTATAATGTGGTCACTAATCTGTTTCATTCCTCTTCTCTCACTTAAATGCCAACAGAACTCGCCAAGCTGTCTTACATTATATCTGAGAATGACCTAATCTATCTATTATTTTAACAGTTATTTCATTATTTTTTTAATTTCAAGTCCAAAGTCCAATTTGCATAATCTCAAAATTAAATGATAGAAAATAAATTAAATACAAATCATATTTTTTTTACTATGAATCAACTTATTAAGGCTCCAACAATATGTCATGTTAAATTAGAAAGTTCAGCAGGTCATCTTTTAAATAAAAACTAGACTAAAGACATTAATACTTAAGAGTTCATACTTATGATGCATTTGAACTATATTCCATCTAAGTATGTAAGAGAATGTTTTAGCAGTAGTAAAATTGTGATGTGTGATGTTTCACTGAAAATAATAAAATATAAAGGGCAACTCCACTAATATTGTATTGCATTTCTGTAAAATTGGGGGACTTTCTGTCCAGTGAACTCACCAATCAGGGCCTCCCACTTGCCATTGGCCTGGGTGACCTCATACACACAGCGCATCTCGCTGTACGTCATCCCTCCAATAATAAAGACGATGATCCTTGGCCCCGTCTTCATCTCTGTTGGGCCCCTGTTCTTGTGCCAGTTACCATAGCGAGCACTGGAAGATGTGGAACAAGGACAAGGACATAGATAAGCACTTACTGCAAAACATTATATTGAAAGTTCATGTTTTTTTCCAGTACAGGTAGATTTGTTTTCTTCCTTTGAGTCAATATTGTAAGACTCTTACAATTCACCTTTGCTCAAATGTACTTAAATTAACATGTTTAGCATTCTCAATGTACTGAACTGCCAAAAAGAAGAAAAAGACATGGCTCTTCTCTCGCGTGACGCAGAGAAGGCCTTCGAAAGGGCTGAGTGGACTTATATCTTTAGCTCGATATAATATTATCTATAGCTCGATTTGGTTTTGGAAATACTTTACTGGATCAAAATATTACATCTCAATCCTATAACTGAGGTACTATCAAATGAAGTGGTGTCTGAGCCGTTCAATATTACAAGAGGTTGCCCCCAAGGTTCACCTCAATCACCACTTCTGTTCATACTAGCTATTGAACCACTAGCAATAGCAATTAGAGTAGGCAAATACAGGGGATTACAATTGGCAAAAGAGATCATAGAATAGTTCCTTTTGATGACAACGTAATTTTATTCTTAAAAAAATTAAACATATCCATACCAGCACTGTTAGATCTAAAAGTAAATGCTTAAAAATCATCACTAATGCTGCTTAATGGAAATAAAATACAATATATAAACCAATACTTATTTCATTTCAATCTCTTATCTAATTTTGCATATTTGGGCATCAAAATAATACCTCATTTAGAAACTATAGCACCAACAAACTATTAAGGAATAATGAACTCAGTACATAAATCTATAGAAATGTGGATCCATGAAAGGGAAAATAAATATATTAAAAATAAACATATTGGCTGTATTCTCGCACCACCTGCAGGAACGTTTCAGAAACTCACAGCAGTCTTCAGGAAATCTATATGAAATAAGAAATCCGCAAATCCACTTATCTCTGCTGTATCTTCTATTTGATACTGGGGGGCTGAAATGTCCAAATCTTTATTGGTACTATTTAGCAACACAAATAAAGGAATAAGCAAAGTATGTGACCTATTTAAAACAGGGATTCTAATGACCATTGAAGAAACCTCTCTAATGTATAACTTGCCAAGGAAACATTTTTTTAAAATATCTCCAAGTGAGGAAATTCTATGCAAAACCAATCAGTCGGGATTCCTGCACCCTCATCCTTAGAAGAAATTATAACAATTGCAACGAGAGGGGTTTGATTTCATTAATATATAACTGGCTTGCATCTGGCTCTAAAGAAACATCGACAGTTAGACTTGAGACATGGAGGGCGGACCTAAAAGAGGACATTTCAGAAAACGATTGTAAAAAAAACGTGACACATCTTAGAATTTTTTTTAAAGCTACTCCAATATATTTGGCTGATGTAGACATACACAACTCCTGTTAAATTAAATAAATAGAACAGTAATATATCTGACCTTTGTTTGAAATGCTAATGCAAAAGTAACATTTATGCACTGTGTGACAAAATTGAGTTGTTGAAAATTGTAATTGCAATAAAAAATGAATAACAAAAATTGTTTTAGTTATTGAAGTTATTTATTGAAGTAATGTGTTACCTAAAGTGTAGGCAGTAGCACCATGCATTAAAAGACTACACACCTTGAGGGAGCGCTGGCTTTGGCAGATGCTTGTCGCTGGGAAATGTACGGGTACTGCTTGGGGTCAAGTTTGTCCTCGATGGCGTCCTGTGGGAATACATTTAAGTTACTACAGTTTGTACTGAAAACAGACTCACCCATGTTAGAGTTATCCCCCCAAATAATATCTAATTAACTGCTGATTAACATTACTGGGAGAGGTGGGGAATGAAACATGCACTATGCCTCTCAGTAATTCAACTCATTGTTCTGGGTTCGTTTTATCCATCACAAAATCACAGGATGTGGAATGTAATCAACATGGGCATTCCACATGACCAATCCAAAAGAGAATGCCAGTATCTGTAGCTGACATTGCAACAACCCATGAGATTTTGATCTCCTGATGACTTTAATATTTTTCCGCCATTGTTTTTCTCAGTGATCTGCTCCTAAATACAAGGACGATACGGATTTAAAATACAAAAAGGGTAATTTCATTTTTTTTTCAACCTGGACCCAATTTCCATGCATTAGTGTCTAAGTGACTAATGTGAACGAAATATTTTGAAACTGGTCCAGTACTGAGCAAGAAAGCTGTAACCATCAGCCACGAACCGGGCTGCAATGTAATCCAATAGGGCAAATGTGCATCGTCAATTTTGTCCACTTAAAGTGCTGTTTTTGCCAGGTTTAGATTATTATTCTAAGTGTCTTACAACATTAAGGACAGGATCCCTACAGAGATAGACCTTTTTGTTAAAGAATATCCTTTCTGTTTAACCAGAAACAGCTCTGAAACCCACCAGACTCTATACACTAGGTGTGTATAGATGCAGCATATTTTCCTAAATGGGTGAATTAAGGGTTTATTTCAACCAAACCAGAGTGGTGATTGTTGGAAAACTGGAAAGATGAAGGAAGACTGTTTTTAATTGTTTTATTTTGCTTCTGTCAATCTTTAATGAAGTGTGGTTTACGATGATAACATTTCTGTTTATTTAAATGGAGTCTGATAGGTTTGGCAACTTTAGAGTTGATAATTAACCTAACGTAATCCCACACTGACACAGTGAGAACATGCAATCTCCACACAGAGAGACCCATGTCGATCAACGTGTTTAAACACAAAACCTTCTTGCTGTGAGGCGACATTGCTAACCACTGTACCACCGTGCTGCTCCACAAACACCCAATTTACCAAAGGTTTTATGATTTTAATTTGTTCTCTTTAAATGTGAAAGCAAAGCACACTATGGTATATCACAAATTTCACGAAGATTATGCTTTCTTCATAAAAACAGTTTGTCTTAAAAGAACATGTCGACTTATTGGGACTTTAGCTTATTCACCGTCCGTAACCCCCAGAGTTAGACAAGTCGATACATACCCTTCTCATCTCCGTGCGTGTTGTAACTCTGTCTGACGGCTCCACCGGTAGCTTAGCCTAGCACATATCCTGGAGGTAACTGGTTCCAACTAGCCTACTGCTCCGAATAAGTGACAAAATAACGCCAACGTGTTCCTATTTACATGTTGTGATTTGTATAGTCACAGCATGTACAAATAACGTCACATGAGACACAGCCATCTTCTAACCGTATATATTGCTACTCTGCTCGGGGCTTCTCAGGTGCTGCAAGCATATCACTCCACCCAAGTACCAGAAGTATCACTGCTTCGCCTTTCTGAGAATATAGTTCCCAGTTTATATACGGTTAGAAGATGTCTGTGTCTCGTGTGACGTTGTTATTTGTACACGCTGTGAGTATACAAATCACAACATGTAAATAGGAACATGTTGGCATTATTTTATCACTTATTCGGAGCAGTAGGCTAGTTTGAACCAGTTACCTCCAGGATCTGTGCTAGGCTAAGCTACTGGTGGAGCCGTCAGACAGAGTTACAACACGCATGGAGATGAGAAGGGTATGTATCGACTTGTCTAACTCTGGGGGTTACGGTGAATAAGCTAAAGTCCCAATAATTCTGTGTGTTCCTTTAATTGACACATTACTCCAATGGAATTGCATTACTTAGTTTAAGAAACCAAGAATTAGCACTTGATATAACCTTATTAAAATGTTGAGATTTCTAGTAGTTAGTAGTTAAATGTGCCAATTACCACTTATCCCCAATAGTAGTGTGTAGTCTTACTGCATTTCCCCTCGGGGACAATAAACAAACTGCTTATACCTTATAGTTATACTTAATACTTGCATAATGCAGGCTACAGCAATAGCATGAGAAGTACCTCAATGAGATCCTTCACAAGAGGAGTCCACCTAGAGAGCTGGTAAGTCTGCTCACTGATTCGCTCTTTACGATCGGGCTTCTTGGCTTTCTTGGTGGTGCCCTGTTAAGAAACAAAGCTGATCACTCATGGCTTTCACAATTCAAACACCAGCAGACAGTTGAAGAGTGTGTCATTTTCAAGTGCCAAATGTCAGTATTGAGTTATTTAGGCTCACATTCAGCCATAAGCAAAGGTTGTTCCTATAAAAAGTGGTTATTGTGCTACTGGGTTTAGGTAATATCTCTTTTTTTCCAGCAAGATTGCACTTGTTTTAGTTATTTAAAAAAAAAAGAAATAAGTGTAATAGGCATCCAGTTAAGTTAAAGTTTCCAGTTCAGGTTGGTGAGACTAAGTTTTGATGATGCCTACAAATTTGTCCCATCTCAACAAACATAATCACAGGGGTCTACTGAGGGTTTACTATGCCCACCACAAACTACATCTTTGTTTGCTCTAGGCAGCCTACATTGAGGCTTGGCCACAGAAAACCCATATGGGTCTAAGTTAGTGGGGGACCCACAGCAGCCCAAACTGTGGGCAGACCATAGTTGAACTACGGATACATACAAAAACAGTTTAGCTCCTAATAAAATCATTGTTTCCTGTGCAACAGATAATGTTATACCTATGAAATGTACCAGCATTGATAGATAGTCTTTATTTTCATTTTAAATGGTAACATACACCAAATTTGGGGAGCAGTTCTGTTCAGTGAAAGACAGTTTTAACAATAAAAACAAAACAAGACATCACATACATTCAAGACATAATATTTAAATAAATAGATGGAATAAGAATTGCACATGAGATAACTAGGTAGCAAATAATGACACAAGTATTGTGTTTGTCTCCAAAGCCTAATATCTTATTCCTCTGTGCCACAGAGCTTCATTGTTGTCCAAAAGCTATTATAAACACATCAATGAGCGACACTGTCGCACTGGATGTTCCTTCATTACCTATTACACATTACATACACACTGTAGTTTATTTTTGACTCAATTCTACAAACACCCTGCTGGCCCAAATGCTCACTAGAGCATTACATTTGGAAAGTTTGGAGAGACAAACTAAAATGTGATTTGTTGTTAATAAGAAAAATACAGTATAACACCATTGTTATCGAGTTATTCTGAAAAGCTACGTACATAATCTAGGGATAATAAACAAATTAACAGTATTTATTGTGCTTGTATGTAGGGTCTCATGATAGTATTACACATGACTGCATCTAAATCTTTGAGATTTAAAGGAACACACCGACTTATTGGGACTTTAGCTTATTCACCGTAACTCCCAGAGTTAGATAAGTCCATACATACCCTTCTCATCTCCATGCGTGTCGTAACTCTGTCTGGCGCACCCACCGCTAGCCTAGTTTAGCACAGATCCTGGAGGTAACCGGCTCCAACTAGCCAATAAGTGACGAAATAACGCCAACATTTTCCTATTTACATGTTGTGATTTGTATAGTCACAAACTTACTATCTAAAGATATAGCTACCTTGGATGGTATTGCCCTGGCCTCCAGCACTACTGTCAGAAATCTAGGAGTTATTTTTGACCAGGATATATTCTTTAATGCCCACTTAAAACAAACCTCAAGAACAGCCTTTTTTCACCTTCGTAACATTGCCAAAATAAGGAACATCCTGTCTCAGAACGATGCTGAAAAACTTTCTTCCAGGCTGGACTATTATAATTCCTTACGATCAGGAAGCTCAAATAAGTCACTTAAGACTCTCCAGCTGATCCAGAATGCTGCAGTGTGTGTTCTGACAAGAAATAAGAAAAGAGATCATATCTCTCATGTATTAGCTTCTCTGCATTGGCTCCCTTTAAAATTCAGGATTGAATTTAAAATCCTCCTCCTGACCTACAAAGCTCTAAATGGTCAAGCACCATCATATCTTGAAGAGCTCATAGTACGTTATTGTCCCACTAGAGCACTGCGCTCCCAGAATGCCGAGTTACTTGTGGTTCCTAGAGTCTCTAAAAGTAGAATGCCAGAGCCTTTAGCTATCAGGCTCCACTCCTGTGGAACCAGCTCCCAGTCTGGGTCCGGGAGACAGATACTGTCACCACATTCAAGAGTAAACTTAAGACTCTCCTCTTTGATAAAGCCTATAGTTAGGGAGTGATGAGTTGCAGCATCTGCCTAGCCCGGCCCACCTGCTTCTCTGTCCCAGAAATGCTTGTTACTAACCTAGCTCTGGGGAGCTTGCTCCCCGGAGTCTTTCTGTTTCTTTTCACCCAGGATGAAATCCCGGGATTAGGATGGCACCAAAATCATGGTTCCAGCTGTTGCCGTGGTTCTGCTGGGATGCCCTGCTGTGCCGTGCTGCTCCCTGCGCTACTGCAACCACTATTTCTAGCCACTGTTTATTAACTATACTGTGATGCACCCCAACGGCACGTCAGACACCACCTACCAAGAGCTTGGGTCTGTCCGAGGTTTCTTCCTAAAAGGGAGTTTTTCCTCGCCACTGTTGCACTGAGTGCTTGCTCTTGGGGGATTTGTTGGGTTTTTTGTAAATTATAGAGTGTGGTCTAGACCTACTCTATCTGTAAAATGTCTTGAGATAACTCCTGTTATGATTTGATACTATAAATAAAATTGAATTGAATTGAAGTGTATACAAATAACAAGGTCACATGAGACACAGCCATCTTCTAACCGTATACAAACTGGGAACTATATTCTCAGAAAGGCGAAGCACTGCTACTTGGGCGGAGTGATTAGCGCAACACCTGAAAAGCACCGTTGTTACTCTCTGCTCCTCACCACGGGGCTTCTCGTGTGCTGTGAGGAAATCACTCCGCCCAAGTAGCAGAAGTTGCAGTTGGAGCCGGTCACCTCCAGGATCTGTGCTAAACTAGGCTAGGGTGCGCCAGACAGAGTTATGACATGCACAGAGATGAGAAGGGTGTGTATGGCCTTATCTAACTCTGGGAGTTACGGTGAATAAGCTAAAGTCCCAATAAGTCGGCGTGTTCCTTTACGAATCTTGAACAAGCTTTCCATTTGGAATAGCAACTTGAATAACCATACTGCTATATTATGCATAGTAGGAAGTAGGAGGGAAAATGTTTCATGACACCTTCAGAAGTGGTAAGAACCTGGGGACAACCTGTTTAAGATTGAGCTTAATATGGTTCATGATGAGACATTGAGGTCCTAGGGCAGGACAGCTCACCTCAGAGACAATGGGAATGCCCATGTGGGCCATGTTGGAAATTATGTCACTGTCCTCTGGTGGGATGCTGGCATGCTGAAGGAGCTTACACAGGTTCTCCTCAGTCACACCTGACACACACAAACAAATGCAGCATAGTTTTCCAGTCCATACACACATGCATGAGAGTATGCACATCCACAAACATGGTATACTGCATGCAAACACAAGAAAAACTGAAATGGATTAGAACTAAAAGAACACAATATGAATGCAAACATATTTACGATTGCATCAAAAGATTCTGTGTGTGCGTTTCTGCTTTTGTCATCATAATGCAGTTATACCCTCCTTCCAAGTGAGTTGATATGAAAAACAATAGGAACAGGAAAGTACATATCTTACCGTTCTTAAGGAAGATGTAGAGCAGGATAATTCGAATCTTGTCAGTCACACTGACGGTGGCATCCAGTAGAACGGGTACAATGAGCCTCATGGGATCCTTAATCTTCTCTCCCTCTGCATCTATGCCCATCGCCAGATCCTTAAAAACAACACAGAAGAGGGCAAAACTCAACATAACTTCCACATAAATTCCATTTTAACAATACAGAGGATCTGAGTTTCCGTGTAGAAGAAGAGCCTGTATGTGGCTGCAATTACCTCCAGTGGGGACAGCATGAAGCTGTCACATCCCATCAACAAACCCTTCTACTTAAACACTAGTCTAAATTGAATTCATCTGACCACGTTAAGTACTTAAAGAGTGCTTTCCAGATATGCTGGAGAATGGATCAAATATTTTGTCAAGTAATAGTTCCAGCATGTAAATTACCCTGAAACTGCAAATTGATGTATTTACATTTTGGTTTGTTTAAAGAAAGCAGATACAGTGTGTTCATTAGTGAGCTTAAGATGTTTTAGTATGTGTATTTTATAATTTGGACTGAGTCAGGCTAGCTGTTTCCAGTCTTTATATTAGACCTGTAACAGCGCATTAATAACAACACATTATGTAATAAAACCATGTGCTCATCAATTTCAACACAAGCTAAGTTTCTGATGGAAAAATGTTTTCCTTTACTCTGTTTATAACCATATAAATGTATTTATCTCAATAGTTCAGAGCAAATTTCCAAGTTCATAGACTGATTTATTGACCTTTTTGTGAGGTTTAAAGAAAATTAGCAATACTTAAATTTACTACTTTTTTCTGACCTGTACCCTTTGGGTCTTGTGTATGGAGGTTGGAAAATAGTAATTAATGTTAGAGGATGTCTACAATGTCATAGTTAAGAAATGTACAACAACGCAACAAAATGCTCTAGTGAGACTGTGGCAGAATAGAGATCTGTATTCTCTAAGTCTGGATGGACAGACGGGAGACCAGTCACTAGTCTATAATTGGTGGCATGGAAGAGAAATGTCTACCATGCCATCAATGTCAGATACATCATACAGCATGCCATTGACTCAAAATTATTTTCGAGTCACCATGATTCATGCAAGAATTTGTAAAATAAACACGACAATGTTAAGTAATGAATGAAGACATACATTTAGGTGGCAGCAGTTTTACAGGCGTCTTTTTTACAACGGTTACCTATGGGGACAATCATTTTTGGGCCGCAAGGTGATTTTTCGTGCCAGTGGCCAAATTGACTGCAAGGCTGAGTGAATAAATGTTAAATAAAAAATAAATAAAAAATATTTATTTTTTATTTAACATTTATTGAACTAACTTGTTGCTAACCTAACTAACCTGTTGTTTGTAGAAAACCGCATGCACCTGTCCCCTTCACCTCACACGGTGTCTTTGCATCATGTCTCTCCCTCCACGCCCCTTCTTCAAAACATCCGAACAGTGCTAACCATGTCCTAACTCCAGCTATGTACTTAATGCACAGACATGAGATTGACACAGACTTGTGGAAAGAAAGCAAGTAAGCACATTTCCCACATCCGTCATACATACAGTGATAGTTGCCCTTAGATGCTTATGTTGGAATACCACATGGAGGTGAGTTCCTTTACTTTTAACGTATTACTCAGTCTAGAGACAAATATAACAGAGGCATATGTGTGATTTACCTGTTCTACACGACAGAGTTTGTCCACAGTGCCCTGGTAGCGGTTCATGCAGTCTTCTGCCAAGTGGAGATGGGTTGAATACTGAATAGGTCAGAAAGGAGAGATGCTGTTAGTGAGTTTGACACAGAGAACACAATCAGCTGCAAACAATACTAAACAAAATCTTTTTTTGCCTTGGGAAATCTGCCAAATAAAGTTGACAGCTTCCAGGTCCTGCATATTAATTGTGTTTTTTTCTTTTAAACCTCTGTGCTGAAATTATTATTGGCTGTTTACTATCACGTCATAGACAGTGTAATTTTCTTTTCTTGCTGAAATGCAGTGTTACAATTATATTATACAGGTTTCTGTATATCCATGTACAACTGCACAGTGTCATATTATTATATGTGTCCAAAATATAAATCTGGGACCTCTACCTTTGTAACTCTGAGTGATACATTAACTCTGCACTGGCTGGCCACTTGAAATGCTCATGTTGCTTTGGATGAAAACACTTAAACTCTACTAAATACAGTAAGATCACATGCTGTAACTGTATAGATGTACAGTAACACTTCAGCTCCTACCTTGCTGAGCTCTTTCTGGTACTGAGGCATCTTCTTCAGCATCTGAGACAGTTCCTTCATGGTGGTCTGAAAGACGCAGATGAGTGATATACTTTAGTGATGAGTGATGAATTACAAAGATACCCTCTTTACTCTAATATAATAACTTTAAAGGTGGATGTGTCAATAATACATTCACTCGAGTATTAAATATACTCCACTTCATGTATCTGACAGCTGCAGTTACTACTTACATTACAGATGAATATTTTACATTCAAAACATTTCATCTGTTAAAGCTATAGTGCGTAGTTTCTGTTGCCCCCACAAGGAAATATAAGTAATGACAACAAAACTGTCGGCACATCCACATGATATAAGCCTTCTGTGATCGCACACCACCCCCACCCCTCCTCCACGCAGTTGCTAGCAGCCAAGGAGGACACGGAGGATTACAAAAACATGATGGACTCGATTTTCTGCACGTGAAAGCCACATAGCCACATAGCCATAATGAGAAATACAGAGAGTGTTTTGTGGAGCTCATAGTCTTAATTAGCTTTGTATCAACTTATTTGGCAATGGCTTGATTGAAAAGGGCGTTCATTAATATAAAACAGTTACACTAAGCTTTAATAAGATGAGATACATTGTTTTGGATTGGATAGTGTGTAAAATGGTTTTACCTCAAGCAGCTACAAAAGCTGCTTACATGATAACTAATAATGAATAATTATATCCATTAATCATTTTAATATATATATAATTATACATTACAATGATGGGGACCATTCTACCTACACAATGAGTATTTTTTACTTTGATACTAAGTACATTTTGCTGTAATAGGTCAGATTTTGAATGCAGGACTTTTACTTGTAACAAAGTTCTTTTACATTGTGGTATTGATACTTTTCCTCACGTGAAGGATCTGAACACTTCTCCCTAACTGTACATGTTTGCTTTTTTAGTCATATATTTTACATGTGATATTACTGAGGAATTGCACTTTATCTACATTTGAATTACATCCTCTATAACACATGTTTTTCATGCGATTATGACACAGTAAATGCATGTAATAAAAGGAAATAAATGTGTCATCTTATCACCTTTTAAGTTGTTATGATGAACAGTTTATTTACACATCCAGCAGGTATGGAGCAACATGATCATTCATTTAGAGTCAAGTTTGTGTCTAACTGCTGAATGTAAGTCCAATATTCACTCTTTTCTTACTCTGTTTTTTGTCTCTTCTAGTCTATATTCACGACGTTCCAGTTTCGGGATTGCTCTCATTCTGCCGGAAATTCCGCCAGATGTCACTGTTTTCGGATGTCTGTTTTTGGATGTCCCGTTACCTTCCGCTTTCTTTGTGTTGTAATTTTAAACTCCGGTGGATTTATGAGGACTATGGTTAACTCCTACGATCTCTGCAGGGTAAATCCAGACAGCTAGCTAGACTATCTATCTGGATTTATTTCAGTTACCCGGCTTCACCTAACCTAACAAACGCAGTTCCGCATAAGTTGTGTCACGACGCTGGTTCAGTCGACCCAGGGTTTCCCAATCCAGCGACGCACACATAAAAGAGGCAGTGTTTGCACAGCACGACCAATCACAAACATCTACCATTTATTTTACATAAAAAGATCAAACTATAATTCTACATAAATATGAAGAACACAGACACGGTTTTACAGGCAAAACGCAATAAAGTCGCTGCTTCCTAAAACAGGAAGGAAAGCTGGCAACAAAAATAGCCGACACTGTAGATGCGTAAATCACAACGCTTATCAATATCACTTCCCCATCAGTCAGGCACAAGATCTGACCATGATTACACTTCTGCTTTCCATAAACTGTCGTTGCTTTAGCCTATTATTTCAGTTGCAAACCTGGCAGTGGTAAGCGATCGTGAGAGCAAATAAAAAAGATAAAAACATAATTCAAACCGATGTGCGCATTGGCAACGCACTGCTCAAGAAGCCAACAAATAGCCTATACTTAATTCCCTCCACTGAAAATATATATATTTCATAAAAATACCCATCAGGGAATGTTAACGAGGTTGTCAGTCTCTAAAGGTTTTAACTTTTATATGAGCGCACCTCTCTCTCTCTCTCCCCCTCAGAGCTCCGCCGGATCTTCTAAGAACGGTATTGATTGGTGATTGATTGGTCAGTAGGCGGTGCTTTTACATCGGTTGATCTTTAATGTCCAACATAACCTGCTCCCGAGCATAAGTTACAACAGCGATTTAACCCGGTAACAAGTGATCCACCATTGTGATACACAAACCCTGGGTTGAACCTGAAGTTACCTCATTCACGCCAAATCGTACTTCATAGTACAGGCCTTAGGTCTTATCCAACTCCTGAGAAAAATATTAGGCTTTTCAGCTGCTTAATGCTCCACTTTGTTCACCAGCCGACTGCCGTTGTCTGTCTGCTGTTTGGTGCTGAGCATTTAGTGCAGTGTTCTTTTAGAGCATTTTCACTAAAAATGAAAATTAGCAGTGAGAGCGAACCAAAACAGTGCGGGCTGAACAGCTAAACAATGAGCTAAAACACTTTATAAAGCTCTATAAAGCCGAGGCAAGCTGCAGATTCAGTTGATAATTCTCTATATCACTATAAACGACCCATTTCAAATAGTGACATTGTTTTCACCTTGCCATTTGATACATTGTTATAATAAAAAATCGATTATAGCTGCTTTAGGTACAATAGATGTTTTACTTTTGCTTGACTAGGTGTCTTCACCCACAATTTTACTTTTTATCTGATTAAAATGCAAGTAAAGTGCATGTCTTCTGTGTAATACTTTTGCTCTTCCATGTCTGTGTTCAGTGGTGGAATGTAACTAAGTACATTTACTCAAGTACTGTAGTTAAGTACACATTTAAGGTATTTGTGCTTTACTTAAGTCTTTTCTTTTCATGCCACTTCCTACTTCTACTCTGCTACATTTCTGAGGGAAATATTGTACTTTTTACTCCACTACATTCATCTGACAGCTTTAGTTACTATTTACATTACAAATAAAGATTTTTGCAGCACACAAAACAGATGCAGTTTTATAAAATACAATGTTTTATTATAAATTAAACTACCCAACAACATACAGGCCTACAAGTCCAGCTGAAATGATTTGCCACTTAAACACTTAGTTGATTGACAATTGTTTTGATTGTTTCCAGTTTCTAAATTGTGAAGATTTTCCGCATTGAGTACTTTTGTTTTTAAAACTGTCGGTGCGTCCACATGATACAAGCCTTCTGTGACCGCGCACCGCCCCCTCCTCCACACAGTTGCTAGTAGCCAAGGAGGACACGGAGGATTAAAAACACATGATGGACCTTTGTAGCAACTCATTTGGCAATGGCTTGAATGTAACGGACGTTTATTAATATCAAAAAGTTACGCACTAAAGCTTTAAGTAAAGGATCTGAATACTTCTTCCACTACTGTCTGTGTGACTGTGTGAAGGACAGAAATACAGATACAGATCCCGAAACCAGAGCAGAGTGATACAGTGTGTCCTGTACCTTTTCTCCAGTGTTCATCTTTTTGCTGGCAGAGAAGTCTTTCAGAGAACGAGTCACAGCCCTGTGAATGAATGTAAATGAGACAGAGACAAAGAAAATCAGGAAAAATGCTCTGTCACAGCTTTGTGACAGAGCTTTTAGGTTAGAGCAAGGTGTAGTTGTTGAAGTCAAAGCCACTCACGTTGACACTTCTGCGATGTGTTTGTGTCTCAGAGTCAGCCACAGATCATCATCCTCATCCAGCAATACCTCCTTCATTCTCGTCTCTCCCATCCCACTGGTCTCAAAACTGACAGAGAGAGGTTTACAGACTGAATATGTGTATCTAAGTGAGAGTCTTCCATTTGTTAAAGTCAATACAAAAACATCTAGATTGACAATGAAGAATATTCTCATCTTTGTGTTGTGCATAACGTGTTTTTTTTTCCTAACAAATACGTTACATGGTTTAAATTATTATTTAAGCAGAAAATGAAAGAGATGTTGAGGAATAAAGCCGAGATATTTGGGTTGCCACAGGGCCACCCTGCCACCACTAAAATATATAACCGAAACTAAGTGACAGTCAAAATTAAGGCTGAAAGACTAATTTTCAAATCAAAATCGCGATTTGAAAGAATGCTAATCGTGAAGACTAGACTATTAATCGAATGTGCAACATTTAGTCGAATGTTTGGTTTAACATTTTTTATTCTGCTTTTTATAAATAATATTTACTGTTTTTTCATAAAATGAATGCTGGAATAATGTTACATATCACAGATTGTTTACAGAAATGCTCTATTTTCAGTGGATGTTTTATTTATTTTGTATTACTTTATTTAACATGATGGTAGAATATGGTGATATGTGTTGTAATAACTTTAGCTTTTGTGATAAATGTTCAATGTTCCAAGCATATTAAAAGAAAAACACTTATTGCTGGTAATTCACATCTATGTTCTCATCCTTGCTTAAGAATATAGAGCAGTTTTGATGGTGTCTCATGTGATATACATTTGTTTATCTGTTACATAGTGAATATTGAACTTTAGCTTAACTTTAAAAAAAAAAACTGAAACGCAAATCAAATCATAATCACAATTTGATATTTTCCCCAAATCGTTCAGCCCTTGTCAAAATATTCAATAAAATAAAAGACAAATATTGAAATGACAGGTGCCCCCTGAGCTCAGTGATTCCTGGAAGCTATCAGACCTCCTTAAGTAGTGTCCTAACCAAGGTTATTATACTTTAGAATTTTCAATTGGTTTTTATTTCATATGATTTTTGACTTTTCAATTACATTTTAGTTAGTTTCCAGTGTGTTTGCTAGTTTTAGTTTAGTTTTTATATATTTAGTTTTACAGTAGTTTTAATTTGTTTTGTCAGGGCCGGGTATAATGTCTCAGAAGTATGTAGCTACACATACATACAAATTGCATTGGTTGGAGAACATGCCATGATCTTTAATGTTAAACTTTGCTCTACTTTAGTGTCCGATGTGAAACAGTTTGTAAATGGACTGTATTTATATTATTATTTATAATAATAATTTATATATTTATTAGTTTTTCTTGAAGGTTTTAGTTTTTATTAAGTTTCATTGTACTAAGAATATTTTTCACTGCTTCTTTTCCCTTTCGTTTTAGTTTACGATAATAACCCTGCTCCTTACCTGTAGACGTCGTTCTCGATGCCCAGCAGGTCGTAGGCCATTGCCTGCAGTGTGAGCTCATGCAGGAGAGGTGACACGGGATCAAAGCCACGATCCAGAATAAGCAGCTGAGTACGAGACTTGTCCGGACCCTGAAGGCATAAGAACCGAAACAAAACACTGCATACACTGTATAGGACGGACAGGTGTTTTTGTACTCTTTGTTTGCAGCTCAACATTCAATATTGCTGAATTACACAGGGTTTCTGGTCAGATGAAGACCGATAATTTAGCTAACTTTGGGTAACTTCGGACTTTGGGTATTCATACTACTTCCTGTCCTTTAACCCATGTGTTGTCTTCCATTAGCCATGCACTTGTCATCCTCCCAGGTTCAAATGGGTGAAAATCAACACTTTTTCTGACGCTTTTGTCTCCCTTTTTTGTTGCTTTTAGCAAGTTTTTCAATGGTTTTGCCGCTTTTTTTTACATTTAGCACTTCTTTTCACTACATATGCATATGATTTTATTGTTTCATAACCTGTCATTCAGAGTTGAGTATTAATGTTTGAAATATCTCCATTTGTAATGGAAAAATGTTATCTGCTAGATTATGCTAGGGTGATGTTTGCCATATATGACATTATGAGTGCCTATAATTGTACATATGTAAATGGTTCTCCCCATTAGAAACATAGTCAATTAGTTCTACTTCCCTACCTCTCCCATGGTAGGGTCATCAGCCTTGTAGCCGTCTAGCTTCTCCTGAAGCATCTGGGCCAGAACTGCACAGTCTTTGTATTCCCTGAACCAACACACACACACACACACACACACACACACACACACACACACACACACACACACACACACACACACACACACACACACACGCACACACACACACACACACACACACATGCAGCATCACAATAAATACTGCTTTTTAACCTGAACATGTAGATGATAGCCATAGCATCAGCATGCTCCTTCTAGTTTGAGTAAACTCCACTTAAATTTAACAAGCTCATACAAACATGCCCTTAAGTAATTGTTAAGTAGAAATGTCCAGTGGTATACATCTTGTTTACCCTGTTCCAGTTTGTGTTCAATGTTCACATAGCTTTCGTTTTGTAAATGCCCCGTGTCTTTTGCGGCAGCCTAAAGAAAAAGGGCTGCCACCACTGTCTTTTGTCAGAGCACTCACACAGTTCGTTACAGCTTGTTGTTAGCTAGTTGTTAGCTCGTTATAGCTCATTGTTAACTTTTTGTTAACTGTGTAGTCAACCGTTAACATAGCTTTCAGTTAACATAGCTTTCAGTTAGCTAGCTAACGTTAATCAGGCATGTGATTAGCAAAGGACAAAACAGGAGGGGCAGAGTGCAGCGCACGGCGTGGAACAGCGATTTGGTTACATTTTTTATGGAACTTTTTAAAATATACCTATATAGCAATCTATGTGTATCAGAGGAGGCTGGTTCCTAGAGGCAAAGGAGGTTGCTCTTTGTAGCATGGGGTAAGACTTCTTTATTAAAAATGAACTTGAGAATCATCCCAGAGGTTTTTGGGGACCTACTGTACAAGAATATTTGGAGTTTGCTGATTTATCTTCAGAGACCCTGCCCTCTGCCCGTATTTTCTCTTTGTCTTATTATTTTGCTGTGTGCGGGACGTTTGTGGGCATCCATAAAAAGCTTTGGGCCCCATTCCCTAGCCAATAACAGCATGCAGGTTGTGCAGCCCCTTCTCTTTTGCGTCTCATATCGATGCACAAGTCCTACTGACACAGACGCAGACAAACAGACTGAAGCATGAAGCTCTGCATTCACTCATTGCGGCACCTTCCCAGGTGTGTGTGTTTGTTTATTTTAACTATATTAGTATTCAAATCAGCAACAAAAATCCCAAACCCCCTAAAAATGTTGCTGGCCTTACCCTCTGTATCGGACTCCAGGATACTCTTTGAGTGTGGCACAGAGGGTGGCAATCTGCTCAGCACAACGCTCCAGCATGTTGTTCTTCACGTCAGCCTTGAAGGGGCTGTAGAAGTCCTGAAAGGCTTCCAACTTGTCCAAGGAGAAGACCTAGACACAGAGGACATGACAGCAGAAAGCTAAGGCTTCTGGCATTCACGTCACTACGTTGTATGCTCGTGATGACATCACCATTCTACTGAAAATTTGAAAAAATCTAAACACCTTTACACTCTGCTCATAAAAATAGCATATCTCAAAAACAAAACAATGTACATAGTTCAAATAACTTAAGAAGTGTTAAGAAATACAACCCCAAATCAGAAAAAGTTGGAACAGTATGAAAAACACAAATAAAAAAAGAAAGTAGTGATTTCTAAATGTACTTTGACTTGTATTTCATTGCAGACAATGTGAACACAAAATATTTCATGTTTTGTCTGGTCAACTTAATTTCATTTGTAAATATACATCCTTTCCTGTCATTCAGACCTGCAACACATTCCAAAAAAGGTTGGGACAGGAGCAATTAAGGGCTAGAAATCAGGTAAATTGTTTAAATAATGATGTGATTTGAAACAGGTGATTGTAATTATGATTTGGTACAAAAGCAGCATCCAAGAAAGGTCTAGTCCTTTAGGAGCAAAGCTGGGCCGAGGATCGCCAGTTTGCCAACAAATACGTGAGAAAATTATTGAAATGTTTAAAAACAATGTTCCTCAAAGAAAGATAGGAAAACATTTGCTTATTTCACCTTCAACAGTGCATAACATAATTAAAAGATTCAAGGAATGAGGAGGAATTTCAGTGTGTAAAGGACAAGGGCGCAAGCCTAAGCTGAACAACCGTGATCTCCGATCCCTCAGGCGGCACTGCATCAAGAATCGTCATTCATCTATAAGCGATATCACCACATGGGCTCAGGACTACTTTGGCAAACCTTTGTCAAGTACCACAATACGTAGTTACAGCCACAAATGCCAGTTAAAACTGTACTGTGCCAAAAGGAAGCCCTATGTTAACAGTGTCCAGAAGCGCCGTCGACTTCTCTGGGCTTGGAGGCATCTGGGATGGACCATCACACAGTGGAAACGTGTACTGTGGTCAGATGAATCAGTATTTCAGGTATTTTTTGGGAGAAATGGACGCCGTGTGATCCGGACCAAAGAAGAAAAGGATCATCTAGACCACACGTGTCAAACTCAAGGCCCGCGGGCCAAATCCGGCCCCTCGCAGATTTTGATCCGGCCCGCGTACCAATTTAGGTTCACAATACAATTTAGGCCCACCTAGTTTTTTGAAGCTTTTTCAAAGTTTTGTCACTTTTTCTGAAGTTTTTGTCACTTTGCAGACGCTTTTGGCCCGTTTTCCACCGTTTGATCTGATGTTTTTGTTTCTTTTTTCTTTGATGGCTAAGTTACTTTGTTGCTGACTTTTTTGGGTCTTTATGTTGACCAAACTGTAAGTGAGAAGGCTATATGAGACATGCAATAATACAGTCAGAGATCCTTGACTTTTTTTGATATAAACAAACAAATAAAAGCATGTGAATAAACTACATGTCTGGCCCTTGATGGGATTCTTATTTTCCAGTGTGGCCCTCTGGGAAACTGAGTTTGATACCCCTGATCTAGACTGTTACCAGCAACAAGTCCAAAAGCCAGGGTCTGTCATGGTATGGGGTTGTGTCAGTGCCCTTGGCAAAGGTAACTTGCACTTCTGTGATAGCACCATTAATGCTGAAAAGTACATAGAGACTTTGGAGCACAATATGCTGTCTTCAAGAAGACATCTTTTCCAGGGACGTCCATGCATATTTCAACAAGATAATGCAAAACCACATTCTGCACACATTACAAAGTCCTGGCTGCGGAGGAAGAGGATACAGGTACTTGAATGGCCTGCCTGCAGTCCCGACCTGTCTCCAATAGAGAATGTGTGGCACATTTTGAAGCGCAAAATGCGACAACGAAGACCCCGTACTGTTGCCCACCTTAAGACTTGTTTGCAGCAAGAATGGAGCAAAATTACACCTGAAACACTTCATCACTTGGTGTCTTCAGTCCCTAAACGTCTTTTAAGTGTTGTGAAAAGGAATGGCAACATTACAAAGTGGTAAACGCTTTACTGTTATAACTTTTTTTGAAATGTGTTGCAAGAACCAAAATAGGAATTTTGTTTTTTTGAAAAAAAACAATAAACATCATGAGGAACGCATTAAATTATGTGCTGTTGTATTGTCTGCAATGAAATACAAGTCAAAGTACATTTAGAAATCACTACTTTCTTTTTTTATTTGTGTTTTCCATACTGTCCCAACTTTTTCTGATTTGGGGTTGTATATGTATTTATGTTTCTACATTTATAAATCTTTTGGATATATGTTTGTGTTTATTTAGTAAATTCTGAAAAACATCAGTTTTTTTATTTATGACACAATTTCAATACACGTATTAATTATTATGGATAATTGACTTACATAACCTTTTAGCTAAAGTTGTACTGAGTTTAGGGATATGAAGCATTTGAAGATAATCCAGTAAATGACATATACATAATAAGCAAAAATACTAATGTAGGAACTGGTGGACCATTTCTATTGCAGAGCTAGTTAAAGGTAAAACAATACATAAAAATATCGGCCACCAGAAGCTTCTGTCTAAAAGTATTAGCACTGGCACTCAAATGCTGACACCTAAAACATGCACCCATCTGTTACTGACTCCATCACGTAACAGTCCCTGTGCTTTCTCTTGTCACACATCTTATCTGTGCTCCCATTGGCTGCAGAGTATGAGCATTATTTCTGTCAGCCAATGAGGTAAAGGGATGAGAGGAGGGCAGGGGGCAGGGCTGGTATGATGTGTCCATCCCTTTCGGGATTACAACTACAGGAAAACAGCAGAGGATTGAAGGCTAAAGCTGATCCAACACAAAACACTGTTGGTCTGATCCTCCTCAGCGAGGAACTGTGTCAATATATATTTTTTTAAGTTGAAAGGAAGGATGTTGTTTACATATTATCCACAATTAATAACAGTATGTTTAAGATAACAAAAACATATTTTTAAAGTTGCTATAATCAATATATAACAATGTATAAAATGTCTTTGTAATGTGAAAGGCGTTTGTAGTTTGTAGTAATGAACCTGCAGAGAATTATCACAAATCTGGAGTTAGCTGGAGCTTTTTAGTGTCTTTCAACTCATTGTTTTGGTTTTGTGGAACACAACTTTACTGTTTTGGTTCAGTGTCACTGCTCTTATCAGCCTCATTTAGGTGAAACCCTCAAAAAAAGGAAAAAGAAACACATCAAAGAACAGCCGTCATAAAATAAACAGTGAATGTTGCTGATCGAGGAATAGGCTATGCCTGTACTAGCTCCTATTTGTATCCAAACGCAGATACCTGGAATACAGTCTGAATAACTAACTTGTTTTGTATGAACAATCCAATACAAATTTCTCAGCATTTTCAGGATTAACTTATTAACTAGTGGCTACATGTTGGATGTTCAGTAAAAGATAAAACAGACACAAAGAGACATGACACATCCAGCAATTAGATGCATGTTAGATGTGGACTTTAAAGTTGAGTTTACTCCAGGTTTTATGTTGAAACACTGACTGACACTGACCCACACAGTAGCTATATGCACAATTACTTAATCTGTTAGAAAAAATAATCATTTTGGTTAATATGAGATACTAAGTTTGCACTGCAACACAAAGGATGAGTATGTTGTACTGCAATGCTACACCTCAATGCTTAAGATGGCCTTGATATATTTATTTAAAAAAAAACATAAAACATTAGTTTTACTGTATCTATCTCCTCCAAAATGTTCATTCAGTTCCTAAGTGATGATAAAACATACCTCATCCATCATACCTGAGGTACATGATTAAGAGCAGCTGCTGTAGTCTAATCCCAGTCCAGACAATGTTTTACCTGAGATTCATAGGGCAGAAAGGCGATGTGGATCTCAGTCAAGGCCTTCATGGCTTTGGAGGCGCGGGATTTGGTCAACAGTCCAAACAACAAGTCTGGAATTGCTGGCGAGAATCACAGAAAAACATGGTGACTCACTGAGATAGTTAGTAGTTAGATAAAAAGAAATGGAAATGTCATGCCAATATTGAATGTTGTAAAATTGAAATTATTCAATTCAACTAATATGTGTAGAGAATATAAGGTTTTCATCATGGTTTTTATACATGAAGGTTAGTTTATTAGTCACAGGAAGTACTACACAGTAGTAGTACTACATAGTAGTATAATGTCTTGTGTGGCACTGGAGGAACTTTGAGAAAACAATAAGTAAAGGCTGGGAGACAGAGAAAGTGGGACATAGTTTAAAAGAATATATTGAGTTGCTTTATAGGATCCAGCACCACCTAGAGGTGTTTGGAGGTGTGTGTCTTAACGTACTTGTGAGACATGAAATGGTAACACTTTACAATAAGGTAACATCAATTAGCATTATTTAATGCATTAATAAACATGAATTAACCATTAATTAAGGTTTGTATTGAACATTTATTAACCATGCTTATTTTTGTTCATGTTAACTATGGTATTAATTTATGCATTATTTACCATTAGTTAATGCCTTAACTAACTGTTAATCTCAGTTAAGTAAGGTGTCTTTTGTACCATTAGTTCATGCAGTAAGAAGGGTTGACTAACTGTTAACAACAGTTAATTAAGGTGTATATTATATCAATAGTAAATGCAATACTAAGCCTTGACTAACTGTTAATAATCCTTAACTAAGGTGTCTATACTACTATTAGTTAATATAATGAAAAGCCTGGACAAACTGTTCATAACAGTTAACTAAGGGATCTATTTACCATTAGTAAATGCATTGACTACTTGTTATTAACAGTTAACTAAGGTGTCTATTTTACCATTTGTTAATGCAGTAACAAGCCTTGACTAACTGTTAATAACAGTGAACTAAGGTGTATAATTTACCATTATTTAATATTAAAACATTCAACTATGGTGTATATTTGCCATTAGTTAATGCAGTAAAAAGCCTTGGCTAACTGTTAATACTAGTTACATAAGGTATCTATTTTACCCTTAGTTAATGCAGTAAAAAGCATCATTTACCAGTTAATCATACAATATTGAACATTGGGTAAATGTTAGAGTAAACCCTTAGTTGATGTTGATGAAGGTATTTGCTAATATTACTTGTTGTTTGATAAAGATGTTTGACAGCACGTATGGCTTAAGGTTCACAGCCAAGCCATGACATTATGAGAAAACTGTTTTTATTGTTTATTCACGGGTTATGGTTGTCCACATACCTTTGTCCATCCTCCAACGTATGACTTACTTGTGGTAGAGGGTGCGATCAGTGAAAAGACTCCATAGTCTCCATGCAGAGGTTTGCTTGTTCCTTTGTCTTCATGTAGACATTGCCTTGAAGCCCAACCTATATACATTATTGTGCATGCTATCTAATCATTACTTAACCATAAGTGCTCAATTCATTAATGTATAATAATACTGAATACGCATTAGTAAACCATAAGTAAACAGTTATTAATGCTCTTTTGTATCCTTATTGTAAAGTAGAGAACATTTGCCCCTTAACTAATACTTAATTAATGTATAACAATACTGAATAAGCATTAGTAAACCACTAGTAAACAGTTATTGATGCTCTTTTGTATCCTTGTTGTAAAGTAGAGAACATTTCCACCTTAACTAATACTTAATTAATATATAACAATACTGAATAAGCATTAGTATACCATAAATAAACAGTTATTGATGCTCTTTTGTATCCTTATTGTAAAGTAGAGAACATTTGCACTTTAACTAATACTTAATAATGTATAACAATACTGAATAAGCATTAGTAAACCATAAGTAAACAGTTATTGATGCTCTTTTGTATCCTTATTGTAAAGTAGAGAACATTTGCACCTTAACTAATATTTAATTAATGTATAACAATACTGAATAAGCATCAGTAAACCATAAGTAAACAGCTATTAATGCTCTTTTGTATCCTTATTGTAAAGTAGAGAACATTTGCACCTTAACTAATACTTAAAGGGATATTCCACCGCTGGAAAGCTGAATATATATTTAAATTGGGTCACTTATGTAGCAGAAATGTGAATTTTTTTTTTTAAATTGGTGCCTTCTAGGCTGAGAAAAGCCAGAAAATGTGTTTTTGGCACATATGGATGAAAGACACCAAATCCCAGAATGCACTTCGCTTCGCTGCTTTGAGTCCACTCCCTACCGGCTCAACTCAATGTGTTTTACTGTTATTTCAACCATATACACGAAACAACGCTTCATTGTGGCTCAAGTGGTGTTACACATTTAAAATATATAAAAACGACATTATATAAAAATGACATACGAAACAGTCTACCTAAAAAGTTTTGCTTGTCTGAAGAGACTGTGAGCTGCACACGTTGCCCGCTTGAGGAATATGACTACACTTCCGGTTTCAATCTTTTCAAAATGAAAAAGGTAAAGCTGGAAAACTGCTATGGATTATTAAATGAGCAAAACGAAATAATATTTGAGTGACTTAGAGCTAGCTTGGCTGTTAGGATAGCTCTAACATAAGTTAATGGCAGAAGAATCTGCCAGAGAACAGGGTCATTTTGGTTACCTAAAGCTTTTATTTTGAAAAGATCAAAACCAGACGTGCAGTCGAAACCCAGGAGCGGGCAATGTGTGCAACTCATACTCTCTCCAGACAAGCAAAACTTTTTATGTTTGTCTTGTTTAGCACCTGGCTGATAAGGGCATAAGGTTGGTCATTGTTTCCTCTAATACTGTTTGTATTTTGAGTCCCTTTATGATATGCCGTTTAAGAGTTTTACGAACTTGGAGATGAGTGTTGTGCAAGTAAAGCTAGCATGTCAACATATTAGCCTGCAGTTAATATTATATAGAAATGCAATTACTACGGTATATTGGATGTGAAAGAAGGTTCAAAGGAGAATCATTTTATATTTCATTGAACATTTCATTATAATTAAGGTTGATTGAAAGTCTTTGAACCATTAGCTAGTTAAAGAGAGCCAGATCATCTTTCAACATGTGTAAAGATCTGATGTTGATCTAGTGAACGATCAATCCTTGCATCTGTAGCTTTTGCATGCATTTAAAATAAATTGATATATCCCACTTGGTTTGTTAGGTTTCAAGAGAGGACAACTATCCAGAAGACATGCCAGTGAAGATGACAAGAGGGGGAAAATGTCCAGTGTAATCTACATGCAGGACTCACACTGTAATAGCTCTGATTATTCAGTGGAGAGAAAGAAGAAAACTGACTGAGTCAAACTCAGAATCAAATGAAAACCTTTTTTTACAATTTGAATATGTGTGTATAACAGAAGGTTGTCGTGAATATTTGATTTCACATTGGCAATGTTTCATTAATGTTTAAAAGCTGTGAATGTTTAAGTCAAAGAGTATTAATAAACTATGAATTATTATTTAGTAATGCTTATTCAGTATTGTAATACATTAATTAAGTATTAGTTAAGGTGCAAATGTTCTCTACTTTACAATAAGGATACAAAAGAGCATTAATAGCTGTTTACTTATGGTTTACTAATGCTTATTCAGTATTGTTATACAATAATTAAGTATTAGTTAAGGTGCAAATGTTCTCTACTTTACAATAAGGATACAAAAGTGTTATGGTTTCAGTGTTTTGCTTTGTATTTTGTTCCAATTCTGTTACCTGTTTTGCATTATGTTCAGTTTCCTTGCGAAAGTCCTGTTTTCTGTCTTGTGATGTCTAGTTTTGCTTCCTGTGTTTTCCCGCCTGTGTGATTACCTGATGTTTTCCACCTGTTCCCCAGCCCTTGTGTCACCTGCCTCTTGTTGCCTCGTTACTTAGTTTATTTAGCCCCTGTGTTCCCCTTTGTTCCTTGTCAGATCGTCTTGTGCTCCTGAGTGTGTCAGTTTGTTTGCCTTCATCCCTGTTCATGTGAGTTTTTGTTTCTTTGTTCCCATTCCTGTTACTCTTTTTTTGGCTTATCGCCTTTTTTGGACTTCCTTGAGTTTTTGCCGTTTTGCCTGCTCCTCTCAGGACTCTTTGTTTTGAGTACCTTGTTGTTTTGCATTCAATAAATCCTCGAGCACAAACCTTCCCCTGCCTGCCTGTCTCTGCATTTGGGTCCACCATTCCCTGCCAACCACCACACAAAAGAGCATCAATAACTGTTTACTAATGGTTTACTAATGCTTATTCAGTATTGGTATACATTAATTATTAGTTAAGGTGCAAATGTTCTCTACTTTACAATAAGGATACAAAAGAGCATTAATAACTGTTTACTTATGGTTTACAAATGCTTATTCAGTATTATTATACATTAATCAGTTGAGCACTTATGGTTAAGTAATTATTATATAGCATGCACAATAATGTATATAGGTTGGGCTTCAAGGCAATGTCTACATGAAGACAAAGGAACAAGCAAACCTCTGCATGGAACCTATGGAGTCTTTTCACTGATCGCACCGTCTACCACAAGTAAGTCATACGTTGGAGGATGGACAAAGGTATGTGGACAACCATAACCCGTGAATAAATGAATGAATGAAAACAGTTTTCTCATAATGTCATGGCTTGGCTGTGAACCTTAAGCCATACATGCTGTCAAACATCTTTATCAAACACCGAGTAATATTAGGAAATGCCTTCATCAACATCAACTAAGGGTTTACTCTAACATTTACCCAATGTTCAATATTGTATGATTAACTGGTAAATTATGCTTTTTACTGCATTAACTAAGGGTAAAATAGATACCTTAGTTAACTAGTATTAACAGTTAGCCAAGGCTTTTTACTGCATTAACTAATGGCAAATAGACACCATAGTTGATGTTTTTAAAATTAAATAATGGTAAATTATACACCTTAGTTCACTGTTATTAACAGTTAGTCAAGGCTTGTTACTGCATTAACAAATGGTAAAATAGACACCTTAGTTAACTGTTAATAACAGGTAGTCAATGCATTTACTAATGGTAAATAGATCCCTTAGTTAACTGTTACTAACAGTTTGTCCAGGTTTTTCATTATATTAACTAATAGTAGTATAGACACCTTAGTTAAGGGTTAGTAACAGTTAGTCAAGGATTAGTATTGCATTTACTAATATTATATACACCTTAATTAACTGTTAACAGTCAACTCTTCTTACTGCATGAACTAATGGTACAAAAGACACCTTACTTAACTGAGATTAACAGTTAGTTAATGCATTAACTAATGGTAAATAATGCATAAATTAATACCGTAGTTAACATGAACAAAAATAAGCATGGTTAATAAATGTTTAATACAAACCTTAATTAATGGTTAATTAATGTTTATTAATGCATTAAGTAATGCTAATTGATGTTACCTTATTGTAAAGTGTTACCCATGAAATATGTGAGTTTGAAGGTTTATCAGACACCAAAATACTGCATAGTGCTTTGTAATACCATGAGGAAGAATTTTACAACAATGGAAAGTTATCACGGCGAAAATCACTTTTTCTTTCATCGCGGTGATTGGCAGGTAAATAGTATAAATTTGCTGTTCATGTTATAAAAACATCTGCTAGGAGCAGTGCTTACACGTATTTCATTGGCCAACACAGTGCCTTGCTGGAGGATGTTGCATTGCATTGCTGCAAAAGTTAAGCCAGGTTCAACATTTGTTTGCTGGATAACCCTGTTTTTTTGCGAGAGCCTTCTGCATCTGCACCCCAACTGGGTGGTCTCATTCTACATCTACAGTACTATGTAGCGCTGCACAGAAGGGTCTGGCTAGTCCATATGGTATTATGGGTTGGGAGGAAAACATGTTCTGGTTTGAAACTAATCACAATCATCTTGGGCGGCGCCAAACACCGGATGGAGCCCCGGTGCCGCTGCAAAATAGCCTCGGGAAAGAACTTGTTTTTGGGAACACATGTACATTCAAAGGTTGTTTTAGTCGCGCAACAGAAAACTCAGATTGGACGGATAGTCTAGCTAGCTGTCTGGATTTACCCTACAGAGATCTGAGGAACAGTTAACCACAATCCTTATATAACAACCAGAGTTTAAACTTCCAACACAAAGAAAGAGTAAGGTAACAGACATATGGCCGTAAAGACTGACATCCGGAAGTGCAACGCTTTGGACATAGACTACCGAGCCTCTAAAACGCAGACATTTGGAAACACTCCAAGTGGATATGAGCAGAGTCATTAATGACTCTGATTAAGTGATGCATTGTAATCATGGCAGGAGAAACATGTGGTTTTAGGCAGACACAGAGTGTGAACTATAAGGTGCAGGAAAAATTAAACATATTGCTGCTCTTTTCGAACAAGGCTGCTCGTTGGCGAATTGGTAGAGCTTCATGCGGCTATCAGAGTCTAGTCAGGTTCACCGCATTTTGGATAGGGTTGATTCCTTTGTTTATTCAAATCAGGTCTGGTCCTTGGGTGCCTTTCAGATTATGTCGAGTTTTTTTATCAATATCAATTTAAGCATGTTGGATTCAGGTAAGTTTTACACATATCCATTTCAATCTATTGACACATTCCAACTGTGCCCATTGCCCACTAGTCGATAAAGAAAATCAGACAACTGTGGCTGTTTTAGGATAATTATAAAGGGCAATAAGCCTATCAGTACTGTCTTTTTTCCACAAATAGGCTGATTTATAGTTGCTAATATGTTGGATTCATGTTTTTCATTTTCATTTTTGAAAAAAAACTATTAACAATTATTAATAATAATTTGGTGGCCCCCCTGCAATTACTCTGAGGACCCTCTGGGGAGCCCGGATCTCCTGTTGAAGATCTCTGGTCTAGACTAACTGTGAGTTAGCAAATGTCCCATCTATATGTTGTTAGTGTGGAATGGATTTACTCACTGTCGGTAAAGAAGACGTGAGCTCCTCGGTACCTCGGGGATTTTGGGTCTCTGAAGTCATCAATCAGACCCTCAACAGACTGAGACAGCAGGGAACAATGTTTTAGCTTATGGACTGATTAAAAAAAAAGGAATGACACTTTGGACAATTCTTTATTTTGTTTGAAAGTTAGTGAAAAATATTAAAACCCCTCCATGTTTCTTATTTTATCATAACATGACTTTAAAAAGAACAAGAATTGCAATCTTTATAAACCAAATTTACCATAACCCCAACTAGAACTGCATTTATATATTTATATCACAAAAAATAAGCTTTTCTTAGTTGCTGGAAAAAAGCAGTGTAAGATAAAATGTCAATAGTCATGTTTCCATCTAATTGTCAAGCGAATTTTAAGCGAACTTTTAAAATGTCGCAAAAAATAAAAAATAAAGAAAATCCGAATTGGAAGCGTTTCCATCAACTGGTTTAGAACGAATAAACTAGAGTACACAAAGTGTAGTTTCGTCACAAGTCGACGTTACGCTTGGTTGTAGATTGCAAACCGGCTTGCTAAATCAAAGAGTTTCGAAGCTGTGTGGAAATGATTATCCCTATGGGACAATAAAGACTCTATGTATCTAAGCTTAGTTCTTTGGCTAAATGGAGAGAGGTAGCATTGTACAAGTTGGCCACCTGTGCAGAATACAGGGTTGTGGAGTGCCCAGATAGCTCAGTTGGTAGAGTGGGCACCCATATGTAGAGGTTTACTCCTTGACGCAGTGGGCCTAGTTTTGACTCCAACCTGTGGCCCTTTGCTGCATGTCATTCCCCCTCTATCTCCCCTTTCATGTCTTCAGCTGTCAAAAATAAAGGCCGAAAATGCCCACTAAAAAGAATCTTAAAAAAAAGAATACAGGGTTGTGGCCATTTGACATTTGGTGTCAGCAAGACAACCGTTCACTGCTGTGTATATATGTTCGCTACGTCACACCTTATTCGGCAAAGCTGTTTCCATCTCCCATTTTGCGCATTAACTCTTTCGAAAAAGGCAAAAACCACCTCAGGCGAGCGTAATTTTTTTTTGACAATTTCCATCAACATTTTCTAATGCCATACTTAAAAATGCACATAACAATATGTTGATGGAAACATGACTAATGAGACACTGTATGCACTGTACCATAGAATCACACATATCCTCTATAGGAGCTGTATCTTTGTTGTATCTATTACCTCATCTGAGGGTGTGATCAAGTAGATGGCCTCCATGCTGGGCAGAGGCTCACGCGGCTTGCCTACGTCTTCTACAACTGGAGAGAACAGGAAAATAGTAATCAGTACTCATAAATCTGCTTGATTAGACTACAATTATGCTTTCTAACTTGGAGTTCAAACAAACTTCTCTGCCCTGCACAATCCTGCACAAAGAAACGGAACTGTCCATGAATGAGAGCAAACATTTTTATAACATTTAAACATTTAAAATGTATGTCAAATGTAACATCAAGTTTTGAAATATTATTAATTTCTTAGATACTTCTGTATTTCAGTGCAAGTTATAGTAAACATTTAAGTCAGGTCAGTTATTTGTTTCATTTAACATGTTTGTGTAGTCTCATCAATATGCTTTCTGTAAGCGGTTTCCATATCGTAATAAAATAGGGTTGATCAGTCTGCCGCCATGCCCCTTCAGTCTACCCCCATGTAGGTGGATCAATGACCCAACACACACTCGTCAGGCTAAGTGTTAATAACCAACCTATTAACAGCCAACTGTTTGATCTAGACTAGGCTGAGATTTGGTTGGAGACAACAGTCTGATTCTGCTATACTGTACTGCAGCAGCCTCCCACTCAAGCTAGTGATCCATCAGTAGTAACTGGCATTAGCATTATTTAGCCATTAACCACACTGACAGTGAATATTCACGTCACGCTTCAAATCTCAGTGTGAAAGCCTTGGTTATTAATATAGTTGTTGGTGATCAGGATTCTTCTGTTGATTTGTTTCACAACCGGCTACACAACAGCTTTTTGTCATTTTCCTCTTTCTCTCCTTATGTGACTTTGCGATTCTTTCCTTGAAAAGGGACGGCGGCCTTGGCGATTGGCACTTGATGACACAATGCCGGTCTAGTCTATACAACAGGGCAGATTCTTAGGGTCTAGAATAATGTTATAAAGTAGGTACAAGTCAGTCAAAAATATTTATTAGAAAAAAGTGTAACCCACTGCTCTCTTTGTTGAGTTTTCTGATTCATTGTCAGTGATTTACCTAGATGTTTATTTTTTTAAATAATCAAGTCCTACACAAAATGTTCTTTTGCAGTTCAATCCAAATAAAAAAAATTAGATAGTACATCTCAAGGAAGATAAAGAAGATATTCAGTTTACTGTCATAGAGAAGTGAAGAAATTGGAAAATATTCACATTTAAGGAGCTGGAATCCGATTAATCTGATTCCAAAATAGTTTAATAGATTTAATAGATTATCAAAATAGTTGCCGATTAATTTATCAGTTGTCAACTAATCGATCAACTGAATTTAATTTCCCTGCACCAAATTTAATTAAAATTATTTTGAAGCTGCAACTGAAGTGAACTCAGGTGACCTGGGTGGTACCTGCATACTGACATACCAACTGTACCGTTCTTCTTTACCTAAACCCAATTGTCCCGTTCTTCTTTTCCTAAACCCAACTGTCCCGTTCTTGTCCCACGTGTCACCCACCCACGATCTTTCCCTAAACCTAACTGCGTCAAAAGTGATGGCAATAGTCCCAAACAAGCGCGTTTAGAAAAAGCTTGTTTAGATATGACGCTGAACGAGACTTTTAGCGTCAATAACAATGGCAAAGGCACCTGACTAAGCATCCGTATTTTACGCGATGGGAATGACAATGTGTTGTACTTACTGGTAATTCCCTCTGACATGATGTCTGTCATCTTACAGCAGGAGGAAATCATCCTCATGCTCAGCTTGTCTACGACCAGCACCTATAACACAGTTGCACACAGCAGGGGGCTGCATAAGGATTTTATTTTGATACGTTTTATTCATATTCAGTGTCAAGATCAAAGGGGAATGATGCCAAACTTAATGAGAACCATTACCTTCCATTTTCCTTTTTCTCTTGCCTTCTTGATGACATTGTTCATTATCTCTGTGAAGAAGGGCAATGTAATTACATATCAGTCAAGACATCAACATAAAACCTGGATTTCACATAACATTATTCTAAATGTTATGTTATTAGATTGATTTACCATCAAAAGCATACTGTATGTATGAAAACGAAAATATAAAAATGCTAATTTTACTTTAGGCTTGATTGTAGTGAGCTAGCTTGGCAAAGGCTACTGTATTCTATGCATGGACAGTGACTTACATTACTGTTAGAATCAGATTTTTCTGTAAAGATTTCTGCCAATGAGTGGACATAACCACTCTTTCCAATACACTTTTGTATTGTTTAGTAGTTTTCTTTAAAGAAATGTCAATATGTTGATTTTCTTCAGCTATAGTTTGTATGACAAGTGTCAAACTGCACTGTACTCCAAAATCTAATCAGCAGATATCGCAAGACCTAGACATTTAAAATATATCTTCAAGGCTAGATTGACCAAAGCTCTATGTGTGACCACCAGTGACAGCCCCGTCTTCTGGCATAGGCAGTATAGGCAAGTGCTAGGGACAAAGGTGACTGTCCTCCCCCGAAATACGTTCCCATACGCCGTTTCTTCAAGCAGCAATTATGACCTACATTTATATATGGACTTGAGTCTGACTCGTGACTTGACTTGGACTCGCGGACTGATGACTTGTACTTGGACTCGGACTCGAGGATATATAAAATTGGACTTGAGCATTCATGTCAAAAGGACTCTGATGTTGGATAAAGTTTCTGACTAAATAGGTTATAAAAATTTGATAAGATGTTAACACTTTTCCTGTTGCGGGCTCCAAGTCCAGTCTGGAAGCAGCTGGAGAGACATTCCATCCAGGGCTGATGTTGGGGGTAACACCCTTTACTTCACCAACAGTATTAACAAAAGATGAAGCCACCATGTATTGAGAAGCTTCTTCTTTATTGTTAACTGTTAACACACTTTACATCGTCTTTGGGATCTCTTTTTTCACTCACTTTTTCCTCACAGCCTCACATACGCTTCTCAGTCAGACACCGCTACCGCTTGCTCTCCTTGCTTGACAACACACTCACTGACGTCACTCACTTAACGCTGTATTCTCACTCTTACTTTCACTACTCTCGTAACAAAGGAATTGATATTGATATATGCAACTGTAGTGCATGATTCGCGGGCTCCCTACTACATATTCACATTTGGAAAATGCAGAGACATGCGCCCCGGATCATAAATCAGATCAGAATCAGAATCAGAAATACTTTAATAATCCCAGGGGGAAATTATTATTGTTACAAACTCCAGATATACAAACAACATATATTATACAGATGACATCCATCCATCCATCCATCCATCGTCGTCCGCTTATCCGGTATCGGGTCGCAGGGGGAGCAGCTCCAGCAGGGGACCCCAAACTTCCCTTTCCCGAGCCACATTAACCAGCTCTGACTGGGGGATCCAGAGGCGTTCCCAGGCCAGGTTGGAGATGTAATCTCTCCACCTAGTCCTGGGTCTTCCCCGAGGCCTCCTCCCAGCTGGACGTGCCTGGAACACCTCCCTAGGGAGGAGCCCAGGGGGCATCCTTACCAGATGCCCAAACCACCTCAACTGGCTCCTTTCGACGTGAAGGAGCAGCGGCTGTACTCCGAGCTCCTCACAGATGACTGTGCTTCTCACCCTATCTCTAAGGGAGACGCCAGCCACCCTCCTGAGGAAACCCATTTCGGCCGCTTGTACCCTGGATCTCGTTCTTTCGGTCATGACCCAGCCTTCATGACCATAGGTGAGGGTAGGAATGAAAACTGAACGGTAGATCGAGAGCTTTGCCTTCTGGCTCAGCTCTCTTTTCGTCACAACGGTACGATAAACTGAATGTAATACCGCCCCCGCTGCGCCGATTCTCTGACCAATCTCCCGCTCCATTGTCCCCTCACTCGCGAACAAGACCTCAAGGTACTTAAACTCCTTCACTTGGGGTAAGGACTCATTCCCTACCTGGAGAAGGCACTCCATCAGTTTCCTGCTGAGAACCATGGCCTCAGATTTAGAGGTGCTGATCCTCATCCCAGCCGCTTCACATTCGACTGCAAACCGATCCAGTGAGTGCTGAAGGTCACAGGCCGATGATGCCATCAGGACCACATCATCTGCAAAGAGCAGCGATGAGATCCCCAGCCCACCGAACTGCAACCCCTCCCCACCACGACTACGCCTCGATATCGTGTCCATAACAGGATTGGTGACAAAGCGCAGCCCTGGCGGAGGCCAACTCTCACCTGGAACGAGTCCGACTTACTGCCGAGAACCCGGACACAGCTCTCGCTTTGGTCATACAGAGATTGGATGGCCCTGAGAAGGGACCCCCTCACCCCATACTCCCGCAGCACCTCCCACAGTATCTCCCGGGGGACCCGGTTATATGCCTTCTCCAGATCCACAAAACACATGTAGACCGGAGGGGCATACTCCCAGGCTCCCTCCAGAATCCTTGTGAGAGTAAAGATCTGATCTGTTGTTCCACAACCAGGACGGAATCCGCATTGTTCCTCTTCAACCCGAGGTTCAACTATCAGCCAAACCCTCCTTTCCAGCACCTTGGAGTACACTTTACCAGGGAGGCTGAGAAGTGTGATACCCCTGTAATTGGTACACACCCTCTGGTCCCCCTTTTTGAACAGGGGAACCACCACCCCGGTCTGCCACTCCTTTGGCACTGTCCCAGACTTCCACGCAATGTTGAAGAGGCGTGTCAACCAAGACAGCCCCTCCACACCCAGAGCTTTCAGCATTTCCGGACGGATCTCATCAATCCCTGGGGCTTTGCCACTGTGGAGTTGTTTGACTACCTCAGTGACCTCCACCAGGGAAATGGACGACAATCCCCCGTCATCCTCCAGCTCTGCCTCTAACAAAGAAGGCGCATCAGCTGGATTTAGGAGTTCCTCAAAGTGCTCCTTCCACCGCCCTATTACCTCCTCAGTTGAGGTCAACAACGTCCCATCCTTAATGTACACAGCTTGGATGGTTCCCCGCTTCCCCCTCCTGTGGTGGCGAACGGTTTTCCAGAAGTGCCTTGGTGCCGACTGAAAGTCCTTCAGACAACATATATATTAAAAACTAATTTACAGTATAATACAATATATAAAGATCAAATGTACAGTATTAATGTGCAAAGAGTGCAAAAAAATAATTGTCTATATATAATTGTTATGTTTCCCTTTCCAAGGGAGGCGTTGTAAAGCTTAATGACTACAGGCAAAAACGATTTCCTGTGGCGCTCAGTGGTGCATCTGGGTAAGAGGAGTCTTCTGCTGAAGGTGCTCCTCTGCTGGGCCAGTGTGTCGTAGAGAGGGTGTGAGACATTATCCAAGATGGACTGAAGCCTGGACAGCATCCTCCTCTCAGCCACGGTCGTCAGTGTGTCCAGCTCCTCCCCCACGACATCACCAGCCTTCCTGATCAGTTTGTTTAGTCAGTACGCCTACACGGATTTTACATCCAATGCTGGAAAGAGCACCGCTAAATGTTTTTTAGAAAAACATGGGTAAATAAACTCCCTTTGCAATCGTGACAGTGGTGTCATTTTTGTTTAATGTAGACCCTCTTTTATTAGTATATCAGCTCTTTAAAGGTGCCACAGTGGAGAAATGTAGGCAGTCTTGGAATTCAACACGGACTCAACCTTGATGACTCGACTTGGACTCGAACACTGGGGACTTGAGACTCGACTCAGACTCAAACTCAGGTAATGGTGACTCGACTCGGACTCGACTCAGACTCTGTTTGGTGACTTGGACTTGGACTCGGACTCGAACACTGGGGACTCGAGATTCGGCTCGGAATCGACAGTTGGTGACTCGACTACAACACTGGGCACTTGTAAATAGACCGATTGTCAGATGTCACCCAGGGTGCCACCTAGGCTGGAGCTGGCGCTGCACCTGAGCCAGCTCCATTCGCTGAAGATGTCAATGAGATGCGGTTGAAGCCGCGGCGTCTTTGGCAGAGGAACGAGGCAGGACATCTTCCACAGCACAGGGACCCTCTGGAGGTGCAGGCTCAGGCTGAAGACTTGACTTAGTACTCCACACAGCTGGGGGGAGGGGTGAAGTAGGAGGGTGTGAATTGAGGTGGTAAGGGGAAGACAAGGATTCTGTAAGGAGGAGGAGTAGGAGGAGGTAAAGTGGCAGTTTTTGTTGGGCAGCCAGCAGCAGAGTCTTGTGGGGGATGGGCCGCAGTATCAAACCTATTGAAAAATAGGTTCAGTTCATTGGCCCGGTCCACACGGCCCTCCAACCCCATGCCACCAGTCTTCTGGAGCCCAGTGATGGTTCTCATGCTGCTCCATACATCCCTCATGTTGTTATGCTGGAGTTTACTCTCCAGCTTTCTCCTATAACTGTGTATATAAATGCCGACCATTCTACATTCCACGCAAATTCACGGCTGTGTTTATACTCAGTGTTTACATCCCACCAAGTGTTAATGCTACCAATGCGTTAGCTGAACTTTACGGAGCTATCAGTGAGCACCAAAGCGTGCATCCGGATGGACTATTTATTGTTGCTGGTGATTTCAACCACACAAATCTCAAGAAAGTTCTTATATTCTACCTTCAACTCACAGTGAACCTAACTTATAACAATCAGTGCTCTGTCTACTTATGCCCTGTCTTTTGTTGTCTGTTGTCTGTCCTGTCCCTTGTCTGTCTTAAATGCTCTACTTTAAGTAGTAATTGCACTTTATGCATAGTCCATAATGTGTGTGCACTAAATGTAGCCTGTCTCGTACGTCGTTTTTATATAATGTCGTTTTTATAAAATGTCATTTTTAGATATTTTAAATGTGTACCGCCACTTGAGCCACGGTGAAACACTATATACAGTGTATATGATGAAATGACTTGACAACAGAAGTTGCCTTGACTTGACTGCCCTCTGTAACCGGTAGGCGTGGCTTGGGAGTAGCCTCGTAGGGAAGCGAAGCAAGTGCATTCTGGGAGTTGTTCTCTGTGTACATTTTCTGTCTTTTCTCTGTCTAGAAGGCACCAACTTCTAAAAGAAAATCACATTTCTACTACATAAATGACCCAATTTAAATACATATTCATCTTTCCAGTGGTGAAATATCTCTTTAAAGGCACAGATGTTAGTGTAACCCACGTCATCTTGGCACTACGTCCTCCATTTGTACCTCATGTGTGCTACATAAATTAAGTTCACCCAAATATTCTCAACTCTCTTGTTTATGTTTTAATTACAGCTGGTTGTGACGGGTCAGTGATCGGATTCACTACTTCAATGTTCACCTTATAAGTGTGAGATAGCCAATACAAATTTGCATTTTTAAGTGAACACCCCTTTTGAGACTATATCCACAGTTCAGCGAACCCTGAACCCTGAGTCCAGGGTGGTGCCCCGTTATTATTTATTAATTTCTAATAAAGTTATAAATATATCAATATTCATAACTGTATTAATATTGATAAAATACAGTTGATAATTGCTAATAACTGAAACCGGTTTCTCAGATGCACTTTGGAAGTACAATACATTATTACACAGTTTATAATGTAACACTGGAATCATTTGGATAGTGAATAATGTTCATCTAAAAATGTATTTTTCTTTACATAATGTGGCAAGAGGATTTAAAGCATATAATTCTCAGTATGGTTGAAAAAGCGAATTTCAAAAATATCTGTATATGTAATATGTAATTGGACATCTTCAATTTACATCCACAAAAGTGCCATTTTTGCCATTGACATGGTCAGATTATTATCCTGTGGCTGATAACATTATTGTTTTTGTTGTTAATTATTTACTTTAACACGAAACAGCCTCAAAATCTCTATATCGCCAAACCTACCAGATTCCATATAAAAAATACACTTCATTCAAAGTGGACACAAAGAAATCTAAAGTTGTCTTGGTTCGTCTTTCTAATGTTCCAACAATCACCACTCTGGTTTGGTTTAAATAAAATCCGGTGTGTTTGGCGATGGCGATTTAGGAGCGGTTTCTGGTTAAACAAAAAGGACCTTACTCTTTAACAAAAAAAGGTATATCTCTGTAGGGATCCTTTCCGCAATGTTGTCAGACACTTATGATAACAATCTGAGCATGTCAGTGGCAAAAACAGCACTTCTAGTGGAAACTGACGGTGTACATTTGCTCTATAGGGTTACATTGCAGCCTGGTTTGCAGCTGCTAGTTACAGCTTTCTCACTCAATACTGGACCAATCTAAAGATTTTTGTTCACATTAGTCACTTTGATACCAATGCATGGAAAAATAGGGTGCAGGTTTAAAAAAAAGCATTAATGATAACATTACCTGACCACACATACCAAAATGACACAAGCACACAATCTCATGATTGTGCAAATCCTTTTCCACAAGGGATAGTGTACGCAGCTGCAGTGTGACGGGACAGCAGGGAAACAGAGGGACAGAGGAATAACACGATCCCTCATGAGGAAATTGGATCACCACACAAAAAAATAATAACATATACACTGTAAAATAATCACATAATCAATAATATAAAACATGTTTAACTTATTAGATACAGAATAGCATGTGTCAGATCCACTTGTGTTGCTGAGGAGCATCCCGTTTTCTTTCACTGGAGGTTTAAGCATCTGTCCTGTCTGTCAGACTGAACAGTGCTGGGAGGAACAGGCCCACTGCAATCACTGCCTTTAATCTGCCAATCCTCCCAATCCTCTTACCCCATCCACCGCTCCCCACCACTATTTCTGGGCCGTTTCTGTGTCAGCAGATGTGACGTCACGGGATAGCAGCATCACTGGCTCACAAACAAGCACACACACACGCATGCACGCACACACATGGTTACCCAGTACTTGTCAACATGTCCAGCATGTCCAGCTTCCACAGAGAGCCATTGTGACATGTCACTTGAGAAGCTGCTCCTCATAGTGTCATAATCACATTATCATGGCATGATAATAGTAAGCCAACTGTGTAGCTAATGACAATAGTTGTGAATGACATAACATTGTTTTTTATTCTTTAATCACAAATGTTTGTCAGAAATTTAAGGACAAGTTTATATGATTTATCACAAAACATTTCCGTAAAGGTGGATCAGATATTTCAAATCCCACACTCAGTCAGTCAGTCAGACCATGCTTTCTGAAGGGGAAGCTAGTGATTACAGTTAGTGTGAATGGTCCTGTTTATCCATTGGGTCAGCAGGATTAAGTGGAAGTGTCCGTGAAAGAATGGGACGCAGCCTGGCAAGAAGATTTCACAGGCGAGACAAACAACAACAGGCTGTGACATATAAGAAGAGTAGATTGTACTGTTTATAGGGGAGCAGCTCCTCTCTTCTGGCAAACACTATGTCAACTCAGCCACACATAAGAAGAGAAGATTGTACTGTTTATTGAGATCTTAGTTTGAACACTGTCTGACTTACTGTAACCTCTCCAACCCTGCCACAAGCACTACTGTGTCCATGTTAAAATTATATAAAATTATAAAATGACCAGACCGTCCTAATGTAGAAAACGACCGTATGGGTCATATCTCAGTATTTATCGGCTGAATGGCGATGCACAATATATATCTCGGTATTTTCTACAAAGAGGGCTAAATGTTCTCGTGTAAGTCAAAGCCACATGTGATATGTCACAAGCACTTTTATTAAAACAGACTATGATCAAAATAAAATGCAAAGACAGTGTTTTCTTCTCTGAAAATATACAGCTGCAACACATAAATGAAAAATTGTCTAAAATAAACAGCATATATTAAATAAAAAAGGCCTATCTTTGAGAATGAAACATTAACATCCAACTACAAATTGAGGACTCTCTATGTGTGCATATGTCCGTGTGTGTCTGTACGATTATGTGCTTATGACACTATGAGGAGCAGCTCTTCAAGTGAAATGTCAGAATGGGTCTCTCTGGAAGCAGGACATGTGCGTGCGTGCGTGCGTGCGTGCGTGCGTGCGTGCATGCGTGCATGCATGCGTGCGTGCATGCGTGCGTGCATGCGTGCATGTGTGTGTCTTTCAAACGATGCAAAAGACGTCACGCGCAGCACACTGTTGCGAGGCTCTGTAAAGCAGCTGGGCCGGGGAGTTGCTCCCTCACACAAGACGAGAACATGGACTATATATTGCAGGAAGCTAACGTTACATGCATTATAGGCAAAAAATGGGCGATATATTACTAGAAGCTAACATTACATGCATTTCTAGAATCATTATAAACTACAATGTCATTTTCATTCTGCTATTTTCTCGGACTGTGACTGTGTTAACATTGACCACATTTGTTAAAGTAGCTGAAATAAATAAAGCCACTGAATGCTGCTAAGCCAAGATCCAAATACATGTCTACTGTGGCTGTGGCTCAGGAGGTAGAGCAGTAGAGGTGAACCCCAAGTTGCTCCTGATGAGTAGTCACAGTAGTCAAAAAGTCCTCGATCATGAAGCTGATTGATACTGTAAAATTATCTCATTACACTGCAGACTGAATTCTCGACACAGAGAGACGGCTGACTCATATGAACGAGTCCAGGGGCGGTTAAATGTGCATCGACAGGTCAGTGACGTTAGATATGTCTTGTGTATGAAATGTCTGTGTTGTCACTGCGCTGCATTTTTATGAACCGCTCTTCAGTGTTTTTCGTGTTACGGTCGCCATAGTCTCTCTTTGCCAGACCTTCCTCCACAGTGCTGCGAAGGAGGGTCTGGCTAGTCCACATAGCATTCTGGAATGTGAGAAAAACGAGCTCTGGTTTATTGCCATTTCTTTAAACCAATCACAATCGTCATGGGCGGCGCTAAGCACCGCACGGAGCCGCTGCAAAATAGCCTCAGGAAGGAACTTGTTTAGGTGGAACGTGTACGTTCAAAAGTTGTTTTAGTCATGCGAGAGAAAACGCTGTCTCAATTTACCCTGCAGAGATCTGAGGAGCAGTTCACCATAGTCCTCATAAATAAATTAAAAAGATAAGTTTAAAATTCCAACACAAAGAAAGCGGAAGGAAACGGACATTGGCCAAAAGACATGCATCTGGCGGAATTTCCTGCAGCACCGGAGCAATCCCGGAAGTGCAACATCATGGATATAGACTACGGCCGCCACAACAGAACGTTACCAGCCGAAACATTGGTACAAAAACAGGTTTTCTTCTCCTGCTTAACAAAATATACAGCTGTGCAAACAACAAATAAAACTGTATAGGCAAATGTGGTGCTTTGTCTCCCTCCAATATTCTTTGATAATGACATATGTGTCTTTAAAAACTAAAACATCTACAAACATAATGATATCTCACTTAGTGGATACCAATTTCTTTAAAAGCTTTTTTAACTGAACACACCTGCAACAAGGCTGGATTACCAACCAATATGTGTGCATTCTATGATATGAGTTGCCCAGTGTTCTGCGTTCATGTGATAGTTTTGGATCCTTCAAGAGGTCTCAAGACTTATCTGTTGATCTTACACTTAAATAATTAATTCATTCTTAGAGTTATGATTTGTATATTTATGGTATTTGTTTATTTTTTTATTATTGATATTTGATATTGTATTGCCATTATTGTTATTATGATGAAGTATAGATTAATTGCGCTTTGGTGGTCGTTTGTCCATTTTAACTTCCAGCATAAGCATAACTATTACAGCTTGTGTCTCAGGGCCAGGAGTGGGGAAGGGGGTTTCTGGATTTGATTGGGTCACGCCACTGCCAATAAAGAAAATTAACCAATGGGCCGCTGTCAGTTCTTTATGGGCCGGTGCGGCCCAAAATAAAAAGAAAAAAGGCCTATAAATTATATCGGCGATTTGGCCCAAAAGTGCGTTGGCCCACCGGGAAAATGCCCGGTATGCCAGATGGCCAGTCCAGCCCTGGTTGGCTGCGAGCTCATGCAAGCGAAGAGAGACACAAAGAGCATATGAACTAGAAAGCAGAGAACTAAAAATATAAAGAAGTCTAGGATCGATTTATGAACATTTTAGGACAAGCGGAGAACATTTCTCTTGGTTTAATAACATCACAAGTAAAATTAGGCTTTGCTTTCGGCTTTCAGACTCATTTAAAAAAAACAGAGAGAAAGAAACAACACTTAATTGCCGGCTGCAGACATGCGTCTGGGGCGACCATGATAGAGAGAGAGTGCGGCAGTGCTGTGAATGACAGATACAAAACCTTATTTTCTGATGGTTTCTCACTGGTTGCGCCCTTGTGGACAGTGAGACAAAATCTTGTTTCCTATGCTTTTTTGATGAAACGGGCAGGCACACTACACTGCAGGCTGCCATGTGTGTTTACCCTTATGACCACCAGCATCCCTCATCCTGTCATGTTGCTTTATACGTCAGCGGACTTATTTGCCTAATTTTCACGGGTCTTTGGACTTTGGTGGAAATGCAAACAACAATGTGCTAAAGGAACCTTCTAGTTCCTTCAAAATAGTTCTAGGGACTTAAAAGACCTTAGGTCAAAATGTGGTTATAGTCTAAATTTTTACTGTGAAAAGCCCAGATGTTGAAAAGTATAAAGATTCACCATTAACTGTAAAGGAAATCCCACTGATGAAAATCATGCAAAACAATAAGGCTCCTGGCCCAGAGGGATTTACAATCAATTTATTAAAAAGATGTCAGGCTAAACTGTCCCCACTATCGCATTCTGTATAAAAGGAATCTCTGCAGGCAGTCCCTGCCCCCAGTTTTGTTGTCATTACTTAGAATTCCTCTTGGGGGCGAAAGAAACTACGCACTATAGCTTTAATCCGGTCTGGATGTTCAAGGATTCCCAGAACCTGGTTACAGCCAGGATCGCGGCCCCTTTAAATGTTCTGAATGCGTGACGTTGGAACGTTGGACCCATGCGGGTTTGGTTGCTGGACAGTGCCATTTTCTAGGAGAGTGTTTTTCCTATAAAATAAACAACACATGCATGTGTGTGCTCAATGTGAGAAGTTGTCTCTTGCAATCTACTGCTAACTAACCCATAGTCCAAACTGTTTCAGACAAAGCTACATTTTTTCTTTAAAGTTTGATAAGTAGGCCTGCAATGACATATTGCCTTATTGGTTATATACATACATATTGGTTATATTGCCTTGGTAATGTCAAGTTGTCATAACACAAATCTCAAACAATGCTAACTTTGCATTAAAAGTGTCATAATTTACCAAATGGCACTTAATGACATGATGTGTAAAGCAATTAATGTTGAGATGTTCTGTCTAAACACATTTATAGGTGTGTGTGTGTGTGTGTGTGTGTGTGTGTGTGTGTGTGTGTGTGTGTGTGTGTGTGTGTGTGTGTGTGTGTGTGTGTGTGTGTGTGTGTCTAGTGGTTGTGACTGTATTATGACACTGTATTTGTTTAAAAAAATACAATAAATCTTTTTTTAAATGCCGATGTAAACAGGTTTTTCACTTCAGTGGAATAATCCGTTTCTTTTTAAAGATTTTGTTGATTGTTTTTTTCAATGTGCGCATCTTAGTCCCTTGAGAGCTTCGTGATTTGCGTGAGACCAAACTGACCTGAGGCATGCCTACTGTAGCCTACGTATGCTAAGTTACATGATGTTTAAAAATGGACTGCTGCTGTTCATATAGGCTACAGCAGAGAAACGAACACTTGTTTAGTTGTTAGACTACTGTGGTTGTTGGAGTCGGATCGTTCCTCCTGCACATCTCCTCTTCCTCGGAGAATGATGTCAAAGCGTTTAGCCTAATCCGCATAGACAAAGATTAGTGAGGCAGGATTTACACCACACCAGGACTCCGTGCTCCTATATTTATACGCCAATAATGGGTCAATGAACGATAAAAACTTCCATCACAGTCTAACACAACACCACCGAACAAATTCATATTTGTATAATTCATATCACTTACAAAAAACTGGAGAAACCACCACTTGGCAAGCTGCATGGCTCGGATGTGTCTTTTGCGCATCGAACTTCCCATAATAATAACAAACTGTATTACCACGAGCTGTACTGTCCTATATAATCATCAGTAATGAGGAAAGGCAGGCTACATGATGAAATAAGCACTCAAATCTCTAATTGAATGTTTGGTAATGGGGATAGCCCTCCATGCCTATATACAATAGCCTAGGCTACTTTACATGGTTTGGGAATAACGAATATTAATTAAATCAACTGTGGAGTATATGTCAGCATATAAATCCTATAACAACCGACAAATTCTAATAAATAAAATAAACTTACTTTCTCCAACAATGGCTTTCAGTCCAAGTGGTGCCATGATGAGCACTCAACCGCGCGTCCACCTGTGCAAAGAAAACTAACCGGTGCAACAACGACTGTCAAGCTCATAAGAATAAGCAACACATTTCCGTTGCAATTAATCCAAAATAAAAGCATTTAGTTAGGAAAGTAGTGCAGTGTCATTGGTAAAACAAGTACATAATATTGAATACTGAATGTTTCAACAAGGAGTTTACCTACGTGGAAAAAGTTTGGTAACATAGAAGTTCATTATTTTTTTTAAATGTAACAGACACATGCTTGGCCAGACCTTCCTCCACACATTAACATCAACAACAGAGAAATAAATGTATATGGGCCTATATATTTAAATACAAATTAAATTATTAATAATAAGTAAATTAAATAATAGACAAATATATGTATGTGATTACATAAGACAATTGTACAGAAAATAAATAGCAAAGTGCATGCAGATAAAGACACAGACGCAAGTCTCTTGTAGGAAGGAATCCAAAGTCTCTGGAATTTGTCTGATTGAGATGATTGAGGTCATAAATCAGTTTTAAGAGGGAGAAGAGCCAGAAATAAAAGAGTTATTAACAGAGACTTGGTGTCGGTATCAAAAAGATTTTCCGAATTATGGTTTGAAAGATAAAATGAAGAAGACAATGTAAAGAAGTGTGTGTGTGTGTGTGTGGGGGGGGCAAAACAGAGGGTCTGGGGGTCCTCTGGCAAAAAAGAATTTCGATTTTGAATCCCATTTCCTGCATTTCTCCATACATTTAGGGACCATTATGATACAAAATCCAGAAAATAATTAGGTTGATCATAATGATAAATTCTTCCAGAAAGAATAGAACTAGATGTCTTACTTCCTTTATTGTTTAAAACAAGGGCCGATCATCAATACTTAGGGGGGACGCAAACAGGTTTTTTAAAAGTGGAGGAGACATGTCTTCCCTGTCCCCAATGGAAATTACGCCCTAGACCTCCTGGATCACAGAATGAACCTCTTTCCAAAATGTCTGGATCACATGACCAGAACAGGTGGATAAACCCATGTGTGTTTTACATTTATAACAGAGATCTAAGCTGTTGGGAACATTTTCTGGAGGCGAATAGGTGTAGAAATTAAATTAAATTCTGTTGTATGTGCATGTATAGAAATCAAAGTACAGTTCGGGAAGATTTCATTGCAAATCATGGTCCAATCTGCAGAACTAAATGTGACCTCCACATCACGTTCACACAACGGCTTCAGGGAGTCATAAACTGAAGAGTCAGAGCAGGTACGACGTTATGGCTGGGCCTGACAGGCCTAGGACCACCCACTTTTCAACAGGCCCACCCAAAACATCTCTTAAAAAAAAAACAAAAAACATTTAATACATTTTAATTTTGTCAAGAATTATTACAAATTTGTGCTAAAATAGTCTATGTTTAGTTTTCAAAATCAATTTTTAAAAGCTGGTTATGCCTATTTTGATGTTTCTGCGCAAGTTCAGCAGACAGTGAGGTTCGGATCGGATGTAGCTTGTCGGTATGCTAGGCTATCTCCAAGTAATCTGAAAGTGTGAAAATCATTTCCAGTAAAGGACAATGTTGCAACAGTCGTCGTTTAAACGTGCACGAACGGTCTCGGAGTCATCGCTGCAACCAGGAGATGAAGGACAGCTGAGATCCACAACACCTAGCATATCGTTGTCTCTGCCACCCCAGGATGCTAGCGCAACTACCGCGGATAGCACAACCAGCACCGCTGCTAGTGCCTCTGCCTCGCGAGTGGGTGATAGGCCTGTGGATCTGTTTTCCGATGAGCCCGTAACTCAACCAGTGCTAAAGTATCCGGTCGCTTCCTCTGCTTAGCGAGTTTAATTGTGTTGGACCGCCAGAGGATACGAGTAAGGTATGTGAAGGCTACTCAGCCTGTATTGTATTATGTTGTTATATGAGATATAGCTATGGATTAATATAATCGAAGCAGTGCTTCGGTTGTAGGCTACTTCCACCCAATATAGTCCCAAATCAATATATGCCTATAGGAAATCGTCTAGTCTTATTTTGCGTTGCTATTTGTACTTGTTGTGAATACGCAGGCCACAAGAAGTAATTAGGTTGTTTTGTTGTTGTTGTTGGCTCACTTTTACTTGCGACATGCTAACGGCAACAAAGGATTCCATTCACTACGCTAAGCTAAGCTAACGGTGGCTCCGCCGGACTGAGACAATGCATGCACTGAGACAAAAAATGCATTTGCTCACCTATCTACATCTAGAGGAGACCGTGATCAGCCCTATTTCAACAAACGGTGGCATATTCCTTTAAGAGATTTGGCCGAGACCATGGCATTTTCCTGACAGCTTCAAACGGATCCCGTTTTTCCTTGAAAGACATTCCACAAAGTGGCGATTTTGGAGAAATTTGGAAAAAGTCAAAATATTTTATATATTTAGAATGTCAAAATCAGTTCTAATTTGCTAAAAACTTTATTGTCATTGTATAGAGTACAAGTGCAGAGTACAAGTACAGAGACAACGGCCATACCTACCGTATGTTTTTGAGTTGTTGTGTAGTTACGCTATCCCAAATATTTCCACCAAATTATTTTATTTCTGACACGGGACGTTTCCTTTAGTCGCCCGTCAGTGGCATCATATAACCTTTCACCCTCTAGTTACTCATAACTTCCGTCAAAACACGGCACCCAGATGATGCGTTTGAGAGTAATTGTAAATCATACAATGTGAAAGAAAAAAAACATAATACTGCTTTTTCTGCCACAAGGCATACTTTTTTGATTAATTATATGCCACTTTGCAACACAGTAGTACAGCCAAGATCTTATTTATTGATACATATCAATATCGATCCAGCTTAATGTTACTACAATGTGCTGGTTGACAAGTAGCTAACGTTAATGCTAATGCTTGGTGGATAACATTATAGGGTTACAACATCGCTCAACACGTTCATAAAGTTATTAGTAGTATGATTGTTTTGACCACAGATAAAAGCAGCAGTGGGCTAATCCATTTTCTGGGTGAAAGGCTTTAGTTTTCCCCGGGAAGCAAACACCGCTCTCTGACTTGAAAGTCCTGTATGTTAACACCCACCCATCCACCCCCTTCACGGCCGTCAATGTAGTGAATACAGCAAAAAAAACATGGAATGCTTATGAATTAGGCTACAGTGCTTAACTTTTCGTAGCTTTTTGAACAATTGGCACACAGAACCAATGTAAGGTAAAACTTAATCTTAAAAGGTGAATAGAAAGAAAGAATATAATGTTGTACTTGCATCTAAAATGAAAAACAAATATTTGTTTATCTGTACTAATTTTGCTATAAAACTCTGGAGAAAATACTGAGAGCAACTGACATGAAATCACATTTTTACTATGAGGAATTATAGGCAAATTAATAAGTAACAACTTTTGTGTACTGTTTGTACTGTTTCTTTTAAGCATTTTGGTGGGTTCTGCGTTTGGAATTCTAGCCCCATCGAATAGTGTTAAGAAGTGATATTCGACGGGGCTCTTGTTATGCTGCTAAATGCAGTCCAATAAGCATGCTTGCAATGGACTATCATTTACGAGCTTTTATTTTTTAAGAAAACATGTTAAAACTGGAACCCAATGCCTGCTATTCAGTCTTGACTTGCTATGCCAGAAAGATGTCAAAAAACATTATATGAAATAAAATAAAAATGTAAAAACACAAATAAAAGTAAATAAATGTATATAAAATACATATATTTAATATGGTATATTAGTTTCATATTTAAAAATAAGTTAAGTATAATGATTCCATGCAATGAATGCATAATAAACAAATACAAAAACTACTCCCTGGTGTCCACAGAGATATAACAGTAGCCTATCCCTATGACGTATAGATGCACTTCAGACAATTCTAGAAAAAAGTGAATATTGGGTTTGAAGTCCACAAGAGGGCAGCAGAGGAGAAGTATCAGCTCTTCAAGTGAGAAGAGGAGAAAAGCAAAGGGCTCTCACTCATCAAAAATCATCATCGCAAACTTGTCTCCACACTGTTTCTGAGCCATGTTTTGTGCCAACTTCCATGATTTGAAATATGCAGGCTGATTAATGACTTCACAGGAGAAACAACCAGAACATAGCAATGTGCTAACAGAGAAAGTACTAGCTTGATGTTGAAGTAAATTGCAGAATTTGAATTTGCAGCATGGCAGATTACTGAAAGCCATGCACTTGGGGTCCCTACTGAAGACTACAGTCCCCTCCAAAAGTATTGGAACGGCAAGGCAAATTCCTTTGTTTTTGTTGTTCACTGAAGACATTTGGGTTTAAGATAAAAAGATGAGCATGAGACAAGAGTTCAGAATGTCAGCTTTTATTTTTTATAATTTTTTATTTTTTTACATTTCAATGTGTTAAACAACTTAGGACATACCACCATTTGTATAAGACCACAGCATTTTTAGGTGAGCAAAAGTATTGGAACAAATAATCTTAAAGTAAATAACATTTAATATTTGGTGGAATAACCCTTGCTTGCAATAACTGCCTCAAGCCTGCGACCCATCGACATCACCAAACTGTTGCATTCTTCATTTGTGATGCTATTCCAGGCTTTTACCGCAGCTTCTTTCAGTTCTTGTTTGTTTCGGGGGGGTTCTCCCTTCACTCTCTTCTTCAGGAGGTGAAAAGCAGGGTTAAGGTCAGGTGACTGACTTGGCCAGTCTAAAACCTTCCACTTTTTCCCCTGATGAAGTCCTTTGTTTTGTTGGCAGCATGCTTTGGGTCATAGTCCTGCTGCATGATAAACTTCCTCCTGATTAGTGTCAATACATTTCTCCATAAATTGGCAGACAAAATGTTTCTGTACACTTCTGAATTAATTCTGCTGCTACCATCATCAATAAATATAAATGAGCCTGTTCGATAAGCAGCCATGCACGCCCAAGCCATGACATTACCTCCACCATACTTCACAGATGAGCTTGTATACTTTGGAGCATAAGCAGTTCCTTTCTTTCTCCACACTTTGGCCTTTCCATCACATTGGTAGAGATTAATCGTGGTCTCATCAGTACATAAGATTGTGTTCCAGAACTTTTGCGGCTCATCTCTGTACTTCTTTGCAAATTCCAATCTGGCCTTCCGATTCTTACTGCTGATGAGTGGTTTGCATCTTGTGGTATGGCCTCTATATTTCTGCTCTCTGAGTCTTCTTCGAACAGTGGATTGTGATACCTTCAGCCGGAGACAGACTGGATGCGTGGTGTGAGTGTGGCGTCTCTGTTGCGTGTCAGCTGCGTGGATTTTTCTATGTCTCACACACTAGAAACGTGTCTGATGGCGCTGCTGCTGCAAGCCTTGTCTGTATACATGTATATATATATATATATATATATATATATATATATATATATATATATATATTTATATATATATATATATATATATATATATATATATGTTTTATGTATGTTTCCCATTGATTTACTGCACTCAAGCAGTAGTATACTTCATGTTAAACATAAATATCTACTGATTTGATTACAGCAAAGACAACGTCGGCTATAGCCTACAGTATTGACATTTAAAAATCAATACATTATTTTTTGTATTTTACATTTATATCTGCATTTATGTCAAAACCTAGAGACTTTCAAACATCAAAATGTCATTTATTAATATGTATTTGTGTCAAAATGACATATAAGCATATTTTCCTATTCTATTTTGCCTGAAAACGCTTCCAATACGCTTCCAGGCACACGTTTTCAGCGCGGCTCGAGCCGCGCGTGAGACGTGCATGTCACGCAGGCAGTTTGCAAGCTCTAACCTGTTAATGATTTTACTTAAGAATGGAAGGTTTGATATCGGCCTATAGTTGCTCATTAGTGACGTATCTAGATTGTTCTTTTTTTAAGAGTGGCTTGATGACTGCAGTTCTCAGGGCCTGTGGGAAGATACCTGAGAGAAGAGACGTGTTTACAATCTGTAAAAGATCAGAAGAACATTTTTGAAAAGGCCCGTTGGTAGAATATCAAGGCAACAGGAGGAGGTTTTCAGATGTTGTATAATGTCCTCCAGGTTTTTATGGTTGATCATATGAAATTGTGTGATATTGGAATTTGTTTTGCCTGGACAGTGTGGCAACACATATCCTGTACTTGATATGGAGGCACTGACAGTTAGTCTAATTTTCTGAATTTTGTCTTCGAAAAAGGAGGCAAAATCATTGCAGGCCTTGGTAGATAAAAGTTCAGATGCTACTGGTACTGGAGGGTTTGTTAACTTATCAACAGCAGCAAACAAAGCACGTGAATTATTATTGTTTCTGGCAATAATGTCAGAGAAGAAGGACCGTCTAGCATTGCTCAGTTCCAAATTATAAATGCGAAGTCTGTCTTTATAGGTGTTATAGTGGACCTGGAGATTAGTTTTTCGCCACCTGCGTTCAGCTTTTCGAAACTCTGTTTTTTCTGTTCTTACCCGTATGACATTTCTCCATGGTGATCTTTTCTTACTAGAGACAGATTTGACTTTAGTGGGAGCAATGGCATCAATAACATTTGTAATTTTAAAATTGAAATTATCTACAAGCTCATTGACTGAGACCCCAGAGAGGGTGGGTGTGGAGGAGAAAAGCTGAATGAATGTTTGACTGGTGTTTTTAGTGATATACCGTTTTCTGATTACCTTAGTTTGGACACTTTTGGGCACCAAGATAGTATGGAGCTAAAAGAGTCTCAATAAAGATAAATGCACAGACAGGATTCATAAATACACACACAGGATTCATACATGCACACACATAATTCATAAATACACACACAGGATTCATACATGCACAAACATGATTCATAAATACACACACAGGATACACAAATGCACACAAAATTCACAAATACACACACAAAATGTAAAAAGCACAGAAGATTCACAAATGCATACAAAATTCAGAAATGCACACAAAATTCAGAAATGCACACACAATTCAGAAATGCAAACAAAATTTACAAATGCACACAAGATTCAGAAATGCACAGGACAAGATTCAGAAATGTATTTCTGATGCACACACAAATATACCTTGATTTACAAACTGCTTGCGGTCTGTGAACTTCACTGCATTTGTGTGTGAATTTTGAGACTCCTCTGACATGGCGCGACTCACAAATGCCTTTTTTTAAACAGGGAATGATCTGCAACCAATCAGATATCTCCCTTGTTTTAGCCAATCACTAGAACGCACCCCACGTGGGGGATTGTTTACTTATAAGCCAATCACATGAACGCGTTCACACAGACGCACCACCGTAGAGGTACCGCTGGCTAACAAAAGGTGAAAAACTTTTGATAATGGCGGCCATATACGCGACAGCGAAACCCACAGAGTATTACAAATGTAAGTTGAATATGTCTTTTTGCTATACTTGTATAACATATAAGCCACCTGTTTATGTATATTTGGTTAATTTTGCATTCTGTGATGATTTTTGTACTGCGATTTATAACGTTTATTTACCGTAATTTGACGTGCTATCAAGCTAGCTTTAGCTAACCTTAGCTAGCTAACAGCGGCACAGTTTAACCAAAGAGTATAGAAGTTACCGGCACTCTTTGGTTTAACCACTGGCAAATAAGTGATAATCTAGCTAACGTTACATGTGTTGTGGTATACTGTTGTTTATTGTAGACGATGTTAGCGCTAGATGTGTGATCTTGTAAATATACATTAGCTAAGCTGCGAGCGTTAGCAGTAATGTTACAGTACGTTAATGTATGCTATGTTATAACGTATTAACAGTGCTGTTTCTGTTCTAATCTGACTTATATAATCGTTAGGGACACGGACGTGGCAGCCGTCAACGCTGCCAACTTGAGGGAAGTCCTCCTCTGCTGGAAGGCGAACGACCTGGGGGAGGAGAGAGAGGATTTCCCTGCTGGTCTTGTGGACAGCACGGTGCAGTGGCCCGGGGCATAGCAAAGGCTCTGGCTAAACCACGATAAGAGGTACCGCTGGCTAGCCAAAAGAGGAAGACAAGGGCCTCGATGACGGGTCCCCAGCCATGGCACACGCCGTGCTGAGGATGTACCGTTACAGGATCCCCTGGAGAGTCTGAAGTCCACCCTCATATCACTTTCCCCATCAAAGTACAGGCCCAGCAATGGCACCGTCTTTTAAAATAAAATGTTATTGAATGTATTTAATGGTATGTGTTATCTTTAGCGTTGCATGACTGTAGCAAGCATACATTAAATGAATGAATAGAACAATAGGATCTATTTAAATGTCTATTGGGTTGCCTCTGCTTCCACTCTTGTATTGTCACTGTAATTAATAGCTATTGCAATAAACACCCTTATATAAACATATAATATGACTAGAGAAAAAGAAAAAGAATTGCTGGTGCAGCACTTATTTCATAGTTTTTTATTTTTTAAGGTGCATAACAATGACTAACCTTTCGATGTAAAGTCACATCTTCATCAGAGTCCTTGACTGTGCTGCACCAGCGACTCTTTTTCTCTGCACTTTGTCCTGCCCTGGTTGCACCGGATTGTTGTGGATTACAGAAGCGCAGAGAACTCTTTTTTCACATATATGACTATTTTCTATGTTAACGTTATATGTTAGTTGGACACCATTTTAATTGCTCCAATTTTGCTAAAATAACTCAAAATTCCCATTTTTTTGGTTATTTCTTTTACAATGAATTAAGAGTAAAAGTATGAATATCATCATACCGGTACGTTAACGGTTGCGTAAAACAGAGGGCAAATACAAGCAACAATAAAAACAATCACATTAATTTTGATGAACAAAGCAGAAATGTATTTTTCGCGAGTGCTCTGCGCTGGGTACAATCAAGGGGGCAGGCTTCTCTCCTCAGAGCGAAGCCGCGATGGCGCCATTTTGCTAGCCCTGTTCCCATCACCCCCGTTAGCATCCCATTGACTGCAATTCGTTTTGGCGTCACTTTGACAGCCAATAACTTTACATCTGAAGCGTTTAAAGACTTGATTTGTCCGTTGTTTATTTCTTAAGAAACACGACAATGTACACAAGGCTACATTACCTTGTACCTCACGTTATGGCTCCGTAGCAGACGTTTTTATAAAAATAGGCTAACGATTGCGTCATAACCACGAGACTTACTGTCGCATTGTAGAGGAATTACCGTATAGTACAGGAGAAGCTCGCAGGCAGTTTGGACTTACATTAGCTGTTTAGTTTAATTACTAATGTTAACTAGCATTTTAGTTAGCAATAATTAGCCTGTGCCTATGTTATCTCCTTACATATACCTACGCTCTCCGTCTCTGATAGATTGGAAATGATTGAGATTTCTCTTGGCACAGCTCCAGAAAACTTACAACGTTCAGAGACGTTGCTCACGTCACATCGGCGGCGGGAAGCTAAGTTTGCAGCTGCGCAGTAACGCTCAGTAACACTTTCCCATCACCGGAAAAGTGCTGGTAAGAGGCTTCACTTGTCTCCGTCAAAAACAGCGGGATCGCTGTGTCCATTTTATATACTGTCTATGAATCATAGACAGTACAATTCACAATTTCACAGAAGAAGAAGGAGGACTGAGATGTTGTGATCGTCACTTCCGGTAAGTACATAAGGCAGTGCGCGATTTTAGACAACACTCCCCCGCAAATTTTACGCACTATGCAAATAAGTACATAGTGCACGAAGTGCGCGATTTGAGACACCTACAAAGACATCGTAGCTTCAGCGAGACATCATCCATGAAGTGTTTAGTATTTGTAATTAGGTATTTTCACAGTCTTATACTTCAACAATTTAACAATAATCTGAGACTTTCTTTGGTTGAAAAATTATCTTTTAAATTGACGAACATCATATTTGTAATCCATGGCTCAATTCAAACGGGATAAAAAAATTATTTGCTTTTCCCTGTTCACTACCGTTCATATTTTTTCTGAGTTAAGGTCCCTGAGATCCACCGGAAGGGGCGGGACTTTCGGCTCTCTAGCGCTGTGTGAACGCGTTCATGTGATTGGCTTATAAGTAAAAAATCCCCCATGTGGGGTGCGTTCTTGTGATTGGCTAAAACAAGGGCGATAGCTGATTGGTTGCAGATCATTCCCTGTTTAAAAAAAGGCATTTGTGAGTTGCGCCATGTCAGAGGAGTCTCAAAATTCACACACAAATGCAGTGAAGTTCACAGACCGCAAGCAGTTTGTAAATCAAGGTATATTTGTGTGTGCATCAGAAATACATTTCTGAATCTTATCCTGTGCATTTCTGAATCTTGTGTGCATTTGTAAATTTTGTTTGCATTTCTGAATTGTGTGTGCATTTGTGAATTTTGTGTGCATTTGTGAATTTTGTGCGCATTTGTGTATCCTGTGTGTGTATTTATGAATCATGTGTGTGCAGGTATGAATCCTGTGTGTGTATTTATGACTCATGTGTGTGCATGTATGAATCCTGTGTGTGCATATGTGAATGTAGTGTGTGCATTTATCTTTATTGAGACTCTTTTAGCTCCATAAGATAGTGCCGTTAAAGAAAACACATGAATGATCAGAGAGAGCAACGTCACAAACGTCAAAGTTAATACAGATTATAGACAGCAGTTCAGTAAAGTCATCGAAGAAAGCTGCACAGTATTTCGGTGGTCTGTAGATATTTAGAAATATAGCTCAAGGGGAGGACCTTAGCTGAAGAGTCACATATTCAAAAGAAGCAAAATTTCACATTCAAGAGCTTAAAAAGGTGTGTCCTGTTGGAAACTCCAGCTTCATCACGGGGACTTGTGATGCGTTCCAGTCACCTCCAAAAAGATTTTTTTTAAAGCAACTCCATAGATTCTTTTGTACCTTAAGGTAATGTTTCCAAAATTGTTTCAGTGGTTCATCAACTTGTAACTGCATTCACTTTGCAGCCCTCTATAGGCTATAACCGCACTATGCAAGTTAGCCAGATCGGGTAGCGGATCTGTAGTTCGAATGAGACATAATGGACACAATTCCGCTTCCAACCTGTAGGGGGACCGAAGAGGAAAAGTGCTCTGGTGTTGCTTTAATGGTCGAAAAAGGTAAGTTACTTCCGACTTCTGTTTTGAAATTGAAGGTTTACTTCTGCTATTTTCTCACTTCACTCCGCTTATCCTGTTTCTGCCGCAGAAGTCCTGTGTAGAACTGACGTTAAGTTATAGGCTACTGCTAACGTTCATGTAGCACAATGACTTCTCTACTACATGGCGTTGCAATGTTTAGTCAATATCAAATGGAAACTAGCCTCGCTGGCTACTAAGCTACCTGGCAAGCCTACCTAGCTGTGAACGTTTCATCCAGAGAATGCAGATCTTCTTCACAGTCATCAAATGCTTTTATTAATGTTGTAATACTGTAACTCACAGATATTCAAAAAATGTATTCTTTGCGTTTTATTTTAAAACCTCTGACAATATTTTTGTATTTTGTGTGATGGTAGCGGGGAATAGTGGACCCAAATGCAGGGAGCAAGGAGGCATGCAAGCAGGAGAAGTTTTGACTCGAGGATTTATTATAACAAAAAACAGTGTCCAAACCAAAGACCATGCGGCAGCAGCAAAAAAAAAACAAAAAAAAAACAGAGGGAGTCCAAAAGAAGATAAATCCAAAAACAGGGAAACAGGAACACAGAGACAGGAACAACTCCACAGAGGCAAACTCAAACGCACCGGGACATAAGAAAACTCACAGACTGGAACGGACACAAGATGACGAGGCAGGAACAGGGAAACAGGTGAGAAACATCAGGTAATCAAAGGCAGGAAAGCACAGAAAGTAAAACTAGACATAACAGACGTCCCTAAAAACAAACAAACAGAAAACAACCCAAGGAGGATGAGAGAGTCCGGAGGAGGGAAAAAATTCACCGGGGTACAGGGAACAGAGAGCCCTGGGGGCACAGGAAACAGAGAACGGACGGAGAGGCCCGGGGGAAACAGAGGGCCGGAAAGGCTTGGGGGGGAAAACAGAGGGCCACTAGGGACAGGGAGCAGAGAGGCCCTGGGACAGGGAACAGAGAGAGGCCTCGGCAACAGGGGGACAGACAGAACTGGATAGACTCGGACGAAACAGACGCAGACAGGATAGACTCGGACAGGACAGACCCAGACAGAACACACGCAGACACGGACGGGAAACATGCAGACACAGACGGGACAGATTCTGACAAAACAGACCGGGAAAAAACAGACGCGGACAGAACTGACTCGGACAGGTTCAGACACAGACGGGACAGACTCTGACAAATAGACGCAGATGGGACTGACGTAGACGGGACAGACACAGACGGAACACATGCAGACATAGACGGGACAGAAACAGACGGGACAGACATAGATGGGACAGACACGGATTGTGAGGGGGACAGAGACGGGCACGGTGACAGGAACGAAGACGGGCACAGTGACAGGGACAGAGACGGGCACAGTGACAGGGACAGAGACGGGCACAGTGACAGGGACAGAGACGGGCACAGTGACAGGGACAGAGACGGGCACAGTGACAGGGACAGAGACGGGCACAGTGACAGGGACAGAGAGGTTGGTGTTAGGGGCGCCAGAAGCCGGCAAGGTCACTGTGGGAGTCTCAGGGGTGCCTGAAACTGGCAAAGTCATGGGGGGAAAGGTCATGGCCAGGTCAGGGAGGCCGGGCACCAGCCGGGGTTCCGGGGAGCGGCTAGCTAGCCGGGAATCTGGGAGGCTGCTAGCCGGTCGGGGAACAGGGAGGTCACTACACGGCCGGGACTCAAAGGACTCGGGGGGGCTGCAACACGGCCGGTACTCTAGGGGGCTGCGACACAGCTGGGATTCAGGGGGCCTGGAGGCCGGAAAAGCATCCAGGGTAGTCTCTGGGGCGTTGACCAGAGGAAACGTCTCTGGGGCACTGACCAATGGCAAAGTCTCTGGGGTGCTGACCAGTAGCAAAGTCTCTGTGCTGACCAGTGGCCAAGTCCCTGGGGTGCTGACCAGCGTAGACCCTGGGGAACCGGTCAGCATAGCCTCCAGGGGGCCGGTCAAAGTAGCCTCCAGGGGGCTGGTCAGCGTAGCCTCTGGAGAGACGGTCAGCACAGGCTCTGGGAGATTAGGAAGCCTGCTGGCTAGCCTGGATTCAGGGGGGGCTGCTAGCTAGCCTGGACTCAGGGGGGCTGCCCGTCAGCCCGGAGTCAGGGGGGCTGCCCGTCAGCCCGGGGTCAGGGGGGCTGCCCGTCAGCCCGGGGTCAGGGGGGCTGCCCGTCAGCCCGGGGTCAGGGGGGCTGCCCGTCAGCTCGGGAACAGGAGGGTTGCACGTCAGTGGAGGCTCTGGGCCGAAGGAAGGCTGAGGCGGGGTATGGCGGTGGGATCCATGTTTCCGTCTTCTCCCTCGTCGACCTCTACGGATCCCAGTAGGTTCGGCCAGGGGTTATCCTCAAGGGACTGCTGGTGGTTGGGGGCATGCACCGAGCAGGTTGCATTGGGACTGAGAGACAGGAGTTCAGGGGAGCTGGTATCAGGTGTACAGGGCTTTTGAGTGGCGGCCAAGGTGTTTGCAGCCTGGGAAACAAGCGGACTGGTGGATGAGCCATTGGAAGTGGCTTGTAAAAAACCCTCTAGCCCCTTTTTAAAGTCTTCCAGCTCGGGAACAAAATGGCTCACCCAAGGTCTCTCAAGCAACCAGTGCTGCTGTATTGCAAGCCTCTCCAAGATAGAGGAATACTGGTCTCGATCTGAGTAAAACAGACTCTGCACAGTCTGACCAAATTCCAACACCTTCTCCTCAAACAAACTCCTCTCTGCTGGGTCCATGTTGGTCAGATCATTCTGTGATGGTAGCGGGGAATAGTGGTCCCCAAATGCAGGGAGCAAGGAGGCAGGCCAGCAGGAGGTTTGACTCGAGGATTTATTATAACAAAAAACAGTGTCCAAACCAAAGACCATGCGGCAGCAGCAAAAAAACAGAGGGAGTCCAAAAGAAGATAAATCCAAAAACAGGGTAACAGGAACAGGAACACAGAGACAGGAACAACTCCACAGAGGCAAACTCAAACGCACCGGGACATGAGAAAAACTCACAGACTAGAATGGACACAAGACGACGAGGCAGGGTACAAACAGGAACACAAGCCAACAAAATGATCTTACACAAGACAAGGGGAACACCAAGACTAAGTACACAGGGTAACGAGGTAACAAGAGGCAGGTGACACAAGGGCTGGGAAACAGGTGAGAAACATCAGGTAATCACAAAGGCGGGAAAGCACAGAAAGTAAAACTAGACATAATAAGGAGAGACTGATAACCTTTCAAAATGAAACAGGAAATGGGAAAAGACTAACAGAAAACATGAACCCAACTAAATACAGAAACTTGACAACACTAGATACAAGGGGGAACAGAACACATGAACTAACAGAACCTACTCAGAGTAAACAACAAAAATCAGGAACCAGCAGCAGAAATATACACAATTCCTATTGAAATGCCCAAAACCACAACAGTTTGTACTACTTCCAATATGCAAGTAAAAGGCTTACAGCTATAGTGCGTAGTTTCTGTCACCCCCATGAGTAATTCTAAGTAATGACAACAATTCTGTCGGTGCATCCACATGACACAAGCCTTCCGTGATTGCGCTTCATCCCCACTCCTCCTCCACACAATTTTGACATAGCCAAGGAGGACATGGAGGATTAAAAAAACATGAACTCTTCAAAAGACGTAATTATCTTTACTCGAGTTTCTGCACGCGAAAGTCGCCAGACGACACAAAATCCTGAGAAATACAGAGATAGTTTTGTGGAGCCGATAGTCTTTGTTATCTTTGTATCAACTCATTTGGCAATGGCTTGAATGTAACGGACGTTCATTATTATAAAAGAATTACGCACTAAATCTTTAAAAGACAATTTGATGACTGTGCTCTCTTCAAAGGCTCTACACGGCAGAACAACCCAGTCCCTTCACTGCACCAGACTTAACCGAACTGCAATACACAATCAATCAATCCATCAATCAATCAATCAATCAATCAATACCTTTATTAAAATACCACGTTTATTTACCTGTGTACTAATTATGCAATATGTGCATCAGTTAGCCATGTTTTACCACTTACTATTAACTAGAGATCTAGTCACAGGGACCTACATTACAGCTACCTACAAACTCCACTGGACTCCCGAGAACATTCAGGCTACAAGGGACTGTTAAGTAGCGACCAAATAAGACTCGGCAGGGTTAGCCATTCGGTCAAGTTTTCTGCTAATGAGCAATAAATTACACTGTAAGAAAGTGAAACTATATGTTAAATACACAGACTGTAAAAATAATGGACGAAGCTTCCAGGCCTTTAAAGTGAAGCCAATGCGGAAGTGCCTTAAATCTACATTCTATCTAATTTCCAGCAGGGGGTGACTCCACTGGTTGCAAAAAGACATCTGTTTTTATAGAAGTCTATGGGAAAAAGAGCCTACTTCTCACTTGGTTTATTACCTCAATAAACATTTTCATAATGAGTTTATGTTCTCAATCGCTACTTTCAAGTCTTCTTTAATACAGCATGATGTACATTTTGTAAATTATGGTCCCATTTATTTTAAAATTGGCGATAAAGCAGGGGATGCTTCAGGGGCGTGGCTACATGCCGACCTGTCAATCAGGAAAGAGGCTTAGCAATGCTATCCATGGCCCTGTGTACATTAAAATAGGTGTTTTTGGTGTTGTCCGAGTTTTTGCCTCTCGCTATGTGTTTTCACTTCATCAAAATCTCTTAATTCTTTGGCTCATGACACAGTGACAGTGATACCCGGTTTAGCTCACGAGACATAAAAGTAGGCTACCGTATGCAACACTTGAAATGCAAAGATGCACCTGTAACTTATTCTGTTATTGTAAATGAATGATTTTCTGTCTGAGCAAAAGATTCATCGCGACATCCCAGTAATGCTTACTCGGTAATGTAGTGGCAATAAAGCACCGTAAAGAAAAGACCTTTACAATAGCAGGTGTGGTAACAACACTACCGCTTTTGTCCAAAGCGACCGCTAGAATCAACACAAATTGAAAGTTACATATGGACACTTTAAGGGAAAATTTGCTGATTTCCTGTGCTGCCGGATATGCAGACAGGCCCAGATTGGCTATTTGGGAGCACCAGGAATTTGTGGGCCAGTCTGTTTTTTTGTCATGAGGGCCGGCGTTCAGTCATGGTACTGGTATAGTTGAAATATATCATTAATGCTGTCCCTAGGCTGCCTGCACTCGCAGCCCACTCTTTTTATTCATTTTTTCTCACATACCATCGTTCTCTATCATGCAGCCTACTCACAGACTGCAGTCTGGTTATTATAAATAAACTAGAAAATGAATTTCCTGCAGAAAATGTGTGAGAATGCTGAATAGCTAAATAAAGCTGAACTGGATTAATAGCTTAAATCCGTAAGAAGAAGTTGAAGTAGTGAGAATAGTTGGAAAAGTACTCCCGGTAGAGAGGCTGCTTGTGCGTTGGTGGGATTACAGCAAGCTAGACGAAGAGTTTCGGACTACACCATTGAGTTTCGCATCTTGGCTGCTGAGTGTGGCTGGAACTCTTTTGCTTTATCTGACGTGTTTCTGTGTGGATTATCAGCTAAGATGAAGGATCACTTGGCACCACTGGACTTACCGGGAGATCTGGATTCACCGATAGCACTTGCTATCAAGATAGACAAGCGTCTGTTGGAGAGAGAAAGAGAGGAATATCATGGTGGCTGTTTTTCGAGTGACCAGCAGAGGGAGCATTGGTCATCCAGATCTACTCAGCGCTCTCAAACTGCTTTGACTGAACCTCACCGTCCTAAGAGGCACGATTCCAGATTTCTGCAGGACACCTCTTCCACTACGCCAGAACCACGCCGACCTGTGATGTCATATGCTGATACGCTGGCAGCTGAGGAGCCGATGCAGTTGGGGAGAGCTCGCCTTTCTCCAGAGGAGCGACAACGGCGTATGAGGGAGGGACGTTGCCTCTACTGCGCCCAGTTGGGTCATCGCATTGCATCCTGTCCAGTAAAAGACGGGGCTCATCAGTAAACAAGAGGGCGCTGGTGAGCCGTACACACATGCCTAATTGTCCCTCTCATCCCAAGGTTGAAGTCACCCTGAGTGATGGCTCTGCCTCTCTTACACAGGTGGTGTTAATGAATTCTGGTGCGAACACTAGCCTTATGGCCTTCAACCTAGCCAAGAAGCTTCTGTTGGACTCTATTCAACTTTCCAAACCATTGGAGGCTGCTGCTCTGGATGGTCAGTTACTCTGGAGCATTACACACTGCACTTCTCCAGTAACAGTGACCTTTTTGGATGGTCACACTGAGACTTTATCTTTTCATCTGTTTGACTCTCCTGCACACCCGGTGGTTCTCGGGTTTCCGTGGTTCACCTCTCACAATCCTCACATTGACTGGCTCTCGAGCAAGGTTGTGGAATGGGGAGAGCTGCAAACAGATGTGTTTTGCCACTCGTGTTGAAGTGGGTGGTAACATGACCACTTCAGTCAGGGACAGTCGGGAGGAACCGTCATTGGATTTTCCTGATCTCACCAAGGTTCCTGAATGTTACTTGGATTTACGGGAGGTATTTAACAAGACTAAAGCCACTTATCTGCCTCTTCACAGACCTTATGACTGTGCCATTGACCTGCTGCCCGGTACCTCACCTCCCAAGGGCAGACTGTATTCTCTGTCACCTCCGGAGATGAGTTCCATTAAGGAGTATGTGGGGGCTTCACTCAAAGCAGGTATCATCCGTCCTTCTTCTTCTCCAGCTGGTGCTGGTTTTTTCTTCGTGGGAAAGAAGGACAAATCTCTGCGACCTTGTATTGATTACAGAGGCCTCAATGACATTACGGTAAAGAACCGCTACCCTCTACCCCTAATCACTACTGCCTTTGAACTCCTGCAGGGGGCCAAGATCTTCACTAAGCTCTATCTCCGCAATGCCTACCACTTAGTCAGGATCAGAAGTGGTGACGAGTGGAAGACGGCATTTAATACTCCTACTGGACATTATGAGTATCTGCTCATGCCTTTTGGACTCACCAATGCCCCCGCTGTATTCCAGGCGTTGGTGAACGACGTTCTGAGGGACATGTTGAACATTTTTGTGTTCGTCTATTTGGATGATATTCTCATTTTTTCTCCAAACTTGCAGACTCACACTCAGCATGTGCAGCAGGTGCTACAGCGGTTATGGGACAATCAGCTTTATGTTAAGGCTGAGAAGTGTGAATTCCACGTTACCACGGTTTCCTTCCTCGGTTTCGTGGTGTCTGAGGGAGAGTTCCGCATGGACTTGGAGAAGGTGAAGGCGGTAGCTGAGTGGCCCACTCCCACCAACCGCAAGCAAGTACAGCGGTTTCTTGGTTTTGCTAACTTTTACCACAAATTTATTAGGAACTTTAGCACTGTTGCTGCTCCTCTCCATGATCTCACATCTGTCAAAGTGCCTTTCCAGTGGACTCCGTCTGCCAAACAGTCATTCACCCTTGGGCTTTGGTCAGATGTTGTCGACGAATGTGGACAAGGGCTTTTGTCTGTCTTTTTCACTTCCTGTTTTATTTTGAAAACTCATCAGTTATTCTCATTTCAGGTCACTTGTCTTCCTTTGTCTGCCTTCCCGCCTGTGTGATTACCATCCCTGCCCTAATTAGTTTCACCTGTTTATTTTCAGCTTTCCCAGCCCCAGTGCATAAATACTCACCAGTCACACTTACCTGTGCCAGATTGTAGTTGTATTTTTAGTCACTCTCTCTAGCGTTTATTCCAGTGTTGCCTTCCTAGTGTTATACTGACCTTTGCCTGTTTCCTGACGACGATTCCTGCCTGCTACTTTTGGTACTTTTGCCTGCATTTGTTCATTGAACAAATAAAGACTCTTACCTGTGATTACCTGTCCGAGTTGTGCATTTGAGTCCGCCATTGTACCGTGATAGCATGCATTTGTGCGCCACTCAGACACTGCAAATCGTCACCAATAAAAAAGAAAGTCTCTGCGGAGTTGAATGATACCTCACACAACAGTGTACCAGAAACGGGTCATTAGGTATGAAAGGGGCGTGGCTTAAGCATATGGGGCAGGGCAAACCATCACCAATTAAAAAAAGGAACTCTGCTGAGTTCAATGATACCTCTCACAAGAGTCTACCTTAAACAGTTCACATGTTATGAAAGAGGGCGTGGTCAGTGTACATGGGTGTGGCTAGAGTATAGGGGGAGTCTCAATATTACATGTAGACCACATATTCTAAGTTTCATGTAAATCGGAATAACTTTTGCTAAGATACAACCGTTCCTGTTTCAACAGCCACCTACAGGAAGTTGATCCTCTATAACTTGTGCATTGTGTTAGCTATCAAAATTCTCTTGATAACTTTTAGTCACAAGGGTCCACAGAGTCTATGGCTGTGTCTCAAACCGCCTACTTCGGTCAGTACACTGCTAATGTACACTGACCACTTACTGCCGTAGTGCCCACTGTCGATGGTTAGTATTGTCCCAAATGGAAAACTTATGATAAAGCACTTACCGGAAATGACGAGCGGTCGGCTCGGCTCGCCGCCTCTCAAAATCTGATGAAAATCTTCTAAACTGACCTTAGTTGATCTGAAATGAAGACAGATTCAGCAACTGCATGGCCTATTTCTCGCTTAAAATGTCTTCAGAAACACGTTTCGGTGAACTATTTTCGTAAAATTCGAGATCGTATTCCAAACGAGCCGCCATCTGGCCGCCATTAAGCTCGGATGTAAAATCTGCGAGAGCTAATATGCACGTGACGCGTTCGTCCAATCAGCTGCCGGTCGACGTCCCTGGTCCCTCCCCTTTCCGCTTTGTAATCAAGATGGCGCAGGTTTAGTGTGCGTAGTGTCCATCGTTCTACACTGAACTTTTTGACTTTTTTTAGGGGGTCATCCGGGTACTTTCAGTGCACTGACTTTTTCGTTATCTACACTATATACTTAAAACTAAGTGCGTGAAGTGTGCAAGTAGGCGATTTGAGACACAGCCTATATCCAAGTTTTCGTGCAGATTGGACTCACGGCCCAGGAAGAGTTAGACAAAAGAAGTTTCCGATATATCGCAATGTGGCTAATAAATACAAAACATTCTAACAGCGCCATCTAATGGCCGATTCACTCAAAATTTGGCATGGATGCCCAAGCCCCTATGCGGAACAAATATGTCATGTTTCGTGGCAATCGGAATAAATGTTGACAAGATACACAACTTCCCGTTTCGACAGCCCCCTATAGGGAGTTGGTCATCTGTAACTTGCGCATTGTGTTAGCTATCAAAATTCATTTGATAACTTTTTGTCATGAGGATCCTCCAAGTCAACATGCACATTTGTGTGATTAATTAAAAAAATCGATTAACGCAATATTTAGCAGACAGCCTCATTGGCACATGAGGAACAACTATGTAAAGTTTTGTGCCCATCGGAATAGCCGTTGCAAGATACAACCGTTCCTGTTTCGACACCTACCTACAGGAAGTTGGTCCTCTATAACTTGCACATTGTTTTAGCTATCAAAATTCTTTTGATAACTTTTTGTCACAAGGGTCCTCCAAGTCTATATGCAAGTTTTCATGCCAATTGGACTCATGCCCCAGGAGTAGTTATCCAAAGTAGGTTTCCCATATATCGATATTTTTCTGATTTATTTAAAAAAATTAAAACAGCGCCATCTAATGGCCGATTGCCGCCAGTTTGGCACAGATGCTAAACCGGCCATGTGGAACAACTTTTTAAGTTTCGGGGCAATTGGAATAATTGCCAAGATAACGCAACTTCCTGTTTAGACAGGAAGTTGCTATAACTTGCGCATTTTGTAAACAATCAAAATTCTTTGGAAAACTTTTCGTCATGAGGGTCCACAGATACTACCTGCAAAGATTCAAGAAGATTGAAATCACGACGTAGGACGAATTCGAAAGAATATAAAATACATGAAAAATGCATAATTAAATATGACCGCCTACGTTTGGGCGAAGCTAATGAAGGTAATGGGAAATATGTCTGCAATGATTGGAGCAATATGTGTATTAAATCTGGTGAAGATTGGAGCAACTATGTCCAAGTTAAGGCCTTCCACGCATTAGGGGCATTACATCTGGTGAAGATCGTATTTTAGGCTTAAAGAATTGATTTAAAAATTACGACGGTCTTGTTTTGTGCTCTACACAGTCATGTACATATAGTTGCAACCATGTTCTTAATTGAAATGTTTTTAAAAATCGCTAGCTTGCTATGGTAATGCTAACGTACAACGTTAACGTTACATTGCTTATTTGCACAACAGTCCCGCATTTCTCTACCTTGAAAGGACTCCATGCATGTCTACAGTGTTAACTAAACTCCATTTGCAGCGAATTTCGTTTGATATCAGTGCATAACACTACTTGCTTTGGAGACATCGATACGTGCGTTACATATACCGTCCTGTATCACACAGGGACGCCGGAGGAAACCCAGCAGCTGATCCACTTTCAACAGCAGAAGCAGCGAGCAGAAGTTTCTAAAATCAAAATATGCTGCAAAGCAACCATGGGAGTGAGTCATGCGTTCATGTTGTAGCCATTCATTATTTTATTGGTACTGTATTATTGTAGCTAATTATTTGTAATGCATTCCTGTTCCTGTACCTGTACATTGTTGTTGATTATGAGGGAAAGGTTACTGGCCAACAGGCATCAGACTGTGGTCTGGAATTTCTGAATAGCTGTAGTTTTTTGTGTTTGTGGTATTGTGTGTCTTTTTTGAGTTTTATACGTTTGAGTGCCTTTTTATATGTGTGTGTGTGTGTGTGTGTGTGTGTGTGTGTGTGTGTGTGTGTGTGTGACATGTAAGTTATGGTTTTAATAGTTGATAATGGCTCTGTAATATAATGTTTTTGCCTGTTATGTTTACTTTTTTGGGCAATAAAGACAGATTTTTGTTAACAAAGAAAGTGTTTCTGAACATCAATGACATTCAAACCAGTGATAACTGAAACGGACACAACCATGCAGTGTGTATAAAAATATGTATTGCAAACAGACCTAAGTAGTACACAGATAATTAACATCTGCACCACCAAAGTGAACATAAAAGAACTATAAAATGTATACATACATATGACACTGTTGTCAAAGCCCACGCAATAGACATACACACACTTGCAGACAGCATCTTGGAAGTTTGTGATCAATACTGTATGGTGACATAACCATAACCAAGTGGTGTCCCATTTCATAGGGGTATGTTTTCCCCCCTAGCCCTTACCACTCTGTCTGGAGGGACAAGGGCTAGGGTAAGGGGGTAAGACAGAGAATTGGGTTTCAGCCTTAATGTGAATTCAGATGAAAGAGTTTACCCATTCTGCACATGGCTGCAACATTTTTGAGAGTTTTTGTGCATCCTAAAGTCCTCAAACAAGTATTCGTAAAATAATTTTGTTCCACGAAAACCAAGATTTCGGAAATTTTAGAATTTTGTAATTTTTTCTAAAAATAGCACCTTGGACTTCAAGATGAGACCTATGTTCCCTCAAAAGTTAATATATTAACTTATTACTTTTGTATAATTTATGGCGCACGTTGGGGGGCGCTATAGAGCCCCATGGCAACGCCTGAGCCAAATCACTACAGAACTTTACAGGTCTGACATGTGTGGCAATTTTTGTGAGTTTTCCAGCATGCTAAATCCCTCAAAAATGCGAGTAATGCGCAGAATAATAATAATAATAATAATAATAATAATAATAATAATAATAATGTTTACAAAAACAAAAGGTCCTTGCAGTTTCACTGCTCGGGCCCTAATAATTCAAACTATTTTGAGATCTATCTTTCGATTTCGGGAGACTCGCATTTCCAGACCTATGTCCACGGCGCTGGGATACATGACATAATTTTCCCCACAAGACTTGAACGCAACGCCGCTGGAAGGTGGGAGTGCTTCCCCTACATTACAGGAGGGTGTGTCTCTCCGAGAAATCGCCGTCACACACACACATACACACACACACACACCGTGTGTCACTCGGCTAACATTTTTTCGTCCTCCTACCTACTTGTTTGCTACCGCCCGTATCTTTTCCAAACTTCAGTCAGTTCAGGTTATGTTGGAGAGGAGGTGAGAGGGCTTCTTCAGGAGTTTGCATTACTCTGAACTGATTTCCCTTCGTTTGTCTTAATAACGTTAGTTATAGATTAGTGGAGCCAATCGGGCATTTTGAGTTTCATCCACCATGGGGGACGTGATTTCCAGTCACCTGGATGAAGCCAAACGGGAGATTATCACAGGTGAGGAGCTTTTTGTGGAGATTTGTTGGTAGGTGCTGTTATACGTTTTTGCCCAGCGGCCACTGAAGATTCTACATAGCCGTAGAGAAATTATAATGGAAGACATTTTTCCAGGATGTTAGTGTGACTCTGGTACTCCTTAGCCTACTGCTTTTGCTGACTAAATTTGTATTTTATAGACTCTGCTTTAATCGCTTGCGGTATCAAAATTGATCTACTGTTGCAATAAACGCAAGGTAGGCTACTGAGGTGTGGACAGTGTGGCGGTTGACAGGATTTTTAAACACTGGGTCATACATCTGACCAATCCAGCCAAACAATTTCGAAGAGACCTAAACAAAAAGTATGAAAACCTTTTGTTTAGCCTAATGAAATCTTTGTAGAGGTTGGTACTCATTTTAAAGCAAGTTTATGTCCTTAAAGCCCCCCCCCCCCATGCGATGGTCTAAAAGCAGTTTACTAGGAGCACTTGAATTCGAATTTTAAACGTAAACTGCACTATAGGTCCCCACATTTCTAGAAAGAATACTGTTGACTTGGCGTATAGCAGCTACATCTCTGAATGATTAGGCATATAGCTGTTAATTCTTGTCTTCTGCAGTGTTACTTTAGTATCAATAATGTTACCAGGATGTGTTACCTATTGAAAAATACGATTTCAGTTGTTTGTCTAGGATCTGAGTTTTGTTGGCTTTAGGGCTATAACGAATTTATTTTGTATGAATAGTGAATCTGCCTATTAGTTTCTTGATTAATTGTTTGATCTATAAAATGTCAGAATATGGTAAAAAAATAAAATAATGCCCAGCACAATATCCCGAAATCCCAAGGTCACCTCCATGTGTCAGACCAAGAATTTCTTGAATTGAAGTTATTCAATTCACAATTACTTTAAATGATGAAAAGCAGCACATTTTCACAATAGAAGTGACAGTAGCTCAGTCCGTGGGCACGTGGTTTGGGAACCGGCCACCCTCCAGTTCTAGCCCTGCATGGACCCTGTCACAGAGGTTAGCCTGGTAGCTGGCGAGGTGCCATTTCACCTTCTGGGCACTGCCATGGTGCCCTTTAGCAAGTAAGTAATTAATCCCTAATTACTTTGCAGCGCCATCACTCGTGTGTGTGTGTGTGTGTGTGTGTGTGTGTGTGTGTGTGTGTGGAAATAGTGAAATCGAATTGTATTTCCCCATGAGGGATCAGTGTACTTCTAACACATTTTTCGCAATCACAATTTTCTAAAGCCTAACAACGGTTTGCAAATGTCTTATTTTGTCAGACCAACATTTCAAAACCCGAAGATAGGCTATTCGATATTTGTTGCATAATTTAAAGAAAAGCAGAAAGTTTAGGGGCTGGAACAAACCATTTCTGCTTGAAAAAATGACTTAAAACCAGTAATCGATTATCAAAATAGTTTCAGATTAATCTTCTGTCAAACATTTTATCATTTTAGCCTATTGGGCTTCTATACTTCAAATTTAGCTCAAGTTTCGATGTGAATGGTTTGTGAGAAAAAGACTGGCGACAGTTGTCAGGTAGCATGATTTCTTTGAAATGTGGGTGGAGCTGCATCCACCAGCCCCACCCTATATTGACTTTATCACATTTTTATTAACCAAGAATAGCCCAGGTTAACTTCACTGTCATGGTCATTTGGGCTTGATCTCACTTTAAATAATAGATGAATATAGCTTTTTTCCTTTTATCTTGAGTTGTTGAACTGTGTCACTTTAATAGGCAAAGTGGGAAATTAATGTATAAATAGCAGCCAAAATGACTGGCAGTTTCTAGCCATTTTCACTCTTTCAAACATCAAATTAAGATAGGAAAGAACCCTAAAAAATATAGGCTGCACCCTTATCAGTTTCAGCTCTTATTAATGAGCGTTTTGCCTTGTTATTTGGCCTGTTGGAACTTGTTCATTTGTAAGTGAAGTCATCTTCAGCAGAGTTGACTGGAGCAGGTAAAGTACAGTACAGTGTGTGGAGGACAGAACTTGAAAATGCTAATTCTCAATGGGTAACAAAGGCAGTGGTGCAGCCTTTGATACGTCAGAGTATGTGAAGCTCTTTGTGATTCTGACAAGCGCTTTGATTCTCTGCTGAACTCAGTTGGGCCCGAGTGGGTTCGGTTCGGGCTGGTTCGGGCTGGGCCACACGGTAATTAATCAAAATTCCCACGGGCTTGAATTGGGTCGGTTCAAACAAATTAGTCATTTTTGTTTTGTTATTACAATGCAGACCTGTAGACCATGCAGTCTGTAATGTATGGACTGTGTACCGCTGTGTCACCGCCATCTTTTGGATATCTATTCAAAGGCTAGGGTTGGCCATGCTAACATTGTGATCATGAGCATGTTTCCATTATCATTTAGTTGCTAGTTTGAATGTAAACTTTTCTTGTCTCGTTTTTATTAAGTTTATTTTTAACTCAAGAACAATAAACCAACAATAAACCACACAAGAAGTCTGCCTAAATAAGAGTGTAATGTAAGCAAAAATGTTTTATTATCATAAACTATCTTATCAAAGAGCACGTAAGAATACTATTATTTGTTATTACATTTGATGTCAGCTTTCGTACTTGACACTTTAATACTCGGTGCTATCAAGTTGAGAACAGAATTTGGTAGGTTGGTATCAGCACCAACCCCCACCCCCACCCCGCCAGTCTAAAGCTGTCAACCTAGGGGAAACACTGGTTTGATAGCCAGCCACAAGGATTGATCACCAACTGGCCAAAGCTGGTAACTGCCCTTTGGCCCCAGACCCATATTACTCCGTTTCCACCTAGGCAAACCTAGTTCTAGTGCTGGGTTGGTGCTGGTGCAGTTCACTCCTGTGTGTAGAAAAGTACTATAAGTGGCAGCTGACAGTGATGCACATACTTTTCCATGGGTAGTGAAGCTACAGTAGTGTTTTATGTACGCTGCAAAGACGAACTAAATCACCTGATTAATGCAACGTAATCACGACATTTGTCACCGCAGAAAGCTGCTACCAGCCAGGCTAAAGCTAACATAGTTAGCCTAAAGAAACAAGGCGTCTGTCCCAACTAACGTTATGGTTCGGAGTCGCGACGCTGGAAACGTAACACTAATCTACAACAGCAGTCTGTGTCTGATATAACATAATTAACACTGATTTAAGTGCTCTTCGATACACAATTTGTTGCAAGTGTGTGACATGCAGCCAACCACCACTCACAATCAATGTTGATCAATTTATCAAATAACCAAAGCAGGCCCTGCTAGTCGACCACAGCCTGAAATTTAGAGGAAGCAACATGCATGCATTATTAATGTCATTCACTTTAGCCTGGATTGATAGTATTATATGAATACAACGGTGCCATGTCAGTCAACCAGTGTATTTCTTCCTAATTTCCCTCACTTCAGAAGAGTAGACAGCACTTACTTGCTTTGGTTTTTGCAAAGCATTAAAGTTCAACAAAGACTGGTTCACATAAGAAAATGTCCTTTTTATTTTCTATGTACATGCACTCCCCTACAAAATCACCCCAGTAGTTGAGAATGATTTAGTATTTCTAAATAGGGCTATTTATGTCATCTTGTAAAAATTAGTATTTTTTTCATATTGCAATATATATTGCAGGGAAAACAAATATTGCAATGTCAGTTTTTTCCAATATCGTGCAGGCCTACCATGAATATAGAGCCAGCGGAGCGGCGTTCATTATATGCGCCGAAAACAAAATACTATCAACCACGATACCCGGCTCGTTTGTTCCTCGGGAGTGTTTTAATCCAAATCTAATCTTTTTCCTAAACCTAACAACTCATTTTGGTGCCAGAATTGAACTGTCAGTGCTGCATGATGCTCACTTTTTCTGGCTTAACTTGACTTCCACAGCCCCTGAAAGGGGACGTCAGCTGGCAGTGTCTGTACCCAGCTTGCAGTCACCTAGTGGCGGCTGAACAACTGCCGCTGGTAGCCGCTCCCGGAGCTCTTAATACAACCAGCAACTGCCGCTCTGATTTTATCGTTCTATATTTACTTTGTTAAAATGCTTCTATTTTAGGTATATAATATATGGTCTATTGGTGAAGAAGCATTGATTACTGTGATACATTTCCTCCCCACCGGGGAACATCACAACATTTTCGTTGGTGTTGTTGGTCACGATAACCCCGCCCCCCAGCCCCTGACGTAAGCAAGACTTGGTTCAAGACCGGTTCAAGACCAGCAAAGAGTTGGTGCCGCTCTTTAACCAGTTTTCCTAGCCGAGAGCCAGTTCTTTGGCTGTCGAAACTCAAAGAATTGGTTTGAGATTAGGCACCGGCTCCGAACCGGCTCTTAAAATGCCTTGGTGGAAACAGGGTATATGTGTACTGTACCTGATGGGAGTGTAAACACAACCAGATACTTGTACAATGCAAAGTGAATGGGAGGAAGCTCAACTTTGCCCTAGGGCCTGGGGGTTAATCAACCCCTGCCCAAGCCTAGGTACTTTTTGTATTTTAACATATTCAAAATCTTGTAGGAAATAAAGATTGTATCCCACTTCAAGTGATGGCTTGTTGTACTTTCTAGAACCTGCAGATTCACTAACCTTTCTGTGTTGCATTGGCTTTCTGCATAAAGTTTTAGAATACAGGCCAAGCGTCTCTTTTTCGTTAATGCCTTAAGTGGTCAGTTCAGAGTGAGGCACACACATGTTTCAGATGTGGAATCTGAGGAATGCATGAAAAAGCGTGTGTCTGTGGGGCTAGATAGAAACCTCCTCCAGGCCTTGAGCTGTACAGCCAGCGCCACACAGTCTCTGCTGCCAAGACAAGCCCAGTGCTGGGCTGGCTTTAAGGGAAGTGCCTGGATTTATCATTAAGGCAGTTCCTACACACATTCACATATTCACTCTTTTTGTTCGTCCCTGACGGATTGAGAAGGCAATAAACCACTGTGCCAGTGATCAAATTAGTAAAAGACATGGACATGACTCCTCATCAGAGTTGAGTTAATCATGTTCATAGATAGCTTCATCACTCAGTGCCCTTTTATTCAGGTGACGACCTAAGACCACCTGATGAATGGACCACACCTGTCTGTTGTCACCTCACTGTTAGAAAAGCCTTGCTTTTATTGCTGATAAGAATAACTGTTCCCTTGAATCCCTGAGCTGAGTCATATGTAACCAGCTAGCAGCGTGTTCTACTTCCTTCAAAACCTCCAGTGTGACGTCAGCTTTGGAGGGAGATGTGGGGGTGTGTAATGTGGATCTGACCTTGATCACTTGGCTAACCTCTCATTTCCTCTTTGGAAACTGGCATGAGTGCACGTGTGTATTCTAGTCAGGCCTATGCATGTACACACAGCAGACAAATGGAGAAGCTGTTTTTTATCGCAGTATGTCATTTTAACTCCAATACACAGTCTCACACAAATGCACATATATATGCAAAAAAAAAAATACATTAATTCAGCTTTCATGAAGTTTTATAATCGCAATAACAAACGATCAAATACAGAAAATAAATCTAATAAAGAGAAACTAGTAATTTAACACTATTAGAGTAAAGAATAGAACAGAATTTCCTTTCTTTTTTCTCCTTTTAATCATCTTATGACCTCTCAGATTTATTTTGGGACCCCTTGGAGGGTCCTGACCCATGGGTTGGGAACCACTGCTCTGAGCAACTTGATTGTTATTTGTAAAATCTAATCACTGCACCCAAACTTCATAAAATGCACAGAGCAGTGGTAACTTGGTCATTGGGTGAGGGGCCAGGAAACAGGAAATCCTAATGTGAAGTGTTTTACCTGCCTCTGTTAAATCTTTAAGCTCTGGAGGGAGTGTTAGGTGGACAACAAACCGACTCTCTGTGGCCCAGCAGGGTGTGGCATTCTCACCTTCAACACACACCCTGCTCAGCACAGAGAGGCTTGTTGTAAACAGGTTAAAGTTGCGTAAATACATGTTGCTGGGACCCCACAATACATACACACACACACACACACACACACACACACACACACACACACACACACACACACACACACACACACACACACACACACACACACACACACACACACACACACACACACACACACACACACACACACACACACACACACACGTCTGCTGGAGGCAGAGCAGGTCTGAAATGATCTCATGAGGAAAACCTAACATACAGAGCCACAGAATGTTTCTGGTGAGGTAACCTCACAATGAAGCCCAGAGAAAGGGTAGCTAAGAGTAGAGTAGCTAAAAGTGTCTTCAGTTTGCACTTCCATAATTAAGGCTACAGGAATACTTATTCATATAGGTAATTTCTGTCTACGTTTAGTGTTTATTTTGCACCTGGCATTTCCTCAGTTTTACTGGACTTCGGTTGATCATCATAAAGCTCTGGTAGCTCTGATTAACTGGAGTAACTTACTTAAATATGTTCAATATTATGGGGCTGAAAACACCATCGAGCCAGCACAGCGGTCTTAGCAGCTGAGCAGACAGAGAGCAGAGAGGTCCGCTAACTTGTTGCTCTCTCTAATATAACCAATATAAACGGCTCTGTTTAGGCTACAAAACATGCATGCAGGTTGAAATTCAATCGTGCGGTTTTGTCGGGATTAAGCTATAAGCAGAAGGAACTCCGCTAGCTGCTACGCTAATGTGCAATGGTAAACACACAGAATATGGTACACACACAGCAGAGCTTGCAAACTGTGGCTTTTTTGTCGACAACGCAAACATTGTCAACATAACTCACTGGAAAATTCCAAAATACTTCCACACTGGTGACTTTGGTGAAAGAGAAGGGGGTTCAAGTTCTGTCGATGGGTCTCCTGCATCTGCAGTTACCATGCTATTTTTTGACTGGTTGTAGCTAAGTTAGAGGAGGTTGACTTGCAGCACTTCAACACGTGTGTGTTTTTTTCCGCTTGTCTAGCCGACTGGACGTGACATGGGTGCGTGGCAGCATCGACAATTACATTTTTTAATTCAAAGTTTGAGATTGTGACTTAATTTCAGTTGATTTTGAATTAAAATCGAAATCGTGACACCCTTAAAATATATATAATTATCTGTGAGTTTAAACATATCACAGTATACACAGTCACTATATCCATTGTCAATATAAAAGTATTTATAAGAGCGGCGTTAAAGCAACACTAAAGAACTTTTCCCGCTTTGGTCCCCCTACAGGTTGGAAGTGGAATTGTCAATTACATTACATTATGCAAGTTTGCCAGATTGGGTGGTGGATCTGTAGTTCGAATGAACTGGACAATGTAATGGACAGTTCCGCTTCCAACCTGTAGGGGGTCCAAAGTGGGAAAAGTTCTTTAGTGTTGCTTTAAGCTCACAATACTCTTCATAACAATTTGATTTGATGATACATAACCATCCATCCTCAAAGTTGTTTTTTTGATGATCTATTAGTTGTCAGTGATTAACATCTACGTTTTCTGTGATTTAGTAGAACAAGCTAAACACCTGAGTACAGGCCTGAGCATGTAAATATAAGTGGTTCTTTAATATGCCTGAGAGGTCTGTTAATTGTGATTATCCTGTATGTTGTGTGCACCTGATATTCATAAGAGTTCTTTTTAATTAAGTATATTGTATGTACTTTATGTGCCTCAGAGTTAGTTAGGATTAGGGCTGCAACTAACGATTATTTTCATAGTCAATTAATATGCCGATTATTTTCTCGATTAATCTATTAGTTGTTTGGTCTATAAAATGGTGAGAAATGTCAATTAGTGTTTCCCAAAGCCCAAGATGACGTCCTCAAATGTCTTGTTTTGTCCACAATTCAAAGATATTCAGTTTACTCTCACAGAAGAGTAAAGAAACTAGAAAATATTCACATTTAAGGAGCTGGAATCAGAATTTTTACTTTTTTTCATATAAAATGACTCAAACCGATTAATTGATTTATCAAAATAGTTGCAGATTAATGTAATAGTTGACAATGATTAGATTAACCAATAGTATTTGCAGCTCTAGTTTGGATCACATACTAATCAGCACCGATGGTCCTTTCTGAGCCAGGAAAAAGCCTGTTGGCTAATGTGCACTCTGAAAAACTGCTTCAGAGAAAAGTTTGAATTCAATGTCCTGCCCTGCCTCTAATTAACCCAGTAAGCATGTTTAAATCTAGCTAAATCTGCACTCATTTAGTGCTCTAGATCTTTACACAAGCACCACCGCCCCTCTTGCTTCAGTTCTAATGAGAACAGTCTAAATTTATGAGTCAGCCTGTGGGTCCATCTCAGTGGAATGTTTTTGTTGAGGCACTGTTGAGAAATGAGGAGGGGGGCAGGGGGACTCTCTTGTGCATCTGTTAAATAGAGTTCTGGTCTCAACTCTGATCTCTGAAGACATGCTGAAGATGTTGAACTGATGTCAGTGATAAGACAAGCTGCTGTGTATGGCAAGTTTGATTAGATTACCACAGCGATGGAAGATCCCATGGTAGTATCATTAGAGGTGATAGCTGCCCTCAGCACTGTAGAGGCCCCTGGACAATTAGTCTGGTAGCCAGCTGCAGCACAGCAAAGAGTCAGCTAGACTCATAGCAGCAGCTCATGCTGCTACTTGATGTGTTCTTACCTCTAAATATCACATATACTTTATTATAACCTAATGAAGAAAAATAATTCTGTGTTAAGTGACTCCAGTATTGAGTTATGAATTAGAAGTTGCTGGCCCAGATTTTAGTTACTGAGTTTTTTTTTTTCTTTTTTTTTTTTTTTGTGATATCCCCAATGTTCGTGAATACAGATCCTGGACAATTCAAAAACGTAATAGGTTTTTGTTATTGCCATCAGTTTTAATTATTTCCATTTGGTGGCAGGCTTTAAATACTACATTACCCATGAACAGAGATGGAGAGTAAAAGTAGATTTACTTAAGTAAAACTGTACTTAAGTAAAAGCTTGAGGTACTTGAGTATATCTGTATACTTTATAATTCTACTCCACTACAGTGGGAAATATAGTACTTTTTGCATCACTATTGGACAGTTATTAGGTACTTTACAATTTTTTTTTCATCAAAGAGGTAATTAGCCATTATTATATATTTGCTTATAAAAGCAAAGATTAGAAAGTCAAAAATTTAAATGTGTATCAGAACTTTGATTTTCTTCATTCCTCTTCTAGCAATCATCTTGTGTCCCTCAGATTTATCTTGTGACCCTTAAAGCCGTATATGCTTGACGCGTTGGAGGTGGTTGGAGGTCAAAATGACGTAATTTCCTGCCGGCGCGTCTGATTTTCAGCGCGCGAGCAGAGGGCACGCACCAGTCTATTTTTTTCAGCGGCGCGCAACAAACCGGAGGAGGAAGCATGAACGAGCTCCCGGGAAACCGGATGCCAGGACTCGCCGAGTGACTGCAAGTCTCTCTTGTAAACTTACTGGGTTAAGATGAGTTTTTTTTGTGAATAAAAGGCTTGATCTGACGAAGTAGGTTACTGAATCAAATCGAAGTATTGATGGCACTGCTGCTGCCAGTTCTGCCCTTGTTTATATTTTTCTTATTCTTCTAGTCCTTAGAAAGAAAAACATCGGTAGCCTTTGCTCCTTAGCGCCACAGCTGTTCAGGAGAAGACTGCAACTAGTGTCGCGACCACCACGCGCGTGTATAAATACTCACGGCAATCCCATGTCGTCACATTTGGATGCACCACCTTGGCTGCGGCTACTGTAAAATGGCCATTAGTAGGGGCCTGCCACAAGTGGACCTTAGTGTGGGAAATTCACCCTACCCCCTAAATATACTAACACACTACATGTTTTAAAAACATGTAATAATGTGTTATTACAATCGTAATAACTGTAATAAGAGTTGGTGATTCGCTGTTTGCTCCCGAAATGCTCTCTGGTAATCATACTTTATTTCTCTCCTTACATTTTTATGACCACAGTTTGATATATAATCCATCCCTAGTCCTTGACTAATGGTAGATAAAGACACCCTCACACTATCAAGAGAACTTCACATACAGGAGTTTAAACATTTATGCCTCAGGCTTTCTGAATAGGCCCTTTTAACACAGAAATACCTAAAAAAAAAAAAAAAAAAAAAAAAATACCTAAAAAATACCCAAGTAATCATGACACATCCTCACATTGTTGGGAGCTGGCACTTTGTTGGAACTTTTTTTCTTTTGGCCATGAAATCTGCCTAATCAGGGATGTGCTAAGTTGGAAAGTGGATGGTCAGTGGAAATATTGAATTGAATTTGCTGACGTGTCCAATGCAGCTCGGACAGTCAAATAAGGGAAGCATTATCTTTGAGTGTATCTCCTGCTGTCTTCAATTGTTTGAAATGAATGAGGTCTTTGCTTCCCCTCAGTTGTCTGATGCAGTCTGGTTGTCATGTGATTACACTGAGTGACTTTTCAACCATGTTGTATTTCAAAGCAACCACTTTGAAGCAGTTGCTGTCAGTCTTGCCATATGGATTAAACTAAAGCTCAAGGTTCAGCCGATAACTTTTTCAAAGTCTGGCAGCATGGCACTAGTCACAAATATTAGTAGTGGTATAAATATCAGTGGACTGAATCAGCTGTACAACATAATAGTGACGCTAAATGTCTACATTTAAACTGCACAAGTAAAGTTTTTTTTATAGCAGTTTCTTATGCGAGGTCAGGAAGGAGGGAGTTTGGGGTGTTTGCAAACTCTCACACAAGCTTTCTCATGTGTAGTCATGATCATTTGTAGCTTAGTGCTGTGTGACTAAGATGATTGCATTGTTGCTGTCGACTGTGGGTATTTAATGAGTCAGCCCTTGAGTTTTCTGGTCCCCCTCCCATGATGCACTCATCCAGCAGTGCTCCAGCTCCTCCCACCCAAAAGGTTGAGTTAAAGCAACACTATGTAACTTTTAGCTGCAGCTGTAGTATGTTACATTTTGTAGGTACTGGTGGCACATTTGTGAAATACCAAAAGCTAGCATTAAGTGCATGATCAGATCATAATTTAGTGTACTTGTCAATCAGACAGTTTTAGATTTTATATCATTATAGTGCCAAATTTAGAATGTTTTTAGACAAAGATCTTGTACAGATGCTTTTTGTTTAGACTTGTCTGACGATTTAGCTTCTGGAAGCAATGGCCAATGTTTGTGTTCCAGTGTAGCCAGCGGCTATCCAGATAATGGATATATGGGAACTATAGGCGAGGATACACGAGAGCAGCCTTCCTGGAAGCCATGCAGCTGAAGGAGTTGCTAACTCTGCCCAAACAGCTAACATATCCATGTGATGCTTCAGAGGAAAGGACGTCTCATCCCTCTAAAACACATTTGCTTGTTTCCTCTCTCCTCCGATTATTTCCTTGCGTCTCTACTGTGCCTCCTCGGTGGGACTAAGACACAAAGAACGGAGGCTAGTGGAGGAGTCAAGGAGGCAATTTAAGCGACATGAGAAGTAGGCCTGCACGATTAATTGTTATAAAATCGCGTTCTCGATTCACCCTGCTCGCGATTTAATTTTTAATAACTTCAATTTTATATACATATAAAAAAATAAATCCTTCCTCTGCTTTTATTTTGATAAGACAGCTCTCACAAAGTTCAGGGCTTCACACTCAGCCAATGACAAAGCACTTTTTAGTCATGTGTTTCACTCGTTGAGCGAGCGCGGTAGTTCGGAAATAAACAAAATGGATATTGATGAAAACCCAAGTACTAGTGACGAGAATCAGCCAACCACTCAGTCTCAAACCGAACTCGTTCCGACAAAGGTACATAACAGAGAAACGCAAACAAAAACAAACCTTTTTTTCCCCATTTGCATTCACTGGCCAAGTGACCACAAGGACTGGTAGGAGGGGTAAGGGAGTGATGCAAGCACAGCAACGGTCTTAAAAGGAAAGAAATAAGCCAAAAAAGTATGAACTATAGGCTACTAAATACTAAATCTAATGTGTATATATGTCATAATTTAAACAAGTCTCCTGAAGAGAAACGTCTCTCTCTCTCTCTCTCTCTCTCTCTCTCTCTCTCTCTCTCTCTCTCTCTCTCTCTCTCTCTCTCTCTCTCTCTCTCTCTCTCTCTCTCTCTCTCTCTCTCTCTCTCTCTCTCTCTCTCTCTCTCTCTCTCTCTCTCTCTCTCTCTGGCCGATCCGTCAACTGCGAAATAAAAGTCTCGTATTTCCGAGACTGGTCTGAGGGACCACCAGATTACAGCCGGGCGTCCCAGGATGACAGGCCGGCCGGCGAGCAAGAGATTCCGGCCGCCACCAGCTGGCTGTCCCGTCACTTTATGGAGCTTCTCAACTCCGAAAACTTTGAAGCAAATTGTCAATTCGGCAACGATTTTTGGAAGACTGCCTATATTCAAAATCTAAACGGCTCATTTCTCGCCTAAAACGATGTCAGAAATGACTTTAATGATGAATAACATAGTGAAAATTGTTAAATGTCCCGCTGTTGCTCTGTCTGCAAGTACCATGGAGGTATTTAACAAACGGCGCACCGCAAGATCCGGGTTGGCAGTGGGCGTGACTCCGCCCACGGTGGGAAAACCCCTTATGTTTGTGTTTGGTACTGCCAATTTATTTTGTTTTGTCATGTGTGCAGTAAGCATTACACCTTATGAGAAAAAAAATTGTGGCAGAGAATCGTGATATCAATTCTAAGCAAAAGAAATCATGATTCATATTTTTCCCCGAATTGTGCAGCTCTAATGAGAAGCACCTAGAGCGGGGTGATGGTGGCGGCCATGAGAGAGAGAGAGAGAGAGACCTTGCTCTCCGGACAACACTGGCATCTCTCTTCTACAGGAAGTTGCTAGATTAGTCGCTTCTTTGAACCTGCCCCCTGCTGCTGTACAGAGGCTCGTAGGCTCTCCGTTGGTAGCAGAGCTGGAGAACCGCAATAAGCCGTCTAGGAAACTAGCAACTCCCCGCTCCAGCTGCAGTACTGCGCATGCAGGATACACACACACACACACACACACACACACACACAGATATTTCTTGATTTGTAATTAGATTTGGTCTGATTTAGAGTAAAGTAAACATTAAAGCAGGGTATGCTTTAGGGCATGGTGACAGAATAGAGGCCAGCAATGCTAACCATTAGGGCTGCACAATATCAGAAAAATGTGATATTGCTGAATATTGCGATGACGATATGACGCGCAATAAATACACAAATATATATGTATACAGTTTTAATGTCTTTCTGCTTTAGGTTTTCGCTGCCAACATACTCCCCAGACAGTGAATAGCCCATGCACACTGAATAAAAAAAATCAAATGCATAATTCTATTCCAGCAATGTTTTTTTTATTATTGTAAAGCTGCATCTGGCTACAGCCTGAAAAAACGACAATAAGGCTACAATAGGGCTGTACGATATGAGGAAAATATGCAATATGAGATAACGTTGAATATCGCAATAGCAATAGTACTTGCGATAAAACGGATATTAAAGTGTACTCAGCTCTGCTGCTTTCAGTATTCTGCTAAAATACAACAAATTGCTTGTTGAATTTAAAACAAACATACGGAAATAAATTCCAACATTCTTTCATTAAACAAATTGAACATTGAGTTAAATATAAAAGGCACCCTTAAAAGGAATGACCGTTACATTTTAAAGTGCAGTTTTCTACCGATATTTCTTTTTAACTACAACCCCAAATCAGAAAAAGTTGGGACAGTATGGAAAGCACAAATAAAAAAAGAAAGTAGTGATTTCTAAATGTACTTTGACTTGTATTTCATTGCAGACAATACAACACCACATCATTTAATGTGTTCCTCATGATTTTTATTGTTTTTGTTTCAAAAAAACTAAATTCCTATTTTGGTTCTTGCAACACATTTCAACAAAAGTTGGAACAGTAAAGCATTTACCACTTTGTAATGTTGCCATTCCTTTTCACAACACTTAAAAGACTTTTAGGGACTGAAGACACCAAGTAATGAAGTGTTTCAGGTGTAATTTTGTCCCATTCTTGCTGCAAACAAGTCTTAAGGTGGGCAAAAGTACGGGGTCTTCGTTGTCGCATTTTGCACTTCAAAATGCGCCACATATTCTCTATTGGAGACAGGTCGGGACTGCAGGCAGGCCAGTCAAGTACCCGTGTCCTCTTCCTCCGCAGCCAGGACTTTGTAATGTGTGCAGAATGTGGTTTTGCATTATCTTGTTGAAATATGCATGGACATCCCTGGAAAAGATGTCTTCTTGAAGGCAGCATATTGTGCTCCAAAATCTCTATTTATTTTTCAGCATTAATGGTGCCATCACAGAAGTGCAAGTTACCTTTGCCAAGGGCACTGACACAACCCCATACCATGACAGACCCTGGCTTTTGGACTTGTTGCTGGTAACAGTCTGTATGATCCTTTTCTTCTTCTTCTTGGTCCGGAGCACACGGCGTTCATTTCTCCCAAAAAATACCTGAAATACTGATTCATCTGACCACAGTACACGTTTCCACTGTGTGATGGTCCATCCCACATGCCTCCGAGCCCAGAGAAGTCGAGTTTTACCTGGTATTTGTGGATGTAACTACGTATTGTGGTACTTGACAAAGGTTTGCCAAAGTAGTCCTGAGCCCATGTGGTGATATCGCTTATAGATGAATGACAATTCTTGATGCAGTGCCGCCTGAGGGATCGGAGATCACGTTTGTCCAGCTTAGGCTTGCGCCCTTGTCCTTTACGCACTGAAATTCCTCCACATTCCTTGAATCTTTTAATTATGTTATGCACTGTTGAAGGTGAAATAAGCAAATGTCTTCCTATCTTTCTTTGAGGAACATTGTTTTTAAACATTTCAATAATTTTCTCACCTATTTGTTGGCAAACTGGCAATCCTCGGCCCATCTTTGCTTCTAAAGGACTAGACCTTTCTTGGATGCTGCTTTTGTACCAAATCATAATTACAATCACCTGTTGACATCACCTGTTTCAAATCACATCATTATTTAACCAATTTACCTGATTACTAGCCCTAAATTGCTCCTGTCTCAACCTTTTTTGGAATGTGTTGCAGGTCTGAATGACAGGAAAGGATGTATATTTACAAATGAAAATAAGTTGACCAGACAAAACATGAAATATTTTGTGTTCACATTGTCTGCAGTGAAATACAAGTCAAAGTACATTTAGAAATCACTACTTTCTTTTTTTTCTTTGTGTTTTTCACACTGTCCCAATCTTTTTCTGATTTGGGGTTGTAAGACAAAAAAAATCTCTTGAGTGTCTTTCGCAATATGTTGCAGCCTTTCGCAATGTGTTTATTGTGCCAAAAAGGATATATTGTGCAGCCTTAAGGGACCTCACCTGTTTGAACAGCTGGTAACGTCCGCTTATGATCCATAATCCGTTTTATTTCTATGTTACTGTCAACTGGTCGAAATGGCAGTTTTGGACAGAGGCTCAACGAGTGCCCGCAAGCATGGTATATGGTCGAGTAAGCTAGAGAGTGACTGAAGAGAGGGAGCAGTGAATCAGCAAAATAAAACCTTTTCGCCATTTAATCACTACTAGAATTGCAACTGAAGGAAGTTTCTCACTATCTCTATCCTCATTCATATTTTAAGATACTACAACTTATATCCAGCTACAAATGCCTGAAAAGTGGGAAGAAACCGAAGTATACTGTAGAGAGTCATTGCTATGAAGACAATACACTGTCTCATCGCATTTGTGTAAACTGGCAAGTTTCAGAATGCTGCAGACCAGCACATTATAAGTAGTTGCATGTTGTAACTCATCTTGTTGCAAATCATCGGTCTGAACCGGAGAGATATCCACAACTTGGTTGCTGGCAAAATTGAAGCACAAATACAAATCTGAAAACAAATAATTAAAGTTGAACCTATCATTTTATTCAAATGAAATGCCTCTCATTACCAGGGCTGGGTATCGTTCAACATTTTCGATACCAGTACCGTGACTTCGATACTGGTTCCTAAATTATTCTTTTTTCAATACCAATTTTATAAAACAAAAAGAAATTACAACATAACACATTATGACACAAATCTTTTTATTTATTTTTCAGCTCCTACTACGTGAGCCCCGCCTATGTTTCCCCCCTGTGTCTTTACACCTTGTAATGTTAGACAGCCAATCATAAACATTATTAGATCTTGGTAGAAGCATGCTGCATGCTTATTGGCTGACTGACGCTGATGAGATTTACTTCTTGGGTATTGAAATTGGATATAAATTACGAGGCATTTCTCTATACTTTAGAGGCAATTTGGTCGGTGCCTAAAAAGTATTGAATTCGGTACTCAGCCCTACCCATTACAATTGTCTACCCATTTCTCTGGAACCAAGTAGTTATGATATTTAGAGTAATTGGCAGCCAAATTGGGATAATAAAATTTGGAAGGAGAAAATCAAAAACAGTCATCTACTTTTATAATTTTTGACTATAAGACTAGCATGAGGAACAATGTTGTTTAAACTTAACGATAAGTGTTGGGGAACAAACACCTATTTGTATAAGCCAAGGTCACGCTTACCCACACTGTAGGGGCAATATGAAATGTAGTGTGTGTTTGTACATGCATGATTGAGTGTATATGTGTGTGTCTGTGTGCACACTTGTAGAAGCATGCTTTATTATCGCAAGTTCTTGGCTAGGAATGCCAGCATGCTTACTTTGCTTGGTTTTAAACATGTGCTTTGACATGTTACACCATTTCCTGATGTACTAAAAAGCCTCGCTGAGGGCGAGCTATTTGCATTTTTCATCAGACTCACTCTGGGTCGGGTTAATTAAGTATACTAGGGCTGCAACTAACGATTATTTTAATAATCGATTAATCTGTCGATTATTTTTTTGATTAATCAATGAATCGGATAAAAAAAACAAAGCATAAATACATTACATCAACTCAATACATACATACTTGTTGTTTTAGTTACTAGTTGTGTAAAGGTAAGTAGCCTAACCCAAAGAGCAGATACAGACAAGACACACACACACACACACACACACACACACACACACACACACACACACACACACACACACACACACGTCTGCTTGAGGCAGAGCAGGTCTGAAATGATCTCATGAGGAAAACCTAACCTCGACGGGCTCGATCACATCAGTGTGATAAGACATTTGTTGTAAAATTGTGCTGCGGCTCCTTTAAGAGAGTTCATGTGTCTGTGTGTATCTGTCTATTTGGAAGCTGGTCAGAAGAGAGAAAGAGGAAGCAGACGTGTAATTTGCGACCGGAGCAGAGTTATTCATGTTATAGCGTCGGCCCTGGAGGTACCGAGTCTCCCCTGGTTTTCTGATCATGGTCGTAAACAAAGCAAGCAGTGAAGGTTAACACATTGAACATTTTAACAGCTTATTAACGTGAGGTTGTTGCCCCGTGTTGTTGTTGCTCCTCATCTGTTGACATTTCCGAATGCCTTCCTACAGTTGCTTAATAAAAGCGGGCTTTCCACACAAACAAATGTATGCCTACATGTGTCATTTAGTGTGTGAGATTTTAACGATGTCGGGGTCAGGCTCGGACATAATCTCTTGATGCCTGTCGGGCTCGGGCCGGGTTCAGTCACGGTTCTGTCGGACGCGGGCCGGGCTCGGACAGAAAAATGAATGGGCAGTATGACAATTTATGAACATTAAAGCATGTAAACATGTTCTATTAGAAACACAAAATGCAAGTATGAATATGAAATTAAGCATAATAGGCCACCTTTAAAGGTCCTATAACATGCTGCTTTTGGGATGCTTTTATATAAGCCTCCGTGGTCCCCTAATACTGTATCTGAAGTCTCTCTCCCGAAATTCAGCCTTGGTGCAGAAGTACAGCCACAATGAGCCAGTCCCACAATAAGCTTTCTTTTGGACATGCCATTTCTGTGTCTGTAGCTTTAAATGCTATTGAGGAGGACAGAGGCGGGGCAAGGTGGAGGGTGGGGGTGTGGCCATGACCAACTGCCATGCTTCGCTCGTTTGCAAGCCATGATGTCTCTCTCTTTCTCATGGGCAGGCCAAATTCTCTGGGCGGGCAAAGCAGAGAAAGGGGAGGTAACCTTTCCCCTTATGACGTCACATTGAGAATGAGGAGAGCACGACACAGCGCCACGCCCCCTTCTGCCATTTTGGGAGGATACCCGAAAGCATTGTTTGTGTTGGTAGCAGAGGAGGTTGTTGCAATTCCGCACCATTTTAGAATGCCTGGAAAACACTGCTGTGTAAAAAACTGTTCCAGTGTCTCACACAATTGTCGTGGAAACCGTAGGAACCATGTGTTACAGTTTTTTCATTTCCCTACATGGAAAAGGCATGAAGGAGAGCATGTCTCTGATGTGATAAGGAGATATTGGATTTTGGTGGGTTTGGTGATGGAGATTTCGGGGTTGTTTCATGTTAAACTAAAATTATCTTACTCTTTAACAAAAAGGTCTCGCTATCTCTGTAGGGATCCTTTCCATAATGTTGTCGGACACTTAGAATAATAATCTGAGCCTGTCAGCGGCAAAAACGAAACTTTTAGCGGACGCTAACTGCTTAATACTGGACCAGTTTCAGAGATTGTTGTTCCTATCAGTTTCTCCCTGTAAGGGCCCTTTTCTTTTGCCACCTTCTTGTCTATTTCTTCTTAATTTTCTCGTAATTTCTCCGTTTAAACGCCGTCGCGGGCGCTGGACGGGAAATCAAACTGTCCTTCTCCATAAACAACATGAAATCAAGGAGAGGGTTAACTTTTCCTGCTTCAGATTTCCCACCGTGGTCAGAAAGAACAGGGGAGACACTTTGTTTCTCTCACTATGACTCTAGAGTCGCTACTCGCTCGGAAGCTAATCGCTGTCACTCTCTCACTTCTCCCTCGCTCTATCACACACTCCCCCCCCACACACACACATGCCGGCTCGACGCACACACCAGCACACAAGTATAAACATCAGGCCGCTTATGTACATGCTACGGCAAAAGCTCTGCGCGGAGCCTCCACAGAACTGTAAAACAGGCATTATCGTGGAACGCTTCACACTTTCCTTTCTCCCCTCACAAGTTTGTGGACACTACTGTGTGCGTGCATCAATAAGTAAGTCTGATGTCCTGTGGGTACGGGACAATGTTATGTAGGATTTATGAATGTACGTTAGCAACAGTAGGCTAATTAACGAGGGTGCTATTTTGTGTGAGCTAATATTGCGCATCTGTTCATATGCGCTGCAAGAGTTATGTGATGGTATATTAGGTTATTACTGTCGCTCTGTTAAAGGCAAACGTTCCACTGTACTGTCGTTACCAAGGGGGCATGCCTGCCTCCTCAGAGCGAAGCCGCTATGGCGCCATTTTATGCTACCCAAACCATCACCCCCGTTAGCATTCCATTGACTGCCATTCATTTTGACGTCACTTTGACAGCCAACAACTTCACATCTGAAGCGTTTGAAGACTTTATTTGTCCATTGTTTATTTCTAAAGAAACACGACAATGTATAAAGGCTCCATTACCTTGTACCTCACGTTATGGCTCCGTAACAGACGTTTTTATAAAAATAGGCTAACGATTGTGTCATAACCACGCGACTTACTGTCGCATAGTAGAGGAATTACCGTATAGTACAGGAGAAGCTCGCAGGCAGTTTTGACTTACATTAGCTGTTTAAGTTTAATTGCTAATATTAACTAGCATTTTAGTTAGCAATAATTAGCCTGTACCTATGTTATCTCTTTACATATACCTATGCTCCCCGTCTCTGCAAGATTTGGAATAATTGAGATTTCTCTTGGCACAGCTACCAGAAGACTTACAACGTTCCGACACATAGCTCACGTCACATCTACGTCGGCAAGCTCAGTTTGCAGCTGCGCAGTAACGCTCAACCATCACCGGAAAAGTGCTTCTAATAGACTTCACTCGTCTCCGTCCAGAGCAACGGGATCTGTTCCATTTCTATATACTGTCTATGGTCGTTAGGCAGAGCACGGACATGAACATGCATGTACCGTAGTTAAGTGAAAGTAGGTCAAGTTGTAATTTACTGCCCCTACCAGCGGCAGCATAGCCATGTAATACTGTCTATTTACAGAAGGAATTTAAATGTATTTCTGATCGTTTCTGTTAACTGTTAGCCCATAATAGTAGAAAAAAATATTTATGTAAAGAGAGACGACGATGTCATTGTCCATCACAATGTTTTACTGTAAACATTGTCAACTGCCAATTTAGGGGACATGGCCCAACCCTAATCCCAAAACGGGCTCAGACACCTCCCACATTGTGACGTATGTCCTCATTCTCAATAGGGAAGATTCCAGATTGGCCCATCTGAGCTTTCATTTTCTTAAAGGCAGAGCAGGATACCCAGGGCTTGGTTTACACCTATCGCCATTTCTAGCCACTAGGGACCATAGGCAGGCTAGTGGAACTCGTATTAATGTTAAAAAAAACCTCATAAAGTCACATTTTCATGCCATGGGACCTTTTTAAAGGACTCTCATCTAGATCAGGGAAAATCAATTGATCACTTACGATTTTATCTATGGACAGAAAAAGGCTCTGCAGTACAATTCTTTCTTTCACACTTGTGCTGTGTAAGAGGTTAGATATGTGAAGGCCACCCAAAGCTCTAGCAAACAGCAATGGAGGTACTGATAACGTAGAAAAAGGCCAGGGGGAAATGCCATTCTTTAGACTAGTCAAGTTTGCGTTTAACTTTCACCTTAAAAAAACCTTCCCAAATGAATAAACATTGGCTCTACAGTCACAGCACTTGAACTAGCACTAAAGTACAATGATGCTAGTGATGACCTGGCGACCTGCCTCTCAGACCTACAGAATAAATAAATCTAATTTGGCCTACACTGATAATTTAGTTGTTTTGTACATCAGGGAAATCATCAGTAATACTTCTTACCAGGGTATTTCTCATTTTAATTTCTTTTTTTACGCGTGTGTGTGTGTGTGTGTGTTTGGTTTTTTAATCACTGTATTTGACACTGAAAAAAAATGTTGATTTAAAATAAATGTTGACAAAGCCTACTGTATAGCTATGTTGGCAGACCCTGAAGCTGTAATGCTCATTGTTTGAAACACAATGAGCATTACACTCATTTCATATACACGTCCACTCATTGTGTAAATATGAAAAATGCCTAAGACCCAAATGTAGAACATTTCTTGAAAAGTGCCCTGATGGTCCTAATAATGTGTGCGTGTGTGTGTTTCAGCTCGGACCAGGGAGGTGATGGTGGAGTTTGGGCGTCTGTATGAGAAGCAGTATGCAGTGGCTCTCTTTAACAAAGTTCGCTTTGACATAGAAGGAGGAGGTGGCCCACAATCCCAGCTACTACACCGCAAGGTAAAACATCCTCCTCCACTACTCTGCAAGACTCTGAGCACAGATTTCACTACATCAACTCAGTAGTAGAACATGTAGACAACCTGTCAAAATGTTTTTTTATTAAAATACACCATTGAACACTAAAGTATTAAAGCTAGGGATGCTAATTTTTTTTTTTTCTGACCGATAGCCGACGATCGTTAACCGATCATTTAAAGCTGATTTTATAGTAGTACAGGCTCTACACAGAGCCTACATGGCCTATGTATAAGCCTACGCAGTTGTAAGGATTTATACTTGTGCAGTGGTGTGTCTGCGTCGTTCTAGCGTATCCCTTTTCAAAAGAATAGCAGAGCCAGTAAGTATGTATGCATCAGGAGTGTGACGTTTACGACCCCTGTGTTGTCTTCTGAGACCGGGCTTTTTCACAGTGTATTCATGGGGCAGGCAGCTAGTGGATCAAGGAGAGATGCCTACGATTTGTGACAAAAATTCAATTGTGCTGAAACCATGCAGGAACTCATAGTGCACCTTTTAAGAAACAGAGACTAATGGATTCATTTCAGATGTGTATTTTCATAAACAATTAGCTTTTTACCTGCTTCTCTAGCAATAAAAAAGCTTTACATTTCTACTGCCTGTGCAGTGTACTGCCATGAAAATTTATGTTTTTGCCTTTGTAGTGTATAAGGTTTGTGTTGAAATGTGTTGTCTTTTTGCAGATTCCTCTGGAGAACAAATCCATCTTCTCTGGCTCGCTCTTTCAGTATCTGGAGGAGAACAAAAAATGGAGGAACCGCTTCCTCTTCGTTCCAGACTCCTACAACATCAACTATTACGACAGCAAAGCGGTAAGGGGGAAATATGGGCTGTACAGTAGAGCTGTCAGTCTTCCTGTATAATATTCAGTTTCATTTAATCTACTGTCTATGGGCTCATAGCGTCGTCAGCGGCATAGCCGTCGTCATAGCAACTGGTTTCCCGTGACTCATTTCCTGGTTCTCGTTCTCGTTCATAACCAACGTAAAATCAAGGAGAGGGTTTTCCTACTCCAGGTTTGCCACCGTGGTCAGAAAGAACAGAGGAGACACTTTGTTTCTCTCTCTGACTGTAGAGTCACTACTCGCTCCGAAACTAATCGCCGTGACGAGCCTACTAGCTACGCGGCTAGCAAGCTCAAACCATACTTTGGCTCAAACCGGCCGCGGCTTGTGTCTGTTTTGTTTCCGGTCTGCGAAATTACAAGACACGCCCTTCAATCACTACTATTGGCCAGGCGTCCAAGGTAACGTAACTCCATTTGTTCAGGTCCTATCCCCTGACCTACCCTAACTACTCGCGGTGAAATGCCTAAACCAAACCAATCAGCTGCTTCGTAGGGCGGGACATGGCGTGGCCATAGACAGTTAAAGAAGTGGACTAACAGATCCCGTTGCTCTCTCTATGCGTTAATCGTGCGTTAAAAAAATGATCGGCATTAAAATGGGTTTGCGTTAACGCCGTTAATAACGCGTTAAACTGACAGCCCTAATATAAATATATATATATATATATATATATATATATATATATTAAAATTTGTAATGCTCAAATTCAGCCTATTATTAATACTTTACTTCACTACTCAGACCTATACATTGCCAATGCCACTATCAGCATGTGGTTTTTGTTATACGTTCTGTCCACTAGAGGGATTTCCAACATTAGCCTCGAAAAGGCACCTACATCGTGGCGCATTGCATTTCTGGCACACCGCTTTGTTTACATAAATATTTCAGCAACGAGCACACATTGTAGGCCTATAACAATTCCAAATTTTCCTGGAGAATTTATTGTCTCAGGAATAATTGGGATGAACAATATAATTGTCTCTTTTAGTGAAATGATACATATTTTATGTATTTATTACTTTTTCAAACAGTTTAAATGAATCCTAGCATACATCTTTTGTTATATATCACTGTTATGTGACCCAGATACACAGGTTCACAGCATACGAAGTAAACCACACCTTATCTTAAAACTGTGTATTTTTGTGCTTAAAACAACAAAAAAATGAAAACAGAACATTTATTCCTGTCAATAAAAAAACAAAACCTTAATCATGAACAAAAAACAGCTTGTTTAATTTCTCTGGCTTTAGATGGCTACAGCCTAGGATGTTTGGAGTTGCTATGGCAACAATTGACAGCTGCCGCTAGCATAGCTTCAGCTAAACAGTCTTACCAATAATCTTTGTATGCTTTAATTGCAGTTATACAAAATAACCGTGATTATGTAAAAAAAAAAATACGGTTAGACAATTATTTAATAATTGTTACAGGCCTAACACAGCGGCAAACAACAAATCAACAGAGAACCCTGCAATTAAACATTATCTAACAAGTGAAGCGGTTCTGTTGTAAAGGCTAACTGGGCACGGTTAGCACAATGTTAGAAAGCACAGCCGAAATGTCCGAGTAAACCGAGTGTTAGCCACCATGCACCAGCATTGATGCCAACTTGTCACTACTTTTATAGTGGTTTATAAGCAACCTGTTTCCTGCAGATTGTCACAACGTAAATACAGCTATTAGAAGTTAACATTTGAAGTTGAAGCAGACTTGACAGCTGAAGGGCAGCTAACGTTAACGAAAGCTGTCTCCATGAAGCTCCCAACTGAGCTCCTATAACTAACGCAGTTAGGAAACGAGAACGACCTTATTAACGACAACATAAGCATTTTGACTCAGTGGATGTCCATTTTAAACTCCTGTTAAAACAGTATTTTCCACAGCCTGTCACTCCCTCTCGACTACTCGGTCTCTATCGTAGCTCCGCCTTTAGATCTCACAATGCCTTGTGTTGCTCACTGCCGCTAACTTATTTTTTATCAAATGTGACGTGACTAAAGCATTTTGTTTTCCGTGCAGGTAGGCCAAGGCAAGAAGGGCGAGACCAACACTTTTATAAAAAAATACACATTTGAATAGTAATTTCAGTATTTGATTAGTATGGATTTGTTTTACTATTCGAAATATATTCGAATTTCAAAATTCCCTACTGTACAGTGTGTTTTAGATTATGCTGTTTTGATTCACACAGTCTGACATGTTAACTCTGCTCCCTGTCTTAACTACCAGGCCCATGACAGACGCCTTCATCCCAAAGGAACCATCAACTGTGCCGGCTACAAGGTGCTGACATCTATGGAGCAATACCTGGAACTGTTCAGCAACAGCTTACCTGGTGAGGAGAAGGACGGTATTGGAGGTGGGAGAGGGGAGCAGACGCTGAAGCTGCAACATTTTATGCTGATACTTTTTTACATTTTTTTATTTTTTTGTATCTTGTTTATATGTATTTATCTTTTTAATCCTCATCAGGATGGAAAAGCTTCTAATGATCATTAATCAACCATAGGACGCAGGGTTAGAGGGCACTTCATGTTAAATCTACCATAGGGTCATCCAAAGCTTTTGTGCTGTTTTTTTCTTTTTTCAAACATTGGGTGTGGTTCCTACCACTCTATTTAGCCTCATTACTTTCATAATCGTTGTTATTAAATTGGTATGGTTTACTTTATTTATAACATTCAAATCACAGTAGGGCTGGGCACCGAACGTTAATACTTTTATGGCACCGAAAAAAATACCCGAGTATTGAGTATTGAAAAATTATTTATCTTTCGGTGCCAAATTTCGGTTCCAAAAGCATCTGAGCGTGTAAGCGCAAGCTTATCTGTCCTCTCTGTATATTGACACAGAGCGGAGCTCCGACCGACACACGCACGCACGCACGCACGCACGCACGCACGCACGCACGCACGCACTGTTCATTTTTGTTAAGTCCGGATTGAGACCAATCCTAAGTATCTGACTAGCACACCCCTATCCAAAAGCACAACCAATTTAATTGATGATACTCTGAGTAAGCAGTGTTACACATAATTTTGATAACTGTTTTGATTCACAATTAAGGTGTGTTTAATGTATTTTTGTTGATGTTGAAATGAATTTTAAAACATATGGTATCGAAAAAAGTATCGTTAGGAACTGGCATCGAAACTGAGGTATCGAAATTGGCACCGGATCGAAAGATTTGGAATGATGCCCAGCCCTAAATCACAGAGATATCTTGATGCTTTGTAAAAAATAAAGGTGAATCGTTAAAGGAGCATAGAATGTTGACAGTTAATAAACCTTACTACATTTTTCCCTTTGTTGTTGGTAGTTCTGTGCTTGTTCACAGATTACCTTCACATTACAAGCACAGGGTTTCAGCGGGGTCTTAAAAAGTCTACGATTTCAAAATAAAAAGGCCTTAAAAAGTCTTAAAATTGCTGAAGTACTGTGTTCTAGATATTAAATAATTTTAAACGGGTCTTAATTTTCCTACATTCATGCAACACTACCTCATTATGCTCATTTTTAAAAATGATGTGGCGTTGTAGTTCTTTCTTTTGCTAATCCAAATATAATTTAGCTGTATTATGACTATAAATGAGACCAACATGTAACTTACTGTATATTGCAGCCAATCGGCTTTTGTGTTATTGGTGCAAGACTCTTTCGGATTGTACTACAGACATAAAACAGATTTTATTCTTCAGCTATGGGCAAGTTTAGGGCTTTAGTTTGAATTTAGGGCTTAGTTGATGTTGTGATAAAGGTTTTTCATTTAATTCATAATGGTTAGAAAAGGGTCTCAAAAAGTCTTAAATTTGACTTGGTGAAACCTGCAGAAACTCTGCAAGCAGCCTAGCTAGCGTGGCTACAGCAAACCTCAGATGCCTTTGACTGCCTTCGTCACAACCTCACCCACCTTTCATATTGTAGCGGACTCTCAGAAATGTCCTGGAAATTTGATTGTCTTGTGCATAATTTTATAAACATAGAATACAATTTAGCATGTCAGTTTGGTTTGTCCGAAAGCATTGGATCTGGACTATTTAGGCAAGGCAGCTTTATTTGTATAGCACATTTCAGCAACAAGGCAATTCAAATTGCTTTACATACAACATTAAAGAGCAGTTAAAATCAGTTAAAGAATATAAGAATTAAAGCTGCAGTGTAAGAAATTAACAATTATTTGATTTGATTAATGCTTGACTGCAGAACATTAAGTAGTAATGCTGTACTTGCTGAAGACTACATTTTCAAATGCATGCATTTATCATAGGAACTATAATATGTTGCATTTCTCAGACATGCAGAGAGTTTAAACTAATTGCTCAGTGTGTTTATGTTGCGTCATTTTTTCCAGGTATAAAAGCTAAGGTGGGAAGTTCCCCTTTCCTCAAGTGTGCCACCCACTTCCCTCTGATCCTTTGGCACCCTTACGCCCGCCACTACTACTTCTGTGTGGTGACGGAGAAAGAGCAGCAGAAGTGGCTCGCTGTCCTCCAGGACTGTGTCAGACATGCTAATGATGGTGAGTCCTGCCAACTATTGCTCAACAAAATTTCCTGCATACTCACATGCTTATAAATGCACTGAAAACATGACTAAACACCATTCTCTCAACAGATTATATGACTAGGAGTCATTAGACTATGTTCTAATTTAGGTAATTATACATGAATTTAGGATGTTTCAATTCCGATACCTGAACTTATCGACCTTGTATTAACATATAATACCAGTTCGTTAAGAAAAATAAAAGTATATATTACCGTTTTTTAACAGCTGTATACTACTAACCCTGTGTGGATGTGATGCGATTGCTATCGTTGTTGTATGGCCTGGCTCAGGTTAAACCCTTTGGAAAACATGAACAAATACATATAGAGAATTAATGCAATATGACTTTGTTTTATTATCTAGTTTGACAAGTCGGTCATAATGGAAAAAGAACATAAACTACTTAGTAGAATTTTTTGGGACTAAATTACATAGTATCAAAACATAAACTGCATAGACTCATCCCATTCAGTGCATCATTTATTGATGTTGTGTTAGCTTTTTCTGAAATATGGAGCAACTTAATCCCAGTACTTTATTCACAGTACTAAAAGTGAAAATAAAAGTAAATACATCAAGGCATCATGCCATGACATACCTGGTTGCCATGGCGCTCAGCTCAGATGAGCATTGTGCAAGAGGTAGGACCCAGGAGGAACCCGTCACTTTGTTCTAACTTCACCTCTGCTGTTTACTTTAGCAGAAGGTTCATTAACTGACAGGTGCTGAGGTTTATTCACCAGACCTGTGCTTGCATATTGTAGGGTGGAAACGGACATAGACAAATAGGTGTTTACAGTGTAAACCAGTGTACCAGGTACAGCTTTGCAGTGTTCCTATGTGAGTTATGTTCCATAGACTGTAAAAATAGTGGATGTATCTTCTGTGACATCACCTATTGGTTTGTGGACTGCTGTTTTGAAGCCTCAAGTTTGGCGATACGGGCGCCACTATCTTAATTTTTTTTTTTTGCAACCTGATGTTTTTGACAAGAAGTTGGAGGATGGCATGGCCAAGCCAATGTTGTTTGTGGTTGCAATGGCACTGCACTACACTAAATGCTTAAGGGGAACATTTTCAACCCTTCTGAAGCGAGTCACCAGTCTCGGACTTCAGATTCAACTCCAAGTCCTGCCAGCTGCACAAGTTCTCAGACCACTGCAATTGTGGACTGCTTCAGTGAGGGTAAGGAGGCTGAGTACACAGGTGTAGTGGGCGCCTTTCGTTGAGTGGTGTGGGCACTGGCAAGACAAAGGATTTGGTGGTGGACTTCAGTAGCTGAAAAGCTGGACAACACCTTCTACACTTTTCCATCCAAGGGGTGGATGTAAACACTGTGCAGAACTAAAAACACCTGGTATGGAGTATACCTGAACAACAAGCTGCTCTTTGCTAAGAGCACAGGCTGTGTACAAGGGCCAGATCTGACTCTACTTTCTGCTTTGGCATTGGATGTAAATCATGAGGTGCAGAACGGTCCAAAAAACAAACGTTATTCGAAAGATATTGGACTGCTAAAATGGCAAAGGTATCAGTTTATTTATAGTCATGTCACACCAGCTAAGAAAACAGTACACAATATACATATTCAAAACGTTGTAAGTTGTAAATGCAACAAGAATCTGTGTTTATTATTTATACAAGGACATGTGGTTCAGCATGGTTAACAGAATTACACATTAATTGGTAGTAGGTGTACCTAATACTCACTTTTTTTCAGTGATTTGTAGAGGTTTGGTCGTGTTTTCAGCTACACACAGGCCTCTGCTTGGTTTTCCCTCTGCTCACTGAAACCGCCATCACAGTCACTCTTTAAACTAGCTTAGTGCTTTGGCCACTTTAAACAAGACTTTGTCACTTTCATGTCATGAATCAGTGTGTAGTTTACACAAAGTAATACAACTATGGCAAGTGAGTCAGAGCTGTACTTCATCTGATGTACCACTCAGTGTTATACAATGATGTTTATAGCTGCCTTGGCAATTGAGAACTTTGGTATTTAGTGCCAGAGGCTATGAGTGGTTTTTAAAGTGTGGCTTAACAGCAGCTCTTAGTTTAGACTGCATTGTCAAATCTGGTCTCTACCTGTGTTTAATTTCTTTAAATTCCCGATCCCTGGCAATGCAGTTCCACGTCGAAGTGTCCTTGGGCAAGACACTGAACCCTGAGTTGCCCCCGATGCTGTGCATCGGAGTGTAAATGTGTGTGAATGTTTATCTGATGAGCAGGTGGCACCTTGTACGGCAGCCTCGGCCACAGCGTATGAATGTGTGTGAATGGTGGATGGTTCCTGTACTATGTTAAAGCGCTTTGAGTAGTCGACTAGAAAAGCGCTATATAAATACAGTCCATTTACATTTATTTCAGTGTGTCTCTCATGAGGTCTCTTAAACAGAATCATTCTCTGATCGTTGAAGTATTGCAGTGACAAAAACTTTTAACCTCTTCAGTTTTGTTAGTTGTAATTTTCAGTGATGAAACTTAAATTTGATAACCAGAAAACATGTACATTTGTGTTGTGGAGTAAAGCAAATTAAAACGGATAGATTTTCAGATTTTCTCATCTCGGAAGCAGATGATTATTTTCTACTTAGTGTCTCAGCAGTACAGTGTTGTTTGGAAACCTGTCTAAGTTGTGAGGGCAGGGTCTGTGAGGAACGACCAATACATGAGCCCGATGCCCGAGCTGTGACACAGGCCAGCTGCATGACATATGAACAGCTGAATGACTTCATATGTTTTCTGTGTACCACATAGAGCAAAGCTTCAGAGACCTGCACTGACTTCTTAACAGCTCTGGTAAACAAGGTGTGGGTGAACTAATCTTACCCCCGATCAACAAGTCATTTTTTTTTCACACAGAGGGTTCTGTTGGTGTTTAATGGTGTAATGCAAGGCTGGGTTAACCCTACTTCGGGGCCAAAATGAACTGTGGGCCCCTATAGAGCTCAACAGTGACCACCCACTTTTTAAACAGCTCTGATTCCGGAAGTGATTTTCACCATTCGATATCTCCATTGACGTTCCATTAAATGCTTATATAAACAGTTTTAAGCCTGGAACCAAACAACATTGTTGTTACGCCTAGGATTGTGGGTGGTGTAGTACTTTTCCATGACATCACGAATAAAACAGGTTATACTTTAAACAAGGTTGATATCATACAGACTTCTGGCTTCTACAGGGGCATAATAAACCATCACTTCACAATCTCGTACCTCGTGGTCAGTCTACCCTGGATGGTTTAGACATCAAATCAAAATCATTATGGAGAAAATGAATATAATTTTTACTTCCGAAACCACAATGTTGAGCTCTTTTGTTTTTTGTATTATCCTGTCATCTTAAAGTAAACAAGTTAAACACAAATTCATTTAGTAATATTTAGTTCTGAAACCTTTACTCCTTAATTGAATTTTATTAACAATTTTAATAATTCACTAATTGTTTTAAGTTAAAATTGCAATCATTCACTGGCTCCAGCTTGTCAAATGTAAAGGTTTGCTGCATTTCTCGCTTTTAAGTCTTCTTTTTCTGACATTTTACAGTTTGTTAATTAAAAGAATGAAGGTATTGACACGGGCCTGCCCAACAAGGCAAAGCCTCAAGAAAGAAGTAATGTTGGACCCTGCTAAAGCCCCTTATTACATTTGATAAAGTAGTTTATTGCATATTCTCAAAAGGGAGCATATTCAGGCCCTAATAATCTAACTATAAATTGAGGAATCTCTGTGCGTGTCTCCCGCATGTGCAGTACAGCAGCGGGGGCGGGGAGTTGCTATATCCCTAGTAGGCTAATTGATGCGGTTCACCGGCTCTGCTATTAACCCTGGTCTCCTGGGTGCAAGTCCTGTTTGATTTGACCCGTTTACCACCCCAATCTGCCTCCTTTTGTATGGATCTTCGGTCTTTATTCCTACGCTTTTGCGTTGTCGCTCTTCTTATTATGTAATCTTACAGTGCCACGGTCAAGCTGCTGCTATGCCCGGTGCGTCCCATACAGACGCTAAAGGGTGCCTGTTACGTTGGTATCTGACGCTGAGGGCCACTGATGTCAGCATTTGACGACTTGGAAATGAGAACGAGTTGCCCAAGCATTTCATTGCTGTGTGCCAAAAAAGGTATCATCCACCAAAAACTGATTGCGGTAAACTCTACATGTAAATGATGAAATTAATTGTACACAAACGCATGTTAGATGAACGCCCAGGCTCTTGGGCTCTCCAGTACAATGTTTTGTTGCTGGCGGTTGCACACATTTCTCTGGCCGTTCTGCACGCTGTTGCAGCTTCCTCAGCAGGATGAACCGGGCTACCTGCTTTCTCCACCCGGGCCACATCGCTACCTGGATCTGTGACGGCTAGACGGAAAAAGGGTACATGTCGACTCTCTAGATGAGCTACAGCCGAGCTGCAGCCAAGCTGCGCCTGGAAAAAAAATCCTGCTTATAGTCAAACAAAGTTTGGCCCGTTACAAACAGGCACACGCTCCAAACAGGGACTGTAATAATAATTGTAAAGGTTCCTGTAAAGGTTGTGTTCCCCTCACTTTCAATACCAGTTTGTTATGTAAGTCGTTAAGATAAAAGAGACTATAAATCCCAGTTGTGGGTTTGTTTGAAATCCCCTCATACCATCTGAGGCTAAGTCAAATAATACCCCCCTCTTAGATAGGGTCTTGGGACTTCCTGTCTCTGATACTAGTAGGAACTCTGGTCCCGTCACAGCCCTCCACCTACATACACACTTCCTGGCTTTGTCATAGTTCTCTCACACTGTCCAATAAGGCTGAACAGCATTTCAAATTTAGCATGTATTCTTTATCACAGCACTCAGTGTCACGCTTTTCTGGTTCTGACCCGATTTTCATTTTCTTTGGAAGCCAGACAACTTAAGGAATGTAGAAAAGTTTTAACTTTTTTAAGAGGCCCTGTTTTTCTCACGCACCTCTTGACTACAGTGTTGACTACTGCCAGTAAAAGCTAAAACAGAACACATGGGCACACACTTCATTATTTGAGTGAAGCTATAATGACCACATTCCGAAAAGGTTAATTTCCCATTGATATATGGCCATGTATACAGTATATGTGTGTGTGTATGTATATATAAATATATATATATTTTTCACACAAAACTAATTTCAATAAGGTTCAAATCTCTTTTATTAAAATTGTTTAAAGCCCCATTGTGTAACGTTTGTAGTTCATTATCAAAATCTGTATTGCCCTTCACAAACTTGTCCTTTTTTTATGAATATTGACCACCACCATCAATTTCAAGTATTCCTATTGGCTTGAAATTCTACATTTGCGCTTACATGAACTGGGGTAGACGCTCCATAGTCATGCGCCATCTTGAAATACGTTAGCCGATAAGGGACATACAGGACATACTGCTCCGCCTTTCGCGTTTTCGACTCACAGCTGCTGTTAATGGGTATCGTCGCTTCCCGGCCCCGGCAAGTTTGAAGAAGGAAACCCGTATTTAAAATCCAAATTTTAGGACGAGGAGTCTTCTTCTTCGCCCAGAATAAGAATGGATATTGAAAAGAGCCAGAGACTGGCGTCATCAGAAAAAAGAGTGAACATTGGAGCTGCTTTGGACGCACACACCAAATCCCAACTAGTTAAGCAGTCTCCTATTCTTTCTCTCTCCTTTCCGTCGGGTGGCACACAAGCCCGTTCGTGGTGTGAAGCGTGCGTCCGCGCCACTGTCCAACATGCACTCCAGCAACCACGGCTGTAGACGGCCTTTTGTACACTTTCACTTTTTGAAGCGTGATGGCTACTGTAGCTGCAATATGTACTTTCAACGAGAGAGAGTTGATTGCGATATATGATCTCAATGCTAGATGAGAGTAATTCTTACACAATGTAGCTTTAACACTGCACTGTTCAAGTAAAATGAATTTGTAGTGCAACCTGAAGCCAGATATAGGCTATCAATCCAACAACAAAATAAAGTCACTTTCAGGAGGAATACAAAAATAAAATCTAAAGTAAACGGAGCCATTGCAAAAAGAGTAGCCTGTTTTTTGCTTCTTTTTTTAACAGTAGTAGGTAAAATAATGAATAAGCTCTTGTTTAACATCCAAGCTCTTCTCCCTTTAATCTACCATAAAAATTATTTTAGCAACTTATGAAATCAGATGTATCAAATAAATGTAACATAAGGCAAGTTGCAGAGTGTCTAATATAACGGTCTGTAATCGATTGGGTCACTCATGATAATGGCGTTTGATGATGCTTAAAGGGGTGGTTCAGAATTTTGGACATAGGACCTCATTTCCAAGTTAGCCAGTGTGTTATTTATAAGTGGAGACCGTTTTCAACCCTTTTCATCCAGTCCTTCCAGTTTCAGAGTTCGCTGGTGCTAGGCTAGCGCAAGTCAACAGTATCTGCTAGCCTTCCATTAAAAGCAGTCTTACCCACTCCACAGTACGCCCGAGGCAAATCAATTATAACGCCAGACTAACTAATGTTAGAAATAAAACTACCCTCGCATCTGTGTGTGTAGCTATACCGTTAGCTAACGTTGTCACTCTCCACAATGCATTGAACAGTAACGTTATCTCCACTAACATTGTCAGCCTCAATTTATCAGTAGCAGCTAGGCTAACATTATGAGCTAGAGTAGAGAGTAGTAGTAGCCTACCAAAAGTTATTACCTGTTCATCAGTAGCTGTTGGTGCATCTGGAAAGATGGATGGAACAGCATCCGTTGTCAGTGACTTGTGGTCCTTTTTAGATTTTGGGGTTTTTTCAAAGTCGTCTGGTCTAAAATGATCACTACACATTCATCACTTGAGTAGAGTCTCAAGCCAGCAACAATAAGCCGGTGTCCAAGCCGGTGTCCAAGCCAGCAACAATAAGCCACAGCTAGTTCCTTTGTGGATCTCGCAATGGAAATTTGTGGAAACTTTGTGGTGCCCATCTTTTTGATTTATGTTTACAATTTCTAAATGCACACCAAATCACCATGTTGCCTAGTCCTTAGTTTCCAATCCAATGCTTCAATTCCAATGTACTAGGCTACTACTAGGTTTCCCGACTGGAATGTGCTTCTCTGTTTACTTTTTGGCGCGGTACTGCTAACCGGAGCTAAGTAAAATTCCACCGCTGCTAAGAAACTAGTCCTTCAAAATGTAATGTGATCATTGAGATGCAAGGGTAGTTTTATTTCTAACATTATTTTATCAACAGACATTTACATCGATAGTCTGGCGTTATAATTTATTTGCCTCTGGTGTACTGTGGAGTGGGTAAGACTGCTTTTAATGGCAGGCTAGCAGATACTGTTGACTTGCGCTAGCCTAGCACCAGTAAACTCTGAAACTGGAAGGACTTGATGAAAAGCGATGAAAACGGTCTCCACTGATAAATAACACACTGGCTAACTTGGAAATGAGGTCCTATGTCCAAAATTCTGAACCACCCTTTAATGTTAAGTCATAGCGGGACATTAAAACAAATCAACAGACTAACGTACCATTGGGCTGTTACTGGGAACACATTCCGTGTCACTATGTTGATAATCACACATGCTTGGGAGTAAAGCTTAGATCGGGCACAACAAATTAAGCCCGACTCCACCCAAGCCCGTGCACGTTGTCCGAGCCCGGCCCGGCCCGACACATTAACTGGAAATATGAGCCCGAGCCCGATTTTAAGTTTTTTAGTATGTGGGCCGTTATAACTGACGTTATAAAGGACTCGTGAGATATCTGAAACAATATGGCCTGGTTGCGCAATTATTGAAGGCCGTGCTATAGATGGGGGAGACACGATTTTAGCACAGTTTACCTCATACTCAAGTCACTGCAGGACATGTACCCAGAGCTACGGGAGAAGCTGGAGAGGCATAGCTTTCTCCCCACCCAATTAGGCTAATAAAGTAATGATTAAAAAAACACAAATGCTTGATCAAGGGCCCGGCCCGAGGATAGTGGCTGGAAATATTGGCCCGACACGGCCCGTGGGTCAAGCTCGGGCTCAGGTAGAGAATCTAAACGCATTTACGTAATCGTTAACGTCGACGAATCGTCCCAGCCCTAGTTTCTTTGAAACTGCTAAATAAATCAATAGAATGCTAATATGCTAATATGCTAACCACTAACGGCTACTAATACTCCCACCCCAGGTTTGTCAGAGGAGAATAAAGTCCAAACACCAGCCTTCACTGATGCTGTACGACTCTACCGCCAAGCTAAAGGGCACTATGGCACCTGGGACATGATGTGTGGTGTACCATCACAGGTAAGCATGGCAGTATCTATTACTGTCCTCTGTCTCCTGGGCTGTGCTTTTTCTTTTTCAAGTTTGAATGACGTAATACAGTGTATTACTGATAAAATATACCAGGCTTGGTTCCACTATTGTATTGGGTGAAGCAGAAATCTGCGTTACCAGTTGAGTACAGTCTTTCAGCATTTCTCAATGCCCTGCTAAACCTGTACTTTGCCTCTTTACCTGTCCCTGTCCCCACTCCTAAACGCCTCTTCCGTTAGCAAACTTAGCTGTCTGAGTTGTACCTCACCCTGGTTCATGATGGTATACAACTGTCCTCAAAGAAGCTGATATATGACGCCAAAACCTTTGTGTAATGCTTCATGCGTCATGTAGGGGTCTTACATAATCAAATTACAGTATCTCACAAAAGTGAGTACACCCCTCACATTTTTGTAAATATTTCATTATATCTTTTAATGGGACAACACTGAAGAAATTACACTTTGCTACAATGTAAAGTATTAAGTGTACAGCTTATATAACAGTTTAAATGTGCTGTCCCCTCAAAATAATTCAACACACAGCCTTTAATGTCTAAACCGCTGGCAACGAAAGTGAGTACACCCCTAAGTGAAAATGTCCAAATTGGGCCCAAAGAGTTAATATTTTGTGTGGCCACCATTATTTTCCAGCACTGCCTTAACCCTCTTGGGCATGGAGTTCAACAGAGCTTCACAGGTTGCCACTGGAATCCTCTTCCACTCCTCCATGACGACATCACGGAGCTGGTGGATGTTAGAGACCTTGCGCTCCTCCACCTTTCGTTTGAGGATGCCCCACAGATGCTCAATAGGGTTTAGGGCTGACGACATGCTTGGCCAGTCCATCACCTTTACCCTCAGCTTCTTTATCAAGGCAGTGGTCGTCTTGGAGGTGTGTTTGGGGTCGTTATCATGTTGGAATACTGCCCTGCGGCCCAGTCTCCAAAGGGAGGGGGATCATGCTCTGCTTCAGTAGGTCACAGTACATGTTGGCATTCCTGGTTCCCTCAATGAACTGTAGCTCCCCAGTGCCAGCAGCACTCATGCAGCCCCAGACCATGACACTCCCACCATCATGCTTGACTGTAAGCAAGGCACACTTGTCTTTGTACTCCTCACCTAGTTGCCGCCACACACGCTTGACACCATCTGAACCAAATAAGTTTATCTTGGTCTCATCAGACCACATGACATGGTTCCAGTAATACATGTCCTTAGTCTGCTTGTCTTCAGCAAACTGTTTGCGGGCATTCTTGTTTATCATTTTTAGAAGAGGCTTCCTTCTGGGACAACAGCCATGTAGACCAATTTGATGCAGTGTGCGGCATATGGTCTGAGCACTGACAGGCTGACCTCCCCCACCCTTCAACCTCTGCAGCAATGCTGGCAGCACTCATACGTCTATTTCCCAAAGACGACCTCTGGATATGACGCTGAGCACATGCACTCAACTTCTTTGGTCAACCATAGTGAGGCCTGTTCTGAGTGGAACCTGTCCTGGTAAACCGCTGTATGGTCTTGGCCACCGTGCTGCAGCTCAGTTTCAGGGTGTTGGCAATCTTCTTATAGCCTAGGCCATCTTTATGTAGAGCAACAATTCTTTTTTTCAGATCTTCAGAGAGTTCTTTGCCATGAGGTGCCATGTTGAACTTCCAGTAACCAGTATGAGAGAGTGTGAAAGCGACAACACCAAATTTAACACACCTGCTCCTAGGCCTGGGCGAAAAATCGCTTAAATTAATTAATTAGAATTTCTTTGTTGCGGGCAATTTTAAAAAAATAAGTAAATCAAGTTTTTATGTAATGGCGCATTTTTGGCTCCCCGGAGCTTCCGTAGCGTTAGTTTCACATAGCAGTATGGCATGCGACAACAACAACATCATAGCACACACGAAATGGCAACAGCAAGTGACAACATGGCTACCGGTGAGAGTGGGAAGTTTGTTCCCAAGAAAGGAATAAAATCATCTGTTTGGAACTGGTATGGGTTTGCTGCGACAGACGTGGAGCAAGAGACCCCACGCTGCAACATTTGCCTAAATCCCATTGCAGTCAAAGGCAGCAGCACCACAAACCTATTCCAACACCTGAAACGGAGACATCCAGCCGAATATGAAAAATGCCAGTCTCTCCGAGACGAACAAAACCGCAGTGACCAACAAACCTTAGCTAAAAAAAAAAACCTGACTGTAGCCGAATCCTTTGCACAAGGCACCGCATATGACAGGAAAGGGGCACGGTGGAGAACAATCACTGAAGCGGTCGCTTTGCACATAGCCAAAGACATGGTACCCATATGTACTGTGGAGAAGATGGTAAGTTGTCTGCCGTTTGTACTTATTGCTTTCCTTAATAAGTAGGGGGGAAAATCGGAAAAAAAACGGAAATCGAATTAAAAGAAATAAAATAGGAGATTTTATTTTTAGGCCATATCGCCCAGCCCTACCTGCTCCCCATTCACACCTGAGACCTTGTAACACTAACGACTCACATGACACCTCACATGGGAAAATGGCTAATTGGGCCCAATTTGGACATTTTCACTTAGGGGTGTACTCACTTTTGTTGCCAGTGGTTTAGACATTAATGGCTGAGTTATTTAGGGTTATATAGGGAACAGCACATTTAGTTATACAAGCTGTACACTTAATACTTTACATTGTAGCAAAGTGTAATTTCTTCAGTGTTGTCCTATTAAAAGGTATAATCAAATATTTACAAAATGTGAGGGGTGTACTCACTTTTGTGATATACTATATATCAGCACATGCAAACAAATTCTATATATTCCAGCCTTAAACTGATTTCTCCCATAACCTGGTTTCTTGTGTGCATCTTAACATGGTACGACAATTTACTGTCTGGTAATTGTTTCCATTCAAGACCTATTTATGCTTTGTGTGCCCTGAAGGATGATTTATAAAGGCGTGTGTCCATTGTCAGCGTCATTTCCCCACTTCCCATTCATTTCTATGGGAGCAGCCGTGCAATGCATTCTGGTAGCGTCACAGGGACTTTGGAGAAGCGGGGCATTGAGTCGCCCGCTCCTCATTTACATAAAGTTGAATCCAACCAACTTTATGCAAATGAGGAGCAGCGGGCTCGGCTCGCCGCCTCTCAAAAGCTGACGAAAATCTTTGAAACTGACCTTTGTCGATCTGAAATGGAAATGGATTCAGCAGCTGCTAGGGCTAAGCACTACCTCCCTTCCAGACAGAAGCAGAGTCACCTACTGAGTACAGTCTTTTAGCATTTCTCACTGCCCTGCTAAACCTGTACTTGCCTCTTTACCTGTCCCTGTCCCCACTCCTAAACGCCTCTTCCTTTAGCAAACTTAGCTGTCTGAGTTGTACCTCACCCTGGTTTGTGATGATATACAACTGGCCTCAAAGAAGCTGATATATGACGCCAAAACATTTGTGTACTCATCCAGACTGTTGGTATTAGTCCTAGAAACGTCCAAGTCTTTTAGTTTAGCCCCAAAGTTAGCATCAACTTTGGCCCACCCTCTGAAAACTTAAAGTGGGCTGAACTTTGAGGTGGACCAGCTATTCTCATTTTAGTGACTGGCTACTCCTCTGAGTTTTGCTCTTCTCAGAAAGAAAGAGAATATGCACATTTCTCAAAATGTTGAACTATTAAATCTATACAGCTTTGCATGGATTGAATCACACTTAAGTGTTTTTTTTTTAGATTCAGAAAATAGCCTAATTATATTTAATGACAAAATATTTATTTTAATATAAATAGTTATTCTTTGATAATATGAGCGACTAGAAGGGGAAGCAACTGAGTTAAGAAGTATGGGAGTAAACATTAAACACTTAAACACCTAACTCATTTTATTTTCTCATCACCATCATAGCCTTTTAACCATATAGCATCAAACATGAGTTAAACACTACCATTTTCAACATTAAATTTCTCTGGGACTAAATGTCTTTTGGGGTTTCACTACATTGAATACCTGTCACCATCACTAAAACAATGTGGCTCAAGCTAGTTATTGATAAAATAAAGTCTCATTATACCTGTGTGTACATGTGTGTAGTGAATGAGATGATTGTGATTGTGTCCATATGAGTTGTGTGTTTGTGTGTCTTGTAGATTCTGTCAAACCTGGTGATGGAGGAGGCCCTCCCTGAGCTGAGGGAGCTCATCTCCCCACGCCTTAAAGGTAAACTACACGAGAGGCAGAGAAACTGGATGCTGGTAAGAAACTACTCCACACACATACTACTTAGATTTTGAGAAGCAACTAAAAGTACATATATATTTAAAGCAAGTTTGCATTACTATTTTACCCTAAAAATCTGGTTGTCCCTCTGATGTCCTCCGACTGCTCTGCCTCAACTCTTGGTGATTTATGGAGTTTCCTGATGCACAGAAAGGTTATTTTTCGCAAAAATCTTTCAAATGCTGCATCCCTTTTAAAGGAACACGCCGACTTATTGGGACTTTAGCTTATTCACCGTAACCCCCAGAGTTAGACAAGTCGATACATATCCTTCTCATCTCTGTGCGTGTTGTAACTCTGTCTGACGCCCCCAACGCTAGCTTAGCCTAGCATAGATCCTGGAGGTAACCGGTTCCAACCAGGATCAGGATCTGGATCTGTGCTAGGATCTGTGCTAGGCTAAGCTAGCAGTGGGTGTGTCAGACAGAGTTACAACACGCACGGAGATGAGAAGGATATGTATCGACTTGTCTAACTCTGAGGGTTACGGTGAATAAGCTAAAGGCCTAATAAGTTGGCCTGCTCCTTTTAATGATGTTGAGTCTCCAGAATGTTGGAATTGATTACTTTTAATCAAATAATTGCATCTTTACTAATATCAGAGGAGGACATCAGTCTATTCAAATCAGTTTATTTAAAAAAAGAATCACTGTTTCACACTTTACTGACTGCAGAAACAGCCTGTGTGATTAGGCTAGTATGTCCAACAACAAAAATACCAAGTAGGCTACTGCGGAGGTGGAAGTTCATTTAAAGTGAGCAACTGAAAAGAACAGGAGGTTTTGCCTTCAAATATGTGTTTCATGTGTGTGTAGATTAGTGATGCGGTGTATAGCCTAGTGCAGGGCCAGTGCCAGGCCCAGTATGAGTCGGTGTTGCAGAAGTGTGAGGCGGCCAGCTCCTCTCTGGAGGCCTCCATACGAACAGACATGGACCAGATCATCACCTCCAAGGAGCACGTCACCAACAAGATCAGAGGTAAGTGGCATTTGTACTTAAATACTTTTCAGAGCTTCTTTTATTTTTTTAGTCCTGTTTTTTATGCCTTTTCTAGGCCATATGTGATGGTCTGACTGATTGAAGTTATTCTTTACTGCTAAATGAAATGTATGGTGTCTGGAGTGGACATGGAACCTGTAAATGTTAAGGCAGAAGATAAATTCATTGATAAAATTTGATAGGTAGACACATAGTAAACAAGTACATAACATACAGTAACAAAAGCCTTTTAAAAGTCTTTGCAGTTCCATTTTCAAATTTCAATTATTATTCCATAATTTAAAGACACAATAACAAAACAGAATTTGTACTTTTTGCTTTATTTACTCTAGTTTATTAATGCATTGTTTAAATGCAAAATGAATTAGCCAATTTACAATTGTTTAAAAATGACAATTACCTACTTGCAAACATGCAATGGATGAACATTTACACACGTTTTCCATCTGTATGAGCCATTGACACTCGATTCTCTGCATTTTTACTAGTAGAAGTAGTATTTGGTAGTAGTCTGACAGCTCATCGTTGTCTGACAGCTCATCGTTGTCACACAGCGGAAAATAGGCAGACCAGCAGTAACCCTCACATTGTTTACATATAGAGGAAGATTTTAGCTGCTGCTGTGTTGCAATGGCAGTTTGTAAGAAATCACAGTAGTAGCAGTAGAGTCATCAAACAATAAAGGAACATTATGCCAAGAGAGAGATAAGCCACCAAATAAAACAGTGGAACATGTGTGTGATTTTGAAATTATTTTAATAATAGCTGATCTATAATCTGACCTTTTTTATTTTCAAATTTTTTGTTCAATGAAACATGCATAAACTCACAAAGACATAACTCAAAGTCCCTTCCCTGACCCACCCACTTACAAACTAAAGAAGACCCTATTTAAAAAAAAAAAAAAAAAAGAGGCAATGCAGCTTGTCCTGACAACCAGTGGGGAATTAATTCAGATTAGATGTGCTGTATGAGTTGGCAAGGTATCCATTAAGGCCAAATAGGGCTGCCAAATCTCCAGAAAGCGGTTATATTCATTTCTATTTTAGTATAAGTGATCCATAAATGAAATTGTGTTGTCAAGTCAAGAGCCAAATTACCACACAAGATGTGTGGCTGCAATTCCAACTTGCCTATGAACTTCATTGCTTATGAATTAAACTTTTGTAAATGTATAAATTACTCGACTCGACTCCGACCTGCCGCCCTTTGCTGCATGCCGTTCCCTCTCTCTCCCCTTTCATGTCTTCAGCTGTCCTGTCAAAATAAAGGCCTAAAATACCCAAAGATTAATCTTTAAAAATACTCGTGCTTTAAATAAAAGCCTAAAATACCCAAAAAATAATCTTAAAAAAAACTGTTATATACTCGTGCTTTAATTATCAGCATTTTTCAAAGTGACTCAACAATAAAGGAGAGGCTTGTCTCAAATTATGACCCTACATGTTTACCTCCATCCCCCCACTCTCCTTATTCCCCCACAGAGGTGGTTCTTCCCAAGGCTGAGAAGCTGCTGAAGGTGAGCATCCAGCCCTACATCAGCTCCATCCTGGATGCCCTCATGGAGCCAACAAGCCGAGGTTTCTCTGAGGTCCGCAATGTATTCTTCAGAGAGCTGGTGGACATGAGCAAGAACACCCTCAATGAGGGCACCAAGGAGACTGTGGCACAGGTTAGCAGGAGGAGGATGATGAGGAGGAGGTTAGGATAAACTCCTATTATGGGATGACAGTTTATGCTGCAGTGGCAACATTGACATGCAGATGATCAGATCTTTCAAGAGTAACAATATTACATGTATGAATTGGTATCGGCATCAACTGTCCGGTGATTTGAAGTCTGTGTAACTATGAAATCCATACAACCATTCAATAGTCCAATATGGTTTGTGAAACAGAAGTACAAATAAAATAAATACTAATATTCTTTTGTACAAATAATCCCCTCCCCCTTCCCTTCTTCCTCTTCCTCAGCACATGGAGAAGATCTCCATGCTGGCCTTTCATCCGGTGAAGATGCAGAGCTGCTATGAAAAGATGGAGCCGCTGAGTCTGGAGGGTCTGCAGCAGAGGTTTGATGTCTCCAGCCCCTCAGTGTTCGTTCAGAGGGCTCAGATCCTCATGAGAGAGGTGACGCTACAGCAATCACCTACATTATACTCTTTAGGAACACAGTGACATCACTACAGCGCAATCTGACAGGTCAAGAAATATGAATGAAGACAATCGGATCAGGTTATACACAAATCAACAATTTATCCAGATTATTTAAATGTTTATTTGGAGTTAAAACACCTGAAATGTCAATAACAATCCTTTATTGCACAGGATAACTGTGCACACAACTACAGTTGGCTAGACCCCTCCCCCAAACAGCGATTGTCCAATCATAGCTTAGCAACTGTAACTAGGCACGGCAAGCCTCAACCTTCAGGTTTCTACGCATGGCATAACGGTGTGCATGCGGCAATAGTATGAGTGATAGAATCTAAAGAGTTTGGAGGGTCATGTCTTATCACCTTTCCTAAACTAACAACAAAACAACCAAAGGATCCAGAGGATCCTGGATGCTACTAACTGCCATATTAAAGTGCAAGGTTTGAGTTTACCCAAGATTAGGCTTGTGCAGATTGGCAATCAGACCGTAAATCGACGATTGAAGAGCTGCTCGGCGATTATTTCTTCCTATGCCCATTTTAAAGTGATTTGAACTAACTTACTTTCAGAACTAAGATGTTTTAAAAAAGTAATATCTAGAATCTGCGCCCTATTGGTAATTTAGAGATGTTCCTGGTGGAGCGTTAAGTCTGCTTGCTGAGCCCTGTTAATCAGCACAAAGTGATGAGTGAATGTTTAAGTGCTTAACGTTTATTACAAACCCGTCTGTTTTCCATGGATCTGACACCTGATGGGCTATGCTTCATTTGGACAGTCACTCTGCCTCCATGGCTTCCCTGCTGCTGCCAGGAAACGGCAAACAGGTCCTACATTAAGTTAGCATTGACTACTGGGGGCTAAGCTACAGCAGCTAATGTTAATGATCAAGTTCCCCTGGTGCGGAGCTTTACCTCCAACACAGCAAATAAACTACAGTTATCACATGTACAACTATCCCAATAGTAGGCAGAGGAATAGCTAAATATATGCTGATCAACAGAGAGACTGAGAGTAATGGCGTTTTTCCATTACATGGTACCTGCTCAACTCGCCTCGACTCTACTCGCCTTTTTTGGTTTTCCATTTCGAAAAAAAGTCCATGGTACCTGCTAACAGGTAGTACCACCTCCGTCGAGGTTCCAAGCGAGCTGAGCCAATACTAAAAGGTGAAAGACGGGTGTCCTGAACAAACATGCCATTTTTAAATACTTTAGCCAGCGGCGTTTTTTTTTTTTTGTTTTTTTTGCTGTCTCCAGCTTCATTTGAAACAAAATGTGTCTTCTCACTGTGGCAACAACAACACACCTTCAACGTTCTGTGTGTGTGTCGTGTTAGGTCACGGCAATTTCCTGCTGCGCCGCTATACGACCAGCCACTTGCCTCATGCATGAGGCGATAGTAATGCTGCAATGGAAACAGGAGGACGGGGCAACGCAGCCGGGTCGAGTCGAGCTTGTACTAGCAATGGAAAACGCCATGAGAGAGAGAAGCCATCGCTAAATGCTAAACCAAAGTAGCTAACAGAGCTAATGGCATGTAAACAACTGTGGGATTAGCAAGAAAGTTGCTAAAAGGAGAGAGCGATGAGTACTTGTGTGAACTAGTGTAGGTTTAAATGTAAAATGGATAATTAGCCACTGTCATAAAGAATGACAATCAACTGCATCAATACCAAAGCAAGACGCTATCACGTCAACCAAGCAGCAGGCAGTACAGCCAAGCCAGTGTGGCTAGTTTCATTGATCATTGATTGGAAGCCCCTACTAATATGCATAATGTTATGTCCAATTACATGTTCAATGTAGCCAGCCTGTCAGACTGGCTATCAGATCACATATTGGCAATCTGGAGTAACCACAATTGGATGATTTACGATCACCCAAGCCTACCCAAGAAGACTTTGGTCAAATAAGTTTGACCTAATCCTGAAACACCACAAACAATGAAGAAATCTTACACTTGTGTTGTTTGTCCAAGTAACTTATGATTCTGAGGACAATGTACAAAGTGGCTATATGTAACTTTCAGTTTGTGTTGATTTCAGCGGCCCCTTTGGACAAAAGCGGTAGTGTTTTTACCACGCTTGCTGTCGTAAAGGTCTAGGAGTTAGCATTACGGAGGTCATATAGTTGCGGTGAATGTTTTGCTTAGAAAGAAAGTCATTAATTTACAATAAGAGAATACGTTACAGATGCATCGTTGCATTTCAGGTGTTTCATACGGTAATTTAGCCTACTACGGATATATCGTGAGCTAAACCTGGTATCACTGTCACTGTGTTACGAGCCAAAGCATTAAGGGTTTGTTGTAGCAACCAACACAATAACATTTATTTATATAGCGTATTTCATGAAACCCACGGATGCTTTACACAAGTACAGGTGGACAAGGGAAAATAAAATAGTAGGCCAACACAAACACGGACTAAAAGGAATAACATGTCCACGCTAAATGGAAGGGGGGCATAGTTTAGTGTCGGCTACTGACGTACAACCACATCACGCAAATACATATTACGTACCTGAGGGCCAATTTGGGGACTTTTTTGAATCATTTACAATCCCGTAATTGTCTCCATCTGTTGAAAGCCTGACCGAGTGTGTGACTCGGATTTCACCACGGATTTTACTTTTAATTTCCTTCTTTTCTGTGATGGTCCTGCCCCAGTATCATCTATAACTACAACAGATAACTTCTAAAATACAATTAAAATACAATTAGGCCTATATAAAGAAATCTCCGGCTACCCCTTACCTGGCTGGGTACAATAACAGAGGCTTTTCCGGTGTTATGCAGAAATCTGTGACCCATCAGATTGTGTACTTTGTAGCACCGTAAACCTGCCGTCAATCATTTTGTGACTTCGCGCGAAAAATCACACCCGGGCTTACTAAAAACTAGAGTTGACTCGGCTGAAACGAGTATCCGGTACGGATAAAGCACTTTTGCCAAGTACGAGTATTATACGAGTAATACGAGTCAATATCTGTGCTCGGATTGAATAAAAATCCTCATTGGGTAGCTGACTTTGTCTGTGTTCTGTGATAGGCTAGTCACAGCGCCCCTCCCCTCCCGCTCTGCTCACTCACACACAGAACACTGAGAACAGCTCTCTCTCTCTCTCTCTCTCTGTCTCTCCCTCAGTCACTCAGGTTCGCGTGTCTTTTCCGTTAACGTTTAGGGTCTCTTCAGCTTCAGGTTTGTTTTTTACTTCGGTTTGTAGTACTTACTTATTAACCAGTAGAGTTCTGGTAAACGTGGGGTTTGTAGACGTGGTGCTTGGTAGAATGCAACTCGCGTTGTGTCTCTGCCTGTCGGAGATTTTTTTTCTTTTTTAAACAGTCAGCTGGCTCTAACCAGTTTTTTTTACTTCACGCACTGAGTGTCTGACACTTTCTTGCTGTATTTTATAAGTCAATGCAGATCTGAAAAACAGTGTCGGACTATTTGATCGTACATTTTACTTCATAATTGCAACCGCATGTGTTGTATTCATTGTTGCAAAACTTGTTCTGTATATAGTTTATCGTGATCAAAACCATTCTGAAACTCGATGATGCTGTCATGTAAATAGTTTTCTAATCAGCAATAAATATAACAATTTCTGATCAACCCATATCAATTGCGTGCTTAAAATAACATACCGGTTAAAGCCCCTCCCCGTCCACTTCCGGGTTAGGCCCCACCCAGTCCGAGTACAGATACAGATAATTCATATGGTTAACAGATACAGATAATGCTGTCCTCGCTCATCCCTACTAAAAACTATATAAAAATAGCTTTCTTTTCACCATTTGTCTTGTTTGCTGTTACAGGTCATTTATGATCATCCGATTGAACATAACACAGAAACATTTAAAAGTTATATATAGTCACTTTAATCAACATTTGTGTAAATGTTGATTAACTGCAGTCCTTTGGTGAGATGTTTTGAAACCAATGAGGGGATGAGGAAAATTTACAGACAGAAGACAAAAAGACCCATTATAGACAGCAACAAAATAAGCGTTCTCAAGACAGTGCACAAGCTATGCATAGCAACAGGAAACAGCAAAACATTAGTACAATAATACAGCAACAATTTCCACTATTTGGTTCATCTAGCCATGCAAGCAACACAAAGCAACAAAACACAGCCAAGCAATATAAAGCGTAGAAGCAGCAGAACAATTTTGACAATTGCAGACATGCAGAGCAACAATGAGACATACATAAAATACGACAATTGTCAATCAAGATGAAGTTACAAGTAAGTAAAATGGTAATATTATACATCTACACCTATAAGCCAAGCAGCACAGAGTAAATTAATTAAAAATGTTCATGTCTGACTTTTCAAAAGCCGGGCCTTGAGACTTTGTGTGAAGGTATTGTTGTTGGCACAGTCAGATGCAGAGTGTGCCCTAAAATACATGAAACTGTATTCTTAACATTAGGAAGTCTTCAAGCCTTTTAGTTACATTCATCATTGTTGCACAAAGTTTATAAGCTGTTCTTTGATTTTTGCATAGACATAAATTATGGTATTGTCTGCATACATCTGAACTTCATGTCCTGTCATCATTTACATACAGTATAAACAGGAGAAGTCCCAGGATAGTTAGCATAATATCATGTACTGTGTATGAAATGCATGTTTAAGACCCTTTTGCAGGTTTCTCACTTTCATATGACATTAAAAGACTTCCAGGTCAGTTTAATGAAACAAAGGACAGTCATAATGTTCCTTTTGCTCAGAGTGTGTGGAGGGATTGGACAAGATTCAGCTTGTGCTGACACCTGCAGGCACAGTAAAACTGTAGGACCTCTAATGGTTTGTTCACTTTCTTAGGAGAACAGGAAATAAGAAGTTTGAATGGGGGATATTTGTGTACTTGCACAGCATGGAACAGAGACAGTTGGACTTGGGGCAGTGCGTTTTATTATATTTTAACCTTTGAATGCATGAATATTTCACCAGACAATCCTAAATACATCAGTCATTTACATATGTTACAAAGTTCGAGCTACAAATTATAATATTGCTTGCAAACCTTTTAGAACCTGCTTTTAACACAAAAAAACAATTATTGCCATTTATTTTTTTCCCCATTTTTTTATCAATACCAAATATGATCAACTTACTGATACAAATATAACATTGGTCTCTCTCTCTTTCTTTGTATGTGTGTCCACAGCAAATGGATCATGCAGTGTATACATTTGAGCAGATCCTTCACCAGAGTCTGGAGTCTCAGTGCACAGAGGAGCTCTGTAAGTCCATCCAGCGCTGCCAGGACAGAGTCATTAAGGTAAAACGCACCCAGAACTGGCTAGTAGATCATCACTCTAATCAACTTTTTAATAGTTTTAAACTAATGTGGTGGTCTGAAGGACGAGACGTGACCTGATAAGGCATCCTCTCCAGTCCACCTCATGATATTAACTTATTAATTAAAGAAGTATTAAAGTTCATACGTACAGACTGACATACTTTGTACAGACTGACATACTTTCCCCATCACTATGGTACTTTTATATTTAATCAACACATTTGCATAGTATGTCCTGTAGATGAACAGACATTCCAACATGGGTGAATCAACAACACAAATCAAACCTCCTACTACAGGCTACAGGGTGTAGTTAAGGCATGCAGCAAAATTGCAGGCCTAACACTGAACGACCTGACTACACTGTATGAGGCTAGGGTGCTTAAAGGGTAACTACTGTTTTGGACCCCATTTTCCTATGTTTTTGTGTCTAAGTGACTGATGGGAACAACAATCTTTGAAATTGGTCCAGTATTAAAGGTGCAATATGTAATACTGACAGCTAGTGTTTATGTAATGTTGCTAGACACTTGTCTCACATAGCCAGATATACTTCACAGCACAGTGGTGTAGCTAATGTTAGATGCTGGCTATATTGATAGTCATAAAAGCCTGTGCTCACACGGAGCTCTATACCTAAATGACGGGCACACTTTTTTGGCTTACAATTATGGTACGAACCGCTAAAAACACAACAACCTCACTGTCCTCTCCACCTGACGGACATACACACTTATTATGCTTAGAATTACGGTAAGAACCGCTAAAAGTAACACTACCTTGCCGTCCTCTCCGCCCAACTGAACACACTTTATTGGCTTAGAATTATTGCAACATTCACTAAACACACTGCAAACTTACGGACCTCTCTTCCCAATTTACAGCCCCCCTCTCTTGGCTTAAAATAACTCACCGTTGTTGGCTACGGCCGCTGAACAGGCTACACGTTGTAAACAGACGTGGCCCGCTTGCCTGGTCCTCCGGGAACTAGCTAGCAGTTAGCAGGGTTAGCATGGCAGTGTTTGCCAGGACCAGTCGGGATCACTTGCGAGTAACCAACTCTAGCTATATAATTCAATGCGAGTACACAAATGTTGAAATTACATATAATGCCCTTTTCAGGAGGAAATTAGCCAACTCTGCGTCCTTTTGGGCTCTAAGCTGTCTCCATCTTTCAAATACATCTCCAATATTTACCCAGGGTTTGTTACGTCTCAGGTCACGCAACTGTTAGAAACATGCTGTTTTTTTTTAGGTTGGGTAGAATCTATCTCCATTGATCCTGTTCGTTTGTTTGCTGCTTTCATGGCAGTACTAACGTTACAGCTGTAGCGTGCTGGGTTTACATTTTTACAGGTATATCTGGCAACCCGGCCTGGCTGCACTGTAACTTTTATTCTTGTATTTTAATTGTCTTCATGTAAAGCACTTTGAATTGCCCTGTTGCTGAAAAGTGCTATACAAATAAAGCTGCCTTGCCTTGCTGTCAAACTTGGCAGTTGATAACAACACACAGGCCAAAACAGAAATCGGAACGGAAATTTCAAAGGAGAAAATACTGGCATTAGCATTGTTGTCAGAAAAGATAGTGTTTCAATTTAGCATGTTTCCTTAATATCTGATAATGCATTGGGGTCATTTATTACAGTTAATATATTAAATGTTGGACCTTTAAGGGGCGGCCTCTAGCTCACCCAGTAAGAGTGTTTGCCCCATGTTGGCTGAGTCCTGCAGCGGCGCAGGTTCGAATCCGACCTGCTGCCCTTTGCTGCGTGTCATCCCCCATCTCTATCCCCCTTTCATATCTATCCACTGTCCAATAAAGGGAAAAGCCCCAAAAAAATAATCTTAAAAAAAAAAAAAAAAAAAATGTTGGACCTTTAAGCAAGATCAGTGCTGGACTGACAGGCTCAGATTAATATTCTAAGTGACTAACAACGTTATGGAAAGGATCCCTTCAGAGATAGACCTCTTTGAGACCTTTCTGTTTAACCAGAAACAGCTCTGAAGTCGCTAGCGCTAAACCCACCAGACTCCATTTAAAAAGCAATACTTTTAACGTGTATAGAGCCAACATATTTTCACATGTAAATTGGTAAACTATGAGTTTATTTCAACCAAAACTAGATTGTGATGGTTGGAAAATTGACGTCCCAAAACGGCTTTTCATAGTTTTATTTTGTTTCTGTCAACTTTGAATGAAGTGTATTTTACGATGCTAAAATTTAATTTTATTTACGGGGTATAATGCGGGTTTAGCGAACACAATTTTGTGGATGTTTTTATGTTTAAAAAAAGGATCTTACTCTTTAACAGAAACAGGGGGGTGGCCTTGACCAACTGCCACTTTTCTTGTTTGAAAGCCATAATGTCTCTTTCTCATGGGTTGATGAGGGACAAAGCAGAAAAAGGGGAGGTAACCTCGCTTATTATGACCTCATAACAATCAAGATTCCAGAACGGCTCATCTGAGCTTTCATTTTCTCAAAGGCAGAGCAGGATACCCAGGGCTCGGTTTACACCTATCACCATTTCAAGCCAATTGGGGACCATAGGCAGGCTGGGGGAACTCATATTAACGTCAGAAAAATGCCATGGGACCTTTTGAAATGCATATTTTTGACAGGATGTTATACTTTAATTGCCGACAATTTAAAACCGAAGGTTAATGAGTGTGAATCCTGTGATGCATGCATGGTGTTGCCCAGGTTATCTGGAGGTCATGTGATTAAGTGCACACAATTCATGCTTATACATTTACAACCCCAAATCAGAAAAAGTTGGGACAGTATGGAAAACACAAATAAAAAAAGAAAGTAGTGATTTCTAAATGTACTTTGACTTGTATTTCATTGCAGACAATGTGAACACAAAATATTTCATGTTTTGTCTGGTCAACTTAATTTCATTTGTAAATATACATAATTTCCTGTCATTCAGACCTGCAACACATTCCAAAAAAGGTTGGGACAGGAGCAATTTAGGGCTAGTCATTAGGTAAATTTGTTAAATAATGATGCGATTTGAAACAGGTGATGTCAACAGGTGATTGTAATTATGATTTGGTACAAAAGCAGCATCTAAGAAAGGTCTAGTCCTTTAGGAGCAAAGATGGGCCGAGGATCGCCAGTTTGCCAACAAATACGTGAGAAAATTATTGAAATGTTTAAAAACAATGTTCCTCAAAGAAAGATAGGAAGACATTTGCTTATTTCACCTTCAACAGTGCATAACATAATTAAAAGATTCAAGGAATGAGGAGGAATTTCAGTGCGTAAAGGACAAGGGCGCAAGCCTAAGCTGAACAACCGTGATCTCCGAGCCCTCAGGCGGCACTGCATCAAGAATTGTCACTCATCTATAAGCGATAACACCACATGGGCTCAGGACTACTTTGGCAAACCTTTGTCAAGTACCACAATACGTAGTTACAGCCACAAATGCCAGTTAAAACTGTGCTGTGCCAAAAGGAAGCCCTATGTTAACAGTGTCCAGAAGCGCCGTCGACTTCTCTGGGCTCGGAGGCATCTGGGATGGACCATCACACAGTGGAAACGTGTACTGTGGTCAGATGAATCAGTATTTCAGGTATTTTTTGGATGGACGCTGTATGCTCCGGACCAAAGAAGAAAAGGATCATCCAGACTGTTACCAGCAACAAGTCCAAAAGCCAGGGTCTGTCATGGTATGGGGTTGTGTCAGTGCCCTTGGCAAAGGTAACTTTCACTTCTGTGATGGCACCATTAATGCTGAAAAGTACATAGAGATTTTGGAGCACAATATGCTGCCTTCAAGAAGACATCTTTTCCAGGGACGTCCATGCATATTTTAACAAGATAATGCAAAACCACATTCTGCACACATTACAAAGTCCTGGCTGCGGAGGAAGAGGATACGGGTACTTGACTGGCCTGTCTGCAGTCCCGACCTGTCTCCAATAGAGAATGTGTGGCGCATTTTGAAGCGCAAAATGCGACAACGAAGACCCCGTACTGTTGCCTTCCTTAAGACTTGTTTGCAGCAAGAATGGGACAAAATTACACCTGAAACACTTCATCACTTGGTGTCTTCAGTCCCTAAACATCTTTTAAGTGTTGTGAAAAGGAATTGCAACATTACAAAGTGGTAAATGCTTTACTGTTCCAACTTTTTTTGAAATGTGTTGCAAGAACCAAAATAGGAATTTTGTTTATTTGATAAAAAACAATAAAATCATGAGGAACACATTAAATTATGTGCTGTTGTATTGTCTGCAATGAAATACAAGTCAAAGTACATTTAGAAATCACTACTTTCTTTTTTTATTTGTGTTTTCCATACTGTCCCAACTTTTTCTGATTTGGGGTTGTAATTGCAACTTCAAAGGTTATTGTTTACATACCCTGAAAGGGCATCTCTCTAGAAGGAAGGAATAAATTGGTCTTAGTCAATGGTTGAGTGTATGGACAAAGGGGGCAAAAGCAAAGGAGAGAAGGTCCTTTCTTTATCCAGAGGTGTTTTCATTACTTCTAGAGGCCTGGAATACTGTATTCAATTCAATTAAATTGTATTTATAGTATCAAATCATAAAGAGTTATCTCAAGACACTTTACAGATAGAGTAGGTCTAGACCACACTCTATAATTTACAAAGACCCAACAATTCCAGTAATTCCCCCAAGAGCAAGCATTAAGTGCAACAGTGGTGAGGAAAAACTCCCTTTTTGGAAGAAACCTCGGACAGACCCAGGCTCTTGGTAGGCGGTGTCTGACGGTGCCGGTTGTGGGTGTTATGAACAGTGGCAATTATAGTCACACTAGTACATTAGTCTGTTGCAAAATCCAGTTTGATTGTCTTGATGAGCCAGGTGTATCGGTGGCTGGGATGAATATCATATCAGAATAGTGACCATTGTTCTTAAAGGAACACGCCGACTTATTGGGACATTAGCTTATTCACCGTAACCCGACAGTTAGACAAGTCGATACATACCCTTCTCATCTCCGTGCGTGTCGTAACTCTGTCTGACGGCTCCACCGTTAGCTTAGCCTAGCACAGATCCTGGAGGTAACCGGCTCCAACTAGCCTACTGCTCCGAGTAAGTGACAAAATAACAGCAACATGTACCTATTTACATGTTGTGATTTGTATAGTCACAGCATGTACAAATAACAACGTCACTTGAGACACAGCCATCTTCTAACCGTATATAAACTGGGAACTATATTCTCATAAAGGGAAACAGTGCTACTTGGGCGGAGTGATACGCTTGCAGCTCTGAGCAGAGCTAAATAAGCACTTTTGTAGACGTAAATGTAAGGTGCGCAAATGCCCATTAACGTAACACACTAATTGGCTTGTATCGCTGCTGCCGACTGCAGTGGTCTTGCTTAAAGCGTAACTCTTGCCAAATTGCAACCTAGGGTCTTTTTGTGAATGTACCCAAGTCAAACTTTAGTTTAAAAGCATAATTAGGACGGAAGAGCCACTTTTAAGATTTACCGTATTATCGTTTTTTGGTCAAATGGCCTTTTGAATGGGAGTGCTAGGGGCACTTCTATGATGGCATCAAAATCACTATTTTTAAAACACTAAGAAGGCTCGACACAACATGAAACTTTGCTCCAAGTATCACCAGGGGTTCTACACATCAACACAAGCATTGAGAACATTGTTTGTGTACACAGAGTTTACTAAAAAGAAAGGAACAACTCACTTAGCTGCTGTTGTTTTCGCTCGCAGCCATCTTTGCCAGTCTAAAAGAATCGATCTCTGAATGCAAATGAACGTACTCCATAGGAGGAAATGTCATTCTTATATGAGGCTCCTTTTTCAACTACAAGGTCAATATTGTTTTTCACTAACGACAAAACAACAAATTATCCGTGCATTTCTATGGAACTAAGCTTTAGGAGCTTTCCATCTTTACTCTCCTCCCTTGACTATTTTTGACTGGAAAAACCAACAGCTACAGTGAGTTGTTAAAACCTTTCTTTTTAGTAAACTCTGACATACACGTACATAGGAAAGGTACAGGTTGAAGGATTTGAGAAGAAAAAAAAGTAATTGCTCCGTTAAGTCGATTAGATACGGATACGATATAATCGTTTCATTGGAGACTCAGCTGGATGCAGAGACTTGTTAGCGACTTACCCAGAATAATATTAGTTATCATTTGAACAGCCTCGCATCTGATACAAATGTATTTTGAAAGCAGCAAGTAGATGGATAGTATGATGCCGCCTGCGCCTATACTTGCTGCTTTCCCTCTGGACCTAATTGTCTTGTTTTCCCCTAGCGTTTGCTGTAACTCAACAGTCTTTGTCCAGAGACTCTTGGACAATAACGTTTAATAACCCACAAGCTGACACTGCTGTCAACCCTTTACATACACCTTGTGCCATCTAGTGTAAATCTAGTGCGTTTCACATTGTAAATGATTAACCCATATCTTAAAATGTAACACAGTAGGTTTGCTTCGTAATGTATTTCAAGAATAAAACATAAACCGCTGATTTAAAAACAAAACAAAAAAAGTTGGAAAGGAGGCTATGCATGATTAATGAGTCCTGGTAATCAGACATCTTCCTCATAAACAGGCAGAAGTTACGAGCGAACGTTTTCTGCTTTAATCACATTTAACTTTTAAATTAGTTTATTTTTAGGCATTATTCTGATGTTTGGGATTTGCTGCAAGACGTGGTTCTGAGACTTCTATTCAATTTCTAACTCAGTTTCCACCAAAATACCAACAACTCTGTTTGCGCTACCTTATTTGAATGAACCTTGCACCTGTTTGTGCCTCTCCTACACCAATGCACTGTGAATCTGGACACCAAAGTACCACACAGGTGGGCGTAGCTTATTTCACGGTCAAGAGGTCTAGTATACAAGGCCTGCGCTGGTTATTGCACTGCCATGAAAGCCAGATTTAATTCTTCAAATGTCCAACAGTCTAAAAATTAGGGCTGTCAAAATGATCATGTCAATAAAGAGTTAACACAAATTCCTTTTAACCCCACTAATTTTCTTTAGCGCACTATTAACGCACACACATTCTGTGATTTTGCTCCGTAGTTTGGGAAATCAGGATGCTGCAGCAGTACTGTGTCAAGTCTTTGGAAGTCTTTGGGTCAAAGGGTCTCAAAATAAATCGTGTTGTGAGATGATTAATGTGGTAGGAAAGAAGAAGAAAACAAAGTGCTGCAACATAAATTAGTTTCATATTTGGAGACTATTTTTTCTAACACCTCATTGACAAATGAAATTAACATGACCAGGTGCTCTAGTGGACGCTGTTTTTTGTAACAAATGCAGTGGAGGAAAAAGTACGCTATGCTTTTTACTTGTACCCCACTTAGTGGGGTACAAGTAAAAAGCATTAAATGGAAATGCTAAAGTCAAAAGTATACTTGGGTACTAGAGTAAATGTACTTATTTACATTCCACGACTGATGATATATCTTGCTCTTGTGTCAACAATCAAGTCAATCAGTAAGAAGAAAATAGATTTAGTTTTAAATTTAGTTTTGGAAAGAAGCTGTTCACCAATGAAATGCAGAAAATTTCTATGGGGGTAATAATGCTTTTTTGTGTGTGTTTTTTTTTTTCGGTTCAGAAATTTGACTATGACAGCAGCACAGTGAGGAAGCGTTTCTTCCGTGAGGCTCTCCTCCAGATCTTCATCCCCTACATGCTGAAGCAGCTCAGCCCTTCCTGTGCATCGGTGAGTCTCCGAGCATTGTGTCACCAAAAACCTCAAATATTAACAGAACTATTTTGATTCATGTGTTCCATCATTTGAAAGTCTTGGGGAAAATATCCAAAATGTATTGGCAATGAGGTTTATTTATTGTGTGTACTTGTGCAGTGTCAAACTGTACCAGGTATCTTTGTCATCTAGCTCTAGACAAAAAAACTTAACAATACTAATTTAAAATACTGTGTATCAAACAGACTAGGATAACCATCTGGATTCTGCTCATCTTAATCTGCATTAGAATAATACTTTTATTTGTTACAAAAACTACCCTGAAATGAACATGTTTATAAAGATGTCTGGTTAAACCCTCTGAGGACGAAAGACGCACTGGCGCGTCCAAATGTTTGATAATACTCCTACTCAAAAAGCTATATTACAGAATTTCATTTCAGAAATGTATTAACTATTTTATCATATATAACCTAAGACTTTGGTAAATTAATTTCAAGCACCGAAACAATTTGTACAAGACATCAGTTAAGGTTTGTTTTCAAAAGAGATTTGAGGAATTTCAAAAAGCCAACATCGGCGTTTCACCTTTAGCGCCAAATTATCTCTTTATACATTGCTCTAGGAAAAATGTGGGCGTCACTATATGGAAAGCTGAGTTTGTTCTCGACATTTTGATATGAAACCCATGGGGAACAGTTTTAGGCAAAAACCCTTAAAAAGCAAATTTTAAAAAGAGGTGTGAAAATGCCCTTAGACAAATGCCCTTAGACATCAGAGGGTTAAAACGAATATTAAATTCAGATGTTAAAAGGTTTTGACTGTTGTTGTGAACACCAGGAGCTGCCGCGCTTCCAGGAGCTGATCTTTGAGGACTTTTCCCGTTTCATTCTGGTGGAGAACATCTTTGAAGAGGTGGTGCTGCACTCTGTGATGAAGGACATCACAATGGGTCAGTTTTCTACAGTGTTATTCTTCCTGTCTGTTTCTACACCCGCATAGTTCATTACAGAGTGAATCAGGATGTTGCTTTACTGAGCTCTTTGGTTATCACTGGGTGAAAAATTATACTCCACATACACTTTACCAATAATAAACAGATTCTTGACAATACACAAAGTTTTAAAAAATAAAAACATACCAAATGTACAAATATACAGAAGCAGTTACTTTTTTGGTTTAATCTTGTTATCTCTATCTCAGGATAACAAAGTTGTTTGTCCTATAATAACGCAATATATTTATTTTATTGGAAATAAGCTTGTTGACAATGTGTTTTAGTGTTTAAACTGATTCTGATACTTCAATACATGGAGAAACAAGTTAGGTGCACACCATCTGCCTTTAGCTGCATATTTGTGGTGCTGTTTGTTCACATCATGCCACTCTGCACTATCCTGACAATGACATGATTTCCTGGAAAGCTGATTTCTCATTTTGATTTGACTCAGCTGTTTTACCAGATAACGGGGGTAAGTCCTTGGCAGCGGCCCTTATTCGAATCTGACCCCTGCGGCCCTTCACTGCATGCCGTCCCCCCCCCCTCATTCTCCCCTTTCCTGTCTTCAAGCTATCCTATCAGTTAAAGGCCACAGAAGCCAACAAAACAGATAACAGTCTTTTCCAGGAAATTTCCTGAAAAAGATATAGTTCCTTTTAACGAAATTACACGACCCCTAAAGACTAGATGATCACAAATCTAGTTAAGAATCGGTCAAAGTTTTGCACTTCATGCTGTTAATTTAGGACACTTTTTTTCTTTATCACTCATCATGCACATTTTGACCTCTTCTTTCTGTAGCTGTGAAGGAGGCGGCGGTCCAGAGGAGACATAACCTGTACAGAGACAGCATTGTCCTCAGCAACAGCGACCCCAGCCTGCACCTACTTGGAGAAAACCCCTCCATCGACTGGGCCGGGGAGTACGGAGGAGCCCAGGAAGAGGCGGATGGAGCAGGGAAGGACACTGAGCGTGGCGGTGAGGGTGAAGGCGGGGAGTCCCAGAAGAGAAGGAGGATGAAGCAGGTGGTATCCATGATCCAGGTGGAAGGCTCCCTAGTCCTGCCCAACGAGTCATGCATGGAGGTGCCTAGTGTCAACGACATCCCAGAAGAGGATGGAGAGGAGGAGGAGAAGGATGGAGATGGGGAGGAGAACTCAGATGGTAAAGCTTCTGCTGACCAAAATGGATCTGGAAGTCCCAGAGCTTCAGAGAACCCTCCAGACTTGTCAAATGGTTCTGTCTTGAAGGAAGAGGAAGCCAAGTCAGAGGAGCAGGGTAAAGAAGAAGTCCCACAAAAGGTTGAATCTGCTCCAGAAAGTGCTTCAGTCGTGGAAGAGAAGGGTAAGGGAGGGGACAACCTGCCGATGGTGGAGGAACAACCGCACTCCGATCAGGAGGTGTCAGAGGAGACATTTCCACCGCCACTTGAGGAAATCCTATCTGGAGCTACAGAAACTGTTCCAGAGAGCCTCCCAGAGGCAACATCTGACTTCCCTTTGCCTCCACATGACGACAGTGGCTTCCAGTCTCCCACCAATGAAGGGGGAGAGGCAGAGAACGACGAGGAGGATGTGGCCCCTAGCACAGCGGCCCCACAGCCCTCAGAGGAACACCCTGAGGAGAGGGAGACTAGTGTTGCTGCAGCGCCAGGAGCAGAGACCAAAACCAGTGACCAAAACCAGTGACTCTGAGACAAGTAATGAAATGATTTCCATTTGTTAGACCTAAACAGACTTCTGCTCTGTTTTTATTTTTATTATTTTTCTTTCTTTTTTTGCCAGAGGTTAAAACGCGTGACGCATGCTGTTTTAACCATATCAGTTTTTTTTCTGTTCCACGTTTTAAGCACAGTAATCTTTTAGCAGATTTTTTTTCATCGAGCAAGGCTCAGGTGCACATGGTCATATCGTTAGATGATGTTTTTCTATATCATTTTCACAACTTTGCATCCGACAGAAAATCCTCAGCAAATTCTGGGCTTTCAATCCACATAGGTTTCATGTTTTATTTTCTCTTCACCTGGTATTAATGTAAGCACAGTGGACGACCTCAAGTCCGTAATGGTGTGTTTTAAGCGTGACAAGTTTCAAGAACACCCCGGTTGAGGTGCCTTTAGTGAAATACATGCACTTCTTTTTTTTTTTTTTTATATTTGTTGGTCTATATACAGTTATTAGAAACTTACTTATTGGTTAACAGAAAATATTTTATAGTATCCAGTCTCAAAGTTGATTTTCTTTTCCATCTCAAACTTGCATTACAATTCATTAATTTGTCTCGATGTACACACTGACATCTTAAGACTTGACTATTTCTTTTGTGTTGGTAAGAATAACACTATTTTATAAAAGTTTATCCCATAACAAAGTAAGCTTGTGTATATTATGTATAAATACTTCTATGGACCAGTGAACTATACCAGACTGTCATTTTACAGTGCCTTGGCTGATCTTTCCATCCCCTATTTTATTTATTATTTTGTAAACCCCCTTCTTTTTTGACCAATGTACTTTTAGATTTATTTTACTCTTGTGTGATGCAAATGACTGTTATTGATAATAAATAATTATCCATAAATTAACAGTTTGTCATCATGTCTTTGTTATAAATACACACACACGCAAGCACAGACGCTCACACGCACGCACGCACGCACGCACGCACACACACACACACACACACACACACACATTGCAGATATGAGACTAACCATTCAAATCAGAGAGGTGTTGTAGTGCTTCAGACCGTGTTGAAGGGCTGCTATATGTTTTACAATCCACTAGATGTCACTGTGTTTGAAGCCCCAAAGCTTCAAGTCTTTGTCAGCACAAAATAAAGAAAGCCCCAAAGCCTAGAGCTAGAAAAGCCTTAGAGCTTGCAAACTGCCTGCGTGACACTAGCGTGACACGCACGTCTCACGCCGAAAACACGTGCCTGCTAGAAATAGAACCGACGCCTATTTTTTACATGACACGCAAGCGTGTTGGAAGCATTTTCAGGCAAAATGGAATAGGAAAAGATGTTTGTCATTTTGACACAAATAGATATTAATAAATGACATTTTGATGTTTGAAAGTCTCTAGGTTTTGACATAAATGCAGATATAAATGTAAAATTTTGAAAAGTATCGATTTTTAAATGTCAATACTGTATAGCCTATTTTGCCATCAACACTGCCGACGTTGTCTTTGCTGTAATCAAATCAGTAGATATTTATGTTTAACATGAAGTATACTACTGCGTGAGTGCAGTAAATCAATGGGAAACATACATGTATACAGACAAGGCTTGCAGCAGCAGCGCTGCGTCAACCACGTTTCTGGTGTGTGACGTGGCGTGAGCGTGGCGTGAGCGTGGGGTTTCTGTTTGGTGTCAGCTGCGTGGTGGCTGCGTGGATTTTTCTGTCTTACACAACAGAAACATTTAAATATGTAAATATGTATTTGTGTCTAAATGACATATTTTGCCTGGAAACGCTTCCAACATGCTTGCGTGTCGCGTGGAAAATAGGTGTCGGATACAAAAATATGTCAATTTGACACGAATACTAATAAATTACATTTTGATGTTTGAAAGTCTTTAGGTTTTGACATAAATGCGGATATAAATTAGCCTAGAAATCTAGACGCACCCTAGCAGGGGTGGGTCTGGCTTGTCAGGCTGGATATAAATGAAAAAAAAAATAATAAATAATCGATTTTCAAATATTGCACCTGTCAATACAGAACAAAAAATTCTGTAGCCTATTTTGCCGTCAATACTGCCAATGTTGTCTTTGCTGTAATCAAATCAGTACATATTTATGTTTAACATGGTATTTAATTTTATCAATGGGAAACATACATGTGTACAGACAAGGCTAGCAGCAGCAGTGCCACATCAGACACATTTCTGATGTGCAAAGACATAGAAAAGGCCACGCAACTACCACGCAACAGAAACACCACGTTCACGCCACACAGGTGCAGCCGGCCTTATGAGGCTTCATTCACCTATTACTAGTGATAGCTCACAATCAACTCTGGTGGAGCAGAATTGATTACATTTTAAAAGAAAGAATACTGACTCATCATATTTCCACATCTATGATCAAACGTAACAACAATTTAGTTAAAGAGCACATTTCTAAAATGTGTTAGTGTTGAGAGTTGTTCTGAGTTGTACTCAGTTTTGTTGTGAGGATTCACGTGCCCCTTGTCTAGCTACTTTATTAATGTTGTACGTGGGCGCCTGGTTAGCTCAGCTGGTAGAGTGTGCGCCCATCAAAGACTCAGTCCTTGATGCAGCGGCCGTAGGTTTGGTTCCGACCTGCGGCCCTTTGCACTGCTCTATTGAGAATGTGAAACTGACACCACTCTCTGTGCCTGATCACACCTCTTTTGAACTGCTGGCTGTTAAACTCAGAGGACCCACACCCACCGTTATTGTGGTATTGTACAGACCACCTAAACCATCAAATATGTTTATTCCTGAACTTTCAACTGTTCTTACTGCTTTGAATGCAATGTCTCCTAATGTCATCCTGATGGGGGATTTTAATATACATATGGACAACTTTTCTAATGCATTCACAACCACTACACTACAATGACTGCATGTCTGCAGCACTTGACAGACTTGCTCCTATGAAGAAACACCAGGGCTCTCTTTTCCACTGTTAATGTTCTCCTTAAGCCACCTGATAACATCACCCATCAGGAACTCTCTGATGAACGCTGCTCAGTCTTCCTGAACTTTTTTAATACCAAAATTGAGGCGATCCACCAGCATTTAGAATGTTCAATTACTCAGCTAAAACAACCATGCTCACTGAGCACTCAGGGATCATCTTACAGCAATGAACTCTGTGAATTCAGTCTCCCTGCTGAAAGTACCATCTGTGGCTTCATCAAAAGGTGCAATTCCTCCACCTGTCAGTTGGACCCTCTTACATCAATACTTAACACCTCTCTTCTGGCACTGTACCACCATCCTTTAAAACTGCTATTGTCAGACCAACGCTGAAAAAACTGGATTGGATTCTGACAACTTCAACAACTATAGGCTTATTTTCAACTTGCCTTTTCTCTCCAAAGTTCTTGAGAAGATAGTGGCAATTCAACTCCAGGATCACCTGAAGGACAATGATCTCTTCGAGCCATTCCAGTCTGGATTTCATCCTATGCACAGTACTGAAACGGCCATGATTAAGATTACTAATGACCTCCTCTGTGCAGCTGATGATGGACTTATTTCCATTCTGATTCTCCTGGTTCTCAGTCTGAGAGTAGTGCTGTGACACTAGGGGTGCCCAATGGGTCTGTGTTGGGCCCTCTGTTGTTCATTATCTAACTCCTCCCACTTGGCACTATCCTCAGGCAACATGGTGTTCAATTTCACTGCTATGCTGACAACACCCAGCTGTACTTATCTACAAAACCCACTGCCACTCTTCCGCCAGCTGTAATCACTGCCTGCCTCCATGACATAAACTTGTGGATGACACAAAACTACCTGAAGCAAAATAACAGCAAGACTGAGCTGCTAGTGGTTGGCTCCAAATCAGCTCTTGCTAAGATGGAACCTTTCACCCTTTCTATAGATGGCAGCATCATCCCTTTCTCCAACCAGGTCAAGAGCCTTGGTGTCATACTGGACAACACTCTCATTTAGTGTGCACATAAACAGTATGTCTCAAAGTGCCTTTTTTCATCTAAGGAACATTGCACGGCTTCACCCAGCGCTCACCCAGCAGAGTGGAGAAGTTCTTGTCAATGCATATGTAACATCCCGCCTTGACTACTGTAATTCCATCTTGTCTGGAATCCCTAATAAGCTACTCCACCGGCTCCAACTCATTCAGAATTCTGCAGCGAGGATTATAACCTGCTCCAAATCCACTGGCCAGTGGTTTATGCAACTGCACTGTCTTCCAGTCGCCTACAGAATATGTTTCAAAGACCTGCTCCTGGCATACAAGGCCCTACACAATTATACCCCCATGTACCTCACTGACCTCCTGGATATTTACACCCCTGCCCGCTCACTGAGATCCTCCTCAGCAGGCCTACTGCATGTACCTAGTGTGAACCTCAGCACCCTGGGAGAGAGGACTTTCAGCTTGATTTGATTTGATTTATTTTGGATTTGACAAACAACATAATCCAAAGGATAGCATATTAAAGTGTAAACACTTATTTCCAACATGGTCCTTGGTGTTAAAACATGCAACACATCACGAAGACCTATTTCAGGTCAAAGACAACAACATATAATACAGATCATACAAGGTTTAAAAGCATTGCAAAATCAGAGAATCATAAATCACATAAAATAAAGAGTCTACTCTAATTAAACAGTATTGGCTACTCTTTTCCATAAAAAAAAGCCACTCTGGTATTTACACTGTTGAGGGAAAGCGGCAGATTATTCCGCAATGTTATACCTGTATAAAAGAAGAACTTCTAGCTGCATTGTTGACTCTGGGCACTTTACAAGAACGGACACTGGCCCTAGTATTGTGATTGTGCTGTGTATGAACCATTTTTATATGGGAATGCAGATATTTGGGAGCAGAGCCATTTATGACATTATACATATGATTCAACTTTAACTGCTCCACTCTAACATGTACCCTACCCTTTTAAAAGCAAATCTACCAATATGAGTCCGGGGAGGTGCATTTAACAGGTAGCGGATAACATTATTTTGCATCACTTGCAGTCTGTTTTTAAGTTTAACTGATAATCCACAGTACCAAGCAGAACATGCATAATCAAAATGACATTGAATCAATGATACAACCAGTAATTGTAAGCTGTGGAATTCACTGCCAGACCACATCAGACACTGTGACTCAATTACTGACTTTAAAAACAGACTTGAAACAATTCTCTTCAAGATGGCTTATGGACTAACTTTATTTATTTATTTTATTTTTTATTTGTTTTAATTATTTTTTAATTTAAAAAAGTATATATTTTTATTTTTATGACTATAATTTTAACAATGTTTGATGATTGTTAGTTTGTGAAGTGACCTTGGGTGTCATGAAAGGTGCTTTAAATAAAATGTATTATTATTATTATTATTATTATTATTATTATTAAACAGGAAACTGAACATTGAAATGTATTCTGAACTACCATCCAAACAAGGTTAGGGTTCTTGAGGACTGCTATGGTCAATGGGATATAGAGAAAACAGCTCTCAATGATGTATTATTATTATTGATGTATTAATGAGTAAGCAGCACTTTACTGTTGCAATTGGTCAAGGTGGAGCTAATTTTTTAATACTTAATACAGTAGTTTAATGTACAACAATGCCCCATATTGTAAAGATCATCATATGTTGTCTCTATAAAATCTTAATTTCTAAATAACTTGTAACTGAAGCTGTCAGATAAATGTTGTGGGTAGTAAAGTACTGGTAGGCCTACCACAAATTTGTACAACATTACACCACAGGATCCACAGTGTCTACATTTTATTGTTAAAAAAAAGTTATGGTTTGGGACTTTAATTAATGTCCCAAGTCCCAACTGTGAATTCTAAAGCTGTTGGGCCAGTGGTTGGAATATAAAATATGTGTGTGACTGTCAAAACCTTCCTAAACCCGATACAAAACTACCATAGAAAATCTGCTGCATGAAGGGGGGCACTTAGGGTAAATTATCTCTGTCTATCTTTAGTGCCATAGACGACTACTTACTCGGGTTTACCAGGGTTTTACTATAGTGGTAAGTCATTTGATCTTTAGCAGCACCTGAAGGCAGCACGGAGGGAGCGTAGCGTGTTGACGTCACACCTACGTGCTCATCAAAATTAACCACAATCAGAGACGGTTTAACGGTGTGCATCCATGTTGCAAGTTCGCTGTGGAGAGCAGACACCCTGCGGCAAACACACTTGAGGGGCCGAATGACCACTGCTACCTGCATTCTCTCTTAAATTGTTTTTCTTTACATACAGTGTCGTTTTTTTTTAACTAGTCCCGTCCTCCCTCAGCACCAAGGGGATGGGGGAATGATTTGCACCGACTCTCCTCCGCCGCCGCCTCGATCCTCCTCCTGCTGCTCCTTCACTGCGCCCCGCGTCCCCTGTCAGTCGTCGGAGCTCTGCCTAGGATGTGGGTCCCGCTGCTCGACCAGGCTACGGTGTTTGCGGCCCTGTTGGCGCTGAGCACCTGCTTGACAGGTAAGAAGCTGCTGCTACCTGTCATTCATACAGAGGCTTGTGTTGTGAAGCAGCAATGGGCCTCCAGGACTGTCGTACATCACTCTTCACCACTGTAACTGTTTCTAATATGCACGGTACCCAATCCTCAAATGAAATTATGATAATTTACTGTAATATAGGATTGTACAGTGTCTCTGTGGTCATTGATCAGGAGTTTATAGTGACCTTAGGTACTGTTTCATCTTCTGTGATAGCAAATGGAAAAAAACGGGTTTGGGAGAGAGTAGGCTAGTTAGTAGAACTGCTAGAAGTGTACTCTACCTATAACTATGTTCCTGTAACTACTTGGTCGGAAAGCGGCTATTTTAAAGACTGTAGCCTACTTTGTGCTTTTGGAAATCCTAATGGCCATTTTCAGTACTTTGTGACCTTATAGACTAAATGATTAACAGTGAATCAAACAAACAATTGAAGGATTAATCTAAGCCTGCAAGCCTGCAACTAAGTGTATTATATTCTAAATCTGCCGATTATATTCTTGATTAATCAGTTCAATGTTTACTCTGTAAAATGTCAGAAAATAGTGAAAAATGTCTATACCAACTTCCAATAGTCCAAGGTGATGTCTTCAAGTTGCTGAATGACTAATACATTAGGTTCTTTCAGCTCTAGTTGAATCCATGTAAAAGTAATAATTTCTTTTATAGCCATGTATAGCCTACATAAGAGTACATTCTAAGACATAGTTGAAGATGATTGAGATCTGGCTGTGAGGATGAGTTGCGTTATATTTACATTCAGCCCCACTGCCAGCCATTTTTTTTGTGAATAGTGTGTTTACCCTGATGAAAAAAGGACAACCATAATGCTTCAGTATAGGTTAGTATGATCTTGTGTTTATATCACAGCCAAAAATGCTATGCTATGAGAATGTCATCAAAGGAACATTTCGAACCAATGACGGGTGCTTTTGCGTCTGTCTGAGAGACGAAACAGAAATCACATTAGGCTGTGAGGTGGGAAATTGATGATTCAGTGCCAGCGAAATGGATAGGGCAATATGTTTTAAGGCTGTGTCCGTGTGTATACTGTGATGTCATAGCCTTAGTTATCATAGCAGAGGTGTTGGCTGTGTTCTGGTTATCTTCAGAAACACATTCCTGCTGTCAGAGCTGAAGAGCTCTCCATAGGCGACCATGTAATGTCACACAGTTTATTCTAAGATTCACACACACCCCTCCATTATTTTATTCAGCATGAAAACAGCAGTGCTGTAACATCAGGACATTGTGATACAAACAACCACAAATTAAAGTGAGTGTACTCTCTTGATATCCCACCACAAATACATCATCAATCTCCACTGAAACAGGCATAAGTACATTCTTTGATAGATGTTGGGGGCTTAAAACCCCAAACACTTCGGCCTGCTCCGTAGTTTGGGAAATCAGGAAGTGATGCAGCAGTTACATTGTGGAAAGTGTTGCCAAATTGCATGCATGCAAGCATGCAATACTTGCAAGGTTGAAGTGCAAGTAGGACGCCATGTCAAATCCTTCAACACCGCCAGTTTGATCACTCATATCTCAAGAACCACCATCCAGAAGTTCATAAATAATATCAGCAAGCTACTAGCAAGCAGCCTAAATACAGCGGCAGTTGCAGCCCACACGTTAGCGAGTGTGCGGTGGAAAGAGAGAAAAGGAGAGGGGGGGGGGGGGGGGGGTGTCAGTGAGCAACGCTATAGCTGTGGACGTAGCAGCGCAGTCTGCGTACATCTGTCGGTGAATAAATGCTACTAGACCTCAAAACACAAGCCAAGTTCCCGTGTATTGCATGCTAGCTGCTTGTTAAAGAAAGTGAAAGGTTTAGGTTTAGCCCATGGACTATTAAAAAAAGGTTTAGCCACAGAGCTAACGACATCTTCAGCTCAAGCTCAGTAACTTAAAGGGATACTTCACCGATTTAGCATTCAGCTTTGTATCAGTAGAAACCCGGTAGTATTTCTGAATGACCGTGCGTCCCTCCCTCATGTCCCCCTGAGAGGGGAGATCTCTGTATTGTGGGTCTGGTAAAAAAATCTTGCGATGATATAAAACGATGATTTTTGCATCATCAAAAGATTTTTGTCCAGAGTCTGTGGACTACAGCCAGCTATTTCTGCATGTTTTCAACCCGCCCATAGGGGGTTGGACTACCGAGTCCATTCGGAAAAGCCGGAAAAGCCAGATTCAAAACGAGTCAGCCATCTTGAATCTTCGCTAAGGCTCTCTCTTTTCAGCAGTAAACATTTACAACAGTTATGTGCATTCAAACTATCGCACATGTGTACCACCGGGATACATTGGTACAGATCGGAGAATATGCAGGAAACGTTATTACAGACGGAATACTAGGCACACTACGTGAGCTTCGCCTACACGGAGACCAGCGCCTCAACCAGCGGTGTCGCTCGATGCTGCTAGCCGGGTAGGGGACATCCTCTTCGGCTAGGTGGGAAGCTAACGCTAGCTGGCCACCTGTCCCATCAATCCTGCTTGCAAGTGTCCGCTCATTAGACAACAAACTGGACTACATCCAACTTCAACAAAACTCCCAACGCGAGTTCAGAGACTGTTGTGTTTTTGTTTTTGTGGAAACATGGCTGAACAACAGTGTACCGGACTGTCCAGCTACCAGGCCTGCTAGCCCTCCGAGCTAGAGATGCTCTGTCGCTAGGTAAAAGACTCGTGGAGGTGGCCTGTGTTAACAGGGACTGGTGCAGAAATGGGGTGATTTGTATCCAACTAACTGCTAACTGCTGGTGGAATTTGACTGTTCAATGCCGACCATTCTACATTCCACGCTAATTCACAGCTGTGTTTTTACTCGATGTTTACAGCCCACCAAGCGCTAATGCTAGTATGAGTTAGCTGAACTTTACGGAGCCTATAATGTGTGTGCACTAAATGTAGCCTGTTTCGTATGTCGTTTTTTATATAATGTCGTTTTTATATATTTTAAATGTGTAACACCACTTGAGCCACGGTGAAACGTTGTTTCGTGTATATGGTTGAAATGACAATAAAACACACTTGAGTTGAGTTGAATGCCTCACTGTCTTGTCTGTCTGTAAATGGTAGGCGTGGTTTGGGAGTGAACTCGTAAAGCAGCGAAGCAGGTGCATTCTGGGATTTGGTGTCTTTCATCCATATGAGCCAAAAACACATTTTCTGGCTTTTCTCGGCCTGGAAGGCACCAATTTAAAAATAAATGTCACATTTCTACTACATAAGTGACCCAATTTAAAGATATATTCAGCTTTCCAGCGGTGAAATATTCCTTTAAGGTAGGCTTGCTCTAAAGAGCTCAGAAATATAAAGTTTAAATTCTTACCTCAAGTCCTCATTATATCGCTGCGCTGCTTTTGCAAACAAGAAGACGAAAGTCTGTGACTGATTGAGTGGTGAAGTAATAGCATTTAGATGACCGCAGCACTTCCTGTACATGTTTCTAAACAAAAATGCCAGTCCATTACTTTCTGCTCACTTCCAGGTTTTAGTTTTGTTTCCATTTTATCATACAAGGGCGGGTGGCAACCAGCTTTACACAATTGATATCACTAAGAGCAAATGACAATTGCACACACGGGGCCAATCAGACTACACGGGGTGCGGGTGCCAACCCAAGCTTAAACTTAAACTCAGCCACTGCTCCTTCATAGCGCTGTTTAGCGGAGATGGCTCGGCAGTAAATTGCTGTTAGACACTAGCACCCTGTACTGTCCTCCCTATGTGTTATGCACTTCCAGTACGTTGACACAGTTCAACAGCAAGCCAAACTCGAATTCACGAGCCAGGACGATGAGCGCCTTGCTCTTTTTATTGACTTCAGGCAGGTGAAATTGATGAGTGAAAACTAAACTAGGGGGGGTACGGTTCATGAAAAAACATCCGAACCGTAACGGTCCGCTTGTCTCTGTTCGGAACGTGTGTGTCCCGTACGCAAAATTACGAATCCCACTATGGCAACGCCAAGACCCGCCCTCCGAAGCAGCTCGATTGGTTGGGGTTAGGCATGTCACCTCGAGTGGTTAAGGTTAGGATAGCGGATTGGTCAGGGGATAGGACATGAACAAATGGAGTCACGTTACCTTGGACGCCTGGCCAATAGTAGTGATTGAAGGGCGGGTCTTGGCGTTGCCATAGTGGGATTCGTAATTTCGCGTCCCGTACGGTCCGACGCATGCGCAATGTAGCCTCGTGCCCGTCAGATACCCGTATGTGACCTCTGACAGTGAGTTTTCCCTTCGTGCGAAAGAAGAGATGCAGACAAGTTACCAACAAAACTACAGAGAAAGACCATGTTAAACATGTCAGACCGTCCTGCCAACCTGTATACATTTTAACATCAATGTAGGCTACGTTTTAACGTTTTTTAACTCTAAAATTGCTGAAGCGGCTGCTGTTTTCTGTCGGCTCAGCAGCGGGCAGGGCTGCTCCATTCCCCCCGCGACTGACACGCACACACAAACACACACGGTGGATGCATGCAGGAAAAAACTGAGATGAGATGTACAGTATGACCTAAATTAAGGACAGCTACGCTCGTTATTGTAAGTGCAGTAAGTTAAAGTCCAATAAGTACTTTATCAAACTGTATGAATGTGTCCCAGGCCAGGATAGGAAATTAACTAACAATGTAAAGATCAAGCCACATGTTCAAATTTGATTCATTCAATAAATAATTTTTTTTTTCTTAAATCCACCAGCCATTTTCATATTATACCAATTTGCAGCATCCTGAGCCTTTTTGGTAAGGTTACTGGGAAACTCAGCCCAGAGTAACTTTATTCTCCCCCAAAAAGTTTCCTTTTTATTTTTAAAGAACTATACAAAAAAAATCTAAATTTTTTTTGTATGTTTAACATATTCTGACTTATTCAAAAGATGGAGCTTTAAGAGTTCCTCTCGTTTTCTTTTAAAGGATACAATTTTTGTAGGAGCTACACTGAAGTTGGCAGTTTGATAAATGCAAGTTATTTCAATTGATATTCTGTAATATTTCAATCGTTGTGTGCTAAAAAGGCACATAAGTTCCTGTAGATGACACCTGTTCTCCTTTATTTGCCAAATAAATGAAAAGCTTGTTGAAATCATCAATGTCTTCCCTCTTGCTGTATCAAAATCTCACCTAACTTTCCTCCGAGATGGTCCCAATAATGTGCTTAAAGTCAAGTCAAATTCAGTTTGTGCATCATTACATGATATAACAAATTTATAATACTGTATCTAGGGTTGGGTATCGTTTGGGTTTTTTCCGATACTGGTGCTAAATCGGTACTTTTTAAAATGGTGCCGGTGCCTGAACCGATACTTTTTAAGAAAGTTTTAAAAAAAAAGAAGAAGAAGAAGAAACAAGAAGGATAGGCCTACTAAACAACAGTCGGTGACATTCAAGAACACATTGTTTATTACTAAGGCCATATGATTTAATAGTAATGTAATAATTATAACTTATAATAAACAATAACTTATTTCACCAGTAAATTGCTGTTGAATGACAAAAACAACAACCAGATGGGAAAAGGGTATTTTACAATAACTTTGAATGCACCGCGAGGCTGTAGGTTACTAGTTTCAGTGAATGCACCGTCTGTGTTTTTCCGACGTCGGCATCTGTAGAGCAGACTGTTGTGCCCGGTGTTGATATACAGTCACACTTTACACTGTTTAACGTTATCTGTTAGCATTTTAACCGTGTTTAATCCAACTGCTAGCTAAAGGTAGGCTAACGTTACCTGCTGTCGAGTGTAAAGTCAGGCACCGAAATAAGGCACCGAAATTTTCGTTCTTATTCGGTCTCGTTACTACCGTTTACGTCAGAACCGGGGACCTATTGGCACAGAGTTTTGGTACCCAACCCTAACTGTATCCTACATTGTGGATAATTAAGCTAGATATCATGTGCTGAAGTATATTTCTGGAGTGTTAAAAATTAAAAGAAAAAAATAACAACAAGAACCATACAGAACCGAAAACCGTGAATCTGAGGACAGAACACACCCGTTAGTTTGTTTCTAAATGTTAGGCAAGCTACTTGGAAAGTTTAATGAGCTAACCTACCAGTTATTTTACATTAAATTAACTTACAATACTCATTAAACTGAAGCTAACTGAATGACTCCAATTTCCCCTGTTAATGATCTATAGCTGTACAGTTAGTGCAGTTACTTATTTTACTGTACCAATCATTTTGTACATAGTCATGCAGTTGCAACAAAATATAGATTCATTTCAACTCTTTTGAGGGCGAATGGTAAATTATTTTAATAAATGCAAGGATTCCAATATTTTCGGCCAAGTCTGTGGAGTTTCAGCTCTTTTTTTGTCTTACGTTCTGGAAATGAACTGAGTGCAGCTACTTCATCCGAGACACACAATATCTGTGTGGTCTATACTGTGGCTAAGAAACAGGGCAGCATATTGTCCCAGTGCATTCTGCTTTCCATCATCCAGTTGTAAAGCTTTGCATAGATTACCCACTGCTGTTGTAGTCTCCAAGGGCAGGCCAATTTGTGTATGAATGAGGTGTACAGTTTGATAGCAGTTGTGGCATTATTCATAGTGCAGCAAGGGTCATTACATAATCACATGCACCAACATTACTGTTGCCAAGTAGCAAGTAGTAAAAAGTACTAAACATTACAGAATAATTTTATTGTGTAAAATATGTGCCTTTTTGAAAATGAATAAAAATTCTTTAAAAAAATAGTAAAGCTGTAGCTGTCACAATTCTCTAACTTTAAACTCTTTTTTTCAGAACTTACAGCTATGCCATTGTTAGGCTATTAAGTATTGATTGGTTAAGATTAACAAATAATTTATTTTATGCCCTGACCACAGTTTTAAATTCTTTTTTTAAGAAGATAGGCTACATGGTATCAAGTGTGAAATAACCCCCATATTTTTGGGAATATGCCAACCTTTAGTGCGTTACTTTTTGATATTAATGAACGTCTGTTACATTCAAGCCATTGCCAAATGAGTTGCTACGAAGCTAATTAAGACTATCAGCTCCACAAAACTCTCTCTGTATTTGTCAGTATGGCTATGTTCAGAACATTGTGTTGCCAGGCGAATTTTGCGCGTGAAACTCCAGTGAAGATAATTACCTCTTCTGAAAAGTCCATCATGATCATGTTTTTTTTTTAATTCACCGTGTCCTCCTTAGCTACAAGCAACTGTGCGGAGGAGGGGTCGGGGCTGTGCGCGATCACGGAAGGCTTTTATCATATGGACGCGCCGACAGTTTTATTGCCATTACTTAAAATTCCTCATGGGGGCAACAGAAACTATGCACTATAGCTTTAATCACAAAAACAAAGAGGTACTAGATGACAGAAGGGTACTTTACAGCAACAGTTTGAGTTTCTACACCTGCAAAAAGCCACCAGATCCTGGAAGAGTTAACTGTATTCAAGTTTTTTCCCATTCAAATGTGTTTGTGTATGATGCCTGTGAATATGTCAATTAGGGATGTCACGAGAACTGATACTTGCGATACCTTTCGATTCTAAAATGACAAAACACCGACGGTGCCCATTTTTTTGAAGCACAGTGAGCGCCAATGCCAGTGTTAGCATCGGTGCTGCGCCTCTCCTGGAATTGATGGGGGCAGTATACGCTTCAGAGTGTTCCAGTCCATACATACATTCAGAAGTAGGAGGTCACGAACAAGTGGAACTACACATGGCATAGAGAGCTTAAGTCACTTTATTATGTTGTTCTATGCTCTATTGCACATGTTTTGTATGTCTTGTTATGACATTTTGATATTTTTCAAATATTTTAATAAAGAAGTTCATGTTTCAAGTACATGGAATCTTAGAAAATCCTTTTTATTTTTTACCGTAGTATCGAAATTGGCATCGAGAATCATGTTATTTTACTGGTATTGAAACCGACTACTGAATTTTTGGTATCGTGACACCCCTAATGTCAACATGCCGTATGTTTCCTGTTGCCTGAGGTGGCGAATGGAACCACATGTAGCATTTTGTCTACGACACATCTGTTTACATTACTCACCCGCAATGTCTTGTAAGCGTCTAATCAGCAAAGGACCAGCCAAATTTTCTGTGCCGTGTTCTTTGACACACATTTCTTTTTTTCCTGATATTCCTATAGGTTCTTAAGACATAAGGATAAGTCTGAACATGTAGCTCCTTTTTCATATTATTTTAATCTTCCATTGTTTGAAGCATTAACATTTGATGACGCTGACAAAAGTATGCTGTACTTTGAGCAGAATATTGAACAATATAATAAATACTGACTGTGGCTATTACTCAAAACAACAGTTCTTCAATAATAGTCAACATAAGTACGGAATATCTTTTATTTATTTTAACAGCAAAGGTCTGTCTTCAAATATTCAGAATATAAAGGAATATTTAGGGCAGTTCAATAAACCTTTAATTATTAAAGCCGTATCAGAAACATGGCTTCATGCCGACACAAGGGGCATGGCAGAAATTAGTTAATAAAATAAAATCGTAAGGAAGTAAGCGAGGAAGCTGACATCAGTAGAGCATATAACGTATTCTAAGATATATATTTATTGTTTGGCATTTAAGACCTTTATTTGTGACAAGACAGCTTAGACATGAAAGAGGAAAGACATGCAGCAAAGGGCCTCGGGTCAGAATCGAACCCGCGACCGCTGCATCGAGGACTGAGCCTCTGTATATGGGCTCTACCAGGTGAGCTACCCAGGTGCCCCTTCTTTAATATATTTAAAACTTCATACAATTAAAAACTGTGCACTAAAACAAGATAGCAATAAAGGGAAATATAAAAAAAAAACTGGATGTCAAAATGCCTGTAAAAAAGAATACTCTTTATCGGAATTTTATAAAATATAGAAGGAAAGAAGCAGAGTTAAGAATAAGAAAGAAATATAAAAACAAATTAACTAGTGCTGTCAAAAAATTAAAATATTTAATCGCGATTAATGGCATTCATGTCATAGTTAACTCACGATTAATCGCAATTAATCGCACATTTGTATTTTCTAAATGTCCCTTGATTTCTTTCAATCAACATGGAAAAGTGGATCGGCTTGCTTTGTGCAAATGTTTTATTTTTTATTGAAAACAACATTGGCATATAAGTAGTGTTCAATTTCACACTAACATTCTCACTTGGAGCTAATAATCTTTCATACAATGTAACACTGTTACCTCCATTTTCCATTGCAGATAGTACTGCCTCATGCCTGAGGCGAGCGTGGCTGTTCGTCATAGTGACTGCCTAAATTGTCCATGAGTTTGGTAGCGTTGCATTTCCCCATAGACAGTTTCCCCCTTTCTTTAACTGTCTATGGCTAACCCCGACTCATTTCCTGGTTGTCCTCCATAAACAACGTAAAATCAAGGAGAGGGTTAACTTTTCCTGCTACAGGTTTCCCACCGTGGTCAGAAAGAACAGAGGAGACACTTTTCTCTCACTGACTGAAGAGTCACTACTCGCGCCGAAGCTAATCGCCGTGACAAGCCTACTAGCTACGTGGCTCGCAAGTGTGTGCGGCCACGGCGTGTGCCTGTTTTTGTTTCCGGTCTAGCTAGATCCGAAAGAACGTTAATCTCGCGATAAAAAAATTGACACCGTTAAAATGGGTTTGCGTTAACGCTGTTAATAACGCGTTTAACTGACAGCCCTAAAATTAACTCATATAATGAGTGTGTGTAAGAAGAATTATTATAATACAATTCTAGAGAATAACAAAGATAATGTGAAAGGAATATGGAATACAGTAAATAAACTTATTAGAAAAGTACAAGACAAATTAAATTGTCCAGAACATTTCATGGACAATGACAGGACACAAATATGAATGATGTGGTTGATAGATTTTATAGTATAGTAGTTGATAGATGATAGAATTTCTTTGTTAATGTAGGCCCTAAACTGGTTAAAGATATCAAAAGCACAGGGAAGAAATACTCTAAGAAGGATCATGTGGAAAGAAACCCAAACTCAATGCTTTTTTGGAACTGTAGAAAATAAAGACATTTTAGATATTGTAAGTTAAAATATGAATAAAACGAATAAAAAAGATTTATATGATGTCTCTTATTTTTATTTAATTTCATGTTTATTTGAATAGGGACAGATGCTACGGTGCAACAAATCTCCAATGTACATCACAGCATTTCTAACTATTTATAATACCCGTCCCTACAGGGGGTTTAAAATAAACATTTAAAACATTGCCACATTGTAAAACATAAAGCGCATACACATACATGACACTTTCATCTTTTCCTACTTGACACACTAGCCTGAAACAAACCTTTTATCCTTGACTTGTGCCTCTGTGCAGTGACTCATCCACTGATGATGTCACACCTCCTTCGTTGCCATTACAGTCACCAAGGCAACCAGAGTCTACGTTCCTGTAGCGGAGACGAGAGCATTTCTGACAAGAAAGCTAAAGGGGTTAATATTGATAGCTGGATCTAACTATCTTCCCCAGCCACAGCACAGCTTTATTCTTCTTTGCACACTGGTGTTGGGCTCAGATGTCTTCTAGTAACTAAGAAAACACTGTGAGAAGTAAATGGATGCAATAGATACTCCCTGTGGGAAAGCACAAGCAGCAATGACTCTTAGTGAGAGTGTTATATAGTGTATAATAATATACATAATAGTGAGGTGTATAATGAAGGATAAACCCAACTAACCCTATTTCATTCACCTTTTGAAACTGACAGAAACAGTATTTTTTGCTTTAATTAATTGTATACATCAAAGTATTTAAGTAATGTTATGAGGATGAGAAGATGATATAATCCTGGTTGTTTGCTCTCTGATGATTGCTGATTGAAGGTAATTGTAAAATTACCATTATATTTAATGAGAGTAATATATGACAGGTGCTGTACAAAAGGAGATTTTGTATAGTTGCTGCCAAAAGCTGCCTTTTTTTTCTTGAGATGTCTTGTAATAAAGCTTAGTTATCATCTGTAACCTTAAAGCGCCCATATTATGCTCATTTTCGGAATTGTTTTTTATGCTCAGATTCATAATTATGTTTTGATGTTGTACCAGAAGAGGTTTACATGGTTTAATTTTCAAAAAACACTATTTTTGTTGTACTGCACATTGCTGCAGCTCCTCTTTTCACCCTCTTTTCCGCCTGTGTTCAGCTCTTTGTTTTAGCAACAGAGTGAGACATCGTACTTCTTTACCATCTGTGTAGTGAGTCGCACATGCTCAGTAGCTAGGTAAGGCTCACACCAGATAGCTGTTCGTTTCTCCAACTTCAGTCAGTTACATTAGCAGGGAGACTTCTTCTAAACGAGGGCGCACTTCCACCTTTGCGTGGAATACCTGCAGACGAGGGACATGTAAGTAGTTCTTTTGTAGATGATGGTGAACTAGTGTGTGTTGTAGCAGTGTTTTGCCATTGAGAACGAGCTAGCATGCTAGCGCTAGCATGCTACGGTTAGCCCGTCGTTTCAGCTAGTGACGTAAAAAGCCGTGCAGATTTTGAACAGCTCACCTGGAGACTGAAGGCAGGACACATTCAGAAACCTGTATCTCACTCAAAACAGCATGGGTAGATTTTTTTCCAAGTTTGTATGCGTGTGGAATCACCAGAGACACAAAATAACACCCCAAATCCCAGAAAAGGTGATATTTATTTTTTATAATTTGGGCACTTTAAAGGTAAAATGTATAATACTGACAGATAGCATTTAAAATACAACCCCAAATCAGAAAAAGTTGGGACAGTACGGAAAACACAAATAAAAAAAGAAAGTAGTGATTTCTAAATGTACTTTGACTTGTATTTCATTGCAGACAATACAACAGCACATAATTTAATGTGTTCCTCATGATTTTTATTGTTTTTCTTTTCAAAAAAACAAAATTCCTTTTTTGGTTCTTGCAACACATTTCAAAAAAAGTTGGAACAGTAAAGCATTTACCACTTTGTAATGTTGCCATTTCTTTTCACAATATGATGATCCTTTTCTTCTTTGGTCCAGAGCACACGGCGTCCATTTCTCCCAAAAAATACCTGAAATACTGATTCATCTGACCACAGTACACGTTTCCACTATGTGATGGTCCATCCCAGATGCCTCCGAGCCCAGAGAAGTCGACGGCGCTTCTGGACACTGTTAACATAGGGCTTCCTTTTGGCACAGTACAGTTTTAACTGGCATTTGTGGCTGTAACTACGTATTGTGGTACTTGACAAAGGTTTGCCAAAGTAGTCCTGAGCCCATGTGGTGATATCGCTTATAGATGAATGACGATTCTTGATGCAGTGCTCGGGCTCGGAGATCACGGTTGTTCAGCTTAGGCTTGCACCCTTGTCCTTTACACACTGAAATTCCTCCTCATTCCTTGAATCTTTTAATTATGTTATGCACTGTTGAAGGTGAAATAAGCAAATGTCTTCCTATCTTTCTTTGAGGAACATTGTTTTTAAACATTTCAATAATTTTCTCACGTATTTGTTGGCAAACTGGTGATCCTCGGCCCATCTTTGCTCCTAAAGGACTAGACCTTTCTTGGATGCTGCTTTTGTACCAAATCATAATTACAATCACCTGTTGACATCACCTGTTTCAAATCACATCATTACTTAACCAATTTACCTGATTACTAACCCTAAATTGCTCCTGTCCCAACCTTTTTTGGAATGTGTTGCAGGTCTGAATGACAAGAAAGGATGTATATTTACAAATGAAATTAAGTTGACCAGACAAAACATGAAATATTTTGTGTTCACATTGTCTGCAATGAAATACAAGTCAAAGTACATTTAGAAATCACTACTTTCTTTTTTTATGTGTTTTTCATCCTGTCCCAACTTTTTCTGATTTGGGGTTGTAGTTACTGCAGTCCAAATTCAAAATACTGGAGAGAGTCGTCTCCCCCGCCCCCTCCTCCCCAGACTCGAAGTTCACGGAGGTTGCCAGGCTGAGACCGCAGCATCCACAACAATGTTGCTAGACAATTGTCTCACATAGCCAGACATTACTTCACAGCACAGCGGAGTAGCTAACGTTAGATGCTGGCTATACTAAGGGCCAGATGTACTAACGCTTTTGCGCCCACTTCAGGCGTATTTGTGTCGCAACGTGCGCGTAAAATCATGGCGAGGTATGTACAAACAGGCCGCAATGATGTAAAAGCGCAAACTGCATGTCGTGGGAGCTGAAAAGGGCAAATTGCGTTTTTCGTGTCATGCATATTTATTCATGGGAGGGTCGCGGGGAAAGTGGGAGTTTACCGTAAAGAGATGGGAGAGGAAGCGTAAAGAGCGCTTAATTACGTATTCCGCGGTATGTACAAAAACCGCCAGTGATAGCGCGCCTCTATTTTGCGGTGAAAATTCTCCGCCTCTTAAAAGCAGGTGTAAACCTGGAAGCGGGTTTCCTCACATATGCCTCCTGGTGAAATGACAGCAGTAATCCGAGCATGACGAAGACATAGGCCAAGGAGACGAGCTGAAAGGAGTTTTGCCACAAGGATCACAGATTAAGCAGCCATGCAAGATTACAGTTACTGGAAGAAATCAAAGATGACATCGAATCTCCGACTCAGAGTTCACATTCCAGCAGTTGTTAAACTCCTCGCTACATTACAAATATTGGCATCAGGATAATTTCAAACAGTCATAGCATCAGCAGTGGGAATATCGCAGTCTGCACTCAGCCGTATCATAGCACCAGTACTTACAGTTTACGGTATAGTGGGCGGAGAAAGGCGCTAATTACGGATGACCTGCAGGTTTTTGTAAATATGGCGTAAACTATGGTATCATTGCGTTCGCTATCTGCGGGTGAGCCATGGCGCTGATAACGCTACGTTCGCAAATGTACGTACATCTGGCCCTAAGAGTCATAAAAGCCCGTGCTCACGCAGAGTTCTGTACCCAACTGACAGACACACTTTGTCATCTTAGAATTACAGTAGGAACCGCTAAAAACCCCACAACCTCGCCATCCTCTACACCGGCCGGACAGACACACTTTCTCGGCTTAGAATCATGGTAGGAACTACTAAAAATACCACTACGTTGCCGTCCTATTCCATCCCCACTGAAATACACACTTTATTGGCTTGGAATTACGGCAACAATCGCTAAACACACTGTAAACTCCTTTCTTCCCGATTTACAGCCCTTTTTCTTGGCTTAAAATTACTCATTGTCATTGTTGTCTGCTACGGCCACTGATCAGGCTACACGTTGTAAACAACCATGGCCCACTTGCCAGGTCCTCTGGTAACGTTAGCTACCGTTAGCAGTTGTGGCATGTTAGCAGTTGTGGCGTGTTAGCATTGCGGCATTAGCCTGGACCAGTAGGGATCACTTTACTGGCTGTGTCTCATTTTTTTTTGCAAGTAACCAACTTGAGTACTCTATGTAATTCAATGTGAGTATACAAATGTTGAAATGATGAAAAATGCCTTCTCTAGTAGCCATGATAAATTAGCCTGAAGCTAATGCTTACCTATTGATGAGTAAATTAGCCAACTCAGCGTCCTTTTGGGCTCTAAGCTGTCTCCATCTTTTAAATACATCTCCAGTATTTACCCGGGGTTTGTTACATCTCTGGTTCGCAACTGTTCGAAACAGGCCGTTTTTTTTTTAGGTCGGGTAGAATCAGAATCTATCTCCGTTGATCCCGTTCATTTGTTTGCTGCTTCCATGGCTGTACTACAGCTGTAGCGCGTTTTACAGGTATATCTGGCAACCCTGCCCAGCCGTCAAACTGGGCAGTTGATACCAACACACAGGCCAAAACACAAACAGACATTCCATCACGGAACAGAAATTTCAAAAGGACAAAATCCTGCCATTAGCATTGTTGTCAGAAAAGGTAGTATTTCAACTTAGCATGTTTCCTAAGTTGCTAGTCTGCTTTGACTTTTGAGAGTAAGAATAAGATTTCCAGTGTTAATTTTGTAGGAAAATAAGTGCCAGAGTTTATAAAATACATGTGGGCAAAAAAAAACTGGTTCCCACTTCTGATGCAGGGTAGATGCCTAAAACCTTTTTTTTTAATATACCTGTATTAGCTTAGCTATACATAATGCTACCATGCTAAGGTTTATATGACCTTTATATGAAACCATGGGTTTTTGTCTGCATGAACATGACAATAATTACATTAACCACTGAGTCCACTCAAATCTACAGTTGACACTGAAAGCTAAAAAGTAAAAAATTGGATCTATAAAACAAATGTTAATCCTGTACAATTATAAACACCTCTGTTGTGGAGAGTGGTATCAATCTTCTCATCTAACTGTAAGAAAGTAGAGAATTTCCCAAAATGTTCAACTTTTCCTATAAAAAGTCAATAAAAAAATTGAAAATTGTATTACATTTTCCAAAACTGTCATTTTTGTTTTTATGTTAAATAAGATTTCAGAATGTTGAGTGTTATTTAAAAATAGAAAACCTGAGTAGTTTAAAGCTATAGTGCGTAGTTTCTGTCTCCCCCTGAGCAATTCTAAGTAATGACAACAAAACTGTTGGCGCGTCGACATGATACAAGCCTTCCGTGATCGTGTACCCCCCCACCACTTCCCCACGCAGTTGCTAGTAGCCAAGGAGGACACAGGATTAAACAAACATGATGGACTCTTCAGAAGAGGTAATTATTGTCGCTGGATTTTCCACTTGTGAAAGTCGCCTGACAACACCAGTTTCTGAACATAGCCATACTAAGAAATACAGAGAGAGTTTTGTGGAGCTGATAGTCTTAATTAGCTTTGTAGCAACTAATTTGGCAATGGCTTGAATGTAACGAACGCTCATTTTATTTATTTATTTATTTATATATATATATATATATATATATATATATATATATATATATATATATATATATATATATATATATATATATATATAAACATTACGTACTAAAGCTTTATTTTCAGAACGTAAGTAATTCTGGATTATGGCTGTCTTCACAGGATCTCATCTGTGCCCTCGGAGTTTAGACTGTGCCCGGGCAGGACGAGACTTCTGCCAGCCCGGCAGCTCACACTGCGGACCCTGCCTGCGCCCTCTGATGGAGAACTCCCATGGCCGCTGTGTGGTCAAGAGGAGGCATGCTCCTCACTTCATTAAAGGTAGGTGGTAGCAATAAATCCCTGCATTGTTCATTATAGTCCAAATTACAAAACAACATAGAGCATACATACTACGGGAAACGGAAGCCTTTTTTTGGAAGTTTGACCCATAATAGGGACTAAAAGTCATGATATCTCAGCCTCTACTGCTTTGATTTTCTTTCTGTCTCTTATGATTTCAACTTTGTGGAAGTGCATTGTTAAATCACTGGAGTTCTTCTTTAAGTTATTATTTTACACCAAATGCAAGATTTTGACCAATATAGGTTTTTGAAGGCTAATATCAGTACTAGGGCTGTCCCAAACGATTATTTTTTAAACGATTAATCTAGCGATTCTTGTTTTGATTAGTCGACTAACGATACATTTTTTCGATTAATCTAATGAAACATTTTTTGATTAATCTAACAATTAATTTTGCAATTGGCAATACATTTTTCAATTAGCAAGTCATTTTTCAATTAGCAATTATTTTCCCATTGCTTAATTATTAACAATTTACACAAAACAAATTTCAATAAGGTTTTGTTTAACAAATTGTTTAACACTGCACTGTTCAAGTAAAATTAATTTGTAGTGCAACCTGAAGCCAGATGTAGGCGATCAATCCAACAACAAAATAAAGTCACTTTCAGGAGGAATAATTTTCAGGAGGAATTTAACAATAGGTAAAATAATGAATAAGCTCTTGTTTAACATCCAAGCTCTTATCCCTTTAATTTAAATTTAATTATTTGTATCTAAAGGCTGGTTAAGCACTGTAGGCAGGAGAAGTTTTTTTTTTTTTTTTTGTCTCATTTCAGTGATTGGCGTGATGGCGTCGGATATGCGTTAGCACGTTAGATGCATTTCCACTCACATACCCGACAACTGCTGAACAACGCCTCATCTTATCCACCACTCTCTCACCTGTACTACTGTAAGTGACCCGAAGACCGAAGTTTTCGAGGTGGGAACGGCACCAGGCGGGAGGGCATGAGACGAGATGGCATTACACGGGAGGCTCCAGGCTGCAGCCATACAGTCTCAGAGTTTTCCCAAAGTTGCGAAGAGTCCGGCGTGTCCTCTAACTCTTGTGGGTCGTCACCACTTGCCATACTCGTCCTTTAGTGCTGCTATCTCTGACCGTCGACCTGACAAAAAAACTGCATGTAGGCGGAGCTCGGCTAACTGTCTATGCTAGCTTGAGCAGAGCTTCAGATCTACGTCGACGAATCGTCCCAGCCCTAATCAGTACCAGTATTTTGTGGATTAATGTGTCTCTCAACAAGTCTCCCAACTTTGTGGAATTGCTGGAGTAACCATTTACATACTGGTTTGCTGGTGTCCGGTTAATAACTTGAGTAGATGTTGGTCTACTATAAGTGACCTCATTTACAACCTTCACAAGCAACATCTTTTGTTGTTGTAGTTTTAGTTTTTTTGTCTAGATCTTCCTATTCGTTTGGATCATACTATTTTTTTAGTGGTGGAATGTAACTAAGTACTGTACTTAAGTACAAATTTGAGGTACTTGTACTTGAGTCTTTTCTTTTCATGCCTCATTCTACTTCTACTCCGCTACATTTCAGAGAGAAATATTGTACTTTTTACTCCACTGCATTAATCTGACAGCTTTAGCTACTGGTTACTATACACATTAAGAGTTTTGCAGCACACACAACACATGTAGTTTATAAAATCTGATGTTTTATTATAAATGAAACTACATAACAATATAACGGCCTACAAGTTCAGCTGAGATGATTTACTGATTAAACACTAATTGTGGTATTAGTACTTTTACTTAAGTGAAGGATCTGAATACTTCTTCCACCACTATTTATGCTATTTACATGCAGTTTTACCTCTTTTTGAGGGAAGAGAATAATAATAGTGTTTGGATTGACCCCATTTGTATAAATTAGTTGTGTTAAAGGCAGCAACGGATTCTGGTTTTATGTTCCTCCAGGTAAGGTGAGCACTTATCCTGAGCTGGATGAGGAGATTGACTTCCTCTCTGCCATCATCAGTGAACAGAGAACTGAGTCCAGACTGCCAGGTACTGGATAGGCCAGTATTAGACTCATATTCACCCCAACATCCCTGCTGACATAACGACTACAAATGTTTTATTCCTTAGCTCCACCTTCCCAAGATGTCTCTGAACCTAAATCCAAGCAGCTCGGTGAGCCCGGCCACGCCCATAGAGCATCGGCCACAGAGCAGCCCATGAGCCAGAGCGTCTCGTTCACCAGCGTGGCTCCGCCCACCACCACCACAAACCACACTCCCGCTCTGCTCAGCGATCCCATCATTCTCCCCTACCCTTCTAATGACTATGTCTTCATCAGTAAGTCTTTTCTGTTATTTAGCCATGACCTAATTTCTCATTTTTAATTGTACTTCTTGAGCTTGAAGTAGTATTAGTTGTGACCTGAGTGTTGTGGTGAGTAAGATTTAATTTAATGACTATATATATATATATATATATATATATATATATCATTTATAAAAATCGCAACAAAAATATTAGTAGAGGACAATACAGTAGTCTAGTAAAAATCTGCTTGATTTCAGTTAAGTTGACATATTTATTGTCCCACAAGAGGAAATTAGTTTTGCAGCAAGGATGCATTACATCTAAACACAAACAAGACAATAAGACATTTGAAGACAGTAAAAGTACTTGGTACTAAAAGTACTATACGCACAATACAGAACACAATACAAGATACAATGATCAAGGCAAATAAAAAATGCAACAGTTGGGGGCGTTGCTGAGCAACCAATAGAGTGGGACGTGTGTTTAGAGGCTCCCGCAGATTTTGATTAAAACTTATTTAGTTATGTTATAGGGGTGTCACGATTCTCCAAATCCTCGATTCGATTACATTTTCGATTCTAAGGTCACGATTCGATTCAATTCTCGATTTTTACTTTTTTTTTAAAAACTTTTTTTAAAGCACAGGTTGCTATGCCGTTTTTAGACTAGACTTGTATGTAATATATCTGACCTTTGTTCGCAATGTACCACATTACATTGTCAAATTTAAAACATTTATTAACAACATAATGTAACGATAACATATGTTCATTCAATTGGAAACTTGACAATTTGTCAATAAAGTAAAAAGAAAAGAAAAAAAGTTTACCGACAATCCTGAGGCCAGACTCTTCGCAGCACATGGAGTTTGGTGGTAAAGCCCCCAACGTCGTCTTCCAGGCAGCGCTGCCACTAGGATTAGGCAATGGTTATGGTTGAAGACAACGGTCGCTGTGCTGCCTTGCAGGCTAGTTGGGGGCTCAAAACCCCATCGAGCCAGCACAGCAGCTGAGCAGACCGATAAGGCGACTTGGGCAGTCCGCTAACTTGTTGCTCTCCCTAATATAACCAATATAAGCTGCTCTGTTTAGGCTACAAAACATGCATGCAGGCTGAAATTCACACAGAATATGGTACACGCACATGAGCTTGCAAACTGTGGCTTTTTTGACGACAACGCAAACATTGTCAACATAAAATCCAAAATACTTCCACACTTTCACACACTTGAAAGAGGAGGGGGCTCAAGTTCTGTCGATGGGTCTCCAGCATCTGCAGTTGCCATGCTATCTTTTGACTGGCTCTAGCTAAGTTACAGGAGGTTGACTGACTTGCAGCACTTCAACACGTGTTTTTTCCGCTTGACAAGCCAACCGGTCGTGACATGGGGGCGTGGCAGTATCGCAGATTCGATTTTCTTATTTGATATTCAAGATTGGGACTTAATTTCGCGTCGTGACACCCTTATGTTATTTGCGATTATTATTTATTTCGAAATACATTAGATCCATCCATCCATCCTTGTCCGCTTATCCGGTGTTGGGTCACGGGTGGAGCAGCTCCAGCAGTGGACCCCAAACTTCCCTTTCCCGAGCCACATTAACCAGCTCCGACTGGGGGATCCCGAGGCGTTCCCAGGCCAGGTTGGAGATATAATTCCTCTTCCTAGTCCTGGGTCTTCCCCGAGGCCTCCTCCCAGCTGGACGTGCCTGGAACACCTCCCTAACGAGGCGCCCAGGGGGCATCTTTACCAGATGCCCAAACCACCTCAACTGGCTCCTTTCGACGTGAAGGAGCAGCGGCTCTACTCCGAGCTCCTCCTGGATGACTGTGCTTCTCACCCTATCTCTAAGGGAGATGTCAGCCACCCTCCTGAGGAAACCCATTTCAGCCGCTCGTACCCTGGATCTCGTTCTTTCGGTCATGAACCAGCCTTCATGACCATAGGTGAGGGTAGGAACGAAAACTGATAGAAATACAGTTATAATGTCTGGAAGAAACCCCAAAGCTCATACTACAGTCCAGCAGCCAAGGCCAAGCCCGCAGGTGTTGCCCTTCCCTACAGGTACTTTGTCTCTGCCCTGCGGCACAACCTCACCCGGGCCAAACATTCTAGCTAAAGACACAGAGGCCTTGAGGTTCTATTTTGTATAGGCTTCGCTCTCTAAGGGCTGTCGCTATTGGGTTTATCCCTTAGCGCATGCGCAGTCGTGAAGATTTTCTTTCCCGCCCTTGCGTCCGGCACGGGCTTCAACTATGTCCGCAGATACTGTATATTACAGGAGCGGAATTGTTGCTCTGCTCCCAGTTTTTCTTCAGAGCTAGCAGAAGGAAGACTTCTACCTCCAGCGGTGTTCGCCTCTGTAACAACTGCCGGACTGACTATATCCTGCCGTCGGATCTCCACCCCAGCTGTGATTCCTGCCTCGGTGCTGTTCACGCCGGGTTGGCTCTCACCCCCCAGGCCTCATGCCCGTTCTGCGCCATGGACGCTTTTCTGGCGCTCCAGGTCGATGGTGAGGGGGATGGCAGCTGGGCGGACCAGCAAGACCCCGGCCACACCCTGGATCTGCCGGGAGAGGACGTCTTCGAAGGGCACAAGTCCGCTGACTCGTCTCTCCCAGATGACGGCGCTCTCAACGGTTTTCCTTACTCCCCTCTGGGAGGACTGGCCCTTGAGACGAAGATCGACGCCCTCCCACTATGGCTCTCCCCGTTTCAGGAAAGGCCAGGGGCATCGCTTCGGCGGTCTTCCCCTCTGCCACAAGCGGCTCCACTCTCCACCGCTAGGGCTCTCTTCCTATATCTGCTAGACATCATTAAGAAGGCGGCAGACCAGAGAGGCATAACGATGCCGGCTGAACTCCCAGCCCCTGCTCGCGGCCTCTTGAGTGTGGATGTGCATGTCCAGGAGCCGCCGTCCAAGCTACCTGCACTAAGGCCGCGCTTTGCAGAGCTTCAGCGATTTGTGGAGGAGGCGCTCTCCCAGCCCAGGAAACTGAAGGCTCCGTTCTCCTACTACGCGCTGTTTACCCAGGTTCACGGCGACACAGAAGTGAGCTTCCCTTCGGTCCCACCCCTGGAACAGAGCCTGGCATCCGTCTTGCTTCCGAAGGTGACCTTCTTTGACCACTGGAAGCCCACGCCTCCGTCCCCCCGGGATCAAGTGTGTGCTCAGGTCACTGGCCGGTTGCACCAGTGTGCAGCCCAGGGCCTCGCAGCACAAAACATTGCCTTGCTAGCGTCCACCGTCTCCGCCATGGCCACTACTCTGGGGGCACTTCCCCCGGAGCTAGTCACGGAGATCGGCAAGGCTATGACTGCCATTCTCACCCTGACAACGCCGTCCACGGTGGCGCTGTCGAGCATAATGGCGTGGCAGACTGTGGTCCAGTGTCCAACATCTGACTCCACATGTCACAGCTACCCGCAGAGGTCAGACGCGAGCTCCTGTACATTGGGGGCCCCATAGCCCCCAACGGACTATTTGGGCCCCGCCTGCAGACAGCCACATCCCACATGAATCAGGCAGCCGAGAGTACGACTGCATACTCTCAAGCCTCGACCTCCATTTCTCATATATATACATATATACATATACCATATAGATAGCGGGAGCAAGCTTCCATCCAAAATAAGCAGTGCCGCGCAGATATCCTTATCCCCCGGCTTTTCCAGCGGGATGAGGAGGGCTCTGACCCGGTGACTGCTCCCGCCTTACATAGCAGTGACCGGCCTCTGCCCTTTCGACGAAGTCCTACCACGGGCTGTGCGACACGATTACATGTCTCGCACAGCGGCGGAATGGGCTCTGCGCTCCCTGTTGGCCATGCCAATAAGCAGCACACAGATATGCGCCCGCTCTCTGAGTGCAGCATGGAAGAGCTTGACACACATGGATCCATGGTTGTCAAAGCTGATCACACAGGGCTACACGCTCCAGTTCGCCTCCCCCCCACCCTGTTTTGCCGGCATGTTAGAGACAGCTATGTCATCTCCGGCAGAGACCGCTCCCCACACAGACAGTAGTTTATCTGGGTGTGGACAGACTCGATCACCATGAGAGCCAGGCTGTCAGCGCCAAAGCTGGATGCACTGAGCTCTCTGCTGTCACGCCACACTCGACAGTGTCGACGCTGTCTGTAATGTGTCTCCTGGGCATGATGTCTGCGAGTCACGTAGTAGTCCTCTTGGGTCTCCTCCACATGAGAAAGATTCAGAGGTGGTTCCATCGTCTGCGCTTCGACCCAATACGCCACAAGTGGCAGATGCTGACCATTCCTCCGTTGCTACAGTCGGATCTGGCATATTGGGAAATGTGCGACTCACAGGTAGTGGGGGGGAGATGGCCATCTTCCTCTCTCCCACACATAAACTGCCTAGAGGTGTCCACGGTGCTGAAAGCGTTAATGCACTTCACCCCACTGGTAGCGGGGAGACAGGTCATCGTGCGAACAGACAACATTACAGCAGCAGCATTACAGCATAATAATGACAGTTTGTTTTTTTATCAAAATAATATATTATTTGATACATTGACTTGTCAGGTCAAATGAGGAGAGGAATTAGTCTATGTTCTGCTTGTGAACCCTGCGTTGCAGGTGGCATTGACTACATCAGCTTCACCCTAACCCAATAGCGACAGCCCTTAAAGGGCGAAGCCTATACGAAATAGAACGATTATTACGTTATTGTAACTCCAGATTCTATGAGTATAGGTGCAGCCCTCTAAGGTTTGGGCCACCTGCTCCACTAACATTGGCTGAAGAAAATGCTGATGTTGGGAGCAGAGCAACGATTCCGCTCCTGTGATAAACAGTATCTGCGGACGTAGTTGAAGCCCGTGCTGGGCACAAGGGCGGGAAAGAAAATTTTCACGACTGCGCATGCGCGAAGGGATAAACCCAATAGCGACAGCCCTTAGAGGGCTGCGCCTATACTCATAGAATCTGGAGTTACAATAACGTAACTATCGTTACAAGTGATTTTTAAAACCAAAGTCCGAGCGGCACTAGGGTATGACCTGTCTACAATCAGAGCTGACCTACAATCTGTGAAAACATGACTCACGAATGAGAAAGCTGCTTCAGATGCCAAGTTTGCTTTACCCAAAAAAGGAAACAGTAAGAATAGGGATAGGTTAAATTGCTAAGTTAAGGTTTGCATGGGTCCAAAATGTTGGACCAGATCTGAAACCTACCCTATGGTCGACCTGAAGACACCCCATTAGAGCAGCAGTACGTGCTATCAATTAACAAGCAGCTGCAGACGAACAGAGCAGCAATATTGAAATTCCTGCTTTAACCCACTGCACCAACAATAAAACATTCTGCGGTCAGCTGGGTTATAGATCGATAGAATCTAACAAATTTACTATCTGTCAATCAAATTCCAAAAAGTAATTGTCATCTAATAGCATACGTTTTTACATAGGCTATTGATTTCCTAAAATATTTTCTTGCGCAGTCATAAGATACTGCGTAGCTGATACTGAGTTTGGATCCATTCAGATCCATTTGGGTATTAGTCATATTGACACAGACTGGAGAGTATGATTTGGATTGGGGTCCTGGGTCGGTTCTCCATTCCTCAGAACCTAAGGGACCAGTGAAGACCATTAGTGCAAAGCTGTGCAAGTAACCAAAAGGAGGTTTCTGGTGTATTAGAATAAAGAGCTGTATAACACATGGGATAAATATGTCATAAATAGGGATGCACCGATCCACATTTTTTCACTTCTGATCCCGATACCTGAATTTGGATATCGGCCGATACCGATACTATTCCGATACCAGAGCTGTTTGCTTTAATATTATTATTATCATTATTGTTGATTTTATATGATGCTGAAATAAACTCCTCAATGGGCAAGTATGATATGTACGTACGTACGTATGCATGTATGTCCCAAAAGGAAACTTAAGGTAAGTATAAGGTCAGAAAAGGAAGTCAGAAAAACAGGAAAAATCTTAAAAACAGATAAGCAGCTGTAAGGGTTTCAAATTGATTGTCATGTCAATATTTATTACATTCCCAAAATGTCAAATACTTGAGTCTTGAAATATAAGAAAAGTGCAAGTGTAAAAATCTTACACACACACACACACACACACACACACACAATCAATAAAACAGTGTGTGAACAGCGCAAATCAAGCACACTGGCTCTTGTAGCATCAACAAATCAAGGTTTTAAAATGTAAAATATTTGAAATATAAGAAAAGTGCAATAACTGTAAACATCTTACACACACACTTAGTTACACACACACACACACACACACACACACACACACACACCTCTGTTTTCACGGCTGAAACAGCGGCCGCCGGGACACGTACGATCCGGGGTCTCTGGGGGACGCAACAACGGGGAAATGAAACGCCAAAAGCCGGTGACAACACCGGGACAGACGGTTGTGAAAGTCCTGTTTTGTTTTTGCATTTTGCTGTCTTGCTCTGCGGTGTTTCCACTGTGAAGTATTTCCAAACAGCGGACACACAGGATAGCATCAAGCTAGCCACAATGCTGGTCATGCTACTATCCTGCTAGCTGGCTGCAAACTGCGGAATGGATTTCCTAAGCGGGGGCGTGTCTCATAACTCTGTGTCTCATTGAGCCGCGCCTCCGTTCAGGAAATCTATTCCACAGTTTGCAGCCAACCAGCAGACCAGCCGGCAGGAATCACTTTTGGAGGAATTTCAGCAGACAACGTTAAAGTGCAGACATGGCTCGTGGTATCGGAAATCTCCGCAGGTTGGATCGGGAAAATCCGATACCTGAATTAACGCTGGTATCGGTCCCGATACCGATACTGGATCGGATCGGCCCCATCCCTAGTCATAAATATTAGAATTAGAACAAATTAAGACTGCAGTCTGGAAACACGGACAATTTTAAAGCAGCAGCCTACAATGTAAGAAGAGCAGTAAAGGAGGCAACAAGGGACTACGGGAAGAGAGTGGATCTACAATTGCAATGTGGGAGGGTCTAAGAACTATGAAATATTAAACGACTGGTCAAAGATAACATCTGCTCCTCACTACCCAGCCCTACCCAACAGAAGACACCATAGCACACTTTCCACACTGCCCTATCTCACCTGGAGAAGAAGGGAGCTATGTGAGCATTTTTCCAATTTGGAATAGATTTTATCGAACATTCTTGGGAAATACCACAATGTCATTTCCCAGTTATCAACCAAGGCAGCAGCAAGTAATCAACTTGAACTGCTCTCATTTTCAGTCGTGGAAATAACAATGGTCCATCATCCATCTTGACGTCAACAGGCATTCAAAGGTCTTCTTTGTCTAACAAAATGTTAGCACTTTCTCCTAGCATGCTCTGAAATCTCTGGACTAACCTCAAATTTGCTGTGGGGTTGTACAGAACAGAACTGGTATGGTACTGTGTCAATTAGTTCTGCCTCACTCTATTACTGTTATCAATGCTTTTCACTATTGATACCGCAGGGCCATAACCAACACAATGACTTTTGACTTTTCAGCAGCTCTTCTTCAAGCTCTACACTCTGCTTCAAACACGGAGCTTTGAGTCAGAGATCATGTCTTCCTCTGATGCCAACAGATCTACATGGCGTGCTCTCCTTCTTACTGTGTGTTTGTATTTCTTCTCAGTCATGACCAGTGTCTTCATCGTGGCAGGATCGCTGGCTTTGGTCATAGCAGGGGCCTGTTGGGTCAGGTAAGATATGTATTCCTCCCTTTCTACACTACTGCATGTAACACTCTTTTAGGAGTCTCCCTTTTAGGATTTGACAATATATATTTGATTTTATAGATTTAGATTTCCATTCAGTATTATGAATTGAGGCTTTGAGATTATAAAATACATGTTGAATATTGATAGAAACAATGGACAACTGCAATTTAGGGCTGAAACTGACGATGTTTTCATTACTGATTAATCTGCCAATTTCTTTCTCGATCAAAACGGTTACTTTGTTTATAAAATTTCAGAAACATACCTGTTATAATTTCCTAGATCCCAAGGAGATGTCTTCAAGTTGCTTGTTTTGTAAGTCTAAAGCAGTCTAAAACAAAGACTTCTGTGTACTATCATAGAAGACAAAGTAAACTAGTCAATATTCATATTTGAGCCACTGGAACCAAATAATTCTTGGCATTTTTGCTTAAAACAAATAACCAATTATCAAAATGAATATCCTGTCAATCAAATAATTAATTTAGCCTTTGTGTTTGTGCTTCAATCAAAAATAAATTCTGTATACTGTGTTGTTATCAAAAACTTGCATTGGTCAGCATCTGGTCCTTTAGCATTTAGTTTTATATCATAATTTAAAGTGCTGCTCCACTAACTTGGTATTGCAGATTTATAATGTTGTAAAACCTAGACAGCAATGCATGCCAATCAATTCCAAATGCTTTCAAAAACATCAGAAATGAAGTGCTGTATACCTCTTGCTTTATGATTCACCATTTGCAAGTGGGTCCCTTTATAAAAACTTTTTTACAGATTGCAGAAAGGTGTGCATTTAACTCAGAAGATGGACTACCCTGCATATAGGCTGATGAGAGCCCAAGCCTTTGACAATTTGGTGAGTAGAACATTTCTGTAATCTGTTTCCTTCTTACATGGAAAGAAACTTACTTTGGTACTTGGACAGGTGGGGGACAAAACATGGTAAAAACACTTTTCAATCAATGCCGTTGATATCTTTGTGTACCTATGCAGAAAACTACTACTACTATCATTTGTTTAAGTTAAAACAATGGATCAACAAGCGGTCGCATGCACTGGCCTTCCCACAGAGACTTATCACCCCACTGCAGTTCCCTGCAGTTCTCAGCTTTATGTTGTGTTTTAGCCTCTTACAGCTAATTGTTTTAGGTTTTACGGACCACCAGCAGCAGGCAGTGGTTTTCAGCAAATATGAAATGCTCTGGAAACCCACTCTACATTACCTGCTCAGCACCAAACAGCAGACAAATACAGTGGAGCATTAGGCAGCTAAATGCAGCTTTTTTTCTTAGCAAACAACAATGATAGCAGATTACGAGCATTTGGATGCTTGTTTCTTATTTAACTAATGAGAAGGAAAACTTGATTTTCTTGAAAATAATCCATCATGGTCATAACTATATGCTGATGCTCTGTTGAGTTATGTAAATCTTTTAGAAACATTTGATGTAGCTAATGACCTTTGTTTCACATGACTACATTTGTAGCTATTTTGATAGAAGTTGATTGGCTTTTATAATTAACACAATTGACGTATGAAAACCTAAGATCGGTGGAGTCTGTGGATGATCCTGACTAAGTTTTGGGACAATTGGCCACTGGAAAAAAGATGCAGATGACTTGACAGATTAAAATGGTGAAAGAATTTTGACTCTAATCCAAGGCGTTTTCAAGATAGTTGCAAAAACAGTGAGTGGTTAATGAGTGTCATTTTCTTTGGCTGAGGAGTGGGTGGAATTTGCAACCCACCTGCCAATCGTTGGTGTTTCTAGGTCTTATGGTTTTTGCTGCACAAACAGAAAAATGAAATGAATGAAATTCACACAGTAGACGCTTGTGAATATAATATCCTTGCGCCTTGATCCTTGATTTTCTGAATTGATTCGATTCCAATTCACAAGGTCCCGAATAGATTTTTTTTCCAGATTCAATTTAATTTTCGATTTGATATCAATTAGGTTAGGAACATTTCAGTTACAGTACCAATTTAACCTTAAATTTGAAGGCAATTCTACAATTGTACAAGGTTCCCTCTAACCTGCTGCATTCATAAGTGTCAATGTTGACATACACAGAACTGACCCCAAAGCAGTTACATACATGTACTGTTTATGTAACATGAACACACAATAAAGTGCATCTCTACAGACTCTCCACTCATTGAGTATTGAGTGACATTTTCATTCAGATATCTTGAGGTGACAGAGGGACCCCTTTGAAAATGGCCATGCCAGTTTAACCCCTCACCAAAATGTAGCCTAACTTTGGAGGGTTATTTAACACCCATTCCCGACAAGCTAGCATGACATAGTTGGTACCAATGATTCCTTAACTTCCATTGAAAAGAAAGATTGATTCTTGGATTTCATGAATCAATTTTGTATTATTCAAATGAAAATGGATTTAAATTGGAATTTTTTTTTTTTAACCCAGCCCTAGAAGAAAGAATATTGAGAAGAAAAACAATAGGACTCCAGTGTGCTTCACTGCTTGGACCCCTAATTAATGTTGCTCTGTCGGCTGAATCTGTAACTAAGCAACATTTTAACACGTTCACCATGTTGTATTTACAGCTTTTTCCAAAAAACAACTATTGCAGCTATTATGTTGGATAACTACAACCCCAAATCAGAAAAAGTTGGGACAGTATGAAAAACACAAATAAAAAAAGTAGTGATTTCTAAATGTACTTTGACTTGTATTTCATTGCAGACAATGTAAACACAAAATATTTCATGTTTTGTCCGGTCAACTTAATTTCATTTGTAAATATACATCCCTTCCTGTCATTCAGACCTGCAACACATTCCAAAAAAGGTTGGGACAGGAGCAATTTAGGGCTAGTAATCAGGTAAATTGGTTAAATAATGATGTGATTTGAAACAGGTGATGTCAACAGGTGATTGTAATTATGATTTGGTACAAAACCAGCATCCACGAAAGGTCTAGTCCTTTAGGAGCAAAGATGGGCCGAGGATCGCCAGTTTGCCAACAAATACGTGAGAAAATTATTGAAATGTTTAAAAACAATGTTCCTCAAAGAAAGATAGGAAGACATTTGCTTATTTCACCTTCAACAGTGCATAACATAATTAAAAGAGTCAAGGAATGTGGAGGAATTTCAGTGCGTAAAGGACAAGGGCACAAGCCTAAGCTGAACAACCGTGATCTCCGATCCCTCAGGCGGCACTGCATCAAGAATCGTCATTCATCTATAAGCGATATCACCACATGGGCTCAGGACTACTTTGGCAAACCTTTGTCAAGTACCACAATACGTAGTTACAGCCACAAATGCCAGTTAAAACTGTACTGTGCCAAAAGGAAGCCCTATGTTAACAGTGTCCAGAAGTGCCGTCAACTTCTCTGGGCTCGGAGGCATCTGGGATGGACCATCACACAGTGGAAACGTGTACTGTGGTCAGATGAATCAGTATTTCAGGTATTTTTTGGGAGAAATGGACGCCTTGTGCTCCAGACCAAAGAAGAAAAGGATCATCTAGACTGTTACCAGCAACAAGTCCAAAAGCCAGGGTCTGTCATGGTATGGGGTTGTGTCAGTGCCCTTGGCAAAGGTATCTTGCACTTCTGTGATGGCACCATTAATGCTGAAAAGTACATAGAGATTTGGGAGCACAATATGCTGCCCTCAAGAAGACATCTTTTCCAGGGACGTCCATGCATATTTCAACAAGATAATGCAAAACCGCATTCTGCACACATTACAAAGTTCTGGCTGCGGAGGAAGAGGATACGGGTACTTGACTGGCCAGCCTGCAGTCCCGACCTGTCTCCAATAGAGAATGTGTGGCGCATTTTGAAGCGCAAAATGCGACAACGAAGACCCCGTACTGTTGCCCACCTTAAGACTTGTTTGCAGGAAGAATGGGACAAAATTACACTTGAAACACTTCATCACTTGGTGTCTTCAGTCCCTAAACGTCTTTTAAGTGTTGTGAAAAGGAATGGCAACATTACAAAGTGGTAAATGCTTTACTGTTCCAACTACAGTACATTTAGAAATCACTACTGTATTTTTTTATTTGTGTTTTCCATACTGTCCCAACTTTTTCTGATTTGGGGTTGTATGTAAATAACCATCAAAAAAATTCATATTTCTCATAAACCGTATTATAGTGATAGTAAAAACAGTAAGTGTAATAATTGTTTCAAAATTTCAATACTTATTATGATGGGGTGGCAGCTGTGGCTCAGGTGGTAGAGTGGTCGCCTACTAATTGGAAGGTTAGTGGTTCAATCCCCGGCCCTGCAGTCCCATGTCGAGGTGTCCTTGGGCAAGACGCTGAACCCTGAATTGCTCACAATGCTACGTCTTCGGTGTGTGAATGGTTCCTGTACTGTTTTTAAGGCGCTTTGAGTAGTTGTTAAGACTAGAAAAGCGCTATATAAATATAGTCCATTCACATTAGTGGTACTGCTGTTATAATATTACTCAGTAATACATCCCTACCCAAAGCATTTTGATGTTGAGTGTATTCTTATTCTGTATAATGGTTTACCAGAACCTGGAAATACAGTGCCAAAATGAAAGTTGAACTGTTAACTGTTGTCAGCTACAAAATAACCTAAATCTATGTGTTTAACAGAGAACAGAGAAAGTTTTAAATAGGCCAGCATATCATAACATGTTAATTTTATACTTTTTGGGGTTAATGTTGGACGCCTAACAATGTGATCCAACAATTTCTTGCTGGGCAGCAATCTAAAAGGAAAAACGCACCCGTCCTTTAAGCGGTTTCAGAACTTGAACATGTGTAGAAAGTACACTTGCTCTGAAGTCAGTCGACTGAATAGTTTGACCGGATGTGGATGAATACCACTGAGTTTCTAATATCCCCTCTGCCCCTCGGTGTGTTCTAGCCTGGGGATAAGAAGCTGGCCCACAGTGCCCAGATGTACCACTACCAGCACCAGAAGCAGCAGATGCTCTCCCTGGAGAAGTGAGTCACCACCCGAGCCCAGACGCGCTCATCTCTTCTGGGCATGTGTGTGTCTCTTGTCCCTCCCTGCCCTCTCTGCCTCATCGAATCTGTGTTATCCTCTGTGTGTGTGTGTGTGTGTGTGTGTGTGTGTGTGTGTGTGTGTGTGTGTGTGTGTGTGTGTGTGTGTGTGTGTGTGTGTGTGTGTGTGTGTGTGTGTGTGTGTGTGTGTGTGTGTGTGTGTGTGTGTGTGTGTGTAGACAAAGGGATGATCCAAAAGTTCCTGACTCAGCAGCATCGACCGATGAGGAGAACGAGGACGGAGATTTCACAGTGTATGAGTGTCCTGGATTGGCACCTGTGAGTAAACGCTGCATTATTACAGTATCCTATTGTAAGTTAATACTGCTGAATCAATGCTGTCAGTAGAAAGCCCTTAACCAGAAATCAGGAACAAAATTATGGCAAATAACTAAATATTGTATTTTAAAGGTCCCATGACATGGTGCTCTTTGGATGCTTTTATATAGTCCTCAGTGATCCCCTAATACTGTATCTGATGTCTCTTTCCCGAAAGCCAGTCCCACAATGAGCTTTCCTTTAGTATGTGCCATTCAAGGGGGCAAGCCTGCCTCCTCAGAGTGAAGCCTCCTATGGCGCCATTTTGATGCTAATAAACCATCACCCCCGTTAGCATCCCATTGACTGCCATTCATTTTGGCGTCACTTTGACAGTGAATAACTTTACATCTTAAAGACTTCATTTGTCCATTGTTTATTTCTAAAGAAACACAACAATGTATAAAAGGTTCCATTACCTTGTATCTCACGTTATGGCTCCGTAGTAGACATTTTAGTAAAAATAGGCTAACGATTGTGTCATAACCACGCAACTTACTGTCGCATAGTAGAGGAATTACCGTATAGTACAGGAGAAGCTCGCAGGCAGTTTTGACTTACATTAGCTGTTTAGTTTAATTGCTACTATTAACTAGTATTTTAGTTAGTAGTAATTATCCTGTGCCTATGTTATCTCCTTACATATACCTACGCTCTCCGTCTCTGCAAGATTGGGAATGATTGAGATTTCTCTTGGCACAGCTACCAGAAGACTTACAATGTTCAGACACGTTGCTCACGTCACATCTACGGCGGCAAGCTCAGTTTGCAGCTGCGCAGTAACGCTCAACCATCACCGGAAAAGTGCTTCTAATAGACTACACTCGTCTCCGTCCAGAGCAACGGGATATGTTGGTCCATTTTATATACTGTCTTTGGTGCCATTTCTGTGTCTGTAGCTATTGAGGAGGAGAGAGGGGGGGGCTTGACCAACTGCCACTTTGCTCGTTTGAAAGCCATGATGTCTCTCTCTTTCTCATGGGTTGGCCAAATTCTCTGGGCGGACAAAGCAGAGAAAGGGGAGGTAACCTTTCCCCTTACGACGTCATAAGGAGCAAGATTCCCGATCGGCCCATCTGAGTTTTCATTTTCTCAAAGGCAGAGCAGGATACCCAGGGCTCGGTTTACACCTATCACCATTTCTAGCCACTGGGGGACCATAGGCAGGCTGGGGGAACTCATATTAATGTTAAAAAACCTAATAAAGTGAAATTTTACCTTTAAGTCATGATATAAATTAAATGTAAAGCTGCACTGATCAATCTTTTTTTTTAATTAACAATGGCTCAAATGGCTATGTGAAAGATGTCTCTCATAATGACAAACACAATTAGGCTATTCCTTCAGCTCTATGGATCATTTTAGCTTTTTGTAGCTCGTTTTTATTTTCTAGCTCACAATCAAGCTCTTAACAACCTTGTTTCAAGCAGCAGCAGTCAAGTGTGAAAAGGCTCAGTTGCTTAGCACCAAACAGCAGACAACATAAGTAATGTTAAAGAAGTAGATATTTTTCTCAGGAGTTGATGGAGACCACCAGAGCTAAAAGGAGCATGACTATTAGACTTACATCCATCAGGTGGACACAAACTAATGAATGCTAATATTGCTCTTTTTCTGCATACAGTATAAATGTAGATCATATATATATGTAAGATAGAATAGTCTTGTATTGTCATTGTACATGTACAACGAAATTGGATACAGTCCTATCAGTGCGAAACATTAGCAAAAGTGCAAAACAGGTGGATAAATAAATGTAAAAGAGCCCCTAAAAGTCACTATAAAAATATATAAAAAGAAAGTAAATAGACACAAACACAGACATACCAAACATACAAGGCATTCACTGCACGATTCATTCTTAATACGCAAGTAGCGCAGTTATGGCTTTTGGATAAAAACTGTTTCTGAGTCTGTGTCCGTGTTTTTATTGTCCTGAAAGTCTTCCCGAGGGCACTAGTTCAAACCAAGAGTGTCTGGGGTAAGACGGATCTTTTAGTATGCCCTGGGCTTTTCTGAGGCAGGAACTGTAAAGATCTTCCAGGGAGGGGAGAGGGCAGCCAATGATCTTCTGGGCAGTGGTGATGACCCCCTGGAGCGCTTTCCTCTCAGGCATACCACACACAGATACAATATGTTGTGTTTTCTGCTTGTTCTGCTGCCCCCAAGTGGCCAACAATATATTAATTCAACTTTAAATTAAAGGATTTGTTACTTTAGTTGTTTCCTTCAAACACTTTTGGTTCAGTACTTTCAGAACCATATGTAATCCGTATGGACATGAACCAAAACACTAGATGTGATCTGCATTTCCACACAGACAGCACTCCTAAATGTCCAAAGCTTCATTTCAAACTGGTTCATGTCTTCGATACATGCCTCGAAGCAGGGGGTTCACGGGTAACATCACTAGAAAACACAATTGATATTTAGTGTTATTTTTGGCATTAAAAAATAAATTCTGGCCTGGCAGGGGTTACCGTCAATTATAGGGGAAACACTGCATATATACCTTTTTAATGATTACAGATGCTGCCTTCAGTAATGTATTCTGCTATGCTCTCTGCTATGTTCACATTTTAAAGAATGTAATTGATATTTATTATCATATTTATTTCACCCACCCACAACTATCTGCTATTAATCGGAATGTTAATTTTTATGACCCAACCTGCCCGATCTGTGGATCAACCGCAGTGCTGCAATCTATCTGAATAATGCACCCTGTAAATAGTAGGGATCGACTGATTTATCGGCCGGCCGATATATCGGGCCGATATTTGCGTTTTTTACGTGTATTTGCATCGGTCAGGCATCCACAAAGGCAGCTCTGTGTTGCTAGGGACGCTCCCGTTCACATGCAGTCAGACCATGCACTGCCCCTCCCCCACTAGCAGAGTGCTGGAACTCTGCTAAGACAACAGTGAGTTTTAAACTTTCAAATCATCTTTTAACTGTTTGACTTAGCTGAAATATTGCCTTGCACTTAGCTGTTACAAACACTGGTCATAGGATTAAGTAATGACGACTTGTTTCCTTTCTATTTTTGGGAGTTTGATTCAGCGATCATCTGGCTGACACACACCACAGCGTCCAGACACACACACAGCTAAAGAGCACACATACACCAGACAGCTGGGCGGAGTTGCCATCGCAGTCAGAGCGCAGTCCCCCGCTCAAGAAGAGCATAATGATGACAGATATGTTTTATACGTAGTTGAATATTAATTAGTGTTAACGTTTTTCATGTACCAGGCATACGCGTTGTTCCGTGGTATTTTTGGGAGTATTCAGCGGCTGAGGTTTGGACACGTATGTGTGTGTCTCTGTGTCTCTCCGAAAGACACACACAACACACGTTGGACATAAGTACACCGTGTTGTGTTTAGAGCCGCTTGCTGACGTTATCATTATCAATCCATTTCAATGGTGGTTGAGTTTTTCAGTCAGCATCAGCTACCAAACGTGTGTGTGTGTGTGTGTGTGTGTGTGTGTGTGTGTGTGTGTGTGTGTGTGTGTGTGTGTGTGTCTCAGTGGGACACACGCATCACAGCGATAATATGAGAGTGCTGCTTTTAAAAGTCTGAGATATATTTGATACATGGTTGAATATTTATACCTTTTAAAGGTCCCATGACATGGTGCTCTTTGGATGCTTTTATATAGACCTTAGTGGTCCTCTAATACTGTATCTGATGTCTCTTTCCCAAAATTCAGCCTTGGTGCAGAATTACAGCCACTAGAGCCAGTCCCACAATGAACTTTACTCAGGACGTGCCATTTCTGTGTCTGTAGCTATTGAGGAGGAGAGAGGGGGGGGCAAAGTGGAGGGTGGGGGTGTGGCCTTGACCAACTGCCACTTTGCTCGTTTGAAAGCCATGATGTATCTCTCTCATGGGTTGGCCAAATTCTCTGGGCGGGCAAAGCAGAAAAAGGGGAAGTAACCTTCCTCCTTATGACCTCATAAAGAGGAGATTCCAGAACGGCTCATCTGAACTTACTTTTTCTCAAAGGCAGAGCAGGATACCCAGGGCTCGGTTTACACCTATCACCATTTCAAGCCAATTGGGGACCATAGGCAGGCTGGGGGAACTCATATTAATGTTAAAAAACCTCATAAAGTGAAATTTTCATGCCATGGGACCTTTAACGTTGATGCAGTTTAGAACAGAAACTTGAACAATTTGTTGCTTACTGTGCATCTGACATCACATTATTTTCCTCTGCTGATTTATGTTCTGTGGTTGACAAATCTGGCAACTTCTTTTACATTTTTGGTTAGACCTACTAGTGTGTAGTCTTTGCATATTAGGCGGCATATTAGCCTTAGACATGCTCATTTTATTTTATGTAGAAAATTGAGGGAGCAAAAGCAGTATCGGCTCCAAATATCGGCTCACGAAAATCGGCAGCCCGTATCGGACATCGGCTAAGGCTGATGTAAAGAAATCGGTATCGGCACAAAAAAAATTTGTATCGGTCGATCCCTAGTAAATAGCAGAAAAATACTGTGCCATTGACTTATTTTGTTGGTTGTGCAATCGCTTTCTGCTGCATCAAGATAGGAATGCACCAACAATGTGCCTGACCACACCTCATTTTAGGACTAACACGCCCATGGGCGCAAGTACATTACACTACTTACACACAGTGGTCTGAAACTACCGATGACAGTTGCGCTGCATTGTGCGCTGCTTTGCGACTGAAGGAAGATGGAGCCTAAAAAGTCTGCTCTGAAAGAAAAAGGTCCAAAGCTGGGGCTGGGTATCTTTTGAAAGGTGATAATATATTAAATGTTTTCAGCTTCAAATTTGAAAGTTGAAAATTGAAAATATGACTAGCTCCAACACAGAATCAGTTACACTACCTTAATCCAATATGCTCTACTTTTTTATTCCATTTTTAAGATCATGAAGATACAAATAGGTACAGAAAGAATTATAATAAATTCAATTGTAAAAACATTAAAACAAACAAGTTTTTACACATCTGATCCCAAACTCAACTCAACTAAAACATAAGCATTTTAGAAAATGTAATCATCTATATCCCCCATCATCAAACGTCACTGAACCTGTCAATAACATGATTAAATACTAATAATAAAGTTACCGATGCTGGATGACACATTATTAGATATACTGTAAATGTGTGCATTCTTTAATAATAATAGTAATATCTTCATTAAATACATATTATTTATACTCCATAGATCCACACAATCTAATTCCTATTAAAAAAAACAAAAAATAAAATGTGTTTCTGATAATGAACTATGTTACCCAGAATGTATTTTTCTCTGTGTCCATCTTTTAGACTGGGGAAATGGAGGTGAAGAACCCACTGTTTGATGACTCCACCCTTCAAAGGTTCCACAAGTAAACCTGGACATTGAAATGCTTCACACTCCCAATGCAGCATTTGTGTGTACAAATAGTTGAATTTACACACATACACACACTCCACATACACTGCTTGGCTCAGTCCAACCCTTGAAATGGACAGGATGGAGAGTGTAAGGTACATAGAGGACAAAGACAATGATGAATGAGGCGCTCATGGACATTTAAAGGACGTCACAGTGCTATTTCTTTTATTGTTGATGCAGGACTGAATCTGGGACCAATGCCTCCAATTCTACAGCCACATTCTGTTCTTTCATCACTCTTTGTTCCTAGTTGTGTTAACAAAATTACAATCAGCCAATATCAAAGAACTCAGAATAACTTCAGACAAGTAGCAGACATGCATATTGAATATAATATTCTGTGTTGATAGGAGCAGAGTCCAGCCACTGAGCTACGACTCAGTTTTTCTATCAGTTCATTGATTGATAGATCTTCATTAATAGCCATGTTTATTAATCAGTACTCTTGAATTCATTGAGTTCTTACTGCAGGCTTTGGTTTTATTTAAGCATTTTTAAAAATGCGATTTTAATATTTCATGACCACACCGTGATCTTTGTCAGTATGTTATGTAGTCATTGTGCTCTCAGTCCAGTTCCTCTATGCATGAATTGATGACAGTGTGTTATGAAACATGAGAGTCAATTTGCATTTACAGTTCTTACAAGTTTCTTGTGCAAACTTGCTATATTTAACATATAACTTGAATGATTTCAAAGTAATTTGAAACCTTTTTACCTAGAACTCTGAAACAGAGCAGGTCCATCCTGTATACATGGTATCTCACTAACATGGCTTGTCCCCATGGTTATTGTGATCTGTAAATAGCTGCTAACGTGTACAGGAAAGAGATCTTACCTCACATGGCTCACACGTTCCGCTAGATTCCGGAGTGCTGTGTCAAATCTTGAACTGTTGTTTGTTTCCTTATCGTTGACTATATTTACAGGGTTCCTACTCATGTGGAAAGGACAGGACGTGTCTCAGAAAGAAGTGATGTCCAGGTTTTGAAAACGTATTTGACCTGTTATATCAGTTATTGTGCATTATAGGTTTTAACTGAAATGTAATAGTTTTGTTGATTAAGGGGAAAGCAGAGCTTATCCGCACACTATAACATAGCTCCCGAATGTTTATTAGAAGTGAACAGGCAACGTTTAAATCCTACCAAGTCTTCACCAGGCAAAACATGAAAAAGGGGCAAGGTCCATGTAGGTATAAAACCGATTGCATAATATCAAGAACAACCAATCAAGCTAAATGCTTTAGATTATTACTTTCAGTATGATAAGACACAGTCATAAAACAAATCGGTATCATAGAAATCAAAATAAACTAAAATGCTGACAATATTTAAATATATTTTAAACTATTTCAAAGAGAGGGGACACAGCATAATATTACAACATAAGCCAAGATTAAATGATAGAAAATAATTGTAAAGGGAGTAAAAATCCATTACATTCACCAGCCAAGAGGTGATTAGTTGACTAGAAGCTGGGAGAAACAGTCTGGCTTTGTCAAAATTTAAAAATTATCCCTGCTAACGTAATAGCTCTCCCACAGTGGAATAGCATATTAAACTGCATTTGACCTGCACACATACACCTACAATATGTTAAAAATATATTTATATATCTACGGCGCATATAAGGAGTATTAACACAGGATACTTTAACTGTGTTGTAAAGAAGTTTTAATCAAACCTACTGAGGTTGTGGAACACAATGGACTATTTATGGTTGGTGGGATGAAGGATTACCTGTAAAGATACAATTCTCATATTGTTTGCCTTTCTAAATGTTCCATAGCTCTGCTGTCCCTTCAGCAGTGCTGAGAGCTAAACAAAAACAATGAGCTGGTTGTCTTGTTTTGGCAATTGTCTCTCTAATGACAAATGGGTCTTGTGAAGGAATTCTCGAACAAATAACTACTTAAGCTAGCTATCTTTGATACGGACTGTTTTCAGACTCTATATAATGGGTTCTAAACACTAAGGAGAACTTCTTTACCACCATGGTTAGCATGCATGTGGATATACCAGAGCTGAAATGAAATAAATATTTATATAATCTGAAGTGAAACGTGGTTTGTTGTTTTTCCTTTTTCAGAAAATAACCACTAATCACAATTTTAAAATGTCTTGTACTTTTCTGTCATATTTAAAGGATTCATTCACTCACACTTTTTGGATTAACATATGGAAAACAGCGACTATGTAATCTAGAAGGCGCGGCGGACCTGTCCAGCTGCCTCCATGTCATCTTTGTGAACAATGTACCGGTATGCTATTTTAGGTATTTTTACAATGTTGCTGCATTTATTTTGGACAAGATAACGACCATGAGACACTGAGGATAGGGAAATCAACTCACCACTGTGTGAACTCTCCTGCTGATTGTGCTAACTTGCCATTTGAGATTTGTAAATGTAAATATCAAAGGAAACACCAAGGAAAATGTTTGAAAATATTATTGACAAATATTATTATTATTCAATTATTTGTGTTTGTTTCTTCAGAACAAACAAGAAACACAAACACAATCATCCTATAACATCCATCCTTCCCTCCCCAGAGACTGGCGAGCACAGACAGACAAAAAAGTACCACCATATAAATATGCAGAGGCATAAAATGTCACGCTTATATCAATAATGGTACTATGGATAAAAAAAATTTATAGTCTCGCTTTGCCAGACCTTCCTCCACAGCACTGCGAAGGAGGGTCTGGCTAGTCCACACAGCAATCCAGAAGGGGAGAAAAACGTGCTCTCGTTTATTGGCATTTATTTAAACCAATCGCAATCGTCTTGGGCGGTGCTAAGCGCCGAGCAGAACTGCAGTGCTGCTGCAAAATAGCCTCGGGAAGGAACTTGTTTTGGTGGAACTTTTGTATGTTCAAAGGTTGTTTTAGTCGTGCAACAGAAAACTCAGATTGGACAGATAGTCTAGCTAGCTGTCTGGATTTACCCTGCAGAGATCTGAGGAGCAGTTAACCATAGTCCTCAGAAATCCACCAGAGTTTAAAATTACAACACAAAGAAAGCGGAAGGTAATGGGACATCCGAAAATGGACATCCGAAAAGAATGACATCTGGCGGAATTTCCAGCAAGACGAGAGCTATCCCGGAAGCGGTGCATCATGGATATTGACTAAGAAGTAGTAACTGTTTGGAGATTTAATTTTAATTTTGTCTATCCTGCAAACTTTTGTTTTCAAGCAATTTGATTTTGGATTCCAGATCTCAAATTATATCCTGTGCTTCTTTTGTTTTCCCGAATGTGTAGCTTATAATTTGATCTCTAACATCTCCACATAGACCAGTGATACAGCTGCATGATCCAATATGACTGTACTGTTAAAATGGCAGCCTCTGATATTAGAAAGAAGTTCAGCAGACACCAGAATGCAGCCCTGTGTAATAAAAAGTCCAATATGTGATACTGTCAGCTAGCGTTTAAATGGTTACTGCAGTCCAAATTCAAAATACTGAAAAGAGTGGTCTCCCCCGGCACCTCCTTCCCAGCGTCAAAGTTCGTGGGAGTTGCCAGGTTGAGAACGCTAAACCCAACGTCACACAATGTCAGTGTTAGCTTGATGCTAGTCACGCATTGCCAGACATTACTCCGCAGCGGATTTGCTAGATGCTGCTATGTTGACGGTTAATAAAGGACGTGCTCGCACGGAGCTCTGTACCCGGCTGACAGTCACATTTTATGGACTAACCGTTACAACAACGACCGCTAAAAAGACAGCGACCTTGCGGAGCTTTGTGGCCGGCTGACAGCCACCTTTTCTCTGCTTAATGTCACTGCAACAGCCGCTAAAAAGACCACGACCTCAGGTCGTCTGTATCCATGGCACAGTCACTGTCTGTCGGCTACGCCCGCTGAACAGAAGCGGGTGAACAATTTCGGGTGGTCGGGAGATTGTCGGTACTGCTAATTCCAGACCTGATATACAGCTTGTCTATACACTGTACAGTCAGTACACACATTATGGTTGCGTGCCAGTTTGTAAGAAAGTGGGAATCATCTTTCTGTCAAACATATAACATTAACCTTGAAGCTGACAATGGTAATGTTAGCCACAATAACATAACATAACGTTACATACATTGCAACGACCTGTAGAGAACACTGTCCCAATCCAACAGTTCAGGCTATGTTGCATGTTTCCATTATGAGGCAGTTTACTTTGGTCAGTTTATGCAGTTGTCTACAGTTCCATGAAATACATTCAATTAAAATATCTGTCGTTTTTTACAGCGGGTAACAATAAGAAAGCTGAAATAACCAAACTGATAAAATCCCTTTTTTTGTTCTGCATATTGGTGAGCCTCCTTGTTTCATCATATTTTGAGACTGACATGGAGGATAAAACAAGAAGACATTAAGGTTGATGAATAAAGTTGGTACCATAGTAAACAGAGAGAATGTCCCTAAACCCCAAACATGAACATGCCTGATTTGAACATACGGGCAGCCATAAACCCTTCAATATGTTCCTTTTACTGCTTAAAAAAGGTCCACACCATAATGAGGAACCACTCTTCTGCATTTACTTACAAAACTCCTGTTCACGTTGCTCTCTAAATTAAAATTAATCCACGTCTTTTCCAGGAATACTTAACGTTACAACTTGTGTCATACAAACAATATACGCCATTTGTAGCTGTTTTAAACTTTAACTAATGACTTAAATCTTTCATTTTGCAGTATGGTGCAAACATAAAATTGTGTAAAAAAGTGTATTGAAGACAGTCATGGTGAAAAGCTGTCTGGCGGGGAAGATGATCCAATGTTTAAGGAGTCACCTGTCACACAGTTTATTTCTCACGCTGTCATACTGCCTTTCCTGTTGATAAACATCTGCTGATAAGTCCGGGAGAAATCGTATACTGAGCCTTCCTCTTTCTCAGGTATACCCAGTATGCGGGCTTCTGCCCTCCAAGTCAAGATGATACTTTTTAGTTTACTTTTAAAGTGCTCCTATTATGCTCATTTTCAGGTTCATAATTGTATTTAGAGGTTGTACCAGAATAGGTTTATGTGGTTTCATTTTCAAAAAACTATATTTTTGTTGTACTGCACATTGCTGCAGCTCCTCTTTTCACCCTGTGTGTTGAGCTCTCTGTTTTAGCTACCAAGTGAGGCATCTCACTTCTGTTCCATCTTTGTTCAGAGTCGTACATGCGAAGTAGCAAGGCAAGTACTACTAGCTAGTGAGTTGCAGAGTATGAGGGCGTGCCATGCTAGCAGCTAGGCGAGCATTATAACGCGTGCTACGAAGTGACGAGCGTTTGTCACGGAAGTAAAGGCTGGACTACAACAGAGCTGTTTGGAGCAGTTTGTGAACAGTGTTTTCTGTTGGAGATGGTAAGTGCCTTTGGGGTGGATTTTGGGCATTTTCACTTTGTAAACCTATAACATGCAGACAATGATATACAGTGGTATGAAAAAGTTTGGGCACCCCTGTACATTTTCATGATTTTCCTTTATAAATCATTGGTTGTCTGGATAAGAAATTTCAATTAAATATATCATATAGGAGACAAACAGTGATATTTGAGAAGTGAAATAAAGTTTATATGATTTATGGAAAATGTGCAATGATTATTTAAACTAAATTAGGCATGTGCATAAATTTAGGCACCCTTGTCATTTTATTGATTTAAATACCTTTAGCACTAATTATTAGAACTCAAAATTGGTTTGGTAACCTCAGTGACCCTTGACCTCCATAACACAGGTGAATCCAATCATGAGAAAGGGTATTTAAGGAGGCCAATTGTAAGTATTTCTTCTCTGTGCATCTTCTCTGAAGAGTGGCAACATGGGATCCTCAAAACAACTCTCAAATGACCTGAAAAAAAGATTGTTCAACATCATGGTTTAGGGGAAGGATACAGAAAGCTGTCTCAGAGATTTAAGCTCTCAGTTTCAACTGTGAGGAACATTGTGAGGAATTGGAAGACCAGAGGCACAGTTCTAGTTAAGGCCCGAAGTGGCAGACCAAGAAAAATCTCAGATAAGCAGAGGCGCAGGATGGTGAGAACAGTCACAGTCAACCCACAGACCAGCTCCAAAGACCTACAACATCATCTTGCTGCAGATGGGGTCACTGTGCATCGTTCAACTATTCAGCGCACTTTACACAAGGAGATGCTGTATGGACGAGTAATGCGGAAAAAGCCTTTTCTCTGCACACGCCACAAACGGTGTCGCTTGAGGTATGCTAAAGCACATTTGGACAAGCCAGTTTCATTTTGGAATAAGGTGCCGTGGACTGATGAAACTAAAATAGAGTTATTTGGGCAAAACAAGGGGCGTTATGCATGGCGGAAAAAGAACACAGCATTCCAAGAAAAACACTTGCTACCTACAGTCAAATTTGGTGGCGGTTCCATCATGCTGTGGGGCTGTTTGTCCAGTGCAGGGACTGGGAATCTTGTTAAAGTTGAGGGTCGCATGGATTCCACTCAATATCAGCAGATTCTGGAGAACAATGTCCAGGAATCAGTGACAAAGTTGAAGTTGCGCAACGACCCAAAACACTGCTCAAATTCTACTAAGGCATTCCTGCAGAGGAACAAGTACAACGTTCTGGAATGGCCATCTCAGTCCCCAGACCTGAATATTATTGAAAATGTGTGGTGTGATTTAAAGCGGGCTGTCCATGCTCGTAAGCCATCAAACCTGACTGAACTGGAGATGTTTTGTAAAGAAGAATGGTCCAAAATACCTTCCGCCAGAATCCAGACTCTAATTGGAAGCTATAGAAAGCGTTTAGAGGCTGTCATTTATGCAAAAGGAGGATGCACAAAATATTAAGTTAATTATTCTTTTGTGGTGCCTAAATTTATGCACATGCCTAATTTAGTTTAAATCATTCTTGCACACTTTCCATAAATCATATAAACTTTATTTCACTTCTCAAATATCACTGTGTTTGTCTCCTATATGATATATTTAATTGAAATTTCTTATCCAGACAACCAATGATTTATAAAGGAAAATCATGAAAATTTACAGGGGTGCCCAAACTTTTTCACACCACTGTATAACACAACAAAGGAAAGGGAAAAGGCCAACAAGTATAATATGAGCATATTAACTCCTCTGGATTATTGTTGTATGTTGAAGAATAAAGACGCTAGTCAGTCATTGGCTTAAGATCTGTGTATTCACGTACAGCGTACTGGCACACACTGGTAGAACACAACAGCGCTGACTTTTATGTTACCTACAAACATACCCACATAACCACAGGGTGGAGCTGTTGCCTAAGCAGTGCAACAAGACACCTTGTAACATCTCCCTTCCTGTAGTAAGATATCCAAATCCATTAAATGGCATTGTAACCAAACATGAATCGCAATTGAACTCAACCTGTTAACTCTCTGTAGAGAACATCCAGACTTACTAACACACCATTTACACAGGTTTGTCACAATCTTTACTGCAGACTCTGCTTTGCCATTGGCTTTTGGATGTCTCGGTGATGACATAACATGCACAAAGCCCCACTCTTTTGCAAATGTCCCGAAGGTTTCACATGCGAACTGACATCCACAGTCAGAAATGACATGGCTGATATGCCATGACATGCAAATTGAGCCTTGCACTTCAGGACCCTAGTTTCCGCTGAGAGGTCAGGAAGCAGATCAACCTTCCAGACACACACTGGTAGAACACGACAGCGCTGACTTTTCAGTCACCTACTAACATACCCGATTTAACCTCAGGCTGGAGCTGTTGCTTAAGCGGTGCACCAAGACACCCTGTAACAATTACTCATGTGCATAATTAAACATAAAAGTTGAGAAAACGTTTAAAAAAATTGTCTTAATGTAAATAATCAACTGGGAAAGTTTCATGGTGATATCTGTTAATTAAAAGATATTCCCTATTCACCTCTACGGTCCCCCCTTAACTGTGATGGGAAATTGTGGCATCATCACATATTCACCCCTTTTTTTCTTACAAAATGGTACCTATAGTTATATAATTCCACAACCAGAAACCATGCACCACCAACACCATCCACAATGGCATAAACACATGAATGATTAAATGAATGCTTTATTTCAAACATTTAAAAAAAAAATAATAATAAAAAATTTCAAAAAGAAATAGGAAGAAGCAAAAGCATATTTAATCCTACCCCTTTTCCACTACTATATAGTAACAATCATCATGGCTTCATATTTATATCATATCCTACACATTCTTTACAATTTGCTACATATGTATATACTCCCGCACCACAAAAAAGAAAACCTATTATATATATATATTATATAGATTTACATATGTATATAATCACCATAGAAAATAAATGATGTAATAAACATGCACTGCAGTCTGGAAACATGGACAAGTATAAAGCAGCTGCCTACAGTGTGCAAAGTAGTAATGCAATGCTGATGTGTCTATAGCAAGTAAGATAAACACATGTTATGCAACAATGATCTGTCAATTAAATTCCAAAAATGTATTGTTGATCCATTTGGGTATTAGACATATTGACATAAAGACAGTAGAGTATCATTTGGACTGGGGTCCTGGGTCGGCTCTACATTCCTCAGAACTTAATGGACCTGTGAAGACCATTAGTGCTAAGCTGTGCAAGTAACCAAAAGGCAGGTTCTGGTCTATTAAAATAGAGCTCTTACAACACATGGGATCAATAAAGAAAGAATTAGGATCTAATTAGGACCTAATTAGAACAAATTAGGACAGCAGTCTGGAAACACTAGTCTTGCTTTGTCAGACCCTCCTCTAAAGCATGCTGAAGGAGGGTCTGGCTACTCCACATAGCATCAGGAGAGGATTTCTTTAAACCAATCAGAATCGTGATGGGTGGTGCTAAACTCCACACAGCCGCTGCAAAATAGTCGTGCAAGAGAAAACTCAGATTGGACAGATAGTCAACAATAGTATCCAATAAATAAATCCACAGAATTTAAAATTCCAACACAAAGAAAACGGAAGGAAACGGAAAATAAATGCATCCGGCAGAATTTCCTGCAGCACCGGAGCAATCCCGGAAGTGGAACGCGAAGGATATAGACTAGGAAACACAGACAATTTTAAAGCAGCAGCCTACAATGTAATAAGAGCAGTAAATGAGGCAAAACAGGACTACAGGAAGAAAGTGGAACTACAATTTCAAGAGGGCAACCCCAGACGCATGTGGCAAGGTCTAAGAACTATGACTAATTAAAATCCCACCCCTTCCTCTTTGTCAACTGCAGCTGCGAAATTTTATCTTGACTTTGAGACCATCAGCAGCCAACAAGCAAAAACAGCTGAAGCTAAGGTTAATGGATTTCACACCCCTCTTCCTTTCTGAGTATTTCAAGCATGTAAACACCAAGAAAGAAGAAGGACCTGATGGCATCAGTGGGTCAGCACTATAGTGCCGGTATATCACACAGTTCAAGTTAATTCTTTACAATTAGTAAAACACAGGGTTTAAATTCATCAGATAAAGACTTTCAGTTTGTGCATGGCTAACTGAAACACATGTAATCCCACATCAAATTGTCACTGTATAGTATTTTAACATTTGCATGTGGTTCAGCTTTCATTAATTTTCCAGCTAATTCTTTAAAATTTGTTAAACAAAGTGTTTAAGTTTATTATTTAAAGACTTCAAGGTGATTAGTTTAAGCATATTCAGTTTCTAGTTGTTGAATGTTGGTCATTTAGGATGTCCTGCCTGAAACCTCACCAGTTATTTATTTTTTTAAATACCATTGTTGGCAATATTTTCAATCCTATTTATGTTTCGAATACATGTTTTAAAAGTATTTTTGTATCATGTTAATTCTCTGTACACATCACAAAATTAAGTTGATTTAAGTCAAATAAATTAGTGCAAACAGATACATGATTAAATGATTTTATTCTGCTATTCATTCCCTGAACTTCAATTATACATGTAAATCTAATAATAAAAAAACTTAATTCAAAACAAAATATAGAAAATTGTGTTGCCTTGAATAAAAAAGCATTGCATTTGTTACTTCAACTACTGTCTACTTAATAGTAGTGAGTACAAAACAAATTCAATTAATTTTAAATATAAAAAATTACTTACTAAAACTGTTGCCACAATTATTTCAATTTTTATGTTAGTTTTTACAGTGTAGCTTGTTGAAAAGAAAAGCTTGTCTCTGTGGTTTTAACAAATGGAACATGTTTATATATGGTTACACACAGGTTCCCACTTCCGTTTTATCATGAAGACAACACAACCAACCACTTGAGATTTGTGGTGTGCAAATCCTAACTGTTTACCAAAACTGCACGGCTGACTGAGACATGTCTAATCCCACATCAAATTGTCACTGTATAGTATTTTAACATTTGCATGTGGTAACCCAGTAGCATCAGCAGTCCCAATCAAAAACACATCTCAGTAACCTGAAAGCATGAAGAGATGCGCTATTAGCTGTTAACCCAGCTCTCCAGGTCCTGATATACTTTATTGGCTGGTAAACTGGGGTATTTAACACATATTTGACAGAGCCTTTCTCTCCAGTCAGTGTAGGTTTTTATTCTGTGAGTGTGGTGCCACTGGAAGTACTCCTCATAGGCCTGTTTGTCTGCAGCCACATGCTTCAAATAGGCAGCCAGATCTGCTGTGCTCTTGAAATCAGCTACATGAATAAAGGAACCAGGGGGAGCCAGGGCTTCATAGGTCACCCTGCTGGGGCCGAAAACTACTGGTATGACCCCTGCTTGGAAAGCGTTCCTCCAGAGCTTCTCACTGATGTAATCCCTTGCCTCAGAGTTCTCAAAAGACAGGTAGAAAACACACTTTGCAATTGTGGGCAACAGCTTCTTTTTTGATAGGGGTTTGTTGTTCCACTTTCCGTATACCTCTATGGGGATATACTTATTTAGATTTTGGTAAACACAAGCCCTAGCCTGGTGAGCTCTGTATCTGCTGACCACCCAGCTGACAAGGCAGGAGCGATTTGAAGCATCCTGGAAGCCTAGCTCATCACCTCCTACCATGGTTTTTCCATATGGGATGAATATGTCTGCATCACGTCTGTAGCTCATCGTCCAGTTAAAGAGGCCGGTGAGCTGTGTGAGGTTTGCATTGTTGACAGGAGGCTCCATTGACAGCCACACCCAATGCTGGGAGGCCGGGCGATCTAGGTGCAGGGGCAGAGAGGACAGACCTCTTCTCAGCTCCTGGTGGTGGAAGACAACCACATCAGCAGACGGGAAGGTGGATGTGTTGTCAGTGAGGAAACAGTGACTGATGTTGTACATCTCGAGGCATTTGTCTCCATCAAGCCTGTAAGAGTGGCCAAATGGCCAGTGCCACAGCAGGATGCTGATGTTTCTCTTAGAAACAGCTGGATGATATTTCTGCAAATAGAGCTTCTGGTCCAAGAAGCTGTAATAAAGCAGGGATGAGAGGGAGATGAGGAGGAGGAGGAGGAGGAGGAGGAAGGCTCGGGATCTCAATGTTGTCATGCTTGCCGGGCGTATTCTGTGTCAAAAGGGCACAGATCACTCAGATGGAACTCTTAGAAAGGAAGGAAGGGTAGATCAGAGATATTATAACGCTTTCATGTTCTCATTAGTGCAGGAACTGAAGAGGACAATGTGTTAACAACAAACATATGTCCTACTGTGGAAGGCATTTCATTTGTTTTAACTTCGAAAAATGTCTTATTTGTAAGACAACATTTATCAGTTGGCTAATTTTGTTACAGGTTAATAAGAAGTGAGCTTGCATCAGAGTGTAACAAAATACTTCAATAAAAGTGCAGTAATCATTAGGTGTTTCTTCTAATATGGAAAATTCTTGAGAAAAGATTGTGAATAAATGGCATTTTGTTTTTTTATACAAAGGAGTAAAACTCTGGCAGGTCATTTGATGAAATTTAAACTGCTGACTGTGTCTTCCACTCACTGTACGGTGATTTCAGCACAAAAATAAGTTCTGCTTCTGTTGGATGTTTTTTTAAGGATTTCGTCAAGTATTGCACACTTGTAAATTAACAAAAATGTATGTATGTATATAATTAGAATGTTAATAAATGTTAAATTGAACAGTTTTTGATCAAAGCAATTCTGAGCACAGCACTAATATTCAGTATTCAATATAAGTATGTTTTATTATAATAATAACTTACTTTCTGATAAGCATTTAAAATATCTTTCTTGTGTAGGTTGATGATGATGCATAATGAAACTGGCAGAAAGACGTTTTCTGAAGATGGTGCACCCTGATAACTGGGTACACCACAAACTTAACATCAAGTTGAAAACAGAACATTTTAAGAGGAAAAAAAAGAAATTCAGAATAAAAATAAATTGTATGCATTTCCCATCACCCTGTGGACACATATAGTAGCATTCTGTAAACTATCTGTATTAAATTGAACCTGTAGTAGTAATGTAGATATCAGCAGGTGGATTTAAATTAAATAAAATGAGTTTGGCAGAGTTGTTGGCACTTACCCGGTGACATGGCAGGCTGACTGCTGCCTGTAGAGCTTTGTCCTACTCAACAAATCCAAGAATATAGAGGAAATCCTGCCCCCCTCAACATTTTGACTCATCTATTGCTTGACACTTCATACACACACACACACACACACACACACACACACACACACACACACACACACACACACACACAGCTTCTCAGTGGCAGGGTGCGACAGTTTAGTGCCACTTCAATCAGTGGTCAGCAGAAAGGAGCAGCAACAAAAAGGAAACACATCATGTAGAATTAGCACAGTCAGTAGCAAGTGACAGTCAAAAACATTAACATTCATTTTTTTAACCATAAGCTGGTCTTCCTCTTTCTGTTCTTGCAGCCCTGCAGAGGAAATGGGCACAGGGTGACACAGCTCCTGTAGGCACCAACCACATCATAACCGTTTCAACGAGCGGTTTCACCCTGGGCGTCCCAGTTCACGTTGAGGTAAACTCAACATTTTTACTCATCTATTGCTTGACACTTCATACCCACACAACACACACACACACACACACACACACACACACACACACACACACAAACTCAGTGGCAGGGTGTGACGGTTTATATGCCACTTCAATCAGCGGTCAGCAGAAAGGAGCAGCAACAAAAAGGAAAAACAGTCATCTGTCGTGCAGTAATTTCAAATGAACAAGTTTTAAAGTTTTTTTGTCCACACACATGATTTTATTCACTTCAGATTTACTTCAGCCTCTTCAGTGCATTGAGTTCCGGTGTGTTTACTCTCATGATTAGCTGGGTTAGGGTTAGAGGGTGGTAAAAACCCTAGCCCATCACCACAGACGCCTTCCACCATACCACCCTGTTTCACTTTCATTCACCTGTTAAACTGCTCATGCATCTGCTGTTTGCAGAATTAGCACAGCAAGCAGCAACAAGTGGCAGTCAAAAACATTACCATTTGATTGGTTAACCACACGCTGGTCTTCCTCTTCCTGTTCTTGCAGCCCTGCAGAGGAAAGGGGTACAGGGTGACAGCTCCTGTAGGCACCAACCACATCATAATTGTTTTAACGAGCTGTTTCACCCTGCGCGTCCCAATTCAATTCAATTCAATTCAATTTTATTTATAGTATCAAATCATAACAGGAGTTATCTCAAGACACTTTACAGATAGAGTAGGTCTAGACCACACTATAATTTACAAAAAACCCAACAAGTCCCCCCAAGAGCAAGCACTAGTGCAACAGTGGCAAGGAAAAACTCCCTTTTAGGAAGAAACCTCAGACAGACCCAGGCTCTTGGTAGGAGGTGTCTGCTGGCCGTTGGGGTGCATCACAGTATAGTAAATAAACAGTGTTTAGAAAAAGTGGGTGTAGTAGTGCAGGGAGCAGCACGGCATAGCAGGGTATTTCTCAGCAGAACCACGGCAACAGCTGGAACCAAGATTTTGGTGCCATCCTAATCCCAGGATTTCATCCTGGGTGAAAAGAAACAGAAAGACTCCGGGGAGCAAGCTCCCCAGAGCTAGGTTAGTAACAAGCATTTCTAGGACAGAGAAGCAGGTGGGCCGGGCTTGGCAGATACTACAGCTCCTCACTCCCTAACTATAAGCTTTATCAAAGAGGAGAGTTTTAAGTTTACTCTTAAATGTGGTGACAGTATCTGCCTCCCGGACCCAGACTGGGAGCTGGTTCCACAGGAGAGGAGCCTGATAGCCGAAGGCTCTGGCTCCCATTCTACTTTTAGAGACTCTAGGAACCACAAGTAACTCAGCATTCTGGGAGCGCAGTGCTCTAGTGGGACAGTAAGGTACTATGAGCTCTTTGAGATACGATGGTGCTTGACCATTTAGAGCTTTGTAGGTCAGGAGGAGGATTTTAAATTCAATCCTGGATTTTACAGGGAGCCAATGCAGAGAAGCTAATACGGGAGTAATATGATCTCTTTTCTTAGTTCTTGTCAGTACACGAGCTGCAGCATTCTGGATCAGCTGGAGAGTCTTAAGTGACTTGTTTGAGCATCCTGATAGTAAGGAATTACAATAGTCCAGCCTGGAAGTAACGAAGGCATGGACTAGTTTTTCAGCATCATTCTGAGACAGGATGTTCCTTATTTTGGCAATGTTACGAAGATGAAAAAAGGCTGTTAACTGTCCCAGTTCACATTTGGTTTTTAATGCAGAACTCACAGTTTTAATTTAATTTGTTTTGTATGTTTCTGCACTGACAGTTAACAATACTGCCATAACTAGGCTCCTAGGCCATGACAAATGTCGGAATTGACACAGTGGATGAAGGTAAATTAAAGTGGACATATTATGCTTTTCCGTATTTTCTGTTATATCTACAATGTTATGATGTCGGATTTTTATGTTAAACATAGCCAAAACTTCAAATAATGAGGTAAACGTATTTTAGAGAAATCCCTGTGAACTAAAACGTTCAGATTTCCAACTATTCTGAACTCTCCGGTTTCAACAGTTTTTTCTACTCTCGGCTAAGTGTTACGCAGCTCTTAGCCTTCTATGATTGGTCATCTGGTCCAGACAGGCAGGAACTACTGAAATGTTTTTTTCAGCTACTGCGGTTTTAACATTGTCGCATGTAGCTACATGCTAACTGCAGTAAAATATGTCATCTTCGCTGCCAGCAGCCACGTAGCTGCGGGTGGGCCTAGGCCCAAACAGAAGAGGCTTCATTATTTGCTGGATCTTGTTTTTTGCTTCTTGTTTACCATATGAGGATGATGGTAGGTCAGATTGTTTGAGTGACAGTGCGTTTTGCAAATGGCAGATTGCGAGCAACCCCTCCTCTTTTACTCAAGGCATGCAGCCTGATTGCACAGAGCAGAAGAGAAGCCTACTCTCTGCTAAATGTCAGATTTTAATGTAGTGTAAAATAATGGCGAAACAAAGCAGTTTATTAAAGTTTGTAACGAAAAGACGCCGTGAGCAGGAGGAGGAAAATTCAGTTCAGCCAATCCAGGTATTTTCTGGTGTTAGCGATGTGGCTGCTAATTCAACACCGACGTTGGCCCTTTCCCCGTCAGTAACGTTAGCGGCCTTCACCGTCCCTCCATGCCAAAGCAGGGAAAGCACACAGGCGCATAGCCCCCCGCCCAGGCAAGTTTGATCAAAATACATACATACACATGTTTAGTTTATTTTTATTATTCAAATGTATTTCAGAGAAATATATTAATATAAACCTGATTGATTGTTGACTGGTGTGTGTGTTTAATTTGTTTTCTGAATAAAATGGAACTGTTGAAGCAAGTTGTAGGAAGCCTCCGGAACGTAATTGGTTGCTATGGTTGCTAGGGGTTCCGACAGGAAGACTCTCTGGGTGGCCTTTAGCCAGCTAACTTTGCTAGCTGCTTTTTAGCCAATGTATTAACATTGCCACAATAATGGCTAAACAAGTTTCTTTAATGTGTTATTTGAAAAAAACAAGAGTTGAGGAAGAAGACTAGTCCACCCAGCCCAGTTCTTCAGACTCATTAATCCACAAGAAAGCTAGTCAGGTGCTGGTGCCGGCTGGCGCTTGCTCCCTGGCAGCAGTGCCAGTGCTCTTTCCCGGTCAGCCTGATGCGGGTTTACCCGCTGATCTAACCGCAATTGATGAACCACCTTCACAACCCAATTTGAAGGTATTTCCCTGCACTGTCAATAATGGAAAATCAAGGAACTTCTCATCAAAGTGGTATGGACAGTTTTCTTGGTTGGAGTACAGTGTAATTAAGGACGTGGTTTTCTGTAAAATATGCAGACATTTTCCCAGCGGAGCTGACAGCCCATTTACGAAAGAGGGGTTTGTGGACTGGAAGCACTTACGACAGGCATGTGAAAACCACCATTTTTTGATACACTGAACAATAGTCACAGTTTCATGACAGGCAGCAGCAGAAACGCAAAGTTCGTGACAGCGCAAAAGGAGCTTCATCCAGGACGCCCTTGCTTGGAACTTGAGCGATCCAAAGACACGCACTGGAGCTCCAAATCCAGAGCAGTGAGCAAAGTACTGATGTTACTCAATGTAATATTAGAAGTGCTTGCTGAGTATGCTGAAAGCAGCGGCCAATCGAAGGTTGAGGCACAGTCCCTGCTGCAACAAATACAAACAAAAAAGTTCTTATTTTTACTCATCACATTTGGAAAATTATTTCAGACGAGCGATTTTGCCACATAGGTTTACAAAGCCCAACATTGTCAGTGTCTGAGTGCATCGACCTAATTGAGGGACTAAAAGAGAGCTTTCAGGGTGTGATTTTTAGCAAGTAATGAAGCTAACAGAGGAGTTGATGCAGAAAAATGAAATCACGAGCTGGGACATATTTCCAAACCTCAACAAACTACTTCAAGTCATCATCACCCTTGCCATGATTTCTTGTGAGAGACTATTCTGCAGGTATGATGTAAATTGAATGTAGCCTTTTCTAGACTACTCAAAGCGCTTTAACACAGTACAGGAACCATCCACCATTCACACACAGTGGCCAAGGCTGCCGTACAAGGTGCCACCTGCTCATCAGATAAACATCCACACACATTTACACTCCGATGTGCAGCATCGAGGGTAACTCGGGGTTCAGTGTCTTGCCCAAGGACACTTTGACATGGGACAGGGATCGAACCACCAACCTTCCGATTGGCAGGCAACCGCTCTACTGCTCTACTGCTCTACCACTGAGCCCCTAATAAAGACGGACCTCAGACAACCTGTGCCTTTTGTCCTTTGAAAAAGAACTCTGTGAACTCTATGAACTCTATGACTGTCTTTACTGTGAAAAATAACTCTGTGAACTCTATGATGAGATCATTTCTGTTTTTAACACTAAACCCAGGTGCTTGCGTCTTGTTTTGTAGAATGAAAACAATAGGCCTGTTGTTTAACTAATTTCCTACATTTTTGCCTGTGAAGTGATTTAACTAAGTGGTGTGTTGTGTAGCTGTATGCCTTATAGGCTACATTGTTTAGTTTAAATGAGTTGCTATTTTTTTTTGGCACAAAAACTTAATTTCCACCAGGCTGATTGCATTGTATATGGTTGATTTAACATAAATTAGGGAGTCTGTTGTTTTTTATTTGAAACCTTGCTCTGCTGAGAGTTTTCATTATTTGAATTTCTTTTACTTTTAGCCTACTTTATTTTTGGGTGAACTGTCTTTGCACTGCTGACTAGCCTGAATAAAATAGACAGGTTATTGTCTATGCTGGTGTGTCCAGCCTTTATTGTGCTCTGTTGGTTGAACATTATGTTTAGACAGTGTTTTCATAGTCATAGTCGTTAGATTCATCTACCATATAATCAATGAGATAATCAAAGTAGAGGGAGGCAGGCCAGTACAGCCCGATCCGGTTGGGGAGAGTTCATAGCCCGACCAGGCACCTCTCTTTAGCCTCTCTCTCTCTTACTTATGCTGTTTTAGTTTTAGACTGCTGGGGGACTTCCTTTGACACACTGAGCTTCTCTCTCCTCTCTCTTCCCATTTGTGTGCATCCATGTCCCAGAAATGCTTGTTACTAACCTAGCTTTCGGGAGCTTGCTCCCGGGAGTCTTTCTGTTTCTTTTCACCCAGGATGAAATCCCGGGATTACGGTGGCATCAAAATCATGGTTCCAGCTGTTGACGTGGTTCTGCTGCAATTCCCTGCTATGCCGTGCTGCTCCCTGCTACGCTACAACCACTATTTCTAGTCACTGTTTCATTATCTTTACTGTGACTGTTATTGCCACTGTTCATCACACCCCCAATCGGCTCCGTCAGACACCACCTACCAAGAGCCTGGGTCTGTCCGAGGTTTCTTCCTAAAAGGGAGTTTTCCTCGCCACTGTTGCACTTAATGCTTGCTCTTGGGGGAATTCCTGGAATTGTTGGGTCTTTGTAAATTATAGAGTGTGGTCTAGACCTACTCTATCTGTAAAGTGTCCTGAGATAACTCCTGTTATGATTTGACACTATAAATAAAATTGAATCGAATTGAATTCAATTGTTATTGCCTTTGCTGAATATTACAAAGTAAATGTGTGTTTTCTGCTCTCTAAGGTTTAATTATTATTTAAGTCATTTTTTTTCTAGGAAAAACTATAGGCCCACTCACTTTTGCACTGGCACGCCCAAAATATAATTTCCACCTACGCCACTGTATGACCCACTCAGAAAAGCAAATTTAAATATTTTTAAATGCCACAAAATGAATATCAATGAACCATATTTTACGATAGTGTTCATTTGTTGCAGGCTTGGCTTGGCCCAGCCCTAAGGAGGACATACAAGCCCCATCATACTTGTCTGCTTTAGATGAACTTGCGATCCAGCCCAAACTCAGTTCATTCCCAGTCACCACCATAGAAGGCAAAACTAGGAGTTTTTCTGCCCGGTGGCATGAAACATTCCCATGGATAGAGTACAGCACTTCAAGGGACGCTGTGTTTTGTAAGACAGAGGGTCGATTCATAAAAACTGGGTTCAAAGACTTGAAACATATTTCCCAATTTTGTGCTAAACATGAGGCTAGCAGGGCACATGCTACAGCGCTGGGAAGAACAGAAGGATACATGCAAAGCCATCAGAAGGGTTCTCAATTTTTATCAAAAGTTTGGAGTGAGATTACATGCATTAGGGGAGGAGCCATCCCAATATTAGCCGCAGTGCCCCCACTGCTTTTTGCTAGAAGTTAAATTTTACCCATTGTTCATAATTAACCAGCACAAATAGAAATTATAACAATTGGTAAATCTGATAAATGCAACCATGTACCTTGGTCTCAGAAGCTGAAGCATAACACTTTGCAATTCCACTTGCTGACTCAAGTGCCTGTTCTTTGGCCTGATGCCCTTTGCTTTTAACATGCCTGTTGAAATCAGTCACACCTTGATGGGCACCTGAATTCTCGTGTCTGCAAATAGAGCACCAGTAATAAGAGCTGGTAGTGCCATTGGTGATAAATGGCCATTTGGTTGACGACTCATTTTTGAAAGTACACCTATAAGTGGCTGCTCCACTTAAAGCTTTCCTCTTCCCTGTCCTGTCTCCTGTGTGCTCTCTTCCACTGTCTCCTGTGTGATCTATTCCAATGTCTCCTGTATGATCTCTTCCACTGTCTCCTGTATGCTCTATTCCACTGTCTTCTGTGTGCTCTCTTCCATTGTCTCCTGTATGATCTCCACTGTCTCCTGTATGCTCTATTCCACTGTCTTCTGTGTGCTCTCTTCCATTGTCTCCTGTATGATCTCTTCCACTGTCTCCTGTATGCTCTATTCCACTGTCTACTGTATGCTCTCTTCTAATATATCCTGTATGCTTTCTTCCACTGTCTCTCCTACGGTCTCCCTTGAAGTCTTATCCACTGTTTTTTGGTGCCCAGAACGAAACAATATTCCCTGGCATCTTTGAAACAGACTAATGCAATGATTAATGTAGGCCTATGTTTTGACAGAATATTAAACATTATTGAAATAATAATAATATCCAGAGAACTCTGCTTTAATAAATGTAATCTTAAAGGCATATTCCACCGCTGGAAAGCTGAATATATCTTTAAATTGGGTCACTTATGTAGCAGAAATGTGAGAAAAAAAAATGAAATTGGTGCCTTCTAGGCTGAGAAAAGCCAGAAAATGTGTTTTTGGCTCATATGGATGAAAGACACCAAATCCCAGAATGCACTTCGCTTCACTGCTTTGAGTCCACTCCCAAGCCACGCCTACCGCTTGACAGACAGACAAGACAGTGAGGCATTCGACTCAACTCCATGTGTTTTATTGTTATTTCAACCATATACACGAAACAACATTTCATCGTGGCTCAAGTGGTTTGAAATATATAAAAACGACATACAAAACAGGCTACCTTTAGTGCACATACACATTATATAGGCTCCATAAAGTTCAGCTAAGCATACTAGCATTAGCCTTGGTGGGCTGTAAACACCAAGTATAAACACAGCCATGAATTAGCGTGGAATGTCGAATGGTCGCCATGCAACAGTCACAAACTCCAACGGTTAGCAGTTAGTTAGATACAAATCACCACACTCTGCACCAGTCCGTGTTAACACAGCCCACCTTCATACAGAGCATCTCTAGCTCGGATTGTCGGAGGGCTAGCAGACCTGGTAGCTGGACAGTCCGGTACGCTGTTCTTCAGCCATGTTTCCACAAAAACAAAAAACACAGCAGTCTCTGAACTCGTGTTGGGAGTTTCGTTGAAGTTGGATGTAGTCCAGTTTGTTGTTTACTGAACGGACACTTGCAAGCAGGATTGATGGGACAGGTGGCCAGCTAGCATTAGCTTCCCACCTAGCCGATGAGGATGTCCCCTACCCGGCTCGGGGCATCGAGCGACACCGCTGGTTGAGGTGCTGGTCTCCGTGCAGGTGAAACACTCGCAATGTGCCGATTATTCCGTCTGTAATAACATTTCCTGCATATTCTCCGATCTGTAGCGATGTATCCCGGTGGTACACATGTGCGGTAGTTTGAATGCACATCATTTTGTAAGTTTGCTGCTGAGAAGAGAGAGCCCTGTTTAGCGAAGATTCAAGATGGCTGACATTTTGGGTTTTTTCCGGCTGAGATCGGCTTGCTTCAGGTGATGGGCGGGTTGAAAACATGCGGAAGTAGCTCCTACTACTGGCTATAGTCCGTTGCCTCTGGCGAAAAGTTCCTCCAATGATGCAAAAAATCGTCATTTTGCTTCATTGGAGGAATGTTTTCCATACCCCCAATGCAGAGATCTCCCGTCAGGGGGACATGAGGGAGGGAAGCACGGTCATTCAGAAATACTACCGGGTTTCTACTGATACAAAGCTGAATGCTAAAGTGGTGAAGTATCCCTATAATGTAACTAGAAAGACTATTAATACAGTATAATTTGAAATAAAATGAAGAAACACATCTTTAGTCCTTACCATACCCTCCAAAATTTCCCTAAGTTTCAGATAACTTAAGACGGCCAAACTGAGACAAAGATTGTGGTAGCAAAGGAGATAATAATTTTGAGACTGAGACAAAGATTGTGGTAGCAAAGGAGATAATAATTTTGCCACAAAGTGGCTATATTACCAAATGTTCTGGCCTCTCTGGAGTAAATACTAAAAATGTTAGACAAGCTTTCTTCCAACTTACCTCCTCCATGTGCCCCATCCAGTCTCATATAAAACTAAAGAACCATATTAGCTATATTGCTTACTTAGTAACGAACGTGCGGTGGCCGAGACTATTTTGTGTGTTCGCGCGTCTATGTTGCCTAGTAAAGAACTTATGGTGGCCGAGACTGTTTAACACAGCGGCAAACGATACGTGCTATGGCGAGTGGATTGTGTCGTTTAAAGGATACCCAGGAGAAGGAGCAGGGTACCCTCCCCGGGAGAAAAGGGAGATTTAAAGATAGATAGAATAAAGCTTTCACAAATCTGAAACTGTGTTTAAGAATCTTTAACCTCTCTAGGATAATTTGGTCCAGATTTGACAAGTCTAGGTATAATGGTTTTGGATCTGGACCTGGGCTAATGTGGTCTACATATGAAAAAAACTGGGAAATCTCCCTTTATTGCGTTCTCATGAAGACAATAAAGCTTTCACAAGTCTAAGTCTGTTAATAATTGACCTTAATGACTAACACGCTTTCAATACATTAAGAGGTTAAAAAAACGGAGGATCAGTCACTCAGCAATGTAAATGTTTCCCTGCTGAATTGGAAGCTGTGAATCGGAAGCCAACTTCAGTATCGTCAACTGAACTGTGTACACTCATTGCCCAGACCTTTTGTGTTCCTGTCAGTTGTTTATGTGTAAATGTAAAAAAACTAAATTGCCCTTTTTGGGTTAAATAAAGATGTTTGAACCTGAACTGGAAATGTGTCTTTGCTATATGTTGGATTCACATTCATGTATATTTTCAGACATATTTTAAGTTAGGAAAAAAAAAATAATAATAATTTGGCGGCCACCCTGCATGAACTCTGAGGACCCCCTAAGAGTCACGGATCCCCTGTTGAAGATATCCGATCTAAATGAAAAAAAAAACACTAAAATCACTGAATTCAAAATTTCAATAAGAATTTATATGTAGCCTACACAACATTCTTAGGTATACGTGCAGTTTAGTGTCACAAATTCCCCATACATTGTCCTTAATTAAAAATGAACCTGCTAAACCACCTGTGCTACCCTAACCCTAACATCAACCCTAACCCTAACCTTAACCTTAACCTGACTCAAATATGACCCTCATCATTTAACCTCAAAATACACCTTTCTTGCAGAAATTAATCCACTTCTTTTTCAAACAGCCAGAGATAACATATATTGGACTTCATACACGGCCGAGATGTTGTTCAAGTACTGGAAATAACAATTAAACTACTAACGGGGACAAACTGTCAGAATACAACCCCCATTCACTCAAATATAATTTCTCCCTTACACCCACACAGCTGGAGATACTGGAATAGGGACTCACTTTCATCCCAACACCAAAACCTCCCACCCGGCCAGAGCTCAGAGGGGACCTACACACCTTTCACAGGAGGTTTAAACTTTTGGACCATTTTCGGGGGGCACAGAGGCGGGAGCCTGTGCTCTTTACCGGACCGTACTGGGAACCACACACAGACACATTAACACCACAAATTGCACAATTAATCAATAAAAACAACCAAGCACTCACACATTGGCGCCCCTTTCCACATAGAACACCCAACATTAGTCAGGAATAGGGTTGGGTATCGTTTGGGTTTTTTCCGATACCGGTGCTAAATTGATACTTTTAAAATGGTGCCGGTGCCTAAACGATGCCTGACCCGATACTTTTTAAGAAAGTTTTTAAAAAAAGAAGAAGAAACAAGAAGGATATGCCTACTAAACAACAGTTGGTGACATTTAAGAACACATTGTTTATTACTAAGGCCATGTGGTCAAAATTAAATGATTTAATAGTAATGTAATAACTATAAATTATAATACACAATAACTTATTTCACCAGTAAATTGCTGTTGAACGACAAAAACAACAACCAGATGGGAAAAGGGTATTTTACAATAACTTTGAATGCACCGCGAGGCTGTAGGTTACCAGATTCGGTGAATGCACCGTTTCCGACGTCGGAATCGGGGACCTATTGGCACCGAGTTTCGGTACCCAACCCTAGTCAGGAACACAGAGATATTATTAAATATTGGGTAATAACAAATACATAGTCATAAAACCAGCAGACAACGGGGGCCAAATAGTCATACAGGATAAAAACAATTACATTTTAGAAGCCAACAGACAGTTAAATAACAATACATATTACAGACCACTCACTCATTACAATTACAAACACAAACACTTAATAGGGACATTACAGACAACCTTTATCAAAACAAATACATTAACTTAAAACAGAAAAAAAATACCTGGACAGTCCGGATGAGCCCAGGCCTCGCCTCTTCTATCTCCTCCCGAAAATCCACAAGCCTCCTGTAACTTGGACGGTCCCCTCTGTTGTTCCGGTCGGCAGACCCATTGATAGTAAGTGACTGCAGATCAGAATCATACAACATCACAGAATACATAGACCATTTTATTAACCCACTTTCTAAACTTCACCCTAGCTATATCCAAGATACATATCAATTTGTTAATAAAATAAAAAACCTTCAGGTACCTGGTCACACATTCCTTTTTTCAATAGATATCAGACTCATTATACACAAATATAAAGACACCACTTGGCCTCTCTGCAATAAAACACATTTTTGATAAATATCCAGACCCATCCAGACCTGACAGCCAAATTTTACAGTTATCATATCACACTCACTAGAAATGACTTCATGTTCAACAATAATCATTATCTCCAGCTTTGTGGGTGTGCTATGGGCCGAAGAATTCACCATCATACGCTGATATTTACCTGGCCCATTGGTAGGAAACAGCTTTCCATAACTAACCATTAAACCTCTGCTCTATTTCCGGTACTTGGACGACATCTTCAGCCTCTGGGATAACACTGAACAGACTTTTTTGACTTTTCTTGACATTTTTAACTCACATCACCCGAAAATAAAACTCAAACATAACCTACAACCCGTTACAGTGGAGTTCCTGGACACACGGGTCTTCTTCCGCACCTCTGGCGACCAGACGAAGACACTAGCCACCAAAGTGTATTTCAAGGACACCGATCGCCATGCACTTCTACATAAGACCAGCTATCACCCCAAACACACATACAGAGGCCTCATTAAGTCCTAGTTGATACGCTTCCACAGAATTTGCACCTTCCCGGAGCATGTGGAGGAGGCCACTAGTACACTTTTTAGTGCGATGAGGTTGAGAGGTTACTCAAGGCGCTTCCTTAGAGGTATAAAGGCGGAGGTCATCGTTAAGTTTAAAAACAAAGAAGAAACCATCATCCGGCCGTCCAATTCTGCCCTCGTTCCCCTGGTGATTACCTACTCAGAAAATCTGAAGCATCTTATACCGACCATCAAAAGGACTTTCCAGGGGCGGGGGTCGATTTTGACGTGCTAAGGGACTGACGCGTGATCTCCGCTTACAGGAGAAACAAAAATCTAAAAGATATTTTAATTTACACAAACTTAAATAAGAATACTGACCCTAGGGAAGCGCTTCAGGGTTCGGATGTTGGTTTTATTAGTCTTCCCCACATTTTTAACCCCTGCAACAGAGTTGGTTTTAACCCGGGGCAGGTCCTGCAGCACACAACCATCAATGTGGTTTATGCAATTAGATGCAGGGCCTGCCACAAATTGTATGTGGGGGAGACAAGAAATGCACTTTATTTAAGAATTAAGCAACACCAGTACATTTTAAATAAGGGCGATGGCACAACTGTTTTATATGCACATTTTAAACTCCACGGCTGTCAAAATGTTCAGAGCATGGGCCTGGAGAGCAACAGAACGGGCGGCAGAGAGGAAGTGGATCCATCTTTTAAAAACCATAGACCCTAAGGGTCTAAATGCAAAATACTGAAATTGATCCACTTCTCTTTTTAATCTAAGTTTTACAGGGTATTTTTTTAAATACTTCCTCCCACTGCTCTGGTCTCCTTTCTCCTTAGGTTTTATCTGGACCTCCTCTGCAGCGCAATATACTCAACCTTTTAACCCGCTTTCTTTTCTTTTCCTTGTTTTTCCTTCGTTTTCTATTTTAAATAACCTTTTTTATGGTTTTAATCCATATTTATGAGTAGAATAACTATTTGTTGTAACATGTGTCTATCTTATATGTCTTTTATAGCATGATTCCTAGATTGTATCATTCTTTCCGTTCAGGGGTTAATTTCTACCTGCAGAGGAGGTCCTACCTAATATTTTAATGTTTTTATATTTTTTTTAACTAAATATTTTAAGATGCCTTGGTTGTCCTTTATCATTTTTATTCACCCTTACCTATATGTTAATAATTTGATTGTGCTTCTGCTTTTATTGCTAATATTTATTGTTATTATTATTATTGTTACAAATTGAATTACTTGAAATTTTAACATGATGATACACATGCCATTGGTTTTATACGTTTTTACTAACAGTGTGGTTTTATTCTATGATGTATTTTAAATTATTTATGGTTATTTATTGTGTGGCACTTTTTACCTTTTAAAGCACTTTTTAACACAGCACTTATGACCAATATTTAATGATATGTGTATATAATGTTTTTTTAACCTCAAGGGCAAGTAATTCATACAGTATTGATGACCTTTTAAATGTCTTAATTTTTTGAGTTTTAATAATATGTTTAAATTTGGGCTAGAATTTATTTTGTATTGTGACGCCAGGCTATGTATTTACATAATTATAAATATATTTATATATTTTATTTATTTTATGTATTTATTTTGTAAACGCTTTAGGATACCAGGGTAGTTGTGGAGGTGACCTTTTATTCAAAGTTTTAAATCTCCCGCTGTCTGTCCTGTCCAGTGGTTCTTTTTACCTGTTTTTAACATCTGGCCATTTGCTAAACAGCTTTTATATAACCGAACCCAGGTTTTTTTTAAGGAGTTCTTTAAATGTTTTATTCACACTAGTGGTCCCCTTGTGCCCGCGCCCCTCGCAGCACCAATCCTGGGCGCTGCGTTTTAACCCAAACCTAACCTTAACCTGTCTCAAATAAGACCCTCATCATTTGGGACACTAAACTAGGAAATATTTATTCATAATTCAAATTGAAAGTCCAAAGAGAAAATGAAGCAAGATTAAATTAAAAAAATGATTTCTCTTTTGAATTTTACATTTGGCTTTTCATTTGGATTTAATATGTGGCTTTTCAATTTCAATTTAACATTGGCTTTTCATTTGAATTTAATATTTATAGCGTGGACATGCACCTCACACCGCGCACACCACCTGGAGAAAAACGTGAGAGAAAGAAAAAGGAGAGGTCGTAGTTCGGACGATTTGAGATTGTGTGTGTGTGTGTGTGTGTGTGTGTGTGTGTGTGTGTGTGTGTGTGTGTGTGTGTGTGTGTGTGTGTGTGTGTGTGTGTGTGTGTGTGTGTGTCCGAGATCTGACCACACAAAAACACATGTAGCAGAGCTACCCACACCCATGTTTGTACTGTTGCTTAATTAAATAAAACATCAAACAGAGAAGTTGTTTCCGTCCATGTTTTAAACAGACACACCTAGGGCGAAATTGTAAACCAGAATCAGCTTTAAATACAGTCCTAATCTAGTCCTCACTAACACGGGCCCAATTATAGTAACTACATGAAAACTTTACTGTTGCATGAAATGTCGTTTGTGTTTAGCCTACATCATCAGTTTCTATCATGTGAAACAAGAGGCCAAGCCAGCCTGGTGGCGAAGCTGCAGACAGATGCTTCTCAACAGTGTGCTCCCCAGCAGTCAGCTCCCCCTGCTGTTCATAAGGTGCCTCTGCACCCCTTTCGTTTTCAGACCCTCCCAAATTCAAAAGATAAATCATTTTACATATTGCTTTTTCAGTTTCCTTTTTCTTTTTGAAATTTAATTATGGCATGCTTTTTCCTAGTAGCGTAATAAAATAATACTATTTTTTATTTGATCTTGCTTCGTTTTCTCTTTGGACTTTCAATTTGAATTATGAATAAATATTTCCTCCATACTAAACTGCACATTTAAGCTACATTCTTAATATTTGAACAGATGCCATAGATATTCTTATTGTATTTTAGAATTGGCCTGTTGAAATTCCTTATACGTCATTGACCCACATAGCAACATAACTCAGAAATCCTGGGCAATGGGCATATGATCACTTCCTTTAAGGCAAATATGCGGTAACGTTATCAAGTGCGGTTGGAAAAGTCAGAGGGATTTTGTTTTTAAAGGCCAGGCCGGAAGTTTACGTTTTCATTACTCGGGTTAGCTTAATATCAGGCTGTGTCTACTGGTTTCCTGCTAAACTTGCGCTCATTGCGCTGCTAAACTTAACGGATTCCGTAGGAGAAGCTACCCGGAGCACCATTGATACATCCATGCCACTAGATAGATGACAGACGGAACAAAACAGTCCCGTTACGACTTTTCCTGCCAGTCACTGACAAATAGGCATTCAGCTAACTGAGTAACGTTAACGTTAGCTTAATATTATTCATTATTAGCCAGCCCGACACATTTCAGCACCATTACAGGCTCGGACGGGATGCCTGCAACGGGACAGAATTTCCCCGTTTTTTTAAATCCAGTCTTAGGCCACCGCACGTTATGCTAGTTTGGTAAATGTAATGACATAGGCTACTGAAGCAGAAGTGGGAGGCAAAATGGGATTCCTGCACCAGCTCCATCTCCTGCTGTGGAAGAACATCTCACTGAAAAGGAGGGGTCCGGTGAGACAACACTTTAGTTCACATTAGTCTATGAAATTATTAAAAAAGAGACAGAACAGCCGTGTCTGGTTGTTCGTGTCTTTGAAGAGCAGACGGGCGTCACCGCTGCTCCATTTCCCGCAGACTTATTTGGGCTAATTCTACCAGCATCTGGCTCTGTCTGCAAATGTTACCATCATGCGTTAGAATAACACCGCAGTGAGCTTAACATGGAGCATGATGATAATGTCCACGCAGGTTTAATGCCGGGGTGTTGTTGGGATGCAGATGCCTGGTCTATGTACCTCTACTGTCAAACAGGTTGTTGTTTGTGGATAAACAGCAGTTGCGTAATTCCAGTCTATGTTTATTTGCTTCAATTCAGTGCAAGCGCAGGTGTGTTGTCATAATCAAGTGTTTGGTTTATCACAGTAAACCATATATAGCCTATATATATATATATATATATATATATATATATATATATATATATATATATATTTCGGCAACGCCCTGCAACTTAAGAAAACACATGCAAATAGACAAAACACAAGCAAATTAAGAAAACAACTTCATTAGTTTGACAACACATGCGCAGCATTCAGCAAACGCGCAATACACACAACACAACCAAATACTAAACGCGCTGCAAATATAGAAACAATGCAAAAATAAAAGCACACAAACGCCGAAAAAAGAAGCAATGCAAAAAGGAAAACAACTTCAATAATTTGACAACACAGCGCAGCATTCAGCAAATGCGCTGCAAATACACACAACACAACCAAATACATAAACGCGCTGCAAATGTGGAAACGATGCAAAAAAGAAAATCATGCAAACCCCGAAAACAAATGCAAAAAAAAAAATGCTGCATCCAGATTACACAACGGAAGTTCTCCAGGCTTCTAGAGGGAGCTGTTCCAGCTTGATTTTCGACCCCACAGGAGAGAGAGAGAGAGAGAGAGAGAGAGAGAGAGAGAGAGAGAGAGAGAGAGAGAGAGAGAGAGAGAGAGAGAGAGACGTTCAATCTAAGAGTCGTTGTGAAGGTGAGCAACTGCTTTGAGATCATAGACTGTAAATTTTAAGTCGTTTTGAAATATGTTTTCTCTCGTTTGGTGGGTGTGTCTCGGCTTAGGTCACAGGTCAGGTGATACTCAATCAGCGGAGACGTGTCTGTAAATTCGTCGGAAAAACAACAGAGACTGCAGTCTACGAATTTCAGTGAATGCACATGTGCATTCACTGAAACTGTGAGCCTTAAGCCTCATGGTGCATTCAAAGTTATAATATACCCTTTTCCCATTTTGTCGTTTAAGAGCAATTTACTGGTGGGAAATAAATATTGTTATAAGTTAATGTCATTACATGCGGAAGCTGCTAAACTGCTTTTTGTTGTCTGTAAAGCAATGACAAATAAACTATATTCTACATTATTAATAAATAATAAAATTTTGACCATATGGCCTTAGCAGTAAACAAGTCGTTTTGTGCTGTTCTATTTTTATTTTTTTAAACTTTTTTTAAAAGTATCACTTTAGCACCGGTATTGGAAAAAAAACGACACCCAACCCTGCTTTGCAGCGCTGTGGAGATAGGTCTGGCAATGCGAGACTAGACCCTTTGTGATGTAGACACCAAGGTAAGCTACTTGAAACCACCCTTTCCACTGAGGAACAGAGCTGTCAATCTTCTTCCATAATACCATTCAAATTTCATTTCACTGTTGTAAAGGCTAATGGTGCTCGGTTAGCACAATGACGTCATGTTAAAAAGCACAGTCGATACGATTTGTCATAAATTAAGTAACAATAGTGTTAGCCAATATGCTAACGGCATTGATAACTAAGCTAAACGGTGCTGTCACTACTATTTTAGTTATTTAAAAGCAACCTGTTTCTTGCAGATTGTGACGTTACTGAGAATACAGCTGTTAAGCTCTGACAGCTGCAGGGCACCTAACGTTAACATAAACTTTAGCTGTCAAGAACAAACTAACTAATGATAACAAGCTTTTTTTTTTTCTTTTTGCAAAAGTGTGAATGTTATTTAGGAATTGCCAGCTTTGGCAGTCGGCAGTTGAGACCAGGGCTGGACTGGCCACCGGGCATACCGGGCATTTGCCCGGTGGGCCGACGTACTTTTGGGCCGAATCGCCGATATAATTTATAGGCCTTTGTTTTATTTTTTTAATTTTTTTTGGGCCGCGCCGGCCCATAGATAACTAACAGAGGCCCATTGGTTAATATTCTTTATTGGCACTGACCTAACCCAATCAAATCCAGAAACACCCTTCCCCACTCCCGGCTCTGAGACACGAGCTGTAAACGTTATAATATGTTAGAAGTTTAAGCATCCAGGTTAAAATGGACAAACGTCCACGGAACCCCATACACAAGCGATGTGTACAGAAATTACGGGAGAAAAAGATTAAGAATCTACAGGCGAATGCCTCAAAATGTGCCAAAATGTCTGACATGTTTGGGGCTGTAGTAGCTGCTTCAACATCAGCATTAGGCTACCTGAAGCAGAGAAAGGAGGAGAGGTGACTGGCTATACAGAGAAGCAGAAACGACATCATGTTGACAGGGAAGAGGCCGAGGAGGAGAGCGACCATGACAGGGCCACAGGAGAGAGGGAGGAACAGATGGAAGAGAGAGTAGTTGACGACGGTAAGAAGTACGCGAATTAACAGGGACTCTCAGGAAGGGAGGGAGGTTGTGTGTGTGTGTGTGTGTGTGTGTGTGTGTGTGTGTGTGTGTGTGTGCGTGCGTGCGTGCGTGTGTGCGCCTCACGTCATAACGACAACAAGCAGTTTGGCAGATTTTTTGTCCCAGTCCAGCCCTGGTTGAGACGCTGGCTAATTTAATTCTCAGCTACTGACAGTATTTTTCCTACACCAGAAATAAAAAAAGACAGAAAGCAGGAAAAGGATTACAGACTGAGGACAGAAGAGGAAACTATGTTTGTATTCACTTGGTACTTTGTGTTATTGATCAGATATAAAAGTTTTAGGGATGTACAATATATCGGCAATCATATTGGTATCGGACAACGATAGACATTTTTTTTATACATCGGCATCGGTCTGATGAGCAAAACTGGCTCGATTTGAACAAACAATGATTATTTCCATCTATCTGCCGTTATGTGTGTCAGGGCGACACTGGTGTGTGTGTATTGTTGTTTTGGCTGATTAATAACTTATATAAAGAATTGCCATCCAGAAGTTAACAAACAGTTCAGGAGCAAGCTAACGTTACTAAGCAGCCTAAGCAGAAGTAGTTAGGAGAACCGCTTCCGTATAGTCCCAGAGCGGCGCACGCAGATTGACCTTCTAGTGAGCGGTGTAACGCCTGGTTGCATTAGTCTCCGGTGGGGATTAATGCAAACTTTCACTGGCTTTACTCAGAGTGAAGGGGCTCACACGTCATGTCTATTCTCCCTCACAGAGACGGATTAGTTACGGTGACGCTATATTAGCTGCTGCATACTTACATCCTCATCACTGGCTCAGTTTTTCCCATGCTGCCCCCCGCGGCTAGTCCTCCTTTCGGGGAGGGTCTGGCGATGGAGAGGGCTGAAATGGGATGTCACGGCTTTGGTTACATGCTGCCAGTCCGACATATCGCCACTCCGACATGCTTCTATTCAGACATGCCGCTATTCCGACATGCTGCCAATCCGACACATTTTAGTACTAACCCTAACCTGGAAACAAAAATTGTCGGAGTGGTGGGACGTTTGAAAACAATGGACTCCGACAATTAGACGTCAATGTAGGAGTGGGGGTATGTCGGAATGGATGGCGGAACCCCACGGCTTTCTAGCTGACGCCCTGTGGTTGCCCGCTTGTTTACTAACACAGTTTTATGGCGAGCAGCGGAATAATGGTATGTCAACTGAATGGATGGACTGAGACTAGGATACTCTCTCCAGTTCTGCAGCGTTCCTTCTCCGTTTATGGGCATCAAGGAGGTAAATCCCAGCTGGAGGTAGATTTCCTCTCATTGGTTTGCCCTCTTATGGATATAATGTGCAAAAAATAGATATTCGAACCTCTGTGTTTTTTTAGAATGAATATTCAAACGTTTTTGGCCAATTTTGACAGCCCTAGTAGGTGGTGTGTGGCTCCTGACGAGAGCCCAGCACATCAACCTCCTTGAGCTGCAGGCAGTATTTCTAAAGTTTGTGTTGGTGAGGACTGACAACAGCACTGCGGTAGCCTACATAAACCTTCCGTGCTTGAGTCCGTGCTTGCTGGAACGACACGGGACTGGTCTCGAGTCAGACATGAGTCACTAATGACTTTAGACTCTACTCGAGAATTTCAGAAAAGACTTGCAACTCGACTTGGAATGTAACACCAATGACTTCTGCTGTGCAGAAGAAAATGAATTACCTAACAGTTTTAGTCTCATTTTATCCTGATATCCTGTTCACTTATTAAGTTCCCATTATTTTCTTTGATCAACAAACTTTTAGTGTCTCCTGTGTTAATTAAGTCTGTCTGCCTTTTGTCTAGCTTAGTGTAAAACAAAGCATTTTACTTTGCTCCGTCTGTGCTTATAGAACTAGGGTTATAATAGCATAGTCTTCGTTTCAGTGTTTGGGACATTTACTAAAACATTGCAATGTCTATGTGCACAGGCTACAGTGTCTGTTAAATATTCTTAAGCTTAATACATGAGAACATAGTCAGCACATGTTTTGATATTTTTATTTAGAGTTGAAATGGACTTATACTTAAAACACATCTTGCACTTTACTCGACACTAGTGTCTTTTGACATGAATATTGACAAGTTAAAGGTGCAATATGTAATATATTTACTATATTAAATCTAAAAATTACCACAATGTGTCATCAGATATTAAGGAAACATGCTAAGTTGAAAATTGTCTGTTTGTGTTTGTGTGTTGGTATCAACTGCCCAGTTTGACAGCCAGGCAGGGTAGCCAGATATACCTGTAAAATCGCAAACCCAGCTACAGCAGTAGTACAGCCATGGAAGCAGCAAACAAACGAACGGGATCAACGGAGATAGATTCTACCTGACCTAAAAAACCTCAGTGTTTCTAAACAGTTGCATAACAAACCCCGGGTAAATATTGGAGATTTATTTAAAAGATGCAGACAGCTTAGAGCCTAAAAGGATGCTGAGTTGGCTAATTTTCTCCTGAACAATACCCACCAGGTCCGGATTTGTTGCGCAACGGCTGCGGCCATGACTGACAGCTGAAGTCACGAGGACCCACGAGATCTTGCAAATTCATGTATGATTGCGCAATATAACAGGATGTAACAGAACCACAAAACCAACAACTGTTGACTTCAGGCCTGTCTCCGCCCATTATGACGTTTTCAAGGTGTAGTGCAAGGAAATATGTTCCGCCGTGAGCATGGTGTATTTTAATTTGAAAATTAACCAGATGTTTTATTTTGTTTCTGTGCTCGACTTCCTGTCCCATACAATCTGCCCTGTGCTGAATTGCTGCGGAGCTCTCCGGCATCCGGCAAAAATAGAAGCTCTGCGTATCTGCTCCGGAGGGCTGCGGACGGAGTCGGAATGCAGCCGTTTCGCAGTCAGTGAAAATACACACATTCCGTTCCGCAGTTGGTGGAAATCAGGGGTCAGACCTATATGACAGAAAACACAATTTTGACTTCCTCATAATAGAAACATGCAATTTAACTTTGGCAAAACAACAGTGTAGCCTTTTTAGCGACCGTAGCAGACCAACGGTGAGAATTTTAAGCCAAGAAAGTGTGTCTGTCAGTCAGGTAGAGAGTACGGCGATGTAGTGGTGTTTTTAGCGGTTCTTGCTGTAATTTTAAGCTGAGAAAGTGCGTCTGTCAATCGCGTAGAGAGGATGGCGAGGTAGTGGTGTTTTTAGCGGTTCTTGCTGTAATTTTAAGCTGAGAAAGTGTGTCCGTCAGTCGGGTAGAGAGGACGGCAAGGTAGTGGTATTTCAGCGGTTGTTGCAGTAATTTTAAGACGAGAAAGTGTGTCTGTCAGTCGGGTACAGAGCTCGGGATGAGCACGGGCTTTTATGACAACATAGCCAACATCTAAAGTTAGCTACTCTGCTGCGCTGTGGAGTAATGTCTGAAAATGTGAGACATTGCTGTATGCTGAGTTGTCAACCTGAGGCCTGTACTACGAATCAAGATCAACATGCCCTGGATTTCTTTCAGTTACCCGGCTTCATCTAACCTAACAACTGTGGTCCCACATAAGCTGTGTCACGACAGTGGTTAACAACTAGTTCAATCAACCCAGGGTTTCCCAATCTAGAGACGCGCACATTCACATAAAAGAGGCGGTGTTTGCACAGCACGACCAATCGCAAATTTCTACCAGAACTGCATTTTTACATAAGAAGAGCAAACTATAATTCTACATAAATATGAAGAACACAGACACAGTTTTACAGGCAAAACGCAATACAGTCGCTGCTTCCTAAAACAAACAAAAAAGCCAACGCTGTTACGTGTAAATCACAACGCTTATCAATATCACTTCCCCATCAGTCAGGCGCAAGATCTGACCATAATTACATTTGTGCATTAATAAACTGTTGTTTCTTTAGCCAGTCCTCCCAATTTTTTTGTGATTGTTGCGGGCAAAAATACTTGATTATGCAGCACTTTTTCTTAAAAAATGCGATGGAATATGCGGGATATTTATGCAATTTTATGTTTTATGTCAATTGCGGGAACTTGCAAAAATTGCGGGAAAAACTTTGGTTTGATGAAAAAGAGAGAAAAAAAAGTGATTCCCCCAACACCCTGTTCTCACTAGACTACTACCTTAATTGTAAAGAGTAATTTCTTATTACTTCCTATGATAAGCAAGCATACTACATCACAGAAAGTGCTGCTGTTAGGGTTAGGGTTAGCGTTGCAGCTTTTCGATGACATTCACGTGGCGTAATTACGTCACTTCATAACATTCCCATGGCAACAGGGGAAAATGGCTGCTCTTGTGTGAAGTAAATGCAACATTTTTCAACTTTCTGCTAAGATATATGTGACTTTTTTGCAACGAAAATGCTGGGATTATGAAATAATGACTGAAATAAATGAAATAAATATGCATATTTTGCGCGGAAATCGGCAATTTATGCGGCGAAAGTGCGGCGTATTTGAAAAAATGCAGCCCCCGCATAAATATGCTGACTTTGGCTGGTTATGCATTGAATTATGTAATCGCATGATCGCGTTTCTCTGGAGGGACTGTTTAACCTATTATTTCAGTTGCAACCCAGGCAGTGGTAAGCGATTGTGAGAGCAAATAAAAAAACAGAAAAACATAATTCAAACCGATGTACGCATTGCGCACGGCTCAAGAAGCCAATAAATAGCCTATACGTAATTCCCTCTGCTGGAAATCTATATCTTTCATAAAAATACCCATCAGGGAATGTTAGCGGGGTTGTCGGTCTCTAAATGTTTTAACTTTTCGGAGCGCACCTCTCTCTCTCTCTCTGTCTCTTTCTCCGCGCACCGAGCTCCACCGCATCTTAAGAACGGTGACGCCGTTATCATTCGAGTATTGATTGGTCAGTAGGCGGTGCCTTTACACCGGTTGATCTCTTATGTCCAACATAACCTGCTCCCGACCATGTTAGGTGTTCAGCATAAGTTACCAAGGCGATTGAACCCGGTAACAACTTATCCACCGTCGTGATACAGGAAAACCGTGGGTTGAACCTGAAGTTAACGCAGTGGCCACCCTGAGCAGATATTGCATGTTGAGCAGACTGAGCATCCTTCACGCTCCCTCCATGATGTAATGAATCGATATGTGACAGTAGGCAAACTCAATCTATTCCACAGTGTCAATCCATGAGCAGGGAGATGGGAACTGACAAGAAGAGTTCTATGGTAAAGAACCATGACTGAGGTCAACCTTGCTACATGATCACTGCGCTGAAACTGGACTGGCTTTGGCCAGGTTTTTGATTGAAAATGCAGCACGAATAGTCTTGTTAATTTTATCCTTTTCTTCTCCAGTGGGTGCTGGCCTTTGAGATCTTCATCCCACTGGTCCTCTTCTTCATCCTCTTGGGTCTGAGGCAGAAGAAGCCAGCGATTCCTGTCAAGGAAGGTAGGCAGACATAGTAAAACATGGACAGAAACAGCAGGAATATTGTCCTATTATATAAAATCTACTGTACTCTAAAATGATAAAAGGAGTCCCCAATAAATGCTTCATTTCCTCCTGTTTGAGTAAGTTTGACAATTTTGGGATTTGTGGCCTTTTTCAGGTGCTAAACAGCCAATTTGTTCTTGTCCTCATTTACTAAAGGACCACAAAGATTTTGCGCCACTAAATTGGAAAAAAGGACACCACAAATTGCATGTTTGTGCTCATGGGATATGTATTTTCAAGCTTTTGTGTTTTGATTTGTGATATTTTCTGTTTATTTAAATATCTAGACCGAGTTCTCACACTGAGCTGAAATGGAAACACGTCTTTTGATTTAATGAAAGGTTTTCATTTTTTAGGATTCTTATATTTGACAGAATTGAAGGAAGGACAAACAAAAAAACTATACGAATCTGGAAATTAAAAACCAAATATCAAAATAGTCCAGCCCTACTTATTTTGATGCAAAAAATTGTACATTAGCAGGAATGTAGCACAACATGGAAGTAAAAGCAGTGCTCTGTTTTTTAAATATGAAATAATAAAAATATGTTGTCCCTTAAATCAATGAATAATCATGGTAAATAATCGTGAGTTCATTATTGTTCAAAATAATTGTGCGGAACAATAAAGGTTAATCTCATAAAGGTGTATCTTATTTTTGATATTATGTAGAGCCCGACCGATATGGATTTTTGGGGGCCGATGCCGATATTAACTCGGAAAAAGCCGATTTATAAGCCGATATTTTGATTTTGAAAATAAACTGGATATTAGACCCATTTCCTATAAACTGCACTTACACAACATTCAATAGCAAAATATCTGCCTGTTCTATGTATGTGGGCTGTATAAACCATTTTCCAGAAGGGATGTTAAAAAAAGCCTTAGATTACAGTCTCAATGACTAAACAATTGCACATCAAAAGTATATATTTTTTAATGATCAAAAAACAGTCTGGTTTTAAACATTTAACACTTTTACTTACTTCCAGTTGAAGCTGGTTTTAACAGTCTGTGTACTGTAAATAAATTATAATACTAAAGTTAAAGTAAAAGAGCTATACCAAACAAATTCAATATTCTACAAAACCATGTCAATGAATTGAAAATAAAATTAAAATAAGTTAAATGTATAGCTACATATAAAATAAATAAATATAAAATAACACAGAACACTGCATTAGAGGAATCTTTGCAGAAGTAGTCCCACACTTTGCTGCTACAGCGTTCACCTTTTTCAGCCATCTGTAGGGCAGAAAGAGAGACAGAGAAAGAATAAGCATGTGTATTAATACTATCACCATGTATCATTACTCATGTCATCATTGCAATTATAATAATAATAATAATAATAATAATAATAATAAACAGGGATCTCCTACATAGGCAAAAATGAGAAGTATAGAGAAATATTTTTTTTTTATTTGTCAAGCAATAGGTATTACCTATTACCTATTTATATTTAACAATATTATTACAACATTTTCCTGTTATGTCTGTAAAGCTGCTTTGAGCTGAATTGTAAAAAAAGAAAGAAAAAAAAAGCGCTTGTTCAGCTCACATTTATTTACATGTCCCCACTGGTTTAATCATTTCTGACGCACCTACTGTAGTTACTGTAACTATATTTGCTCTCACAGACACATTCACAACGGTCCCGTATATCTTCTCCTCTTCTCTTTGTGCAGTCTGAATCAAAACATCGTCATGCGCTGGCGAACGTAGCCTACTGTTACCGGTGTCGTGCCAAGGTACTTACCCCCGCCAGGATTCGTATCCCCTGACTACGGGACCGTGCGTGCACTCAGAGCGGAGTTTCACTGATATCAGGTGAAAACAGCCTGCTATTTTGTGCATCCCCTATGTAACTTTTGTGTGCTCCCGCGGTCAAGGGATACGAATCCTGGTGGGGGTAAGTTGGCACGCCACCGGCTTTCAGCTCAGAGAAGATTACGGAATCAATTCGAAGTTGAATGGTTAACATTTAGTGTCATGAACACACCGCTGTCAATTTTGAGAAGAACCACCTTCAAACAAGTTAATAGCAAGCATTTAAGGGGCCTGCTAAAAAGGAAGCTACCGTATGTTAGCGTTAGAATAACGTAACTGTTGTTTTTTCGAGGCACGCTGTACATAACTTATAGTCATTTACTACACGCGCCCCCCTGCCACAGTTACGCGGTCATTATGTGGGAAACACTGCAGATATATTTAGAATAAGTTAAACGCTAACGTTATAGTTTGACCTCTTATTAACGTTCACGCTCTTCCACTGATAAACATGGTATTAGTTAGCTTTGTGGCTAATCTAATATAGCAATGCATTAGCGGCTGTAAGTGATGTTACAGAATATTTAGAAGTGATAATGATAGGACCGTTAGCTAGAACTACCACACCGTTTTTATATACAGTGTATGAACTAAATCTACAATCATTTCACATGACGAACGACAGACTCAACGTCAAAACAGTACATCTCCATGCCGGGTGATAGCTTTCTTCTGTAGTGGATTTCTGGCGCTGTGTCAACTGGGGAGTTGCAGACCGCCCTCTGGTGGGCAAACTATGCAACACTCATAACATGAGTGAAGCATGAGACTCAGTTTCTCATGTTTCATCGGCCGTTATAAACGCCGATGCCGATTTAAATGCAATTAGCTCATATCGGCCGATAATATCGGCCGGCCGATGTATCGATCGGGCTCTAATATTATGTCAAGTATTTCATTTCACAATGTAGAGATATGTTAAATATGTGACAAATAATGCCTAATTTTATCTTTAAGGCCTGATTTAAACGCATCTAAGGGTTGCAGAGTGTTTATTTAAAAATAGTTTATTTACATTTTAAGCATTATTCCATTATTGCTGTGCATTTGTCCAAAGCATTTTTCAATTCAGTTCAATTAAATTTTATTTATAGTATCAAATCATGACAAGAGTTATCTCGAGACACTTTACAAATAGAGTAGGTCTAACCCACACTCTATAATTTACAAAGACCCAACAATTCTAGTAATTCCCTCAAGAGCAAGCATTTAGTGGCAAGGAAAACTCCCTTTTAGGAAGAAACCTCTGCAGACCCAAGGTTTTTGGTAGGCGGTGTCTGACGGAGCCGGTTGGGGCTGTTATGAACAGTGGCAATAACAGTCACAATAAAGATAATGGATCAGTGACTAGAAAAAGTAGTCCTGGTAGTTCATGTCATATCAGGGCACTGCAGGGTGTTACAGGATGTAGCATGGCACAGCAGAGCATAGCTGGACGTAGCAGGGTGGAGCACGATGCAGCAGGACACTGCAGGGCACCGTAGCAGGGCGTGGACTCGGAGCAGGACCACGGCGACAGCTGCATCCATGATCTTGGTGCCACTCTAATCCAAGGAAACATCCTGGGTGAGAAAAAACATAAGGACTCCGGGGAATAGACTCCCCAGAGCTAGGTTAGTAACAAGCATTTCTGGGACATGAATGCACACAAATGGGAAGAGAGAGGAGAGAGAAGCTCAGTGTGTCAAAGGAAGTTCCCCACCAGTCTAAAACTAAAACAGCATAAGTAAGAGAGATAGGCTAAAGAGAGGTGCCTGGTCGGGCTATGAACTCTCCCCAACCGGATTGGGCTGTATTGGCCTGCCTCCCTCTACTTTGATTATATCATTGATTATATGGTAGATGAATCTGACGACTATGAAGAGAAGCAGAGAAAACAAGGGGTGCCGTGTCTGCAGGTATACACCCTTCCCCGCTGGTCTAGGCGAACGCTGCAACTCATCACTCCCTAACTATAAGCTTTATCGAAGAGGACCGTTTTAAGTTTACTCTTAAATGTGGTGACGGTGTCTGCCCCCCGGACTCAGACTGGGAGCTGGTTCCATAGGAGTGTAGCCTAATAGCTAAAGGCTCTGGCTCCCATTCTACTTTTAGAGACTCTAGGAACCACAAGTAACTCGGCATTCTGGGAGCGGAATGCTCTAGTGGGACAATAAGGTACTATGAGCTCTTCAAGATATGATGGCGCTTGACCGTTTAGAGCTTTGTAGGTCAGGAGAAGGATTTTAAATTCAATCCGGAATTTTACAGGAAGCCAATGCAGAGAAGCTAATACAGGAGAAATATGATCTCTTTTCTTAGTTCTTGTCAGAACACGCGCTGCAGAATTCTGGATCAGCTGGAGAGTCTTAAGGGTTTTATTTGAGCATCCTGATATTAAGGAAGTAACAAATGCATGGACTAGTTTTTCAGCATCGTTTTCAGCACAATCACCTCAGTTTTGTCTGAGTTTAACATCAGAAAATTGTAGGTCATCCATGCTTATATTTTATATTTTATATATTATATATTTTATTACTTTGATGCATGCTTGGAGTTTAGTTAACTGACTGGTTTCGTCTGGCTTAATTGATAGGTGTAGTTGGGTATCATCCACATAACAATGAAAGTTAATTGAATGTTTCCTAATACTATTGCCTAGGGGAAGCATATACAAGGTGAATTTTAACATTAACATTAACAAATTGAGATCGATCAGAGAAATAGGACTTAAACCAGCTCAGTGTGATTCCTTTAATGCCAACTAAGTGTTCCAGTCTCTGTAGCAGGATGGTATGGTCAATAGTGTCAAATGCAGCACTAAGATCTAGTAAGACAAGTATAGAGACAAGTCCTTTGTCTGAAGCAGTTAGAAGGTTGTTAGTAATTTTCACCAGTGCCGTCTTTGTGCTATGATGCATTCTAAATCTTGACTGAAAGTCCTCAAATAAGCTATTGCTATGTATAAAATCACATAACTGATTAGCAACTACCTTCTCAAGGATTTTGGAGAGGAAGGGAAGATTAGATATAGGTCTATATTTGGCTAAGACTTCGAGGGTGGGTTTTTCCAGAAGAGGTTTTATCACAGCTACTTTAAATGACTGTGGTACATAACCTGTTAATAAAGACATATTAATCATATCTAGTAATGAAGTGTTAACCACGGGTAACGCTTCTTTAAGTAACCTCGTTGGGATGGGGTCTAAGAGACAGGTAGATGGCTTAGCTGAAGACACCTTTAACATTAATTGTTGAAGGTTTATAGGGTAAAAGCAGTCTAAGTATATGTCAGGTCTTGTCAGTCTTTCTAGCAGTCCTGCGTTTAAAGGTGAACCGTTAGAAGTTGAGGGCAAAAGGTGATGAATTTTATCTCTAATTGTTATAATTTTATCCTTAAAGAAGCTCATGAAGTCGTCACTACTCAGAGCTATAGGAATATATGGCTCAGTAGAGCTGTGACTGTCTGTCAGCCTGGCTACAGTGCTGAAAAGAAACCTTGGGTTGTTATTATTTTCTTCTATTAGTGATGAGTAATAGTCTGATCTGGCATTTCTGAGGGCCTTCCTATAGGTTTTCAGACTGTCTTGCCAATCTAAACGAGATTCTTCCAGTTTGGTGGAACGCCATTTACTTTCAAGTTTTTTAATTTGTGAGTTTGGGAGTTATACCAAGGTGCTAGTTTCCTTTGCTTCATCATCTTCTTTTTGAGGGGAGCAACAGAGTCTAAAGTCATCCGTAGGCAGGCCGTAGCACTGTCTACAAAATTATCAATTTGGGGGGGACTGAAGTTAACATAAAGGTCTTCTGTTATATTAAGGTACGACATTGAGTTAAATGCTGTTCGATTATTTTCCTTACATTTTGCTATAGCACTGTCAGATAGGCATCTAGTGTAGAAGCTTCTATCTAATTTTGTATAGTTGGGTAGTAAGAATTCCAAAGTTGTTAAGAAATGGTCTGATAATAAACGATTCTGCGGGAATACTATTAAATCTTCAATTTCGATGCCATATGCTAGCACAAGGTTGAGGGTGTGGTTAAAACAATGAGTGGCCTTATGCACACTCTGACTGAAACCAATTTAATCTAATAGTGAGTTGAAAGCAATACTAAGGCTGTCGTTGTCAATGTCCATATGGATATTTAAATCACCTACAATAAGTATTTTGTCTGATTTTAGGACTATACATGATAAAAACTCAGAGAATTCAGATAAATATTCAGAATACGGACCTGGAGCTCGGTAAACAACAACAAATATAATTTGCTGTACTGTTTTCCATATTGGATGTTTAAGATTAAGGCTTTCAAACGAACATTTAGTTTAGGTTTAGGATTAATTAACAGGCTTGAATCAAATATGGCTGCAACTCCCCCTCCTCGGCCTGAGCCTCGTGGAATTTGAGTATTATTATGACTGGGAGGAGTTGCTTCATTTAAACTAACATATTCTTCATTGCACAGCCAGGTTTCGGTAAAACAGAATAGATCAATTTGATTATCTGATATCAAATTGTTTACTAGTACTGCTTTAGAAGACATAGATCTAATATTTAATAGTCCACATCTAATTTTCCTATTCTGTTCCATCATTGCAGTGTTTTTTTTAATTCTAATTAGCTTGTTAAGTATAGCTCCTCTTTTATTAATCTTTGATTTAACCGATCTGAATCGGGGGACAGACATCCTGGTTATTAGACTATGAGTGGGCGACTGCTCTCACGGAAGCACAGTCTCTCTGATTACTAGTATCAAACTTGGGTTGTCATGGTTTAGATTTTTTGATATGAGAGCGGCTCCGTCCAAGGTGGGATGAATGCCATCTCTCCTAATCAGACCAGGCCTTCCCCAGAACGCCCTCCAGTTATCTATGTAGCCCACATCATTAGCTGGGCACCACCCTGACAACCAGCGGTGGAAGGATGACATGCAGGTGTACATGTCATCGCTGATCAGGTTTGGCAGGGGTTCAGAAAAGACTACTGAGTCCGACATTGTCTTTGCATATGTGCAAAGTGACTCAACATTAATTTTAGTGATCTCCGATTTGCGTAATCGGGTATCAGTACCACCTATGTGAAGTATGATCTGACTTTATTTACGTTCATTTTTAGCCAGCAGCTTTAGATAAGATTCTATATCGCCCGCTCTGGCCCCAGCGACGCACACGACCACAGCCGCTTTTCTTGGAGCTGCCAACCTCACGTTTCGCAAAATAGAGCTCCCAATAACCAGAGCTGGCTTCTCATCAGGTGTATCACAGAGTGGGGAGAAACTGTTAGAAAGGTGCAGATGCTCCGGTTTAGAGCAACCATCGTCATGTGCATTCCCCGGTTTAGAGCTAGTGCTACGCCTCTTTCGAACAGTCACCCACTTGCCCGGCTGCTCAGGGTCTGCCGGGGGACTGCTAACAGAAGCTACAGTATGTTGGCCTGCACCAGCTACGGAGCACTGGCTAGCTACAGAAGAATACGATTTTGATTCCATGGTGCAGAGCCGTGCCTCAAACTCACTAAGCCTCGCCTCCAGAGCAGCAATTAAACTACATTTATTACATGTATCTTTATCACTAAAGGAGGCAGAGGAATAGCTAAACATCTGACACACAGAGCAAGAGAGAGCAGGAGAGGGAGAGGAATTAGCCATTGCTAATGGCTAAGCTAAAGTAGCTAACAGCGTTTTAACAATCGTGAGATCAGCGAGGAAGTCGCTGTAAGAGAAGAGAACTATAGTGCTTGAGTATAACTGGTGTAGTTTAAATGCAAACCAGGCAAATAGCCGCTAAATTAGACAATAAGGCAGAGTTGAGTAAGTTTTTGCTGGAGCAGCAAACTAGCGTCTGTAACACAACACAAGAACACCGGAAGTGAGGCAGCACGTAAACGTCAGCACGTCCTTTTTGTTTGCTTGTGTTGATAAAATCATCAAAGTGGCAGCAGATTGATTGAAACATTCAAGGAACTGACGTGGTTCTGAGATGTCTATTCTCAGTGCAACACTCTCTCTTTGTACTGCCTCATTTGAATGAACCTCACATCTGTTTGTTCCTTTCTTCTCACCTGTGCACCGTGCGTTCTGCACTGGGCACCAAAATACTACACAGATGGGAATTTCAAGGTCAGGAAAACACCAAACTGTCAAGAGTGCTACTTGAACTGGTGGTTGCGCCGCCACACAAATAGGGCCTTTGTTAATATTGCTTTAAAGGTACAGTAATTAAGACAGGGTTTCTACGGGGTCTTAAAAAGTCTTAAATTAACTTAAGTATTGTGTTCTAGGTCTTAAATAATTAATAGGTCTTAATTAATACATCCATGCAACGTTATTATACGTGGTGTTGTAGTTCTTTCTTTCGCTAGTCCATATATAATTTTGCTGTATTACGACTACAAATCAGAATCAGCTTTCGTATTATTGGCGTGATTCTCTTTCGGATTGTACCACAGATATAAAATGGATTTGTTCTTCAGATATGGAGAAGTGCAAGTTTAGCAATACTGAAAAAACTGAATTTAGGGCTTAGTTTATGTTGTGATAAAGTCTTAAATGGTCTTAAAATGGTCTAGAATAAGGTAGGGTTGAGAGGATGGATGGACTGCACAGGTAAACATGGTGTTAGAATGACGTCTTCTGTCCTTCCTCCATGTTATCTTTCATTGTGTTTTAAATATAGAAAGTGAACACTAATGCTGATTGAAGTTTGCCTAGATCTGCCTGCAGTCATGAAGATATTATGTAGTTCTGTGCAGTATGGCCATGCATTTAAAATAGGCAAATACATATTTTTGCTAATCTGCTTTTTCAAATATGTGATTTGCCTCTCACCATGTGCTGTAGAATTTGTGTCCTTTATTCACCTTTTAATAATGTGTTGCGCTGTCCTTGAGTTGATTTTTTAATTATCAGTGCACCTGTAGCCATTGTAGCACCCAGTTTATTTTGATGCTCTTTGTCTTTGTTGTTTTACTTCACCTTTGTCTCGTTCTGTTGTTCTTTCTTTCTCTCTTTCTGGCTGTGTTTGTTTCCTGTGCGTGATGCATGTTCTCAATGTGTTGGATGGACCAGTGTGTAAGTTTTATTATCACTAAATTCTATCTTCACACCTGATCCTGGCTGACATGATACATTAATGAAGACATTTTGATCTTTTGGTTAACTTAACCATGGTGTGTTAATCCTGTTTTGTGGTTGTGTTTCTCTGTTTGTGTGCATATAAACTATATATGCCCACACACTTCAGTCACTCAGCGGCTCCTACTTTTTTTTTTTTTAGGTATTTAGGGTCTTTTCCCTTAAAGGTACATTGTATAATGTTTTGAGTTGATTCTTAGCAAAAAACCCTTTGTTCTTTCACAAATATATGCTCACTGATGTGTAATTACTTCCACCAACTAATCAAAGTATTCTCGTACGCATAGAATCTGCCATTCAGAATACATACGAGTGAGTTGCTCGAATGGCGGCAGCCATGTTTGCGCCTCCATCTTTTAAAATACATTAGCCAAAGAGGGACATACCTCCACCTTTTGCGCTTTTACACTCAGTGGCACCGTGACGAATGCCAGGCGGAGATTACTCGCGACTGCCGGCAGATTTGAAAGCCTGTTGAAGATGGACATCTGTTCTCAAGGACATGTAAAGGAGTTGCCAAGGAAGCGAAAAAGATGGAAGATGGAAAGAGCTCATGAGGAGCAATGAAAACAAAATTTTAAAAAGTTGCCTGCTTTCTTCTCGACAGGTAATTCAACTTATTTATATATAACCTAACAGACCTCACCCTGGACACCGGCGTACCACAGGGTTGTGTGCTGAGCGCTCTCCTTTACTCCCTCTTCACCTATGACTGCACACCTGTACATGGCTCTAACACCATTGTCAAGTTTGCAGACAACACTACGGTGATTGGTCTCATCAACAACAACGATGGGACGTCCTACAGGGAGGAGGTCCAGCACCTAACATCGTGGTGCACTGACAACAACCTGGCTCTCAACACCAAGAAGACCAAAGAGCTCATTGTGGACTTCAGGAAGTCTAAAGCTAGCACACACATCCCCATTCTCATCAACAGGACTGAGGTGGAGCGTGCCACCAGCTTCAAGTTTCTTGGTGTCTACATCTCTGAGGACCTCAACACCTCTACCCTGATCAAGCGTCTCATCTTTCTGAGGATACTCAAGAAGGTCCAACTGTCTCCTCAGATCCTGGTGAACTTCTACTGCTGCACCATCGAGAGCATCCTCACCAACTGTGTCACAGTTTGGTATGGCAACTGCTCTGCCTACGACCGAAAAGCACTGCAGAGGGTGGTGAAAACTGCCCAACACGCCATCGGTTCCTCAATCCCCTCCATCCAGGCTGACCAGGGCAAGCGATGCTTGCGTAAGGCGCACAGCATCATCAAAGACTGCTCTCACCCCAACCACAGACTGTTTACTCCACTCCCCTCCCCTCCGGAAGGCGTTACAGATCTCTCCGCACCCGTACCAGCAGGTTCAGAGGAAGCTTCTTTCCTGTGGCTGTCACCCTACTGAACTCTAGCGCTGCATCCTGGTGACAACCAACAAACTAAGCCCCCAACCCCCCTATCCCACCCATAGTGTTCTATTTATTTACAATTGTACATACTGTAACTACACTTATACATAGCCATATTCTATATTCTACTGCTCTTCATACTGTTCATCCTGCACATTATTCTCACTATTATAATGTTACCGTTTCTGCACTACAATGCTCATATAGGCTTCGCCCTCTAAGAGCTGATGCTATTGGATTTATCCCTTCCGCGCATGCGCAGTCGTGAAGATTTTCTTTCCCACCGTTGCGTCCAGCACGGGCCTCAACTACGTCTGCAGATACTGTATATAACAAGAGCGGACCCATTGTTCCATCTCCCAGTTTTTCTTCAGTGCTAGCAAGAATGAAGACTTCTACCTCCAGTGGTGTTCGCTTCTGCCCCGGCTGCCAGACCTGCTGATGACTAGATTCCCCTGGAAGATGGTTCTCTCTCATGCTTTCCTTCTTGAATGGACCTCGAGACGGGGACCAACGCCCTCCCTCTGTGGCTCTCCCCAAAAGCCCACACCTCCGTCCCCCCTAGACCAAGTATGTGCGCAGGTTACCGACCGCTTGCACCAGTGTGCAGCCCAGGGCCTCGCGGCACAGAATAATATCACCCTGTTAGCTTCTGCTGTCTCCGCCATGGCCACCACTATGGGGGCTCTTCCCTGGGAGCTAGCCACAGAGATTGGCAAAGCTATGACCGCCATTCTCACCCTGATGACGGCATCCACGGTGGCGTTGTCCCGAATTATGGCGTGGCAGACTGTGGCCCAGCGTAACGTCTGGCTCCACATGACACAGCTACCTGCAGAAGTGAGGCGTGAGCTCCTGGACCCTGTTGGCTTCTGCTGTCTCCGCCATGGCCACCACTACGGGGGCTCTTCCCTCGGAGCTAGCCACAGAGATTGGCAAAGCTATGACCGCCATTCTCACCCTGACGACGGCATCCACGGTGGCGTTGTCTCGAATTATGGCGTGACAGCCCAGAGTAACATCTGGCTCCACATGACACAGCTACCTGCAGAGGTGAGGCGTGAGCTCCTGGACGACCCCATAGCTCCTGCTGCGGCTGCTACCTCCGGAGCATCAGCCTCAGCTCCTCCGCCCCGCCTTCCTTCCCCACAGCGGCAGCCTGCCCCACCCAGTCAAAAGGCTCCACAAGGCCGCAAAACCATGCGGTTAGCCCCCACCAGGTCTAACCCACCCCCTGAGCCACCCCGCAAGCAGCAGCGACACTGGCAATGATGGGGCGCGGGGAACGTCTGTTTCACCCCAGTTGAAAGCAGAAACCCTGTATCTAAAGAGCAGTTTCCCCTCAACCAAGCAGCCTTTGTTCCCATTAAGCATCACGCTGACAAACATTCCCCACACAAGCACACACCGGCCCGCCGCTGCACGCAGAGTTCCTCCGCTCTCTCGTTGTGTATGCAGTGGGAACGAGTGCCTGCTCAATATAAGCATCGCCACGCAGACGCTCTTCTCCCCCCGGCTGTCCCAGCGGGAGGATAGGGGCTCTGACCCATCAGACCACTCCCGCCTTAACTGTCGGTGACCGACCGCCGCCCTTCCGTCCAGGCCCTAACATGGGTTGCGCGACACAGCCACACGCCTCGCGCAGCGGCGGAATGGCACTCCCTGCTGACCATGTCAATAGACAACACACAGGCATGCGTGCGCCCGCTTGCAGAGCACAGCGCAGCATGGAGCAGTTTGACACACATGAATCCATGGATGTCAAAGCTGATAACACAGGGCTACGCGCTGCAGTTCGCCTCCCCCCCACCTCACTTTGCCGGCGTGCTGGAGACAACTATGTCATCTCAAAAGAGCTCACTGGTCCCCGCACAGACACCTGTGTTGGGCATAGCCAGAAGCTTTCTATTATGGGCCCACAGTCACCTTTTGTCCCTCAGAGCGCTTTACATCCCCGGGATCTTGAACCGGGCGGCGGATGTCGAGGGGGGGGGGGGGGGCCCTCTCACAACGAGTGGTGATTACATTCCACTATTGTTCAGATGTTATGGAACAGGTTTCGGAAAGCAACAGTTGATCCGTTAGCCTCACGCGAGAAAACACAGTGCGCACTGTGGTTCTCCTTGAGCATGCGAGACGAATCACCGTTTCTCCCCAACCCTGGCCCAGAGCCCCCCCTATACACTTTTCCCCCAGTCCCTCTGATCTCTCGCCTCTTGGAACGCTTCCAGGAGGAGAACCTGTCAATCATTCTGGTGGCACCAGAGCGCACGAGTGCTTCCTGGTTCCCGACTCTGATACAGCTACTGCCGTGGCGCGAGGACGCACTATCACAGCTGAACCCCCCGGTGATAAGCCAGCGGCTGTGGGCCTGGCCGTTGAGCGGGATCGCCTGGAGAAATTAGGCTTGCCCCCCGCCGTTGTGCACACTATCCAAGGGGCCAGAGCCCCCTCTACTATGGCATGTTACGCAGGGCGGTGGTCTGCATTCCAACGCTAATGTGTGGGAAAAGGTCCAGAGCCCACATCTTGCCCCCTGCCCCTCGTGTTAACTTATCTCCAATCTCTCCCTCATTATGCTACTGTTGAAGTGTGGTGCTATTTTGAGCCTTGTTAGTGGTATAAAATAGTGATTTACCATGTGCCCCGAAAGCTAGCGTTAGCAGCTAAGCGCCGGTTTGCGGTAGCTTGTTTAAAGCTAGAGACTCATTCAATTAGCATGAAAACATGTCCCAGAGATTGCTCGACTCTGTACACATATGTTATTAACCCCTAAGTTCATTTTGCGCAGGAATTGTCCTTTAAGGCTGGCTTCACACTGGCTGTGTGGCGTGTCCGTTTTTATTTTGGCTCCCATGTTAACAGGTTAGAGCTTGCACACTGCCTGCGTGACACGCACGTCTCAGAAAACGCGTGCATGCTAGAAATAGAACCGACGCCTATTTTTCACGCGACATGCAAGCGTGTTGGAAGCGTTTCCAGGCAAAATAGAATACAAAAAGATGTTTATACTGTATGTAATGTTGACACGAATACATATTAATAAATGACATTTTGATATTTGAAAGTCTCTAGGTTTTGACATAAATGCAGATATAAATGTTATTTGAAAAAATAGTTATCGATTTTAAAATATTGCACCTGTCAATACAGAACAAAATATTCTGTTGCCAATTTTGACGTCAATACTGCAACGTTGTCTTTGCTGTAATCAAATCAGTATATATTTGTGTTTACCATGAAGTATACTACTGCTTGAGTACATTTTATCTATGGGAAACATGTCTACAGACAAGGCTAGCAGCAGCAGCAGCGCCGCGTCAGACACATTTCTGGTGTGAAAAGACAGAAAATATCCACGCAGTCACCACGCAACTGACACGCAACAGAAACGCCATGCTCACGCCACCCAACCATTGTGAAGCTGGCCTAACAGTGCACTTTCTCAAGTTACACTATTACTATTTTGTATGGGACCAGGTTTATGAGTCTTTTTATGTTAAAAGTGCAATTGAAGGAAAGATGATAAGAAATGAGAAACCTTAGTCATTGAAAATATTTAGCTAAATGTGAATTAATTGACAGAAAACACTGAGCTACCCAGACAAACTTAAATGTAGGTTTCTTAGAAGATCTGAAAGCATTAAAGAAAATGTTTGTTACTGTTTGGAACTGAAAAACACTTGTATAGAGATTCTGTAGAATGTTTTTTTTTTTAAATGTTCAGTCATTTAAAATAAGTTAAACATCAGGTTGGCCAGTTGAGACTGAGAGATGTACGTTTAAAGGGTAACTTACATTTATTTAAACCTATTTCCCATGTTTTTTGTGTCTAGTGACTGATTTTTTAAATTGTTGCAGTATTTAATGAGACGGCAGCAGTCGGCAGCGATGAAACAAGCTTCTGCAAGAGCCCAATCGCTACTTAACTTTATTTTTTTTTTCAAATAAGTCTGACGTGTGCACATTTTTGTGATTTTTCGAGCATGCTAAGCCCCTCAAAAATGCGCGTGACTTGTCGGAATAATAGTTTTACTGCTCGGGCCCTAATAATCCTTACAAAAACAATCAGTTTCAATAAGGCCTTTGCCGCTGTCGGTGCTCGGGCCTTAACTTTTAAAAGCTGTCTAGTTCATAGGGATCTTAGTCTTTAACAAAAAGGTCTATCTCTGTAGGGATCCTTTGCATAATGTTGTCAGACACTTAGAATAATAATCTGAGCCTGTCAGGGGCAGAAACATAACTTTTAGTGGACAAAACTGAAGGTTTGCAATTGGGCATTAACAGTACATTGCAGCTTGCTTAACCACTGCAGACTCTAGCTATCTTGCATGTTGTTCTCATCAATCATAAGAAAATATGGTACAGATTGAAAAAAACAGAAATTATCATTTAACATGACTGTGAACCACAGCATGCATATGTTGATATATTGAGTGAATTAAAGGGGTGCTATGCAGTTTGGGCAATTTCTTTGCTGTTTTCTTGCTTTTTGCTCACAGGTTTCTCAATACAGTATCTACAGCTTCAGAATAGATATTTGGCAACTCTGTCGTAAAAACTCATTGCCGACACTCCCCCTCCCATCTTCTCCCTCTGGTCATGTGCATTTGTTTTCAAAGAAGCCGGCGAATAGACGGAGCCATGTCCACTGAGGTTTTTCTCGAAATATTACCCTTCTCTCCCGGGTCAGTAACATTATTCTTTTTTCCTACAATGGCCTTAGAACGCTGCTGGAGCAGAAGCAACTTGCGTTTGCCAACATCAAGCTCACAAGAAACTCTATGGCAGATAAAGTTTCTGATCAAAGATACTTACAAGTGCAACAGCAAGAACGCCAGATCAGCATTGGATTTGCAGGCTTGTGTTTGTCTCAGTTCTCACCATTCTGAAAACGCAGGTCCGATGTTTACTTGTGTCTGATTCCTTGCTCAGTCAGTCTGCCGTTTCCTCTTTCTCTGGTCCTCCAACAATGCTTTCCTAGCTTTCTGCTTCTTTTTTGCCAGCTCAGCCATGACGATAGTGTGAAAAACTCCACCGCTACCTTGTTCTAGCCGGATGGGGGCGTGTATCGGCTATAGACAGTGAAAGAAAGTAGTGACGTGTATGTCTGCAGTGCTGTGAAGCAATTTGTTACATTGCTGATATCACGCAATACTTCCTGGCGCTGTGGCCGGCGGCTCGCCTCGTCACAGGCACTAGGAGGAGCGAGACGACCACCATTCAACCTGAAAAAAGTCATATAACCATTCCAATGACTCCGAAGCTGTTGAGTTAAGGTAAATTAAGCTAAAAAAAACGGCCTAGTTCCCCTTTAAGATGACATTTTGTGACCGTATTTCTGAAATTCAGACAATAAAGCCGTTTCAGCTTTCACAAAATTGTCCTTCATGGTGGTGCTAAAGGAAAGCTAAAGAACTACAGCTTGTGCGGCTGTAGTTCCAATGAGACAACCTGTAGGGGAACCAAAGAGGGAAATGTTACATACTATTGCTTTAATTAGGAAATTTGAGTAAATGTTACTATAAAATACACTAACAAATTTGGAAAAACAAAGTAGAGCCCACTTTACATTTTTAATATGGAGATTTAAAAATGAAGTTGGATTATGATGAAATTAGGTATACTTTATGTGTAAATGTTATCTCAACAGACAGAAAAATTAAGTAGTTTGTATGAAGACTAGTCTTGTTTCATCTATGTAATAAAATTCTGCAAATAAATTCATCATAGTTTTTAAGTAAATCAAGCAATTTTTTTTTTTACAATTTTTTATCAGCTGCAACCATGATTTAGGTGCCACCCTAATCCAAGGAAAACTGTGGGGCGAGAAAACATAAGGGCTCTGGGAAATAAGCTCCCTACATCTTCCTACAATTTATTCCGAAATCTAAAATTGAATTGAATCACGTTAAATGGCGTGGGCTATAACGGTCCTCGTGTTAAGATCTGATGTTTTGATGTCCCATCTATACACCCTAACCTTGCTGCTTTAGCAACTTAACCTTGAAAGCCACCATCATGCTTGACAACCTTTTCACTTGAAATGTTGTTTTCACACTTACTGCTCTTTAACAATAGTACAACTAAAGCTGTGGTCTGCTTTATGTGTAGCTTCTGGCATCTTTGATTTCACATGGTTTGTATTCACTACAATGACTCTCAGAGTAATTCATGTTCTATTTTTAAAATGTTCATAACTTTATACCTGCCTGTTGTTTTTCAACATTGTAAGATGCAAAAAAGAGTTCCTACCCCTACCATCCAGTAAGTTCACATTTTCCACATTTTTTAAGTTTTATGAGCCACTGAATGACTGAGTTGTCCGGGTTTTAACTGTATCTATGTGTGTAGGTGAAAATTAATATACAGTATATCTACCTCCCTCTGTGACTGTGTTCTTCTCAGCCCTGACACATCTAGTCTTTAATTATTCCCTTTAGCATTTTACAAAAGCTTCTAACAGGTTCTCACTGCATTCTGTTTTTCTGCAGTGTCCTAAATTTGCTGAATTATGGCATTTCTGTGCTTGTTGACTTTAAATGTGCAGTCCCTACCTGTGCAGTCTCTACCTGTGTGCTTTTTGTGTTTGGATGATTTGTAGGCACAGAGTCTTGCTTTTCCCTTACAGTAAATCAATTTATGCATTCAATGTTTCTTGGCACTGAAGACATTGAAGGGAAACCTGTTATGCTTTTGTGTATTTCCTGTCATATCTATAATGTAACATTATATTCATGTTAAAACTTTAGTGCGTAACTTTTTGATGTTAATGAACTTCCGTTACATTCAAGCCATTGCTAAATGAGTTGATACGAAGCAAATTAAGACTATCAGCTCCACACAACTCTTTCTGTATTTCTCAGTATGGCTATGTTCAGAAGATTGTGTAATCCGGCGATTTTCGCGTGCAGAAACTCGAGTGAAGATAATACCTCTTCTGAAGAGTACCTCATGTTTTTTTAATCCTCTGTGTCCTCCTTGGCTACTAGCAACTGTGTGGAGGAGGGGTGGGGGTGGTGCGCGATCGTGGAAAGGCTTGTATCATGTGGACGTGCCAACAGTTTTGTTGTCATTACTTAGAATTCCTCATGGGGGAGAAAGAAGCTACGCACTATAGCTTTCAACATGGCCAAAGCTTCAAATAATGAGGTAAACATATTTAAAAGAAATCCATGTGAGCCAAAACCTCAGATTTCCTACTGTTCTAAATGCTCCGGTTTCAACAGTTTTTTTCTATTCTCTGCTCCGTATCATGTCATACCAAGCTGGGTTTCTGTATATGGCCATCTGCTCCAGGCAGGCATCCTACTGCAGTGTTTACATTACATACCTTGCTGCTACATATAGCAGCAGGGTAAGAGCAGTAGCATGAACAGGATAATGTAAAATTGATTGCAATGATTGTTCCACACTTTTTGTACTGCATGACAAGTTCGTCTCAGGCAGGTTAAAACAGCCTTAAGACCACTTGAATCATTATATAAAACAGCCCTTAAGATACATGGCAAAAAACACGTAGTACAATATTTTAAATTTTGGAAATTTGATTATGTATTTGAATGTTTGCTTACTCTCTCTCAAATCATCTTTTTCTTTTGTGGCCATAAGTCCCCACACACCTTATTACATGTACAAATCCTCAAACCTTTTCGAGTTAGACAAAAAAATGGTCACTGTCACAACAAAATTGTACACATTTATGAAGTTTGTGTGTGTGTGTGTGTGTGTGTGTGTGTGTGTGTGTGTGTGTGTGTGTGTGTGTGTGTGTGTGTGTGTGTGTGTGTGTGTGTGTGGGAGAGGTAAGGATTTTGATTGCATAGCTTTGTTGGGAAGGGGTGGGGGGGGTGGTTGGTTTTAGGAAGGGGGAACGATTGAGCACATGATAGTTTTTATTGTAAATTAGGTGTGACTGTGAATATAAAATTGTATATTTTGATGTTTTCCTACAACCCGGTACAACGCATCTCTCCTTGTTCTTGTACAAGGTTAATATTAACTTGTGCATTGTCCCTGTGTAAATAAAATAAATTAAAATCAAGCTACATGCTAACAATAGGGAAAGCTGTAATATTAGCTGCAAATGTTGTTAATTTCTCCCAAATTCCAGGTCACATTCTTGTTGGAAAATGTCTAGTTGTGTAATAATATTTTTGATGGCTACCGGTTTGGCTATATACTCTTTTGCAGTCAGTCCCCAACTGCAGCAGACTGTAAACTATACGGAGGCAGAGCACAGATGCAGAGACTCCAGAGATGAGGAAACAGAGCAGACTGGGCTTTATCAGGAGGGGGGCTTAAAGAAACCAGTAAGTTATTTATTCGGCAAAAGGTTTAGAAGGAAAAGTACTGATAAAAATAAATACTTCTTATACTGCATATAATAAATTACCCATTACCATTTTGTTCAACCCTATTTTCCCATTTTTTTCTGAGTGACTAATGGGAACAACAATCTTTGAAATTGGTCCAGTATCAAGCAAGATCGTTACAGTCGGCAGCGATGAAACAAGCTACTAACAAAAAAATTTCAAACGGCAATGTTAAAAACAACAAAGCCAGAAATCTTGGTGTAATTATTGACTCGGACCTGAATTTCAACAGCCACATTAAAATAATTACAAAGTCAGCCTATTACCACCTTAAGAATATATCAAGGGTGAAGGGATCTCAGCAGGACTTGGAAAAACTTGTCCATGCTTTTATCTTCATTAGACTTGACTACTGGTGTCTTTACAGGTCTCCCTAAAAAATCAATCAGACAGCTGCAGCTGATTCAGAACGCTGCTGCTCGAGTCCTCACTAAGATCAAGAAAGTGGATCACATCACTCCAGTTCTGAAGTCTTTACACTGGCTTCCAGTGCCTCAAAGAATTGATTTCAAAATACATTTGCTGGTTCATAAATCACTAAACGGTTTAGGTCCAAAATACATTTCTGATCTGCTAGTAAACTATGAACCACCCAGACCTCTCAGGTCGTCTGGGACAGGTCTGCTTTCTGTCCCCATAGTCAGACATAAACAGGGGGAAGCAGCGTTTAGTTTTTATGCTCCACATATCTGGAACAAACTCCTAGAAAACTGCAGGTCTGCCGCAACTCTCAGTTCTTTTAAATCAAGGCTGAAGACTTTTCTTTTTGATGTTGCCTTTTGTTAAATAAGTGTTAATTTCTTATACTGAAGTTGCATTGTTGAAACTGTATGAAAATCTATATAAGCATATAAAGAGAAATTAAAAAGTAAGACCGGTGGGACCGGCCCGTTCTGGGAACGGCAAGGATTGCAGGTGGATTACGTGTATAGAGCAACGGCTTATACAACCCCAAATCAGAAAAAGTTGGGACAGTATGAAAAACACAAATAAAAAAAGAAAGTAGTGATTTCTAAATGTACTTTGACTTGTATTTCATTGCAGACAATGTGAACACAAAATATTTCATGTTTTGTCTGGTCAACTTAATTTCATTTGTGAATATACATCCTTTCCTGTCATTCAGACCTGCAACACATTCCAAAAAAGGTTGGGACAGGAACAATTAAGGGCTAGTAATCAGGTAAATTGGTTAAATAATGATGTGATTTGAAACAGGTGATGTCAACAGGTGATTGTAATTATGATTTGGTACAAAAGCACCAACCAAGAAAGGTCTAGTCCTTTAGGAGCAACAAATACGTGAGAAAATTATTGAAATGTTTAAAAACAATGTTCCTCAAAGAAAGATAGGAAGACATTTGCTTATTTCACCTTCAACATGCATAACATAATTAAAAGATTCAAGGAATGAGGAGGAATTTCAGTGCATAAAGGACAAGGGCGCAAGCCTAAGCTGAACAACCGTGATCTCCGATCCCTCAGGCGGCACTGCATCAAGAATCATCATTCATCTATAAGCGATATCACCACATGGGCTCAGGACTACTTTGGCAAACCTTTGTCAAGTACCACAATACGTAGTTACAGCCACAAATGCCAGTTAAAACTGTACTGTGCCAAAAGGAAGCCCTATGTTAACAGTGTCCAGAAGCGCCGTCGACTTCTCTGGGCTCGGAGGCATCTGGGATGGACCATCACACAGTGGAAACGTGTACTGTGGTCAGATGAATCAGTATTTCAGGTATTTTTTGGGAGAAATGGACGCCGTGTGCTCCGGACCAAAGAAGAAAAGGATCATCTAGACTGTTACCAGCAACAAGTCCAAAAGCCAGGGTCTGTCATGGTATGGGGTTGTGTCAGTGCCCTTGGCAAAGGTAACTTGCACAAGATAATGCAAAACTACATTCTGCACACATTACAAAGTCCTGGCTGCGGAAGAAGAGGACATGGGTACTTGACTGGCCTGCCTGCAGTCCCGACCTGTCTCCAATAGAGAACGTGTGGCGCATTTTGAAGCGCAAAATGCGACAACGAAGACCCCGTACTGTTGCCCACCTTAAGACTTGTTTGCAGCAAGAATGGGACAAAATTACACCTGAAACACTTCATCACTTGGTGTCTTCAGTCCCTAAACGTCTTTTAAGTGTTGTGAAAAGGAATGGCAACATTACAAAGTGGTAAATGCTTTTCTGTTCCAACTTTTTTTGAAATGTGTTGCAAGAACCAAAATATGAATTTTGTTTTTTTGAAAAAAAAAAGAAGAAAATCATGAGGAACACATTAAATTATGTGCTGTTGTATTGTCTGCAATAGAATACAAGTCAAAGTACATTTAGAAATCACAACTTTCTTTTTTTATTTGTGTTTTCCATACTGTCACAACTTTTTCTGATTTGGGGTTGTACATTGTGCCATACTAGCACCATAAAATCTCGTATTTTATCTGCTTTTATATTTTTACTGTTTTTTAACTGTTCTTTAATGTTTAATTTCTTAAACTACACTGTAACTTCTATTCTTGTATTTTAATAGTTTTTATGTAAAGCACTTTGAATTGCTCTGTTGCTGAAATGTGCTATACAAATAAAGCTGCCTTGCCGTGCCTTGCCTTACAGTGTAAGTTAATAGGGCATGTGTCCAGCTTGTATTTACCTTCACAAAAGTGCTCGTTTTGCCACTGACAGGCTCAGGTTAATATTCTAAATGCCTGACAACATTATGGAAAGGATTTCTAAGGAGGTTGAAAAAACGGTAGTTACCCTTCAATGTAATAATATACACCTGTTACAGATGCAGAGTTTTCCATTTCTCAGAAAGGGATGGGCTATTATGGATGATATGAGAGAGATTGAGCTTCTTTTTTGACCTGGTTGAGAGCTTGTCCAGCCAGCATTTATAGACAGATGTGGAAAAATATCCTGTGCTTGTGCAATCTTGTGCAACAAAATGATAAAATGCCTGTGTAATCAGCATTGACATTTGGGAGCCTCTCTGGCCATTAGCTGCTGTGCTCCCTTTAAGGTGGCTGACATCTGACAACTTTTTTCCTTTCCAACTCTAACAGAATATCTCTCTCCCTCTGCTTTTTCATCCTCATTGTACTGTTTGGTCCACCTCTTTTTCTACTTCTGTATCCTCTATATTCCCTTGCCACCCACCTGCATACCTCTGCCACATCTTTCTCCTTTTTCTGGAGATTTGCCTTTTCTTTTTGTCCCTCCTACCCCATTATTCCTCCCTCATGTCCAGCCTTTTACAGCGCAGCCCCACTCACCTCAGCTGGCATTATTCCCATCATGCAGTCGCTGTGCCCAGATGGACAAAGGGATGAATTTGGTTTCCTTCAGTACAAGAACTCCACGTGAGTAGATTTTGTCAGCAATCACTTATCAGTCTCATACCTTTTTTTCTATAGCAGTTGTTTGTGTTGAGTGATTTGTTTCTTTCGTTGTTCCATTACTTCTGTGAGAACGCTGAGATCAGACTAAGGCAGTGACTTTGGCTTTGCATGAAAAAACGCAGCCCTCTAATTCGTTTCAATGAAGCTAGTCCAGCTAACACACAGGACTCATAAAAACTCACTCAAAAATGCAGGGTTGTCTGGCAAAAAAGTTGAACCAGGTTAAACTTTTGCTGAAATGCAAATCGACAAGGCGCTGCCATGGCCAATCAAAGACACACAAGTGCACATTCTTAGTAGATTACATTGTAATGTGAACGAATATTTCTACTGTTTATGTCGCGATCGTTGTGACAGAAAAGGACACAACGAGAAGAAGAAACAAGAGACATTCAGTTGATTACATAATTTTCCACGATGTGGAAAACCTGGTGGAAATATGGCATTTCTGTTTCTTTCATGTGTTGATTTGAGAAACCTTACAATCTCCTCATAGCACCACACAGATCTTGGGTCTCATTTACAAAAATGTGCGTAGGATACTCACTAAAAGTGTACGTACGCCCAAAAGCCAAAAATGGCGTACGCCAATAAACATTCAGATTTATAAAACCGTGTATGCGCACACCTGAAAGCAATGTTCCCTTTATAAATCACAGAGTACGTGAATCAACCTCTTATCCCCCCCCCTATACACGCACATTCTAACCATAAATAGTCAATGCAAAGCACCTCATGAATGCTGAACATTAGTATGTTAATGACCCTGGCATGCAGTTGTTCTTTCATTATGCCAAATCATGACGAGTGACGGGGGGGGGGGAAGCAAAAAACTTCTCAGACGTTCAGGAATTGCTGCAAATTGAATTATAATTTCAGCCTGTTCTCACACAGTGTAGGGAAACCTGATCTATAGCCTATATTAATAATATCTTCCAAAACGGCAGGCATTACGGCACTCAGGGATGGCTGTGATATGCCAGACCTATAGGATAAGATTTAACAGAACTATGTTTTATATCCAAACATGCCTTAGTGATAAAGTTGAAAGACTTAGCTGTTTTCCATTTACCGCTGGAAACAGCCGGTTGCCCCTGGAGTGGTGAGCACCTGTATTTGGACCGGGATGGCACGGTTCCTGCGCATTTCCCTCTCTACTGGACCCACTTCAGTACATACATCCAAGAGAACAGCTTTAGCTGTGGCACAGTGGTAGATCGGTTGCCTGCCAATTGGAAGGTTGGTTGTTCGATCCCCGGCCCTGCAGTCCCATGTTGAAGTGTCCTTGGGCAAGACACTGAACCCCGAGTTGCCCGAGTTGTTTAAATGTGTGAATGTTTATCTGATGAGCAGGTGGCACCTTGTACGGCAGCCTCGGCCACAGTGTATGAATGGGTGTGAATGGTGGATGGTTCCTGTACTATGTAAAAGCGCTTTGAGTAGTCGTTAAGACTAGAAAAGCGCTATATAAATATAGTCCATTTACATTAAAATCCGCATATTAGCCAGTCATCGTCATGGTCCCTGAAGTCTCTCTCTCCTGATTCTTCCACTGGCGTAGTCCTCCTGCAGGGCCAGCAGTGCCATCATGCAGCATATGCTTGACGCGTTGGAGGTGGCGCGCGCATTCGTGACATCAATTCGTGACATCAAAATGACGTAATTTCCGGCCGGCGCGTCCGATTTTCAGCGCGCGGATGCCAGGACTCGCCGACTGACAGCAAGTCTCTCAGGTAAACTTACCTGGTTAAGATGAGTTCTTTTTTTGTGAATGAAAGGCTTGATCTGACGGAGTAGGTCACTGAATCAAATCGAGGCATTGACGGCACTGTTGATGCCTGTTCTGCCGTTGTTTATCTTTTTCTTCTTCTTCTAGTCCTTAGAAAGAAAAACATCGGTAGCCTTTGCTCCTTAGCGCCACCGCTGTTCAGGAGAAGACTGCAACTAGTGCCGCGACCACCACGCGCGAGTATAAATACTCACTCATCAACTAGTGGTATTCCCCCCCCCCCCCCCCCGAGATACAATTTGAAGACAAAAGTCTAATAGGCAAACACACTTTTCTTCATGCAGGTTTACAGACACTATTAAAGTTCGGACTGATAACGGGGACATTAAGTGCAACAATTGCGCGAGAGCTTAAAGGCTGTATTTCCAGAATATGACATTTGATGATATATGCACAGTATTAAAGACAGATATTTATTTATTTACTGTGTTCTGCCGTTATCTAATGGTAGAGTATTTGATGCTATCCTGTGTTCCATGTCGTTGGGCCATCAATGTGACGGTGAGACAGCGCCGATTAAATATTGAGATCAATACTTGAAAATATTACGAGTAATCGTTATTCCAATCGTTATTATTTACTTTCTGCAGTCTGACTTCAGTTCACCACTTCACCATCTGCGTTGCCATTGTCTCCAAAATGTGCGTACGCATGGGTCAGAGTTTGCGTGTAAGACCACACATTCTCCCGTCAAGTTTGTTTTTTATAAATCACAACCTTTGCGTGGGAAGTGGCGTATGCACATTTCCAGCCCCGTTTTGTGCGTACGCCACATTTATAAATGAGACCCCTGATGTTTTTGTCTGCTTCTGTTTGTCATCTCCTTACTAGATGTTAAAGTCACATGTTTGATGTACATCATGATTTATTTGTCTGTTTCCATTGCATTTAGGTTTCATTAATACACCAATCTTAGCCAAGCGTAAAAAAACATTTTCACAATATTTCGACTTTTTGTCAGAATTTCCATAAATGGAGAACACACCTACTGATAAAACACAATCCACAACATTCCAACAAAAAAAACAAAAAAATTTGCTCCAGCTGCCACTGCAACATTGAAGTGCTACTTCTACTTGCTTGACTCACTTCTACTCTGCCAGCTGACTGTGGGCGTTCACTCAAAGTTAAAACAACCAGATTTTGCCACAATCCTAAGCGAATTATAATGTGGCTGTCGAACTTTAAAAAAAAAACAGTTTTCCTTTCTGCTGCCTGGAGTTGTTCTCCTCCACCCTATTCACATCCAGCTATCATCACATCCAGTGCAAGGTTCCTTCAATTGAGCTTATCAGAAGTCTCGCTCCCCATTCCATCACACAGCTCTTCAGGCAACTCTCTTCACCTCTTAGCCACCACCACCAGTGTATTTATTTATTTATTTATTTGTGCATATAAAATAAAATTAAAAAAGGAAGAAACACAGGTGGGATAATAAAAAACCCTGAGGGCTTGTCAAAGGAACCCACCTAACATTGAAATTAAAGACAGATGTACATGCTTGCCTCAAATTTTTAAATATTTAAAGGAAAGAAAAAAATATTTAAAGTGCCCATATTATGAAAAGAAATCACTTTTTCTGGGATTTGGGGTGTTATTTTGTGTCTCTGGTGCTTCCACACGCGTACGAACTTGGAAAGAAAAACATCCATGCTGTTTTGAGTGAGATACGGGTTTCTGAATGTGTGTCCTGCCTTTAGTCTCCAGGTGAGCTGTTCAAAATCTGCACGGCTTTTTACGTCACTATCCGAAACGATGGGCACTGCTATAACACACACTAGTTCACCATAATCTACAAAAGAACTACTTACATGTCCCTGTTCTGAAGGTATTCCACACCCTCGTTTAGAAGAAGTCTCCCTGCTAATCCTGCCTTGTACTGAGTGAAGTTAGAGAAACAAACAGCTATCTGGTGTGAGCCTTACCTAGCTACTGAGCATGTGCGACTCACTACATAGATGGTAAAAAAGTACGATGTCTCACTGTTGCTAAAACAGAGAGCTGAACACAGGCTGAAAAGAGGGTGAAAGGAGGAGCTGCAGCAATGTGCAGTACAACAAAAATATGGTGTTTTTTGAAAATTAAACCATGTAAACCTATTCTGGTACAACATCAAAATACAATTATGAACCTGAAAATGAGCATAATAGGGGCACTTTAAAGGAAAGAAAAGAATTCAAAGGTGTACTACAGATGGAAACCAAGGAGTTTCTATACTCTGGGTGAAAGTTCCTATACTAACTATGGCATCACAACCCCCCTAAATATGACTACGGCACGCTGGGGTCTAATCGCCAAAGTCTTTACCTTTCTTACTTTATTGTGCACCATGTAAAAAATAAATGCAGACCATCCTCACCCAGAAAATGACTGTATGGGTCGATTATGCAAGCAGCTCATAACGATCCATGATCACGTTTCTTGTTAGGCCGAGAAAACAAGAAAGTGAGATGACAAGTGGCAAATTGCGCGTAATGAGGAAGGTATAGGAGTGCAATTCTTATCTCTCTCGCTCTCACACGCAACCGTGCAAACCTGTGCAGAGGTCTAAACAGCCAGAATAACTAACAACACTTCCTAGGAGGAATATTGAGAAGCTTGATAAATACAGCCGCGATGTCATCTCCTGTCACATTATTTTCTATCCTGTGCATCCTCTGCTCCTGTTTTCTCTCCCTTTTTCCACTTTTTTGCTCTACCCTTTTCTCACTCACTTCTTTCTCATCATATGAACCTAAAATTAATCAAATAAAAAAAACACTCTTGATTCATTGCTTCCCTTTGCCAAGTTATTTTTAAATGTACTGTCTCTTAAAGAAAATGACTAACAATGGGAATTTTTGGTCTAATGTGTTTTAACTGGGTTTTATCAATAAATCTCCCTCTGTTAGTGTGACCCAGCTGCTGGAGCGGATCAGTGAAGTGGTTGAACAGAACCGCCTCTTCACGTCTGACCGGCCTGGTTTGGGTCATGAGCTTGAGACCCTGCAGCAACACCTAGAGAGTCTCAGCTCAACCCCTTTACCACCGGACTACAATGCCAGTAAATATCTCCCATATAGCCATGCTTATGTGTTGGTATGATGACTACCTCTTCTAGGTTCCTGTCACCTAATGATGTAAGAAGAAGACCTACTTTATAAATCCCCAACAAGAAATACATTTCTTTTCTCTCTGTTATTATACACATTATACACACACAAGTCTGAAATACACAGACATAAAAACAAGAGATAAACAAATTCATTATATGGAGAGATGTCAGAGCAAGGGGGCTGCCAATGGACAGGCGCCTCGAGCAGTTAGGGTTTTCTCCAGCTACTAGTCCACACTCAGTACTTGAACCGGTGACCCTCCGGGTATGTGTTTTTATGCAAACCACAGCACAAACCAAAACACCTGCAAGCCGTGTGGGCTTCATGATATTCATTTGGGATCAAAATATAGCAGAAAAAAAGATTATTGAAAGCATAGGTGACAAATGTTGGTATTTTTTATTTTACTCTTCTTTCTTTTACATTTTTTGTTAAAGTGTTCTGTTGGTAAGCAGTTATTGTTTTCAAATTGTGCACATTTTTTAAAAGTGACCGCAGAAATAATTGTACACAGTATTTAGACTAAAGACTAAAATAAATAAAACGGTGTAGTTTGACATACATAGAGGAAATCACAAATAATACATTGGTAAATAACATGACATGGTATTTTAATGCACAGATGTACACATGTAGAGATATGAAAAAATAATGTAATCTAATTGAATTAAATTAATATTAAATACGTGGGAAGATAACATGAACATCAATCTATATTTTCCCTTTATAATCCTCAAATTAAGGGCATACTAAAACCCTAAAACAAAAGCCAACTCTATATCCTATCCTTTCATCAAAGAAGATTTTATCCAAATAGTAAATGAATGGCTGCCATATACATTCAAACACTTCAATCTGATCATTCTGAGTGTATTTTCCTCTCTGTTTACATTAAACTGAGCAGATCTGTGAGCCACATCAAAGGATAGCTTCACGTTTTTCAAATAAGTGTTATACAACAATACTCACATGCCCATATGTACACTGAAATAGTTATTGTTCTTTGGAATTGTCTTCTTCTGCATACTAGCCAGTAGAAGAGCCCTCCCTTAAAGTGATTCCAAGTAATAAATTGGGGACAAACTCCACAGTCCTCATTCGCTCTCACTCTTCCTAAATCATAGAAAAGATTTTTTGATCAAAGATGATTACCTTAAAAGATAGTATAACTCCAAATTAGTTTTATAATAAAAGATATGCTAAAAAAAAAAGAAAAAAAAAGACTAAATCTTACAAGAAAGTAGTTAATGAAGTCTGCCTGGCACTTAATCATAAAATTGCACTCCTCAGGGTAACTGTGTTCTGTAAATCAGAGAACTGTTTGATGTAGTAGTCCTTCAAGTTCTTTTTTTGGAAAGCTTTTAAATCATGTGTTTTTGTGTGTGTGTGTGTGTGTGTGTGTGTGTGTGTGTGTGTGTGTGTGTGTGTGTGTGTGTGTGTGTGTGTGTGTGTGTGTGTGTGTGTGTGTGTGTGTGCGTGTGTGTGTGTGTGTGTAGGCTTTACACTGGCCAGTGTGTTGAAGAATCAGTCGGTTTTCCAGCAGTTCCTGGTTAAGAACCTTTCCCTGTCCAACTCCACAACCAGCCTGTTGCTCAACACTCCAGTCAGCCTCAGAGAGGTGATGTCTTCAATTGTGATGGTTATAAAGACAAAGAACACTGAACCCACTTGTGTTTAATCCAAGATTGTATTGTAACAGCCGGGAGGAGAACAGTATTTTAAATACAGTCGACTATTCTGAAGCACACAGTTCACTGTTATAGGCTCTGGTAAAAATCCTCCCTTTGTCAATACATAGTAATTTTTTTACAGATCCAAATATTCGTTGACTTTATCCATACATAGGTCATAACAACAATATAAAATTCTATATAATATATTTTTCTCAGTCAAAGGTACTCATTTTTTTTAGCTTATATTGCCATTTCAAATTATGAGTAGAACAATACTGTACATTATATGCTACATGCCAAAGCCTCCAGAACCAATGATTGACACAAATCACCACTCAAACTCAGTGGGGTCAGGCAGGTCATGCTTTAGGCAAGATCCAGTACCAACCACGACCAAAAAGAATACCGTTCAATCACAGTTTATATCCCGAAGGAGCAGAATTCCAAGACTCTCAACCAATTCAGGAGCATAGCCCTACTGAACATTGAGGGGAAGATTTTCTTTTCTTTTATGGCAAGAAGGATTGCCACCTACTTTATGAAGAACAGCTATATTGACACCTCAAAGAGAGAACTCCTCCGCTCATTGACAGGATACACCTTGCTATGCTAACTTCCTTACTTAAGCTCACTCGCATCATCATTGTTTAAACTAAAGGTAGCTTTCAACTTGCATTTCCTGTCTCTGACATAAAGAAAAGTCTCCTCTGAGACTGCCGGGCCTAAATTGTGTTTAAAAATGATACACTAAATTAAAATATGAACACAATGTGTATTGAATAAACACCCATATTGATACACGATTAATAGTGAATCTGGCTTAACGTACATTACTTAGAAAGAAAAGTGAATATATGTGTGGGACCTGTAAATGAACAAGATCGCAAAGTATAACTACATAGTGAGGTTGCATTTATCTGATTTCTTGATTATAATCGATTATATGACAGGCATTAGAAGACTTAAGTAAGTAAGTAAATAAGAGTGTACCTTTCTAGTACAGCCACATGGGTGGCTTGTGGCCTTCAGGTAAAATGGTTGCCCCACAACCACAAGGTTGGCAGATCAATCCCAGGTCATCTGGCCACATGTCAAAGTGTTCCTGAGCAAGACACTGAACCCCAAGTTGCTCCCCAGATGCTGTATGTATACCTGTCCACTGCTCCAAATACTTAGGATGGATTAAATGCAGTAATAGAATTTCAGTACATTTTACTGTGTGTATGTGACAATTAAGAATAAAGTTTGATCCTTTTGTAAATCAACGCAAAGATCCACAAGGATTACAAAATAATCTGTGCAGCAGTAATAGCAGGCTGCTGTCTGATAGCAACTCCTACATACATCTGTCCCAGGGAGAGACAAACTTCAAAAGTGATATAAAGAGAAAATGCTCATTACAGTACAAATATTTGTGAGACAAAGGCCGTTAACATGCTTGAAATGTTCTCTGCAGTTCCAGTAGTTAGTCAGTGCTGAAAGAGGATGAGTTTGAATATATTTACATTGCATACATTGTCTCAAGATGGCCGCAGCGTAACTGAACGTGTCTCAAGCTCAAGTCTGCATGCTGCTCTTATCGTAGCCTTGTTAATTCTCCTTTATTCTTATCTATATGCTCCTGACCTAAACTGACTCTTATTAAGTTAGGCATTAACTAATTTATTCTAAAGAGCTACGAAATTTAGCTTCTTGCTACAATGGCATATTTCACTGGAAACATTGTGGGATGCCATTCAACAAGTCAAGACTGAAATGTTGATGCATTTTGATGCAAAAGTTGATCCTCTTCAAAGTAGTCTGAGCATCATTCAAAATTCGTTAAATACTTTGGGAGAACAAGTCAATTTGTTAGAGCAGCGCGTGGGGGCTAATGAAGACAATGGCCCTCATTTATCAACCTAACGTAGAAACCAGCGCAGACATGAGCGCAGATATCATCTTACGACAGGCTGCACGTGTGATTCATGAAACGTTCGTATCACACCAATCAGAGCGTAAGAATGGTCGTACATTGATAAATGCAGCGGCTGGAAACGATCGTAATTTAAATGTCACGCCCCAATATATTCTCCGTTTTGAGGTTTCGCCCCTACAATTTACAATCCGGCTAAGAAGAGGCACTTTTGAGAGGTGGAGATTGAAACCCTGATATCTCAGGTTCATTTGCACTAATGTTGGCAGCTACTATTTGGCAGCCTGAAAACTGGTATTAAAGGCTGTAGAAAGAATGCGGAATGAAAACAGATGTGGTCAACAGTATTGCCATGGTAAATCGGACTCCAGCTGCTTATTTGATTTATACATCCTTGACATATGTATGCTATTGTCCTTATAGTAATATACAGGCTGATATTGCAATCTCCTAGGCCTAAATGGTGTACCTATATTTAAATAAACAGACAGTAGCGGAGTTTATGCAGTGTCTTTTATTTTACTCGTGTTTTTTTCACGAGTCAGAACCAGGCAACAGCTGTGAGGGGTGTGTCCTCCGCCCCCCTTGGACCACCACCCCAACCGTGTCTTCTGACAGCAGAGGGGCTGGAAAATCAAGCCGAAATATGGCAGAAATAAATCATTCACTTGTGGCCATTAACAACACTTTAAAAGAGAAACGAAAACCTGAAGAATAAATAAAAATGTTGTGCATCGTCATGTTTCCTGTATTGAATATCATCGCCAAACATAAGACTTTACCTTTTTAAAGCGAGGAATAACATCCTGTCTCCTTCGTATTGTCCCAGTTGGGGCTGTGCTGGACACTGGTCTCTGGGCATCAGGTCATCTGGCTCCATCACTACATTTATGGCACCCTGTTTTCCTGTGAGATGTTGTGCAGAATCCCACAGGCTAAAACAATGTTGTAGACTTTTTCTGCCATATATAGTAGGGTCCCCCGCCGCTGATGCAAGACATAGCCATCTGCCCTTAATCAATCCAATGGAGCGCTCCACTGTGGCCCGTGCGCGTATGTGTGTACTGTTGTACCGGTGCATAGAGGTCTTCTAAAAGAGCCAGATCTGCCATTGCTGATAAGTGATCAACTGATGACTTCTCCTTCTCCTGTTAAACTGATTATATGCTGCACCACAAGTCCACACTGACTCGAAAACGTGCGTACACAAGTTCAGACCAGACCAGACGTGAGATTGTATGGCAGCCTACGCTCATGTTCAAATAAATGTTCAAAAAAATTATCAAAAAATAAATAAATGCCGAGCTTTGCGTAGCAATCAGCGTACGCCCATCCTACGCCTGTTTTAGGTGGTACGCACGTTTCATAAAGGAGGGCCATTGTGCAGGAGTGTCACTCGGGTTCAACAGCTGGAGAAGGACAACATTTACCTGATGGATAAAGTTGAGGACTTGGAGAACCGAAGCCAACGCTCTAATCTCCACTTTGTTGGTGTTCCAGAGTCCACTGAAGGCAGTTATATCATTGGTTTCATGTCCCGGCTGATTTCACAGCTTCTGGGGCGAGACCACTTTACAACTCCGCTGGTCATTGAGAGGGCTCATCGATCTCCGACTGTCCGGCAAAGCTAGTCCCCGGTCTATTATGATCAATCTTCTCAACTTCCAGGATAAGGTGAAAATCCTTCGCCTTGCCAGGATGAAAAAGAATCTGGAGTACAACGGGTCCAGCATCTTTATCTACTCTGACTTCAGTGCTGACCTAATGAGAAGGCGCCGGAGCTTTGATCCTGTCGCTTCAGGAACTCGATATGAAATATTTCCTTCATTGATGATGGCAAACAGCAGCGTTTCAGCTGCTACAAAGAAGCTGAAGCTACCGTCATGTCCCCTTCGACTTCTCCTGGATAACAATTATCAATAGTGAGGTGCAACGCCGCCGCTCCCACCACGCGCATCACACGCTGTGCATAGGGCACCAAGTGCTGAGGGGGCACCAAAAATAGCCTAATGAAAAATCATCATAGTCATAATAATTATAATGCCTATATTATTTCAGTATAGAAATATTAGGCACTTTTGTAGGCATGTATATCACAAAACAGGCAGAACAAGAGATATATTTAATTGCTCAAGAAAGTACTAATGTACTAATGATGGTGCTTGCACCATCGTTAGTGTTGTGTACACACGCACGTGTGCGTGTACACATGCACTCAACTTCCCAAGCTTCCCTTGGGTGCCCTTCCCTATCTCAGTGGTCTGTTGGATTGCGCCTGACGAAGTTTGGGCTAAGTCAACATTTTTGGAAATGGCCTCGAAAAGGCAGCAGGAGTCAGGAGCAGATAAAAGAAAAAAGAAGAAACTGCGAGCTCTTGCCCGTGCACATGCATCACTTGCAGGTAAGTCCTTGTTTAATGATTCTTAAATACGGGAAATGTGCTGCTAATTAATGGTTAGCCCATGCATACACCTCGAAGCTTCTGACGCTTTGGCCGTTCTGACATGACGCATCTGTATATAGGCCTATATGTAAATATATGTATATGTAAATATTAGTTATACTCAACCTATTTTCATTTATATATTTGATTACAATATCACACAGCTCTGTTACACTTATGCTAGTATATCGTTGATCAGCTGTTGCGGTGCATTCCAGTCAGCTGTTTTTCCGAAGGGATAGTCAACAAGTCGGCTCTTTAGATCAAATTGTGGTCACCACTACGTATTTTCTTGTCTTTGTTTTTGGTACTTGTTGTGTTTGGTGTAGATCTGATTTCAAACTTTGGACACTGCTCTAAAAATCATCATAACGCACTTCACCAACTCAGTTCACTTTAGGTGAGGTGTCGGATGCGCAGTGGGACAGAAAATGTCTCTTGATAATGTGAAGTCTGAAGAACTCAGACTTTCAGTGTTATTGCTACAGCTAGCTTAGCTACATCTGAATGTGACAGAAGCTACATTACAAAATGAACTGGCGTTTTGATTGCATTTATGTCAGGGTGCAAAGGCATGGACGACATCTGCTGGGGGAAATAGAAAAATGTTTTGTAGTAGACAAAATGCTCTCGTAACCATATTTAAGTTGTATATAATTAAATGGTAAAATAATGTTTAAGATTCAGAAATGTAGTCTGCTTTTATCCTTGTAGGTAAGATATAAACATAAAATGTCATTATGAATGATATAAAGCAAACATTATTGTTGAATTGTGTGCAATACTGCAACTCATTCTATTATGCTTTTATATTAGATTAGATTCAATAGTTGATCAAATAGTTGGTAAATAATGCATGCTTTCAGTTTTAAATGTTTATATTTTTTTCTGTATAAGATTCTTTGTTTGAATATTTTGTCTCTTTGATCCTTTTTCTTCGGATTTCTAAATGAATGCAGGGTCAATGCTGAGATACTACAAGGAGGAGCATGTGACCAAGAGGAAGATACAGACGACGAGCAACCATCTACAAGCAGTTCAGGCACACATCCATCCCAGCCGGCCAGCAGGTCTGTAGACTCCACAGCAGTACCAAGTCCTGATCAACCACCCTCAACCAGCAGTTTAGGGACAGATAAGCAGCAAAAATCTTTGGTTTATTTTGATAATATTATGCACTTCTCAATACTTGAATGTGTGTGTTTTAGCTGTTCTACATAGTGTGTGTACAAAGTAAAGTAAAATTGTGTGACTTTTCTGCTTCTAAAGCTTTGTTTTATTGAATAAGATTGCTTACTTGTATACTTCTGCTTTTAAGTTTGAATTTATGGATGATTATTTAATTTCTACGAAGATTTTGCACGTACTTGTGTGTATGTTCTGGCTATTCTGTGTACTGTGTTTACAAAGTTGACTTTCCTTTTTCATTTTATTGTTTTTAGGTGTTACATTGTGATGTTGCTATTTTGTTATTGGTATTGAGTTATTTGTTTGGTAATAAAAAGTTAAACTGGCAAAAACAAACGTTTTTTTTCTTGGGGTGGGGGTCGGGGAGGCATCATAAAGGAATTATGCTTAGGGCACCAAAATGGCTAGTAGCGGCACTGGTGAGGTGAGGCTGATGATTGAGGCTGCAGCTACTAGCATGTATACTACTTATACTAATACTAACTTAACAGTATGACAGTCCAATAAACTGACTTTTTATTTCCCCTTTACTGTTGTGGTGCTTATTTTTTAGGTGTTAACACAGTTCTTGTGTTTTAATTGTTGTTAGATGCAACAAGTAGATAGTCTCAGTTGTCATTGTTTGTTGACATCCTGCTGCCGTAAAGATGACTACGTCACTTCCTCTTCTGCTTTGGTATGTTACAGCCATAGACTTTAAAAAGAAAAAGAAATAGATCCTGCTAGCGTATGGTACTACTACTACTGCCACCTAGCTGTTAATGTGAAATGCTGCTTATAAAGTAGTCAACTTTATTTTGTATTTCTTGTTTTGTTTTTTTGTTTTTTTTTTCTTATTAATGCAGACTCAATCTTGAGTTCAACAGATGGATATTACTAACATTTACTCATGGAAATGCTCTGGAATATGGTATCTGGGGCACCTGGATTGTTCTTGAAGGGTGTGGCTGTTTTTTTGTGTGTCTATGTGCTATGTGTGTATCTGTACTGCTATAACTTGTGAATCACGGAATCTTTACAACCCTGTATTGCATCAGTGTATCCAATCACTTTCATATTTATGTTTGATAAGCGACAGAAGGCCTACCACTGGTTATTTTTGCACCTTCAATGGATGATGTTAAAGGATTAAAAATCATTCACTACATTAGGAGTCTTGTACCAAAAATTGACTTACTTTATGCATTGGTTGTTCTTCATAAACCTAACATTATTACACTATCTGAATCATGGCTTAACAGTGACATCTCAGATAACAAAATAAACCTTACAAATGATGTCTTATGTAGATTTACGTTTCCTCTGATCTCGTTTCTGAGTTAATTATACCCACAATTGAGCCTCTACATTTTTAATGTGTCTTTGTTAAGGTAATCTTTCACACAAATAAATGTGTATCTATTGGTAGTATTTATAGGCCACCCTTTTCATCTGTAGAGTCCTTTAATTGCCTGACCGCTACTATTAATTTAATTTCCTGTAGAAATGAATGTATAATACTGGGTGATTTTAATATGAATTGGTTAGATAAGTCATCTAACAAAGACAAAAATATACTTAATAGTTTAAATTGTACTCAATTAATTAATGAGCCTACTGAAATCACCACTAGAACCCAATCTTTGCTTGACTGGATACTTGTTACACACCCGAACAGAATCATAAGGTCTGGTGTTATGTCTGACTGCTTTAGTGATCACTCAATTGTCTACTGCATATGGAAAATCAAACTTCCTAAATTACCACCAAGACTTATCAAAATTAGACTATATAGGAAATAAAATATAGATGTATTTATTAATGATTTGATTGCTATTAATTTGGACACATACCAATTAATACCAGATGTACAAGATGATTGGGACTGTCTGCATTCTGATTTTATTGATGTTGTGGACAAACATACTCCCTGGAGAATTAAAAGGGTCAAGGGTAAACATATTCCTTGGATCAGCCCCGAACTTATTAGTCTGTTTAGGCAGAGGGACAAAGTGTGGTCAACATTCCGTCAGACAAGGGATGGTGCTGATTGGGAAATATACAGGCAGTTGAGAAATTTGAGCAAGACAAAAACTTGTAATGCAAAATCAAACTATTATACAGAATGTCTCACTAGTGATTTTAAGAATCCTAAGTAATTTTGGAAAAAATCAAAACCATTATTAATATATCAGATAAACACTTTATTAATCGAATGAGAGTGGCCGATACAATACTTCATGATTCTTTATCTATTGCCCAAGCATTCAATCAGCATTTCTCCTCTGTCTGTTCTAACTTATTACCTAACTCTCATTTGACTACAAGTTTCTTTGGTAATACATCACGTAGCTGTAGTTCTTTTTCTTTTAGGAACATTTTACCAACTGAAGTTCAGAATGCCATTAATGATCTAAATGTAAACAGTGGTGCTGGACTTGAAAGAATAGAAAACAGGTTTATTAAACTAGCTTCCCATATTCTTATGTATCCACTTACTGATTTATACCAGCTATCTGGAAATGTGCACGCATCACACCACTCCACAAAACTGGAGATTACAATTACAGATCTATATATATATATATTAGTGGTGGGCATAGATTAATTTTTTTAATCTAGATTCATCTAGATTAAAATGGCTCATTTGAATTCTGCCGAAGGCATTCAGAATATGTGTGCTACCCAAATATTGACTAAAAGTAAGTCTCTGAGAATGTGTTTCTCAAGCCAGGTGGTGCATTAGACCAGGGGCTCATCTCCTGTTTCCAAAATGCACTGAATACATCACAAACTAACTACGACTAGTTAACGTGCTGCGTTAACGTGAGACTCTTACCGGGCGATAAAAAAATATCGCCGTTAATCTATTCTCAAAGTTGGGTTGGGAGCTGGGTCTATAGGCTAGGCTTACTACGCATTTCCTTTCCTGCTCTTCTCCGTCTCTCTGTCACTTGCGTCTGCCAGTGTGTTAATGTCAGAGTCCCGACCGACTCTTAGCAAACCAGTGATTTCTCCCGCTTTAGAAAGTTAAAGGTACAATATGTAACATTTCTGCATTAAAATGTCTAAAAACGACCATACCTATATTATATATATTTTTTGAGATGTGTAGTTACACTCTCACAAATGTTTCCACCAAACTTCAAACCCAGAGAAATCTGTTATTTTATTTTCAGACACATCACGTTTCCTTTCCTTCCTAGTCGCCAGTCAGTGGCGTCATATAACCTTTCACCCTCTAGTTCCTCGTAACTTCCTTCAAAACACGGCTCCCAGATGATACGTTTGAGCGTAATTGTAAATCATACAATGTCACAGGAAAAAAATACTCCTAACCATAATACTGCTTTTTCTGCCACGCAGCATCATTTTGTGATTGATAACATGCCACTTTGCAACACAGTAATACAGCAGATATATTATTTATTAATATCAATATCGATCCCGTTTAACGTTACTACAATGTGTTGGTTGACAAGTAGCTAACGTTAATGCTAGCTAGCTAATGCTTGGTGGATAACATTATAAGGTTACCACATCGTTCAACACGCTCATAAAGTTATTAGTAGCATGATTGTTATCACCACGGATAAAGGCAGCACTGGGCTAACCCACGAATGAGTTTACCAGTAATGTTAACGTTAGCTGTATAGATTAGACGACTAATCTAATGCTAATTTAGCCAGCTAGCACCCCGGTCTGTCTGCCTGGGATAGGAGCTGACAACAGCCGGGACATGTAGCAATAGCCAGTTACCGTTAGCCCACAGCCAGCCAACACACAGCCACCATTACAGCAATCCATACAGTATAAGTACAATACAGCACTTAACCGTAAACGGTGCCGGGTGCTTACGACGCTAACGACAGTTTAATGAAGCGTCGGGAAACAGACCATATCAGACCCAGACCCAGATCCGAGTCGCAACAACTGCCATCCATAGCTAATGTTAGCTAGTCTCCGTTAGTGCTAGCTACCAGTGTTCGTGCCAAAAATATCCTCCCTGCCGAATTTCTCACCCCTTCGCGTTTAGCTGTCTTTACAGTTAGCTAAATTAACCCAACAAGCACCAAAACGAATAGTTAAGATTAAAGAAAAGTGAAGGGGGAGATCGTTTCGGGCAGCTTGGAGCAGCTCTGCTGCTGTACACGGGCCGTCCTCGGCTCGCCGTCCCAGGAGAAAATCCCGGTGATAGTCACTGTGTTTTAGCTGCTGGCTAACGTTAGCTTGCTGGCTCACTAGCTAGCTAGCTAGCTAACTGATCAGCTACCAATACAGATCGAATCAAGAAAAATGTAATTATGTTGGTGGAAATGCAGCTATGTTATTAGAATGACATGAATAAATGTTACTAAACGTAAAGTGAATACATTTGAATGGGTAGCTAAACGTATCCGTGAACAGTGCATTTTAATCGGCGAAGGTGTTTAACATTAAAAAGTACAACTCCCATAATTCCACGCAACTTACCAACGTCATCAAAAGTCCATGTTTACAATCCATTGTTTTGGTTGAGAGACCCCTAGCGGCAGAAAGTTACATATTGTACGTTTAACTAGTCGTAGTTAGTTTGTGATGTATTCAGTGCATTTTGGAAACAGGAGATGAGCCCCTGGTCTAATGCACCACCTGGCTTGAGAAACACATTCTCAGAGACTTACTTTTAGTCATTATTTGGGTAGCACACATATTCTGAATGCCTTCGGCAGAATTCAAATGAGCCATTTTAATCTAGATTAATCTAGATTAATATCAAGATTACAGTGAGATTAATCTAGATTTAAAAAAATTAATCTATGCCCACCACTAATATATATATATATATATATATATATATATATATATATATATATATATATATATATATATATATATATATATATATGTATATATATAAAAACATAATCTACCACATATTCAAGTTTCTCTTCAGTCTGACTTCATTATCCTACAAGATTGGCTTTTACATAATAAATTACTGATTAACAAAACAAAGTCCTATATTATCTTTGGTACCAAACAAAAACTCAAATCAAAACCTGGTTCCTGTGTAATAACCTGTAATGATGGCACTTCTCTGCATAAAGTTGATAAGATTAAATATCTTGGTGTATGGCTTGATACTGAACTCTCATTCAAATTACACATAAAGCAAATGTTACGTAAAGTGAACTTTTATATTGACAATTTATATTGAGTTTCGAATTGTGGAATGTTTGTATAAAACTTGCCTCTCAACTTATACTTCCAATTCTTGACCATTGTGATGTTGTATATCAAAATGCATTTAACTCAGACCTTGTTCCACTTAACACAGTATATAATAGACTTTGCAGATTTGTCCTTGGATGTCCTTATCTCACTCATCACTGTATAATGTATAATGCATTGGCCATCTCTAAGTAGTAGAAGACAGACACACTCCCTGGCTTTACCTTATATTTAAATGTATTTATTTCAATTATCCTTCTTATTTAAAACAGTATTGTATACCTGATACCTCAAACTATGAAGTTCGGCACTCTACTCAACTCTGCTTCTCCCTCCCACGAGGTTAAAAAAACAACTGGCAAAAGAGCTTTTAAGTTTACGGCTCCAGCAGATTGGAATAATTTCTCTGTGGAAATAAGATCAATTTCATTACTTGGTCTGTTTAAACATGCCCTGTCTGCTCACTTTAAGATGAACTGCCATTGTTATTAAAGATGCAGGCAATCCTTATGCCTACTGTCTATACCTAATGTTTATAATTGACTGTAGTTGGAAATCCACTCACACTCTACTGTTTACTTATGCACTTATTATTGGCCATCTTGGCCATTTGGTGGTTGTAATGTATTGATGAACATATGCATGTGTTGTTGTTGTTCTTTTTTGTATATGTACGTTGCCGTATTGTTAATTGTATTTTTATTTTATATATTTATGTTTTTTTCTTTCACTTCTCTGTTGTAATGTAATGATTGTTTTATATGTTGGGACCCCCTCGAAAACGAGATGATACATCTCAAGGGGTTAATCCTACTAAAAAACAAATTTTGAACAACATATTCAGTGATGGCATTCATCTTACACTGTAGATGAAGTAACATAGAATGCCTAAATTAATCATCAGTATACAAGCATTAAGCGCTAAAGGTTCAGAGGTCACTGCACCCTGAAACATCAAACATTGTATATATAAATGCTCTTTTTTAATTTTACAATGGAAGTCATTGAAGAAGAATTAACAGGAAATGTGTGTTTCTGTAAATACATATACATTGATATTCTTAATCTTATCTTTATTTCCGCTATAAGTATCGAGGGCTTGATTTTGGTGCAGGCTTGTGGTACAAAGTGCAGCTCTGGACTGACAAATTAGCATTGTCCTGGGACACACTGGAGTCATTTTCCTTGTGCCAAACAATGGCGCACTGCAATCTCGGTGCCAAGAATTATCATGTTTTGCACTGAGCTATTGTCATGCTCCAAAGTGTTCTAAAATATTTTGTCATTTTATTTGGTGAAGGCACACCAGCACAGACCTCTCTAAGCTCACACAAAACCTTTATTTGTTTGTGATTAACAACTTTTATTTATTTCTAAAACTACACACAAAATATGCAATTTGCACACAAACAAAATTATAACAAAATAAACTGTTAACCAAATAAACATAAATGACCACCATAAGTACTATAAGCCCATCATGCATGTCTCTCCCCAGCACAAAGCTTCTTAGGAGCCCTCCAGAAAGCTTAAGTACCTTCTCTATTTTCCCTTGTAGACATCCAATCTGGCGATCCGTTTGTGGGCCCACTTTTGGATTGACGGCACCCCTTCATTCCTCCATCCTCTTAAAAGAATCTGTCTGGCTATTATTAACCTAGTTTGGACCCAACTTCTCATGTGCTTATCTATCCCACTTAGGATTGACCCCTTTCTTAGAACAAATAATCTTGGGTTGAATGGAACCTGGGTCCCTGCAAGTCGACATAGGTTATGATCTATCCTCGTCCAAAATTCCTGGACCTTATCACAGGACTATAGGACATGAAGTAATTTGCCGTCCTTTGTCTTGTTATTCCAGCAATTTAGTGTGTCTTTCAATCCAAGTCTAAACAATCTGGAGGGAATCCAATAGAAGTGAGGCATAATCTTGAACTGAATGAGGTGCACCCTCACATCGTATGACATAGTTTTAATATTCCTACAAATTCTGTCCCACTCCTCATCAATCTATGTAATATTCAAATCCCTTTCCAATGTCTGTTCCAATGAACAGGCTCCATCCCTCAGATTCAGCATAAACATAGAATAATACCCAGAAGCCTCATGAGCTTTCCCATATTTCATCAACACCTTATCTCTGGCCTATTATCGGATGTATTTTTGCCATACAGTTTGACAGACAAGCTTTGTAAGGGTGATCTTCTCCAGCACTGCAAAAATATCTGCCGACGTCATTATTAACATGTTGCTTTTCTGATTCTGTCACAGCAGCACTGCCCTTTACAGCTGCATATGGTTCTTTACATCTCCACAGGCTGCTAACTTTTTGGCTTTCGACATTTTTAGCATCCACAATGTTTCTCCTCCAGGCTGAGCACAAATGTCTCTGGTAACGTATTTTTAAAAGGTAAATATAGCAGCATACTACAGAGCCCACTTTCCAAATGACTAGTCTACCATTAGGTCACGTGACTCCCCACTACACAAAACCTTTATTAATGGTTTTCTTCATGTTTTACTTTCACTCTATATTCTGATGTCTTATCACACAGAAGATACAGTTCTATTCTGATTAAAAACATTGATGCCAGCGACAGAATTGAGAGAATCAAGATGAATGATTCTTAGCAGCATCTGCCATCCACAAAAACTAGCATTCTCGCCAGCGGTTATTATACTCATGTCCATATTTTGTGTGTGTGTGTGTGTGTGTGTGTGTGTCCTATAGGTGTACAGTCTTATCTTTGGTACATCTCTCAGAGATGGAGGAGGGACCCGAAGTTGGATTCAGGGGGTTAAAGGCACCAGAAAAAAACCTGGAGACAGTGTTCTTCATCTGGAGGTAAGTTGGTACACCTAGACACACTTATACACACACACATTACACACAGAGTCACATATCAGAACACCAAAGTCCAGTTCATGGTAGTGGTGACTGCTATTAGCTGGCCTTCTGCTGTTAACTACAGTTAGTTGCATCACAGATCATAGAAATCATGGTGAATTTATGGAGGTCCTGTAAAGAATTGTCTGGGTTGAGCTGTGTTCAACAATGTTATTACCAGCTGCGACAGCAACGTTGGTATTGTTTTCACCTTGTGAGTCTGTGCGTGTGTCATTAAGGAAAAATGCGGTGCTAGAGACACCTACTGTAACGAGAATAGGGCTGAACGATTAATTGCATTTGTAATTAAATCGCGATATGTTAAAATAAGATTTTTTAACAGCCAAGGCTGGGATTACACTCTGGTCATGTGACACGTGAGAGTAAAGCAGTCTGCAGAGGAAGCATCAACTTGTCAAGTTGCTGCCCAGCGTCAGGTATTGTTGTAAAACCAGTCCTGCTAACGTTCCTACCTTACAGGGCAACACTACTAACCTATCGCCACTTTAAAAAAAACACCACAAAGCCATGTACGGCAGTTGCATGCCTAAAATCCGAACACAAGTGTGTCAAGTACGCGAAATACCACTCAACGGATCACTCATCGAAATGTTTGAAAGCGTAACGCCATATGAACGTAATTCAAAACGGAACGTGGAAATTAATCAAGCAGTAACAGAGTTTATCGCAAAAGATATGATGCGCCTCAGTATGGTGACCAAGCCTTGGCTCACGGCTTTGATAAATACACTGGATAAGTGGTACATTATGCCCTCCCGCACATATTTTAGCCAGGTCGCCATACCCGAGCTACACAAAAAATGTGAGAGCCATGATGGAGCTCTGGAGCAGGTTTTTTTCTGCTGCTACAACTGACGTGGTCAAGCTGTATGATCACTGTGGCTGGCAGTGCCATACTCATTGTGCACATATACATATTAACATAATGTCCTGTAAAGTTCACAGACTGTGTTTAAAGTGCCCATATTATGAAAATATCACTTTTTCTGGGATTTGGGGTTATTTTGTGTCTCTGGTGATTCCACACGCATACAAACTTGGAAAAAAAACACCCATGCTGTTTTGAGTGAGATACGGGTTTCTGAGTGATTCCTGCCTTCAGTCTCCGGGTGAGCTGTTACAATCGACAGGGCTTTTTACGTTAGTAAAAAAAATAAATGCTAGCTCGTTCTCAATGGGAAAACACTGCTACAACACACACTAGTTCACCATGTTTTTTGAGAATTAAATCATGTAAACCTATTCTGGTACAACCTTATAATACAATTATGAACCTGAAAATGAGCATAATATGGCCACTTTAAAAAGTGCATTTCTGCAATCTGCACTTTAGTTTGTGTGATTGTTTACTGACTTTCATCTTAATGTTTACACCAGTCTTATTTTTCAGTGCTTTATGTTGTCATGGTAATCATGTTTACAAGGCTGGACATTCAACACATCAGTTGAGTGATTGAAGTATTTTATAAATGAATAATATGTCATTCATGTAAATTCATGTATCACCTAATTTCATCATAACATACAGGCCTGGCCTACAGGAAAGAACAGTTTTGGCCCTACCTTGCACGCAGTGCAAAGCAAAGCCCGAAGCAAGTGTCTTTGCTAGTTTAAGACTGACGCAGTTGTCAATTTCCCGTCCAGTGCCCGCGTCGTTTAAATAGCAAATGCACCTGCGCCCATCTTTGCGCCCATGGGCGTGCTGGTCTTACAGGGTGGTGTGTTCAGGTGAATTCTTGGCATATGTCTATCTTGAGGCAGCGGAAAGTGATTGCGCCATTGACCAACAAAAACTTGGTCTAAAGTCAATAGCACAGCATTTCATTGTTATTTTAACAGCGAATTAGTCAAATGCGCCACTATGCTTGTTACACACACACAGGGAAGCGCAGCAGTACACAAACATGCAAAAGATTACAAATAACAATATTACGGTGCAAATCCACCATCATAATAGCGATGCTAGTTGTTACACCCAAAACACACCTATTAATTAACAAAGACACTAAGTACAACCCTTTTGAACCATCCGCCTGGCGCACGGACCCTTTTTTCCGCCATCAAACTAGCAAAAGTGGATTTGGACACGCCCTAAACGCACCTGCGCCAGGCGCTTCACGCCGTGCGCTTATGTCGTTAAAATAGGGCCCTTTATGTTTCATTTAATATTGTGTTGGTCATACTATACAGTGCTTTATTGTTTGTCTTTGTTAAATAATACAGCAGAGAAAGAGCTTTAAAAATATTTTTTTAATTCAATAATTTAAATCGCAATCGCAATATTGGTTAAAAAAATCGCAATTAGATTATTTTCCTAAATCGTTCAGCACTACCGCAGAAGCAGATTTGAGTACTTTGCAAGGTGTCTATGCAGAGCTTTTGCTGTAGCCTATGTAAGTGGCCAGAAGTTTATACTTGTGTGCTTGTGTCTGCTTCGTTCTAGCGTATGCTGGGGAGTGTGTGGTACAGCGAGTAAGAGAGTGACAGGGATTAGCTTCGGAGCGAGCACCGACTCACAGAAGACACAAAGGGCCAGATGTACGTACATTTGCGAACGTAGCGTTATCAGCGCCATGGCTCACCCGCAGATAGCGAACGCAATGATACCATAGTTTACGCCATATTTACCAAACCTGCAGGTCATCCGTAATTAGCGCCTTTCTCCGCCCACTATACCGTAAACTGTAAGCACTTGTGCTATGATACGGCTGAGTGCAGACTGCGATATTCCCACTGCTGATGCTATGACTGTTTGAAATTATCCTGATGCCAATATTTGTAATGTAGCGGGGAGTTTAACAACTGCTGGAATGTGAACTCTGAGTCGGAGATTCGATGTCATCTTCGATTTCTTCCAGTAACTGTAATCTTGCATGGCTGCTTAATCTGTGATCCTTGTGGCAAAACTCCTTTCAGCTCGTCTCCTTGGCCTATGTCTTCGTCTTGCTCGGATTACTGCTGTCATTTCACCAGGAGGCATATGTGAGGAAACCCGCTTCCAGGTTTACACCTGCTTTTAAGAGGCGGAGAATTTTTACCGCAAAATAGAGGCGCGCTATCACTGGCGGTTTTTGTACATACCGCGGAATACGTAATTAAGCGCTCTTTACGCTTCCCCTCCCATCTCTTTACGGTAAACTCCCACTTTCCCCGCGACCCTCCCATGAATAAATATGCATGACACGAAAAACGCAATTTGCCCTTTTCAGCTCCCACGACATGCAGTTTGCGCTTTTACATCATTGCGGCCTGTTTGTACATACCTCGCCATGATTTTACGCGCACGTTGCGACACAAATACGCCTGAAGTGGGCGCAAAAGCGTTAGTACATCTGGCCCAAAGTGTCTCGCCTGTGCATTCTGACCACGGTCGAAAAGCTGTAGCAGGAAAAGTTAACCCTCTCCTTGGTTTCATTTTGTTTATGGAGAAGGAGATCCCGGAAATAAGTAGGGGGAATTGCGGCGCTACCAAGCTACGGCCAAACCACAGTTGTTGCCATCTGCATCGCCGCAACATGTAGTTACATTTTTTGAGAGGTGCACATCAGGCTTTGGCGTAGGGTCCAGCATAGGGTCTGTATCTACACTTACCTACGTATATATCCACGGCATGGGCGTAAATCTGATCTAACAGTTGGGGGGGGACAATAAACACAACGTTTTTGAAGAGCAATTTTTGAAGCGGACACAAATAATACAGCCACAATTATACTTTTAGAGGATATGTGTACGCAGAGGAAAGCCTTAATACTATCATTAGTGTAGCATGGAGACTGTACCATTATCTTTCTTTTCAGTGTTTCTCTTGATTCAATGAAAAAGCTGACTTTAACAATCAAGCCACAAAATACAATGCTTTTGTGCACTTGTTAAATTAGCTGATCATAATGTAAATTAGTGAGCCACTGGTAAAGCTCCTCTACTAACCCTGACAGCCACACACCTCCAAAAGTATTAACTAAGCTTAACACACTTACCTGAGACTCTACACCTGACTGTCCCTGGTCTCCCTGTTCCTCAGTTCTTTCTGTCTCCTTTGCCTGTAACATAGTGACATTAGTATTTCCATAAGCACCCATTCTTATAAAGATGTTACCAAATTGTCTTGATATGAGGACTTATTGTAGGCCTACTTACTTGGCGTTTTGGGGCACTGAAAAAGGATGTTATGTCTGTTTTTCTTTTCTCTGTCATTTTATCTGGGCAACAACACAAATCTTTAACGTCAGATGTCTATGAGTTAGGTTCATAGGTTCACCACACGATCATATTATAATTATAAAATGATCTTGCATCCTCCACATAAATATTAGGTTTAATCTGGGACAGAGGATATATATTTAACTGCAGCAAACTCACTGATCAGCCACTTAACATCATATTGAGCAAAACACAACTGTAGATCTTCAATATTAACCCTAAAATCAGTTCACACACAACGTTAGGCTTATCGCCGTGTTAACGTTAATTGTAGTGGTGCATGTATATCCAACAAGCTAGGTAACATTACATTATATTACACTAACATTGCAAACTTTTTTGTCATGACTAATTCATTTCAATTACTCAGCATCATTTCTATTTCAGAAAAGATAAACTTCATCCGATGTTTAATGTGAATAAAATAGCCTTGAACCGCCTACTTGCTACATTCCTGTCACTACCTGATGTGACTGTGAGTCGAGTGCAGATCCTAACGTACAGCAGGCAGTGGACCAAGGGAGGGGGGACTCAAAATGTTTCTAAACTTGAAAAGCATTTTTTGGGGTTTGTATTGTTTTACTATTTACACAGATATTTTAGTATACATCATTATATTATTTACAATACACAGCATTGTTTTTAATGATATTTCTAGGGGGGGACAACCCTTAGATAGGGGGGGTCCTGACCCCCCTGAACCCCCTGGGATTTACGCCTATGACCCACGGTGTCAATTTAACACAGGACCATAAATTGGCCTTTAGAGTGACAGGTCCTTAAAATGCTCATCAAATGAACTAATTCCATCTTCCACAGGGGGCCCTCCTGACTGGAGCCCTGCTGGAGATTCTCACCTGTGGGGAGGGCAGGGCCAATAAGCTCAGTAAGATCCTGCTGGTGCCTGAGAAGCAGGGACCAGTGCTGCAGGCCTATCGCAGCGCAGTGTGTAGCGGAGGGGATGGTCAAAGGTCAGAGCGCTTCAGGCTGATGAGCCTCCAGCTGAGAGAACAGATCAACGCACAGAGTGTTGCTGATAAGGTACAGCAGAAACTTTCTTGGCATAAACAAAAGCATCTACAAATCTGAAACTGATATAGCGGATGAAGTGAAACACACACCTATCTTGCACCTGGCACAGCGCAAAGCCCGACGCAAGTGTCTTTGCTAGTTTGACGCAGTTGTCAATTTCCCGTCCAGTGCCCGCGTCGTTTAAATAGCAAATACACCTGCGCCCATCTTTGCGCCCATGGGCGTGCTGGTCTTACAGGGTGGTGTGTTCAGGTGAATTCTTGGCGTATATCTTGAGGCAGCAAAAAGTGATTGTGCCATTGGCCAACAAAAACCTGGTCTAAAGTCTGTAGCGCAGCATTTCATTGTTATTGTAACAATGAATTAGTAAAATGCGCCTATGGCTATGATATATAGCAAAAGTGGATTTGGACACGCCCTAAACGCACCTGCACCATGCGCTTCACGCCGTGCACTTAGATCATTAAAATAGGGCTCATGATCTAAATCTGTGGTTCCACTATCAGCTAGCTATTGTCTGTTAAAATACACAGCAGATAAGTCCATGGTAGATGTGTTTTAGCCACACGCTTAGTTTCCACATGTGGGCAAATTAACCTGTACAGCCGCAACACAGCTTTCGTGGACAATTTCAATCTCTTCTGGAAATGTCCAGCTTTGTACTGCCCAGATGGTATCCACCTGAATGGCCTAGGCACACGTACTCTAACTGACAATATTTTCTATTCCATCTGGACCTTTAAGAACGAGAACAATACATTTAAAAGCTGGACCAGTTCTGGTATCTTCAAAGCACAGGGAGACACAGAATTCATTTATTCATTTAACTAACAGAAGCAAGTTTGAATCACATTATATTTGCTCACTAGCTCTCTCCCTCCACTCTTTCTTTCTCTCTTCCTCTACCCGCATCCCACCAGCTTCACCTGGAACAGCCCAATTATTTGGTTTCGCTCTCTCAGTCCGACCTCTGGGCCCTATTGAAAGACCTGGCTGATGTAGAGAGGCTCCTCAAGGACGTGGACCTGCTCTCTGGCCTGGCCCGCCTGCTGCCCAAAGGAGCCTGTATTGGTCGAACTCCAGCCTTCCCCACAAACATTACCTGGCCCCTTAACACCACCACCTGGGGCCCTAACATGACTGACATTCCTGGAGAGAAATGGGAAGAAGGAGCAGAGCGAGATGGAGGAGCAGGAGAAGGGAAAGAGAAGGAGGAAGCAGAGAACCCTCACTCTCAGTTTTCAGCATTTGTACAACTGTGGGCCGGACTGCAGCCGATTCTATGTGGGCACAACAGGTGAGTGAGGCAAGAAAAAGTGCTGAAATCATCTGACAAAATGATTGCTGATAGTGGGAAGAGTATTACTATTATGTTGTTGTGGAGAGAATGTAACTAACCACAGAAGTATCTTTTCAATTTAAAGGATGATTGCTATTTAGTTGTTTGGTTGTTTTTTTTGTCATTACAACCATCATTTATATCCATAACAATAAATTGTACCCAAAGTATTAATTGCTGATCGCTAAAAAGTAGTGCTGTCAGTTAAACGCGTTATTAATAGCGTTAACGCAAACCCGTTTTAATGGTGTAAATTTTTTTATCGCGAGATTAACGTTCTTTTTGGCCCAGCAAACTTTGTTGCAGCAACTAGTAACATTAGAAAAACTACAACACCACACCGGATCTAGCTAGACCGGAAACAAAACAGCAGTCACACTTGTTTGGGCTTGCGAGCCAGCCAAAGAGTAGTACATACCTGTAAACTATTCGCTTTTTGGCTAATACGGCACCGGTGCCTTAACGACGTTATCTACCGGGCCGAATAGTAACGCGGATTTCGGTGCCTTATTTAGGTGCACTTAAATGCCTGCGCTTCTCTCTGATGCTCCGAAAACGGACGTTAGAGGGAACTGAAACATCGCCGCACAGGACGCTAGTCAACACTACACTTAGCAGCAGCTAACGTTAACCTACTGTTAGCTAGCAGCTGGAGTAAACGGGGTTAAAATACTGACACCTAAACGGTGTATAACACCAGACTGTAGCTGCCGTTGCCTGAAAAACACAGACTCAGCCCATAGACAGTTAAAGAAATGGACTAACAGATCCCGTTGTTCTGGATGGAGACTGTCAGTACCCGATCCGTTCCGTCTGCCCGATCCGATAAATGCTTAGCAGAAAACCTGTGCGATTTGTACCACAAATGCGTTAAAAAACACTTGACGGCAACTGGCAGCGTATTTTTCTTTTTCTATAAAGATATTTAAATTAAGACTTGTCACTGATCCAAAACCGCTAGTGATGTCATTGTTGTGTTGTTTATGTTGATAGTTTTACTGGTAATACTTTGTCTTGACCATAGACCATTAATTAATTATTAATATACCTGTCTATATGACTAATAACGCAACGAAGTGTGAACGTACGAAAGTGTCCTTTCAAAGACGAGATGACAGCTCTTCCAGCCACCACTGATGTATACCACTATAGTAGCTACATGCTAACGGCAGTAAACATGTCATCTTGTCGGCCATTTTTGTTAAATTCTCCCCAATTCTGGGTCTCATTCCTGCTGAAACATGTGCGATTGGGTAGTGTTTGGTTCAGAAGCCTTTATCTGAGATTTCTGATGTTAGAACGTGCTGCTTCTTTCCACTATAATCTAACGTTAGCATACTCCTAGCGGCTAACTATTATGTAGCATGCTAACGCGACATAGTTGTAATCTTGGCCAATGCTGGTAATTTCTCCCAAAATTCCGGTCACTTTAGTGCTGGGACATGTCCGGTTGTGTAGTATTTGGTTTAGAAGCCTTTATTGGTGATTGTTCGCGGTAGCAGCGGAGTATATAGCAGGACTTTACCGTGAAAAATCACCACCGTTGGCCAAGATTACAGCTATGTTGCGTTAGCATGCAGCTACATAATAGTTAGCTATAGGAGCATGCTGGGCTCTCACAGAGATCTCATTTGTAGCCCTGTTTTACCTTATATTTTTTATAAAAGTACAAACACATGAAGTGAGAGGTGTATACACATGATAAAACTTTATTTAAAGCATGATTAACCTGAAGCAGGACGGAGCAAGGCTCCTAGCTCAGGGTTAGCAAATTACCTTCAAAGTTGCAAAGAAATTAAGCAACGTAGCTAAGTCTTTGTTTAATTTGCTACGTGGTGTCGTACTGGATGCCCGGACAACCCTCCGTATATCATTAACAGATACTTTAGGCAACTCCAGCAAACAACTTGTTGTCAAGGTCTAATGTTTTCTAACGGCGGAATGTCCAAAAAACGCAGACTTATGCACATGCGCAAAACGGACCGGCAATCGCGCAAGCGTAGAACCGATCAGGTAGTGTTGTAAAAGCATGAGCTTCTGCGCATGCGCAGACTTATGCACATGCACAGAACGGATCGGGCAGGCGGAACGGATCGGGTACTGACAGAGACCAGTGAAGTCTATTAGAAGCACTTTTCCGGTGAGGCTCGAGCGTTACTGCGCAGCTGCAAACTGAGCGTGCTGATGTAGATGTGACGTGAGCAACGTGTCTGAACGTTGTAAGTCTTCTGGTAGCTGTGCCAAGAGAAATCTCAATAATTCCCAATCTTGCAGAGACAGAGAGTGTAGGTATATGTAAGGAGATACAATAGGCACAGGCTAATTATTGCTAACTAAAATGCTAGTTAACATTAGTAAAACACGCATGAAATTTCATGCTTTTTGGTCTAAACGGCATACCCAAATTAAACGTGGTACAGTTCCAATATACTTTGACACTCTGGGATGATATCATTGGAAAGGAAACACTCTCAAGTTTTTGTTACAAGTGTCAGGGTGATTCTAAACTGACACAGAGCTACAGAGGCTAGAATGGAGGTGGATCTGTAATATGGTTAAAATACACTGCTGTGAACACATCTGACAGGTGACAGACAATCCAGGACATTAGCCACATGTCTCAGCTTACTACAGAAAAAATCCAGAAGCCAAAAGACTCTTTTTTTTTAGAGATTTTATATGATTTTTTTTCTACAGATATGGCTGTGCGTTTTTCTTGAAAGGTGCAAAGAAAAAAGCCAAAAAAGTGCAACATACAAAACGTCTCAAAGACAAAAACACACCCACATCAATCACACACATACTTGAAATAACTATATACATAGATATATAGAAATAAGTAATTATAAATTGGTCAGGGAGTGCTTTGCATTATAACAGTCACTGTTTGTGCTGAAACACAGAGCCAGCCATCACAGGGTTAAAATTTTCGAAACTGCCTGCAAGCTTCTCCTGTACTGTACGGTAGTTCCTCTACTATTACGACAGTAAGTTGCGTGGTTATGACACAATCGTTAGCCTATTTTTACAAAAACAGCTGCTACGGAGCCCTAATGTGAGATACAAGGTAATGGAGCCTTTTATACATTGTTGTGTTTCTTTAGAAATAAACAATTGACAAATAAAGTCTTTAAACGCTTCAGATGTAAAGTTATTGGCTGTCAAAGTGACGCCAAAATGAATGGCAGTCAATGGAATGCTAACGGGGGGTGAGTGCTTCGTAGCATTAAAATGCCGCCCATACATTGTCGTGTTTCTTTAGAAATAAACAATGGACTAATAAAGTCTTTAAAGGGATACTTCACCGCTGGAAAGCTATGCTTTAAATTGGGTCACTTATGTAGCAGAAATGTGAAAAAAATAAAAATAATTGGTGCCTTCTAGGCCGAGAAAAGCCAGAAAATGTGTAATTGGCTCATATGGATGAAAGACACCAAATCCCAGAATGCACTTCGCTGCTTTGAGTCCACTCCCAAGCCACGCCTACCGCTTGACAGACAGACAGTGAGGCATTCGACTCAACTCAATGTGTTTTATTGTTATTTCAACCATATACACAAAACAACGTTTCATCGTGGCTCAAGTGGTGTTACACATTTAAAATATATAAAAACTACATTATATAATAACGACATACGAAACAGGCTACCTTTAGTGCACACACACATTATAGGCTCCGTAAAGTTCAGCTAAGCATACTAGCATTAGGCTTGGTGGGCTGTAAACACTGAGTATAAACACAGCCGTGAATTAGCGTGGAATGTCGAATGGTCGCCATGTAACAGTCACAAACTCCAGTGGTTAGCAGTTAGTTGGTTACAAATCACCCCATTTCTGCACCAGTCCGTGTTAACACAGCCCACCTTCATACAGAGCATCTCTAGCTCGGATCGTCGGAGAGCTAGCAGGCCTGGTAGCTGGACAGTCCGGTTCACTGTTGTTCAGCCATGTTTCCACGAAAGCAAAAAACACAGTCTCTGAATTCGCGTTGGGAGCATCGTTGAAGTTGGATGTAGTCCAGTTTGTTGTTTAATGAACGGACACTTGCAAGCAGGATTGATGGGACAGGTGGCCGGCTAGCGTTAGCTTTCCACCTAGCCGATGAGGATGTCCCCTACCCGGCTCGGGGTACGAGCGAGACCGTTGGTCTCCGTGGCACGCGAAGCTCTCGTAGTGGGCCGATTATTCCGTCTGTAATAACGTTCCCTGCATATTCTCCGATCTATACCGATGTATCCCGGTGGTACACGTGCAGTAGTTTGAATGCACATAATTGTTGTAAAAGTTTGCTGCTGAGAAGTTCTCTTAATACATCCATGAGAGAGATCCCTGTTTAGCGAGGATTCAAGATGGCTGACATTTCGTTTTTTTCCAGCTGAGATCGGCTCGCTTCGGGTGATGAGCGGGTTTAAAACATGCGGAAGTAGGTCCTACTACTGGCTGTAGTCTTTTGCTCTGGCCAAAAAATCTTCCGATGACGCAAAAATCGTCATTTTACGTCATCGGAAGATTTTTTCCGGACCCCCCCAATGCAGATATCTCCTGTCTCAGGGGGATATGAGGGAGGGACGCACGGTCATTCAGAAATACTACCGGGTTTCTACTGATACAAAGCTGAATGCTAAATCGGTGAAGTATCCCTTTAAACGCTTCAGATGTAAAGTTATTCGCTGTCAAAGTGACGCCAAAATGAATGGCAGTCAATGATGACTGAGAGTCTGGTAGCATTAAAATGCCGCCGTAGGAGCTTTGCGCTGTGGAGAGAAGCTTACCCCTTAGACTCAGCCTCGCCTTGCCAACCTCGTGGTGCATTCAAAGTTATTGTAAAATACCCTTGGTTGTTTTCGCTGTTTTGTGCTCCGTTTTTTTCAACTTTTTATTAGGGCTGTCAAAATAACGCATTAATTGCGATTAATTCATCTGAAAAAAATAGCACGTTAAAAAAAATAACGCAGATTAATCCATTCCATATTGACCTTTCACCCGGAGCTATTCTAGCCACCATTCAACTGTAAAATGCTCTGCTACAGGCGACAGAAACATCACTGCACATGACGCTAGTTAACACTACACTCAACTGCAGGCAACGTTAGCCTACCACTAGCTAGCTGCTGGATTAAACACGGTTAAAATGCTGACAGCTAACGCTAAACGGTGTAAAGTTTGACTGTATTTCACTCACTGTAGAGGATTCAGACACTTCTGCAGCTGCAGCCGTTGTCCGACATACACAGACGGAGACGGTGCATTCAATGAAACTGGTAACCTACAGCCTCATGGTGCATTCAAAGTTATTGTAAAATGTGGTGGATATTTTTGTCGTTCAATAGCAATTTACTAGTCAAATAACCCTACACCTGATTCAGGAATCCTGAAGCACTTTTGAATTTATTTCCTCAGCATATTAGGTCATATTGTTGATTGTTATGGTCATTATTTAAACAGTGAAAATAATAATAAAAAGAGTTTTTTAACTTTAATGTCACTAATGCTGATGCTTTCACAGCAAAAATGATGTGATGCGATTAATTTAGATTAATTAATCACAGAGTCTGTAATTAATTCGATACATTTTTTAATCGATTGACAGCCCTACTTTTTATTGTTTTATATTTTTGAACATACAGAGCAGACGTTCGTTTTTTAAATATGCATCTGCAAATATGCATATATAAAATATAAATATGCATATATATATATATATATATATATATATATATATATATGTTGATAAGAGCATTAAAATGAGAAAAAATAATGGGAGACAAAGAAATTGAGGGACATTTAGAATAGAGAAAAATGTGCGATTAATTGCGATTAATTGCGAGTTAACTATGACATTAATGTGATTAATCGCAATTAAATATTTTAATCATTTGACAGCACTAATAAAAAGACATCCAAAGGGACAAAAAACACAAGCAGTCAGATGCAGGGTTGATTCTGAACTTTTGGGGCCCTAAGTGACATCTTACACTGCCCCCAAAACTCAAACAACCACCACCCCTCTTGCTACAGTCTCAAGGCCCCAGTCATTTTAATACACGTAAATGAAAATGAATGACTAGGCATACTTATTATCAATAAAGCTTTTAACATACTAGCTAGCCTGTAACAATATTCCACAGCAAGAAGATCGCTTAGGTGTAAATTCCCCCTAGATCTCAACACTGAATGGGAAAGACTTCTTTGATAACAGCTTTACAGTCCAACCCAACCGTAGGAATACAAAAAAAGAGTTGTCATTACACATGCATTAATGTTGGTATTCATGCAGATTGATTATTTCTTTTTATTCTCTTTTCATTTTTTGGTTTTTCCTCCAGAAAGGTATGAGCGCTTCATCTTCCTTCATTGGTTTGTTACCAAGGTTACCTTTGGATCATGCCAAATTTCCTTATTGGGTCAAACTGTCCAAACAGGACCCTATCTGTGACGAGCTAAACTGCCTTGTGTTATGTTATTATGCAATGACTGCAGTATAGTTGAGCTTTTCACTTAAAAAGCAAATGCACCTAAAAATAATACACCCACCGCATGGGCGTAGTTAGGGGGCCCATTGCAGTCCCATATAATGCATATAGGAAAAAATGGCCCTGGTATAAAAATGTTCACTTGTAGCAACAACATTCTCCACAGAGAATTGTCACACAAACGCACGGTTCCCCTTAGCTTTTTGGGGCATTACAGCCTATTGTTTTGTTTTACTTGTTTACAGCAGCAGCAAAAAGCTGTTTTCAGTAAAAAGTAGTGCTGTCAAATGATTAAAATAATTAATTGCGATTAATCGCATTAATGTCAAAGTTAACTCGCGATTAATCGCAATTAATCGCACATTTTTATCTATTCTAAATGTCCCTTGATTTCTTTTTGTGTCATATTTTTTCATTTTAATTCTCTTATCAACATAGAAAAGTGGATCAGCTGCTTTGTGCAAATGTTTTTTTTAATTGAAAACATTGCCATATACGTAGTGTTCAATTTCCCACTAACATTCACACTTGGAGCTAATAATCTGTCACATAATGTAAAGGTCATTATATACTAGTGCTTCCAAAAGTGCGTGCGGAAATCGTGACGTCACGGGACTGCCGTGAGTATTTATACTCGCGCGTGGTGGTCGCGACACTATTTTCAGTCTTCTCTTGAACAGCGGTGGCGCTAAGGAGCAAAGGCTACCGATGTTTTTCTTTCTAAGGACTAGAAGAAGAAGAAAAAGGTAAACAACGGCAGAACAGGCAGCAACAGTGCCGCCAATGCTTCGATTCGATACAATGAGCTACTTCGTCAGATCAAGCCTTTCATTCACAAAAAAAACTCATCTTAACCCAGTAAGTTTACCAGAGAGACTTGCTGTCAGTCGGCGAGTCCTGGCATCCGGTTTCCCAGGAGCTCGTTCAGGCTTACTGTTTCCGGTTTGTCGAGCGGCGCTCAAAAAAATAGACTGGTGCGCGCCCTCCGCTTGCGCACTGAAAATCGAACCGCCGGCCGGAAATTACGTCATTTTGATGTCACGAATGCGCGCGTCACCTCCAACGCGTCAAGCATAAAACGGCTTTAACACTGTTACCTCGATTTTCCATTGCAGATAGTACTGCCTCATGCCTGAGACGAGCGTGGCTTATCGTCATAGCGACTATGGTTTCGCCCGACTCATTTCCTGGTTCTCCTTTTCCATAAACAACGTAAAATCAAGGAGAGGGTTAACTTCTCCTGCTCCAGGTTTCCCACCGTGGTCAGAAAGAACAGGGGAGACACTTTGTTTCTCTCACTGACTGTAGAGTCACTACTCGCTCGCTCTGAAGCTAATCGCCGTCACGAGCCTACTAGCTACGCGGCTCGCAAGCCCAAACCGTCCGCGGCTTGTGTCTGTTTTGTTTCCGGTCTGTGACCCGCCCTTCAATCACTACTATTGGCCAGGCGTCCAAGGTAACTTAACCCCATTTGTTCAGGTCCTATCCCCTGACCAATCCACTATCCTAACCACTCGAGATGAAATGCCTAACCCCAACCAATCGAGCTGCTTCGTAGGGCGGGACATGGCGTGGCCATAGACAGTTAAAGAAATGGACTAACAGATCCAACAGATCCCGTTGCTCTCTCTATGCGTTAATCGTGCGTTAAAAAAATTGACGGCGTTAAAATGGGTTTGCGTTAACGCCGTTAATAGCGCGTTAAACTAACAGCCCTAGTAAAAAGATAAACACAACCGCAGACAGCGACTAGATTTTGAACATTTAGTAGCTAAAAAACCTGGTATTTTTCTCAGGAGTTGGGGACCAAATCATAGCTAAATGGATAGTGAATATTGGACTTGCACTCATCAGGCGGACACAAACAAAGCTCCAAATGAATGCTGATTTTGCTCTGTGTCTGCTGGATGTGTAAATAGGCAACTGTATGCTATGTATGTTAGCCATATCAACTTAATCAAGCTTTTGTATAGCACATTAAATACAGTTAAAGTGCAATCCAAAGTGTTTTACAGATAACTGACAAGCTGATTATTAGACAATACAAACAGTTAAACAGTCTAAGATTAATGCACACAAGAAATCAAAACATTAAAAATGTAAAAATAAAACTAGTCAAATTGATTAAAAAACTGACAGATAAATGGCAATAACAAATAAAATAGTGAGGAAGGAGTAAAAACATGAATACAATTAAAGATGTGATTAAATTAAACCCTTAACCTCTAACCCTAGAAAATCCATACCTCACCACACCAGCCACCTCTGGCCATAGGGAAAGGGTTTTTCAACTGCAGCAAACATTGTGACTTTGCAGAGATCTCAGCTTCTTCCTGAGAATGTGGCCATGTGGATTTTCCTTAAGAAATACATGTAAATTCCAAGCTGCACATGCAATCTAAGTTTATTTATTTTAAAATATTTTATTTTCTGTTTATTAGTAGTAGTATTTATTAGTTTATGAGTTTATTAGTAGTTATTTTGATGTGGGATTTGTTTTAAAATTTTTTTAGTGTTTTATTTAATTTCTGTTATTTAAGATAAAATACAATTTCAGTTGGACTTTTGATAATACAACAAATTTTATTTTGGACATTTACATAAATAAAGTAATACTTTTCATTCATAATTTGCCTGCAGCTCAATCTGTTAAAAATCATATTGTGAACTTAAAATTGTGAATCGAATCACAAGTTTAGTGTATTGTTGCATCCCTACCATGGAGGCATGCAACAACCACATTTTCTTCACACACTGAAGGCAACACTCTTTTAGTAATTGATATAAAAATTGGCATTTTGAGGGTGAAGTGTTGCTTTAACCAGTCTCCCTTGTAGAACAAAGAGACATGCACTTGTGCCAGATATTTTTTTAATTCAAGGTTTGGTTGTTTTATGTAACTCAAATCCAGTAACTGCATATGACTATGCAGTGCTTGAAGTGGAAAAAAAAAGGTGCCGGTACTCTTGCATTGGCAGATCATCATGACATTTGAGATTTCTATAGTGAAAACCAAAACTTGGAGATATTGCTGGTACAACAATTTATTGTCATTTATTAACTATATAAATGTATGGATTTATTTAAACAAGTTTACATAATTTTAGTGCGTAAGCTATTCAAAAAATCATGTTTTGATTTTAAACATACATGTGGCACAATGAATGCTTATTAACTATCTATGGATGGCCTAAGCGACTAATTTACATATAGGCTAGTATTAATATTGTTTATTTTTTCCACATATAAGCTGATTTATATTTGCTAATATGTTGGAGCCATGTTAAGAAAAAAAAATTCATTCATTCATCAAAACTATACATTTTAACAATAATTTGGTGCTCAAACAGATGCAAAACAGTCAGTCACTCTCAGTGTGCGTGTGTGACAGAGACAGGGGGAACAGCTTCAGTCTCCTCTCTGTCTGGGCAGCTAGTGACGGGATGCTGCTACATCATGTTTTGCAGCCCAGTTTGTTATCATTAAAAACAAGCCAGCTGTTCGTGGAGCAAAAATACATAATTTGGTCCTTTGACCAACAGTCAGGCCATCCGTGTGTTTCGTTACTCACGTTACTGTTGACGTCGGTGTAACGTTAAGGTTGGTAGCGGCCTTTTATATACTGTCTATGGTAGCGGCAGACTCCTCAACGCCAGCTATGGCGCTCACATCAACGCTAGCTTGAAGCTCATGAATCGTACTAGTTACCTCCTGATGTTTCTGGTTGGACTTGGACCTCTGTTGACGTGTCTGGCTCTGGCACACGCGTTCTTTTAGTACCTTTCTGAAGCCAGGCGGCTAACATAACGACTTACAAACTAGACACTTATTTTTAGTTTCTAGGTTTTCAGCAGTGAAAAATCTGTTATGGTCAGGCTCACGCTGACAGCTTTTTCAAACTAGCGTCTGTGGAGAAGCGAACTTCTGATTGGGTGGGCGGACTGCTTGCTTTTACGTGATTCGTCAAGATCTAAAATGTAAACACGTAGTGTCCTCTGGGTAGTGTAGTTTATGTAACGTTAGGGTCATCTCTCTGGCACTGACGCTTTCTCTGTCAGTGGTAGCGTACCGGCTGCATGCGAGAAGTAGCGGTACGCAAGAAAAAGTGCAGGTACGCTTAAGAGTAAAATGTAGAAGTGCCGGTACTGCGTACCGGTGCGTACCGGCCCACTTCGAGCACTGTGACTATGCCTAAACCTTATTAATAATCAAGCAGCGTCTGCGACTTCCTTCAATCATACATCAGCATTTCATCGCTGCAAAAGATACCACACCTATGATGGCAGTGTTGGAAAGCAGCCTGCATCGTTCTTTCACAAGCCAGCAGAAACACTTTCACTTTCCATTAATGGCATATTAAAAGTTTATCAAATGATCACAGAATTCATTCTGATATATTAATGGAATCCTCTCGTCGCACAAAGCATTTATTTTAATAGAAATTATCCTATTTTCTTTTCTTTAACTCACATTGGTTGCTATTTGTTTTATAGCGATGCCCAATGATGATGTAGAGGGATAACTGCTTTTAAATTTTAAATTAAAACCTTGCACGTGTTAGAAGTGGGGTGCCACCTTTCACATAAATGTGTTTGTGTGATTTTTAGCTTAAAGGCATATTTCACCGCTGGAAAGCTGAATATATCTTAAAATTGGGTCACTTATGTAGTAGAAATGTAAAATATATAAAAACGACATTATATAAAAACAACATACGAAACAGGCTACGTTTAGTGCACACACACATACAGCGGCTCCGTAAAGTTCAGCTAATGCATACTAGCATTAGCGCTTGGTGGGCTGTAAACACCGAGTATGAACACAGCCGTAAATTAGCGTGGAATGTAGAATGGTCGGCATTTAACAGTCAAACTCCACCAGCAGTTAGCATTTAGTTGGATACAAATCACCCCATTCTGCACCAGTCCGTGTTAACACAGCCCACCTCTTTTACCCAGCGACAGAGCATCTCTTGCTCGGAAGGCTAGCAGGCCTGGTAGCTGGACAGTCCGGTACACTGTTGTTCAGCCATGTTTCCACAAAAACACAGCAGTCTCTGAACTTGAGTTGGGAGTTTTGTTCTGTTCAACCTTGTAATAGGACACTTGCAAGCAGGATTCGTAAAGTTCAGCTAACGCATACTAGCATTGGTGTAGCTAAACACCGAGCATAAACACAGCCATGAATTAGCTAGCGTGGAATGTCAAATGGTCGGCATTTAACAGTGACAAGCTCCACCAGCAGTTAGCAGTAGTTGGATTTCATTTCTGCACCAGTCCGTGTTAACACAGCCCACCTCCACGGGCCACGAGCAGCCTGATAACTGGATAGTCCCGGTACACTGTTGTTCAGCCATGTTTCCACAAAAACACAGCAGTTTCTGAACTCACGTTGGGAGTTTCGTTGAAGGTGGATGTAGTCCAGTTTGTTGTTTAATGAGCAAACACTTACAAGCAGGATTTATGGGACAGGTGGCCGGCTAGCGTTAGCCCGCTTTGGATGTCCCTTACCCCGGTTTGCAGCATCGGCTGAGGTGCTGGTCTCCGTAGCAGGCGAAACTCACGTAGTGTGCCGAGTATTCCGTCTGTAATAACGTTTTCTGCATATTGTCCAATCTGTACCAATGTATCCCGTTGGTACACGTGCTGTAGTTTGAATGCACATAATTGTTGTAAATATTTGCTGCTGAAAACAGAGAGCCTGTTTAGCGAAGCTTCAAGATGGCTGACAGTCATTTTCATTCGGAATACCTCGGCCAGACTTGGCAGTCTAACCCCCTGTGGGCGGGTTGAAAACATGCAGACATAGCTCCTACTACTGGCTGTAGTTTTTTGCCTCTGGCCAAAAAATCTTCCGATGACGCAAAAATCGTCATTTTACGTCATCGGAAGATTTTTTCCAGACCCCCAATGCAGAGATCTCCCGTCTCAGGGAGACATGAGGGAGGGAAGCACCGTCATTCAGAAATATTACCTGGTTTCTACTGATACAAAGCTGAATGCTAAATCTGTGAAGTATCCCTTTAAAGTGGCCAAAATGCATGATTAATGCAGCTTTAAACAAATCCCCAGTTTAGCTAAACTTGTATAGAAGAGAAAACAAAGACCCAAACTGTCCTTGGCAAATATACATTTTTACTTTCAGTTTTGACCTCAAAATAGACTTTTAGAGTTTAGATAACTTGTTGGTTTGTTCACAAGCTGTCTGACTGCTCGTGTTTCTTGTCTGCCAAACTTGTTGCCAGATTTTAGCAACCTAGATGATTACAACTATTTGAAATGATTGCTAAAACTACAAAAAAACAAAGTTGTAATAAACTTGAATTATCTTCTAACTAGTTGTGTTTGCACTGCATTGATGTGTCAGTCTTAACAATGCTTAGTCATCCCTTTCTTTTGTGTTTGTATCATATTTGCATTCAATATTAGATTAAACATTGAAAAATGTATAAGAATTATTTCTTAAAGATAATACAATCATTGCAGCTGTGCATGGTATATAAACAGTATATTGTGAACAGGGAGATTAGCCTGGAAAACCCTGACAAACTTCCGGCAAATTTGAGATGTGCTCTGAAAGTCCGTCTGGCCAAGAGCCCATTCAAGCCCATTTCCAATCTTTCCAAATCGAGGCACCAATCACAACCGTTGAGGCGGGCTTTACACAATTACGCAAGCAGCTTTTTGTTTACATTCAACATGACGGCCACCGAAGCGCAGCAACCCGTTGATGCCGCTGTCGCTGCTACGTCACCATGATCGTTGGTCTGATTGGTTGAAGGACTATCCAATTGCGTCCAGAGGCATTTCAGCGGCATCCGTTGGAAATGGGCTGTGAATGAACCTTCCCCAGACCCACTCTCAGTTACAACTGAGAAGTGTCTGGTGTCAACCAGGCTACATGGAGATATAAGCACAGTAAACTTGTAGCCTGATTTGTGGGGAGAATTATTTTGTTTAATTTTTAAACATATAAATTGCCGATCAAATTCCACAGTATTGAGACTCAAAATGTATGAACTTTAAACCTGTGGCTGTTGTTGCAGGATCATTGAGCCAGAGGCTTTGAAGCAGGGGAATATGAGTTCGCTGGGATTCACCAGCAAAGAACAGAGGAATCTGGGCCTACTGGTTCACTTGATGACAAAAAATCCCAAGATTCTCTACTCCCCCATTGGATCCCAGGTTGATAAAGTGATTCAGAAGGCAAGTGGAAAGCACTATCTCTGGTGTAATTGTATGAGCAGAGCTGTTCACATTATTCTCACTGACAAAGCTGTGCTCCCAATGGTGAATGGATGAATTATGCTGATTAAGGCTGGCCAAATTTTATAATTTTTTTTCCTGTCAACAAATCCCATATGCAGACCAAAACAACAATGAATTGATGCCTCAAACAAGTATGTTTATATCCAAAGCCTGCAATATCTTATCGCTCTGTGCCATCTCTAGCTTCATCGTTGAGCCAAAGAGCCACACCGTTGCACTGAGTGGCATGTTCCTTTTCACACATTACCATGAACACACATACTGTAGTTTATTTGGACTCTGTCCCACACACACCATCCTGCTGCCAGAAATACTTGCTAGGGCACCAAATGTGTATTAATCCACTGCTAAAAATAGTCCCCAACAAATGCATTATTGCTTAAACTAAGCTAAAAACTACAGTGAACTACATTGAAGAAAAGGCTCAGTAATTTCATTAAACAGTTGACGTTTAATGAAATTACTGAGCCTTTTCTTCAATGAAACTATATATGTTCAGCTGTTTTTAAAGATGCATGTCTTCAGTTTAATTCAATGTGCTTGGAGCTGAGAGCCAAAGACAGATTAGGGGAGTCAGAAAGTATGGAGAGACAGACTAACACAGTGTTTCTCAAACGTTTTAAGACCAAGGACCACAAAATTCAGACCACCTAACTGACAAATATCCCCAAAAACAACGCCCTCCTACTTCAACAGTATAGTACAAATTACAGCTAAATGAAATTACCCCTCGGCTACGAGGAGAAACCATAATTCCATTTTGAGGCGTACAGCTGTAATTTAATCCTGAACATTGAAGATGGTGACAGATTTTCCTTGCAGCGCTTGAGAGTGCTGAAAACATCAGACAGGTATGCCAATTTTGTGAGCCATTGGAAATTGTGCACTCTGCCATACAGTCAATCACTATAATGCAGAAACAAATTGACCTCATCGCGCAGTTCAAATAGACAGTTAAGGACTTTCCAGTGCAAAAGCCAGTGCACTTCAGTTTCAGAAATGTTGTGTGTTCACTCGTCATATCTTCACACTGAGCTTTAAAAATATGTGAACAAAATTCTGAACACTTTTGTTTTTGCCCCCATTTTTCATGAGCTGAACTCAAAGATCTAAGACTTTTTCTATGTTTTTTATGGTTTTATTTCTCTCAAATATTGTTCACAAATCTGTCTAAATCTGTTTTGAGCGCTTCTCCTTTGCCGTGATATCCATCCACCTTACAGGTGTGGCATATCAAGATGCTGATTAGACAGAATGATTAGTGCACAGGTGTGCCTTAGGCTGGCCACAATAAAAGGCCACTCTAAAATGTGCAGTTGTATCACACAGCACAATGCCACAGATGTTGCAAGTTTTGAGGGAGCGTGCAATTGGCATGCTGACTGCAGGAATGTCTACTGACTGCCCGTGAATTTAATGTGCATTTCTCTACCATAAGCCGTCTCCAAAGGTGTTTCAGAGAAGTTGGCAGTACATCCAACCGGCCTCACAACAGCAGACCACGTATAACCACACCAGCCCAGGACCTCCACATCCAGCATCTTCACCTCCAAGATTGTCTGAGACCAGCCACCCGAACAGCTGCTGCAACAATTGGTTTGCATAGCCAAAGAATTTCTGAACAAACTGTCAGAACCCATCTCAGGGAAGCTCATCTGCATGCTCATCGTCCTCATTGGGGTCTCGAACTGACTGCAGTTCGTCGTCATAACCGACTTCAGTGGGCAAATGCTCACATTCGATGGCGTCTGGCAGTTTGGAGATGTCACGTTTCAGCTGGAATTAGCGAGGCTTGGACCCAAATGCAGTATTTCAAAGTTCAGAATTTTTTAACAAAACTACAAACGAAAAAGTCCCAAGGTAGACAAAACTTACTCAACATATAATCACAAGGTAAGTGAACCAGGAAGCAGAACCAGAGTAGTCACGAAAGGACAGGACAGGACGCAACAGCAAAACAACAATCCGTCAAGAGAGAAAGACAGAACAGGGACTAAATACACCAGGTAATGAGGACAAACGAGGGATAGGTGATACAACGGGTGAAACACATCAGGGCGGGACAGAACAATCTCATAAGAAAACAGAGAGACTTCAAAATAAAACAGGAAACGGGAAAACCAACAGAAAACATGAAACCAACTAAACCAAGAAACTTGACACAGAGACTAGACGTGACAGGAGAGGTGTTATTGATGGCATCTTGAATGCACAGAGATACCGTGATGAGATCCTGAGGCCCTTTGTTGTGCCATTCATCCACGACCATCACCTCATGTTGCAGCATGATAATGCACGTCCCCATGTTGCAAGCATCTGTACACAAGTCCTGGAAGCTGAAAACTTCCCAGTTCTTGCATGGCCAGCATACTCACCGGACATGTCACCCATTGAGCATGTTTAGGATGCTCTGGATCAGTGTATACGACAGCCATTGAAGAGGAGTGGACCAACATTCCACAGGCCACAATCAACAACCTGATCAACTCTATGTGAAGTGGATGTGTTGCACTGTGTGACAATTTGACTCACAGTTTAAATTACTTAGTTCTCTCTCCTGGTAGTAAGATAGAAGTTACCGGTTGTTGTTACTTTCTTTTCTTTTTACATCAAATGTCACAAAGGATGTAAAACTTAAATGAATGTACACCCTCCCAATGACCATAAAAGAAATAAACACCATAACTCAAAAGCTAGTACAGAACAACATATTTTTGTATTTAAGGTTTCAGACAAAACACAATCACAAGGTTAAGCACAATCCAACTCAAAATTCCACTTCGGGTTTTCTGCACACTTAAACCAACAATCCCAAAACACAAATTAGTTGCAGTTCAATACAAAACCCACACAATTAAATCCAGTCCAGTGCTGATAACGAGAGAAAAAAATAGCTGGTCAGTTCCTCAGGCACAAAACAAACAAAACGTCATAGTAAAGAAAAAGAGTAATTTAATAACTCACGGAGTCCAGTCAAGTCAGTCCAGTCATTCCAGTCAGTCTAAGAATTCAGTCCGGATTCTTCTGCTGATTTGTGAATGATTTACTGGCTTCCGTGAACAACTTTGCAGCGAATGTAGTAGGATGATCCGAAGGTGGAGTGTACAAGATTGGCGTGTGGCTAAAGTCACTGAAGAAATGGTTCTCAAGGGATTTAACTACTTTGCTTTGTTTTGAGTTTCTCTGAGTGTTTTTTACTCCGGCCGTTTTTTTCACTGCTCTTCCTCTCCTTCCGTTGTCCTCGCACTTAAAGGGAGGAGTTGTTCTGACACGCCAATCGGCAACAAATCAGTGCGTTCTCTCAATTGGTTGTATCCCGGTTTTACACTGGTGGTGAAACCTGGTGATGATTGCAGGTCGTCACAACTGTGTGAGGCAAATGGTGGTCACACCAGATACTGACTGGTTTTCAGACCCCCCCCCCCCGGACCCCTCAATACAGTAAAACTGCACATTTCAGAGTGACCTTTTATTGTGGCCAGCCTAAGGCACACCTGTGCAATAATCATGCTGTCTAATCAGCATCTTGATATGCCACGCCTGTGAGGTGGATGGATTATCTCGGCAACGGAGAAGTGCTCACTAACACAGATTTAGATGGATTTCTGAACAATATTTGAGAGAAATAGGCCTTTGTCACATAGAAAAAGTCTTAGATCTTTGAGTTCAGCTCATGAAAAATGGGGGCAAAAACAAAAGGGTTTATCATTTTGTTCAGTGTTATGTTCACAGCTTCGTCCAGTACCGTATTGAGACACTAGGGCATTTATTTCACAGCCAGTTGTTATCTGTGAAAGCGATAGTGTGTTTCTATGCCACATGGTGCTACTGCAAGTACACGCACTGCTAGTCCCCTTTGTTTTCCAGTCATTGCAGCTGCACAGTTTGTGCAAAGGCCAACACATCTTGTCTAGTCAAGGTCATTCTGCACAATGAAATCATTGACTGAGTAAAACATTGCCTGTTCTGTGGAGTTGGTTGGGCATGGAATGACAAAAAAGAAAATCATCATGCACACCTTCACCAGTATCAATGTACCTTACAAGACACAGCAGATTTGCCTCATTCTCGATGTCAGTGGACTCGTCCAACTGTACTGAGGAAAACTCTGTCGTATTTGTGTCACTCGCAAATCTTCAACATTTTGAGACTACATAATAATATATAATATACGTATAATGTCTATGTATATAATATAATAAAATGTGCCCCTATTGAATAAGGCTTTGCTGTTGATTTTACAACAGTAATCTGCATATTTCCGTCAAATGTCACGCTGATCATTTCTGACGTGAATTGGAGGCAGTTTCGCAAAATCGTCAGCTTTATTGCTGAAGTCTTACAGAGAAAAACAGCAAATTCAAATGATAATGTTTGAATTTACACACAAGTTTATATAACATTGAAACAACATATCTATGCTACTCACTTTTAGGCTTTGGAGTCGCTTGGAGACATTTTGAAATAAACCCTGTTCATAATTTAAAATATAAATACATATTTTACCAAATTTACTCACGGATCGGTCCCCCCCCCCCCAATATTAATAGTTAATTCTTGATAGCACTGTATGTGGAGTTTCATTTACACTGACAGATGCTGCATCCAGAACTGGACAATGGAGCTACTGTGGTAATAGTTTAATCATTTGTATTCCGCATAAAATACATTCATGCATTGTCCAAAATGATGGATTCACATGAAACCAACCGAATAATCTTGCTCTGTAGCATGCTGCTGTCCTCTCCTAACCTCAGAAATGGCACAAAAGCCCACTTATTATCTGTGCTTGAACACAGACTGATTATTGGCATCAGCTCTGTAGATCTTTTACCTGAGCATGTGGACTGAAGATGGTGGAGAGAGCAGTGAGTGTGAGTGGGTCAGAGATATAGGGAGGAGGTGGAGGTAGAAAGGAGTGGAATCCATATGGACAAATGGCTGAATTTATTTAAAATATATATAGGTATATAAGAAAAATAAAGTAATATTTGTTAACTTTTTGCACTCAGGCAAATGAGACATTTGCATTCGTCGGTAACGTGACACAATACACCCGGGTGTGGCTCAACATCTCCGCCCAGCTCAGGGCTTTTCTGGAGGCGGGCCGGCTGCACAACCACCTGGTGTGGCTACAGCAGGTAGACTCATTTACAAGTCATGTTTTGACATTATTATTAAAATCAGAATGAGAAAGCAGTTTATAGTAATATAACCACATGGAATTTGCTTTGGTGATTAGGTGCATGTATACAAACAAACAAACATATTAAAGTGCTCATATTATGCTAATTTTCAGGTTCATAATTGTATTTAGAGGTTGTACCAGAATAGGTTAACATGGTGTAATAAAAAAATATATATTTTTGTTGTACTGCACATTCTTTTGTGTTGAGCTCTCTGTTTTAGCTACCGAGTGAGGCATCTCACTTCTGTTCAATCTTTGTTGGGAGTCGCACATGCGCAGTAGTTAGGCAGAGTATGAGGGCGTGTCACGCTAGCAGCTAGGCGAGCATTTGTGTTACAAAGTGACGTTTGTCACGGAAGTAAAGGCTGTACTACAATAGAGCTATTTGGAACAGTTTGTGAACAGTGTTTTCTGTTGGATATGGTAAGTCCCTTTGGGGTGGACTTTGGGCGTTTTTTTTTTACTTTGTAAACCTATTACATGCACAAAAGATATATAACACAATAAAGGAAAGGGAAAAAGCCAAAAAGCATAATGTGAGCACTTGTGAGCACAAATACTGAAACAGAGACAAATCTATACAAAATAGTTGTTTAAGTTGTTCAAGTAGTTTAAGCAGTCCTACCAGAATGCTAAATACGTAAATAATAATCTTTGCATTGATATTTTCCTATTAGGCTTATGTATTCACAAAACTTGAGTCAGAAAATATGTAATGGTTAGTCATTCATCCTCCTTCTCCTCTCCCTTAAGCTGTCCTCAGAGCTTCAGCAGCACCCTGAGTTGTTGAATGACTCAGACAGCGAGCAGATGCAGGGCCTGATGGAGGGAAACTACAGTCTTCCTAACATCTCCACCCTGCTGGAGCAGCTTGACACCATTGACAACGCTGCCTGCGGCTGGATGCACTTCATGTCTAAGGTTGGTATAGTGTAGAACAGTGGATCCCATCAAAACATGCCCCAATGTATCAATTGTTGAAACAGTGAGTTCTGACGCAAGTGTTATATTCAAATTTGTTTATTAGGATAAACCCCTTGAGATGTATCATCTCGTTTTCGCGGCGGTCCCAACATATAACACAATCATTAAATAACAACAGAGGAGTGACAGATAAAAAAATACAATTATCAATACGTCAACGTACATACAACAGGCAAAAAAATAAAAATACAACAACAACACATGCATACGTTAATCAATACATTACAACCTCTAAATGGCCAAGATGGCCATTAATAAGTAAACAAGAGTGTGTGTAGTAGAGTGTGAGTGGATCACTAACTACAGTCAAATATAAACATTAGGTATTAACAGTAGGCATGAGGATTGACGGCATCATTAATAACAATGGCAGTCCATCTTAAAGTGAGCAGACAGGGCATGTTTAAACAAACCAAGTAGTGAAATTGACCTTATTTAGTTAGTTGAGGCCAAGGCCATTACATCCCCAATAGAATATGTTGACTTGCTCACAGCTCCAGTTTGGGAAGAGCAACGGTCAAAGAAACACTTTTCTATTGATTCTAGTGGAAAAAGAATCTGTAGTAATCCAGTATGATGGTTTAAGCAGCTCTAACAATAGTTTTTGATTAATCCATTTCTGCTGTAGAAAATTATTTGTCTCTTTGCCCCATGCTTCAAGGTCAGTGTGGATGTCTTCAAGGGCTTTCCTGACGAGGACAGCATTGTCAACTACACCCTAAACCAGGCCTACCAGGACAACGTGTCTGTATTTGCCAGTGAGTCATCCCTCCATCTGTGTCAGGTTGTGATTATGGTACCTCAGTTGATAGTTAAACAAATGCTTGTATAAAGTGCCAGTTTGTTGTGCTCTAATGCAAACCATGTGAAGCACATAAGTCACGTTTACAGTGCAGAAACAAAGTATACACAAAAAGAAAAAAAGTAAAATAAATAAATAAAGTAAAGTTAAAGAGGCAATTTCTGAAGGGATTACAGTGAAAAGCTGACACAAAACTGAATTGCTGGCTTTAAAAGTTAAATAATACCCATAATGTATAAAAGATATTAAACATTGTATGGTTTTAAGGTGTTTCTAGCTGCAAGTAGAGAAGACTTGCTTGTAAAAGTCTCCAAATGTGTTGGCTCAAATAGTTGATTTCACTCTCAAACTTCTGAATCTAGCTCCAAGACTGTAACTCCTATCACCTAAATGTTGACACTGTGAAGATAGGAGGCCCTGTTAAATGCACTGTGTAAAATGTGTGATGACAAAAATTTGAGAATTACAGTAGGCTAGAAAACTGGCACTGACTAATTTCTTCAATACGTTTCTGGTCTAAGTTAACATTGAGGTATATGCAACTGTCATGTCACTTTGAGGCTCACAGGGTCAAATGGGATTTGAAAGTTGAGCAATACCCCAAATATATTAAAGATGTGGATCCTTTTAAAGTTTTAATGGTGTTTCTAGCAGAGCGTATGAATATAATGAAAATGTGTAATTTCTTTAAGATTAACAGTTTTTATTTTTAGTCATAACAAAATACAGAACATTAACTTACAACATGGAAACCTCCCCTCCCCCAAGATCAAATAACCATAATATTCAATACAATAAAATGACAAAATAGACAACTCTAAACTAAATAAACATAGTATATATATAGCCCTCCAGAAAGCTTAAAGGTACAATATGTAACATTTCTGCATTAAAATGTCTAAAAACGACCATACCTATGTTATATATTTTTATATATATTGAATATATATTTTAAGTTTCCACCAAACTTCAAACCCAGAGAAATCTGTTATTTTATTTTCAGACACGTCACGTTTCCTTTCCTTCTTAGTCGCTCGTCAGTGGCGTCATATAACCTTTCACCCTCTAGTTCCTCGTAACTTCCTTCAAAACACGGCTCCCAGGTGATACGTTTGAGCGTAATTGTAAATCATACAATGTCACAGAAAAAAATACTCATAACCATAATACTGCTTTTTCTGCCACGCAGCATCATTTTGTGATTAATAACATGCCACTTTGCAACACAGTAATACAGCAGAGATCTTATTTATTAATACATATCAATATCGATCCAGTTTAACGTTACTACAATGTGTTGGTTGACAAGTAGCTAACTTAATGCTAGCTAGCTAGCTAATGCTTCGTGGATAACATTATAGGGTTACCACATCGTTCAACACGCTCATAAAGTTATTAGTAGCATCATTGTTTTCACCACGGATAAAAGCAGCACTGGGCTAACCCACGAATGAGTTTACCAGTAATGTTAACGTTAGCTGTATAGATAAGACGACTAATATAATGCTAATTTAGCCAGCTAGCACCCGGTCTGTCTGCCTGAGATAACAGCTGACAACAGCCGGGACATGTAGCAATATAGCCAGTTACCATTAGCACATAGCCAGCCAACAGACAGCCACCATTACAGCAATCCATACAGTATAAGTACTATACAGCACTTAACTCCGGTGCCGGGTGCTTACGACACTAACGGCAGTTTAATGAAGCGTCGGGAAACAGACCATATCAGACCCAGATCCAAGTCACAACACCAGCCATCCATAGCTAATGTTAGCTAGCTAGTCTCCGTTAGCGCTAGCTACCGGTGTTCGTGCTGAAAATCTCCTCCCTGCCGAATTTCTCACCGCTTCGCGTTTAGCTAGCTGTCTTTACAGTTAGCTAAATTAACCCGACAAGCACCAAAACAAATAGTTAAGATTAAAGAAAAGTGAAGGGGGAGATCGTTTCGGGCAGCTTGGAGCAGCTCAGCTCGCCGTCCCGGGAGATTCCCCCGGCAATCCCCACCCAGCACCCACACCCGTCTCTCAGGCTTGTTGAGTAGCTAGCTTGCGTTACAACAAACCCCGTCCATCCTGGTGTTGAAACTATCCAAAAGGTAACAGTATGTGAAATATATTGTGATAGTCACTGTGGTTTTAGCTGCTGGCTAACGTTAGCTTGCTGGCTCACTAGCTAGCTAGCTAACTGATCAGCTACCAATACAGATTGAATCAAGAAAAACGTAATTATGTTGGGGAAAATGCAGCTATGTTATTAGAATGACATGAATAAACGTTACTAAACGTAAAGTGAATATATTTGAATGGGTAGCTAAACTTGTATTCTAATCGGTGAAGGTGTTTAAAAAGTACAACTCCCATAATTCCACGGAACTTACCAACGTCATCAAAAGTCTGTGTTTACAATACATTGTTTTGGTTGAGAGACCCTTAGCGGCAGAAAGTTAGCCTACATATTGTACGTTTAAAGGGGTGATAGAATGCAAAACCGAGTTTACCTTGTCATAGTTGAATAGTCGTACAGAGAACCTCAAAGTCCCATTGACACCTCTTTCCTATGCAAATCTCACAATTTGAAACTGCCGCTGAAAATGGGCGAATCTCAACAAAGGTCATAGTTGACGTCAACTCAGTGGCTGTACCTTATTTGGCTCTAGTCTGTACCTTTGTCACGCCCCAAAATGTAAATACAGACAACTGGTCTGAGACCAGCTGCTGTTGTGAATGTTAGTCGCGCAGATCTCAGAAAGTTGATACATTGTTCTTCTGCTATTTCATTACTAAATTCACCTCTGAGACTTTTTTATGCAGGATATCAACTATGTAGAGCTCAAATATGGGCCGTTTTATAAACATTGATGGCTATTTGCAAATTTGGTCCAACTTTGTCAGAGTTCAGAAGCTCCACGGTCTGACGTGACAGCCGGGGTCGCTGGCTTGCCGCGCGGCCTGTCCACCTTCACAGACCCCGCTGTGAGCTGGCTGGAGCTCTATCAGGAGTAGGGTTGGGTACCAAAACGCAGTGCCAATAGGGCCCCGGTTCCGATGTAAACGATAGTAACGAGACCCGAATAAGAACGAAAATTTCGGTGCTTTATTTCGGTGCCTGACTTTACACTACACTCGACATAAGGTAACGTTGGCCTACCTTTAGCTAGCAGCTGGAGTAAACACGGTTAAAATGCTGACAGGTAACGTTAAACAGTGTAAAGTGTGACTGTATATCAACACCGGGACGCAACAGTCTGCTCTGCAGCGCAGCAGCTGCTGACGTCGGAAAAACACAGAAGGTGCGTTCACTGAAACTGGTAACCTACAGCCTTGCGGTGCATTCAAAGTTGTTGTAAAATACCCTTTTTCCATCTGGTAGGTGTTTTTGTCATTCAACAGCAATTTGCTGGTGAAATAAGTTATTGTTTATTATAAGTTATAGTTATTACATTACTATTAAATCTTACATTTTGACCATATGGCCTTTGTAATAAACAAGTTCTTAAATGTCGCCGACTGTTGTTTAGTACCCTTCTGTTTTTTTTTTTTTATTATTTTTTTTTTTTTACTTTCTTAAAAAGTATCGGTTCAGCCACCGTTTAGGCACCGGCACCGTTTTAAAAGTACCGCTTTAGCACCGGCATCGGAAAAAACCCAAACGATACCCAACCCTAATCAGGAGAGTCACGGACAAGAGGCGTTTAGTTCCCCGATCATTTGTTTAAATAACTCAACACACATATCCATTATAAGATTAACTGGAACCTGTGGTTTTTCGAAGTTATAATGCTCCACAAGAAATTGCGGGCGTAACAAGCTGGCTGACTCACTGTCTCCCCTCTGATCGGTGCTGCTGCATGAGGAGAAAGCAGAGAGGGGAGGGTCTGCTCCTCAGTCACAGAGCAGAAGAAAGAATTGACTGTTTTGGCGGCCACAAGAGAGAAATACCTTTGCGTGCTTGCCAGTATTTTCTTTTCTATAGAAAGTCACAAGATTTGTTGCTTTTTGAAAAAAAGTCGCTAAGGGGGTTGCTCAGCTTGTTGTAAAGAGGGGAGGGGCTGTGTGTGCGTGTGTGTGTGTGTGTTGCTCGTTCACCGCGCAGCTCATCTAAATATTCATGAGCATACCATATAAGGGAGAAAACCTCTTGTTTCAATCTAGTGCTATTTCACAGCCCAACCAATGTTACATACCCTATTAGGAGACCTTAAGGAACAGTGTGAAATACCCTATATAGTCATTCTATCACCCCTTTAAGTACTTTCCTTATTTTCATGCTTCATCTCACAAGTCCACTCTTGGATTGAAGGCACACCTTAATTCCTTCATCGTCTTAGAAGAATCTGTCTAGCTATCATTAAACCACTTTGGACCCAGCTTCTTATACGCCTATCTATGCGTAGGATTGACCCATCTCCTAGAACAAAAAGTCTTGGGCTGAACGATGACACAATAACAACAATATTCAAGACCATACAAAAGCAAAATAGACACACTATAAACCAAATGAACATATAAATGACACAGGCACCATAAGCCCATCATACACATCTCTCCCCACAAAGCTTCTTAGGAGCCCCCCAAAAAGCTCAAGTATCTACCCCATTATCTAGTGTAGACATCCAACCTGGAAAAACCTTAACATGACATCTTTTCAAACGCCGCCACCCCAGCAATCTCACAAGCCCACTCCTAAATTGACGGCACCCCTTCATTCCTCCATCCTCTTAACTACTAGTTTGGACCCAAAATATATTCCGCTTAGGATTGATCCATCTCCTACAACAAATAATATTGGAACCTAGTCCCTGTATTCCAACAAAGGTTTTCATTTATCCCGGTCCAAAATTCCTGGACTTTTTCACAGGACCATAGAACATGAAGTACAAGGGCTGTCCAGGCTCCATCACCCAGGTTCTGAATAAGCATAGAATAATACCCAGAAGCGTCATGACCTTTCCCATATAACACCTCATCTTAATAATCTGATGCCTTCATGGCTGAAGAACTGGATCCTAAAATCCACAATAACAGTGGGAAAGTTGCAAATATCTGAAAAATTGAGACCTGGGGATTCCAAATTGCTGTACCACATCCTGAAAGGATTTCAATATGCCATTGAGATACAAATCCCCCAGTGTAACAATTCCCTTTTCCAACCAATCCCTCCAAAAAAGGGTACCATCTACCAATACATAACTTTTGATTCCACCAAATACTTGATGAGGCATTGATATGGATCTATTTCAAACACCTGGGCCACTTTGGTCCAAGCCAAACTGAGTTTTAGGTGATCGGATGTGTTTTTGCCTCACCATACAGTTTGTAAGGGTAATAATGGGGCAAGAACAGATTGCTCAATACAGTATCTGGGTGGGGCGCTCTCTGGAGGAAGTGGGGCTTGGTATTGTTAAAAAGAAACAAAAAAAAAAACACCAATACTGTGACTTTGATACCTGTTTCTAAACAATACTTTTTTCAACACCAATTTAATGAAATCCATTTTACCAAAAACAAATTCCAACATTAAACATTATGGTACAAATTTTGTCTGTCAAGCGGTAGGCGTGGCTTGGGAGTGGACTCAAAGCAGCAAAGCGCATTCTGGGATTTGGTGTCTTTCATCCATATGAGCCAAAAACACATTTTCTGGCTTTTCTCGGCCTAGAAGGCACCAATTTAAAAAAAAAATCACATTTCTGCTACATAAGTGACTCAATTTAAAGATATATTCAGCTTTCCAGCGGTGAAATATCCCTTCAATACAGCCATGCTAGCTACCCCTGATGTTAGCAACTAGCTAGCTAGCCGATAGTCCCGCCAGTTTGGGAAACGCTAATGACAATACATCCATGTAACAGGCTTTACAGCATACATACATCCCTCGGATGTATCATAACTTCATACGATAATACCATGGACGTATTAATCTAACACATGGTGAATTACAACCATTAGCTATATCCATTATTACAGCTAGCTACATGACCTCGGGAGAACAGTCATGTGAGTGGGCGTCCATTATGCCTAATTTAATAATTCTGGATTTGCTACTAGTGAATGCTAAAAATGTTAAAAACGTGACGTTTTAAACAAGGACCCTTTAAGTGTTCGGGCTGGTAAGTTGATATACCCCGAAACAAATTATCCGCTGAAATATAGACATTTCTTTTGCCATGCAAAGTCTATGTAAAAAGTCTTTCTGGGCCATGGGGTGCAGTACCATTCCTATCCGCTAAGCCCATGGTGGCTTTTAGACATGGCGCTTTTCCTGGGGGCTTGCTTCAAATACTGTCTTACCGTAGATACAAACAACAGCTGAGACAGGATGTTCAGAGGGAAGTCACGTATTGGCCTGACTAATCAGTGGTCGCTCCTAAGGAGTCTCTGACCGACACAGACTGGGACATGTTTCAGGCGCAGCCCTGCCAGCACAACCGCATACACCACAGGGCTTGGGACTGGGTACATAAATTAGCCTACTATGAAGCTGCTTCATACAATGTCCGTAGAGCAGTGAAGCAGGCTAAGTGATGCTACAATTCCAACATTGTTTGGTAAACACCAGTGGATATCTGAACCGAACTGTGACATGAAACAAGTGCAAGTAATGTAAACAAGTAAAAACAGGATTCAGTGTGTATGACAGTCAGTGCTATACAGTTCCCCAAATGACAAAAAAGACTGAAGTAAAGTCAAAGAGATTTTGCAACATGCAGAAACTGTTGTATGCGGGTTGAGCCACCAAGACAGTGCTGACCTTATGGGTTCTTTTTTTTTTTCAGGTGTGATTTTCCAGACTAACAAAGATGGCTCCCTGCCACCCCACGTTCTGTACAAAATTAGACAAAACTCCAGCTTTACAGAGAAGACCAATGAAATCAGACGAGCCTACTGGCGTCCCGGGCCCAACATTGGGGGGAAATTCTACTTCCTCTATGGTTTTGTTTGGATCCAGGGTAAGTGACCAAATATGCTTAAGAAAATCACAGGGGAGGAATCCCCCCCACCGGAAATCCGCACCCAGATTAACATAATATATTATAGCCTATTATATTGGGAAATTCTAACTGCAAATGAAAATAATAATAAAGTATATTTAACAGATTTGTTTTGGACACAGAAGTGGTAATAGATTTCTAAAATTGTGGAATCTAAAATAGCAGGCAGTTATGCACACGCTATGCTTTGAAACAATGCTTCAAACACAGTGATAGCAGGGCTATACTCCTTGACACTTACCTTTTTTACACTTTACTTCCACTTCCTGTTTTCCCACAGTTCTACAAATTGTCCCAAATGAGAAATGAAAAAAATGAATGTGCAAAAACCAAAATTAGACCATTATTTGAATTTGGTTTTCAAGTTTTTATTTGGAACAACAAAAAAACGATTTGGCCGTGTGATTTTGTATATATGTATATATATATATATATATATATATATATATATATATATATATATATATATATATATATATATATATATATTCCAAGGGGTAGTTAACCCTGTTGTTCATTTCGGGCCACATACGTTCAACAGTATGGTTCTGTGGATGACAAAGGTTTGATATAAAGGCTTTCAAGTTTGCACAAAAACGAGATTGACATATGGTGTTTATATGATGACAAACTGCAGGAATGATCAGAGTATAATACTGAGGTTGATGGTGTTTGAAGATATGGTCTCCTCTCTTGGTTGTGCCGGTGACCAGAGAGCATCTCTTGCATGAACAAGGTGAGGTAGAACTCCTTCCTCCTCTGTGGTCCACCCTCATCTGATCCCACATGCCATTGCTCAGAACAGCTGATCTATAGAGATGTCACAGAAGAAAGAAAAAAATGTCTGATGTTAACACAATAAATATATTCTGCAGTTGAGGCTCTATTCTACTGACGTATACACTTGTTCATATATAGTCAGGTTGTTTTTGACAGGCATGGTAGCATGGCCAAAAACCTTCTTGCTGAAGCCATCCACTGCCAGGACATGTGTGACTCTAAACATGACCAGTTTTTCATTTTGGTCCATGTGCAATTTGTGGCCAGTGTATTCAGCTTCATATGGGACCGGGTTAAGGTTACGTGCTCCCTAAAGATAAGAAAGTATGTGTGAAAAAGGCTGTTAATATATTGAGCACCCCCATTTTGTCATAAGGTGCGCGTTCTAGTCGAGCCGAGCAGTGGTGCGCTGTTTGCATGTTCATAAACTAATTGCCTAATGCCTAACATCAACAATTAATCAGCAGTTTAAAATAATAATAATAAATTGAACTTATATAGCACTTTTCATAGACTCAAAGTCGCTTTTCCGGGGGAGCTAAATTAGAAAGCAAAACAAAACAGGACAATACAAGACAAAACAAGACAAAACAAAACAAAACTCAGAGGTGCGGATCTCTTGAGGGAGGGGGAGAGAGAGAGAGAGAGAGAGAGAGAGAGGAGAGAGAGCCTGGGAGCTGCCCTGGAAAAGCTCTGTCTCCAAAACTGCGGAGGTTGGACTCCGGCTGAGGTGGATCTGAGGGACCGTGAGGGTTGGTAGGGGGAGAGGATGTCAGTGAGGTATGAGGGGGCCAGATGGTGGAGGGCTTTGTAGGTGAGGACCAGGATTTTGTAGTTGATCCAGTGGGAGATGCGAAGCCAGTTGAGAGTGGTTTTAAGACTGGAGTGATGTGGTGCCAGGATTTGGAGTGGGTGATGAGTCGGGCGGCTGCGTTCTGGACCAGTTGGAGGCGGTTGATGTTGGTAGAGCTGATGCCGAGGAGAAGTGAGTTGCAATAGTCCAGTCGGGAGGAGATGAAAGCGTGAATGAGTCTTTCAGCAGCGGGGGGTGTGAGAGAGGGTCTGATTTTGGCGATGTTGTGGAGGTGAAAGAAGGAGGTTTTGATGACATGGCGAATGTGGGGCTCAAGGGAGACGGTGGAATCAAAGATCATGCCAAGGTTCCGGGCCTGGGGAGATGGGAAGACAATGGTGCCGTCGATGGTAAGAGTGGGGTTATTGGTTTTGCTGAGTGTGGATTTGGAGCCAATGAGGAGGAATTCTGTTTTATCGCTGTTGAATTTGAGGAAGTTGTGTTTTACTAGCTGACAGACAAGAGTTGATGTGGGAGAGGGGAGGATTGTGGGGGGATTTGGTGCTGAGGTAGATCTGGGTGTCATCGGCATTAACAGTGGAAGTCCAAGTTGAAGTGGTAGAGTATCTGACCAAGGGGGAGGATGTAAATGATGAAGAGGATGGGGCCGAATACGGAGCCTTGGGGAATGCCTTGAGTGACTGTGGCTGTGGCAGAGGTGTGGTTATGAAGAGAGATGAATTGGGATCTGTTAGAAAGGTAAAGTGGAGCAAGCTGAGTGCAGTACCTTCGATCCCGAGGTCTTTGAGTCTGGTGAGCAGGATGTTATGGCTCACGGTATTGAAGGCTGCACTCAGGTTGAGGAGGATGAGGATGTTGAGGGAACCGGTGTCAGCAGAGGTGAGGAGGTCGTTGAGGACTTCCAGGAGAGCGGTTTCTGTGCTATGGAGGGGGCGAAAACCAGATTGGAGGGGTTCAAATTGGTTATTGGTATGAAGATGGGTTTGTAGTTTTGAGGCGACTATACGTTCCAGGGTTTTAGACAGAAAGGGGAGGTTGGATATTGGGCAGTAGTTGTTGAGGGAGGAGGGATCCAGACCAGTTTTTTTGAGGATTGGGGTGACAGCAGCAGTTTTGAAGGCAGAGCGGACAGTTCCAAGGGACAGTGAGGAGTTGAAGAGGTTTGTAAGGTAGGGGCATAGGACGGGGAGGCAGGATTTCAGGAGGGGAGTAGGGAGGGGGTCAAGGGAGCAGGTAGTGGGTTTGGAAGAGCTGATGAGTTTGGAGATTTCAGGAGGGGTGACCAAGTCAAACTCAGAGAGGAGGCAGTGTGGAGGAGGGGTCAGGAGGTTAGGGGAGAGGGGGGGCCGTGGTGGGTGCTGGAGGTCAGATATAGGGGATAGAGATTTGTAAATGATGTTGATTTTGTCAGTGAAAAAGTGGAGAAATGAGTTGCAGAGATCCGGAGTAGAGGTAGGGAGGGTGTTGGTCCGAGGCTTGATGAGGTTCATTGTGGAAAAGAGGGTTCTAGGGTTTTGGCAGGGGTTGGTGAGGATGGTGGAGAGGTAGGCAGATTTGGCAGCAATGAGGGCGTCTTTGTAGGCATTGAGGTGGAGTTTATAGGCTTCATGATGGACTGTGAGTGATGACTTTTTTTTTCAGATGTTCAAGTTGGCGGCCAGTTTGTTTCAGTTTCCGGAGTGCGGGTGTGTACCAGGGTGAAGAGGTGTTAAAAGTGACGTTTTTTGTTTTGAGGGGGGCCAGAGTGTTGAGGGAGGTAGACAAGGTGGAGTTGAGGTGGTTTGTGAGATCATCAGGTGAGGTGACGATTGAGTCCAGCTGGAGAGTGGTGGAGAGCAGGTCAGAGAGATGGTGGGGATCGACTGATTTGAGGTTGCGGAAGGTGATTTCTCTGACGAGGCGAGGGCATGGGGTTGGGGAAGGGATGGTGAACCGTATCAGTTTATGATCAGACAGGGGAAGGAGGCATGGATGGAGGTCAACCACTGGTTGGTTTGTGGACCAGATCGAGGATGTGTCCTTTTGTATGGGTGGGGAATGTGACATGTTGGGTGAGAGTGAAGTTGTCCAGTAAAATGGTGAATTCTGATGAGAGCTTGCAGGTGGGGGAGTCCATGTGGATGTTTAAGTCACCGAGTAGCAGCAGACGTGGAGAGAGAGATGAGACCAGTGTGAGGAGTTCAGTGAAATCAGAGAGGAAGGAGGGATTTGGTTTAGGTGGCCGGTAAATGAGGATAACTGTCTGGATTGGTCAGGGGATAGGACCTGAACAACGTTACCTTGGACGCCTGGCCAATAGTAGTGATTGTAGGGCAGGTTTTGGCGTGGCCATAGTGGGATTTGTAATTTCCATAGACAGTTAGGTAATTTCCTTTCACCCGCCGCTATATCGTACACAGAAGTGGCCATGCCCATAAAAAAAGAAATATATATATATATATATATATATATATATTAATCATTGGAAATATCACAGAAGATTCTATATGCAATACCGTAATGCAATTACTCCAATTTGTTTCCATCACGTCCTTGTCTCGCGCTTTCATTGGCTGTAGGACATTGTTGCTGTCATTGTCAGTCACAACACAGGATTTGGACTCTGACAGGTCCAGATATTAAACATGCTAAATATCCAGTTGTAAGCAGTTCACACTTCACGATCGGTCACATGATTGAGGGTTTCCGAGCTCAGAACTCATACAACCACCGAGTACCCCAAGCTAAAAATCCAACATGGCTCCTCCATGTATCGACAGTTGTGAAAGCCGTAGTAACATACAGTTAAGCACTTCTGTGTTATTTGTGTCACACCAAATCACGCAGCGCTGTCTTCTATCTGTGTTTTCACGCAGCTTTTATGCACAAAAAAACAGCATATGCGTTGTTAAAAACTGGCATTGCCAGTTGGCTAACCTGGCTAGAGCTAATGAAAACAATGAAAATCTGACTTGCAAATAGAACGCATTTACTCGGATGTGACGTCATTCCCAGTTCCGACCTCTGACTTCCGAGGCAAAAAGAACGCACCATTAAACTTGTTCATATTTTTGGACACTGCTACTGTCACCACCATAACATGTCAACAAAAAATATTAGATTAGATTATGACATAAATGTATACTTTTTAAGAAGAGGTATGACGTAGCTAGCAACAGAGGGGAAACAAGATGGCTAATGTGAACAACTCATGCATATCATGTGAAAGAGTAGGTTTTTTCACCACCGTCAAGTTCTGTGGATATCTTCACGGCTGTGAGCCCGTATTTATTGTGATCAACAATTATATTCTAACCTCAGTTGAGGACCATTTGGAGGTTTTTGTCACCACCATCAGACTGTACGTCACAGGACGGTGGTGAGAAAAACCTATGCTTCACATGATATGCATGCTCAGGATTGTTATTTTTTTGGACCGCTTTCTCACGAGGGAGAGCAGGGAGACAAAAGTCAGCCATGACTTTAAGGCTTCTACACAAAATACTATATATATTCTACAATAGTTATGTTGGCAGTATGCTTTTCAACAGCATACGGAGAACAGAAAGTGTAGAAATGTTAAATATTGTATTTACTCTTTTCACTTACCTTGTTGAAGCCTGCTCGATGGCATGCATCTTTCTCGAATTTTGCCTCCAATAAAATGACCCTTTAACAAAAGAGGGTTACAAATTTGTGCAATATACAACCCCAAATCAGAAAAAGTTGGGACAGTATGGAAAACACAAATAAAAAAAGAAAGTAGTGATTTCTAAATGTACTTTGACTTGTATTTCATTGCAGACAATACAACAGCACATAATTGAATGTGTTCCTCATGATTTTTATTGTTTTTTTTTTTCAAAAAAACTAAATTCCTATTTTGGTTCTTGCAACACATTTCAAAAAAAGTTGGAACAGAAAAGCATTTACCACTTTGTAATGTTGCCATTCCTTTTCACAACACTTAAAAGACGTTTAGGGACTGACGACACCAAGTGATGAAGTGTTTCAGGTGTAATTTTGTTCCACTCTTGCTGCAAACAAGTCTTAAGGTGGGCAACAGTACGGGGTCTTCGTTGTCGCATTTTGCACTTCAAAATGCGCCACACATTCTCTATTGGAGACAGGTCGGGACTGCAAGCAGGCCAGTCAAGTACCCGTATCCTCTTCCTCCGCAGCCAGGACTTTGTAATGTGGTTTTGCATTATCTTGTTGAAATATGCATGGACGTCCCTGGAAAAGATGTCTTCTTGAAGGCAGCATATTGTGTTCCAAAATCTCTATGTACTTTTCAGCATTAATGGTGCCATCACAGAAGTGAAAGTTACCTTTGCCAAGGGCACTGACACAACCCCATACCATGACAGACCCTGGCTTTTGGACTTGTTGCTGGTAACAGTCTGGATGATCCTTTTCTTCTTTGGTCCGGAAGACACGGCGTCCATTTCTCCCAAAAAATACCTGAAGTACTGATTCATCTGACCACAGTACACATTTCCACTGTGTGATGGTCCATCCCAGATGCCTCCGAGCCCAGAGAAGTCGACGGCGCTTCTGGACACTGTTAACATAGGGCTTTTGGCACAGTACAGTTTTAACTGGCATTTGTGGCTGTAACTACGTATTGTGGTACTTGACAAAGGTTTTCCAAAGTAGTCCTGAGCCCATGTGGTGATATCGCTTATAGATGAATGACGATTCTTGATGCAGTGCCGCCTGAGGGCTCGGAGATCACGGTTGTTCAGCTTAGGCTTGCGCCCTTGTCCTTTACGCACTGAAATTCCTCCTCATTCCTTGAATCTTTTAATTATGTTATGCACTGTTGAAGGTTAAATAAGCAAATGTCTTCCTATCTTTCTTTGAGGAACATTGTTTTTAAACATTTCAATAATTTTCTCACGTATTTGTTGGCAAACTGGCGATCCTCGGCCCATCTTTGCTCCTAAAGGACTAGACCTTTCTTGGATGCTGCTTTTGTACCAAATCATAATTACAATCACCTGTTGACATCACCTGTTTCAAATCACATCATTATTTAACCAATTTACCTGATTACTTGCCCTAAATTGCTCCTGTCCCAACCTTTTTTGGAATGTGTTGCAGGTCTGAATGACAGGAAAGGATGTATATTTACAAATGAAATTTAAGTTGACCAGACAAAACATGAACTATTTTGTGTTCACATTGTCTGCAATGAAATACAAGTCAAAGTACATTTAGAAATCACTACTTTCTTTTTTTATTTGTGTTTTCCAAACTGTCCCAACTTTTTCTGATTTGGGGTTGTACATACCATTTTGTTTTTGCAAATGGCTAAACAACACACTGATAATGGAGCATATACAGTATTTTCATTACCAGTAGTCCCCTCTGATTCCAACACTTGACTTGCGCATCAGCAAGGACATAAATCTCAGTGTTCCCCATGGCCAACTTCACCTTATCTAGGATTGAAGGGAGAGTTGCTTCAGACTCCAAAAATCTCACCACAAGTACTTTTGTAGAGAAGAGTTTTCCATCCCTTGGTTCAGAGATGTGAATTGATCTGAATTGAACAGTTATGTAAACATTACTGTACATATACAATTTGGATTTGAGTCATTTATGTTATGTATAGGCTATTTTTCCTCACTTGCAAATGCGTAGTAATTAAATGTAATGTGTAGGGTTGGGTATTGGTTGGGTTTTATCCGATACCAGTACCTACATCGGTATTTTTTAAACGGTTCCGGTGCTTAAACGGTTCTTGAACCGGTACTTAAGAAAACGAAACCGCACACACTTTGTCAAAAAACAATACCCTTTTATTTACAGGGCCAACATCTCATCACAATTCTCCCCCACTTCCCCCCCTTGATAAATAGGAGTTGCCTCAGATTGAGTAGGCTGTAGCCTCGAAAAACAATTCTTCCCCCACCCTCTCGATACAGCCTCAAAACACATTTATACCTTACCAACCAACCTATGTTTCTGATTAAATGAAAAGTTGTGCCGTTTAATACTGATGTAAAACACTTAAGATCAACATTTTGTTTAACACACACAGTATAGCCTTGTATAAAGAAGTGTTGAAACTTTGTTAAAACATTTTGCACATGTTGTCACACACGCTGTTGAATGGCAACAGTGTTTGCTATTCTACTTGATATGCAAGATTTGCGGTTGGCATTAAATTACTAGAATTACCCGAAGAGGAATGGCTGCTGTTCTCATCATCTGTGATGTCCACCACCACACTGGCAGGGCTGGGACTCTCTTCAATTTGTCCGGCGGCGAGGCCAACACTACATGCTGCTGTTGACGTGCTTGGCTCTGCGTCTCGTAGGTTGTCAAACACGGTGCATTGTTCGGCTTTTAAGTACACTCCATGTCTCGTCAGATGTTTCATTAAATTCGAAGTGTTACCTACCGTGCATGATATTGCTTTAAGGCATTTGTTGCATGTCGCAGAGTCTGCATCCTTACTCGTGAAATGCAGCCAAACCTTGGAGCGTTTTGCCTTCGGCATCTTCATTAATCCTCTCACTATCAGTTCAACAAATGTGCCGAGTTAGCGGCACAGACGTCACGTAAGTTGACGCCGGAACACCAGGGGGTGGTAAAAAAAGTCAGGGACCGAAATCAGGCACCAAAAGTTTAATTCTTATTCGGTCTTGTTAATACCGTTAACGTCAGAACCAGTTCCCTAATGGCACAGAGTTTTGGTACCCAACCCTAGTACTGTGGTACCTTTGTAATGATCTTGGTGTGCTTGCACGTGGTGGCAGGTTTGAAGAGGGCACACTAGTTGGTTGAAGAAATCCAAATGAATGCTGGTGGTCTGCACCAGTTGGCGCTCGACCAAGATGGCATGACAAGGGCAAGAAAAGACTAGACTATAGAGAAGCGACGGCAAGCAGCTTTTTGTTTACATTCAACATAGCGGCCACCGAAGCGCAGCAACACATTGATGCCGCTGTCACTGCTATGTCCCCGGATCGTTGGTCTGATTGGTTGAAGGACTTTCCAATGGTGTACTGAGTCATTTGAACTATGCTCGTTGATCACGCCTCTTGTGCAGTAGAAAATACAGAGCAGACTCCCCAGACTATATAGACAATAGTCAGTCTTAAAAGATTGAGCTTGGTCTGGTGATAACCATACTAACAAAAGACTGGAAAAGTTGAGGAATGCTCAAAAAACACCTGTTTGGAACATTCCACAGATGAACAGGTTAATTGGTCATGATTGGGTATAAAAGGAGCCTCCCCCCGCAGGCTCAGTTGTTCACAAGCAAGGGCGGGGCGGGTTTCGCCACTTTCTGAACAACTGCATGAGAAAATAGTCCAACAGTTTAAGAACGTTTCTCAACGTACAACTGCAAGTAATTTAGGGATTTCATCATCTACAATACATAATATCATCAAAAGATTCAGAGAATCTGGAGAAATCTCTGCACATAAGCGAGCGGCAAGGCCGAAACCAACATTGAATGCCAGTGACCTTTGATCCCTCAGGCAGCCCTGCATTAAAAACCAATCATTCTGTAAAGGATATTATCACTTGGGCTATGGAACACTTCAGAAAACCATTGTCAGTTAACAAAGTTTGTTGCTACATCTACAAGTGCAAGTTAAACTCTACCATGCAAAGCGAAAGCCATTTAGGTGGACTGATACAAAGTGGAAAAGTGCGCTGTTGTCTGACAAGTTCACATTTAAAAATTTTCATTTGTTTTTGGAAATCATGGATGTCATGTCCTCCGGGCCAAAGAGGTAAAGGACCATCCAGATTGTTATAAGCGCAAAGGTGAAAAGCCTGCATCTGTGATTGTATGGTGGTGGTGCCAGGAATTTTGTCATTCCATAATTCAATCTAAATGAATGTATCAAACTGGATTATTTTAATATTGTTTGTATCTTACATGCAGGCTCAGGTAAGCTACTCACTGTTTCCAACTGTCCAGCATCCATTGTTCTTAATGTGTTTGAATTTCTGTCATTAATAAATATTTCATTTTCTTTTTTGTAATGGTAAAAAGAGCAAGAGAGACAAAGAAATCCCCACAGACTCCCTGCAGTGATGCTAACTGGCATGTCATTGAACACAATGTTGCTCACCTTCTTCACTGGGACAGGGAGGGGCAGAGTTAGGGGGAGACTGGGGTGCTGCTGACTCATCTGTTAAGTCTGCTAAAAGGGGCAGGGACAATGATTTAATATGAATCTCTTGCTAAACGTTTCCCTGTACTGATTAAATGGTGATTAAATGTAGGGTAACACTAGTCTGTAGCTAGCTAGCTTATTTCACTATGGACATGAACAGGTTAATACCACTCACAGACTATAGGCTACCCACCTTTGTTGGTGAAAAACTGGGTTACAGTTTGATACCCTTTCCTTTGTCTTTCCTCTTTCTCTTTTGTCTCTTTCCTTTTTTTGAAAACCAGATTTTGATTTAACGTAACTTGGCAACATTGTGGTCACTGTAGTTCTGGCGCATCAACTGACTGCAACTAAACACCGTCACTGAGTGCGCTAAGGCAGGACCAAACCATTTCATGCAGATACAGGGGGGTGGTCGGTCAATACTGATGTTTACTTGTTGGTCAATGGGGATATTTAACTTTTACTGCCAAAAACAAGTAAAAACAAAGAGGTCATTCATTTTATCATTTTATATTTGTCAGTCATGGGCCCTTGGAATTGTCCTAACTTTTCACCCCTATACGGCGCCCCTGGGGGTGTGTTAGTGCCCATGGGTAACGTGCACATCTGTGAAGGCACCATTAATGCTGAAAGGTACACTACCGGTCAAACGTTTGGGGTCACTTAGAAATTTCCATTCCATTATAGACAGAATACCAGCTGAGATCAGTTGCCGTTTTTAACCAGGGCAGCAGTTTTCAAATTAAAAAAGGGTTATCCAATGTTTTCTCAGTTAGCTTTTTAAAATGTATCAGATTAGTAAACAGAATGTGCCTTTGGAACATTGGATGAATGGTTGCTCATAATGGGCAATGTAGATATTACATTAAAGATCAGGCACTTCTTTCTACAACAGTCAAGAACACTTTTGCAATTATGTAAGCACATAATGTAGTTTGAAAACTGCTGTCCTGATTAAAAAATCAATGCAACTGACCTCAGCTGGTATTCTGTCTGTAATGGAGTGGAATGGAAATTTCTAAGTGACCCCAAACTTTTGACCAGTAGTGTACATACAGGTTTTGGAGCAACATATGCTGCTATCCAAGCAATGTCTTTTTCAGGCACGTCCCTGCTTATTTCAGCAAAACAATGCCAAGCCACATTCTGCATGTGTTACAGCGTGGCTTCGTAGTAAAAGAGTGCAGGTACTACAGCAGACTGGCCTGCCTGCAGTCCAGACCTTTCTCCCATTGAATTGTGTGGCCAGTATGAAGCGCAAAATATGACAATGGAGACCCCGGACTGTTGAGCAACTGAAGTTGTACATCAAGCAAGAATGGGCCAGAATTCCACCTACAAAGCTTGCAGGCATCAAACTCAAAATTTGAAAAAGAAAACAATAAAGTTTATCAGTTTGAACATTAAATATCTTGTCTTTGTAGTGCATTCAATTGAATATAGGTCGAAAAGGATTTGCAAATCATTATATTCTGTTTTTATTTAAGTTTTACACAACGTCCAAACTTCATTGGAATTGGGGTTTGTACAACAGTATGCTTGCATCTGGGCACTGCAAAAACAAACAATTAGAGTTTAAAGGAATACGCCACCATTTGTTGAAAAAGGGCTTATCACGGTCTCCTCTAGATGTAAATAGGTGGGCAAATGCATTTTTTGTCTCAGTGCATGCATTGTGTCAGTTAGCTTAGCGTAGTGAATGGAATCCTTTGTTGCCGTTAGCATGTCATGAGTAAAAGTGAGCCAACAACAACAAAACAACCTACTTACTTCTTGTGGCCTGCGTATTCACAACAAGTACAAATAGCAACGCAATCTTTTGTGAGAGACGAAGATGATGACTTCTCAGACAGTCAAGACCCAGAAGCATACCTCTACGAACCAGAATTTTCAGAAGACGAGCTGCATGCTTTGGGAATAGAATGAGAGGAGGAGGTAGCGATCGCTCAACAGCCTGAGGACGTGAGGATGAAAGCCAACACAATCTGGTGGTGTGAGTTTCCGGGAATATGCCAACATATGCCGACTGAAATAGAGTGTCTGTGATGTAGCGAGTGGGACAACGTACCGCCAGACAAGATGAGCGTGCTGCAAGATGAGCGTGCTGCCCGCAGTTGTGTCGCAGCTACCAAGGATTTCTCAGCGTTGATCCATCCTGCAGTCATTGATTTTTTTTTACCGGTGTGATGAAGTCAACTGGGAAAAACGCAGAATGGCCCCAATAAACAGCTGTCCACTATGGAGGAAATATTTATTCATAATTCAAATTGAAAGTCCAAAGACAAATTGAAAGTCCAAAGAGAAAACAAAGCGAGATCAAATATATCAAATATACTCTGTAGACTATATTTTCTCCATAGTCCACAGAGTAAGTGATTACTGTAAACATGACGCATGGATTTTATTGGATAGATCAACCCATATTAGACCTGTACTCACACAGAGCTGCTGCATGATATTTCTGCGCCAAGTAGCAGTGATTTGGCTGTAGGCTACTTCCACCCAATATAGTCCCAAATCAATATATGCCTAGGAAATTGCCTAGTCTTTTGCGTTTCTATTTGTACTTGTTGTGAATACGCAGGCCACAAGAAGTAATTAGGTTGTTTTGTTGTTCTTGTTGGCTCACTTTTACTCGCGACATGCTAACGGCAACAAAGGATTCCATTCACTACGCTAAGCTAAGCTAAGCTAACGGCGGCTCCGCCAGACTGAGACAATGCATGCACTGAGACAAAAAATGCGTTTGCCCACCTCTCTACATCTAGAGGAGACCGTGATAAGACCTATTCCTTTAAAAAGAAAATAAGACTACCTTGGCTCAGCCTCAGCACTGACCACCTCATCCATCCCTGTAATTTGAAAGAGGGAAAGTTTCCACTTTGCAAATGTTGACCAGGTGTACACTGTGTACACTGTGTGTACACCTGGTCATCAGTCAGGGCCACAGTGCTGACTTTGTTAGTGCGGGCATACTTGCCAAGGTCCAGCAGGGTTTGCTTTATTGCTTGCAACTCTTCTGCGCAGTGAGCTTCAACTTCATCTATGTGTTTTTATTATATACAGTATATGTAGCATGCCCCCCGAACAAGGATGAGACTTTTACTGATGGTTTTAACGCGTTTTTGGCCTTCTGTAGTTACAAAAGGGCCAAAACAGTCCATACCGCAGTTCTAAGCGTTCTGCAGGTAAGTCACTCATTCTCTGACCCTCTGGAGCTTTGCGGAGTCTGCGACAGATGACACACTGGCGGATGAAGATAGCAACGGTTCTGCTCATCCTTGGGATCCAGTAGCCACTGGATCTGATTTCGTTTATGGTGAAGCCTTTTCCTTGGTGTTTTAGTTTGTCGTGACAGTGAGCTATTATGAGTTTGGTCACATGATGTTCCTTTGGAATCACAATAGGGTGTTTGAAAGAGTCTTTGATGGATGAAAGTCTGCCTCCGACCTTGATGAGACTGTCCGTGTCCCTGAAAATGTCTAAGTGGAACAGTTTGCTGTGATGTGGGAGCTGGTTTATCTCTTTTCCATATGTTTGTTTTTGTACATCCTGAATGATGACGTGTACTGCACTGTCTTGTTCACTCACTGTAGCCGGTGCATCTGATTTGACTTTCTTGGCCCTTCTTATGAGACGTGCGACAGCTTTGACTGCTTTGGACCATGATGAGAACTTGGATAAACGTTCTGCAAGGCTGAATGTCTCTGTAACTTTGGTTAACATTGTCTGTGTTTTTCTGACTTCTGGATCTCCAAGAGACGGTTCCAGCTCTACACTTTGTGTTGTAGGCAGGTCTCTTTCCCAGAGAAAGGAAGGGCCGGTGAACCAGTTGGATGAGAGAAGCTCAGTGACCGATTTACCCCTAGATGCACTATCGGCTGGGTTCTCTTCAGATGGCACATACAACCATTGCTGAGGGTTTGTACTTAGGCGAATCTTTTGGACTCTATTCACTACAAAGGTATGGAAACGACGTGCCTCATTGTTTACATAGCCCAGAACCACCTTTGAATCAGTCCAGAAATACTCTTTGACTTGAGCGTAGCTGAGTTTGTCTCTCAACATGTTACTGACTGAGACTGAAACTACAGCTGCAGTTAGCTCGAGTCTGGGGATTGTAGTCAGCTTGGTAGGAGAAACACGGGCTTTGGCTATTACCAGTGAACAGTGAATCTCTTCTTTAACGTTTTTGGCTCTTAAATAGGTGCATTGTCCATAACCACTTGTGCTTGCGTCCGAAAAGTGATGCAACTCTGTTTATTTAAGCTCTCCAAAACTAGCAGGAAAGTAACAACGACTTATGTTTACCTTGTCTAAGTTGGCAAAGTCACGTTGCCAGCTCTCCCACCTTGGCCTCAGTGCTTCTGGCAGGGAGTCGTCCCAGTTGATACCTTGGTGACACATCTCCTGCAGGATCCTTTTTCCATGAAGCACATATGGCGCCAGAAAGCCAAAGGGGTCGTAGATATATGCAACAGTGGATAAGATACCTCGGCGTGTTGCTGGTTGGACTTTTAAAGTGTTCTGAAACAGTCCCTCTCAACGTTCCATTGAATGCCTAAGGCCCTTTCTTGTGGCATGTCTTTGAATGTTAAGTCCTTTGTTTTTATCTCTACTGCACATTCAGATGTTGGGATGCTTTGTAGAACAGCAAGGCTATTTGAGATAAATTTGTGCAGACGGAGCCCTCCTTGCTTGCATATCTCTGTGGCCTCTTGTGCGAGCTGTATTGCCTTTTCAACCGTGTCTGTGCTTGTAACTCCATCGTCCACATAGAAGTCCTTTTCCATGAACTCAGATCCTACAGGATGGGTGTGACAGTGCTCTTTAGCCAAATACTTTAGTCCATAATTTGCACAGCCTGGGGATGATGTTGCACCGAAAAGATGTACCTTCATCCTGTATACTTGTGGCTGTGTATCGGTGTTGCCGTTTCTCCACCACAGAAAGCTCAGGTAATCTCTGTCGCACCGCTGGACGTGGAACTGGTGGAACATCTTCTCTATATCGCACATTAGAGCAAGAGAATGTTGTCTGAACCGTAGAAGGATGCCTGTTAGATTGTTAATCAGGTCTGGCCCTTGGAGAAGATGATCGTTCAGACTCGTACCCTTGTGTTTGGCTGAACAATCGAAGACAACACAAAGTTTAGTGGACTTTTTGGGGTGATAAATCCTGTGATGGGGAATGTACCATTGTTCGCCTTGTTTTCCTTCATTGTGTACTTCTTCGACATCACCCCTCTCAATAACGTCTTTCATGTAAGTTATATAGTCTCTTTTGTACCTTTCATCTTTGTTGAACTTTCGTGTTGAAGTGTTCGAGTCTGATTTCAGCAAGCTTTCTGTTGTTGGATAAGTGTGGCCTTTGTCTGAATGGCAGAGGTATCTCACAGTGTCCTTGTTCATTTTTCCTTATTCCCTCCTTGAGCTTGTCCAAAAAGATGAGATCCTCTTGTGAGACCGTTTTGTCGCTTGCCTTTGTGTCCTTAAAATCTGACTCTAGCACATTAATCAAGTCCATGGGAGTTCCAGGGGGTAATTCCTTTATTGTGACTCTATGACACAAACTTGACTGAGTTTCATTGAGCGCTGGTGTGGAGCCTCCAACGATACTCCACCCTAGGTCTGTACAGATGGCATATGGCTCCTCACCTTCTCCTAGTAGAACTTGTCTTGGAGCTAAAGTTCTGGGACAGTTAAATCCGATAAGGAGTCCAACATCACAACTCAGAAGAGGTGGTATCTCATCAGCAATTTCTGTCAGGTGGGGCCATTGCTTCGCTGTGTCACTAGTGGGTATGTTGTCATAGTTAACTGGAATAAAGTCCTTGGTATATGAAGGGGGTAGGTTAATGCTAATGTCTGAGTCATAACCTCTCACACACAGTCCAGATACTCTGTGACTCTTAACAATGGAGTGAACACCCAGCATGGTAGTTAGCTTTAACTTGGGTGAGTGTCCACTTGTAGCTGGTTGCTTAATTCTTCACAGATAAATGTGCTGTCACTTTGTGTGTCTAATAGTGCGTAAACTAACTGCTCTGTAGAAGAACTCTGAACTGTAGACACCCATACAGGAACGATCATGGATGTGCTACTTGACTGACCCACCTTAGTAACGTTGAGAGCTGTGACTGATGTGGTTTCATTTGGAGTGCTTGGAGCAGTGTTGTAAGAGCTTTGTGACCTTTCATGTGCCTTGTAATTGTTATTGTGCAAACAAGTGGGATGCCTTCCTTTGCAAATGTCACAAGTGTGGCGATGACAACAATCTTTGGTGTTATGGCCCACCTTTAAGCATCCATAGCACAGTTTATTGTCCTTAACATATGAGCGCTTCTCTTCTAGGTGCAGATCTGAAAAGTTATGGCACTTTGACAACTGGTGGTTTTCATCTTTGCAAAACATGCAGGGTACCTTTGATTTTAAGTTGCTTGTCCTTGCCTTGCTGTTTTGTACTGTGGTTTGCATTGTGAAGACTTGTGTGGATCTGTTTGGTTTAAAGTCCTTTGTGGTCCTTTTCTCATAGGATGAGCTGCATGAGTGAAGAGTATATGAAGAAGTGACCGGGTTGCATGCGATCTCTGCCTCGACTGCCACAAATTGTGTAAAGTCCTTAAAAGAGGGAAAATCCTTGCCGTCCATGAGTGTAACTGTGACATGGCGATTCCAACGGGCAGCCAGCCAGTCAGGAACTTTCTCCAGCAATTTTTGATTTTCCTCACAGTCACTTAGTATCTCTAGGCCCTTTACATATGGTGTGGCTTGGAGACATGCATTAAGAAAGTCTGAAAAGGTCCTTAATCCTTCTGCATCCTTTTGAGACAGTTTGACTCTGAAAGCTCTTTGAACAACAAAAGGTGGTCCATAACGTTGGTCAAGCTTCTGCCATGCATCCTTGTATGCCTCTTCGTCACTGCGATAGAACGTTCCCTCAAGACATTTTTGTGCTGGGCCTGTGACGTACTGTTTGAGCAAGTGAAGTTTATCAGCAGGTGAGATGCCTTTGCAGTCTACAAGTGAAGAGAATGAAGCTTTCCATTCAATGTAATTAATTGGATCTCCGCTGAACACTGTGGGCATTGGCACTGGGATTCTGTTTATGGCTATACTGTTTTGAATTGCTTGGGCCAACTGGGAAATGTCTGTGGGAGGTGCTGGAGTGACAATTTGAGGGTTTGGATTGTTCACCGTGTGATTTGACATATGGGTAGACACATTAGGCTCGTTTGAGATGAACTGCGCCTCGCCTGTAAAGTGGACGAGAGCAGGCGGCAGCAGCGGGGGCGGTGACAAAAATCCGTTGTGAAGTCGGACAGTTTCCAGCTGTATCCAGCAACCTGCAGGCTGAATAGGAAGTCACAGAAACACTGTGGTCCGATTTTGATTTAATAAAATGTTATCAGACCCATATATCAGCTTGTACACAGTCTCCAGTTGTTTTTATTATGACAGAGTAGCTGTCAACATGCTCTACATGTGATCTGTTGCTGATTTTAATTAACAACAGACTGTAGATGATCCCTAATCTTAATAGATTTAGTCTCTCTGACTTCCAAACATAACTGTCAGCCACACAACATGTGTTCTGTACAGAATAAGCCTTTAAATCAGACACACAGCAGTTAAAATCCCAGATTCAAAATCAATAAAAAAAGTTTATATAAAACGTCATCATGTTGTCGATTCTGAACCAATCAGCTGTTAGATCAGCTGAGAGACCGGCGTTTCCCAGCATGCCTTGTGTCCGCCTGGGTCTTGCAGTCGGTGAAAAGCAACTGCGCTACCTGCGTCTCAAACCTGCGGCCGCATTGCTCTCGTGAGATTATCGTTGCCTACGTGTGCATGACGTCAGTGCAAGTCGGGATCAAGTTGGACACAAATCTAACCGGCATGCAACGGGCGGCGATCGCCGGTGATCGATTCTGCGCAGATCTGGCTCATCTCGAACGAGCCTATTGTTTTGTGGCATTAATGGAGGTAAGCCACTAGAGGGAGCTAGTGCTTCAGGAACAGATTGGTGGTCAACAGGGAAAGTCATATTGTTCGGTTTTATTTGCCGATGGTCCATATCCATGTTCATTTCTCTGTCGTAGATCTCAAGTTTTGCACGAGCAGCTCGTATTTCCTTTTCTGCCTTTAAACGCTCAAGTCCAGATTCTATATCTTTAATTTTTTCCTTTTGTTTAATTTCCTCCTGCACAATTTTATATTCTGCTTCCTTTGCAGCCAACTCCGCAGCTGCCTCAACCCTTTTGGCTGCGATGCTTGACGTGTCAGACTGCTTACTGACGCTAGCCTGAGAGGCGGTACCGTAGATGGAGTGGGCGTACTGGTGTGACAGTAGCTGATGAAGGCGTTGCCTTTCTCTATCTGCTTCAAAATCACCATTGATTGCTGTTATACATTCATTAAGAATTTTCATAATGTCCTTAGTTACTGCTTCACAAGAGTCCATTTTGCGTCTTGTGTCAGGGGATGGCATAGTACGCTCCCTTATTTCACTGTACACCTTCATCATGTTGTTCAAAATATCGTTGGCCATTTCACACAACTCGTGCTCTGATAAGTCAGTCTTTAGACTTTCTCTGGATGTTCTGATTAGCCCTTTCCATTGTTCATAAAGACTCAGTAGTTTTTTGTCCTTTTTAATCAGTTCGTCTTTTTGGTGGGCTAGCATTTTCTCCGTTAACACACTAGGCCGCTCTGAACGCCTGGGTAATGATAACTCGGCCACAGCCTCCATTTTATGCAGTTCAACAAGTTGTTTTTCTTTGCATTCAATATCGTCCTTTAACTCCTGCCTTGACATGCTATCTGTATCTCCTTGATGAAATAAAGCTCTCGTTTCATTAATTTCGGTTTGAAGCTCACGTGTTTGCTCTTCGATGCCGTCCATTTTGATGGATGTAGCACACTGAGGTGAAGCTCTTACTGTAGCATGCCCCCCGAACAAGGATGAGACATTTACTGATGGTTTTATGATGTGTAATCCTTTATGATCCATAATCCGTTCACCATATCACCAACGTAAGAGCTGAAATGTATACAAAACATGTAACCGATCAGCTAACATTGTTCACATTCACATGCCGTCTTACATTTGTACAAAACGAACATTAACAGACAAAATACTCATTCTCAACTGAATAAACAAACCTTTTGCCTCTTCGGAAGGGCTGCAAAGTGTGAATTCGACGTTTTAACACGGCTCCGTGTCGAAGTCATTGCCGTATTTAGGATAAGCTACCTGCTATAAACTGCACTAGCCAGGCGCGCTTCCATAACGGAGACAAAGTGCGTAGCTTTAGACCTAAAGTCCATTTTAATACAAACATTTCAAAATAAAAGACAGTCACTATATTTTGTAACAAAATATACATATGGTTATTTACAGTAAGTACAGTAAGGAAGCCATTATTACAAGCACTGCAGGTGACTTTTACAGCTTCTGATGGCCCCACCAGCACTCCACCGTGCACTGGTGCACTGGTATACCCAAACAAAAGAAAATGCACAATAGCAGTGCCTGTCAGAAAGCAAGCCCCCACCAAATACAGACACACACACACTCACACGCACGTCAATTCAAAATATATACCAGGTTGCTGACACATTATTAAACAAAAAAGGGTCTGCAGTCATTCAGTCCTGTGATCCTTGTTTTTTTTGTGGTCAGGGATGATGGTGGAGGATATAAAAGCAGGCTGGTACGTGGCATGTCTCTATTGAGGTGTTAAAGATGTCTGTGAACACCGGAGACAGCTGATCAGCGCTGTGCTTTAGTGTGGAGGGAAAGACAGACTCTGGTCTGGCTGCTATGCGGGGGCTTTGTTTTTTAAACAGCCTGTTAGTTTGTCTTTCCTTAATAGAGAAAGTTGTTGTTGTGGAGGGGGGACTCTGGGGTAGGCAGTGACAAACAGGCCCTGGGACCTGCTGAGGTGGGGCAGGTGTGGCTGGAGGGCTGGAGCTGGTTAATGGAGTCACGTGGGATGAAAACAGGACTGTATTGTCTTTCAAAACGACTTTACAAGGTGTTGAGGTTTGCAAGGCGCAGATCGTTGATGGAGTGGGGGGTCTTTGGTTTGTAGTTTGTGATCTGTCTGAGGCCACTCGAGACAGAAACAGAGTCATTTGCTGAGAACTGTTGTTGGAGTTTCTCAGAGAACAGTCCTTTAGCATTTCTCACCGCCTGGCTAAACCTGTACTTTGACTCTTTAAAATTTTGCATCGTGTGAGCTGCAAGGTCTGTAGTTAATTATAAATGCAAGCTTCCCATTTACATTCATTTTATATATCCATTCTAAAAGCATCAATGGGTGCAATAGGCCACGCTCATTTTTAACCAATCAGTACAACATTGGAGGCATAGCCTCAGGAGTGGTCGTTGATCGTACCCTCCAAATTTAATAAAAATCGCATGGGCCCTTTATGAGATATGAACTTTTTATATTTGTAGTGCCCCCTAATGCACACTCTTCGCCAATATACCTCACTAATGTAAGGGGGAGGAACCATTAAATGTATCTCATGCAGTTACAGGAGGACTTCCTTAATCACATTACTGGACAATATTTCAACAAAACATCCAAAATTCAGGAAACTGGACTGTGTGGAGTTGACACAAGAGAGAAAGAAAACAAGAAAGGGGGTTTAAGGAAATTATGCAAAAATCCACATAGTAATGGACATTTAGCACATTTTGTAACTCTCTCTGACATTATTTCTCTCTCTCTTACTCTCCTCCAGATATGATAGAGAGAGCCATCATCAACACGTTTGTGGGCCATGATGTGGTGGAGCCTGGTAACTACGTTCAGATGTTCCCCTACCCATGTTACACCAGAGACGAGTAAGAAATGCACTTTGTCATGTTCCCTTTTTGTGGTTCTGTTTAGGTCATTATGTTGATCATGGCATTGACAAGAAATTAGTTGGCAGACATGGAAAGAAATGTTGTCATAATAACATTATATGTGTTTGAAACATTGTGTGTTTCAAGATGACTACATACATTGTGTTCCTATTATTTGATAAATATATTTTATACTTATTAAACATTTGTTTACATGTTAGAAATTCTGGAGATCCCATGCATTTGAAATGCAGTATGGTGTAAGAAATGTGTGTATTGATCTTTACCTGATACCCTGTGTTTTCTTTTCAGTTTTCTGTTTGTGATTGAGCACATGATGCCTCTGTGCATGGTCATCTCCTGGGTTTACTCAGTAGCCATGATGATTCAGCACATTGTCGCTGAGAAGGAGCACCGGCTCAAAGAGGTTAGACTGTATGATGTCAGGCTGAAATTTGGTATTCTTTATCACAGGGGTTCCTCCCTGACCATAGCTAGTATATTGTGTATTACTATTGTTATTATAATTTTCAAAAGGATAATTCTGGCAATATTTTATCAGTCCCTCCAGAAAAACGCGATTATGCGATCGCAGAATTCAATGCATAATCAGCCAATGTCCGCATATTCATGCGGGGGCCGCATTTTTTTTAAAACGCCGCACTTTCGCCGCATAAATTGCCGATTTCCGCGCAAAATATGCGGGGCTTGCATGATTTCATAATCCCCGCATTTTCGTTGCAAAAAAGACACATATATCTAGGGTTGGGTACCGAAACTCGGTGCCAATGGGCCCCCGGATCCGACGTAAACGGTAGTAATTAACGAGACCGAATAAGAACGAAGATTTCGGTGCCTTATTTCGGTGCCTGACTTTACACTACACTGGACAGCAGGTAACGTTAGCCTACCGTTAGCTAGCAGCGTGATTAAACACGGTTAAAATGCTGACAGGTGACGTTAAACAGTGTAAAGTGTGACTGTATATCAACAGTCTGCTCTGCAGCGCAGCAGCTGCCGACGTCGGAAACGCACAGATGGTGCATTCACGGACACTGGTAATTGTTTGGTTTTGGTTGGTTATTCTAAAATACCCTTTTCCCATCTGGTTGCTGTTTTTGTCGTCCAACAGCAATTTACTGGTGAAATAAGTTATTGTTTATTATAAGTTATAGTTATTACATTACTATTAAATCATTTAATTTTGACCATATGGCCTTAGTAATAAACAACGTGTCCTTAATGTCACCGACTGTTGTTGAGTAGGCCTATCCTTCTTGTTTCTTCTTTTTAAAAAACTTTCTTAAAAAGTATCGGTTCAGGCACCGTTTTAAAAGTACCGATTTAGCGCCAGTATCAGAAAAAAAACCAAACAATACCCAACCCTACATATATCTCAGCAGAAAGTTCAAAAATGTTGCGTTTACTTCACACAAGAGCAGCCATTTTCCCCTGTTGCCATGGGAACGTTATGAAGTGACGTAATTTCACCTACTGAGAACACGGTGTTGGGGGAATCACTTTTTTTCTCTTTTTCATCAAACCGCAGTTTTTCCAAGTTCCCGCAGTTTTTGCAAGTTCCCGCAATTTTTGCAAGTTCCCGCAATTTCATCGCATAAAATGGCATAAATATCCCGCACATTCCATCGCATTTTTTAAGAAAACGTGCCGCATAATCAAGGATTTTGCCCGCAACAATCACGAAAAAACTCCGCGTTTTTCTGGAGGGACTGTTTTATATGTTTTTTATATATTCATTGTTAACATATTCCACACGCAGACCCAACAATGAGTACATCCTATTTAGTTTATTATGCATTTCAGGCACAGAACTGATAATATATAAAGTTTAAAACAAGTCTAGTCTGTCACCTAGATAGAGCTGTCTAGCCATGATCAAAACCACTGAGCCAGAAAATACACCCTTCTCCCAAAACAATATATAATCTGCCAAAATATCACTTACTTATATTGAGTAGTGTATAGCAGAAAACCTGTGTTGCTGACTGGTGCATAGAGTTTAAAAGACATACGCATTTAGCAGGCTTGGAGGATCTAATCAAGAGACACTATTATTATCAAGTTGCACCATGGTGAGTGTAGGATCCAGTGTTTTTGGAACTTAACCCATACTGAGGATTTAAAGTCTGAATATTTCTCTTTCATAAGTTCCCCAACTTTATGTAAGTGCAGTACTTAATGGCTGAAACACCTGTTTAAGTCAATTTATTTTACTTTGTGTATCAAAAGCTCAGCCATAACACGAAAGAGTAAAAATAAGTAACATTTTATAATAATGGTACATGAGTGATCATTAATTCATGCATGCCTTCATTATTTATCAATGTTGAAGATGGACCAGGTCAGCACTTTATTTGAAGGGCCACAAACATGATGAAGTAATAAAGAAGTAATGTTTAGTTACTCAAGATTACACTATACAATTTTTCAGAATATTTGTACACTTCAGTTCAGTTTTTTGAAGAAGACATCAGAAATCATGATGATTTAAATACCTTAATTTATGCATTAACGTATTGTTCCTGCATTAAGTCATGCATGAGATACTATTAATCATTGTACATTACTGATAGTTCATGAAGTACTACATTAATTAATTCATGCTTTTTTCATGCATGAATTCATGATAATTCATGTACAATTAAGTGTTACCAAAATGTCCTTACAACCACTGAATGGCTGAACTAACAAACCTACAGTGGACAAGTTTTGAATGGGGCTGTAGGACAGTGTACTTACAAATTCAAAAATGTAACCATTATGTCACTTCCTTAGGTGATGAAGATGATGGGTCTAAACAATGCTGTTCACTGGGTGGCTTGGTTTATCACTGGCTTCGTCCAGCTGTCCATCTCCGTTACAGCTCTGACGGCCATCTTGAAGTATGGCCGGGTGTTGCTCCACAGTGACCCCTTCATTATATGGCTCTTCCTCACCATCTACGCTGTGGCCACCATCATGTTCTGGTGAGATCTCCTAGTTAAACTCGCTATTGAATCCCTCAGTTCTTAAATTATGTCAGTTTTCAAAGCTCAACAGTGGACTATTTCTAAAATTCAGACACACTTGCACTATAAGGAATCACTGTGCTCTCACCACAGTCTAAATGCCCCACCAAACACACTCATACACAAAATCAGGAAATTTTCTCTAACCCGGTGTGTATACAATGTCTACACAGCAGAGGCGCCATATTAATTTAGAAGAGCGGGGGCCAAACCGTCCGTGTGTGTGTGTGTGTGTGTGTGTGTGTGTGTGTGTGTGTGTGTGTGTGTGTGTGTGTGTGTGTGTGTGTGTGTGTGTGTGTGTGTGTGTGTGTGTGTGTGTGTGTGTGTGTGTGAGTGAAACTTCACATTCAAAAACACAAGACAACTTTACCGGTAATTTCATTGCTCTGCTCTGATCTCTAACACCTCTCTGCTCGGAGAGCATCCACTGACGCTCAACAAACACACTCGCTAGGCACACACTACACTACTTTAACGGTCAAACTACATTCTACATTCTGTCCGTTTCCTGTTTTTTATATTGGGCTGAGTTTTCCTAGTAACCTTACCAAAAAGCCTCAGGATGCTGCAAATGTTGGTATGAAAATGGCTGATGGATTTAAGACAAAACAATAATATTGTATGCAATTAATCAATTTTGAATTTCCTATCCTAGCCTCATACGCCTCATACGGTTTTATAAAGTAACGTTACTTATTGTACTTTAACTTCTCATTGCACTTACAATAACAAGCCTAGCTGTCCTCAATTTAGGTCATCCTGTACGTCTCATCTCCGTTTTTTCCTGCGTGTGTCCGAGCGTCAGTCGCTGGGGGAAATGAGCAGCAGCCCTGCCCGCTTCGGAGGGCCGACATGATTGATACAGCATCAGCTTTCAGAGACTTTAAAGTGAGAAATCATTACAGCGTACATTGGTGTTAAAATGTGTATGTAACGGAGTTGTCGCAATCATCTCTTCCCTTTTGTGTGTCTGTCTGTTTTTCTCGTCTTTGTTTATGTTTTAGTTACCTTTTACTAGTGGGGTGATTTCAACAGGTTACCAGCAATAGGAGATTACGGTGCAGTGTTCTGGTTTTTCCCTGGTCTCCGGTTTCAGAACAGACAATGTATACTGGACTATCAGAAAGCTGCTTTTTGACTTTGTAAACTGTCTTCTCCCAGTATGATCTTAATTTGCCTGGCCCTCCACGTTCAGAACTCAGTCTCCTTGTTGCAGCACCATTCCCTTGACTTTCCTGTCATAAGTTACTTTCCCTCTTGCACTGGACTTTCTGCTATTCTCACTAGCATTACGGTAGGCTTCTGACATTCTCTCAGCCCATTTTTCTGCATATCCTCTAGGTGAGTATGGTTCCTTTTCTTCTCTGAACCCAAACAGCAAGTCAACAGGAAGATGTGGATGACGGCTGTAGAGGAGGAAAAAGGGTGAGTAGCCCTGGATTCATGTCTGGTACAGTTGTAAGCATGTATAACATGCGGGAGATGATCCTTCCACCGCAGTTTCCACCAGTGCTAAAGGGAAGCAGGATGTAATTCTACCCATAGGTGCACAAACGTATGTGAGAGGTTTCTTGGCTTTAATGCATGGGCATTTTCGTGTGACATAGTCCTCTATTTCTTTTGCCATAAACGGCCAGTAGAAACTCACCCTAGCAAGATTAAGTACTCTCTCTGCGCCAGCATGGCCCATCTCATTGTGTAAATATTTCAGAGCTAGTGTTCTGTATTTGGAAGGGAGAACCAACTGCTTCCGTTCCTTCGTTCTTCGATAAAGGTGGTAATTTTCCCAATGTAGCCTGCTCCACTCATGAAGCAACTTTTGAGCGGCCCCACTTATCCCCACTCATCTGTCAGTTTGGTGTTTGACGCCTTTAACTCGATTATCCGGTTCATGGCTTAGTCCTTTGTGCTTTTACAAGATCATTATGGCTGATGGTTGGTAGGTCAGAATATGGCTGTTGGTGATGGTCTGGGGAGGAGGTGTAGAGTGCTGCCACCCAGGCTACATCTTTGCATTTAGTTGCCTGACTTCCATCCCATGTTGCCTCATCTGAGAACTCCTCTGTGCAAGTCATCTGGTAGGTCTCCATATCCAGGGGGAGGCCCGCATCCACATTTGACTTTCCGGGCCTGTATTTGATGTCAAACCGGAAGTCTGAAAGTTCACCAACCCACCTTTGACCAACTGCATTTAACTTTGCTGTACTCATTACATAGGTCAGCGGGTTGTTGTCTGTGTAGACAGTGAGAGAGTGGAGAGTAGTACAGGTAATCACAGAATTTCTCACACACCCATTTTCTTTTACTTTTTTTTTTAGAATGTTTTATTTAAACATTTTAATCAATATACATAACATTTCCTGACAGGTATATACATGTAATAATAAACAAATGACAGGCAATATAAGTTACACACACAGAAAAGGAAAAGAATAAATAAGTATCAAGCAAAATGGAAATAAAAAAAATCAGTGCGAAATAAATAAATAAATGAAGAAATAAAATAAGATGAATGAAATGGGACTTCCGGTTATGGCGTGGTGCTAGTAGGACGCGTGTTGGAGAGGCTCCAAAGCTAACTTGTTGTACAAATTGAGCGGTAATTATGAGATTCCTCAACTACAGAGAAAAAGAAAGAGTTATGCGAGCAGCCCGAAGACTAGGAGACGTGCAGTTTGGAAACTACAGTGTCCGATTCTACCCGGACTATTCAGCGGAAACTCACCGGTGTTATGTGCCTTCTGGTTTTTCCACCTACTGGTTTCCGAGACTGTCCAGATGCCGTGTAAACCTATCAGACTACCCACGTCGACAGATTCGCTACATATTCATAAACATTTTACTGGCCTTTGCATGTCGCACCTCAATATAAACTGTCCTGAACTGAACTGAGAATCTGAACAGTACATGACTACAACATTCTACAGCGGGGAAAATGTGTTTCAAAAGTAAAAATAATTAGGATGATCCGTGTGGCGCTGGATTCGAACCTCCCTCAGCAAAAATAACAACACACAAGCCCGCTTCGCTCTCCACTACACTATCAGTAATCTCATTACTTCTCTGGAGAATGACATGACTTTGTTTCATCTCAGTAGGCCATGAATCACCGTTTACCTGAGTATTACGAAACAACAGGTTACCTTGATTTAGGCTTAAAAACGTAACTATATCGTGCACTCTAACCTTCTGCTACACCTCTGCACTATCCGTGTTCAAGGATTTGTTATAAATTATACGAGGCAGCACACGGATTCTGAAACAAGAGGTCTAAAACAACTGGTTACCCTGGCCGCCGAATCGCGGTATCTACAGGCTCTCAAACAGCTACAACAACAAGTTCCTTGGTTTTATGAAAAGAAGCAATATTTCTATTGACATGGCTCAAATGCCTACATCTAGTTTCCAGTAGCCTACAACGTTATGTATATGACGGAAGATAAGTATTTGAAACCTCTACAATACAAAGTTCTGTTTTGAAATTTGAAAATAGTTTGAAATTGGTGTGCGATGAAAGGTGAACGTTGTTTTCAACACTCGTCTAAAGAGTGCACCGTTGCTAGACAAGTTGTTTCAGATGATCATCTCCGTGTGCTTACGTGACTGCTAGATAAATGAGGCTGGAAGACAGTGTATGGGAATATTGGCGAACATGGTAAGGCTCAATGTTATCAAATGAAAAGCAGCTGGGTTTCAAATCCTTTATTGATTAAGCAAATATTTTTCTCCACTTGTCTTCTGTCATAAACATGGCGTTGTATAACATTGGAAACTAGATGTAGGCATTTGAGCTATGTCAATAGAAATATTGCTTCTTTTCATAAAACCAAGGAACTTGTTGTTGTAGCTGTTTGAGAGCCTGTAGATACCGCGATTCGGCGGCCAGGGTAACCAGTTGTTTTAGACCTCTTGTTTCAGAATCCGTGTGCTGCCTCGTATAATTTATAACAAATCCTTGAACACGGATAGTGCAGACGTGTAGCAGAAGGTTAGAGTGCACGATATAGTTACGTTTTTAAGCCTAAATCAAGGTAACCTGTTGTTTCGTAATACTCAGGTAAACGGTGATTCATGGCCTACTAAGATGAAACAAAGTCATGTCATTCTCCAGAGAAGTAATGTGATTACTGATAGTGTAGTGGAGAGCGAAGCGGGCTTGTGTGTTGTTATTTTTGCTGAGGGAGGTTCGAATCCAGCGCCACACGGATCATCCTAATTATTTTTACTTTTAAAACACATTTTCCCTGCTGTAGAATGTTGTAGTCATGTAGTGTTCAGATACTCAGTTCAGTTCAGGACAGTTTATATTGAGGTGCGACATGCAAAGGCCAGTAAAATGTTTATGAATATGTAGCGAATCTGTCGACGTGGTTAGTCTGATAGGTTTACACGGCATCTGGACAGTCTCGGAAACCAGTAGGTGGAAAAAACCAGAAGGCACATAACACCGGTCGATGAGTAGATTGAACAGAATTTGCTGTACCGTGGCTATCTTGACACCGGCTGTCTCCATGTGACCAGAGGTAAACAACCTCATGATGTAGTGATGAAGCAGAACAACGTCGTATGTGATAAGCTATTAATGCGGTAACCTGTAATGTTAACTGCCAGTGCAATTATGCGATGCTATACTGAAAATGACTCGTTCCTGAACGGCTACTTAAAGATGACCAGACACTCAAACATACAAATCCATCTGGTTTATAATAATGACGATGAATCTCAGTTTGTCCCAATCTGAATAATTGCCCCTGTAGTGAGGCGGTTATACCTTGCCACTTTTTATTTCCTTATTTGATAATAGTCTACAAATGTTGCCATGCCAAGAGGCAAGAACCATTTCATGTTCACAGATATGTTCAAATGGTCTGATTACTTAATCGCTTGCTGGAGCCCTCTGAGGAATGGGACTCATAATGATCTTACTCCACGCTGCTCCTCACTATGAGGACCAGGTGTTTAAAATAACCAAAGTCTGTAGTTACCTAAGGGGTTACAATTATGTATTTCAGTTAGGGAAATACATAGGGTTTTTCTTTTGTATACATGTGGTTGCTGTTTTTCCTTTCCTCCTTGTGTTTTCATTTATTGTTTTCTTCCTTGATAAAAAGAGAGACAATGTCGGTTTCCATGTGGTGCCCTGCTGCATAGCCACTTTTATGCTTAATGGTAGGTGAATCAGAGATTAAGATCACATCCTGGAATGTAAGAGGATTGAACAAACTTGTTAAATTAAAACAGATATTGGGCAGAATTAGATTACTTAAATCCCAAATTATTTTTTTGCAGGAATCACATATGACTGATATGACTGAAGTTAAAAAAGATGGCCTGGACAAGTCTTTGCAGCCCCATTTAACTCCCAAGCCAGGGGGGTTATTATTTTAATTCATAAATCAATCCCATTTAGGCTTAGCCACAAAGTAATAGATCCGGCAGGCAAGTACATTATTCTACAAGGAACAATATTGGCATCCCAAATTACTCTAGTAAATGTCTATGGACCTAATGTGGACAATCCCACCTTTTTTAGAAATGTATTTCTCACTATATCCTCTACTCCGGGACAATATATAATTGGTGGAGATTACAACTGTGTATTGGACCCACTGAAAGACCGCTCCACAGGGGTTGATGCTTCTCACCCGCACACCAGAAAGGTTTTGCTCCAGTCTCTAAATTATCTTAATCTAATTGAGGTCTGGAGGAAGCTTCATCCTGACACAAAGGAGTTTTCATGTTACTCAAATACTTATAAAACTTCATCACGTATTGATTACTTTCTGATCTCCATGAGTCTACTATCTCATGTGAATGAATGTGCTTATGACAGCATAGTATTATCTGATCATGCTCCTATATCACTTACTCTTTATATACCAGGGCTTGTTAGGTGCCCTCCAGGTGGCGCCTCCAAACAAAGTGGCTTCAAGACCGCAAATTTGTCAAATTTCTTGGTGATAATATTGATAACTACTTTTGTATGAATACAGACCAGACCAGTGCGGGCACACGATGGGAGGCATTTAAAGCTTATATTAGAGGCGTGATGATAAGCTATACAAGTTATAGGTCAAAGTCCCATTATAGAAATCTAATCAACCTTGAGGCCCAGATTAAAGCTCTGGAGCTAGACCTATACCAAAATGATAGCCCAGAGAAACATAAGGAGCTCCTTTTGTTGAGAACTAGATATAAAGAGCTCTCTACTAGCAAAATTGCCGCAAATCTTCTATGGCTGAAACGGTCTTATTATGACCAAGAAGATAAGGCTGGCAAGCTCCTTGCATGGAGAATTAAAAAAATGCAATCTCATAGAGCTATAAATTCAATTCAACTAGAAAATGGAGACAATACAGTGGATCCAGTTGAAATTAACTCCTCCTTCAGAACATTTTATGAATCCCTTTATCAATCAGAATTCCCAGATGTCACGCAGTTACAGTCGGTATTTTTGGACAAAGTAGACATTCCAACTATGCCAGATCATGATAAAGCTAAACTGGACAAACGTTTAACAGTCGATGAAATGTCAGAAGCTGTCCATAATATGAAAAGTGGAAAGACCCCAGGTCCGGATGGGATCCCTTTAGAAATCTATAAACTGTTCCCAGACAAAGTACTTCCCCCTCTGCTAGAAATGTTTGAGGAAGCATATGAGTCAGGAATCCTACCCCCATCCCTAAGAACTGCACTCATTACCCTGGTCCTAAAGCCTGGTAAACCACCTACAGAAAAGGGATCCTATCGCCCTTTATCCCTAATGTGCTGCGATACAAAAATACTCCTTAGCAAGGAGGTTAGAGAAGCATGTTCCATCCCTGATCCACAATGACCAGAATGGCTTTGTTCCGGGGCGCCAAGCATTTCATAATGTACGCAGATTATTAAATATATTATATGAAAAGAATGAGGCTAAAGATAGCAATCCTGTCGCTGGATGCCGAAAAGGCCTTCATCAGGATTGAATGGAAATACCTGATGGAGGTTCTGTCAAGATTTGGACTGGGCGACGATTATTATATTATTTATTATATTATTATATTATTATTATATTATTCTCTGGATATAAGGTCAATAACTCCAAATCCACCATTCTGTTTTTAAATAAGAATGAGAGACAAAACCCACCGATCATCACGTCTTTCTCAGCTTCTCAAAAGGATTTTACATACTTGGGGATCAATATTGTTCTAGAAATTGAAAATATTGTCGCCTCTAATTATGATCCTTTGGTACAGTCTGTTACTGAATCTCTGAATAGATGGATGCCTATGCCCATTTCCATGCTAGGCCGCATTAATGTTCTTAAAATGTCAATTTTACCCAAATTCCTCCATTTATTTCAATCTATTCCTCTCTCACCTCTGCAATTCTTCTTTCGTAAACTCAGAAATCTGTTCTCAAACTTTATATGGAGCAACAGACGTCCAAGACTACGGCTCTCCCTACTATACCTTCCCTATGATGGCGGTGGGCTTCTAGTCCCTAACTTACAATGGTATTATTGGGCAGCACAGCTACGTACAGCAATGTTTTATTTCTCTGCTTCTGACCCTCCACATGGCTAACTATTGAACGTACTACAACATCAGGGGTCCGTTTCAGGTAGGAGGTTTAGTGGAAACTCTGAGGGCCAGATGTACTAACGCTTTTGCGCCCACTTCAGGCGTATTTGTGTCGCAACGTGCGCGTAAAATCATGGCGAGGTATGTACAAACAGGCCGCAATGATGTAAAAGCGCAAACTGCATGTCGTGGGAGCTGAAAAGGGCAAATTGCGTTTTTCGTGTCATGCATATTTATTCATGGGAGGGTCGCGGGGAAAGTGGGAGTTTACCGTAAAGAGATGGGAGGGGAAGCGTAAAGAGCGCTTAATTACGTATTCCGCGGTATGTACAAACACCGGCAGTGATAGCGCGCCTCTATTTTGCGGTGAAAATTCTCCGCCTCTTAAAAGCAGGTGTAAACCTGGAAGCGGGTTTCCTCACATATGCCTCCTGGTGAAATGACAGCAGTAATCCGAGCAAGACGAAGACATAGGCCAAGGAGACGAGCTGAAAGGAGTTTTGCCACAAGGATCACAGATTAAGCAGCCATGCAAGATTACAGTTACTGGAAGAAATCAAAGATGACATCGAATCTCCGACTCAGAGTTCACATTCCAGCAGTTGTTAAACTCCTCGCTACATTACAAATATTGGCATCAGGATAATTTCAAACAGTCATAGCATCAGCAGTGGGAATATCGCAGTCTGCACTCAGCCGTATCATAGCACAAGTACTTACAGTTTACGCTATAGTGGGCGGAGAAAGGCGCTAATTACGGATGACCTGCAGGTTTTTGTAAATATGGCGTAAACTACGGTATCATTGCGTTCGCTATCTGCGGGTGAGCCATGGCGCTGATAACGCTACGTTCGCAAATGTACGTACATCTGGCCCTGAGTTTGTTAAGCCTGAGATGAGGGAAACTCTGGGTTTTCTGTTTCAGAAAGAGAGGTAACTTAACCTCAGAGTAAGTTACTATGGTAACTGACCCTGTGAACCTAACCTGGTCGGGAGCAGGTTTTCTTCAAGAAACCTTGAGTTTCTCTCAGTCTCCTCCCCATGGATGTATGAAGAGAATTAACGCTCCTCCCTCTGACACAACGCTCTTCATTTCCTCAGTCATTCATTCAGTCTGTATCAGGCGCATTTCAGCGCAGTTTGTTACATCGGCATGAATAAAAAAAACATTGTTGGTTTATTAACTGTTAGGCAGACTTTAAAACATTGTTTTTTCTCAAAACATGACATTTCCTTTTATCGACGATCCCGTTGATGAAGACGTATGGCAGGGAGTTAAACACATGTCGGAAGATGATATTGACGCATATTAATTTCCAGATAACTTCCTATTTGAGCGCTATGGTTTTTCTTCCCAGTCTATCAGTTATGTAAGCTACATAACCTTATCCGTCCTCATATCACTAGTCACCCATCGTGGACATGCTCTATATCCGAGCACATTCTATGTGTTGTATTACAGTTTTCTTTACAACATTGGTGATGCGGAGCATTTTAATAAAGCGCCGTCAGAAGAGATCACTCTGAAACGTTGTATAACTGCTATAAATCATCTTATGCTTTGTATTTGGGCTTAATTAAATCCTGACAGTCTAAGCTTTCAACCGATGTGCTGCATGACCATATATTTTGAAGATTTAATGCGTCAAATTTATAAGCAGCGTCCACTTTGAGCGTAAGTGTCCCGTATACTGGTCAGTGAAAGTAAAGAGTTTAAACATTTGTAGTGTTCCCTGGACACAGACCAGTCAGAGACATTAAAAAGGAGTTCCACAGTATTGCAGGTGAATGATGTAAACCCTTTGAAATAAAAGATTATGAATTATAATTCTGTTAATGATGGTGCTGCAGCCTCAGAATGGGATTAGTAGGCCTAGGACTTTTTCGCCCGCAGTATTTTGCACCTAAATGAAATAGATTTTCAGTAATATTAGCTATACTTATGATTAAATATGATATACATTACATTGGAATATACGCATTTACTCTATCAGCAATTTTCTCCAACGCAAATTCTCTCTCTTTTACAGCAGCCGCTGTGTTGCTTTTTAAACATAATACATGTTCAAACTCGCATATGTGCGCATGAGTATTTCCGCCGACCCGTTTGTTTGTGGTTGTTGCCATGGTGAATCGTAGTATCATGGCTCCATTCATGCTGTCTTTGGTGCACGTGCGTAACCCTGAGTTAACCTACTCCGAGTTGATTGAACCAACTCAAATCAGCCGTTGTGAAACCGAAAACTCAGAGTTTCCCATCTCAGAGTAAATTAACTCAGAGGTCAGGCTCAGACTCAGTTTGTTGAACCTCCTACCTGAAACGGACCCCAGGTATATCTTTTTAGTCATATTTGTATTCTACTCATTTTAAAAAACTTAAGAAGCAGACAAAAAACCCATTTGTAAGAAATACCCTCTCTGTTTGGCATGAGGCCCACGCCTATATGGGGGATGCACCCAAACTTTCTCAGTTTGCCCCAATATGGGGTAACGATAACTTTGTACCTGGTAGAGCGGATGGTGGATTTAAGCAATGGGCTAACAGAGGTTTATGTAAAATAATTGACCTATACATAGATGGGAATCTAATGACCTTTTGATCAATTGGTTTGTAAATATGGCTTACCTAGGAATCACTTCTTTAAATACTTGCAGTTAAGGAATTTCATAAGATCGCAGGCTCACTCCCTGGATAGACCTCCCATGTCAGCTTTAGAGAAGTCTATTGTAAATAATAAGGATGCTCGAGGTCAGCTGTCAGTGTTGTATGGTATGTTACGATCCCATTCAAAGGACAATTCCCACTGTAGACTCAATGCATGGAGAGACGACTTAGAAATTAATATTGCAGAAAATGAGTGGGGAAATGCTTGTCTAAAGGCACAAACAAAGACTATAAACACAGCACTAAAACTCATACAATACAAGTGGCTACTCAGAACTTATGTGACGCCTGTAAAACTACATCGCTACAATCCTAACATTCCTGACAGCTGCACTAAATGTAGTGATAATGTTGGCACTTTGCTGCACTGCATGTGGGAATGCCAAAAAAATCCAGTCATTTTGGAAAGATGTAATATACATGGTTTCACATGTGACTAATGTGGTGGTTCCACTTGAGGCAAAGCTCTGTATATTAGGTATTTACCCTGATCACTTTACACCGGGCCGCAAAAATGCACCCATGATTGATCTATCCTTGCTTCAGGCTAGGAGAGTGATTGCACTGAGGTGGAAAAGCATGGATGGCCCTACATCTGGGATGTGGCTACGTGAAATGGCGTCATGCTTGGCACTGGAGAAATTAACCTATGTTGCCAAAGGGAAACTAAATAAGTTCACAGAGATATGGGACACTTTTATGCAGTTCCTGGAAAGTGACCAGGCTAAACTCAATGATTAAACTTGAATAGCGGCACTTGTAGAGGCTGGCATGTCTCTTAAAAAACAAACAGGACCACTATCGATTTTGTTTTATTCTTTTTTATTCCCATTTTATTTTATCTTTATGTGTATGCGTGTGTGTGTGTGTGTGTGTGTGTATGTGTATGTATGTATAGGTGTATGCATATCTGTATCTATATGCATGGGTATGTGTATATATGTATAAACAACCCCAAATCAGAAAAAGTTGGGACAGTATGGAAAACACAAAAAAAGAAATTAGTGATTTCTAAATGTACTTTGACTTGTATTTCATTGCAGACAATACAACAGCACATAATTGAATGTGTTCCTCATGATTTTTATTGTTTTAAAAAAAAAAAAAAATCCTATTTTGGTTCTTACAACACATTTCAAAAAAGTTGGAACGGTAAAGCATTTACCACTTTTGTACTGTTGCCATTCCTTTTCACAACACTTAAAAGACGTTTAAGGACTGAAGACACCAAATGATGAAGTGTTTCAGGTGTAATTTTGTCCCATTCTTGCTGCAAACAAGTGCAGTCAAGTCTTAAGGTGGGCAACAGTACGGGGTCTTCATTGTTGCATTTTGCGCATCAGAATACGCCACACATTCTCTATTGGAGACAGGTCGGCCCTGCAGGCAGGCCAGTCAAGTACCCGTATCCTCTTCCTCCGCAGCCAGGACTTTGTAATGTGTGCAGAATGTGGTTTTGCATTATCTTGTTGAAATATGCATGGACGTCCCTGGAAAAGATGTCTTCTTGAAGGCAGCATATTGTGCTCCAAAATCTCTATGTACTTTTCAGCATTAATGGTGCCATCACAGAAGTGCAAGTTACCTTTGCCAAGGGCACTGACACAACCCCATACCATGACCCTGGCTTTTGGACTTGTTACTGGTAACAGTCTGGATGATCCTTTTCTTCTTTGGTCTGGAGCACATGGCGTTTTTTCTCCCAAAAAATACCTGAAATACTGATTCATCTGACCACAGTACACGTTTCCACTGTGTGATGGTCCATCCCAGATGCCTCCAAGCCCAGAGAAGTCGACGCCGCTTCTGGACACGGTTAACATAGGGCTTCCTTTTGGCACAGTACAGTTTTAACTGGCATTTGTGGCTGTAACTACGTATTGTGGTACTTGACAAAGGTTTGCCAAAGTAGTCCTGAGCCAATGTGGTGATATTGCTTATAGATGAATGACGATTCTTGATGCAGTGCCGCCTGAGGGATCGGAGATCACAGTTGTTCAGCTTAGGCTTGCGCCCTTGTCCTTTACGCACTGAAATTCCTCCTCATTCCTTGAATCTTTTAATTATGTTATGCACTGTTGAAGGTGAAATAAGCAAATGTCTTCCTATCTTTCTTTGAGGAACATTGTTTTTAAACATTTCAATAATTTTCTCGCGTATTTGTTGGCAAACTGGCGATCCTCGGCCCATCTTTGCTCCTGTGTTTTCCATACTGTCCCAACTTTTTCTGATTTGGGGTTGTATTTATAGTATCAAATCATAACAGGAGTTATCTCAAGACACTTTACAGATAGAGTAGGTCTAGACCACACTCTATAATTTACAAAAAAATAAAGAATCCCCCAAGAGCAAGCATTCATTGCAACAGTGGCGAGGAAAAACTCCCTTTTAGGAAGAAACCTCAGACAGACCCAGGCTCTTGGTAGGTGGTATCTGACATGCCGGTTGGGGTGTTATGAACAGTGGCAATAACAATCACAGTATAGATAATGAAACGGTGACTAGAAATAGTGGTTGTAGTAGCGCAGGGAGCAGCCCGGCATAGCAGGGAATTTCATCAGAACCACGGCAACAGCTGGAACCATGATTTTGGTGCCATCCTAATCCCCGGATTTCATCCTGGGTGAAAAGAAACATAAAGACTCCGGGGAGAAAGCACCCAGGGCTATGTTAGTAACAAGCATTTTTGGGACAGAGAAGCAGGTGGGCCAGACTAGGCAGATGCTGCAACTCATCACTCCCTAACTATAAGCTTTATCAAAGAGGAGAGTCTTAAGTTTACTCTTAAATGTGGTGACAGTATCTGCCTCCCGGACCCAGACTGGGAGCTGGTTCCATAGGAGTGGAGCCTGATAGCTAAAAGCTCTGGCTCCCATTCTACTTTTAGAGACTCTAGGAACCACAAGTAACTCAGCATTCTGGGAGTGCAGTGCTCTAGTGGGACAGTAAGGTACTATGAGCCTACTACATGCCGTCATTCCCTCCATCCTGTATACATTTTTCAGTCTCTGGACCCATTGACCTATTGTTGGCGGTCTTACCTCCCTCCAGTTCACTGTAATCATTTTCTTTGCTGCTAAGAAAAGAATCCTCAGTATATATCGCTGATCTGCATTATGTAGGTATGGCTCCCAACAAAAACACAACCCAGTCTCACGTCAGTTCATGATATAATCACGAAAATTAATCTATTAGAACGTGATACCATCACGTAATTGTGAAGATTTACGTGCTGTAGTCACGTTTTTTAAACTAATGTATTTTAATGGGAAGCATCGTTCGTGATTGGAGCACGTTTCTTTCTGCCAATCAGCTGCAGCAGAGAAGCTGGATACAACTGCGTTATTATTGGTATTTTTAGCCCAATAATCGCTGTTTTTATCAACATTTATTCACCAGATCGTATCATGGTTTTTATGTATTTCTTTTACTGTTATTACTTCGGTCTATTTCGGCCAGGGAAGCTGGATGGCTTTGTTTATTGATATTTTTTAACTATAACGCTACATCTATCAACATTTATTTAGATGTTATCATGGTATTCATTTCTTTATTTTAATCATATTATTTTGGTCTTGTTACCGGTGAAATATTACAGTAAATAAGACAGAAGAGTACGCGACGATATGAGCCGAGCTGGGCGCATTCAGAGAATCAGACAGCGATCAGCTGTCTGAATCAGCGAGTCTTTCAATGTTCATATATATAATCTGTGGTTTTATCACCAGCAACAACGCGTTGCTCAGTTTTCTTCCAGTAAGTCATGCACCGTAATAACATTTTTAAAAAACAGCTGAAGACTCGGAAGTGACGTAGTACGTGCTGCTTGGCAGATAAGATGATACAAAAATACATAATATTTGTATTTATGTGTGGGACTTTGTAAGCATTGCACTGCATTAGTTGTTTTAAATAAATTACTTTTTTTGACATTTAAATTCATGGTAGGCCTAACATATTAATTATTATATTCATAAAATTATCCTCATATGAATCACCATGGTTACAGCTTGTAACCATAACCTTTGCCTTTACTGAGAGATTTTTTCAAAATTAAGAAGCATTTTCAGAAAATTAAAAGGATAAGCAGATTGTTGCCGAGGTTTTTGTTCACAGAGTAAGATGTATATAGCTGTGTTTGGGTATCTGTGCATATACAACATGTGTTTTGGCATTTTTGGCACACTTATACCTCAGCCTACTGCACACAGACACATACGTTTTGCATATTCTGCTGAAATAGAGTCCTATGTTTCCATGCCAACAATCTCATTCAACCATTTGACAAACTGAGCAGTTGGTGGTGACATGGGTCAGAGGGTATCAGAGGTCATACATGATGAACCAATCTATGGGCTCTGCTCCTATAGGCACCTTGGTGTTCATATGGACAACACCTGGCTGGAAGGCCCATGTTCAAAGTGTGTGTTCATCATTCAGAGCAGACACTCACGGTGAATCAGAGGGTTTATGTTATACAAGGCATGTAATAATATAATAACAAGGCTGCATTACAGAGCATATTCATATATATCCATATGGCAATATCTAAAAACATCTCATTTAAAGCTTGCTTGTCAGGTGACTGTCATGAAGGTTGTGGAGAGGAATAGAAACCAGTCTCTCCAGGCAAGCACAGAGAATATGACCTGATCTATCTTTATTCTCCATGCAAAGTATGAGTTCTTTACTCTAGCAGAAGATATAGGTTACCCCAATGTAAACTTAACATTTCTAAACTGTAGGCCTATTCGAACCTACCTCAATTACAACTTTAAATAATGTTGCTTGAGGCTGCAGGGGTTTTGCAATACCTTCATGATATGATGCATATAGGATTGTGTGTAGGTTGCTCTTGTCACTGTGTGTGAAAGATGAGCAATAGATTGTGGCTGTGTGACGTGCTTCAGTCTGGCTACATGTTACTTTGTTTATTGTAAGTATATGTCAGCTGTATGATAAAACAATATGTCAAGTGTTATGTGTGAAGAATTTGAACTCAAGGCAGATATCACTCCGGGGACAATAAAGTAATGCTTGCAAATTGGTCTCTCCATGATATGTGAAAATTAAAACCTTGTCGTAGGTCTATATCAAACATATCGTTGGAAAGGTCTCAACCTCCACAGTAACATATGTCAGTCTGAAGAGGATACATAACTCCTGCTTTGAAATCTTGACCTTTGAACCTTGAACCTAGTCCATGTTTGAAGGCTTGTCATTTAGCAACAGAAGGTGCTACAAACATGGGACCAGCTGTTATAGAAAGCTCTGGACCTCAGGTGTCATGTGGATATGGTCACCAATGTTTAACCACTGTAAGCACTGTAAAATATGGTAATAAGCTATTTTCACCTATTTAACGATTCAATTTTTAAAATCTGATGACACCAGTGTGTTTCCCATCCCAAAAAACCTCAGGGGGTATCCAAAATGATACACTTTTAACTTCAAATTATGAGAAATATACCAATATACTTTAAAACTACAACTCCCATAAGAGACGGGAGCTGCCTATGTTCGATTCCTGTGGTTTCTGCCGTCTGCCGTGAATGGGCTTCATTCCATTTCAGATTGCCGTCGGCCGACCGAGCAGACAATACATGAGACAAATACATGAAATTGTATTTTATTATTATTATTATTATTATTATTATTATTATTATTATCTTCATTGTTTAAATCCTCAAATACAATGTGAGACAAAAACATCAAAATTACGAATATTATGTATTTTTGTATCATCTTATGCCGAACGGCACGTACTACGTCACTTCCGAGTACAGATTATATATATGAACATTGAAGCGATAATGGCATTAAAGACTCGCTGATCGCTGTCTGATTCTCTGAATGAATGGCCGCGTTGCATTGTGGGATACCTGCTTAGAATGCGCCCAGCTCAGCTCATATCGTCGCGTAGCCTACTCTTCTGTCTTATGTACTGTAATATTTCACCGGTAATAAGACCAAAATAATATGATTAAAATAAAGAAATGAATACCATGATAATATCTAAATAAATGTTGATAGATGTAGCGTTATAGTTAAAAGAATACCAATAAACATAAAGCCATGCAGCTTCCCTGGCCGAAATAGACCGAAGTAATAACAGTAAAAGAAATACATAAAAACCATGATACGATCTGGTGAATAAATGTTGATAAAAACAGCGATTATTGGGCTAAAAATACCAATAATAACGCAGTTGTATCCAGCTTCTCTGCTGCAGCTGATTGGCAGAAAGAAACGTGCTCCAATCACGAACGATGCTTCCCATTAAAATACATTAGTTTAAAAAAACGTGACCACAGCACATAAATCTTCACAATTACGTGATGGTATCACGTTCTAATAGATTAATTTTCGTGATTATATCACGAACTGACGTGAGACTGGGTTGCAAAAACAACATTGGTTCCGGAGTGACATCTACCTCCAAAATAATATCAATTTCCTTTTTAACATTATCCCCAAATCCTTGTATTGCCGGACAGTCCCAGAAAATGTGTGTGGTGTCTCTGATATTTCCACATTTTCGCCAACATAATGCCACATTGGGGTTTTTTACGTATGAAGAGATGATAAAGGGAGTATTAAAGAATCTGATCTTTACCTTCCAGTCAAATTCTTTCCATAGTTGGCTACTAATTCCCTTATGACAACTTGTCCATATGTCCAACCATGTATAATCTTCACTTATAACATTCAGTTCTAATTCCCATTTTTCCTTAATGTAGTCCGTGTTTTGTGAAGTGCCAGTCATTAACCTTTTATATATATTAGATATGTTTTTTTTCGTTGGGAAATGCCTCTCCAGAACACTAAAGTACTCTTCTATTTCATTTGGGTTTTTGCTGACCAGTTCCCTTTCCTTATGGCTTGTTATATAGTGTCTTATCTGGAGGTACCTATACAAATCCTTTGATGGGAGGTAAAATTGTTATTGAAGTTGAGAGAATGATTTGAATTCTGTTTCTTTAAAAACTTGATTAATTGTACAGAGACCTTTATCGGCACACCTTCTAAACCCGCTATCCCACACGGAAGGTGGGAATTCTATATTTCCTACTATCAGCATGGCCCTTGAAATCGACTCCGGTCCCCTGAGCATTTTTTTCACTGTTGTCCAGACTTTTAAAGTGTGTTTTATCCATTTGTTTATTTTATTTTGACTTTACTGACTGACTTTGTATCAATAAATGGTAGTACTGATAAGGAAATGCCCCTAACCGAGTCCTGCTCTATCTGAGTCCATATTGCTTCCCGGTCATTTCTAATCCATGCCACTATTGCATTTATTTGTGCAGCCCAATAATAATTTTCTTCCTTGTCCCTTGACCCTTGTCCCTTGTCCCTTGTCTTTGGGTAAATGAAGGGATTTTAAAGGGGTGATAGAATGATTATATAGGTTATTTGACACTGTACCTTAAGGTCTCCTAATAGGGTATATAACTGAAGATGTCCCGTGTGCTGTTCTGTGCTTCCAAAACAACCCTGTATTTTGTTCCCTGGAAAGAATGAGAGCTTTTGTACCTTATATGGACATGCTCATGAATATTTAGATGAACTGTGCACGGATTGGTTGGTTTAGAACAAGGCTCTGAGAGGAGAGACGGGCGTGGCTGCTCCTCTGCTCCTCTGCTCTGCAGCTCAGACACAGAGAAAGGTGATTTGGCAGACAAAGGAGAGAAATAGACAATACTGTCTTTTTCTACAGAAAGTCACCAGATTTGTCGCTAGTCGCTTTGTGAAGAAAAATTTTTTTTATGGGGGTCTGAAAAGTCGCTAAACGTCACAGTGCGTAGGCAGGTAGAAAGGGGAGAAGGGACAGGTTGTGGGGCCGGAGTAGGTAGGAGAGACAGCGGCAGCGCCGCGGGAGAAAATATCCCCGGCTTCCAACTTAATTTCTGCTCCAACACATTTAAACTCATCAACTTGTTACTGTACAAACCACCAGAGACATACAGTTTAGTCATCGCTTTTTAGTCATATGTGCTGTATACACACACACACAAACACTAGCGAACACACACATAATAGCGCACACATACAGAGAGAGAGAGAAAGCTGCCCTGCAGCACACATACACACACATACCGCTGCCCAACGCACAGCACACACAAACACAACTGCACACACACACACACACAGACAGCGCTGCACGCGCGCGCGCGCACACACGCATATACACACAGCTGCGCACACACGCACACACACTGCTAACGTTACCGATAGACTTCCAAAAGACATGCCCGCCTGGGCGCTAGCAACACCTGCTGCGCGGCTAAAACAGCTGAGAGAAAATATTCCCAGTTTGCTTCAAACTTCATTTCTTCTCCAACACATAGGGCCCTATCTTGCACCCAGCACAATTGACTTTGTACACCGACGCATGTGTCATTTCTATTTTGCACCCGACCCACAGCAGACTTTTCCCTCCATAGTCCGTAAATTAGGGAATGAACTTGCGCTCCTGGGGGCAGTTCAGCAAAAAGAGAAGGCATGTTCCGGCGCAAACGTTCCCTGGTGCTATTTTGCAGTTTCAGAAAACAATTCCGCCACTGACCAGAAAAAAACTGGTCCAAAGTCAGTGGCTCTAATCTAAAGTCAGTGGCGCGTTATTCAGATGCTATTTTAGGGGCGCATGCTTGGCCATAATGTAGCGTGTACACAATGCGCATACACTTTGCTTCTCTCATCTACACGGATGCAGCAGTTCCCATTTTTGCATACCATACATAATTACAAGGACAAATATTAGTGAAAATGCACTTCAGGTGTTTGGATAGGTCAGGAGCCACTTTACAGTACAGTCCTCAAACAGTCTCATCATTCTTTGTGGCTTGTTGTGTTTTACACATTTCCATGAATCATGGATGTGTTGATGACATAAATGAGGAAATATTAGAGGACTTAAGGAGACGTGATGTTGAACTACGGCGGGATTCGACACTTGAGGGTCCGGGAGTGGCAATGCGCGAAGTGCTCCTGGTGGAGAGGGTGGATGGAGATGGAGTGGGGGGAGGAGGAAGGAGCACAACAGGAGCAAGTGGTGCGTTTGGAGGCCCACGCTCCATGGCTGCAGCAATCCTCTCCAGGAGATGCGCACGAGGGGCCGCAGCAACATCGCCACCCGATCAAGACGGGCATTTATTACTTTGCTGCATCCCGGACAGCTCCCGCTCCAGCCCTGATGAGAGCGTCTCCTCGGCTGTGAACCCGTGCGCCAGGCAAATCCCCGGTCATAATAGCAATCCACCATGGAACAAGCACGCCTGCTCATATTATGAAAAAAATCACTTTTTCTAGGATTTGGGGTGTTATTTTGTGTCTCTGGTGCTTCCACACACATACAAACTTGGAAAAAAATCTACCCATGCTGTTTTGAGTGAGATACGGGTTTCTGAATGTGTCCTGCCTTCAGTCTCTGGGTGAGCTGTTCAAAATCTGCAGGGCTTGTTACTTAACTAGCTGAAACAACGGGCTAAACACAACCGTTAGCATGCTAGCGCTAGCGTTAGCATGCTAGCTCATTCTCAATGGCAACGCACTGGTACTACACACACAAGTTCACCATAATCTACAAAAGAAGTACTTACATGTGCGCCCTAGTTTAGAAGAAGTCTCCCGGCTAATCCTGCCTTGTAACTGACCAAAGTTGGAGAAACAACCTTTCTTTTACTGTCTATGGAGCTAAGAGCTAACTGACATGATCTACGATCTGAGCTACTGCGCATGTGCAGTGGAATCAAAGAGTACAGAAGGAAAGATGATTCACTCTGTAGCTAAAACAGAGACCTGAACACAACGTGAAAAGAGGAGCTGCAGCAGTGAGAGAGAGCTGTGCTGTACAACAAAAATGTGGTGTTTTTTGAAAATTAAACCATGTAAACCTATTCTGGTACAACCTTAAAATACAATTATGAACCTGAAAATGAGCATAATATGGCATCTTTAAAGGGAATGTGAGATGACGCTCTGATTGGTTTATTGCACGTTACGCCCAAACCACACCTAGCTACTTCAGACCAACCCATTTTAGATTTGCGCAAGGCTCAAGACTCATTTATCCCGCCGGTAAAATAGGAACAGTGCCCGAGCTCCGCCCACAAAGCTACTTGCGTTTCACGCTTCATACTTGCGTTTCAGATCGTTAAAATAGGGCCCATAAACTCATCAACTAATGTTACTGTAAAAAGCACCAGATACACAGTTTTGTTACAGTTTCATCCTCCAGTGTGTCACTGCAAAGTTTTGACACTTTCATAACTACTCTTGTTGTAGGATTCACAACTCACCCTGTAGTTAATCAGCACGGGGACATTTAGCGGAGACAGCCATGCAGTCCTCTGCGCCGCTGCGTTACATCCAGTAAGAAAGTCCCGCTCCATTGTCCGATATGTACTCGTTCTAGACAGTTTTCTCTCGACCAGTATTCCGTTGTACAGCCTGGAACATAGGGTATGCTGTGACGGCAGATTTCAACAAGATAATGCAAAACCACATTCTGCACACATTACAAAGTCCTGGTTGCGGAGGAAGAGTCTCCAATAGAGAATGTGTGGCGCATTTTGATGACAACGAAGACCCCGTACTGTTGCCCACCTTAACACTCAGATTCCTGAAGGATTTTTGACAACCTCTGGTCCGTCTGGTTTTATTTTCTAAAAAGCTTGTAAAACATCAACCCTGTTGTCCACAGTCAATCTATGGACATCTTGGGCTATTAGAATATGTGTGCTGCAGTGAGGTCACTTGAATATTAAACCATTTTTAGGACCTTAAAGATAAATAAATAAATAAAATGGAAACATGAATCTCACAGATATGTATTGATATGACACACAGATCAATAAAACCTAAGCCAATCTCCTGTCTAAAACACTTCTCATATGTATTAGGAGTCAAACTGTGAAGAAATTTAACATTATAACTTATACAGTTGACAAAATATCTACATTTTTTCAAAAATAATCCAGACGCTTTTGCCCTCATGACATGCACTTATGCCAATAATCAAAATAATAATGTCATATTTATTTATATAACACTCAAAGTTATGCTACATATACATATTTGGAGTCACCCAGTGAAAAAATAAACATAATTAACATTATAAGTCATATAAACGACAAACTATTTACATTTCTCCAAAAAAGGCCCAAATGTATTCAGAAAATTAAAACAGTGAGGCTTCCTTCTATGTATAACGGGTTACAAAGCGAATAGACGATCTTTGTTGTCAAAGAACACCCTTCACTTCGTTGCATCGTTGCTGGCTTGTAGTGAGCCATCACTCCCTATCATAGAAGATCTCTGCTCTCGAAAGACTGGTTTCCATTGGTTTGCAGACAATAACAAAGGCCCAATGCATTATGGGAAACCGGATCTTGTTTTCACCATGGAAGCTAACGCCGATCGGTGCAGATGAATGGCCGAAAAATCATAAATTATGGACATAAAGTGTATCGATCTTGGATGTAAGAGTTTGGATTTATTGCTCAACCACCCCGAAAAAAGGCACAAGTTCCAGGGTGGATACAAAACCTCCCGTGAAGGCCAGAAAGACAGCAAAAAGACGCTCGTTAGCGTTAGCTTGTTAGCTGCTAACTGCAAAAAACGGTAAGACGATCCATCTTATGGTTATTAAATGATTAAAATATGATTAAAAGGTGCCGTTGCCGGATCGTCGACGATTCTCTCGGTCTCTGAGGACTTGTTTGCAGCAAGAATAGGACAAAATTACACCTGAAACACTTCATCACTTGGTGTCTTCAGTCCCTAAACGTCTTTTAAGTGTTGTGAAAAGGAATGGCAACATTACAAAGTGGTAAATGCTTTACTGTTCCAACTTTTTTTGAAATGTGTTGCAAGAACCAAAATAGGATTTTTTTTAATTTTAATTTAATTAATTTTAAATTTTTTAATCATGAGGAACACATTATATTATGTGCTGTTGTATTGTCTGCAATGAAATACCAGTCAAAGTACATTTAGAAATCACTACTTTCTTTTTTTTATTTGTGTTTTCCATACTGTCCCAACATTTTTCTGATTTGGGGTTGTAGAAGTCAGGATTTTATAATCTACACAAAGTAAACTTATTGGACGATAGATGGTACATTGTATGGGGTCCTTCCCCTCCTCATGTATGCATTTGGGGGGTCTCCAGATGTTAGAGCTTAATTATATAATTTACATAATATGGGAGTGAACTCATTCACAAAGATTTTATAGTATTATCCAGAGAAACCATCTGTTCCTGGTGTTTTATTGTTTTTTAGTTTGGTGATGGCTTTTCTAATTTCACTCTCTGTGATGGGTTTTATTAAGAGTTCTGCTTCCTCAATTGATAGTTTATTAATTTTAAGGGGTCTTAAAAACTAATTTTCTCTTCCTTAAAGTCTAGTTCTTCAGCCCTATATAGCTGTTTGTAATATGTAGCAAATGAGTCTGATATTTTAGTGGGATCGGTCTCAACCTGACTGGTTTCAGGGTTCCTGATCTTGTGAATGCACTACTAGATTGGGCTTTTCTGAGTTGTAAAGCCAGTAGCCTACTAGCTTTATTCCCCATTTCATAATATTTTCTATTAATATATCTGAGAGCTCCATCTGCCTTTTATGTCAGAGCTTCATCCAGTTGTTGTCTAATTACCTTTTAACTTTTTAAGAGTATCTTATTTTCCAAATTGTTTATGTTCCCTTGTTAAGTGTTTTATTTCAATTTCCAAGCCTTGTTGTTTCGCGAGCCTTTGTTTCTTTATTCTAGATCCTATAGAAATAATCTTTCCTCTCATCGTAGCCTTACTGGCATCCCATACAACTGAGAGGGAGACAATACCATCATCATTTATAGTGAAATATTCAGTTGAAGCTCCTTGTATTTCTTGCCTGATGTTCGTATCTGTTAGTAGTGATACATTAAGTCTCCAGTGTCTACTAGTGGTTGTCTACTCCTAAATTAATTTTCATGGTCACAGGGCCGTGGTCTGAGATAGTGATTGGCTCAACTGTACTTTCTTTAATTCTATATAGTTCTTTTCTTTTTTTGATATGCAAAAGAGGTCTATCCTCGAATAACTCCCATGTACTTGAGACATAAAAGTGAAATCTCTCTCATTTGGGTAAAACTGTCGCCAAACGTCTACAATACCTAGTTCCTTCGTCATGTCTGATAGCCCCTTAGACATTTAAGATTGAGATTTTATTATTGTAGGTAACCTGTCCAATGTTGAATCCAGAGTGCAGTTAAGATCGCCCCCCACCAGTATAATACCCTCACTTTTATCTGCTAGCAGAGTTGCAACCTTTTTGAAAAACTGTGGGCAATCTTCATTTGGGGCATACACATTAAGTATGTTTATTTTTTTATTCCCCCAATTGTGCCTATCACCATAACATACCGGCCTTCATCATCTTGAAAGATTTTCTCATTGTTGTAGTACACCGATTTATTAAATAGTATAGCAACCCCTCTCTTCTTTTTCCTCCCATATAATGCACTATGAACCTGATCCACCCACTCTCTCTTCAGTTTTAGATGCTCAGTCTCAGACAGCAACAGAGCAGTGTAACCTCTTTAATTGTCCCAAAATCTTTTTCCTTTTGATCGGATTATTAATTCCTCTTATATTCTAAGTTATGAAATGCAGCTCAGCTATGGACTTTGTATAATCGTACGATATTGCTCCCTACCTGTTTACACTTGGATGTCAAAGTGAATCTAATCATTAACCAAACAATGCCTGTAACATGTCACACACCCATTCCAATGCAAGGAACTCCAGTTTTCCACTGTGCAGGTGGTAATTGCGTTCGTCTGGTGTGAGTGTCCTCGAACCATATCCAATAACTCTCAATTTTCCATTCTGGCGCTGATAAAGGACAGCTTCTATGCCCTTGTCTGATGCATCTGTATGCATTGTAAGAGGTAGGTTAAAATCTGGATATGCCAAGACAGGTGGATTCATTAGGAGAGAGACCAGTTGTTCAAGGGCTTCCTAATGTTCGTTGTCCAGTTTACATGCTCTCAGGAAGGCCACTGTGGGTGATTTGCATTTTTTTTCTGTTGCTAAAATCTGGGCTTTCTCTGGTTTAGTTTGGAGTAGCTCATAGATCGTGGATGTATGAACGGTAATAGCCCAGGAACCCGGTCAGTTTCCTTACTTCCCCAACTGTCTGTGGTCTCTTGTTTGTCAAGCTTCGTACCGCTTCCAGGTCACGTGGGTCTATTTTGACTCCCTCAGCTGACACGAGGCGACCCACGTACCTGACTTCTGGTCTGAACAGCTCACATTTTTCAGGCCTCAGTTTCACTCCATGGCGCTGGAGGGCCTGGAGAACTTTGTGAAGTGCCTCCACATGCTCTTCAAATGTTTTTGCATGATGCAACAGTCATCTCTGAGGGGCCCTCCATGCTCTGCTGGAACGCTGCAGGGGCATTTCAGAGTCCAAATGGGATCCGGACCCATTCATAGAATGGAATGAAGGCGGTGAACTGGCATGAACCCTCAGTGATGAAGCTCTGATGATAGGCTTTGCCTTGGTCAAGGATGCTAAACCAGAGTGCCAGATCCCGTATCCTGGGCAGCGGATGTCGATCAGGGACAGTCGTTTTATTCAGAAGGCGATAATCGATGCATAGCCGCAGGCTGCCATCTTTCTTTCTGACACACACCACCGGGGCAGAATACAGGGACTTTCCAGCCTCTCATCAACAGCTCTTGTATGTACTCTTTCACCTCTTTAAACAATGTCTTTGGGACTGAGGAATATGTTCTTTGAACAGGTATTTCATCCTGCAGAGTGATCAACATTTGCAGGCTTGGTATGCATACTATATCATTGCTGTCACGTACATGCAAAAGCTCCAACTTCTTCACAGAGCATCTTGTTAACCACTGCCTGTTTTTCCTTATCAAGGTGACTGAGGTCAACACTAGGTTGCCATGGAGATGGTCTGGAGCGGGCATGGGTTGAAACAGCACTGTTAATTGTCACTGTTGGCTTGGGCAGGTCAGGTGAGTCAAGCGAGTCTGGTGAAATCACTTTTTCAACATTATGAATGCTGCCAATGGCTGTCTTTCTTGGGATGGTGATTGGGTGCTTTGTGTTATTTCCAACGGGTACAGCTAAATATGGTTTTCTTGGATTTTGCACTTCCAGTTCAGATAGCTGTACATTATTGTCATCAGGTTCAAACAGAAAAACTGAATCGGATGAATCCATGTTGGGTGGGACTTGGCACTTGACCCAGGTCACCTGACCTGCTGGAATGACAATGTCTTGTCTGCCTGTTGTAAAAACCCACACTTCATAACAGGTTTGTTGGTCTGGATGAACTGTATAAGGAGCTCTGCTTTCTCTTGTGGTATTGACACGGCATTACAGAGCAGGCTGATGAGCGTTGGAACCAGCTTCTCAGGTTGCTCCTGTATGATCTCCTCCAGCACATTAAAGCCTAGCAGTGGTCTCTCAAGAGCAAGACTACTAACAAGAAAAGGCACAGTGATCGACAAACCAGGGTTTTCGTTACCTTTCAGATTGATAGTAAGAGCAACCCAGCCATCAAATAGGATGATTTCATCATTTACTGCATAGACTTTCAAATCTTCTTCATCATCAACAATTTCACTTAGTGGATTCACAGGGGTATCTGGCAGGTATTTACTTTTCTATTTCCTGTCAATCATGCTCACCTGGGCTCCCGTATTCAGCAAAGCCGCATCTTTATATATTTATATTACAATGGGTGAGAGCTTTTCTCCCAATGAGCTTGGCTAGGCATTCACTTTTGCTGTTGGGTAACACATGAGAGGGTGCCTGTGATTTCTGATTTGGTTGTCTCTGTCTGTTGTCCTCTGTTACATTGTCTCGTGTTTGGGTGTTAACTTTCACCACACAGTTTCTCAGACTTAGCAGCATGACGTGTCGGGTTGGGACGGCTGGGACCCAGTCACTGTCTGTCCGCTGGCAGGGACCGGCTCCAGTTTCCCTGGCGCGTTGGCTTCTTCAGGCAGCCCACTGCCCTGTGGCCATTTTCACCACAGTAGAAACAATGTGTGCAATCAGGACATTCCAATTCAACACACTTCTTACAGCCACATGGTTTTCATCTTCTATTGTATGTTTTGCCTTGCTGTGAATGGCTGACTTGTTCTGGCTTCTGTGTTGTTATTGACTGTTGCATGAGTTCAACAAGATTGGTAAGTTTTTCAACTTTCTCTGTTTACTGTTGGATCATATCTGGCTTTGTTTTTTTCTCCATATTTCCCTCCTTGACAGTGGGAGACTGAGCAGCGTTGGCTTCAACCTGGGCACTATGGACATTTGTGGGTCTTTGGCGGGTGGATGGACCTAAACATCTTTCTCTTTCACTTTCGTCACTCGTTACCCTCTTCATCTGTTTCAGGATTGCCTCATCAGTTACTCTAGGATCTGCAAGCAATGGTTTGAGTTCCCTGCGAATGTTGGTGTGTTTGTGCCCGAGGCCTTGATACCTGGGTAGAGAAAAACATATTGTGTGCACTGTTTAACATCTTTGTCAGCATGTTTTGAGGACAGCAAGATCTTTTGCGTGAGTCCTATGGCCCTGTACAGGAATTGTTGAGGTGTCTCATTGTCTTTTTGCTTGGTACACATGAGCTCCTGGAAAAGCTTCATGTTGCTTTTCTCACTCAGGTGGCAGTGTAGAAAGCCTTTAAGCTCTTAAATAGCATGGTTGTCCTTATTCATTAACATGTCCTTGAAATTTCCAGGTTTGATAGCTCTTAGGACAGCTCTCACAATTTCTGAATCACTGAACTGCTCCTTTAATCATTCTTCAATTTGGCGGCAAACACTATTGTAACTGATGTGTGGCCCCTGATCTCCAGGGGTTCTTTTTCTTCATTCGTTCACTTTACCAGTCATCACTGCTGCTCCTTCTGTGCCAAGGCCAAAGATGCGGTCCTGAGGCATTTCTTTTTTTATTATGACCTGCTTCACAGCTTCTGCAATAGTTGTGGCCGTGCCATCTGGAATGGATAGAAGATCCAGGAATTGACAGAACAGCTGTCCTTCCTTGTCTGTATACCTGAAATATTTACAAAAACCAATATGTCTAATCCTGGTTTTGTTACACATACATGACGTCATCATGACCCATTTAAAAGAAGGTGACCACTACTGTACCTGACATGCATATCTAAATTGTTTTGTCACAGAGATGTCTGCGGACTCAATTTCCAAGCCAATAGCCTTTGATGTTCTAATTGCTTATAAATTGGGCTCCTCAACCACTTTAGTCAAAATCTGTAGCATTTCGTCCACAATCCTGTGGGACCTGTAGTTGGTCCTTTGATCAATCTAGGAAAATATATTCTTAAATTATAGTTCATTTTATTACAAATCCATGACAGCAAATGTACACTGTAATGAAATAAAATTCTTACCTTCAATTTGGCAGAATATTCGCAGCCTAGGAGGTTTTCCAGATCCAGCAATAACAGGTAATTTGTATGGTACGTGATTTCATGCTTTACCAGCCAGTAAAGCTGCCAATTATGGCCTCATGCTCCACATTCAAAATGGGCTGAAATGCCTCACTGATGGGCGGACCTAATAAACAAACATTCAATAAGCTGTCACTGTTAGTTTAAATTTAATAATTAAATAGTTTGTTATTCCTGAACAACTCAGAAACACTTACTTCGGCTTGATTGGGCTGCAATACCCACACATGAAACGTGATTGGTTGAGCTCAAGTGTGAGTCCAAGGCATCACGCCTGTAGTTAGTGCAGGGGACCTCTATGAAAGGCCTTTGAGAGGGGCCACATGTTGCCCTTTGACGGTGCATCCTGCACAGTCTGCAAAACATCCCTAGGAATAATGCAATAACTCATTTAATATAGCTTATACTTTATATTTCAACATTGAATATAAAATAAATAATACTCTACTCAACGTGTTCTGCGTGGTACAGCCACCCTGCATATTTAGGGTCCATAGCCCACTCCGGGTTCCACCCACTACCTCGGTGTTTAGAGGATTGCGGGGGGTCCGGCGGTGGAGGTGGTGGCGGGGGAGGTGGTGCGGATGGTGAGGTAGGCCTGCTTTGTCGTACAAAGAAGCTCGCAATTTTAGGTTATGTCTTTCAGTCCATTTGGCTGTGTACAATGCGAGAGAAAATCGCGTGCAATCGTCAAAGGTATAAGACAACCACGTGTATACGCAACTAGCCTTGATAAGAAAACATTACACCTATCATAATAATTTCAGATACTTCGAGTGAACAGTTGACAGGTTATTCTAGTATTTATAGAATTTAGATAATTTAGAATAATTATCTTACCTCGATGCAACAGGTTGATTGTCGGCTATCCAAATGCCAGATGAACATCTTCCCCCAAAAATGTTTTCTTTTTCCCTGGAGAAAGAATGTTGTAGAATGTTTGGCGAACTATGATAGTGTGGTGACATTCAACCACCAGATGCTGCTGTTTGGATGAATCACTCGATTCGGAGGCATATCACATATTTAAAGATTGTAAAAAGTGATTATTTTCCGATTTATGGCACATTTTTTATTATTATTTTTAATACGTTTTGCAGAGAAGGGAGACTGGCGTTGGTCACAGTTTGGAATGAAAGGGAGAAAACAGGACAGAGTATGTCAGTGAGCAAAGAAATAAATAACATTGTAAAGGCTACCATACACAATGCATAGGAATGATATATAGGCTAGCAAATAATAACAATAAACCCACTATTAATTACATTATCTTAATGCAGTGTAACTACTGTAGCATGTAAATAATGCACATCAAATACAAACGTGAGCAAGGGTGTTCAGCAATCGCCATTATATTGAATCAACAGCCACGTGCAACCTAGCTAGCAGGTGAAGAACACAAACAACGAAATCACCAGCTAACTTACTTAAAATTTGCAAGAACTATAGACCAATACAACAACAGGTTTAAATGAACGGACAACATAAGTTATACGACTTACAGTTTTTAAGGATGCACACACGCAAAATCAACTGGCTAGTTATCCTCCAGACAGCGAGTCTCTTTTTCTTTCTCTCTTTTTGGCCAGGTGGCGCGCGTGCCCGCTCGTGGTGTGAAGCACGTGTCCGTACTATTCTCCGACATGCGCTTGACGGCCTTTTGTACAGCGGCTATCGCTCTTTTTTTTTTCTTTTTTTTTTTGCCGACGACGACGTAGTTAAGGCGGCAGGCGTTTAAACAACCCCTGACTTCACTGTACCAAGCTTTTAACTGGGAATCATTCATTTGACTCTTAAAATATATGAGATTTCCAAAAACTAACTTCCCTTTGTTTTCCAGTTTTTTGGTGTCAGTAATCTACTCTAAAGCCAAGCTGGCTTCAGCCTGTGGAGGAATCGTCTATTTCCTAAGCTACGTGCCCTACATGTATGTGGCCATTAGAGAGGAGGTGGCCCATGATAAGATCACTGCCTTTGAGAAGTGCATCGCTGTAAGGCCTTTTTCTTTTTTTTCTTCCACATTATTTTACATGGTAAAAAATGCTCCAGTTGTTGTCACTGTGAGGTATTACTTAAATAATCCAGATGCTACTTAGGTGAATAAATTATTATTTCGTATGTCCCCTCCAGTCTCTGATGTCAACCACAGCCTTTGGCCTGGGTTCCAAGTATTTTGCATTGTATGAGGTAGCAGGTGTTGGCATCCAGTGGCGGACCATCAGCCAATCACCGGTAGAAGGCGATGACTTTAACCTGGGTCTATCCATGATGATGCTCATCATCGATGCCGGTGTGTATGGTGTGCTCACTTGGTACATAGAGGCCGTGCATCCAGGTATGAAATCATTGCCCTCAGAATCTCCACTATCCTATTCTTAATGTTTAACATAAACTTTCAGATAGATCAGATGAAATGTGATTTCCCTCTCTTTTAGGAATGTATGGACTGCCCCGCCCATGGTACTTCCCCCTGCAGAGGTCCTATTGGTCAGGCAGTGGGCGTGTCGAGACCTGGGATTGGCCATGGTGTGGAGGCGGGACTGCGAAGCTCAGTGTGATGGAGGAGGATCAGGCTTGTGCTATGGACCAGCGAAGATCTGGTATAGACATGATTATTTTGGGCTGGCGAGGACAGCTTGTGGACAAGATTCTTATGTGCTAAATGCTATAGGCTAATGTTAGCTTGCTTGCTTGCTAATTGAACAGCTACCACTAAAAATATAATCTTAGTGATAATGTGAAAAACACTGCAGCTATATCATCAGAATGACATGACATATAAATAATAATAATAATAAACGTTACTAAATGTAACGTGAATAAAACTTTAATATATTAAAGGAGAATTCCGGTCGATTTCAACCCGTAGCTCTGTTGTTTGTACTGTCAGTAGTAGGGATGGGCATTCGATAAAATTTTCTTCGTCGATCGTCGGGAGAATTAATGATCAATTATCGATTAATCATTAATATTTTTATATTAAAATTAATTATTTATTTAACTTTTTATAAATTAAAAACGCAATGAAAATACAAAAATACAGCATGTTTTTACCTCGATGAGATCTTAATTACTAGAAGAACAACGTGTGACAGTTAAACTGGAGGTTTGGCTAAACTTGAAGATATATGCGCTGCGGTGTTTAATTTAGCAGCGGAACCGTTGCTGCGAGCCGGCGTTGTTAAACAGAGACCCTCGTTTGTTCCAAAATAATAAATAAAAATAATAATGTTCAATAATAACTTAACCAAAAACATAATACTACTTAGATCTGACAGGTTTTGTCAAAATGTAACTCAAAACTATCCAAGGCACGGACAAAGCCTAATACAAAATAACCAGTTACTCACACAACTTCTGCACCAGTCTACTGGTTTTTGTTGAGAAAAATAAGCAGGTTGACATGATACTGGGGTCCGAGGTTCCCTTAATACATCCATGGGTCAGACGCGACCGCTACCTGGTGATCGTCAGTCCAGCCGCCGAACACACCCGCCGGCACGGGATGCACAGGTACCCCCGCGCTAACTTGGCCAGCCCGGCCCGGGGAACCTCGTTCCGTTCTTCGTTTCGTAGTGAGTTTCTACCAGTCCGGTGATGGTACGTCGTGACGGAATGTGAAATGCTGGTTCCAATATCCATCTCAATGAGCGTGCAGATCCCTCCGGTAATTTCCCTCTGCTCGTTGTGTATCGCAGCTCCTCCGTGCTAACGCCGAGTTGATGCTAGGTTGAGACTGAGAGCACGACGCACCGCCACCGACATTAACCAGCGGATGCACTTTGTTTAAGTGGTACATCATTTGAGTCGTGGCCGTGTTGTACTTATACACGGCGTCGCAGTGTTTGCAGTGAACTAAGTCGTTTTTTTAAATCAAAATGGACCCACGCCACACTTCGCCGTGACCATAGACAGTATATAAGGCCGTGACCTCTTCATGTTTACTTTGAATCAAAACGTAACTCGCAGCTAACTGAGCAGCCTATGGCGCCCCCGAGTGGTAAAATGTTTAATTGCTGCTGACACACTGAAAATCATTTCAGTGCTGCAATCACACTACACAACGCAACCTGCATTAGTTTAATCGATGACAAATTAACGTGATCGACGAAATTCTTAATGATCAATCGTCGATCGTCGATTAATCATGGCCATCCCTAGTCAGTAGCGAAAAAAACGAAAACAATCGGTGCTGCCTACACCATGTTATCCCCCTTCTCGCTTTAGCACCTAACAGGCTTATACAGGGCAAGTTTTAAACGTGTTTTTAAATTCTAAACATGCTCGAAATGTCATTACAAGTGCTTACCCATGTGCAGTTATTCCTTACAAGTGAACACAGCGAATTTGACTGCAGTAGATGTGACAGAAAGGCATAAAAGTTGTGTCAATCCATACCTCTGGTTATTTCTTGATTTCTGGTTAAAGCCCACAGTAATCGATTGCCAAACTCATACATCCTCTTCTAATATTCCAAAACGTATTTTTTCCGCAAAAAAACGATTTGCCGTGATTAAGTCCTTAGTAATGACTAGTAGCAACATGCTGTAACCTGACACCACAGCTGTGGCGGCCTCAGAAAGTTCAAAAGTTCAAGAGCTATCGCGCATGTGCTGGTCGCTAGGCAACAGACACACATACTGTCAGCTGAGAGAGAGAGAAGAAGACAGAGCTTAAGGATAACGACGACATTGTGTCAGTGTTTTTAGAATATAGATCTCAATCCGATGTGAATCACCTGGCAGGCCACGAGTCTGCATTGGCTCGTTCACTAACGAAGTGGCACATCTATTTACAATAAATAATAATACATTTCATTTATAGAGAGCTTTTCATGGTAATCTGAAGAGGTGTGTTTTGATTAGTGTTTTGAATGTGTACAACAAAAAGCAAATGTAGCTAAGCTAGGACAGAGTCACGAAAGCCTGTTGTACTCACTCATTAGACAGCTGGCTGTCAGGTCCGTCCGGTTTAGGCTGCTTTTTCCAATTTACTTTCGGGACAAAAAAAAAGTTTCCAAAACATCCTTATAGATCAGATGGGGAAACCTCTCTGTATGGGCGAAACAGGCTTTCTTCCTCCGTGGTCATTACGATACAGTACCCACAGGAGCACCACCATGTCCCCGCACGTCGTGGCCTTGAAGCAGCAGCGTCCTGCTCCTCTGTTTCTGCCCTTCTCTCGACAAGATCTTGTGCCAATAACTCTTTGTCTGTAGCTATATTCACGTTTGAATAGATAACCCCGACCATTGAACTCCAACAGGGCTCGACGTTAAGGCTTTTGTAGGGCAAGTGGAAGAGAAATTTACTTGTCCCGCTGGACAAGTTAAAACTCAAACAAAATAAAATGGCATGTTACTTCACATTATGTGCCACTCATTATGTCTATGTTAGCGATTTGCAACAAAGCAGTGGATCAGCGGACAGCTAACATTAGACCCAGCGGAAGCGGGCCGCAAAGTTAGACCCAGGGGCAGCGTGTCAGCGGGCCGCTAACGTTACACAGCCCGCTGTTCAGCTCATTCTCTGTAAGCGATGCAGCATGAAAGCACGACGAGCCAGCCAGTGTTAGTTGGCTAACATTAGCTTGCTAACTCCACCTTAACGTTACGTCCTCGCCACATCATTCACAGAAAACGAGCCAAATACTCGTGGCGACAGCAATGTGCTTTGTGTGGATGAAGCATGAAGTTAATTTAACTCATTTAGTGACTGGCTCTCTGGCTCGTAGCGTTACTACTCCACTGCTCGTTTGTCATAGTTGTAAAACCTCAGCTCCGCGACTTGCCGGTGTCGTGGCCGCTGGAGCATGCATGCACTCAGAGCGTAGCTAGTTTAACTGCTGCGACGTGGAAGACTCGACAGGGTTTTCCATAATAACATGGGTCTCATTTATTATACGTTTATTTGTCGGTTACATTAAGGAGATGTGTGAATTGTTTAATGCGTCCATTCTCTGCCTGACATGGATGCCTCGTCTTTGCTAACCCGTCCCTCCCTGCCCTCAAACGTGATTTCTGTTTTAATTTGATTTAGTTTAATATGGCTTTTCAATTAACTGCTTTGTTCACCTGTCTACCGTATAAGTTACAGAGGGGTTACACATTATATCAGGCTGTTTTTCACCTGATATTTTGTGTATCCCCATCTCCTAACATGCAAGGGGTCTGTCCTGTCATCATGTGTTATTTTTTGTCATCATGTGTGTTTACCAGGTCACAATAAACAATATCAGATAATATGGAGATGTTTTGTAGAAAAAAATAAAAAAAGTTAACACCAACATTTAGTGGCAAAATCCATTGTTATGTCTACAAGATTATTTTAGATATAGTATAAGTTCAAGTCACCACTACCTCTGGTCAAAATATTGACTTAGTATCTCAATGTATTGAGGTATCTCAGAATATAAACTATAAAAATCTCAAAGTAATGAGAACATTTAAAATATTGACTTAGATTCTCAATATATTGGCTTAGTATCTCAATATATTGACTTAATATCTCCAAATATTGGCTCAGTATCTCAATATATTGACTTAGTAACTCAAAATATTGACTAAGAATCTCAAAGCAATGAGAACATTTAAAATATTGACTTAATATCTCAATATATTGACTTAGTAACTTAGAATACTGACTAGGAATCTGAAAGTAATGAGAAACTTTAAAATGTTAGAATCTCAATATATTAACTTCTGCACACCGGCGTGCAAAGTATTACTTTGTATTATGGAGTCTGGAGATCGGAAATCTATTGTTGGGACAGGTTTGTTTCTAATGTTTCAACTGAATTTTATTAATGTTGATAGTGTTTGGATGCTTTCAACAGTTTGTTCAAATTCTGCATTAGCAAAACACAAAATAAATTATAAAATGATAAATCTTTACTCGGACAAGTGACGTTTGTGCATGGACAAGTGAAACGTAAATGTACTTGTCCAAAGGACAAGTACCTCAAAAAGTGAATGTCAAGCCCTGTCCAAAACCTCATTGTGTGTTCCACATCGGATTGAGATGAACTGTCTATATTCTAAAAACACTGACACAATGTCGTTATTATCCTAAAGCTCCGTCTCTCTCTCTCTCTCTCTCTCTCTCTCTCTCTCTCTCTCTCTCTCTCTCTCTCTCTCTCTCTCTCTCTCTCTCTCTCTCTCAGCTGACAGTCTGTGAGTGTCTGTTGCCTAGCAACCTGCGGTAGCTCTTGAACTTTTGAACTCTCTGTGGCCGCTCTGCAGCCACAGCTGTGGTGTCAGGTTACAGCATGTTGCTACTAGTCATTACTAAGGACTTGACCATGGCAAATGTTTTTTTTTTGTGGAAAAAATATGTTTTGGAATATTGGATTGTATGAGTTCGGCAATCGATTAGTGTGGACTTCATGGAAAACAGGACATAAACAGAGGTATGGATTAACACAACTTTTATGCCTTTCTGTCACATCTACTGCAGTCAAATTCGCTGTGTTCACTCGTAAGGAATAACTGCACATGGGTAAGCATTTGTAATGAAATTTCGAGCATGTTTAGAGGCTAAAAGCACGTTTAAAATTTGCCCTGTTTAAGCCTGTTAGGTGCTAAAGCGAGTAGGGGGATAACACAGTATAGGCAGCACCGATTGTTTTCAGGTTTTGTTCGCTACTGACAGTACTCCTAATTTACAAACAACAGAGCTACGGGTTGAAATCGACCGGAATTCTCCTTTAACTTGTCCGTGAACAGATACATTTTAATCGGCAATGGTGGTTAAAAATGAAAACAACTCCCATAATCCCACACATCTTCAGAAGTCTTTGTTTACATCCATTGTGTCAATTGAGAGACCCCTGGTGGCAGACAATTACATATTGTACTTTTAATATTTATTTCCATTTGCCTAGTAAACCTTTGTCTATGTCAAAACCTATAGTTTTGGCCAACCAAACATTTGGGAAAATATGTATATTCCCTTTCTTGCTGAGAGTTGCATTACATGAAGTCATAATGCAACTCCTTATACAAAAGTCATATATAACTAAATCGTCTTTAAATGGATTAACTAAGGATCTTAGGGTATCATACTTCTACCATATTCATCTGATTTCACCAGATTTAATACTTACTACTTCTCCAAAAGTCACATTTTGACTATAAAAAAATTGTTTAAAAAAACAGCATATATGTGTACACAAAATTATCAAGTAAATGAGAGTGCTGAGAAAAATAAAATAGAATAAAAATGTCGAAGAAAGGTAGACGTTTCTATGTTTATATGTATTAGCTTTTGTACAACACTTATTTCTTCCTTTCTCATTGTAACCCCAGAGGAGATGCGGGGCATGGAGGAGGAGCCGAGCCACTTGTCGTTGGTGGTCTGTATAGACAAACTGACCAAGGTGTACAAGACTGGCAGCAAACTGGCCCTCAACAAACTAAGCCTCAATCTCCATGAAAACCAGGTAGTCTCCTTCTTGGGACACAACGGCGCTGGCAAGACCACGACCATGTGAGAGGGACACGTTTTTGTGTGCTTGTTCATGACTTGTTCATGTGTGTGATGATAAAAGTCAACACTGAAGATCAGTGTTTAACTGAAATACTGTTATATTTTAAAAAAAAGAACGGTAATGTCATCCAACTTTTCATATGATAATCCTGGGTTTTTATTCTACAGATATTGCACTATGTCGACTTACCTCTATGCACAGTTTTGGTTCTGAAACCGTACTCCTAGATAGGGGTAGGACTCTATTCTTCCCTGGAATTGCCCAGAGTGTGAGGCGCCGGGCGGGTGTCTGAATACTCAGATGTGCCGGTTTACCCCGGTGGACGAGAGGGTCACCTACAGGTTGTTTTTGGTGGGGGGGGGGCTGCGCTTTGTCACCATTCCTTTTAGTGATATTCATTGACAGGATATTTAGGCGTTGTCATGGTCAGAAGAGATTGCGGTCCGGTGGACTGGGGATGTCATCGCTGCTTTTTGCAGATGATGTGGTCTTGATTGCCTCATTGGTCTGTGACCTTCAGCACTCGCTGAAACAGTTCGCAGACAAGTGTGAAGGCTGGGATGAGGATTAGTACCTCTATATTTGAGGCCATAGTTCTCAACAGGAAACCGATAGAGTGTCTAATCCGGGTAGGGAATGAGTCCTTACCCCAAGTTAAAGGAATATTTCACCGCTGGAAAGCTGAATATATATTTAAATTGGGTCACTTATGTAGTAGAAATGTGAAAATTAAAAAAAAAATGGTGCCTTCTAGGCCGAGAAAAGCCAGAAAATGTGTTTTGGCTCATATGGATGAAAGACACCAAATCCCAGAATGCACCTGCTTTGCTGCTTTATGAGTCCACTCCCAAGTCACGCCTACCATTTACAGACAGAAAGAGGCATTCAACTCAACTCAAGTGTGTTTTATTGTCATTTCAACCATATACACGAAATAGCGTTTCATCGTGACTCAAGTGGTGTTACACATTTAAAATATATAAAAACGACATTATATAAAAACAACATATGAAACAGGCTACATTTAGTGCACACACACATTATAGGCTCCGTAAAGTTCAGCTAACGCATACTAGCATTAGCGCTTGGTGGGCTGTAAACACCGAGTATAAACACAGCCGTGAATTAGCGTTGAATGTAGAATGGTCGGCATTTAACAGTCAAACTCCATCAGCAGTTAAATGGATACAAATCACCACATTTCTGCACCACTCCGTGTTAACACAGTAGGGCTGCAGCTATCAATTCTTTTTGTAATCGATTAATCTAGCACTTTATCGATCGATTAATCGGATACATTTGTTTTGCGTTTTTAAACAACCAAAACAAATAATGCATAACGAAAATGATGTGGCTGTAAAATGATCAAGCATTTGGCTTTTATTTCTCAAAAGAACAGAGGTATTTATTCCAACTCCAACATTTGGCAATTTCATTTAATTAAGTTTCATGCTGTAATCTAGCCCTGACATCAAAGTAAATTAATCTGTTTTATGTAGATTTCTACACCTGCAGCATTTACCATTAGGCTACTAACAAATAATATATAATTTCTGGGGTGAGCCTATTTGCTATGGTAACCTAGCAACCTGAGTGTGTGTGTGTGTGTTTGTGTGTGCACGCGTGCCGTGTGTGAGGAAGAGTGAGAGAGACGAGGCTGCATGCGTGTGTGTGTGTGTGTGTGTGTGTCAAGGGGTTCTTTTTTTTAGGCTATACTCTCTTGCAATTGAACATGAATAAGTTTACTACTTAAAAACATCAAAGCTAAACATCATATCTAGTCAAACCGCATCACGACATCGCTACAAATACAGTATGCAATTAAAATCAGCGGCTGCTTAGGCTACGTTACCTTGTTTCAGCGACGCTTGGTGAAACAGTGTGGAGTGGATGTTTTCGGTTCAGATGCTGAATCATTGAAGTCGTACTGCTGTGGTATGCCAGGTCTACTTAATGTTGCACCTTGTTCTCTTCCTTTTTAGTATATAATGAGCCCAAACTTTAGACATTCTCTGCCGTTTATGGACATCTTTACTCTCCGCCATCGCGCCAACTAAATTCAAAACGTATCACACGCTAGTGGTGTGCTTCCTGAACAACAGTCCGTGTGGAAGAATCAGATCCCTGCGGGTATAGTGCGCGTCATAGGAATTTAACGAGGCTTCGAGGCAGAGTTTTTGCCTCGAGGAATTTTTGTAATCGAGTTACTCTCGATTACAAAAATTCCTCGAGGCAAAAACTCTGCTCAATCGTTTCAGCCCTATAACACAGCCCACCTCTTTTACCAGGCGACAGAGCATCCCTAGCTCGGAGGGCTAGCAGGCCTGGTAGCTGGACAGTCTGGAACACTGTTGTTCAGCCATGTTTCCACAACAGTGTACCGGCACCGGGACTATCCAGCTACCAGGCTGCTCTCGCTGGCTCGTGGAGGTGGGCTGTGTTAACACGGACTGGTGCAGAAATGGGGTGCTTATCCAACTACCAGGCCTGCTAGCCCTCTGAGCTATGGATGCTCTGTCACGGAAATGCCCACTCACCATAGACACAAGTAGTAAAGACCTATCAGGCAGGATATCATACGATAAGGAGTAGGAAAATAGCCTTTTGTTGTGGTGTACACACCGGCTACATTGATGAAAGCTTTTTCCCGCGCCTAACCAATTAATTGCTCTCTCTCAATGAATATTCACTAATTATAGGGGGAGACATGAATGTGGTACTAGATTTAAATCAGGATAGATCAGGGGTCAACCACACGAAAAAAAACACGTTCAATGCAGTTGTGGAATCCCACCATTTTACAGATATGGAGGATGCACAATCCTACTAGCAAGGACACCTTTTTTTCACACGTCACCTCAGCCTTTCCTGCATTGATTATATTTTTTGCTCCAGTGAACTTGGGGCAATGTTCCACACGATAGCAATGGAACCAGCAATCCTGTCTGATCACAATGCGCTGATAACCACATTCCATTGCAATTTAATAATTCCCTTCTTCAAAACACAGATTTTGATACAGAGTTTAGAACCAGGCTGACGGAATTTATATCAATCAATACTGACTCAGTTTCGGACCTGGCATACATCTGGCAAGCCACTAACGGATTTATTAGAGATTTCACATATTCCTTTGCAGCAAATTTGAAGAAAAAGAGAGAGGCAAGGATTGCGGAGTTGGAAGAACGTTGTAAATCGTTAGAGCAGTCTCTGAAGATGTTCTTTTCTAAATCTACACATACTCTTTTAGTCACAACTCGAGCAGAGCTAAATGACTTGCTAAAAAAGGAGACCTGAATTCATAATGCACAGAGTAAAGCAAAATTACTATTTTAATGGTTGTAAACCAAGCAAAGTGCTAGCTCTGAAATTAAAACAAAGCGAGTCCAGAGCTGCTATCAATAGCATCCGCACGGACCGAGGTATCTCAACGAATCCATACCACTGCCACTTTCTAATCCTTTTATTCAAAGTTGTATGAATCCTCTTGCAATCCAGATCCGACACAGTGCCAAAAGTTCCTGAAAGAGCTAAACCTGCCTCTTCTTGACCCAGAGGAGGCAGAAGAACTGGGTCAACCTATTACATTAGAGGAACTCAAATCAGCATTAGAAACATACTTTAAGAAAGGGAAAACACTGGGGTTGGATGGAATTCCATCAAAACTTTTTCTACAGTACTTTGACACACTAGGACCTATCATTTTACAAACTTTAACCTCGGCCATAGAGAGGGGCACCTTTCATCAACAAACCAACACTGCACAAATTTCGGTCATACACAAAAAGGGCAAAGATCCTACGGAGTGCTCAAACTACAGGCCCATCAGCCTCATTGGGACGGATATTAAGCTTTATTCCAAAGTCTTGGCACTACGCCTAGAATGCTTCATTGAGAAGCTAGTCCACCCCGACCAATCAGGGTTTATATCAAAGCGTCAAGCTGCAGACAATATACGCAGATTACTCCATGTAATAGAAGAAGCCAAAAACCTTCCAACAACAGCAGCAGTCACTGGACTCGGAAAAGGCTTTTGACTGCCTAGAGTGGAACTACTTGTGGCAAGTAATGGAGAGTCTTGGTTTGGGAGCCAAATTCATTGACATGGTACGTACTTTATATGCGAATCCCACAGCCATAGTCTCAACCAATGGCCTGTGTTCACAGCCATTCCCCAGGCTCGCGACAGGGATGCCCACTCTCCCCCATGCTATTTGCGATCTCTCTTGACCCATTAGCCCAGGCCAGAAGGCAAAATTAAATATGTATATGTCCAGATTAAATCCAATAACAACTCAATATTGTTATTTGCAGATGATATTTTGCTGTACATATCTGGCCTTGAGGACTCTGTTCCAAAACTTATTAAGATCTTTAACAAATTTGGCTCAATCTCCGGCTATAAAATCAATTGGAATAAATCTAATCTTCTTCTATTGAACAACAGACAGGTGACATCAGCTATTAGTGATACAATACCAACCCAAAGCAAAATTACATATTTGGGCATCACCATTCACACATCGCTACAGCGAGTTGTTCACTATGAAACTATACTAAGTAGTTTTCAAAGGGATCTGGCCAATTGGACTGCCGGCATCGCTACGTTCCAGGATTGCTGTTGTTAAAATGAACATAGTTCCTCGTGTGAATTTCTTAAGTACAATGATCCCCTTACCCCCACCAATACATTTCTGTAACAAACTTTATATCGTAATCCTGCAGTATATTTGGAATAATAAACATCCTAGGCTAAAATACTCTACCCTGCAACGTACCACAAACACGGGAGGCCTGGCCCTCCCCAACCTTAAAGTGTACCACAGAGCCTTTCAGCTACGGGCCCTCAGAGTGTGGATAGACACCTCATCTACAGTTCCATGGAGAGAAATAGAGCAAAACCTTTCGTTAAGGCAGGACCAAACCATTTCATGCAGATACAGGGGGGTGGTCGGTCAATATGGATGTTTACTTTTTGGTCAATGGGGATATTAAACTTTTACTGCCAAAAACAAGTACAACAAACAAATAGATCATTCATTTTATTATTATATTTCAAATATATATACTGAATGATGATGGTTTAATAATTTTATATCAGTTTTTACCTATTTTTTGGGGTCCCTGTCAGTCATGGGCCCTTGGAATTGTCCTAACTTTTCCCCCCTATACGGCGCCCCTGTGTGTGACCACTGCAACTGTGCTTTGTGCACTGAAAAAAATGTTGAGTGTTATTTACTTGGGAAAACCTAGGAAAGTTTTTGCACTTAGAAATTGTAAGTAAATTCTACAAGGGCGATCATCAAGTAAACTTTACTTGCAGATATAAGTTTATTTTACTAGCAAACCTAAGGTAATTTACTGATGTTTATTAATATGGTTATTGAGTTTTACTCTCTCATTCTTTGTAACTTTTACTTAAACTCTGACTGCTTCAAACTGAAAAATCTCACCTAAAACCAATGGCTTTTCAAGGTAATTTTTAAATACTTTTTCTAACTTATTTATGGACTATATTTAAGTAACATTTACACAACATTTTACATACTTTTTCTGAAGTTTAAATTGCCTAAATTTGTTCTTAATGTTTTTGTTTATTGAAACAATGACTTAAAAAAAAAATGAGACAACTGTTTAATTTAACAACCCATTTATTTTTAAGTAAAAAAATATTTTTTTCAATCAAACATTTTCCGGCAAGTTTGCATGGCAAAACAACAAAGTATAGTTCACCCTAAGATGAATTTTGTTATTATCAGGGTTCATACGCATTTTAACCAATACTTTTCCATGACTTTTTGGCAGATTTGCATGACTATGTGTTCCTGAAAATGTCGGTCGACATTATACAATAAGAATGCAAATCTGTGTTAAAGTTTACCCTCCGAGGTATAACCATAAAATGAATGACGTGGTTCATAGTGGGATTTATAATATCGCTCCCTGAATACAACGCTGAGGTTAAGACGACGTGAAAATACATTTATTAATCACATATTATTCTGTGTTAAAACAAATTCCATGACTTTTCCAAAAGTTTCTGGATCTTTATATTTCCAAAACCTTTGCAGGCCTGGAATTTGCATTTTTCAAATTCCATAACTTTTTCAGGTTTTTTCAAAACTTATGAACCCTGTATTATTTACTCACCCCTTTGTCAATAGGAGTGTTCTTCTGCCAGTTTGAGAGATGTTTTTATCCACTAAACTGCAGTGAGCGGTATCTTAACTTCAAACGTCCAAAAAGACAATAAAGGTAATCCAAGTGTCCTGTAGCTCACACATGCCAAGACGTTTGTAAAAAACATTACAAACTGCTCTTCCCATGCGTGCTCCTTCCAACGCCGCACACAAACTTAAACACTACTAACTTCCAGCCAGCCCATCCGTGTTCATGCAGCACCACAGAGGAAGCAAAGCAGAGCACAGCCAAACACAATTTTGTTTTGTTTTTTAAAACATCTAGGAATGTGTAAGCTGCAGGACACCTGGATTACTTCAGATGAGCAGTATGGAGACATTTATTTGATTCTTGACATATTTTTTGGATGTTTGAAGCCAAGTTGCCGTTCAATGCAGTTTTCTGAGAAAAAAAACATCTCTGCAAACTCCCAGAAGAGCATGAATGTTGACAAAACTTCAGTCCCATCGGCATCGGGGTGAGTAGATGACAGAAATTTCATTTTAGGGTGGCTAAAATGGGTTTGAGGTAGCTTGTTAAAAAGGCACAAGAATACGTTCAGTAACTGTTTGCATAGAGAATACGTAGCCTATCTTTCGGATAGGCTTTTTAACCTTAAACTCTCGAAAAAATTTGACATGCTTAAGGAACCTTCAGTGCATCTTAAAAGACATGCTTATTATTGGTTCAACCTTAAAACGTTTAATTTTAAAGAACAGTGTTTTGCCCTGAGGTTCTAAACATCCATTTCTGTATCATGAGTAATATCCTACAAAAAGCAGCGCATCTTGAAACTAAAAAGTGCGATATTTCGCCCTTCGCTCTTTTCATGCCCACACTCACATCTGTTGAAAATGACCATTGAAAATGGCCCCACGACCCACTAGTTGAGAACCTCTGGTTTAACTTGAAAATGCTGATCTAACTTCTTTTCTTTTGTCCCCAAAACTTAGCCACTACATGGTCACATGTTTGATACAGTGCAACAAGTTAAAATAAAAATTACATAATTAAAACAAGAGAAAAATAGGAAAATAGACAAATAGCTACATAAACAACTGTGCCGTATTTTTCTTTTAGCGCCCTCTTTGAAAGGACAACTCATGGGTCAAACGTGCACTCAAGCTATAAGCTTGTTTCGCAGAGTCAGGATTTTCGGGGACAGCTTAAGGACATCAAGCTCTAGAAGAAGCTTTTGAAAAACTTCAAAAGTTTACTTCGTTTTTGGGGGGTAACTCAGGTTCATGGCATATATGATGCCCATGAGCAGGAGACAAGCCTTTGCAACACTTCCACAGTTGTCAAGTACCTCAGTCCCTTCAATAATAATCGACACATCAGTTTCGGATGCACCTTCATCTTCTTCACTTGTGTGGAAGACACAGATCTTCAGGACTTGCTCAGCCTGGTCCTCTTGAGCTTCCTCTCTGCTGATATCCTGTAAAATATATGTGAATCCATGTTCAGGTGCATAGTACAGCTTAATTTTTTATTCAAGTTAGAGACTAGTGTCAAAAATATCAATATTTCAATATCTATCGATCCTAAACATTTGAAATAATTTCACTAAGTTTAGGAGAAAAGAAATTTAGTCTATCATACAAAAAGGAGGAGACTGCCAACTGAGGAGGAAAGGGGTAGCAGGGAACTAGAGAGTGCATCCTATATGATGAGGATGTTGTTATTTGTCTCTTTTGTGTATGCATTTGTGTTGTTAGGGTCTGGAAACATATAAGCTTTACTTATTCCAACCCCTTTTCAAACTCTTGTAGTACTGTCTGCTGCGGAATTCAGTGTGAAATACATTTTTCTGATTCTGTTCCACAGTACCAATAACAGCTGAAGTTTGCACTCGCTTTTACACAAATCTGTAGTAAATGAGGCCTTATGGACCTTATGAACAACTCTAGGGATTCCTGAACTTTGGTAACACTGAATAATACAGATGTGCATGTAAAATAAAAAGTTGCGAACCACAAAGTGAGCCAAAAATTATAACTTAAGTATTGTGACTTTTTATCTCATTGTTATTTCCATGGGGATTTATTTTCATCATTTGTTTTCCATTGGCAGACATGGGCTCCCATATGCATTACATTTGTTTGTTAAAAAAAGAAATATGAACCCTTTTTGAAAATCAAATTTAGAGAATATTTGGGGGAAAAAATAATTTGTTCAAAGGGGCCAATAAAAACTCCATTTTAAAAAATTGGAATTTTCTGATAATTATTTGATGGTTCAAGCAAGTTGTATTTAAAGGGGAAGTGAATAAGCATTCAATATAATGTACTCAAGTGAACTTTGTGATCTGAAAATGTTTGAATTTACCTTGTAGTCCTTAATGAGTTCCCCTGAAGACTCCCCCAGGAATTCCATCAGGGCGCGAATAATGCCCTCCCGTCTCGCTTCAACGTGTCGCTGTTTTAACAGACAGAAGATACTATATGAATTCACTAATCTATACATCAATCGTCAATAGAAGCAACATCAAAATTCATACAAAACTTTGATATCCTGGATCTACATTGGTTGGTCCTCTGAGTGCATTACTCTGAACTGCTGTAGGTTAATCCACTTCAAAGTAACTGTATGCATTAGAAACTTTAACTCAGCCTTTCCCAAACTATGGGTCGGGACCCAAAGTGGGCCGCCGACCGATTTTGCTTCGGTTGCCAGTTAGAGTGAAATGTCAATTTTGTGAATTTATTTTCCAAATTAAAATAGAGAGCATGATTTTTCACTGTCTGTTCAGCTCAGGTGCATCTCTCTCTACGTCTATTTTTTGCCCTCTCTCCATTTCTCACACTGACAAACCCTTTTTGTTCTCACTGTTCTGTAAACAATTAAATATGAACAATTTCAATAAATAAACTTTTTTTTTCCTCCAAAAAAAGAAGTTATTTTCATTGAGGCTGGGCCAGTAAGACAATTTTTTTTATGTTGAACACTGGTGTGCACACGCACACACACACACACACCAACTGTCTGTAATCGGTCTTGAGCCGAAAAAGTTTGGGAACCCCTGCTTTACCTGGCTGAGTGAATCCAGAAGTGGTCGTATTTTGGTCCCAGCTACTCCACCTTTTTTGCTGAATACCTCCTGCATTTTTGGAGTGTAGAAGTCCAGCTTAGTGAGAAAAGTTCTTTCCAAGGGAACCGTTGTGATTCTTTTGAATTCCTCCTTGATCTGAAAAAAGGAGGTACGATTATGCTATTTACTTTTTAACAAACACTATTTCTTAATGGATTTATAAATACAACACACAGACACTTGTTTTACCTGAGCTTCAGAGAAAAGAGCAGGCCATCTCTCCCGGAAATCTTTGATGGCGGGGCACTGCTTTACAACTTCCTGTCTTCGGAAGGAGAAAGATCTTTCCATTTTCTCAGATATTATGCGGTCATTGTTTTTCTTCTTAACTTCTTGCAGCATGTCTACCCTCTCCTTATCTAAAGTGGCTTCTGTGTCCCCAATTGGCAGTGGAGGCAGGTAGTTTACCTCTGCTTTCTTGGGCTTTTTGATGCCTTTGCTTGAGCCATTCTCATTTGACCTCTGTCTTTTCAGCGAGTTCACTTCCAGCTCTGGACAGGGAAGTTGACGGCCTCTCAATTTTGCACGGTAATTCCCCATTTTCCATTTCATCCTCTGCTGCCACCCATAAAGGCCATTAAAAGACCCTGGTTCCCTGAGACATGGGAACTTTTCGATTAAGGCTTCGACCACTGTCAAAATTTGAATCCCTGTGGGGTATGCCGTGTAACCAAAAACCACCTCTGCAAGCTTCTCCAGTATGCTGCTTGTCAAACTTGGGTGGTTGAGCAGGGCACCATCCTTTAGGAATGCTTGGTTTCCAGCCAGCAAATGTTGTTCTACATCAAAGGAAAACGTCGGTATTTCAAATCTGGCCGGCCATGGTTGATAGCGTCGGGAAGTTCTGCTTTCATCAGAGGAGGAGAGAATGATGGTGTCTGATGATGATGAGTGGGTGGAGATAGTATCAGAGGATTCTTGTGGTGGAGGCGAGTCAACCTCTATTTCTTCCACGGAACTGAGAGTGAGGACAAGTGGTTTTACTGGCACAACTTTTAATGTTGCATGATCCTCCACATCTCCAATGTGGGTTAGAGTGAAAAACTGTCCATTGAAATCCATGTCCTGATAATGCACAGAAAATTCCCCAGGAATATCAAAAGAATCTCTGATAGCACAAATAAGGTCTGTGAGGCTGCTTGGTATGCCTGCAGGTAGAATGAGTTTGCGAATATTGTCATCTCCAAAAATGATGCGGAGCTTTGCTGGGGTGCCCATCCTGACAGAAAAAGCTGCATCATAAACACAAAAATTGTTAATCTTTACAGACATTCATTCTAATGTGAAGTTTCAACTATATACAGTGTGCTGATGTTAGCCTTACTCATTATAACATCATTATCTGCAGTTTTTCAGTTAAGTCCAGAAATGCTGGTTGTTACAAATATGATTAGAGGTGATGAATAATCTGTGCAGCATCTAAGGCTGTCGACTAGAAAACCCCTATGAATGCATCTGTGGATGGAGACAGGATTGGGGTGTTTAATGTCCAGACAAAAATAAAGCTTGAACTTCAACAAACATCCCGCATTTGTGTCCACTAATAAGGGAGGCAAATGTGGTGCTTCAAGGTTACCAGACGTCTTCCTGCCAGAGTGTATGCCGCCAAAGGATAAAAATCTGGAAGATCCTTTTGCTCAATTACTTGCTCATTGCTTGTGTTCTCCAACTCAAAACTTCGAAGGTGCTCATTGTACCATGCCATTTTTAGTCTGATGACAAACACTGGTTTGTTATGAACTACCATAATTTGTAGCACCTCTGCAAAGTCTGGCAACCCAGCAGTAGAACCATGGCACACCACCATTCCAGCAGCATAGATTGTCCCTGAACAGTTCACAGAGTTGGCAATATGTACTCTAGTGACACCTGGAAATCTGCACTTCAATGAGTCTTTAATGCCATCCTTCAGAACATCCAAAGACACCTCTGTTGTTTTTGTAACCAAGAGTGATGGTTTGACTGCATTCGATTCGTGGAGATGGTTTGCTATCATGAGCTGATGCTTGTTTGCAAGAGAAAGCAAGATATTCTTGAAACATCCTGTGTGTCTGACAACTCTCTTGAAGAAGCTGTGTTTCGCTTCGAATCTCATGGTCCACAGAGCAGCTACAGGACCAAATTCTCGGATAAGCTGGGGATAGTGCTCAAGAAAATGGTGCTTAGGGATTAACTTCTGTTAAGGAAAAGCTTCAAGAAGTCTGCTGCGATGTTCAGATATTAAACTGTCAAGATAGCAAATGCTTTCCTCTGTATGGCTTGGTGACATTACAAGCTCCACAATGCTTTTCAAAGTCATTAGCATCTGCCATGCAGGCTCATCGTCAGGTACTTTCAAACCTATCATCAGAGGCAGCAGACGTAGCAGGCACCAATTTTCATGAGCATTGCCTCCCACCGATTTACGGTTTGAAAAGTTGCTGGGAACAAGATGAGGGCGATTTGTCTTATCACTCCACTTGTAAGGGAACTGATGGATGACATCATTTAGTTCAATGAGAGAAAAATACTTCTTCTTGATGAGGACATCAAAAGACAACGCCAATTCCAATGGAATGATGCCTTCAAGAAGGTCATGTAAAACATCTGGAGGGTACCCAGATGTAACATGAAAGTGCTCAAGCTTTTCAGACAGTGCACACTGTTTTTTCACACCATAGCACGGGGAATTATTCAGACTGGACAAAGCAGTCTGAACATGTACTGCATTTTGCTCCTCAGTTCTCCGTTGAAAATAATCAGATCTCACCTCTCTTGACTGATACTCAGACCGCTCAGCAAGACAAAAACAGCAAGCATAAGAACCAGAAAAGCTTTCAACAAAGCCCGCAACCGAGTGAGCTCCTAGGTTGTCTGATACCACACACACAACAGTTCCTTTGACAACTTTTCCCAGAGCTGGAACAAATAAGCCATCTCTTTCTAAAGTCCTCAGATCCATTAGCAATGGCTCTAACACTTTCTGGTATCCAAATGTCTTGGTGTCCACTGCCTTACACAAAACAGCCAAATTAATGGATGTTAATGCTGATTGAGACTGTGCTGGAATGTTTCCCAAGATCCAATACACAGCTGTCACTTTGTGTTTTTTCCTTGAAGTTCCCAAAGGATTGCACACCTCAAAGTAGGGATGCACCGATCCACATTTTTTCACTTCCGATCCGATCCCGATACCTGAATTTGGATATTGGCCGATACCGATACTATTCCGATACCAGAGCTGTGTTTGCTTTAATATTATTATTATCATTATTGTTGATTTTATATGATGCTGAAATAAACTCCTCTCAACGGGCAAGTATGATATGGACGTACGTATGCATGTATGTCCCAAAAGGAAACTTGAGGTAAGTATAAGGTCAGAAAAGGAAGTCAGAAAAACAGGAAAAATCTCATTCTGAAAACAGATATGCAACTGTTAGGGTTTCAAATTGATTGTCATGTCAATATTTATTACATTCCCAAAATGTCAAATACTTGAGTCTTGAAATATAAGAAAAGTGCAAGTGTAAAAATCTCTCACACACACACACACACACACACACACAATCAATCAATAAAACAGTGTGTGAACAGCGCAAATCAAGCACACTGGCTCTTGTAGCATCAACAAATCAACATTTTAAAATGTCAAATATCTGAAATACAAGAAAAGTGCAATAACTGTAAACATCTTACACACACACTTAGTTACACACACACACACACATACACACACCTCTGTTTTCACGGCTGCGCAGCGGCTGCTCTGAAACAGCGGCCGTCGGGACACGATCCGCGGTCTCTGGGGGACGCAACAACGGGGAAATGAAACGCCAAAAGCCAGCGACAAACCCGGGACAGACGATTGTGAAAGTCCTGTTTTGTTTTTGCATGTTGCTGTCTTGCTCTGCGGTGTTTCCACTGTGAAGTATTTCCAAATAGCGGACACACAGGATAGCACTGAGCTAGCCACAATGCTGCTCATGCTACAATCCTGCTAGCTGGCTGCAATCTGCGGAATGGACTTCCTGAGCGGGGACGTGTCTCATAACTCTGTGTCTCATTGAGCCGCGCCTCCGTTCAGGAAATGTACTCCACAGTTTAAAGCCAGCCAGCCAACCAGCAAACCAGCCAGCAGGAATCACTTTTGGAGCCATTTCAGCAGACAACGTTAAAGTGCAGACATGGCTCTTGGTATCGGAAATCTCCGCAGGTTGGATCGGGAAAATCCGATACCTGAATTTCGCTGGTATCGGTCCCGATACCGATACTGGATCGGATCGGCCCCATCCCTACCTCAAAGTCATCAATGTAAAGGATAAGACTAAGTCTGTCCTCTTCAGAGAAAAAAATCATTCTTCTGGAAGTTGGATCCATCATGAAAAGATTGGTACTGTAAGGCTTTTGCCGAATTTCCATCAGTATCCAATAGTTTTTCTTGATTGCGTTTGTTGTTCAGAACCTGTGATAGAGATTGCAATATTGGCACATACTGGAATGTTTTGCCCTCTTTTTTATCGAGTACATACTCCTTTGGTTCAACAACTGAAAATGTTTCCTTTATGAATTCTCTTCTCTTGTAGGATGTTGAAAAGGGACCATTGCTTGCCAAAGCTGAGCTGATTGGGTGTGACTTGCTGAGAATTTTAACCAAATCAGAGATTACAGCTGTGTCCAACTCACAGCTATGGGTCCTTAAAGTGGACTCGATCAACTCTCTTATAACAGGAACTGATGCTGTGCATGATATGAATTGAAGCTCATCCACAATTTCATCAATGCACTTGTTTGACACATTAAAGGTGCTCTCTAACTTAAGAAAAAGACTGCCAAACTTCTCCTTAATGATCTGAGATAGATCCTTGTCTTCCTCAATCAAAGGTTCAGGATCCTCCTCCTCAGTGTCAAACAATGGCTCATCCTGAGCAACAACTGGATCTGAGTATTTTTTCAATACTTCATCTTTAAAGTCTTCAAGGCCATGTGGAGAATGTTTCCTATGTCTGTGCGAGGCGAAGGTTGAATATATGTTTGAGCTGAAGGTGCAGTTTTTGAACACACATGCAACTACTTCAAATCTCCTCAAATGGCTTCCAAGATGTTCAAAATATTGCCTCTCTGAATCAAAACAAGCAGAACTGCACAGGACACAACTAAAAGATAGGATCTCTTTTGATGTCACTGCCTCGGGGTGCTGCCTGGATAAATGAATATTAAGGGCATTGAACGTCTTAAATGAACAAGGGCAATCCTTATAAAGGCAAGGCACTGTCTGTCCACGGCTAACCATTCCATGTCTTAGTCTGTAGTGTTTCAACAGTTCTGTCCGTGTGTCAGCTTCGAATCTACATGTTTTACAAGGCCATTTCATCTTTTTTTTTATCTGAAATAAATCAAACCTCACTGAACTACATTTTCATATCAGTATAAAAGTCAACTTAAAACTAAGAAAGAGAGGTACCTAGGATTTTAGATGTACCTTACATTAGCCGTTCAAATCAAATACTGTAGCAGGAGAACTTTTCCAGTGGAGTCTGTAAAATACAAAGAAGTCTATTAATGCGTCATACTCAAAGTTACTTTAATGCCAGGGATAATGGAGAAGCAGCATTTCTTGGGCTATATTCATATCACTAGAATGGATAGAACATCAGCTTGTCCTTTCAACTTTTGTATACATTACATTTGCGGCGCAACATAACTTCATAATTAAAAATATATTCTGCTTCATTTTAATTTGGTTAATTGTATGTATATTCCGGGATGATGGTAAACCTCTTACAACTTATGAAGTGCAAAACACTACACAATTTTTTTTTACCTGAATAGCCAGATGGCTTTGCTTGTGACACAGCTTGCTGTAGTTGCTGCTTGAGAGGGCACTGCCAAATGTAGAAAGTTGATGCTTTGGGCTTAAGGACAAAAACACAAAGACAAGACAAATTAATACATTAAAACTACAGAATACTACAAGAAATACTACATTAAAACTACAGAATCATGTAACCAAAATTAACTATACCACTGTCAAACCAATGTATTTTTGATAATGCTATTTTTGAATATGCTGTCAAAATATTTGAAAATATCACTCTGATCTGAAAAGTTACACATCTTTCATACAGAATCAAAACCATTTCTACATATGTTAAATCTTGTGGAAGCAAATTATCACAGCAAATGTTTTTGGATAGATCGTTTTAATTTTTTCAAATTCCCACAAATTAATCTGAATTTCAGATACTTAAGGCTAATCAGTAGCTATATAACACAAAAAGATGGTAAATGCATAATTTCAACAAGTGGTGGTTCTTTTTAGTTGAAATATGACACAAAGTATTTTCATATATGGAATATAAATATACAGCCACAGTAAGAATCAAATCTGAAATTCCAATAAATTAAATCATATTTAACATGATAAACTGACATTTTGTGGGAATGAACATCTCTCCCGTCCTCTGTTTGCTCTGCAGATGCATAGACTGTCTCAGCAACTTTTCAAACCGTATTTTGGATTTAAAAAGTAACAAAAACGATAGCTTCTCTTTAGCTTATATATAATAATTAGCATCAGGGTTTTGGTGAGGTCTGGCAGAGGCTGCTGTGAAGCTCGCGGCCTCGCCAAGCCGACCTAGAGACGCTGCGGATATTTGAAACTTTTTTTCTCCTTTCCCCGCTCCTATGTGTAGCGGTTGTGTAGGCTACTCTGTCATTGCCTTGTGTTAATTATGCGAAGGAAACTCTCATCATTTTGGCAAACCCGCCATTTAATCACAGCATCTAGCTGTGAATAAATGATATATATCTATATCATACAGTCAGTCCCGGTTTACTTACACACACACACACGTCTTACTGCAAGTGCAAAATAAAATGAGGTTAGCTAGCAACACGTGTCGCACTGGCCACATTATATAAGTAAAGAAAACCACCGTCAACTTTACATTAAAAGAACGTGCTCGACCGTTCGGGAGCTATACGTTTCCTAAACAAAATAAACCACTCGTTTTGTATAAGGATGGTGGAGCTCATAACTTGCGCACTTACCAAGGGGACAGCAAGGTCTGACTGCTGTACCCCTGGGGTGCACGACCCAAGTCCACAGGTACGTTGCCTTTAGTGACCATGGTAAAATTAAGCTACAGTGATACGTGATGTGTGATAATGGCAAGTGGGGTCATATTATATTTTAACTCCGTTACATATGCAGGAAAAACTCTGAATGACTTACCTTTAAGATGATTTAGCTGCTCCTGCCTCCATTAAACAAGACCGCTGTCGTCGTCTTCTTGTGTTTTGGCGGACAACGAAGCGCATGCGTCCTGTATGCGCGTCACAAGGCGCATGCGCGGATTCAAAACTTACTTGGCATTTCTAAGTTCATGTGCAATGACTATGAAACCTTTGAATATTATGTGAAAATACATAATAAAACTTACTCTTCCCACACAGTTTATTTATTACATGAATGGCATATATAGTTTTACTTGAATAATTCCAGTTCTCACTGATACTTACAATTAGAAAATAAATATTGTGACAGTTAACCTAATAAATATTACTACACCACAAAATATTTTTTTTCAGTGTGTGCATGACACAAAAATAAAGAAATTCAATCAATCATAATAAACAAATATTCCAAAAAGTAAAAAAAAAAAGTCTTTTTCTGGGGTGCCCTAATAACTCACCTGATTGAGCCTGCGCCCAGGCTCAGTCCTTACCGCAGTGACTCACATTTGAGTCTGACCTGTGGCCCTTTGCTGCATGTCATCCCCCTCTGTCTCCCCTCTTTCCTGTTTTCAACTGTCCTATCGAATAAAGGACATAAAAGCCTAAAAAATTATCTTTAAAAAACTTCTTATTCCACCTACGTCTTTATCATCCCATGTTTAGTCTGCTGTAGCTACACCAGAAGCATTAAAAAGGCATTTGTCAGCCTTTTCTGAATATAGAAAACAACTTTTAGATTAGTTTTTTAAAATGAACAGTTATATTTTAATAAAGTTAAAGGGATACTTCACCGATTTAGCATTCAGCTTTGTATCAGTAGAAACCCGGTAGTATTTCTGAATGACCGTGCGTCCCTCCCTCATATCCCCCTGAGACAGGAGATATCTGCATTGGGGGGTCCGGAAAAAATCTTCCGATGACGTAAAATGATGATTTTTGCGTCATCGGAAGATTTTTTGGCCAGAGCAAAAGACTACAACCAGTAGTAGGACCTACTTCCGCATGTTTTAAACCCGCCCATCGCCCGAAGCGAGCCGATCTCGGCCGGAAAAAAACGAAATGTCAGCCATCTTGAATCCTCACTAAACAGGGCTCTGCTCTATTTTCTCAGCAGCAAACTTTTACAACAATTATGTGCATTCAAACTACCGCACGTGTACCACCGGGATACATCGCTACAGAGCAGAGAATATGCAGGAAACGTTATTACAGACGAAATAATCGGCCCACTACGAGAGCTTCTTTTGCCACGGAGACCAGCACGGAGACCAGCGTACCCCGAGCCAGGGAGGGGACATCCTCGTCGGCGGCTAGGTGGGAAGCTAACGCTAGCCGGGGAAAAGGCACATCCAGAGCGAGCTAACGCTAGCCTGCCACCTGTCCCATCAATCCTGCTTGCAAGTGTCCGTTCATTTAACAACAAACTGGACTACATCCAACTTCAACGATGCTCCCAACGCGAGTTCAGAGACTGTTTTTTGCTCAACAGTGAACCGGACTGTCCAGCTACCAGGACTGCTAGCCCTCCGACAATCCGAGCTTCTTTTACTGTCTATGGCTCTCTCTCATGGATGTATTAAGAGAACTTCTCAGCAGCAAACTTTTACAACAATTATGTGCATTCAAACTACCGCACGTGTACCACCGGGATACATCGGTACAGATCGGAGAATATGCAGGAAACGTTATTACAGACGAAATAATCGGCCCACTGCGAGAGCTTCGCCTGCCACGGAGACCAGCACGGGGACCAGCGTACCCCGAGCCAGGGAGGGGACATCCTCGTCGTCGGCTAGGTGGGAAGCTAACGCTAGCCGGGGAAAAGGCACATCCAGAGCGAGCTAACGCTAGCCGGCCACCTGTCCCATCAATCCTGCTTGCAAGTGTCCGTTCATTAAACAACAAACTGGACTACATCCAACTTCAACGATGCTCCCAACGCGAATTCAGAGACTGCTGTGTTTTTTGCTTTCGTGGGAAACATGGCTGAACAACAGTGAACCAGACTGTCCAGCTACCAGGACTGCTAGCCTTCCGACGATCCGAGCTAGAGATGCTCTGTATGAAGGTGAGCTGTGTTAACACGGACTGGTGCAGAAATGTGGTGCTTTGTATCCAACTAACTGCTAACCGCTGGAGTTTGTGACTGTTACATGGCGACCATTCGACATACCACGCTAATTCACGGCTGTGTTTATACTCGGTGTTTACAGCCCACCAAGCCTAATGCTAGTATGCTTAGCTGAACTTTACGGAGCCTATAATGTGTGTGTGTTCACTAAATGTAGCCTGTTTCGTATGTCGTTATTATATAATGTAGTTTTTATATATTTTAAATGTGTAACACCACTTGAGCCACGATGAAACGTTGTTTTGTGTATATGGTTGAAATAACAATAAAACACATTGAGTTGAGTCGAATGCCTCACTGTCTGTCTGTCAAGCGGTAGGCGTGGCTTGGGAGTGGACTCAAAGCAGCGAAGCGAAGTGCATTCTGGGATTTGGTGTCTTTCATCCATATGAGCCAAAAACACATTTTCTGGCTTTTCTCGGCCTAGAAGGCACCAATTAAATTTTTTTTTTCACATTTCTGCTACATAAGTGACCCAATTTAAAGATATATTAGGCTTTCCAGCGGTGAAGTATCCCTTTAAGTAATGGATTAATCATCAATCATCACTAGACTTATTTATGCCAAATACTTTAAATAAGCTGCACCAAATCTAATATAGTGTGGTGTACAATAGAGTGTGGATCGGGCCGCATTTTTCTGTCTGAACCGACAGAGCACTAACCGAACCCGACCCGAGCCCGACCCGAGCCCGTAGAGACATTAATATATTTAAGTCCGAGCCCGACACAAATAAAATACATTTTTTTTAAAATGTTCAATGCCTTATCACGCTGATGTGACTGAGCCCGACCCCAACACAAACATAATTTCTAAATATCTGACCAAACCCAGCCCTGCCCGTCGGGTCCTGTCGGGCTTGAGTCGGGTATCCATCCTCTAGTGTACAACATAGAAATCTTGCTTGAATTGCCTGACTGTTTAACCAATGCTACTTCTACTGACAGTGTACATTGAATTGTCATAGGTCCATCCTGACAGGCTTGTTCCCGCCCACCTCTGGCTCTGCCACCATATATGGTCATGACATCCGTACGGAGATGGAGCGGATTCGTCAGAACCTGGGCATGTGTCCACAGCACAATGTCCTGTTTGACAAGCTGAGTGTGGAGGAGCACCTGTGGTTCTACTCCAGACTTAAAGGCATGGCTGAAGAAGACTTACGCAAGGAGATGGACAAGTCAGTATATCTACTCGTTTAAGTTAGTTTAGTTAATGGAAATACATTCTATGAAGCAACATGCATTCACTTTAGAAAAAAACATTTGCCCCTGTTTTTATCTGAATTAATTATATAATTATCTCAGAAATTGAGTAAAGGTCATGAAATAAAGATTCTGCTCTGTTGTTCTGAATTAATAATATGATAATCCCAGAAATTCTGAGATACATTTTCATGAAGAAAAACTTCAAAATTGCTTTGCTGTGTGTGTCGGTGTGTGTTCAGGATGATTCTTGACCTCGAGTTAACCCACAAGCGCCACAGCTTGGTGCAGACTTTGTCCGGCGGGATGAAAAGGAAGCTGTCTGTGGCCATCGCCTTCATTGGCGGCTCCAGAGCTGTCATCCTGGATGAACCCACAGCAGGGGTGGACCCCTACGCTCGCAGGGCCATCTGGGACCTTATCCTCAAGTACAAACAGGGTGAGAGGCACTTAATACCAGAAGACATCCTTTCATTATGCTCCAACAACTGTTTGGAGTTCAGTTCTAATTGCAGTCCAGGGTAGTTTTAAAAAAAAAGAAAGTTGTGGTACTATTTTACAAGCTAATCTTACAATTAATTGTCCAGTCATCTGGAATTTATCGGAAAAAGCTGTCTTAACCTGAGGTATCTGGTTTAAAAAAACATATACCCCAGTAATACAGGATCTTTTGCACATCAAATGATTCCATGGCAAACTTCTGGTGATGGCATCATGGTGAGCAGACTTTATTATTATCGTGCTCTGTTGCTAATCCTTAAACAAATACTACTTAAATAATCCCCATAGGTGTAAAAACATCACAATTTGAAACTATAGTTGTAATACAAGTTAATATGCTGAGAAAAGACTAAGAAAAACTAAGGACAAATATAAAACAGCTGGAGGACACGCATGTGACATTGCATTCAGATCAGGTGATACTCAAGCCTATAACTCATCCAGGGCTAACCTAAATAGGGGCATCAAAAAAGCCAAGTACAACCACAAGCTAAGGATTGAGGATCACTTCAAGAACAACTCTGACCCCCGACGCATGTGGCAAGGCATCCAGGCCATTACAGATTATAAAGCTACCAACTCCACCCCCCCTGTCACCGACACCTCCTTGCCTGATGAGCTGAACCACTTCTTTGGCCGCTTTGATAGGGACAACAAGGAGGTGGCCATCAAGACAGTGGTCTCTGCAGACCACCAGCCCCTCACACTCTCCACCACCGACATGTGTGTGGCACTGAGCAGGATTAATACACGCAAGGCTGCTGGTCCTGATGGTATCCCCGGACGCATACTCAGGCCTGTGCTGTGCAGTTGACTGAGGTTTGACTGACATATTTAATCTGTCACTAGCCCAGGCAGCTGTCCCCGCGTGCTTTAAAACCACCTCCATCGTGCCTGTGCCAAAACACTTCGCTGCAACAAGCCTTAATGATTTCCATCCAGTTGCACTCACCCCCATCATTATGAAGTGCTTTGAGAGGCTGGTCCTGGCCCATCTCAAGACCTGTTTACCACCCTCACTGGACCCCTTCCAATTCGCTTACCGTCAGAAGAGGAGCACAGAGGATGCCATCTCTACGGCACTTCACTCTGCACTGTCCCACCTTGACAATAGCAACACCTGTGACAATAATGTTCATTGACTTTAGTTCAGCATTCAACACCATCATCCCCTCCAAACTGATCACCAAACTCAATGAACTGGGCATCAATACCTCCCTCTGTAACTGGATTCTGGACTTCCTAACCAACAGACCTCTGTTGGGTTAGATAATCACATCTCCTCAACAATCACCCTGAACACCGGCATACCACAGGGATGTGTGCTGAGCCCTCTCCTTTACTCCCTCTTCACCTACGACTGCACACCTGTACAGGGCTCTAACACCATTTTAAAATTTGCAGACAACACTACGGTGATTGGTCCCATCAGCAACAACAATGAGATGGCCTACAGGTAGGAGGTCCAGCACCTAACATTGTGGTGCACTGACAACAACCTGGCTCTCAACACCAATAAGACCAAAGAGCTCAATGTGGACTTCAGGAAGTCTAAAACTAGCACACACACCCCCATTCTCATCAACAGGACTGAGGTGGAGCGTGTCACCAGCTTCAAGTTTCTAGGTGTCCACATCTCTGAGGACCTCTCTTGGACCCTCAACACCTCTACCCTGATCAAGAAGCATCTCTTCTTTCTGAGGAGACTCAAGAAGGTCCACCTGTCTCATCAGATGCTGGTGAACTTCTACCGCTGCACCATCGACAGCATCCTTACCAACGGTGTCACAGTTTGGTATGGCAACTGCTCTGCCCATGACCGGAAAGCACTGCAGAGTGTGGTGAAAACTGCCCAATGCATCACCGGTTCCTCACTCCCCTCCATCGAGACCATCCAGGGCAAGCGATGCTTACGTAAAGCACGCAGCATCATCAAAGCTTGTTCTCACCCCAACCACAGCTTGTTCACCCCACTACCGTCCGGGAGGCGTCTCAGGTCTCTCCGAAACTGTACTAGCAGGTTCAGAGGAAGCTTCTTTCCTGCGGCTGTCACCCTACTGAACTCTTGCTCCGCATCCCAGTGACAATTTAACCTACTAAGCCCCTGCCTCCCCCCCAAATTCAACGTAACTGTCAAGCACAAAGTAGCTTTAGCCCAGTAAACAATAACTAAATTTATCACAAATGTCAATAAAGTGCTTGAAACACATTATATATATATAGCACCGCACACTATATTATCAACTGCATACATGTTCATTAACAACTGACATAAAATGGCTACTCTCACTACGAAGCTATTCTTCGCCACTCACACACGCACATATTACACTCGGCAAACTCAAAATGTTACTAAAACACACCTTAAACACTCTTGACATGTTAGCAAGTCATCAATTATTAAGTTATCAATAACGTATAATGTACCTGAAAAAGGGGAGAAATAATCAGGAGAGTGATACGGTTGTTTCGTCACTGTTAGTGTAATGAGGAAATAACATACTAACATACACATACTATGAATCTACTAATACCTTTTTTTAACTATTAACTATGGAGCTAGAACAGTGACAGTAACCTGTGGTATTGAAAAAAATAAAAATTGGCATTGAAGCAATAAATATTGGCACTGAAAAATGTTGAACTGAAATATAAAACACAAACATCAAAAAGTTATAATCTCACAATGCTATTATTTTATTTCACTTTGAAATTTGTTTGCATTATGATATGTTTTTCAATGTCAATCTACATTTTTTCTTGATGTCTGTCTTTTTTTCACTGTCAGGAGTTTTACAATGTCACTGGTTTTTAGTTTCAACTTTCTGTCACCGTTGTGGCGTAGAGACGAGGGGCTTGAGGCGAGGGACAAAGAGGGCACGGTTTATGGGTAATTTGTTTATAATTTGCATACTGGCGAGAGACCGCACCCCCACAGGCATCCTCACAGATGTGTTATAACCGCATATCTGCAATGGCTTCCACAGGTTCACCTGGAACCTCCAAATCTCAAGTACCGGTAAGTCTGTTTATCTCTGCCATTTTTTTCGTATAGATGCGGGCTGGTTTAGTGTCAACTTTTAATGTAAGCTGTGCTGTTTTGGCAGAGGTTAGCGGAACAAGCGCTAACACTAGCTAATACCACATCAGCTAGCCCACTTGGGTGTTTAAAGTTATATTAATAGTGCACTGATTTAGTTTTTGTATTTATCTTGTAGGGTGGAGCGCTTGTGCCGTGATGTGTCAGTCTTTAAGAGGATTGGCTGATAGATTCCTCCAACAGTCTGCATTTATTTTGTACCGACTAAATATTTGTACCACGCCTCCAGAGGAACCTTGACACTTTCCCAGACTTCTCCAGGACCCTGTGCAGCTTAAAAATGTTCAATTAATTGTTTTGGATATTTATTATGTATTATGTAAATTTATTTTAAAAAGTGTAATTGTTTTGTGAAATATTCTAAAAGCAACTGCAGAGTCTTTTAACATTACTTGTCAATTATAGGATATACAAGATTTTTCTTGGAGGGGGACCATGACAGAGTGACAGAAGAGTCAGCCAGTGGAGTAATCTTACCACCCATCCATTGCCATCTGGGGCAGCAGCCTATGGCAGAACTTAGGGCAGCCATTAAACCTATGACTCCCTCCGAGGACAATGGCGGATAGCTTTACAAGACTGCACTTAACTATGTGATTCTTCACACATAAACATGGCAGGATAACACAGGAACATTTTCTTGTTATGTTAAAATGACAACTACCACTTTACTTTATATGTAGTACTGATTTTAATCCTAAACAGTTTTTGAAATGACATGCATTTACAGTACATGGACTCCAGCAAAACAGGCTGTACCGTTTCAATGAATAACAAATAAATATATTCAAGTAAGAATTTAACTCTATATTGCATAACAAATTAAATGCAATGATAATGCATATGAGGGTTGGTGTCTACTTGTCCCATGTACAAGTCCCATTTCATTAATGTGTATGTGTAAAACATTGTGTAAAAGTGTAAATAGTCAAAATCCACAGGCTGACGTTGCAAAACTTCCTGAAGTCTTCTCAGCAGTCTCTCCATAAATTGCCTCCCAGTCGAAGGTACCTGTAATTATACACAACTTAGTGAAATCGGATGAGAAATGTAAAAGTCATGTCTTTAATCCAGAAATACCACAGAAATACTTACATCAAATACATTGATGTCCAAATAAACCATTAACTGATAATATTTTTGACCGATTAACACTACCAGTTAAACAGTTATGTTCAGCTATGGTAGTTTGTCAATAACTGTTTTCCCAGTTTCAGGAGATGTCAGTGAATGCGTCATGCCTGTTAGTGAGTGTGTGATTTGCTTAGAAACCTGTCAGTCAGCAGCTATACTTGTGATTGGATTAGAGTTATGGGGGAGGGGCGTTAAGGTTCCGCGCCAGTGTTAGCCAGGTAGAGAGAGTGGAGCTCGTTCTCTTAAGGGCCTGACACACCAACCCAACAGCCGACCGTCGGCAAAAAAGGCAGTCCGGCCAATTAGTTAGCAAAAATGAAGGCCGACGGCCCCTCCGACAGACGACGGCACGGAACACACCGAACAGACTCGAGTCACTGACCTCGCCAGACTCTCCGACAGCCGATTATCAGGTTGGTGTGCCAGGGCCCTTAATACATCCATGATGGAGCAAATGAGAGACACAAGCGAGTCAAGCCTTGTGCACCAGCAATAACACTGGCCTTAGGACTCCTAAAGGACAGGAATTACTGTTACTATAAATACTAGATTATAGAAGACAGATTGACATCCCCGGCGGGAGTCTTAGCTACAATTAGCCACAAGTTAGCTGATGTGTGCTAACCTCTGCCAAAACAGCACAGCTTCCATTAAAGGTTAACAGTAAACCAGCCCGCTTCTATACGAAAAAATAAACAGACTTACTTGAGATTTGGAGGTTCCAGGTGAACTTGTGGAAGCCATTGCAGATATGGGTAATAACACATCTGTGAAGAGTCCTGTGGAGGTGTGGTCTCTCGCCAGTGTGCAAATTACCCGTAAACCGCGCCCTCTTTGTCCCTCCCCTCAAGCCCCTACTCTCTACGCCAAAACGGTGACAGAAAGTTGAAACCAAAGAATTTCTAATAAGGACAGAAGTTCCACTCTCTCGATACTTCCGGCTTCTGAACTGGTTGCAGTTCCACTCTGGTTCCACTATAGGGTGCTCACAGGCGAGTGCAGAATGAATGGTGGTCTATGAAGCTATACCCCTCAAAATCCTCAAGATATAACTTTTTGTCTTGTAATTTGAATGTTGTATTTGAAAGGGGAGGGAAAGAAAATACACACTGCTGGGTGTTTTGAAGTCGCTTTTTTGTTCTAAAAAGCTTTTAATGACGTCATACACATTGTACGGCCAGAGATACTGCTTATGGCAAGCCCTGAGTCACTTCCTTTTTTCTCTCGAGGCATCAACAACACAGCTGACAGGTTAGGCTCTCCCTGTCAATACATGTGCTAGGAAGAGGTTTGCTAATGTTTCAAAGACCACGCCGAAATATTCACTCTGACATTCTGGTTCCGCTTCGGATGCCGTCAAGCGGGATCTCTGGTCGTAATCAGTCCTTCACTGACCAATCAGCATTCATTAGCAGAATGCTAGTGTGTTATGGGCAACGACTCAACCTGTAAGAAATCGACAGGACATAAGTACTCGTTCATTCAACTTTTGACCTATAATCCATGTTGAACTTGCAAAAACTACAATCAAATCAGAGATTTCTCGACGACAATCAGGCAAAAGAGACAACATTTAACCGTCTAGCTCCATAGAGTCCCATTCATTTTGCACTTGCGATCACCCCCAGTGGAACTCTGGTGGAACTGTAACCAAATTTGGTACAATGGGGCTAAATAGGGAGTGAAAAGGCTTTCCGTAGACGGGCTTTGGTTGAAACTGAAAACCAGTGACATTGTAAAAATCCTGACAGCGTAAAAAAAAAAAAAAACTGTCACTGAAAAACCTATCATAATGCAAACACATTTCAAAGTGAAATAAAATAATAGCAATAATTGTGAGATCATAACTTTTTGATGTTTGTGTTTTATATTTCAGTTCAACATTTTTCAGTGCCAATATTTGTTGTTTCAAGCCAATTTTTATTTTCAATACCACAGGTTTCTGTCACTGTTCTATCTCCATATATAACAGGCTATGAGTATTTCCTTTAAGCGGTCACACATACTGGGTGTGCCTAATAGGGAGAAGGACTCAGATCCCAGCTTTTATATGGAGACGTGGATGGCAGACATTCTGGGAATTTCACCCCCAATTCTGGAGAGGGGCTCCGAGAACATTTATTGTGAAGTGCCTAGAGAGCTGCCTTGAGCTGAGTGACCCTCTGTGGTTAGCAGACCTGGCTTTTTTAGTTGATGACAGGGGACTCATGAAACATCGGATCATCTTCCCTGCCAGACTGATTTTGACCCACTGGGAGCGCACAGTCTTCAATACACCAACGGACACGAAGAAGTACATCAGAGAGATTGGGGAGCTGGTACTATGAGTAGCCTACAGTAGGACGAAATGTTAATGCCTTCACACGTAAAAGGACTCAAGGCTGTCATTTGCCATATTTTAGGTTATTTAATGTATTTTATGTTTGCACCACCTAAATCCAGCTGATGTGCCCTTTTTGTTAGAGGCAGAGCTGGAGGATGATGGGGGATTGTCATCCATTTCCCTGGTGGAAGTCACTGAGGTAGTCAAACAACTCCACAGTGGCAAGGCCCCAGGGATTGATGAGATCCGTCCGGAAATGCTGAAATCTCTGGGTGTGGAGGGGCTGTCTTGGTTGACACACCTCTTCAACATTGCGTGGAAGTCTGGGACAGTGCCAAAGGAGTGGCAGACCGGGGTGGTGGTTCCCCTGTTCAAAAAGGGGGACCAGAGGGTGTGTACCAATTACAGGGGTATCGCACTTCTCAGCCTCCCTAGAAAAGTGTACTCCAAGGTGCTGGAAAGGAGGGTTCGGCCGAGAGTCGAACCTCGGGTTGAAGAGGAACAATGCGGATTCCGTCCTGGTCGTGGAACAACGGATCAGATCTTCACTCTCGCAAGGATCCTGGAGGGAGCCTGGGAGTATGCCAATCTGGTCTACATGTGTTTTGTAGATCTGGAGAAGGCATATGACCGGGTCCCCCGGGAGATACTGTGGGAGGTGCTGCGGGAGTATGGGGTGAGGGGGTCCCTTCTCAAGGCCATCCAATCTCTGTATGACCAAAGCGAGAGCTGTGTCCGGGTTCTCAGCAGTAAGTCGGACTCGTTCCAGGTGAGGGTTGGCCTCAGCCAGGGCTGCGCTTTGTCACCAATCCTATTCGTAGTATTTATGGACAGGATATCGAGGTGTAGTCGTGGTGGGGAGGGGTTGCAGTTTGGTGGGCTGGGGATCTCATCGCTGCTCTTTGCAGATGATGTGGTCCTGATGGCATCATCGGCCTGTGACCTTCAGCACTCACTGGATCGGTTTGCAGCCGAGAGTGAAGCGGCTGGGATGAGGATCAGCACCTCTAAATCTGAGGCCATGGTTCTCAGCAGGAAACCGATGGAGTGCCTTCTCCAGGTAGGGAATGAGTCCTTACCCCAAGTGGGTCTTGTTTGCGAGTGAGGGGACAATGGAGCGGGAGAGTGGTCGGAGAATCGGTGCAGGGGGGGCGGTATTACATTCAGTTTATCGCACCGTTGTGACGAAAAGAGAGCTGAGCCAGAAGGCAAAGCTCTCGATCTACCGGTCAGTTTTCGTTCCTACCCTCACCTATGGTCATGAAGGCTGGGTCATGACCGAAAGAACGAGATCCAGGGTACAAGCGGCCGAAATGGGTTTCCTCAGGAGGGTGGCTGGCGTCTCCCTTAGAGAAAGGGTGAGAAGCTCAGTCATCCGTGAGTAGAGCTGCTGCTCCTTCACGTCGAAAGGAGCCAGTTGAGGTGGTTTGGGCATCTGGTAAGGATGCCCCCTGGGCGCCTCCCTAGGGAGGTGTTCCAGGCACGTCCAGCTGGGAGGAGGCCTCGGGGAAGACCAAGGACTAGGTGGAGGGATTACATCTCCAACCTGGCCTGGGAACGCCTCGGGATCCCCCAGTCAGAGCTGGTTAATGTGGCTTGGAAAAGGGAAGTTCCTTTATTGTGTTATATATCTTTTTTGTGCATGTAATAGGCATCCAAAGTGAAAAAGCCCAAAGTCCACCCCAAAGGGACTTACCATCTCCAACAGAAAACACTGTTCACAAACTGCTCCAAACAGCTCTATTGTAGTCCAGACAAAGTTGATGCAGGACAAAACATTTCTGCAGTTTGTAGTGTAACACATCCCAGACAATGGCAACAATTTACAGGCATTTATTATAGATCAAATTTTAAGCTATGCAAGCAGGAAAACAAAAGAAGCACAGGAAATAATTTGAGATCTGGAATCCAAAACCGAATTTCTTGAAAACAAAAGCTTACAGGATGGCTCATACAATAAGGCTGCTGCAAACTTATTGCAGCTTAAACAAAAAATGTATGATCAGGGAGAAAAGCCGTGTAGACTTCTTTTGATTAAACAACAGGAAACCAAAAGGCCAATACATTTTATTGAGGATGCAAATGGAAATTCTATTATTGACCCACTGGAAATAAATACAGCCGTTAAAAATTGTGAAAATCTCTACAAATCACAGTACATTACTAATGTTGATGTCCAGACTGATTTTTTAAACAAACTCAATATTCACAAAATCTATGAGGAAAGTAAAAAAGGCCTGGATAAACAATTAAGCATGGTTGAGATATTAGAATATATAGGTGCAATGAAGGCTGGGAAAGCAACAGGGCCAGATGGCTTCCCAATTGACTTATATAAATACTTAAAAGATACATTGGCGACTCCGCTTTATGAGATGTATCTACAATACTAGAACAATGGCTACATCTCAGCCTTAATGAGAGAGGCTTTGTTCATCCTGCTTCCAAAACGAGGAAAAACTAACACTAAATGTGAGAATATGCAATCTATAAATTTAATAAACACTGATACGTAAACTTTTGGTGAAAAGGCTAGAGGGTGTGTTTCTAAGTATTGTAGGGGATGACCAAAATGGATTCAAAAGGGAAGGCAAGAATTTCAAAATGTATGATGAAATCATACTATAATTGTAAATATGGTAACTGTAGCATGCATCTAGTTGTTCAGTGTCTGTTTTATTCCTTGTATGAAGTGAAGAAATAGCAAACATTCTTGATATATGTTTTCACATGGTTCAGATCCTGTCCTTTTTTTTTACTTTTATTGCAATTCCTTCACTTAATTTGAAATCCATTACCGTACAATCCAGTACCATTTTCATATGCAATTCCTTTATTTTTTATATATATGTATGCACAGATATGTGCATTTCACCCAGTGCTAATAATAATAATAATAATAATAATAATAATAATAATAATAATAATAATAATAGCAAAAGCAACCCTCATTAACTAAAGAAAAGTTAACCTCAAAACTTCACTTCTAAACATACATCTATACATCTATATGTATACATACTGTATATACATACACAGAAAAACAGGAGTTGATTTGTCTGTAATAACTTAACACACACAATAACTTAAAGCACAATAACTTCATTCAGTTATCGATCAGTCTACCAAAACACTAAGGAAAAGGAGGGAAGTGCATGAAATAATAACTAAATCTTTTTACATAACAAAAATTGGTATACATTTACAATTTAAATCCACTGTTATTCATAATTCATATGTATGTTTGTGCGCATATTTACACCTATTAGATGCGTTTAACTATAAATGTTGCGTTTCCAACCCGGCCCTGCTTCTCTTTCATGATTTCTTATTTGATAATTGCAGCAAAAACCAGCTGCTTTATATGTGTGTGTGTAAGTGTGTGTTATAACTCTGCCCCAGGCCGTACAATTCTGCTGTCTACCCACCATATGGATGAAGCAGACCTTCTGGGAGATCGCATTGCTATCATCTCACATGGGAAACTCAAGTGCTGTGGCTCGCCACTCTTCTTGAAAAGCACCTACGGAGACGGATACAAACTGACACTCGTCAAAAAGCAGAGTGAAGGCAGAGGTGTGTGCGGTTTCTCTGTATGAGTTCTAAATTGCTCTTGTTTGAGGTGTTTCCACCACCAGGCTGTCGGACTGGAAACCATCGACACTACAGTAAAATTGATAGTAGGAAATGCCAATGATAGGGTGCTTGGACTTATCCAACCCAAGGCTGTTTTTTGTCTGATGTCATTCCTGTCACTACATATTTAGCTAGGTAACGCTTTATTTGAAGGAATGTGCATAAAGCCTTGTTCAGACCAAAGATTTGCAACAAAATTAAACCATTTAACAACATTGTCTGAACTGCCCCGTCTCAGCTCGACAGAAGCCAGTTAATAGTGCTGCCTGTGACTCAGCGTGTCAAGTCGCCAGTGGCTGGTTTTAGAACATTAAGGACACCACCTGTTTCAACTGCTAATCAACTCATAGCAAAGCAAGTAATGGTGGAGAGAGAGAGAGAGGATAACATGCAGCAAAGGGCCTCGGGTCTGATTCAGCTCAGGCTGCTAGCAAGGACTGAGCCTACACGGGGCACGCGCTCTACCAGGTGAGCTAGAGGCTGCCCCAAAATTACATATTTTTTGGCAGAGGCTTAGAGATAACAAAACAACATAACCTACCAATGTCTTTGTTATGACAACATTAATTAATTATCAAACTTAAAGAAACAATTTAGCATTATGTGGTTGGCTTTGATATTGGCTGCCATGAGACCATTACGTTGAATCAGGGCTGTAGTACTTGAGTCGGACTCGAGACGTTTTTCTGTTGTCTCAAACTTGTCTTGGACTCGGTATTTAGACTGAGACTTGGCCATTGGTCTCACCAAATATTATTTTTGGTCACGACTGAGTCCAGCACTATATACTTTTTTCTAAAGTAACGTCCCTCTTCAAAACAAAACCATTGATGAACCATGCAAAATAGGTATTGGTTTATTTCAAAATCCATCTAGAACAGACATTGATATTGGTCGCCTGGCTGCGTCATATACCTCAATCATCAGGCATCAATCATTTTCAGACACAATGTCAGCGAGCACTTTGTACTATGGATTCTTCAGGACAAGTAATAAGGTCAAGAATGTGAAAATTTTTAGTCACACCTGTGTTGCTTATTTTCCATTGGCCAGAAGTCCAGAATGTTCTTGTTACACCATCTAAAATGTAGAGTTACACTTAAGCTTTATGTGACTTAAGTTAAATTTTTATACTTAAATGAAATATGTATGTAATATATAATGCGTCTTTCAAGTCTCTTCTCAATTCATCTGTTCTTTGTGTTTTACTGACAGCACTGTTTTCTTTGTCTTTCCTCTTCTCTGTTTCCCTTGAACCATCCTGCCCTCCCTTGTTCCATCCATCCATCCACCCATCCATCCATCATGTTGTGCGGTTCTTTTCATTCTTCAGGACAGGGTAGCCAGCTGCAGCCTCCTTCGTCTCTGTTTCTGTCCTCACTGTCACCTTGCTCAGAAGCTCGCGTCACCCAGTTTATTTGCCAGTTTGTGGCTTCCTGCCTGCTGGTGTCCGATTCCAACACTGAGCTGTCCTACGTCCTGCCCTCTGAGGCAGTCAAGAAGGGCTGCTTCGAGAGGCTGTTCCAGGTACACAGACACATCCAAAAACATTTTGTCTTGTTTATGGTCTTCTGTTATAACAGTGAAAAGAAATGTTTAAAGAATATTTCAAGCAGAGCTATTATAAAAACATTGTCAAACTGGCACATTCACTTTTTCCAGCATTCTAGAGTATGGTTGGGCATATTGAAGATTTACCTAAACCATGTCATACATATCTTACCAAATTGAGTTAACTCATGTCAAAATGTCTGGTAATGTAATCCCTTAGGAAAGGCTGTCATTAAAACTCAGCCAGCTGTGGGTCAGTTAGTGCAAACGCCTGCTGTAAAGGCAATCATTGTACAAATCCTTGTATCCCAAAGTTTCCAAAGATACCAAATTCGTCAGGCAGAATTTTGGGTAAATGTCATGTAGAATATTTTAATTTTATTGAATGGTCCATCCATAAAAAACACAAGTCTTTGTGGTCCTTTTTCATTTATTTAGCTCAGCAAAACCAAGCACAATTTTATTTCATGATTATGAGGCTCCTGGAGTTGCTCGGCCTACCCCGTCCGATTTTATCATTTTTATTATGTATTGTTCAGTAGTACAGAGAGGACAGAGAACCTTCTGCACATGTGAACTTAAAATAAATACAATAATTGGAATTGTTACCAAGGTATATGTGGTAGTTAATTAAGATATAAATTACAGGCCATATTGCCCAGCCTTATTAGGCAAGGCAAGGCAGCTTTTATTTGCTGTAGCACACAACTTTGTAATTGTCTTCATGTGGCTGTTGAGATTCAGGTCTGAGTCCATGACTACACCAAGATGTCTGGCTTTGTCCATTGTTTTTAACATTGCAATAGCACTGACTTTTTAGCAAGCTATAATCCAAGCAACAGTGTCCAGTAAACGGCAGGCAAAGGGAAAATCCGGGAAAACAGGCAATGGTCAAAATCCAAGGGAAAACAGGAACTCAGGAAAACAGGACACAGGGAAACCCGCTCAAAAGCTGCACACATGGAAACAGACGATCTCGCACTGGGGTAAGGGAAAGACTGAACTTAAATACAGAAGACAGGGGAGACAATGAGACACAGGTGCAACACATTAGGGCGGAGACAAGTAATCACACAGGTGGGAAAATATACAACAGGAAGTAAAACAAGACAACACAAGGGAGAACAGAGAACCTACAAAATACAACAGGAAATGGGAAAACTAACAGAAAACATGAAACAAACACTTGACACGGGGACGAGACGTGACACTGTTTCATTCACCACTGAGTCTGACTTAATGTCCCGCCTGCAAAACTATCCGACTATCTTTTCTAATTCATTAAATAATTGCTTAAAGCATCTAAACAAAGTTATATGTTGGAGTTTCTAACATTCCAATATCTTAATTTTAAATTAAATATTTTAATTTTCACTGTAAATGCATAACAGTTCCAAATATCGGTTATCGGTTTCATTAACGACTAAGGATCAGTATCAGTATTGGCCTAGAAAAAACAGTATCGGTCAATCCCTATTTCTTTACCAGGTGGGAGGTGTTGAGGGATCATGTGTTCTTTGGTGATGTGGATTCCAAGGAATTAGGTGTTGTCCACCATATCCACCTCTTCACCATCTATATGAAGTGGGTGGTGTGTGATGATCTTCTTTGTTTTTGTTGTATTCAGGACCAGGTTATTGTCTGAAGAGTGCTGGACTGAGACATCACTGTGACACACCTGTGTTCAAGATGATGGTTCAAGATGTCTGGTTGCCCAACCTGACATTTTATGGTCTTTGATTAGGAAAATGTTATGAATGTGGCTATGACCCAGAACACAGAGACTGTTTCACACACGGACACAGAGGAATAGTTAGAATGTCTTTTAATGATAAACACCAGGAAACAAAGCAGCCAGGAACAAAAGCTGCGCTGGTGGTGGAGACAGGACAGCTGCGGGCGTGGGCGAAGCGTGGCATGTCCAAAAAGAAATCCACAGGAATCCAAAAAAACAAACAGGAGAAAGGAGATGGAAGGTCCGAAGAGTGACTGGCTGGTGGTAAAGCAGTCTGTGGCAACAGGTCGAGTGGTGTAGGTCTGGACAGGAGGACAAACACAAAAAACAGGTAAGTGAAGCACGCGGAAGAGACTAGGAAACAAAACTTACTAGCTGAGACAAAGGGTTCAAAATTTCTGGGAGCCAAGTTACCACTTTGGTAGCTGTAACGATCTGGCGCCGAAGACAGGTTCCAACCAGGTCTAAATACTGAAGCCGTAATCAGAGGAATCATCCACAGCTGAATCAAGGGAGATTGCAGAAGCACCAACAGCTGTGCAGGTAGGTTGAACACTCGGCCACACCCCCAACCACTCCAGCAAAACAGACAGGGAGAAGGGGAGAGAGACAACAGACACAAACACACAGGATGGAAAACAACTGCCCCCATAACAGAAAATCCATAATCTATGAACATAGTGAGGGGGTTAATCCAAAAATGCTCAGTTTGTGTATCAGTTTATGTGGGATTACTGTGTTAAAGGCTAGGGATGGGAATCGAGAACCGGTTCTTCTTTAGAACCGGTTCCCAGTGAATCAATTCCTTGGAACCGTTAGTGTACCTGCTTAACGATTCCGCTTAACGGTTCCGCTCGTTGCAAATGTGTCATGACCGTCACACACGCGCTGCGTTCTTTTGGTTACGCAGCAAACATGTCATCGAGGCAGAAGCGATCTAAAGTGTGGTTATATTTCACTCGAAAAGACGCCAATGCAGTCATTTCGGCAAAGGGGGGAACTACCTCCAATATGCAGAAGCATTTGGCCACACAGCACGCAATCCGTTTGCAGGACTGTCGCGTGTTTGATTCTCTACTACTCAGCGACACAGCAACAAGTGAGTCAAGCAGCAGCGGAGCTAACGAGACGCCATCTGCTATTAATGCCAAAGGTAACTTGTCTATTTAGTTAATGTGAGCACCATTTCATTGTGTAAACTTTTACTATATGGAAAAAATCCAGCTTTATAGAAGCCTTCCGCCTATTCCAACCAAAGACAGCGCCAGTTTCTGGTGGTGGAAGAAGAGTGACGCGTTGCCAGTGTTGTCAGCTCTTGCTGAGAAGTATCTCAGTGTCCAAGCTTCCTCCACCCCTTCTGAAAGGGTGTTCTCCACTGCTGGAGACACCCTAAGTCCAGAGAGATCTCGTATCCTTCCTGAGAGGGCAAACATGACAATGTTTCTGCACAAAAATTGTTAATTTGCCCAAGTTGATAGTTGTGGTCTTTATAGAATACTTCTTTCTATTTTGTATGTCAGTTGAGTTGAATTTAGTTTCAGGTTGAATATTCCCAAAGGCACAAGCTCTTCCTTGGCTGTTTACAGTCTGTGTTTTTTGTTTTTATGCCACTTAAATGGCAGTTTTATTTATTTTTTTGGCTGGACCAATGAATGTGAAAAAATCTATAGGTCTCTGGACTTTACTTTGTAGCTCACCTACTTTTAGGTTTGTTCTTAGGTTGCTACACATAATTTGTGTATACTCTGAGTATGTGCGGTGTTATCAGATATTAAAGCGAGTTAATACAAACAAATTTGTACTTATTTCCTCACCCAATGAGAATCGATAAGAGAATCGATAAGAGAATCGATAAGAGAATCGATAAGAGAATCGATAAGAGAATCGATAAGAGAATCGATAAGGAATCAGATTGATAAGCAATATCGATAATGGAATCGGAATCGTTAAATTCTTATCAATTCCCATCCCTATTAAAGGCAGAGCTGAAGTCAATGAATAGCATCCTAACATAATAATAATAATAACTTTTATTTATATAGCGCCTTTCAAGAAACCCAAGGACACTTTACAGAATTAGAGGTTGTATGCTGTGGTAAACAGGTGTTGTTTCAGGATTTTTTTTTGTAGAGTTTTGGACATACTGGAGCCCAGTGTTGGGAGTAACGCATTACAAAGTAACGCAGTTACAGTAATGTATTCCTTTTTGCTGTACCGCAGTAATATAACGCGTTACTAATTAAATTTCGGTAATATTATAGCATTATAGCATTAGCATTATAGCATTAAGCCCATGGGCCCACCACCTGTGGGAGGAACCGCTGGGGTCGGGTGCGCTGCCAAAAGGGGGGCGGTGAAGGTCAGGGGCTTCGACGGACCAGACCCAGGCGGCAGAGGCTGGCTCTGGGGACGTGGAATGTCACCTCGCTGTGGGGGAAGGAGCCGGAACTTGTGCGGGAGGTGGAGCGCTACCAGTTGGATCTGGTGGGGCTTACCTCTACGCAAAGTCTCGGTTCTGGAACCGTACTCCTGGAGAGGGGTTGGACTCTTTTCTTCTCCGGAGTTGCCCAGGGTGTGAGGCGCCAGGCGGGTGTGGGGATACTCACAAGCCCCGGCCCCGTATTCGGCCTTCTTGGAGACCTTGAATGGAGTCCTGTATGGGGCTCCGGTGGGGGACTCCATAGTTCTGCTGGGGGACTTTAACGCACATGTGGGCAATGATGGAGACACATGGAGAGGCGTGATTGGGAGGAACGGCCTCCCTGATCTAAACCAGAGTGGTTGTCTGTTATTGGACTTCTGTGCTAGTCATGGATTGTCTATAACAAACATCATGTTCGAACATAGGGATGCTCATAAGTGTACTTGGTACCAGAGCACCCTAGGCCGAAGGTCAATGATCGATTTTATAATCGTTTCATCTGATCTGAGGCTGTATGTTTTGGACACTCGGGTGAAGAGAGGGGCGGAGCTGTCAACTGATCACCATCTGGTGGTGAGGTGGGTCAGGGGGTGGGGGAAGACTCTGGACAGACCTGGTAAGCCCAAACGGGTGGTGCGGGTAAATTGGGAACGTCTGGAGGAAGCCCCTGTCCGACAAACCTTCAACTCACACCTCCGGCGGAGCTTTTCGTGCATCCCTGTGGAGGCTGGGGGAATTGAACCTGAGTGGACAATGTTCAAAGTTTCCATTGCTGATGCTGCGGCTGGGAGCTGTGGTCTTAGGGTCTTAGGTGCCTCAAGGGGCGGTAACCCACGAACACCGTGGTGGACACCGGTGGTCAGGGAAGCCGTCCGACTGAAGAAGGAGTCCTTCCGGGATATGTTATCCCAGAGGACTCCGGAGGCAGTTGCAAGGTACCAAGGTGCCCGAAGGGCTGCAGCCTCAGCCGTGAAAGAGGCAAAGCAGCGGGTGTGGGAGAAGTTCGGAGAAGACATGGAGAAGGACTTTCGGTCGGCATCAAGGCACTTCTGGAAAACCGTTCGCCACCTCAGGAGGGGGAAGCGGGGAACCATCCAAGCTGTGTACAGTAAGGATGGGACGTTGTTGACCTCAACTGAGGAGGTAATAGGGCGGTGGAAGGAGCACTTGGAGGAACTCCTAAACCCAGCTGATGCGCCCTCTTTGTTAGAGGCAGAGCTGGAGGATGACGGGGGATTGTCGTCCATTTCCCTGGTGGAGGTCACTGAGGTAGTCAAACAACTCCACAGTGGCAAAGCCCCAGGGATTGATGAGATCCGTCCAGAAATGCTGAAAGCTCTGGGTGTGGAGGGGCTGTCTTGGTTGACACGCCTGCTCAACATTGCGTGGAAGTCGGGGACAGTGCCAAAGGAGTGGCAGACCGGGGTGGTGGTTCCCCTGTTCGAAAGGGGGGACCAGAGGGTGTGTACCAATTACAGTCTACTCCAAGGTGCTGGAAAGGAGGGTTCGGCCGATAGTCAAACCTCGGGTTGAAGAGGAACAATGCGGATTCCGTCCTGGTCATGGAACAACGGATCAGATCTTTACTCTCGCAAGGATCCTGGAGGGAGCCTGGGAGTATGCCCATCCAGTCAACATGTGTTTTGTGGATCTGGAGAAGGCATATGACCGGGTCCCCCGGGAGACATTGTGGGAGGTGCTGCGGGAGTATGGGGTGAGGGGGTCCCTTCTCAGGGCCATCCAATCTCTGTATGACCAAAGCGAGAGCTGTGTCCGGGTTCTCGGCAGTAAGTCGGACACGTTCCAGGTGAGGGTTGGCCTCCGCCAGGGCTGCGCTTTGTCACCAATCCTGTTCGTAGTATTTATGGACAGGATATCGAGGCGTAGTCATGGTGGGGAGGGGTTGCAGTTTGGTGGGCTGGGGATCTCATCGCTGCTCTTTGCAGATGATGTGGTCCTGATGGCATCATCGGCCTGTGACCTTCAGCACTCACTGGATCGGTTTGCAGCCGAGAGTGAAGCGGCTGGGATGAGGATCAGCACCTCTAAATCTGAGGCCATGGTTCTCAGCAGGAAACCGATGGAGTGCCTTCTCCAGGTAGGGAATGAGTCCTTACCCCAAGTGAAGAAGTTTAAGTACCTTGGGGTCTTGTTCGCGAGTGAGGGGACAATGGAGCGGGAGATTGGTCGGAGAATCGGCGCAGCGGGGGCGGTATTACATTCAGTTTATCGCACCGTTGTGACGAAAAGAGAGCTGAACCAGAAGGCAAAGCTCTCGATCTACCGGTCAGTTTTTATTCCTACCCTCACCTATGGTCATGAAGGCTGGGTCATGACCGAAAGAACGAGATCCAGGGTACAAGCGGCCGAAATGGGTTTCCTCAGGAGGGTGGCTGGCGTCTCCCTTAGAGATAGGGTGAGAAGCTCAGTCATCCGTGAGGAGCTCGGAGTAGAGCCGCTGCTCCTTCACGTCGAAAGGAGCCAGTTGAGGTGGTTCGGGCATCTGGTAAGGATGCCCCCTGGGCGCCTCCCTAGGGAGGTGTTCCAGGCACGTCCAGCTGGGAGGAGACCTCGGGGAAGACCCAGGACTAGGTGGAGAGATTACATCTCCAACCTGGCCTGGGAACGCCTCGGGATCCCCCAATCAGAGCTGGTTAATGTGACTCGGGAAAGGGAAATTTGGGGTCCCCTGCTGGAGCTGCTCCCCCCGCGACCCAACCACGGATAAGCGGACGACGATGGATGGATTATAGCATTACAATCTCAGTAACGCAAGTTACAACCCATTTCAACGCAACATTTAGTGGTGTTTTGAATTTTATAAGAATTCACCAATACTGCGAAACAAACATGGTTGAGATGACTGCAGAGACAGATACATTTGCGAGATTGTGGTGTTTTGTAAAGGTATTTTAAGTACAAGCCGAGAGACATGTATACTGCTATTCCTCACTTTATTCTTCTTCTTCGTACATAACTATTCACTTCACCCCAAATCAGAAAAAGTTGGAGTATGGAAAACTAAACTAAACTTTCTAAATGTACTTTGACTTGTATTTCATTGCAGACAATACAACAGCACATAATGTAATGTGTTCCTTATGATTTTTATTGTTTTTGTTTCAAAAAAACCAAATTCCTATTTTGGTTCTTGCAACACATTTCAAAAAAAGTTGGAACAGTAAAGCATGTTGCCATTCCTTTTCACAACACTTAAAAGATGGGACTGAAGACACCAAGTGATGAAGTGTTTCAGGTGTAATTTTGTCCCATTCTTGCTGCAAACAAGTCTTAAGGTGGGCAACAGTACGGGGTCTTCATTGTCGCATTTTGCGCTTCCAAATTCGCCACACATTCTCTATTGGAGACAGGTCGGGACTGCAGGCAGGCCAGTCAAGTATCCATGTCCTCTTCCTCCGCAGCTAGGACTTTGTAATGTGTGCAGAATGTGGTTTTGCATTATCTTGTTGAAATATGCATGGACATCCCTGGAAAAGATGTCTTCTTGAAGGCAGCATATTATGCTCCAAAATCTCTATGTACTTTTCAGCATTAATGGTGCCATCACAGAAGTGCAAGTTACCTTTGCCAAGGGCACTGACACAACCCCATACCATTACAGACCCTGGCTTTTGGACTTGTTGCTGGTAACAGTCTGGATGATCCTCTTCTTCTTTGGTCCGGAGCACACAGCGTCCATTTCTCCCAACAAATACCTGAAATACTGATTTATCTGACCACAGTACACGTTTCCACTGTGTGATGGTCCATCCCAGATGCCTCCGAGCCCAGAGAAGTCGACGGCGCTTCTGGACACTGTTAACATAGGGCTTCCTTTTGGCACAGTGCAGTTTTAACTGGCATTTGTGGCTGTAACTATGTATTGTGGTACTTGACAAAGGTTTGCCAAAGTAGTCCTGAGCCCATGTGGTGATATCGCTTATAGATGAATGACGATTCTTGATGCAGTGCCGCCTGAGGGATTGGAGATCACGGTTGTTCAGCTTAGGCTTGCGCCCTTGTCCTTTACGCACTGAAATTCCTCCCCATTCCTTGAATCTTTTAATTATGTTATGCACTGTTGAAGGTGAAATAAGCAAATGTCTTCCTATCTTTCTTTGAGGAACATTGTTTTTAAACATTTCAATAATTTGCTCACGTATTTGTTGGCAAACTGGCGATCCTCGGCCCATCTTTGCTCCTAAAGGACTAGACCTTTCTTGGATGCTGCTTTTGTACCAAATCATAATTACAATCACCTGTTGACATCACCTGTTTCTAATCACATCATTATTTAACCAATTTACCTGATAACTAGACCTAAATTGCTACTGTCCCAACCTTTTTTGGAATGTGTTGCAGGTCTGAATGACAGGAAATGATGTATATTTACAAATGAAATTAAGTTGACCAGACATAACATGAAATATTTTGTGTTCACATTGTCTGCAATGAAATACAAGTCAAAGTACATTTAGAAATCACTACTTTCTTTTTTTATTTGTGTTTTTCATACTGTCCCAACTTTTTCTGATTTGGGGTTGTATAACCTATTGCGCATTGTAGAGCCCCTAGTGTTCACCTACAGCATTAACAGGACACAACATTTCTCTTTCTCTTAAAAGGAACATACATGTATACATAGCAGAACAGTATGAGTATTTTTGTTCACTTAGCAGAACAGTATGAATATACTTTTTTTCACTTAGCAGTCCGACCATCACTGAGAAGGTAAGTACTTGGTCCGGCCTTCTTTACGACTTTACGACAAATACACAGAGGTTCTGTGTATTTGGATGACCCCTTGTAGACATGTTCTAGTCTCCGGACTCGCACAGTATAATTTACTTGGAAGGTGGGCACTTTTGCTCCTCGCTTTCTGTCTGTATACTCCTTACTGTTTTTTTTGATTTTGTCTCCCCGTTTCTTTAACTTGCTTGTGCGATGTAACTTTGTGTGAGACAGGAAGGATGTTCAGTTCTGTGCGCATCTTCCTCTTTCTCAGCAACTCAAATGGAGTAGCACCTGTAGTAGCATGTGGTGTAGCATGGTAAATCTGTAAGAACTCAGTCACTGCTTGTTTCCAAGGCTTGTGTGTTCTCTCTGCAGTCTGGAGACACTCTTTTAATACCCTATTGAATCTCTCAATCGCTCCATTGGCTCTTGGGTAGTAGACGCTTGAGCGCAGATGCTTTATCTCTCTCTCTCAGAAACTTTGCAAACTCATGGGAAGTAAACTGACATCCAGTAAACTGAGACCAGGCAGGTCGGATTTCCTTCACGACTGAACACTGAAGCTAAAAAGCGAGTAATCACCTCTGTTGCGACTGTAGAGGTGAATGCAACTTCTGGCCATTTACTGTAGTGAGAGTGAGAGTAATGGCATAATGAAAGTCCCATGTAGCACGTTCGAAAGGACTGATTATGTCAATGGCCACTTTTTCCCATGGTCCATCCGGCAGTTTAACAAGTCTAAGTGGTGCAGGTGGAGTCACTGTTTTGTCATTGTATTGGCATGACACACATGAAGCTATCTTACTCTGTACATCGTTGTCCATTCGTGGCCACCAATACAGTTCTCTGTTTAGTGCGTACCACTCCCTGGTGCCCCTCATGCGCCAAGTCTACCACTTTGGATCGCAGTGATGTAGGCACAATCAAGAGGTTAGTACCTCTCATGACCAGTGTTTTGTCAACAGCTAGTTCGTCTCGTACATTAAAGTATGAAGCTAGCTCATTTGGTACATTCTTTCTGTATTTTGGCCAGCCTTTCTGTATTTGCCGTCGCAATTTAGTCAGTTCAGGGCAAGTGTCACATGCGGCGGTGAACTCAGACAAGGACTTGGCATGTAACAACTCCATGAAAACAGTAGCTACTATGTCTGGTTCCACTTCAGCTTCACCTTAGGCAGTGGAATTCTTCCAAGTTTTTGTTGTATTGACACAGTCTCTGGTTTGAGTTGAATGTTGTGCACAGATCCCTTTTCACCGCCAATCTCCTGTATCTGGATCTCAGATGCATTCTGTGGTATTGTGCTTGGTGCAGTAGGTGCCCTCAGTGCAGTAGGATCATCAGACCTGTCAGCTTTAACAACTTTTGAGCCCTCAATATGCATGTGCAATGCTGCAACTAGATCTAGTCCTAACAGAGCAGTACCTGACTTTACCACTACAAATGAGCCTGTGGTAGAATGCCCATCATGAGTAACTGTGGCATGCATACACCCTTTAACAGGTATTTTCTCTCTTGAATATGTAAACAGGTTCACTGCAGGCTCAGAAAGCTCACATGTAGGAAAGAGCATCTGGTAAGTGCTTTCTGGAATAATAGAAACTGATGAACCGGTGTCTACTATTAGCTCAGTGTCCATTTGCATTCACTTGCACAGTACAGAGAATTTTATCTTGCACAGTACCTGTCATTAAAAGTACAGTGAGTTTGTTTATCACTATTTCACGCACCTCCTTTGGTCCAGATCGACACATTTTGGAAAAATGTCCCACTTTTCCACATGAATTGCACGTCACTTTAGCAGCAGGGCATGACGGTTTATTTGCAAGGTGTGTGATGGATCCACAACGGTAGCAGGAGCGGCGGTTATTTGTAAGCGCCATTGTTAAAACAGGTGTCCTTTTTTTTTTCTTTCTGGTGGGCTTTCCTTCGCTGTGTATGTATGGCTCTCACCGACAAAGCAGCAGCAGTAGTAGTAGTAGTAGTAGTAGCAGTAGTAGTACTGTCGGAGAGGACGTCAGCATTTCGTAACCCAGCCGCCATCTGCAGGGCCAGTGAAGTAGCTTTAGCCAGGGTCAGATCCGCTTCTAACAAAAGTCTGTCTCATACATGTGTGTTGGCAACACACTCTATCAGTTGATCTCGAAGCATTTGCTCCTCCATTTCACCAACCTCACACAGTGCAGCCAGCTCACGTAATGAAGCTAGATACTGGTTTATCGACTCATCTGGTCGCTGTGCTCTCTGGCGAAATTTGTGACGTTCCACAATCACATTTACTTTAGGAACAAAGTGTTTTTTAAGTCCATCCACTGCAGTAGCATATGTAGTACCTATATCCGGTATTTAATGCGAGCTGTCCGGTCACTGTTCCCGTGGTCAGAGCCAGAACCAGAGACGGTACAGACAACATCTGTGTCCCAACAGTTTATCGGTGTTTTAAGCCCCCAACATCTTCTTCCAGGCAGTGCTGCCTGAAAGGCACTAGGATTAGGCGATGGTTAGGGTTAAGGTTAGGTGCCTTGAAGTCAACGGTTGCAGCGCTGCCCGGAAGGAGACGTTAGGGGCTTTAAACACCATCGAGCGTTCCAACAGGTGACTGTACGTCAGCGCGGACAGCAGTGTGTCCGAACTGCCGACAGATAGAAACATGTCGGGAATTAATGTTTAGTCTTGCTGCATGTAAATATCATTGCATTTTATCAGCTGTGGAAAGTAACTATTACTTCACTACAACTGTAAGGTACTTTTAATTGAGTATTTTCATTTTCTCCTACTTGCCTGTTATACGTTTTACTTCTCTATTTTTATAGCTTTAGTTACTTTGCATATACGTATTAATTATACAAAATATTATGAATAATGTATTAAAGTGGATAAAGAGGAGACTTTATTGATCCGCTGGTGAAATTCACAAGCTACCTGCCAAGTCAAACTTCCACTGTTATTTTGGTGAAAGTAACTCAAAAGTAATGCAAAAGTAGTGTAAAGTATTACAATTCAAAGACAGTAATATTGTAATATAACTAGGCCTGGGCAACGATATAAACATTTTAATCGCGATTAATCGCATGATTTCCCAGATTAATCACGATTAATCGCATTGTTATACGCAAAATCCAATAATGAATTCAAAAGTAGTTTATAGCGCAATTTTATTTTAAATGTTCTGCCATATGAACTAAATTGCCATAACATTTGTTCTGCAAACACTTAACGAGCATGTTGTTCATACCAGGCCCGGATTGGCTAATCGGGAGCACCGGGAAAATTCCCGGTGGGCCGGTCTATTTTTTTGGCCGCAAGGGCCGTTGTTGTAATGTACTGGGTTGAAATATGGATGCTGTCCCTATGGCTGCCTGCACTCACAGCAGCCCCACTCTTTTTATTCATAATTTTATCGCAGTCTTACACTTTTTTATTTAATATTTTCTCGCAGAGTGCAGCCTGCAGGTTAATGATGACGTGATTATCTTTTGACACCCCCCCCCCCCCCTCCCAACACGGCACCTTGCAAGTTGCTCAAAATAAAAAAGTCAGATAACAATATATAACAGAAAGCGCAAAGGCGGCGCTGAAAAGGCCAGAATAAAAAAGAAGAAAGCTTTGGAAAGTGACGCGGCCAAATCTTCTAAGCTGAGCACATTTTTCCTCAACAAAACAAATGAAGACGACGAGGCCGGTAAGTAAGTTAACGTTAAGGTAGTTAGGAGCAGTGCAAGATGCTCGCGACCGTGCAAAACAACGTTGTCTGCAAACCACCGTTCATGTATCAACCGTTTTTCTTGTAGCTGTAGATAATTCTGGTGAATTATATTATATATTTCAACAGTAGCTGTTCAGCAGCAGCCGCCTCTAGTCCGGTTTGCTGCTAACAGTGAAGAGCAGCGAGGCCCGGTAACGTTACCGAGCTCCAGTCATGAGCCCAACACACCAGAGCCCTGCTCAATGAAACATGTCCTGAGATTATTATACATTAATAACAATGAATCATTAATGAAACTGACTTGACTTGACTTGAAAGCTTTGTAAAAAGGGGATATTTGTGGTGAGAAATAAATGTAAATCATGTCATTTAGTGTCAGACAGAGCCAGGTGTGAAGAGACTAATGTTCTCACTGTGAAAAGACACAGGGAAGCTGCTGATGTACCATAATGTGTTAATAAGAAAACGTTATCACTAAAAAATGCTTTTCTTACTTAGTATCTTACTTTCCAGTTCAAATATCTAAATATTCTTAATTCAAGATACATTTACTAGACAAGTGAAATTATGTTTTCTGAAAAAAAACTAAAAATGAAGTGATTTTGTTTTTTTTCTTGTTGCTAAATCTAAAACAATTATTTTTGACAGATAATGTGCCTTGTTTTAAGCAAAAATCACTTAATTTTGAGGTGTTTTTTCATACTTGTTTAGTAAATTGCATCTTGATGTAAGATTTTCTTTTAGATATTTGGACTGGAAACAAGACAAAAATACTAAGTAAGAAAAGCATTTTTTCTTTGCAGTGATCACATTAGTTACAATATAACAACTTTCTATGCCCAAGTGTTACTAGTGACCCATTATGTTAATCAAACAATAGTGAATATACAAAGCCCACGATTGAAAGGGAATAGGATAAAAGTAATATGAATTAAGCCTTTAGTCGTGAATTAAAGTGGGCCGGTCTAAGGCATGAAACTCCAGGGCTGAAAATGAGTCCCAATCCGGCCCTGGTTCATACAGTAGCAGTTAAATAAAATATTTAGTGTAAATCTCAACTTAAACAATGTAATCAAAGCAAATACAAAATGAAAGCTTATTGCCACTGCCAGGGCATTCATGTTATCATTAATAGGACTAGGGCTGCAACTAACGATTATTTTAATAATCGATTAATCTGTTGAATATTTTTTCGATTAATTGATGAATCAGATAAAAAAACAAAAAAGCATTAATTTTCATCAACTCAATACATACAATACATACTTGTTGTTTTAGTTGCGAGTTGTCTAAAGGTAAGTAGCCTAACCCAAAAAGCAGATACACACTCTCACACACAGGCACGCGCACACACACACACACACACACACACACACACACACACACACACACACACACACACACACACACACACACACGTTGAAGCTTATTCATTAAATTATTACCATCATTGTAATAGTAAGTGCAAGTTAAGTTCACTTATACACCACATGTAAACACAGCTTAAGATGACCAAGTGCTATAAAAGAACTTTAAAATGAAATTAAAAAGTACAACACATACAAATATATTTGTCAACAATTACTGATATGGGACAAAGCACAGAATATATACATGACAACAGACTGAAAAATTAATGGGCCAAAAAAGGCGAGTGAAAAAGTCTTGCAAACTATAGGCTACCACCCCTGCTTTACTACTGTTATTAAGGAGCTAACGCAAACTTAGCTAGCAGGATAACGAGTAAACAGCAGCACCAGAAGAGCTACTGGAGGGACGTTATGTTCCTCACTTCAAAACGGAACAAAAGTAGGATTCTGTAGTGACTTTACCCTTCTGTTGAACTCGTTTCCTCCTCATCAAGGACTCCAACATGTTTACGTTACTGAATCATCACCGTGGTGCTCCCGTGTCATGCCATGTCGCTTTTGCTTATCTTGCAATTAACACACCTTTTCGATTTAGTTAGTGTGAAATGCTCCCACGCCTTGGATCACTGGCGGAGTGGCAATCGGGAGAGTCAGGACTTTTCCCGGTGGCCGGTAGTGTTTTGAGGGCCGGTCTGATAATAGTTACACATTGCAAGTTCTTAGCAACACCATCCGGCGGCCTGGTGTGCCTCAGCCACGCCGCTGCCCGGCCGCTGCCCGGCCTGCTCCGATCTGCTCTTTTTTTCTCTCTCTCGCGCCGCACTGGTCTGCTACTTTTTCAAAATAAAAGCTTGTGAACAACATACTTTTACAATAATAAGAGAAATAATAAAAACTGCGTTAACGCGCGATAAAATAATAATAAATAATTGTCTGCGTTAATTAATTAATGCGTTAACGTGATAATAACAAGTTAACTTGCCCAGCCCTAAATATAACTAATTACACTCAAATGACAGTAAGTAGTAATCTATAATGTATTACATGTTGGATGTATCTTGCCCAACACTGCTGGAGCCTGTTTAGGGTTTATATGTGTTTGGATGCTCCAGGTGGGACAGAGCTGTATGGAGTGTGATTGAGACTGCATCTTCCGTAAATCTGTTTATTTTGGTAATCAAACTGGTGGCTTTCCAGATCTGTGGGGATGATGTCCTTGATGTGGGATAGTTTAATCCTCTGAAAACCCTTCATTGTGACTGGAGTCAGGGCAACTGGATGATAGTCATTCAGACTGTTGACTGCTGTCTTTTTGGGTACAGGCACAATTGTGGTGGAGGCAGGTGGGGACAATAGACTGTAGGTTGAAGATGTCAGTAAACACTCCTGTTACTCGGTCAGTGCACGACCCAACACCCTGTCTGGTTCTGCTGCTTTGGAGATGTTTATTTTCTTCAGAGTGGATTTCACTTGATGGTGCTTGCTCCTCCTTTGGCCCCTGACTCTGTTGTTCTGTGTTTCAAAGAATGCAAAGAACTGGTTCAGTGTGTCATCTGTCCTGTAGGCAGCATCTTGAGCCCTGACCAAATTAGTTGGCAAATTCATTTATTCACTAATAATAAATGAACTACTAATTCCACATTGTCTTCTGTTCTGTGTGCTTCCAGGCTTTAGAGGAGAGCTTGGACAGCCTGGCCCTAACCAGCTTCGGAGTGATGGACACTACCCTAGAGGAGGTTTTTCTCAAAGTGTCTGAGGAGGACCAGTCACTGGAGAACAGTGATTCTGATGCAGGTGAGACCAAGTTCCTGACCTGTGTCCTCAGATAGCTCAACACCTCCACAGCATTTTTAGTTTTCATAAATTAGTAATGATTTCTCAACAATAATAGATTCTGCAAAATGTGTACTGTCTGAATTAAAGCTCTGACATTAGATATTTTTTAGTTAATTCTTTGGCTCAAGGCTGTGTTTGTAATCTTCTCACTCTCTATCTCTTGGCAGACATGAAGGTTTCCCCAGGGGGCAGCTCACTGGGAAAATCCTCCGTGGCTTCAGGAGACCTGGGGGTGCCACAGGGTAAGAGTGGACCTTCAGTAGAGAGTGAGAAGCCGGAAGTGGAGCTGAGTAATCTGCTGATGTGCTCCAGGATGAGTCAGAGTCAGTCCTCCCTGAAATCTTCCTCGTCCATCGGCTCAGTGAGGGGGGATGAAGGGGGACTCTACGCCGACTTCTATGGAGATTATTGTCCGCTCTTTGACAATGGCCGAGAGTCTGACTCTTCCAGCATGAGGGGTAAGACAACAAGATAACAGATGTGATGTGTCGGTCACTAAGCCCCATGACAGCTCCAACCAAGAGATGTGGGTTTATACATCACATTCATGTTTTTGCTTTTACTGCTCAAATTGGGACTTATACAAGAATTATGCTTATGAACAGATTTGTTGTTCAGTGGCTTGTATAAGTGAACATGAAAGACAGTGAAAGTAAACTTGTTGCAATCAATCTGAATGAATTAGGATTATAAATATGTTACTGAAATCAACTAAAACCTGCCCTCATCATCAACACAGAGGAGATGGTGGGAGCATTCAAAAGGACTTAATTGAACACAGCTCTTGGACAATAACTGTGGACAGACCCTAAGGTGCTGAGCAGCTGGGGAGTGTATTCCAGCACTTATCTCACAGCTTCATCCCACAGCCTAAGCAGAAACAATAGGGGTCTACCCATTAGGGACAGAACCCTAATTATAGCTGCTGAGCAGCTGTGACTCGGGCCAGGCATTTAGATAAGGAAGAGAAAGACATTTGAGAAATACATTTATCAATACACTTTAAAACCTAAGTCTCTAATCCACACAGCACAATTCCTGAGTAGGCATTCATATGTTTTTTGTGCGAGACACGTCTGCAGACTGCAGTGCGGCTGCTGGGTTGCGCGAATTTCTCTCTCTTTTTTCTCTCTGTATTTTTTCATGAAGCCGACAGGAAAGCCCAACTTTAGTTTTAATGAAATCAAGACAAATGTGCTCCCCTCGTCTTAAATAGTCAAAAATGTATGTTAAAGTAATCTACTTCCTTTTCCAGCTGCTGCAATAAATATGCAGAGGACAAATCAGTCTGCACAAAATAATCTGATAAGTGTTTGATGGTTATTTATTTGTGCTTTACAATGTAATCACTGCGAACTAAACAAAAAATAATCAGCATTTCTCTCTTCCTACTGTACAATGACAAATTAAAGTGGTGTACAGATGCACTGGAGTATGTGACAAGTTAGCTGTTCACTGAATTTGACATATAAAGCCCCGCCCAAATCATGTAATTGTTATGCAAATTAAGCATAAACAAAAGGTTTTCAGGTTCAGGTTACTTTATGTGTACCCATATGTAGAGTTGTTCTGCAGCAAGAGTATGATATCTATCATGACACACAACTACGGAAACAATTCAATTCAATTGAATTCAGTTTTATTTATAATATCAAATCATAACAAGAGTTATCTCGAGACACTTTACAGATAGAGTAGGTCTAGACCACACTATAATTTACAAAGACCCAACAATTCTAGTAATTCGCCCAAGAGCAAGCATTCAGTGTGACAGTGGCGAGGAAAAACTCTCTTTTAGGAAGAAACCTCAGCAGACCCAGGCTCTTGGTAGGCGGTATCTGATGGAGCCGGTTGGGGGTGTGATGAACAGTAGCAAAAATAGTCACAATAAAGATAATGGAACAGTGACTACAAATGGTAGTTGTAGTAGTTCAGGATACAGGATGTAGCATGGCACAGCAGAGCATAGCTGGACGTAGCAGGGTTCAGCAGGATGCAGCAGGACACTGCAGGGCACCGCAGAGCGTAGCAGGGTGTAGCAGGGAATGCAGCAGGACCACGGCGACAGTTGCAACCAAGAGCTTGGTGCCACCCTAATCCAAGGAAATATGCTGGGTGAGTAAACTCCCCAGAGCTAGGTTAGTAACAAGCATTTCTGGGACAAGGATGCACACTAATGGAAAGAGAGAGGAGAGAGCAGCTCAGTGTGTCAAAGGGAAGGAAGTCCCCCGGCAGTCTAGAACTATAGCAGCATAACTAAGAGAGACAGGTTAAGGAGAGGAGCCTGGTCAGGCTAGAACTCTCCCCAACCGGACTGGTCTGTACTGGCCTGCCTCCCTCTACTTTTATTATATTATTGATTATATGGCAGATGATTCTGACGACTATGAAGAGAAGCAGGTGGGCCGGGCTAGATAGACTCTGCAACTCCTCACTCCCTAACTACAACCCCAAATCAGAAAAAGTTGGGACAGTATGAAAAACACAAATAAAAAAAGATAGTAGTGATTTCTAAATGTACTTTGACTGATTGCAGACAATGTGAACACAAAATATTTCATGTTTTGTCTGGTCAACTTAATTTCATTTGTAAATATACATCCTTTCCTGTCATTTAGACCTGCAACACATTCCAAAAAAGGTTGGACAGGAGCAATTAAGGGCTAGTAATCAGGTAAATTGCTTAAATAATGATGTGATTTGAAACAGGTGATGTCAACAGGTGATTGTAATTATGATTTGGTACAAAAGCAGCATCCAAGAAAGGTCTAGTCCTTTAGGAGCAAAGATGGACCGAGGATCGCCAGTTTGCCAACAAATATGTGAGAAAATTATTGAAATGTTTAAAAACAATGTTCCTCAAAGAAAGATAGGAAGACATTTGCTTATTTCACCTTCAACAGTGCATAACATAATTAAAAGATTCAAGGAATGAGGAGGAATTTCAGTGCGTAAAGGACAAGGGCGCAAGCCTAAGCTGAACAACCGTGCTCTCCGATCCCTCAGGCGGCACAGCATCAAGAATCGTCATTCATCTATAAGCGATATCACCACATGGGCTCAGGACTACTTTGGCAAACCTTTGTCAAGTACCACAATACGTAGTTACAGCCACAAATGCCAGTTAAAACTGCACTGTGCCAAAAGGAAGCCCTATGTTAACAGTGTCCAGAAGCGCCGTCGACTTCTCTGTGCTCGGAGGCATCTGGGATGGACCATCACACAGTGGAAACGTGTACTGTGGTCAGATGAATCAGTTTTTCAGGTATTTTTTGGGAGAAATGGACGCCGTGTGCTCCGGACCAAAGAAGAAAAGGATCATCCAGACTGTTACCAGCAACAAGTCCAAAAGCCAGGGTCTGTCATGGTATGGTATGGTATGTCAGTGCCCTTGGCAAAGGTAACTTGCACTTCTGTGATGGCACCATTAATGCTGAAAAGTACATAGAGATTTTGGAACACAATATGCTTCCTTCAAGAAGACATCTTTTCCAGGGACATCCATGCATATTTCAACAAGATAATGCAAAACCACATTCTGCACACATTACAAAGTCCTGGCTGCGGAGGAAGAGGATACGGGTACTTGACTGGCCTGCCTGCAGTCCCGACCTGTCTCCAATAGAGAATGTGTGGCGCATTTTGAAGCGCAAAATGCGACAACAAAGACCCCGTACTGTTGCCCACCTTAAGATTTGTTTGCAGCAAGAATGGGACAAAATTACACCTGAAACACTTCATCACTTGGTGTCTTCAGTCCCTAAACGTCTTTTAAGTGTTGTGAAAAGGAATGGCAACATTACAAAGTGGTAAATGCTTTACTGTTCCAACTTTTTTTGAAATGTGTTGCAAGAACCAAAATAGGAATTTTGTTTTTTTGAAAAAAAAACTGGCCAACTGGGCTATTTATTTTTCATTTATTTTTTCTTTATTTGATCAGGGACAATGCACAAAAAACATTAGTCTAAAAAAGAAGAGATGTCATGTGCCAGGTTATAGCAAAAAATGCTGATTTCTACCTGCAGTCCCTGGACAGGTTGATGTTATACTTACAAAAGTTCATAAAATATATACACAATAATACATAAAAGCGTTACTTCACTCACATCATAAAAACACTCTACACTTCAGGAGTCTATCACTCATTCACTCACAATTTACGTCATTCATATCACAGTCATTCAGTGCGTACAGGTTTGCTTTGATAATAACCACTGTTTGGTCAGGCGTGTAAATGTACTGTAATTTGTGCATGAAATAATTTTGTTTGGAAGAGTGTTCCAAAGGCTCGCTGCTTTGTAAGAGAACGATTGTTAGCCATATGTGGTTTACATCTTGGAACGCTGCACTCTCCTCTGACTGTCAACCGTGTGGCTCTAGAAATTCTCTCTGAATTATAATAATAATGTGACAAATTTTCTCAAAGGGGGAGCAGCGATGTTATGGATAATTTTAAACAGAGCAGCAATTTGATTATATTTAATGAGGTTTTCAAAACTCAAAATGTTATATTTACTTTGTACTTTACAGTGATGGTACTGGCGAGGCTTTTTGTCATGAATTTTTATGGCCCTTTTATATAATGATTCAAGTAATTTTAACGATGTTTTACATGCCTGAGACCAACTAGACATGCAATACAGAAGATGTGGAACAATCATAGTATTTAGGTATATATTTGAGGCTTCCGTAGTTAATGAATTTCTAATATGTTTATAGTTCATCAAATTAAATTTAAATTTATTACCAATTTTTTTATGTGACTTTTAAAACCAAGGTTTGAATCAAGTACTAGACCTAAATATTTTGTTTCATTTACATTTTTAATTTGTTGTCCATTTACTTGAATTTCTTGAGTTAGTTGTAATTTGCGTTTATTTGAAAAATACATTGAGACCGTTTTATCAACGTTTAAGGTCAGACAGGACGTCTGCAACCATTCTGCAACTTTTTGCATCTCTTTTGATAATTTGTCAGTAACCTCCAGCTCGTTTTCCCCAAAAGTGAAGATCACCGTATCATCAGCGTACATAATTACGTCAACGTCCGAACACACTCTAGGGAGGTCATTTATATAGATGCTAAAAAGCAAGGGTCCCAAAATCGACCCTTGCGGCACTCCCATCGAGGTGACTCTAAACGCAGATTGGATGTTATTCACTTGTACACACTGATGTCAGTCGCTCAAATAAGATCTTATCCAGTTTTGAGTATGCTCAGAGAGACTATATTGATTTAATTTACTGTAAAGTATCTGGTGATTGTATCAAAAGCTTTACGCAGATCAAGGAATACTGCTCCCACCACCCTTCCCTGATCCACATATGCCCTGATAGTTTCCAGGTGATAACAACAGGCAAAGTCTGTTGAGTATTTTCGTCTGAAACCAAATTGCATTGGATTTAAGAGAGATTTTGAGTCAAAGTGGGTGGTAAGTTGCTCCGCCACCGTCTTCTCGAGCACTTTTGACGCAGCTGGGAGGATGCTTATTGGATGATGAATGTTCATGTCTTGTTTATTTCCAGACTTAAATATAGGGGTGACAATCGCAGGTTTTAGGGCTGCTGGAAAAATACCCTCACTAATCGATTGATTGATCATTGTTGTCAATGGATCAGAAAAGATGCCCTTAAATTGTTTCAGAAAAGAAGTATCAAGTCCATAAATATCTTTTGCTTTGCTGCTGTTTAGCATAGTAATTAGGGGTCCAAGCCCGAGGCTGCGAGAATCGGCGGTAGCGAAGCTACGCCGTTCGCACAGCAGGGCTGTGGAACCCTATTGTTTTTGTAATGATTATTATTTTTCCGCCGATAAAACTGATACTGCAGCCTAAACCGTAAATGGTGGGAGGTTGCCGTTTTCAGGTCTGGTCCACAACCCTGCAGGGACCTCGCACGAAAAAGTTCAGCCACTTTCACCACTAGGTGGCGCTATAGCAGAAAAAACGCGTTTGGCCTTATAACTCTCAAACCATACATCGCACAATAAAAATACACATATCCACACGTTCCCTGAATCCAGCTGAATCTCGTGATGTGATGCCACGCCCATTTCCGCCCCGACTTTTATCTCATGAACGGCTCATCCGATTTTTACGAAATTTGGAGTTTCCTATCTAGACCCATTCCTGAGGCCACGCCTACAGTGGGGTACTGATTCGTCAAAGTGGGCGTGGCCTATGGAATCCAGGTTTAGATTCACCACTTGCCCTAATGTGAGCAACTTAAAATTTACAGTGTAGATGAACAATGTTTTGCAGATCTTACATACCAAATATTACTTACATAGACCACTAGGTGGCGCTATAATTACGTAAAATGTGTTTTTGCCTATAACTCCCAAAGTCTACATCGCAGATTAAAAATTCTTACAACCCCTTATTCCTTCAATCTATCTGAATCTGAAGATGTAGGCCGGGCCTATGTAGACTAAAAAGTTTTTTCGCAAAATCCCACAATGCGAAAAAAAATGTTTTCGAACTCGTCCTAGGGCGTGTAACCGATGTGCACAAAACTTGGTAGATACCATCTGTATATAGAGCTGACCAAAAGTTATCAAAGGAATTTTGCTACGTTACACTGTTCGCACTTTACAAGCAAACAAATTTGTCGTAGCTAGCCACAAAACACGAACTTTGGCATATCTTGGCCAAATTAATAGTTATCAAAAAGATACCTGGTAGGCATCTTTGACATCCCATTTGGTGAAAATTGGCCGTCAGGTGGCGCTATAATTAACGTAGAGGCCTTTCAGAAAATAAGTCAATGCATTTAAATGGGAATCATTTGCAATGTAAATATCTCTGCAGTATTAAATGCTATCATCACAAACCCTGGATGTATTTTGTTTGGCATGCCACTCTGCAGCTTCCCACCAAATTTGGTGAAAATCGGCCGTTAGGGGGCGCTATAATTAACGTAGAGACCTTTTGGCAAATAAGTCAAATTCATTTAAACGTGTTTTTGCGTATAACTCCCACAGTCTACATCGAAGATGAGAAATTCTTAAAGCGCCGTGTTCATTGAATGCATGTGAATTGGATTATATAGGCGTCGCCCATTTCCACAAAAATGTTTTCTCGCAAAATTGCGTAAGGCGAAAAAAAATGTTTTCGAACTCGTCCTAGGTTGTGTGACCGATCTTCACGAATCTTGGTACATATCATCTGTATATAGAGCTGACCAAAAGTTATCAAAAGAATTTTGCTACGTTACACCGTTCGCACTTTACAGGCAAACTAATTTGTCGTAGCTAGCCACAAAACACGAACTTTGGCATATCTCGGCCAAATTATTAGATATCAGAACAACACTTGGTACACATCTTTGCCATGCCAATCTGAGACGCCCTACCAAATTTGGTCAAAATCGGCCGTCAGGGGGCGCTATAATTAACGTAGAGAGCTTTTGGCAAATACGTCAATGCATTTAAATGGTATTAAATTGTAATGGAAATGTCTCTGCAGCAGTAAATGCTATCATCACAAAACTTGAGATTATTGTTCGTCATGCCACTCTGCGGCTCCCCACCGGATTTGGCGACAATCGCCCTTTAGGGGGCGCTGTAATCGAGGTAGAAGCGTTTGGGCCTTTTACCCAACGAAGAGGAAATTTGTGATTGCATTTCACTACGGACTTTGGAGCTCGCACTCGGTCAAATTTCCCAACTTTTGCCTCGCCGCGGCGGCGCTTCGGGTTCTCCTTTCGCGGGCTCCATTTTCACGGGCTCTCTGGGTCGCCGGGGGCGATTCGCGCCGGGGGGAACTGGCGCACGGGGGGGGACTGGCGCACGGGGCTTGGACCCCGTTCATAACTGCTTGCAGTTCTAGTTAAAATTTGTTGCTATTGCAAAAGAGTCATCAATTATTTTTTCCATTAATATTGAGACGAATATTCTCACATTTTGACTTTTCTTTTCCAATTAATTCATCAATAGTTTTCTATATTAATCTACTATTACCTTGTGCATTTCTAATGATTTCAAGAAATAAACTGGCTTTGGCCTTTCTAAGCTCAGCTGTAACTGTATTTCTTTGACTTGTAAAGGCAAATCGATCCGTTGTTAGTCCTGATTTTAGAAATGTTTTTAGCGCCACATCTCGCTTTTTCATCATATCCCAAATAGTTTTGTTGTACCATGGCAAATTTCGTTTTGCATGTCGCTTTCTTTGCTTATTTTTGGTTAAGATGTCATTTACAGCCAACATAAGATCATGACAGCCCTGTTCACAAGATTTCTTTCTCCAAGATGTCTGCCCACTTTGTTTGTTTTAAATATTGTTCAACCAGTTGCAAATCTTTCTATGGAATGAATGTGATACACATTTTACTATTCATTGTAATTTCGTTCTTGTACCTTGTTTTTATCAATTTTCTAGCTACTAGGGTTAAATTGTGATCAGACATGCCTGTAATCAGATTATAAATTTTAATTATTCTCTCGGGTTTAATTGTCAATATATATATATATATATATATATATATATATATATATATATATATATATATATATATATATATATATATATATATATATATAAACACGAGTTGGTTTACTTAATAGTTGTGTCATTTGAAAAGGTTTTGTTATTTCTTTAAATTTATTTCTACATGATTTCTCCAACCAATTTAAAATTAAAGTCACCTAAAAGAATGACTTCTTTTCCATCACATTGTTTAAGTAAGTTACCAAGAGAAATAAAGAAATCATTAGTAGGCTAGCTTTAGGAGGTCGATAAATTGCTAATACACAGAAAGTCATTTCAGGAGATAAAGTAATAGTAGCAGTGCTCGAAGTGGGCCGGTACGCACCGGTACGCAGTACCGGCACTTCTACATTTTACTCTTAAGCGTACCTGCACTTTTTCTTGCGTACCGCTACTTCTCGCATGCAGCCGGTACGCTACCACTGACAGAGAAAGCGTCAGTGTCAGAGAGACGACCCTAACGTTACATAAACTACACTACCCAGAGGGCACTACGTGTTTACATTTTAGATCTTGACGAATCACGTAAAGGCAAGCAGTCCGCCCACCCTATCAGAAGTTAGCTTTTCCACGGACGCTAGTTTGAAAACGCTGTCAGTGTCAGCCTGACCGTAACAGGTGTTTCACTGCTGAAAACCTAGAAACTAAAAATAAGTGTCGAGTTTATAAGTCGTTATGTTAGCCGCCTGGCTTCAGAAAGGTACTAAAAGAATGCGTGAGCCAGAGCCAGACACATCAACAGAGGTCCAAGTCCAACCAGAAACATCAGGAGGTAGCTAGTACGGTTCATGAGCTTCAAGCTAGCGTTGATGTGAGCGGAACAGCTGGCGTTAATGAGGAGTCTGCCGCTACCAACCTTAACGTTACACCGACGTCAACAGTAACGTGAGTAACGAAACACACGGACGGCCTGACTGTTGGTCAAAGGACCAAATGATGGATTTTTGCTCCACGAACAGCTGGCTTGTTTTTAATGATAACAAACTGGGCTGCAAAACATGATGTAGCAGCATCCCGTCACTAGCTGCCCAGACAGAGAGGGGACTGAAGCTGTTCCCCCTGTCTCTGTCACACACGCACACACACACACACACACACACACACACACACACACACACTGAGAGTGACTGTTTTGCATCTGTTTGAGCACCAAATTATTGTTAAAATGAATAGTTTTGATGAATGAATGAATTTTTTTTCTTAACATGACTCCAACATATTAGCAAATATAAATCAGCTTATTTGTGGAAAAAATAAACAATATTGATACTAGCCTATATGTAAATTAGTCGCTTAGGCCATCCATAGATAGTTAATAAGGATTCACTGTGCCACATGTATGTTTAAAACATGATTTTTTGAATAGCGTACGCACTAAAGTTATGTAAAGTTGTTTAAATAAATCCATACATTTATATTGTTAATAAATGACAATAAATTGTTGTTGTACCAGCAATATCTCCAAGTTTTGTTTTTCACTACAGAAATCTCAAATGTCATGATGATCTGCCAATGCAAGAGAGTACCGGCACCTTTTTTTTCCCACTTCAAGCACTGAATAGTAGTCCCCACACACTCCAAGTTACAATCACTAATGTCCAGTTGTTTACTTTGGATGTGATCTTTTACGTGAATCAGCACACCGCCGCCTTTACCCTTATTTCTGTCGTGTCTATACAAAGTGTATTCCGACACTTTCACTATAGAAGAGGGAGTAGTAGGCCCAGGAGTTAACCAAGTTTACGTTAAACAAAGATAATCAAGATTTGAGTCCGTTAACAAGTGTTCGATCTGCTTAGTCTTTGAAGCAATGCTGCGGATGTTTAAATGTCCTCCGAAAATTCCCTTCGGCTTCATTTTCGGGTTCCAAAACACGCTCGCGTGATTCACAGTCTGAAACAGCTTCATTTGCTGCTGTTTAAGTATGGCGGAAGTATTTGCAGTTACTGCTGGCTTTGCGTGGATCACTGATGTTAATATTTTCTCAGGAATGAACTTAGGAGCCGAGTTTGTCAGGGGGTTACCTCGTTTTCCCACGCTGCAGCCTTGGATATGGGTCAGTGACGCTTCCACCCCATGAATGGGAACAGCTGATTGTAGTCCACACGATTTTGATAATCCAAAGGCCCGGGGTTTGGATGAATACCCCACATAGAAGTAGAACCATGCAGAGAAAGACAGAATATCCTCAAGTACGACTTACTGGTACCGTCCATCTGGAGCAGCGCCGCTCACGCAGCGCGCTACGAGTACATACTCGCCCGTCATTTAAAATGTTTGAGTATATGGTGTATTAGCACCATGAAGCAAGTGGCATTGGCACGACTATGTCTGGGAACGCCGTGGCCTGCAACAACGTATGGCATTCGCGGTCACGAGATCCCCACAGTTGTGTCAGTAGGAGAAACAACACATACAGAGGTATCCAGAGATATAATGAGTTCTCTGTTTTAGTGTGTTTGATGTGTGAGTTCCAAGATGCAGAAATTCCATTTGCAAAAAAATCATCTGGCGGTCTCCCACTTTGTTTTAGGAAAGGTGCAGCAGCACCAAGGGGGCAAGCCTGCCTCCTCAGAGTGAAGCCTCCTATTGCGCCATATTGATGCTAATAAACCATCACCTGCCCGTAGCATTCCATTGACTGCCATTCATTTTGCGTCACTTTGACAGTGAATAATTTTACATCTGAAGCGTTTAAAGACTTCATTTGACCATTGTTTATTTCTAAAGAAACACGGCAATGTATAAAAGGCTCCATTGCCTTGTATCTCACGTTATGGCTCCGTAGCAGACGTTTTAGTAAAAATAGGCTAACGATTTTAACTGCTTTAATTGCTACTATTAACTAGCATTTTAGTTAGCCTGTGCTATCTCCTTACATATACCTACGCTCTCCGTCTCTGCAAGATTGGGAATGATTGAGATTTCTACCAGACGATTTACAATGTTCAGACACGTTGCTCACGTCACATCTACGGCGGCAAGCTCAGTTTGCAGCTGCGCAGTAACGCTCAACCATCACCGGAAAAGTGCTTCTAATAGACTACACTCGTCTCCGTCCAGAGCAACGGGATATGTTGGTCCATTTTATATACTCTCTTTGAGCAGCACCTGTCGAGCAACTGCCTTCCTCCCGCCATGTTCCTATTTCAGGACCGTTTAAGGAACTCCTCTCCTTTAAGGATGCATGAACGAATCATGACACCAGGGCAAATGACAGGACTGACTCAATAAAAGCACGGTAAAACATAGTCATTATAAAATACAATACTTTTCTTAAACAATACAAGCGCTGATTACCCTTTTTGCACACAGCTTTACAGTTGGCTTCAAAGTTCAATTTTGCATCAATGATGGTCCCAAGGCATTTATAGAATTCCACGTACTCAATGGTCTGACCGTTAATGAAAGTGTCTTGGTTCATATGATTTTTCCTTCTAAAATCAATGAGCATATCTTTAGTTTTAGATATGTTAAGCTGGAGGTAAGACTCTCCACACCAGCGCACAAACTGGTAAATGACTGGACCATGGGTGGTCTCATTTTCATAAAGCAGACTAACAGAATCATCTGCATACATCATAACGTTTCTGTTGTCATATTTGCCCTGACACATGTTTGTGTGAAGAATGAATAACAAAGGTTAGTTAAAAAGTCAAGGATCCTTCCCACCAGATTCTTACTTAAGTTGCTGAGATATTTAACACCCTCAAAACCCTAACAAGCTCAAAGTGATAACAAATATAATAAAATAATAATAATAACATAACATATGATCACAGGATAGTTTATAAGCATTATAAGATAATGATATCAACTCTGAACTGGGGAAGACTGGTTTCCAGTACTATGCATCTTACTATACTGGAAGGAACTGCAAAACAATCTGAAGTTAGAGGAACTCATACTGTATGTCTGAGAGACTTTAAAGTTGTTGTCACTGATATTTTTTTTTATCATTTTTGCAAATACTTACATTTCTCTGCCTGTGTATGTGATGACTGTTTTTCGTGATTGAATTGTTTTGTTGCAGTGTTGTATGTGTTATTTGTTCTCAGGTCTCTTGTAAAAGAGATCTTGTTCTCAATCAGACTTCCTGAATAAATAAAGCTTAGTAATGGGTGAAATATTGTATGAATTGCACTGCATAATGTGCAGATATTCATTGTAACTGCTATTCGTTTCAACTCATTTCATTTATTTTTCCATTTTGTTTTTTTCTTCTGATGTCTCCTTCACCTCCAGTGGATGCAGAGAACCCCTTGTCCCCAGAGCCAGAGGTACTGGAAGGGCAGGGCAGCTTCAAGTTGGAGGGTTGGTGGTTAAAGCTAGGTCAGTTTCATGGCCTCATCATCAAGAGGTTCCACTGTGCTAAGAGGAACACTAAGGGCCTCTTCTCTCAGATCCTCCTGCCTGCCTTCTTCGTCTGTGTGGCCATGACTGTGGCCTTATCTGTGCCTGAGATTGGTGAGATTTTACGTATATTTTTAAGAGAAGGTTTTTATCCTGCTTCTCTGTCCTACCAGGCATGTAGAAAGTTCATTAAATGAAAAGCAGGTATATGGACAGTATTACTAAGGTGTTTCATGCTGACTGCATTATTCTGACGTATTTGGGTTACAGATGAAGCCACATAGAATTTCCTGTGCCTCCGTGCTGGGGCCCAGGCAGTGATGAATCCCTGCTGGGACCTCACCGGGTTCTTGGCTTGAATGAGATCCCCCATGATGACATAGTAAACTGGGGACCGACCACCCCTAAGCGCTATGTGTGTGGAAACCAGTTGCAATGGTTTAACTATCCACCAAATAATGTTGTTCTTCTTAGACAGAAAACAGTTATACCGATTATACCCTAATTAAAGGCCAAACGCCTAAATTATCCTGTAATTAGTACATTAATAAAATATAATAAGCCTTACTTTGAATCAAATTAGACCAAAACAAGAAATAATTTTTTTCTTTCTTCTTCTTTATTATTTTTCTTATATACGCAAATAAGAAACCATACACCTAAATTTTGCTGTAACTAGAAATGCATATATTGCCATATTAAAATCAAAATATACTATATTTAGACGAGATATTCCAAATTACACTCTATTTAGAAACCAAATACTAGTGCTTATTAGAAAAAAAGTACTGGTAATGTCAAACCATGTCGTCACATCTGCCGCAACTTCAGTGACTGATGCCTGGAGGCGCTCCTGAGTCCCATGGTGTTTGTAGGTGGTACATACTGTGTGATATACGCTATACTAATACATCCTTTATCAATTCTGTACTTCCCTAATTAAGACATTAGAACATGTAATGTTACCATCCGACCAATATAGGCCGTAGAAGCTGCAGGACATAACCATCTTTATTTCCCTGTCACATCCCTATTATTGGAAGAGGATACGGGTACTTGACTGGCCTGCCTGCAGTCCCGACCTGTCTCCAATAGAGAATGTGTGGCGCATTTTGAAGCGCAAAATGCGACAACGAAGACCCCGTACTGTTGCCCACCTTAAGACTTGTTTGCAGCAAGAATGGGACAAAATTACACCTGAAACACTTCATCACTTGGTGTCTTCAGTCCCTAAATGTCTTTTGAGTGTTGTGAAAAGGAATGGCAAAATTACAAAGTGGTAAATGCTTTACTGTTCCAACTTTTTTTGAAATGTGTTGCAAGAACCAAAATAGGAATTTTGTTTATTTGAAAAAAAAAACAATAAAAATCATGAGGAGCACATTAGATAATGTGCTGTTGTATTGTCTGCAATGAAATACAGTCAAGTACATTTAGAAATCACTACTTTCTTTTTTTATTTGTGTTTTCCATACTGTCCCAACTTTTTCTGATTTGAGGTTGTATGAAAATGTGCATCAATAAGCCATTTTTGGCTAATAAGATAATAAAAAGGGGAAATACGACTGCTATCCTACTTCATTTCACAGTACAGTTCTGTTCTTATGTGTCGCTAATTAACCATTAATAGGGATGTACAGCATTGATAAAGGATGTATTAGTATAGCGTATATCATACAGTATGTACCACCTACAAACACCATGGGACTCAGGAGCGCCTCCAGGCATCAGTCACTGAAGTTGCGGCAGATATGACGACATGGTTTGACATTACCAGTACTTTTTTTCTAATAAGCACTAGTATTTGGTTTCTAAATAGAGTGTAATTTGGAATAATATCTTGTCTAAATATAATGTATTTTGATTTTAATACGGCAAATATGCGTTTCTAGTTACAGCAAAATGTAGGTGTATAGTTTTTTATTTGCGTATATAAGAATAATAATAAAGAAAAAAATAATTTCTTGTTTTGGTCTAATTTGATTCAAAGCACGGCTTATTACGTCTCTTTAATGTACCGGGAAATAAAGTGCAACCAAGTCTTTTTCCCAAAGATGAGTAGGGGGGTCTTATATCTGGGTCACTACTGTATTATAAGTGCAGTAAGTGCTCTTAGTAATAATAAAATAAGCCCTAACAAGTGGATGAACATTCTGTTTGTCTTGTTTTACAGGAGATTTGCCACCCCTGATCTTGTCCCCATCTCAGTATCATAACTATACCCAACCTAGAGGCAACTTCATTCCCTATGCCAATGAAGACAGACCCCAGTACAGGTAAGAAACAACTGAGAGGTAATTTTTCTGCCTATAGATGAGGATTGATTTAGATAAGAATGACTCAAACCAGTTGGTTGCAGCTTTTGGGGGAAAATTATTGCAAAATGTCAACAGAAAAGCTGGTTTTAGGATCTCCAAACTTGATAGCTTCAAATTAAAGGCCCAGTGTGTAAGAATTTCTCCCATCTAGCAGTAAAATTGTATATGACAACCAACTGAATATTAATTTCTGTGAAATGCGGAGCAGTATAGCCTGTATGTCCCTCACGGGTTACCGTATTTTAAGATGGTGCATGGCTATGGAGTGTCTACCCCAGTTCATGTAAGCGCAAATGTAAAATTTTATGCCAATAGGAATACTTAATAATTGATGGTGGTGGTCAATATTCATAAAAAAGGACAAGTTTGTGAAGGGCAATACAGATTTTGATAATGTACAACTACAAATGTTACACACTGGGGCTTTATGGAAAACGGAATGTATGACTGTCAACACGGTCAGCTAAAATCGTCAGCATGCTAACATGCTCGCAAAGACAATAACCAGTATAATATTTGCCATCTTAGTTTAACATGTTAGCATACTAACATTTGATAATTATCCAATTCATCCAATAGTTGTTGAATAGTCAATGTGGACCAAAGTGGTGGATTGACCAACAGGCCAACATTGTAATGCAATAATGTTGTGATAACAGCTAACTTGAAGCACAAACTAATAACTAGTGTCAGAAACAATAGCATTATATGCCAATTGCTGTACTTAACTGAAAACACACAAGGCCTAGCAATAGTAGCCATTTGTTAATCCTTCCTGCTTCAGTTTCCAGACTGTGCTCAGGATGCACAGGGGATACTTCTGGGTTAAGTCTGCCATCCAACTCCTATCATTTTACTCTAAGGTCAGAAGTCAATATCAGAAGTCATATCTTATATATTAGTATGAACACTAATGTTGAAAAAAATATTTATTTATCCATTCTCTTGTTTTATCAATCCATTCATTTATTTTCTCCCATATGACCCTTGGCAGACCCCTTAACACTAGAACCAACCGGCATAGGGGTACTTTTACAGCCAATTCCAACATCCAAGAGCTTTCGCCAAGTCAAGTCATTTTTATTTACATAGCACACTTAAAACAAAAGCAGTTGACCCAAAGTGCTTTCCAGTCAAGGCAGATGGTTTAAGACCTGCCTCAATACAGATAAACAACATTACAGAGATAAAAGGTACATAAAAAGCAACAATATAAAATGTTATACAAAATAACAACATCATAAGCCAAAGTCAAGTAAAGAAAAATAAAGGAGAGAAGGAATCAAATATGTATTTAAAAGCAGTATATGGAAGAACAAATAAGTCAAGAAGGGACTTGACAGAAGCTAAGCCGCCTCAGACTGAACTAAAAGCGTTTGAAAAAAGGTAGGTCTTTAAATTTGATATAAAAATATTAATCATGGAACATGACATAATGTGCGACTGGAAGCTGTTCCAGGGACTAGGTAGCAACAGAAAAAGATTTGTCACTTTTGGTTTTGAGGCATGAGTGATGGAATGATAGGAGTTGTTGTGAGGATTACATGAGGGACCTGTGGGCAGAATATGCAGTTATCAGATTAGTAATGTATTGTGGAGCTAGTCCATTTAAGGTTTTAACCTGGTACCCAATGCAGGTGAGCCAGAACAGAAGTGTGTTGTCTTTTCCTTGTTCCAGTTAGAAGTTTAGCAGCTGCATTTTGAACTATTTGGTGGAGTGGGTCAAGCCAAAAATACAGGGAATTACAATAATTAAGCAGAGAGGTGATAAAAGCATGAATAACCATTTCCAGGTCCTGATCGGATAGAAACAGCTTTAATTTAGCTAGGATTCTAAGCTGATAAAACCTGCCCTTCACAACACAACTGACTGTTTGTTAAAATTCAATGAAGTGTCCAGGAAGACACCATGCTTTTTAACTACATTTTGGAAGTTTGCGGAAGGGCCCAAACACATTGGTTAAGATGGTGATAGAGCTTGGAAGGCCAAACAGTTTCTCGCCATCAAACATTTTATATCATTTAGACAATTAAAAGTGTTTTCAGAGAGCAGGTGCTATTAGGTGTAACAGGGAATATAAAATGATCTATCATCTGCATAACAGTCATACAAAACGTTATATTTTACAAACATAGAGCCATGGGAAAGCATGTAAAAGAGGACCTTAAATTGAACCTTGGGGGATGCCACATTTATATATATACTTTTAGTTAATCAGGAAATCACATTGAGATCAAGATCTCATTTGCAAGTGAGACCTGAGTACAAAGTGAAATATCAAACAGAAATACAATCAAATGAAATTAAGAAAATATTTAAATATCAAGATAAGTAGACAGTATGCAGGCATTAATGGAAAAAATATAAAATTATTTTTATACAATTAAGTTAAGAGTTAAAAAGATTTAAATTGAAAACACATTTATAAAAAACAACAGTAGAAAAATGAGAAGTGCAAACTAAAATGACATTGATGCCAGTACAAAGACATATGACTATGCAATGTAAAACTGTCACAGTTAAAATTAAAGAGGTTAATCAAAATTTGTAATCGACCCATTGGTATCAGTGCATCCATTTTTAATTACTCTATAAATTATTCAAGAGAAATGGGGGGAAAAATCTAAAGGATGTCTTTCCAAGATTACTTTTTACTGCAGTGACAAAAAGGTGTAAGCCAATCCTGGCAGAGGGTGTTTTGACTATAGTGTCTTGGCTCAGGAGTGAAGACAGGTAGGGGGGCAATTTTTGTAACAATCCCTTATAGATAAATAGGTGAGCAGGAGATGAAGATCAATTTCTTATTGTGACAGAAAAGGTTATACAGTATCTTTCAGGTAGGAGGCAAACCATTGTAACACTGGACCTTGCAAACCGACTTCACCATCCAGATGTTTTAAAAGAATGACATGGTCTATTGTACCAAATGCTGGGCTGATATCAAGCAGTACTAAAATGGCACAGGAACCAGTGTCGACACAAGGAAAGACGTAATTATAAACCTTCAGCAGAGCAGATTCTGTGCTATGCAGAGCACTGAAGCCTGATTGGAATTTGTCGAAAATATTAATTATTTATATAATAGTTAATTAGTTTAAGAGAAGACCTGGGAGAAAACAACTTTTTCCAAAATCTTAGAAAGAAACTAGCTTAAAGATTGGCCTATAGTTATTATGGTCATTGGGGTCTAGATTGGGTTGCATGTTTAAAACGGCACGACTCCATGTGTTAAGTAGTTATTTAATATAGCCAAAATAAGGGATCCTTTTGTTTGCACTGATTGTCCATTACAGGTAACACTGTCCAAATCAAAGTGTACAAAGCTGTAGAGATATATATCCAACAAAACTAAGCAGCTGCCTGTTCTGCTTCTTCAAAGTCTGATTACATTTGCAGATAAGATAATTCAATTCATGTTTTTTGTGTATTTATTCATGCTGCAATACTGTATAGAATGCAACAGGCTGTATTGGCTTCATATAAGAAACATTTAATATATTTATTAGAAAAGACATTTGCTTTTGGACAGTTTTATAGTAAAAAAAAAAATTCTTTTAAAAAAAGAACATGTACACAGCAGGGGTTCCCTTTCAGTCGACTCACCTGGTACAACACATTTAGTATGGGATATAATGCCCCTGTGTGACCTGACTGAAGAAAACTCTGTTTACCCCTGTAAGGCAGATGACCTGTGGCCCCACCTGCACATACAAACATCCGAGAGCATTGACTGAGCCCCTGAGTCCTATGCGTTTTGTTGCCAGCTCCAGCGCTCTTGTGTATATAAAGTGCTGGGAAAAACTACCATCTCCTCTTCGAGTCGAGGAATGCAGCTTTGTCTAAGTCTGATGGCAAGGAGCATTTGGTTGAAGTCCCCACTGGTAACTGGGCTGACCACATAGAGTATGTTGGCGGGCTAGTCAAGTTTGAACCTCTAAAGTCCAGCATAGTCCATCGCATTTTTTAAGAAAACGTGCCGCGTAATCAAGGATTTTTGGCCACAACAATCACAAAAAAACTCCGTTTTTTTTCTGGAGGGACTGGCGAGTACACTGCTGCTGCTGCATTGGTTGGCCAACCTTCTTCTCGCTGTACTGCCGTGCAAGCTGCCTAGCACTGTCTACAATTATGGAACGTGAAGACGCTGGGCTTCACAATCCGCGAAATTAATATTTTTTTAGTTTTTCTTTTGTAAATTAAGTAGCTTAAGTTTTAGATTAGGTGTTAGTCATTCTCAACACCTTTCTATCCCCTGCTTTGACTCATCAATTCTGGACTCTGTACTGCTGCCAGCCTGTGTAACGTACTTTACTCACCGTCAATCGAATGTTAGCTTCAGCTGGCTAACGTTAGCTGTCAACCTCCCAACTAACGGTTACCGCTAGCTAGTGATCTAGCAAGGATTATCCCTTCAGACAACAGTGTATTACAGTGGACTCTCCATCCAAATTCTCGAGTGGATCTTCGTCTGCCACGACTGCCAGACTCTTTCAAGTAGCCTACATGTACTCCCTGTCTCAGCCGATCACGTAGCTTTGAGACACCTGGTCACCTGTTTGCTTACGCCGACTAGGTTCTGTTAACTTCCACCGACTGACAACTCGCCGAGCACATCTGTTCGCTGTAGAGCTCTTTTAACCCTGTTCCCGGCTCAAGCAAATAACTAACACTTACAGCTAACGTTAGTGTTGGCCACTACCTCTCTGCACTGCCGAAAATGGTGCTCCTAAAATATTCCTCACTGCAACTTCTCAATGTCATCTGCTACATCGCTCCAGCTTGCACTGCCAACATAAAATCCCTTGGACTCTTACGTCGTCCTCGTTATGTGCACAGGGCTGTGAGATGCAAGTTTGTTTACTCCGATCATGCCATCCCTACCATACTGTCTGACTGACGCTCTGGCCACAGCGTCGTCATCATGACAACAAACCACACGTGCAGTCTGGTACCCTGAGACCTATAGTATGTGTTGACATTGTCATTCCTCCCACCCCCTCTTGCTCAGCATCATTACAGAAAAGAAAATAGACTTTCTCTGCTTAACTGAAACCTGGCAAAATCAAGAGGATTACATGATACTAAACCAAGCCACCCCACCCGGCTAAGTTTACATCCAGAAGCCCCGCTCCAAGGGCCGTGGTGGTGGGCTGGCTGTAATACACCGAAAGGACTTCCTGGTCAAAAAGCTTTCAGTACCCAATGTCACCTCTCTGGAATGCCTTGCGTTCAGTCTTACTGGGTCGACTCCACTTCAGATTGTCCTTATAGACCTTTTCAATGGAATTACATTGCTAGGCAACAGCCTGGCCCCTTGTTAACTTCCTGTCAGTTGATGCCATTCACATACACTGCAACAGGAAATCAACTTGGGTCCATTTAGAATCTTTATGTTTACATCTGTGAAAAGGTCTATATACCGTCCCCCTAAAGCCTCCACCACCTTCATGTCTAAGCTATCTGAGCTACTCACCTCTGTCTGCTCTAAGTCTCCTTCCACACTCCTCCTTGGTGACTTTAATATTCATGTGGACTCCACCAGCTGTACACTAACCACCGAACTTCTATCTCTACTGGACTGCCTCAACTTCACACAGCATGTCCAAGGTCCCACCCACACCAAAGGTCACACTTTGGACCTTGTGTGCTCCACCGGCACTACACCCCTCCATCTACAGTGCCTGGACCTTGCTGTCTCTGATCATCATGCTGTCCTCTTTACTATCCCCACCTCTCTCCCTAGGCAACATACTACACATACAATTACATTTTGAAACATTAAATCAGTGAGCACCCCAGCCCTAACAAATGTGTTAGCCACCCACTTGACCACCAAGACAGCCTTGAGTGGACACCATGGCAGCCCACTACAACACTGCTCTAGACTTTCTCGCCCCCCTTGTTGGGTTTCTTGTAAATTATAGAGTGTGGTCTAGACCTACTCTATCTGTAAAGTGTCTTGAGATAACTCCTGTTATGATTTGATACTATAAATAAAATTTAATTGAATTGAATTAAAACCCATACTGTCTCCTTCGTTCGCATGTTCGCTCCATGAAAGCCTCTGGTCACCGACTGGAGATACTTTATAAAATAACTGACCTCACTGTCCACCTGAAGGCCTAGAAAGAACATGTGAGCTCCTACAAAGAAGCTCTTTCCAAAGCCAAGACAAATTATTACAGCACCCTCATTGGCAACCAGCAAAACCACCCCAGAATGCTATTTTAACTGACTGCTACACCTCATTGACACCCACCAACCTCTGGTTGTACCTGATTGTTGCACCAAGTTCCTGGATTTCTTCCAGGCCAAAGACACAGTTGCAGCAACATTCCTCTGGAACACCCTCCCTGCAGATATCTGAAATCCCTGGACATATTTAAAAAAAACTCCTGAAACACCACCTGTTTACTACAGCCTACAACCTCTAATTCTGTATAGTAGGGAGTGTAGTGGGTTGTAGTGGGTTGATTCCTTTCTGTAGTAAACTCAGTTGTAGGGGATGAGGTGGCAGCTGTACTGGGGGAGGAAATAAACACTCAAGAGACCGCAAGCTGTTCTTGTTTTAAAGATGAACAAAGGTTGGTACAGCCGTTATTTTGTTGTTTGGAAGAAAGGGGGAGGGCTCCTTCCTATTCTAGATCTGTGAGTGTTAAACAAATACCTATGTACTTAAAGGTTCAAAATGCTAAGACAGCTACTGAGTGATATCTGCCCAAGATTGGTTTGCAACGATCGATCTTACAGACGCTTACTTTCATATGTAGCAATAATACAATAAATATATATAATATATGCTATATATAATAATATATATATATATATATATATATATATATATATATATATATATATATATATATATAACACTACACCTAAACCCAAGGAAGTTTCTAAGGTTTGCATTCGAGGGCACAGCCTACGCATACCTGGTGCTGCCGTTCGGCTTGTCACTCACACCGTACCTTCACCAAATGTGTCGAGCAAGCTACACTAAGACAACACTAAGTTGCCACAGCTGTGCTTGGTGACGAGCGGCTATCTAACTGAAGATTAACTGCGGTGACAGATGTTTATATGTGCAGGCATGTGTCTTCAGACTGGTCACATGGGGGCATGATGTCTCACTATATGTGTTGTACCTCATTCCTCTCCTTCAGGGAACAGAAGTTATAGCCATAACAATTTGTGTTGTTAGAGTCAAAATGGAAAAATTACATTTGGGAATAGATCTCTTTGTGACTGTTAATAACCAGTGCAGAAACAATTGTAGCATATATGGCCTCCTCTCTCAGGAGCAAGCTGTCACCAGATGCCAACCCACAAAAGATCATCAACACCCTCCGTCAGCCCTCGGGCGTGGGTGCTACTTGCGTCCTTAAAACCCCCTTCAACAGCACCCTGGACCAACTGGCTCAGACCCTTAACCCCAGTGCCAACAACTCCAAGACCCTGGCTGCCCGCTACTTTGACTCCATGTGTCTGGACTCCTTCACTCAGGGGGTCCCCCTCTCGAACTTTGTACCCCCACCTCCTTCACCGGCACCTTCAGATGACCCAGATCCTCGCTTTGAGGATGGACTGTGGAACTTTACAGTTGCCCCTCCAACAACAGTTAATGGTGAGTCCATCTCATAAGGCTGGTGACCATTTTCATATGTGCAACCCACTTAAATGTGTGCAGTTTTAAATATCAGAATCAGAATACATTATTGGTCCCCCTCAGGGAAATTGGTCAGTTGCAGTGAAAGGTAAAAGGTAAAACTAAGTAAGAAAAAAGCTAGTCAATACGTGTAAAAAGTAAAACAAAAAGTTAAGTAGAAGTGAAGTAAGATTATTTTAATAAGTAAGATTGGGTTAAAAGATTATGTTGCTAAAACAATGAATTGTACAAATGTTATTTGAAGTGTGAACAAAATAAACACAGTGTGGATATAAATAAAGTACAGTATGAACATAAATAAAGTACAGTGTGAATATAAGATAACAGATATTGCACATGTAACTGATTTTAATTATTGTACCGAGTAAGATGAGTGAGATGTGATGTGAAAGAAAGGTTTTGACACTCTAAGAATGTAAGAGGGAGGAGTTATATAGTTTGATGGCCACAGGCAGGAACGACCTCCTGTGGCGCTCTGTGGTGTATCATGGATGTCTGAGTCTGTCACTGGTGCTCCTCAGACTGACCAGTATGTTGTGTGGAGCAGTTGTCCAGGATAGAGTGTATTTAGAACAGCATCCTCCTCTCTTGCATTGTCTTTATGGAGTCTAGCTCCACCTCAACAACATCACTGGCCTTCGAATCAGTTCAGTCAGGAACACTCTTGTCATAGATTTAATCATTTATTGCAACAAATGGAAATACAGTTATGCTTGGCGCTGATGGCTCCGTTCTTGATAATGATCCCTGGACTAGCCAAGCAGGAACAGGGAGCTAAGCTGAAACACCATGCAGAAACCCCCCTGGGTAAAAAAAGAATGAATGAAAGAAAGACATTGAAAAAACATTTTAAACGTTGAGTCATGTTAGGACTCTGGACTAGGAAGGTGGAGGCTGGAGTGGTGGAAGCAAAACGTTGCCAGCAGCAGCAGTGAGTGAAGCAGCGTCAGTGTAGCAAGGACCAGTGAGGAGGGAGTCACATTTAAAAGGGCTGCCCTGATGTGAGAATGACTGTGATTGGTATGTGTCTGATAGGAATAATAATTCAATCAGCGTGCATATGACTTCCGTGTCCTGCATGAACTAACGCTAAGCTTAAAGGGATACTTCACCGATTTATCATTCAGCTTTGTATCAGTAGAAACCCGGTAGTATTTCTGAATGACCGTGCTTCCCTCCCTCATGTCCCCCTGAGACGGGAGATATCTGCATTGGGGGGTCTGGAAAAATCTTCCGATGACCTAAAATGACGATTCGGAAGATTTTTTGGCCAGAGCAAAAGACTACAACCAGTTGTAGGAGCTACTTCCGCATGTTTTCAACCCGCCCATCACCCGAAGCGAGCCGATCTTAGCCGGAAAAAAACGAAATGTCAGCCATCTTTACTCCTCGCTAAACAGGGCTCTCTCTTCTCAGCAGCTAACTTTTACCACCGGGATACATCGGTACAGATCGGAGAATATGCAGGAAACGTTATTACAGACGGAATAATCGACACACTACGAGAGCTTCGCCTGCACGGAGACCAGCGGTCTCGCTCGATGCCACAAGCCGGGTAGGGGACATCCTCATCGGCTAGATGGGGAGCTAACGCTAGCCGGCCACCTGTCCCATCAATCCTGCTTGCAAGTGTCCGTTCATTAAACAACAAACTGGACGACATCCAACTTCAACGATGCTCCCAACGCGAGTTCAGAGACTGTGTTTTTTGCTTTCGTGGAAACATGGCTGAACAACAGCGTACCAGACTGTCCAGCTACCAGGACTGCTAGCCCTCCAACCATCCGAGCTAGAGATGCTCTGTCACTGGGTAAAAGACCCGTGAAGGTGAGCTGTGTTAACACGGACTGGTGCAGAAATGTGGTGATTTGTATCCAACTAACTGCTAACCGCTGGAATTTGTGACTGTTACATGGCGACCATTTGACATTCCACACTACGAGAGCTTCGCCTGCACGGAGACCAGCACGGAGACCAGCACGGAGACCAGCGGTCTCGTTCGATGCCCCGAGCCGGGTAGGGGACCTCCTCATTGGCTAAGTGGGAAGCTAACGCTAACCGGGGAAAAGGCACATCCAGAGTGAGCTAACACTAGCCGGCTACCTGTCCCATCAATCCTGATTGAAAGTGTCTGTTCATTAAACAACAAACTGGACTACATCCAACTTCAACGATGCTCTCAACGCGAGTTCAGAGACTGTGTTTTTTGTTTCGTGGAAACATGGCTGAAACAGCGTACCGGACTGTTCAGCTACCAGGCCTGCTAGCCCTCCGACGATCCGAGCTAGAGATGCTCTGTATGAAGGTGGGCTGTGTTAACACGGACTGGTGCAGAAATGTGGTGATTTGTATCCAACTAACTGCTAACCGCTGGAGTTTGTGACTGTTACATGGCGACCATTCGACATTCCACGCTAATTCACGGCTGTGTTTATACTCGGTGTTTACAGCCCACCAAGCCTAATGCTAGTATGCTTAGCTGAACTTTACGGAACCTATAATGTGTGTGTGCACTAAAGCTAGCCTGTTTCGTATGTCGTTTTTATATAATGTCGTTTTTATATATTTTAAATGTGTAACACCACTTGAGCCACGATGAAACGTTTCGTGTATGTGGTTGAAATAACAATAAAACACATTGAGTTGAGTTGAATGCCTCGCTGTCTTATCTGTCAAGCGGTAGGCGTGGCTTGGGAGTGGACTCAAAGCAGCGAAGCAAAGTGCATTCTGGGATTTGGTGTCTTTCATCCATATGAGCCAAAAACACACTTTCTGGCTTTTCTCGGCCTAGAAGGCACCAATTCAATTTTTTTTTTTCACATTTTCACAATTTAAAGATATATTCAGCTTTCCAGTGGTGAAATATCCCTTTAATTTCAGTCAGGAACACCCTTGTCATAGATTTACCCATTTATTGCAACAAATGGAAATAGAGGTATGCTTGGCACTGATGGCTCCGCTCTTGATAATGCTCCCTGGACCAGCCAAGCAGCATGCTAGGCTGAAACTGGGAGCAACATGCAGAAACCACCAAAACAACGGACAACAACCCACATATTCTAGCTGATGCTCAGCATGGGAGCAAGCCTGCTGCAGGCCTCACCATGAGAGGCCATCCTACAAATATGTGAAATATCTATGTGTCTGCAGACCTCAGAAATATTAGCATATAGATCATCCTGCAGTGGCAGTAATGCACCAATAACATGGATGCCCATCACAATAAACCAAGAAGAAGATCCTCCTACAGTTATGTGAAATATCTGTGTAGCTGCAGGCCTCAAGATGCAAGATACATCCTGCGGGAGGCCATCCTACGATTATGTGAAATGACTATGTGTAGCAGCAGGCTGGAAGGTGTGGGACATCCGGCCTAAAAAGAGGGACATCCGGCAGAACAATCCTGGAAGTGGAACATGGTTGATATAGACTATCTAAGGGTTAACTTGAATGTTGAAGTTGAGAAACACATTCAAAGTTTTAAGTGTTTTGTGCATTTTCCTTGATAATCAAGCAAGTAGCTATCTGATGCTAATCAGAGTTGTAAGCAACGTAAAACCTGCAGCATAAAACCTAAAAGGCGGGAAACAAATGCTGAAAAATCAATCTCAGCATTTTTATTTTGGCAGGCAAACTAAATGATAGGCTTAAAGGGATACACCACCGTTTGTTGAAATAGGGCTTATCACGGTCTCTCCTGGCTGTAGATTACATTACATAACATTTAGCTGACGCTTTTATCCAAAGCGACTTACAATTGCTACATATATCAGAGGTCGCACACCTCTGGAGCAACTAGGGGTTAAGTGTCTTGCTCAGGGACACATTGGTTGATGGATCATGGTGGGAATCGAACCCAGGTCTCCCACACCAAAGGCATGTGTTCTAACCACTATTCCATCACCACCCCAACGCATTTTTTGTCAACATAGGATTCCATTCACTACGCTAAGCTAACTAGTGGCGGCGCTGCCGATGTTGCACCGGACTGAAACAATGCATGCACAAAAAATGTGTTGGCCCACCTATCTACATCTAAAGGAGACCATGATGAGCCCTATTTCAACAAACGGTTGCGTATTCCTTTAATTATTGCGGTGCAAATTACATTATCACATTTTGTCTTACTATCTGAGTGTGCAGTGCGTGTTTCAGTTCAGTCAACACACAACCTGCCATCTGATCGCGCACATACACAACAACCTAAATAATACAATGTATTATGTTTTGTTTTGTTCACATGAACACAACTTTTGACAGAAAGTGTGATTAGTGTGAAATCGAATTGTTTTCTGAAACTGCAAAATAGCACCAGGGAATGTTTGCGCCTGAACACGCCTCCCCTTTTTGCTGAACCGCCCCCGGGAGCGCAAATTCATTCCCTAATTTACCTCTATGGAGGGAAAAGTCTGTTGTGCGTCGGGTGCAAAATAGGAATGATACATGTCAGTGTACAACGAAAAATCTGACACAATTAATAAAGACCTCTTCTATGTTTGCATAGAGCCGGTGACGTCTTCTCCAACCCTCCCCCTGTCTATCCATGAGCCGGTGCGTTGTACCTGCTCCATGCAGGGGACAGGCTTCTCTTGCCCCAGTGGGGTAGGAGGACGGCCCCCTCTCATGAAGGTCGTGACAGGTGACATTGTGGTGGACATCACAGGCAGGAATGTCTCTGAGTACCTGCTTTTCACATCAGACAGGCTGCGCCTGCACAGGTAGGAGCTGTGGGAGCATGTCATATTTTTGGATTTCAGTGTCATACTATAAATAGAGATGGCCATGAACATGTTTTTTACAGTATTTTACAGTTGCTTTTGCTCCATTTCATGACGGATTTCCAGTGTACAAATGCCAAAATCTTGCTTTTTACAATGGTCATCCTCAATTAATGCAGTCAAAGAGAAATACACTTTTCACAAAACAAGCTCTGCAGTGATCATTTCCTTGAGATTATACAAATATGTATGCAGACGTCAGTATTTGAAATAATTTAGAAAAATAATTCTAATTGAAAACTTACATTTTAGTTGTTTAGTATGTTGTATTACTGTAATGATGAGGTACAGTTTGATTTTACACTACAGAAAATACTACATCTATACCAGACACATTTAAAATAAAATTATTTCATTACATCAGTTTATTTTTACCTAACACAAACTTTGTATTTTTATTCAACGTGCAAGTTTAGACTTCTGAAACAGTGATTATCAATGACCGGGCTGAGTGTCAAAACTGAGTACCCACCCTCTATCTTTCAGCAGTGAAAACACTCTACTCAATTTAATTCAATTTCAATAAAAAAAATGTATTGTGTCAAATCATAACAGAAGTTATCTCAGGATACATTCTAGATAGAGTAGGTCTAGACCACACTCTCACAGAGACCAAACAATTCCACCAAGAGCAAATGTATTTAGTTCGGCTGCGGTAGCAGTAGCAGTGGCGGTGGCGGCAGCGGCAGCGACAGCGGCGATGGCGATGAGGAAAAGTTTCCTTTTAACAGGCAGAAACCTTGAACAGAACCTGGCTCTAGGTGGGGGGCCATCTGCTGTAACCGGGGGGAGAGAGATAGATGCACAGCAATTATATTAACAGTAAAGATAATAGAACTATGACTAATGATAATAATAATAGCACTAGCAGTGGGCGTTGAGCAGGACCATGGCAGCAGCTGCAGCCACAATCAATGTGAGAAAGCATAAAGATTTCGGGGAAGAAGGTAAGTCAGTAACATGCATTAATGGGACATGAATTCATACATATGGAGAGAGAGAGGAGGAGAGAGGAGCTCAGTGTGTAATAGGAAGTCCCCTGGCAGTCTTAAAGGTGCAGTAGGTAAGACTTATAAAACTAACTTTCTGTCATATTTTCTGAAACTGACCCCATGTTCCAGTAGAACTACATGAAGCAGGTAATTAAAATAATAAAATAAATCTGGCTCCTCTGGCACCACCTGCAGCCTGTAGTGCGATTTGCAAAAATCCACCGCTCCCTGTTCAGATGCACCAATCAGGGCCTGGCTGGGGGGGTCTAACTTTGCATGTCAATCACTGCTCATACACACACATTCATTCTCCCTTGTGGGGGGAGGGGCTTAGGAGACCATTTGGGGCTTTAGCGGAAAGGGGGGAGGGACTGAGAAGTTGTAAATGTTCAAATGTTTTGGCTAAGTCCTGGATCTTTGCAATCCTACCTACAGCACCAGTAACCTATAGCAACATAAGTAAGGGCTGGTCTAAGGCAAACCTGAGCCAGCTTACAAAGGGTTGGTAGATTAATCTGACGTCCATAAAGAGAAGCAGAGATGAGAAGGGGTGCTGTGTCTTTGTGAGACAGGCCTCATTTTGCAATGTTTTATGCAGGTGGAGAAAGGCACTCAGTCTGAGATTCCTTGCAGTGGTGGTGAAACCCAGGACAATGCCAGGATGCTCATAATAGCGCATATTTCCCCAAATGTTGGACTATTCCTTTAACTCTGCACTATAACTATATTTGGTTTTCCCTTCTATTTTGTACCCTGACTTCGTTCTCAAAAGATATGGTGGTTTAACAGTGGGGAACATCCAGAAGTCAATCCCAGCATCCTTTGGGAGAAAGATACCTACAATGGTTCGCAAGATAGCAGTTCGTAGATTAGCTCAGGTAAGACGGGCACTCTGAACACACAAAAGAAGTGCACACATACAATATTAACAACCACTGACAGAACAACCGCTTGTGTCCAGGTTCTGTACAACAACAAAGGTTACCACAGCATGCCGATTTATCTGAATGTCCTCAATAATGCCATCCTGCGTGCCAACCTGCCTGCATCCAAGGGCAACCCTGCTGCCTATGGTAATTACATAAGAGTACATTTTAATTTGAAGATATGGATTTGTCTCCCTGGTTCATGCCAAATAATTTACAGTGTTGTTTAATAAAGTTGTAGTATTGGACCAGCACCTGCTTTTGGTTATTATCTACACAAACTACGTTGTTGTGTTATGTGTATGTGTTTTGCAGGCTTCACACTGACAAACCACCCAATGAATCGAACCAGTGCCAGCCTGTCTTTGGACTACCTGTAAGTTGTTTAAAATCATTGATAAGTGCCTCAAAGAATAACTTAAAGGTGCAATATGTAATACTGACAGCTAGTGTTTAAAATAGTTACTGCAGTACAAATTCAAAATACTGGAGAGAGTCGTCTCCCCCTCCCCCTTCTCCCCAGACTCGAAGTTCACGGAGGTTTCCAGGCTTAATACAATACTTTCTTTTCTGAAAAGGGAACAAAACAACTATAGTTTCAGTGCTTGAGACTATCAGGTTGCCCCACCAAATTGTACACTGGACTTACAGAGATAAAAGATTTGCAACAAAAGATTTATCTAACAACTTTCACAGCATCCACAACAATGTTGCTAGATGCTTGTAGCCAGAAATGACTTCACAGCACAGCGGAGTAGCAAACGTTAGATGCTGGCTATATTGACATAAAAGCCCATGCTCACATGGAGCTCTGTACCCAACTGACTTATTTTTCTTTTTTGGCTTAGAATTACAGTAGTAACCGTTAAAAACATAACAACCTCACTGTCCTCTCCATCCGAAGGACAGGCACACTTCCTAGGCTTAGAATTAAGGTGAGAACCGCTAAAAATAACACTACCTTTCCGTCCTCTCCACCCGACTGAACACACTTTATTGTCTTAGAATTATGGCAACAATCACTAAAACACACTGCAAACTCACGGTCCTCTCTTCCCAATTTACAGCCCCCCTCTCTTGGCTTAAAATAACTCACCATTGTTAGAAACATGCTGTTTTTTTAGGTTGGGTAGAATCTAATTTCGTTGACCCTGTTTGTTTTGTTTTTTCATGGCTGTACTGACGTTACAGCTGTAGCGTGCTGGGTTTACGTTTTTACAGGTATATCTGGCAACCCGGCCTGGTATGGTGTAAGAAAGATTTCAAAAAGATGTATGCACAACTTTAAGAATTCGTATTCGTATTTTAAACATTTGTGCGTAAATTAACTCAGGCATGCACAATTACGTTTTCATACACGTGAGTCAATAAAATTACATTTGTATTTTTATGTGAGTGTGACTAGAAGCTATGACTGTAAACATTCATGAGTACAACTCTGATTTCTACGACTACGAATTCTTCACTATGAACACAAATTCAAGTTTGTGGGTACGAGTAAAGAACAGTTGAAATGACGTCACTGTCGTCACAGGGCAGGAAATCGAACCTAGATTTCATCTAACGCGCATGCGTCAAAGGTGAAAGATGGAGACGGGTATGGCTACAGCCTGGAGCGTCCCATCTCATGCATAGACCTATATAAAAGGTCTCATGCCGTCCCGTCTCCTGCCGAGGCTGTTCAATGGTAAGTTCAGCAGCAGCTGCGGCCCCATGCAGCCCAATAACCTGGCGGCGCTGGCCCGGGATGCTGCCTCTCTGGTGTGGGACAAACAGCGGCCGCTGTGCATGATGATCAGCAAAGCGATGGTCTGCCTCGCATTCTCTCACTGTTTCATGACAGCGCCCGTGTTTGTTTTTTACAAATAATGTGTTTCAAGTTGTCATACTTCCATAAGAAGCTGCTGCCTGTATAAAGTATGAACAATGTGTATTCTCCATTTTAGCAATTGTAAATCTGTGACCGACCTCTGCACAAACAAGAATACAAAAATAAACATGACTCATTCCAAGACTCCACTTTTATTTTATATTATATATTGTTTTCAAACTCGATTTGTATGACACTGTTTAGTTAAAAAAAACACCAAAATATATCAAGTAGCATATTCATTAGCATAGTCTGCATTTATACTACTGTTAAGTTAAAAATACCAAATATATGTTTTAGTATTTTATTCATGATAGTCTGCATTTATCTTATAGAGAGATTCTTTCTTTAAGTATTTTATTCCAGACGCGAGCTTGGACGCTCCAGGCTGCAGCCATACAGTCTTGGAAAGATGGCTAACAACAGACCTGAGGCTGGCTCAGCATCACAGGTAAAGTAAATAACATGTTTATTCAACATTTTTTATACAATTTTACTATTTTGATAGCACCTTATAATGATATACATTTCCGCAACTCATAGACGTTATTGGTTTAGCTTGCAACCTAACTGAGCCAGATGAAGTAATTGCTTTAGCTTGCAAAATAATGATAACGTTAACGTACGCCTATTAGTTTTTCAAACATACTTCAGTTGTAATGTTTTGAATGTCTATCTAGCCTAACGTTACATAATGTTGAATTGGTACGGATAAGTTAACGGTACCATGTATTGCATGTAATATATATTTTGTTACTGTATTATCACATTATGCTCATTAACATTACAATGACTTGCTGGTTGATGTTAACTAATATCTGGCTCAGTTGTCAACACTACTGATCTGGTCGACATTGCTAAACAATATGATTACAGTGCAGTTTAGTTCTAACATCACTAACTATAATATTACTTTAACACAGAGCACTTCCACAACCACAAAGTTAACAGCGAGTAAATATCGTTAGGTTGCAAGCTAAAGCAATAATGTCTATGAGTTGCGGAAATGTATATCATTATAAAGTGCTATCAAAATAGTAAAATCGTATAAAAAATGTTGAATAAACACGTTATTTACTTTACCTATGATGCTGAGGTAGCCTCAGGTCTGTTGTTAGCCATCTTTCACCTTTGATGCATGCGCGTTGGATGAAATCTAGGTTTGATTTCCTGCCCTGTGACGACAGTGACGTCATTTCAACTGTTCTTTACTCGTACCCACAAACTTGAATTTGTGTTCATAGTGAAGAATTCATAGTCGTAGAAATCAGAGTTGTACTCATGAATGTTTACAGTCATAGCTTCTAGAGTCACACTCACATAAAAATACAAATGTACTTTTATTGACTCACGTATATGAAAACGTAATTGTGCATGCCTGAGTTAATTTACGCACAAATGTTTAAAATTTGTGCATAAATCTTTTTGAAAGCTTTCTTACACCATAGCCTGGCTGTCAACCTGGGCAGTTGATAACAACACTTCATGCCAAAACACAAACAGAAATTCCGTCACGGAACGGAATTTCAAAAGGAGAAAATACTGGCATTATTATTGTTGTCAGAAAAGATAGTATTTCAATTTAGCATGCTTCCTTAATATTTGATGACGCATTGGGGTAATTTTTGGATTTATTACAGTACGTATTGGATCTTTAAAGGGCGTTATCAGAACTTTGAGCTTATTTTGTAGTTTGATAATCATTACTCTTAGTACAAATACAAATCTGAGATCTGAGAACACACAGACATCACAGGGTTGTTGGACTATGATCCATAATTACCTCTGTTGGTGTCATAAAGTTTTCCAAGGTAACTTTTTGCCCTTGTGAATTCAGGATTATACACTCATCCCACCCCCCCCCCCCCCCCCCATTCTTTCTCTCCTTCTGCTCCCCTGTATCTCCAGGCTCCAGGGAACAGACGTGGTGATTGCCATCTTCATTATTGTAGCCATGTCCTTTGTACCAGCCAGCTTTGTGGTTTTCTTAGTTGCAGAGAAATCCACGAAGGCCAAACACCTACAGTTTGTGAGCGGCTGTGACCCTGTCATCTACTGGCTGGCTAATTACATATGGGACATGGTGAGGAGGATACACTGTGTGTGACTGATGCTATCAGATAAATTGCTGTGGATGTAAAGGTGAAATACTGCAATGTTCTGAACATATTCTTTCCTCTCATCATCATTTCTCTGCAGCTGAACTACCTGGTACCTGCTACATGCTGTGTTATTATTCTGTTTGTGTTTGACCTGCCGGCCTACACCTCCCCAACTAACTTCCCCGCTGTCCTCTCGCTCTTTCTTCTCTACGGGTGAGACATATGACTCTACACACACACACACACTTTGGTTAAGTGTTTCACAGCTGATATTACGTAAAGGGTCAGTTCACCAAAATCACAAAAGCTAAATTAGGTTTTGGTGCTTACAGCATTTTACATTTAACACAGAGTTGACTAACATCAGGGTAAATAGTAGATAATTTGGCTTTTGAGATATGAGCCCTATGAACCACTTTGAATTGGATAAGGCAGTGGTGAGCACATAGTGTAGTGGAATTAATCAGTTTAAGAACGGATGTATCTTCTGATAAAGAGAAGCCCAGGTCTTTTTCCCATGCTGTCTTGATCTTGTCCATAGGGGTGTGCCTTAAACGTGATTTATGCTTGACCTTTTGGAGGTAGCGCGTGCCGTCGTGACGTCAAAATGACGTAATTTCCTGCCGGCGCGTTCGATTTATGGTGCGCGAGCAGAGGGCGTGCACCAGTCTATTTTTTTCAGCGGCGCGCAACAAACTGGAAACAGGAAGCATGAACGAGCTCCTGGGAAACCGGATGCCAGGACTCACCGAGTGACTGCAAGTCTCTCTTGTAAACTTACTGGGTTAAGATAAGTTATTTTATGGTGAATGAAAGGCTTGATCTGACGAAGTAGCTCATTGAATCAAATCGAAGCATTCATGTCAATGCTGCTGTCTCCAGAGCGAAGCCGCCATGGCGCCATTTGGATGCTAATAAGCCATCACCCCCCGTTAGCATCCCATTGACTGCCATTCATTTTGGCGTCACTTTGACAGCGAATAACTTTACATCTGAAGCGTTTAAAAAGACACACGACAATGTATAAAAGGCTCCATTACCTTGTATCTCGCGTTATGGCTCCATAGCAGACGTTTTTGTAAAAATAGGCTAACAATTGTGTCATAACCACGCAACTTACTGTCGCATAGTAGATGAATTACCGTACAGGAGAAGCTCGCAGGCAGTTTCGACTTACATTAGCTCCATCCATCGTCCTCCGCTTATCTGGTGTCGGGTCGCGGGGGCAGCAGCTCCAGCAGAGGACCCCAAACTTCCCTTTCCCGAGCCACATTAACCAGCTCTGACTGGGGGATCCCGAGGCGTTCCCAGGCCAGGTTGGAGATGTAATCCCTCCACCTAGTCCTGGGTCTTCCCCGAGGTCTCCTCCCAGCTGGACGTGCCTGGAACACCTCCCGAGGGAGGCGCCCAGGGGGCATCCTTACCAGATGCCCGAACCACCTCAACTGGCTCCTTTCGACGTGAAGGAGCAGCGGCTCTACTCCGAGCTCCTCACGGATGACTGAGCTTCTCACCCTTTCTCTAAGGGAGACGCCAGCCACCCTCCTGAGGAAACCCATTTCGGCCGCTTGTACCCTGGATCTCGTTCTTTCGGTCATGACCCAACCTTCATGACCATAGGTGAGGGTAGCAATGAAAACTGACTGGTAGATCGATAGCTTTGCCTTCTGGCTCAGCTCTCTTTTCGTCACAACGGTGCGATAAACTGAATGTAATACCGCCCCCGCTGCGCCGATTCTCCGACCAATCTCCCGCTCCATTGTCCCCTCACTCGCGAACAAGACCCCAACGTACTTAAACTCCTTCACTTGGGGTAAGGACTCATTCCCTACCTGGAGAAGGCACTCCATCGGTGTCCTGCTGAGAACCATGGCCTCAGATTTAGAGGTGCTGATCCTTATCCCAGCCGCTTCACACTCGGCTGCAAACCAATCCAGTGAGTGCTGAAGGTCACAGGCCGATGATGCCATCAGGACCACATCATCTGCAAAGAGCAGCGATGAGATCCCCAGCCCACCGAACTGCAACCCCTCCCCACCATGGCTACGCCTCAATATCCTGTCCATAAATACTACGAACAGGATTGGTGACAAAGCGCAGCCCTGGCAGAGGCCAACCCTCACCTGGAATGAGTCCGACTTACTGCCGAGAACCCGGACACAGCTCTCGCTTTGGTCATACAGAGATTGGATGGCCCTGAGAAGGGACCCCCTCACCCCATACTCCCGCAGCACCTCCCACAGTATCTCCCAGGAGACCCGGTCATACGCCTTCTCCAGATCTACAAAACACATGTAGACTGAGTATTGGCATACTCCCAGGCTCCCTCCAGGATCCTTGCGAGAGTAAAGATCTGATCCGTTGTTCCACAACCAGGACGGAATCCGCATTGTTCCTCTTCAACCCGAGGTTCGACTATCGGCCGAACCCGCCTTTCCAGCACCTTGGAGTACACTTTACCAGGGAGGCTGAGAAGTGTGATACCCCTGTAATTGGTACACACCCTCTGGTCCCCCTTTTTGAACAGGGGAACCACCACCCTGGTCTGCCACTCCTTTGGCACTGTCCCAGACTTCCACGCAATGTTGAAGAGGCGTGTCAACCAAGACAGCCCCTCCACACCCAGAGCTTTCAGCATTTCCGGACGGATCTCATCAATCCCTGGGGCCTTGCCACTGTGGAGTTGTTTGACTACCTCAGTGACTTCCACCAGGGAAATGGATGACAATCCCCCATCATCCTCCAGCTCTGCCTCTAACAAAGAGTGCGCATCAGCTGGATTTAAGAGTTCCTCAAAGTGCTCCTTCCACCGCCCTGTTACCTCCTCAGTTGAGGTCAACAACGTCCCATCCTGTACACAGCTTGGATGTTTCCCCGCTTCCCCCTCCTGGATGGCGAACGGTTTTCCAGAAGCATTTTGGTGCCGACCGAAAGTCCTTCTCCATGTCTTCTCCGAACTTCTCCCACACCCGCTGCTTTGCCTCTTTCACGGCTGAGGCTGCATTCCTTCAGGCCCCTCGGTACCTTGCAACTGCCTCTGGAGTCCTCTGGGATAACATATCCCGGAAGACTCCTTCTTCAGTCGGACGGCTTCCCTGACCACCGGTGTCCACCACGGTGTTCGTGGGTTACCGCCCCTTGAGGCACCTAAGACCCTAAGACCACAGCTCCCCGCCTCAGCTTCAGCAATGGAAACTTTGAACATTGTCCACTCAACCATCCGGGAACCATCACCTTATCGTGGTGGAGAGGTTTGGGTGTCCCTATGAACCTCAGGGCTGTGTTGTCTGGAGCTTTGTGCTCCTGGTAGGGTCTCCCATGGCAAAGTGGTCTCAGGTGAGGGGCCAGACGAAGAATGGTTCAAAAACCCTATGGAAGAACGAGGAAGGGATAGAGAGACCCTGCTCAGAGGAAGCCCGGGGTCCCTGTCTGGAGCCAGGCCCAGAGGGAGGGCTCGTCAGCGAGCGTCTGGTGGCCGGGTTTGCCACGAAGCCCGGCCGGGCACAGCCCGAAAAAGCTACTTGGCACCTATCTCTCCATCCCATGCACCCACCACCTGTGGGAGGAACCACTGGGGTCGGGTGCGCTGCCACACGGGTGGTGGTGAAAGTCAGTGGCCTCGACAAACCAGACCCGGGCAGCAGAGGCTGGCTCTGGGGACGTGGAATGTCACCTCGCTGTGGGAGAAGGAGCCGGAACTTGTGCGGGAGGTGTCGCCTCCCTACGCCTGCGGGTTGTGGGGGGGAAAACTTGGACTGTTGTTTGTGCATATGCATCAAACAGGAGTTCAGAGTATTCGGCCTTCTTGGAGACCTTGAATGGAGTCCTGTATTGGGCTCCGGTGGGGGACTCCATAGTTCTGCTGGGGGACTTCAACGCACATGTGGGCAATGATGAAGACACATGGAGAGGCGTGATTGGGCGGAACGGCCTCCCTGATCTAAAGAGTGGTTGTCTGTTATTGGACTTCTGTGCTAGTCATGGATTGTCTATAACAAACACCATGTTCGAACATAGGGATGCTCATAAGTGTACTTGGTACCAGAGCACCCTAGGCCAAAGGTCAATGATCGATTTTATAATCGTTTCATCTGATCTGAGGCCGTATGTTTTGGACACTCGGGTGAAGAGAGGGGCGGAGCTGTCAACCGATCACCATCTGGTGGTGAGTTGGGTCAGGGGGTGGGGGAAGACTCCGGACAGACCTGGTAAGCCCAAACGTGTGGTGCGGGTAAATTGGGAACATCTGGAGGAAGCCCCTGTCCGACAGACCTTCAACTCACACCTCCGGCGGAGCTTTTTGTGCATCCCTGTGGAGGCTGGGGACATTGAACCTGAGTGGACTTACATTAGCTTTTTAGTTTAATTACTAATGTTAACTAGTATTTTAGTTAGCAATAATTAGCCTGTGCCTATGTCATCTCCTTACATATTCCTACACTCTCCGTCTCTGCAAGATTGGAATGATTGAGATTTCTCTTGACTCAGCTACCAGAAGACTTACAACTTGCAGACACCTTGCTCACATCACATATACGTCGGCAAGCTCAGTTTGCAGCTGTGCAGTAACACTCGGCTATCACCGGAAAAGTGCTTCTAATAGACTTCACTGGTCTCTGTCCAGAGCAATGGAATTTCTTATATGTCTATGGTTCTGACCTTGTTTATATTTTTCTTCTTCTAGTCCATAGAGCAATGTCTGTAGTCTTTCCTCATTAGCGCCACCTCTGTTCAGGAGAAGACTGCAGCTAGTTACCACAAGCGCGAGTATAAACAGTTACGGCGATCCCGTGACGTCACGATGTCGCGCGCCACTTTGGGAGCGGGCAGTATAATTTAAGCTTTAGATCCAACATACTGCCATATAAGGCAGAGACAAGTCTCTCTTGAGATGGGTTTAAAGAGAGAACTATATTGACAAGGGAATTGTCTGCTTAAATAGAAGTAATGGACAGCTTAGATAACACATAATGTCTTGTTTGCAAATATCTAAAAAAATCTGACTTTGGAAGACTGAAGTTGTTGCTTAGTTGTTGAAATTATGCTAAAGTGTTACCCATGAACAGGTCCTTGAAGTGCACAATACCCTTCCTATGCTACTCTTTAAAGACATGATCTTGCAGTAATGGTTTAAAAAGGTGGTTTGATGCAATAGGGATTAGTAGAGAAAAATTATGCAACCCAAAACATTTCCTTAATTGAACCCATATCCTTAAAGACTGTTTAACCACCGGATTTTTTAAAGATGTAATCGAAGGGAGTGGAAGTGGGGATTCAAGTAGTGCAGGTATGACAATATTCTCATCTGTATCTAATTCCATGGCTACCCAGACAGGGCAATTGGGCTGACTGTGAAAAAAACAACAAAATGCAAGGCAATGCAGATTAGCAGCCCAATAATAAAAGTGAAAGTTTGGGAGAGCCAGGCCATGGTATATTTATTTTTGCAGACCTTATTGAGACGTGGCTGCTAACCTTTCCATGTAGTATATGAGGAAAGAATTGAGTCAAGCTGGTCAAAGAAGGCACCTGGGGATAAACACAGGTAAGGCCTGAAAGAGGTAAAAAATAAATTGTTAGAATGGCCATTTTGATTGAGTTTATCCGGCTGACAAGAGACATTGACAGAGGTGACCACTGTGTTAGCGTTTGTTTGATCTAACAGACTGATAAAGTTCTCTTTGAAAAGATCCTTGTATAGTAGGGTGTAGGGTATGTAACATTGGTTGGGCTGAAAATGGCCTGGGTGCTCTTCTATTCTCCCCAAAGTCACACTGTGAATTGGCTTTAGAATGAAAGACAGGTTTTCTGCCATATAAGTTATGCTCATGAATATTTAGATGAGCTGCGCACTGATTGGTTGCACACACACACACACAGCTCAGTCTCGGCCCCCCATCGCTAGCAGATGGGTCTGACCCAACAAAAATCGTACCATCCCCCACCCCCATGATGCACCAAACCTGACTGACTGATCACATTCTTAAAATAATAATGCATGCAAATAAGAGTACATCGCTCACTGCAGTGTGTAAATGGCATCAGTGCATGTAACCACGCTGCGTAAATTGGTAGGAGTGTTAGGGTGAGGGTGTGTTAGAGGCCAAGTGTTAAGGTAAACCCGCTACTTCAATGAGTGACAAACGAGAGAAGGGCGTGGTACACAGTGCGCCCATCGGACTATGCCTTCCCCAACTCGGGAGGAAAGCAAAGGGGAGACCGGACAGGCAGAGGACGGAGCAACGGACAGCGGCGACAGGGAGAGAGGGACAGGCGGCCGTCTTGTGTGTGCTCTGGAGATGACAAACTGCAGCCTACACGGCGACTCCAAAGTGGATTGTGTAAATTGCGATGGCTTGATCAACCAAAACGGCGGGGACGCGGCAGAAGTGTCCGTACCGCTGTCACTTCCCGGGAAGCGGACAGCTCACACGGAGGGAGACGACCTCTACAGACTGCGAGACAGAAAGTTTTTGAGGATAAAAAGCACCTTTGCGCGTTGGCTTTGGGGACTGCTCTGCTCGGGATACTGCTCAGGATTATCCACGCCAAGATATGTCCCTTCGTTTACAAACCAGTAGATTTAAGAAATAACCCAAACTAATGTCTTGACTTCAACATGTAAAGTCATGTATGTCATGATTGTAAAAAAAACAGTGGCTATCTGTACATCTTTGCCAAGCGCAAACCAGTACAGAAGGCATCAATAAATTGTTGTTGCCTCTTTTCCCAATCATTTTGGAGAGTCATAGAAAACTTTATTGCTGGCAAAGGGAGGGTCAAGCCTATTTTGACAAAAGATCCCAAAACTCCTCCGGTAGCCTCTTAAATAAAAAACGAACAGTCACTAAACATTATGAAAGAGCCATGGTTAGAACGCAACAGCACACATATAGGCCTAGGGCCAGATAATATGTGGTAACAGCAAACGCACACAAAAAACAGTTGGAAATTGTTTCTAATTCAAAGTGCATGTATATTTGAGTGTAGCCATTTTATACAGATATCTTAGTAAATAGGCAAAACACCCGGATAAGTGTGCACATTCAGCCATGTAAACAAAACAGACATTAACTGACTGAATGCTGCACGTCTGCCAATAAGTAGAGCTATACAGCTCTGTATTCTCATTCAGTGGGTTAAATGTCCATAAACAGAGTGTTTATGAGGGTTTATGTGACCTGGGGAGGTTGTCAATGTATTTCTGCACCTCCTCGGCTAAGTTTATCCACTTTCTGGTTTCACTGGATAGCGTGAGATGGATTCGCGCTGGGTATAGCGCAGGTTTTAGTCCCAGTCTGTAAAACTCTGCCATGACATCCCGGTACTTTGCTCGCTGGCTCTGAACTTCAGGGCTATAATCCTCCACAATCCGAATTGGCTTGCCGTGAAACTCAAGCTTCCCTCTCCACCATGACTCTCTGATGAGGAGATCCTTCGTTTGGTACCGATGCAGGCGGAGAATAACTGGCTACGGTGTCTGGCCAGGTGCCAGCTTAGCGTTAAGGGAGCGATGGGCTCTGTTGACTTCTGGAAGAGCTGGCAATGTCTTGCTCCCGAAAACTTCCCGCAGCAGATCCGAGAAAAACTCAGTTGGGTACCCACTTTCAGTGGATTCCGGTAAACCGAGGATGCATATGTTTTGTTGGCTGCTTGCTCTCCAGGTCGGCCATTTTAGCCATTAGTTTAGAGTTGTCACCCAGCAGAGCAGGGCTGGACTGGGACAAAAAATCAGCCCGGGCATTTTTGGCCCAGGCGGCCCACACCCACCGTGATTGGTCAGAGACATTCCCTGCAGACAGTCCTCTTAAAATATGCGTCCATTCTATGATATGAGTTGCCTAGTGTTCTGCGTTCATGTGATAGTTTTGGATCCTTCAAGAGGTCTCAAGACTTATCTGTTGATCTTACACTTAAATAATTAATTCATTCTTAGAGTTATGATTTGTATATTTATGGTATTTTTTATTATTATTGATATTTGATATTGTATTGCCATTATTGTTATTATTACTATTTTGCTTAATATTGGCTTAGCAACTTTTAAAAACTGTTTACTGTTAATTTTAACCATTGTAAGATTCATATTTTGTCGCTTTGGACAAAAGTGTCTGCTAACTACAATAACCATAACCATAACCCTTCCCAAAAGCTACAATAAAGCTGGGAGTAGTGTATGCCCTGGAAAAGAGAAGCAGTGAACTCACTCACTTTTGATTGGCAACCTGGAGGCCATAGGGTAGCCTACACAATGTCCATACTCAAGTGCAAGTAATTGCCAAAGATAAAGTTTAAAGTATAATTTCAAATTATTTAACAACATTTAAGTATACAAGTGTATTGTCAGTAAAGTCAATCAAAATGTTGCCTTGGCCCACACCAATGAACAAGAAAGATTTACTCTAACAAGGTAACCTTTAAAAGAGTGAGAAACAGAGAGAAATGTCAGCAAAGTTAAGGTATAATTCATTTAGCTTAAATCTCTGGGCAATGTAGAGAGACAGCTGTATACATAGTATACATGAGCCTAGTAGAACAGGCTGTATACATAGTATATATGAGCCTAGTAGAACAGGCTGTATAGATCACAGACTTCAGCTACCCAACAGGCCAACCCTTAAACAGTTAAGGTTACCTGACAGCCACTAACTTTAATGTTACTGCCAAACTGCTTGTTGTCGTTATGACGTGAGGCGCACGCACACATGCACACACACACACACACACACACACACACACACACACACACACACACACACACACAACCTCCCTCCCTTCCTGAGAGTCCCTGTTAATTTGCGTACTTCTTACCGTCGTCAACTACTCTCTCTTCCATCTGTTCCTCCCTCTCTCCCGTGGCCCTGTCATGGTCGCTCTCCTCCTCGGCCTCTTCCCTGTCATCATGATGTCGTTTCTGCTTCTCTGTATAGCCAGTCACCTCTCCTCCTTTCTCTGCTTCAGGTAGCCTAATGCTGATGTTGAAGCAGCTACTACAGCCCTAAACATGTCAGACATTTTGGCACATTTTGAGGCATTCGCCTGTAGATTCTTAATCTTTTTCTCCCGTAATTTCTGTACACATCGCTTGCGTATGGGGTTCTGTGGTCGTTTGTCCATTTTTACCTGGATGCTTAAACTTCCAGCATATTATAACGTTTACAGCTCGTGTCTCAGGGCCGGGAGTGGGGAAGGGTGTTCCTGGATTTGATTGGGTTAGGTCAGTGCCAATAAAGAATATTAACCAATGGGCCGCTGTTAGTTATCTATGGGCCGGCGCGCCCCAAAAAAAAATAAAAAAATTAAAACAAAGGCCTATAAATTATGTCGGCGATTCGGCCCAAAAGTACGTTGGCCCACTGGGCAAATGCCCGGTATGGCCGGTGGCCAGTCCAGCCCTGCAGCAGAGTGGAACAAATGTTCTCAAGGTCGCCGACACACTGACTCAGGTCATCCGCAGAAAGTTCCAGGGACGAGACGCGTTGATCGTGGTGCTCCACTGTAAGTCTAATTTGGTCTAACTTTGAGTCGAGCTGACCAAAAGACGTTTTAAACTCAGTGGCTAGTGCCTCTCAGTGCTGCTCGAGTAGCGTGGTTATAGCCTCCAAGCTAATGTTAGCATCCTCCTTTTTTGCTCGACTTTGTACTTTTTGAAGCCATTTAGAGGGCAGGCTGTACTTCTCTAAAGGAATTAACTGAAGCCGCTCTGGTGTAAAAGTTAAAGGGTGAATGTTATAAAATATTCACCGGAGCTCTCACTTAGTGCGTCTATTCCATCTAACTGTCAAACCGACTTTTCTTTATTGTCATTTTTCAAAGGAGTAAGCAGCACAAACACAATTTTTTTTCACTCCGGTGGATTGGGGAACTAGGCAGAAATCTCAGAGACAGATATCTCCAAACCTGGAAAAATTTAACTAAAACTGTCCAACTGGAGAGATACCACTAAAGAGAAGTGTTTTTTCTAATATATGCGATCTGACCCTTAAAGGAATACGCCACCGTTTGTTGAAATAGGGCTTATCATGGTCTCCTCTAGATGTAGATAGGTGGGCAAACACATTTTTTGTTTCAGTGCATGCATTGTCTCAGTTCGGCGGAGCCGCCGTTAAAGTGAAAAAGTGAGCCAACAACAACAAAACAACCTAATTACTTCTTGTAATTAGCAATGCAAAATAAGACTAGGCAATTTCTTAGGCATATATTGATTTGGGACTATATTGGGTGGAAGTAGCCTACAGCCGAAGCACTGCTACTTGGCGCAGAGTTATCATGCAGGAACTCTGTGTGAGTACAGGTCTAACATGGGTTAATCTATCCCGTAAAATAACCATGCGTCATGTTTACAGTAATAACTTACTCTGTGGACAGCTGTTTATTGGGGCCATTCGGCGTTTTCCCCAGTTTACTTTATCACACCGGAAAAAAGTTGATAGGGCAGACATTCGAATGAGACGTCGCCGCCACGAGGGCCAGCGATCGGCTCGAGGTTATCTAGAGTCACCAAAGCGGCCGGGGCGCCCCGAGAGGCACCCCGCATGGGTTTTGGGTCTGATAAATGCACGCATCCCCGGAGGTCAGCGCTCGTTGGCATGTATTAGCTCTAGAATTGCCACAGTTATGCCACAGTTGAGGACTGCAGGATGGATCAACACTGAGAAATCCTCGGTAGCTGCGATACAACTGCGGGCAGCACGCTCACCTTGTCCGGTGGTACGTTGTCCCACTCGCCACATCACTGACACTCTATTTCAGTCGGCATATGTTGGCATATTCCCGCACACTCACACCACCAGATTGTGTTGGCTTTCATCCTCACGTTCTCAGGCTGTTGAGCGATCGCTACCTCCTCCTCTCGTTCTATTCCCAAAGCATGCAGCTCCTCTTCTGAAAACTCTGGTTCGTAGAGGTATACTTCTGGGTCTTGACTGTCTGAGAAGTCATCCTCTTCGTCTCTCACAAAATCCGCCATGTTCATCACCATTCATTGTCTACTGTTGGAAAAATAGCCAGCTATATTCACGCCGGTATGTTGACAGAAGTTGGGTTTCAGGTGCTGCTGTTATGGAGGCATCTATTCTCTCCATCCTGTGTGTGTTGCTCGCGCATCCAGAAAGTAGGTCAAAGGGGCGTGGCCGGGTGATCTACCTGCCTGCACAGCTGTAGTTGATTCAACTAAGGACTGCTGCAGTATTTAGACCCGTTGTTGGCTCACTTTTACTCGTGACATGCTAACGGCAACAAAGGATTCCATTCACTACGCTAAGCTAAGCGGCTCCGTTGGACTGAGACAATGCATGCACTGAGACAAAAAATGTGTTTGCCCATCTAGAGGAGACCGTGATAAGCCCTATTTCAACAAACGGTGTCGTATTCCTTTAATAGAATATTCTCTCTGGGGTGAATTCACAAAGAATAGATTGTGCCTGCTATTAGTACCATGAATTGCATATCAACTGCAACCCCTATCTGCCCTGATTCACGAAAGATATTGAGCTAACTATATTACAATGCAAAGATGCACATAAAATTTGGCATCTGATTGCAATTATCAGTATCAGAAAAGGTTTTATTGCCAAGTACGTTTTTACTTATACAAGGAATTTGTCTTGATGTTGTTGGTGCATGTCACACATTCTCTAAATATAAGAAGGATTAGAAGAATATAAACAATATAAAATATACAATATAAGTATAGATATGTACACACTGTATGTTTTAAGTAAAAAAAAGAAAATAGGTAAGAGGGAACGGTACGGCAGAGTAAGTAAAGTGGCATGAAGAGCCAGAGGTGGAGTGTGGAGAGAGTCAGGGTGGGTTCCGGGCCTTGTTGATAAGGCTAGTGGCGGTGGGGAAAAAACTGTTCTTGTGGCGTGAGGTTTTGTTCCTGATGGACCTCAGATTCCTGCCAGAGGGGAGTGACTCAAAGAGATTGAGGCCGGGGTGGGAGGGGTCAGCAACAATCTTTCCAGCACACTTCAGAGTCCTGATGGTGTACAGGTCCTGGAGCGGCAGCAGATTGAAGCCAATCACCTTCTCTGCAGACCAAATGACACGCTGCAGTCTGCCCTTGTCCTTGGCAGTGCTAGCAGCGTACCAGATGGTGATGGAGGATGTGAGGATGGACTCGATGATGGCTTTATAGAAGCGCACCATCATTGTCTTTGGCAGGTTGAATTTCTTCAGCTGCCGCAAGGAGTACATCCTCTGTTGTGCTGTGGGAGCTGATGTTCAGCTCCCACTTGAGATCCTGGGAGGTGATAGTTCCCAGAAAGCGGAAAGACTCCACAGTGTCAATTGTGGAGTCACAGAAGGTGATGGGGGCAGGTGAGGCTGAGTTCTTCCTGAAGTCCACAACCATCTCCACTGTCTTTAGAGAGTTGAGCTCTAGGCTGTTTTGGTTGCACCAGGTCACCAGGTGGTCAGCCTCCCACCTGTAGGCGGACTCGTCACCATCAGAGATGAGTCTGATGAGAGAGGTGTCGTCCGCAAATTTCAGTAGCTTGACGGACTGGTAACTGGAGGTGCAGCTGTTGGTGTACAGGGAGAAGAGCAGAGGAGAAAGAACGTAGCCCTGTGGGGATCCGGTGCTGATGGTCTGTGAGTCGGAGACATGTTCCCCCAGCTTCACGTGCTGCTTCCTGTCAGACAGGAAGTCAGTGAGTCAGGCACCCCAAGCTGGGAGAGCTTCTCCTGGAGTAGAGCCGGGATGATGGTATTAAAGGCAGAGCTGAAGTCCACAAACAGGATCCTGGCGTAGGTTCCTGCGGAGTCCAGGTGCTGGAGGATGCAGTAGAGGGCCAAGTTGACTGCATCATCTACAGACCTTTTGGCTCTGTAGGCAAACTGCAGGGGGTCCAGGAGGAGGTCAGTGATGTCTTTGAGGTGTGAAAGTACAAGGCGCTCAAAGGACTTCATAACCACAGAGGTCAGGGCAATGGGTCTGAAGTCGTTAAGTCCTGTGGTCCTTGGCTTCTTGGGCATGGGGATGATGGTTGAGGACTTCAAGCAGGCTGGCATGTCTTCAGTGAAATGTCTGTGAACACTGGAGACAGCTGGTCAGTGCAGTGCTTCATGCTGGATGGGGAGACAACATCCGGTCCAGCAGCTTTCCGGGGGTTCTGTCTCCTGAAGAGTTTATTGACATCTCTCTCATTGATGGAAAGATTCATCACTGTGGTGTGTGGGGTGGTGGAGGTGGAGGGGGGACCTTTAAGGTGGGCATAGGTGGAGGGGCCCAGGCCCCTGCTGAGGCGGGGGAGGTGGAGGTGATGCACTGTAGCTGTGGGGAGGTGTCGTGGGTGATGGTTTCAGGACTGTCCTTTTGTCTTTCGAAGTGGCAGTAGAACTTGTTCAGGTCGTTGGCTAGGTGTCGGTTATTGATGGAGTGGGGGGCTTTAGGCTTATAGTTTGTGATTTGTTTCAGCCCTCTCCAGACAGATGCAGAGTCGTTAGCTGAGAATTGGTGTTGTAGCTTCTCAGGCCACATCCACACGTACCAAAACAATCTTTTTTTTACCCGTCTTCCCTGGATTTGTTTCAACAAAATGTGCGTCCATACGAATCCATTTGTAAATGACTCAACACGCTACTTCATATTCCAGGCCTGTAGGCGGCGCTGTAATTGCTACAGAAATTAACCAAAAACGAAGAACGAAGAAGAGCAGTCTTCAGTCACTTCCACTTCCGTTCATAACATCACTACCTAGTTCTCTTAATACATTGATGGACTAGACTTTAAAAATTTCACCACTGCTCGTTATATAAAGGCCACCACTACAAAACGTGTCTTTGTTTATATTGTATAATGTGCTGTTGGATTGCTTTTTATTTTGCAATTCTGTCTGCTATCGGACATGATTGCAGCGCGCTAGCTAGCTAGCAGAGCTAACGTTAGCGCGCTAGCTAGCAGAGCTAACGTTTGCTCTGCTAGCTAACATCGGCATTCATACAAACATCAATGATCCGATGTCTTTTTGATAATCTAGCTACACGTTTTTCTTGCGGTAGCCTTTCTACAATAAGCCATGCTAACAGTTACTATAATCCGTTCAAGGAGTTGATAAGCAGACATAATAGCTAGCTAGTTGATAAGTTCCAAAAACGTTCCACTTTAAAAATGGCTAACATTACGTCCCTGCTAGAGCGGTCAGCTCCTTTAGTACTAGCGGGGTTGAAGGCAGCACGTCGAGGGGTGTGGCGATGACATCATCGATACTCATGTATGCAGTTTCGCCGTTTTTTTAAAATTCACCCTGGGACCAGGTTTCAAAAAAGTGCGTTTACAGGAAGTGCATTTACAGGATTCGTATGGACGATCGGCCCAAACGATGCAAAAAATGTGTGTTTGCATCAAAATGCGTCTTTGTATGGATGGACTCTCAGAGTACATTGGTTTAACCTCTTTCACCCCTTTGCTAAACTTGTACTTTGCATACAAGTCCCTGCTCCTGAAGTCCTCTTCCTTAACCAACCTTAACCTTCTGAGTTTGGCTGTGAACCAGCGTTTGTCATTGTTGTAACTCACTCTGGTGCACGATGGAAAACAGCAGTCCTTATCATCTTATTTCTCTTTTCAGGTCCACACCCCCTCTGATCTCACAACGCTCTGTTCATATGGGTGGCCAACAGGGACAAAATTGTGTGAGCTGTGGTATTTCTCAGTCAATAGAAGATGGCCATGACCAATGTGTATTGTGTTTGAAGTATCAACACGCAATATTGTCACGGGAAAACCTGAACAATATTGCCCATATTGCTTGCAGGTTCACTCTGATGGATTGAGCCCTCTCTCCTCTATTTTTCCCTTCAGCTCAGCATTTGGTGGCCTTTTCAGGTGTACAAGGGGCTCTAAGGGGGTGAGAAACTCTGTACCTCAGCTGACACCGGAGGTCCCGGCATGAAGACCAAAAGACCTCAGGCCCCGGTTTAAAGCTATGCGAGGACACAATAAGCCATGCAATAAGCTGCACATTAAACTGTGAAATGAAATATCTCCTGACAAGGTCTCCCACCTTCACCTAAAGCTGTGGATGAACCCTCATCACCTGGAGTTACTACAGACAGAGATATCCACCCTCTTGGCCAAAGCAGCCATACAGGAGGTAGACTCTGGGGATCTGCAGGCTAGACATGTTGTCCAAAGGGACCAGACCATGGTGGTTTTTGCAGGTCAGCCAACATAGCAAGGGGGATTGCGGGGGGAGTGTCTCAGGTGAGCTGGAACCTGCTTCTCCCAAGTAGGGCTCAGGCTGGTGGCTTGGCCCATGACATGGACGGCCTCCTGGCTTTAGGCTTTACAGAACCCCCCCCCCCACACACACACACACACACACACACACACACTACTTTCCCTCCATTCTGATGTTTAATAACAAATTAACTTCCTGCATTTGTGATCTAGAAAAACAGCAGCAGTACTGGCTGTGGCTTTTAATACAGTCACTATCACTAATGTGGAATTCAAAATGACCTGTGTAGTATGATGTTTCAAAGAACTCTGATTACTTCAATGTAAATGTAATTTTTGCATAATGTTTTTGGCGTAACCTGAAAAACATTAGCGAGTGCTCTTCAGTTTTTTTTCTCTCATGTCCTGAAGCTTTGGACGTTCTGTGTGATTTTGCTCAGGATGAGTGCTCTTCCTTCCAGGTGGTCCATCACTCCCATCATGTACCCAGCATCCTTCTGGTTTGAGGTGCCCAGTACAGCCTACGTGTTCCTCATAGTAATCAACCTCTTCATAGGCATCACTGCAACTGTTGCCACTTTCCTACTCCAGCTCTTTGAACATGATAAGGTCAGTCGACTCTTAACAAACATATTTTGGGGATTTAAAAAGGAGTAAAGATTAGAGATTTGATGTCATCTCTGCCACATTGTTTTTTAAATACATCTAAACATAAAGCCTACTAAATGGATATAGAACGTTATGCAATAGACCTGTTTGCTTTTAAACTGCATCAGTATCAGTCGTGGCCTTTGGATATTTTTTGGATGTCACTATTTTCATCTCCTCCAGGATCTGAAAAAAGTCAACAGTTACCTGAAGTCCTGTTTCCTTATCTTCCCCAACTACAACCTGGGCCATGGCCTGATGGAGATGGCCTACAATGAGTACATCAATGAATACTACGCTAAAATAGGTACACTCATCTCTAAGCTATGGATCCATGAGGATATAGTTCCACGTTGACAAACATTACAGTATGTAGTAGATGTTCGGCACTCCTAATCCTAGAGCAATTTCTTGAGTTTCTCTCACAAATTTTGTTTCAAAATATAAGAGTGTAGACAGGTCTACAATTAAAGCATGCACTTGTAAATAAGTGAATCGAAAGAATTATATGTACCTGTCTGTCATACACAGGTCATTAAAAGAACATAATTGTTGTGCTATTTGTCAAGTGCAAACTAGATGACCTTAGAATTTTGTCACTTTAAGAAAAACAACAAAACATTGTGGGCCAGATGTACTAACGCTTTTGCGCCCACTTCAGGCGTATTTGTGTCGCAACGTGCGCGTAAAATCATGGCGAGGTATGTACAAACAGGCCGCAATGATGTAAAAGCGCAAACTGCATGTCATGGAAGCTGAAAAGGGCAAATTGCGTTTTTCGTGTCATGCATATTTATTCATGGGAGGGTCGCGGGGAAAGTGGGAGTTTACCGTAAAGAGATGGGAGGGGAAGCGTAAAGAGCGCTTAATTACGTATTCCGCGGTATGTACAAAACCCGCCAGTAATAGCGCGCCTCTATTTTGCGGTGAAAATTCTCCGCCTCTTAAAAGCAGGTGTAAACCTGGAAGCGGGTTTCCTCACATATGCCTCCTGGTGAAATGACAGCAGTAATCCGAGCAAGACGAAGACATAGGCCAAGGAGACGAGCTGAAAGGAGTTTTGCCACAAGGATCACAGAATAAGCAGCCATGCAAGATTACAGTTACTGGAAGAAATCAAAGATGACATTGAATCTCCGACTCAGAGTTCACATTCCAGCAGTTGTTAAACTCCTCGCTACATTACAAATATTGGCATCAGGATAATTTCAAACAGTCATAGCATCAGCAGTGGGAATATCGCAGTCTGCACTCAGCCGTATCATAGCACAAGTACTTACAGTTTACGGTATAGTGGGCGGAGAAAGGCGCTAATTACGGATGACCTGCAGGTTTGGTAAATATGGCGTAAACTATGGTATCATTGCGTTCGCTATCTGCGGGTGAGCCATGGCGCTGATAACGCTACGTTCGCAAATGTACGTACATCTGGCCCTGTGTGTCATATTTTCACATTTAGTTGCCTTTAATGAAAAATGATTGTATCCTCAGATTTTAATTATAGAAGAAAAATACAGTATCACCTGTACTTTGAAAATCTACTTTACATACAGAAATATTGAATGAAACAATGTTATTAGTATTGTGTTATTTTATATACAGTATTATTATATTCTTATTGTCAACAAATCCCTTGAAAAAACAAAACCAATGTGTCGTTCCCTTAATACTTCCCTGCTCTGTCTGTAGCTCTCAGTCTTAACCCCACTGGTTTTAACTAAAGGCGTAAATCTTTAAAAATGCCTTACAAACATACATTTTAATTTTTAAAAATAGTCAGGGATTTTCTTTCGTTACTCAAACAGGAAGTGCCTTTTTTTGGGGACTATTTTCGGCGGCGGAATCATCTACATTTGGTGCTCAAGTGACTTCAGTAAGAGGACAGTGTTTGAGTCGAAATAAACTACAGTGGGATTTCCGGTGTGCGACATGTTGGAGTAGTCGCACTTCTCCATGGTCCCCACCTATTCACCTCTATCTTGTCCAATAGTTCAGCCGAGTTCAGGTTCAATACTTTATTGCCATGTCAACACAGTTGATTGGAATTTGTCTTGGTGCTAATCAGGTTAAAAAAGTCAATACATACACAGGAATATACTGTAAATAAAAGACAATCACATAGACAATCATGCAAACCAGTAAAAAGCTGTAAAGACCTTGTGCTATTGCAACTTGTGTGTTGTGCAGTCTATACATGCATTTGAATAAGGTGCATTTAGTACAGGTTTACTCTGCAAGGTGCCTGAGCATTATGGAGCCTAATAGTGGCAGGGGAAGTACTGTTACAAAAGCGGGATGTTTTGCCCCTGAGACTATGAACTGTCTTTCCAGAGGGCAGTAGTTGGATGAGGGACCTGGCAGGGTGGGAGGGGTCGTCTAGCACTTTCTGCGCTTTATGGCTGTCCTCGTGGCATAGATGCTACAGATGGGATGGCATGTCCTATAATTTTGGATGTGGTGTGCACCACCTTCTCCAACTGCTTCCTCTCTAAAGAGGTGGAGTTACCATACCAGACAGCGATGGAGAAGACTAGCACACTTTCAACTGTGGCTCTGTAAAATTGGAGCATTGCATCCCTAGTTACACCAAACTTCCTGAGCTGGTGCAGAAAGTGAAGCCTCTGGTGGGCTTTGCTTATAATGAGGTTGGTGTTGACCTTCCACTTCAGGGACAGACATAAGGTGGTGCCAAGGAATTTAAAACTGGACACTCTCCAGTGCCTGGTCATCAATTATCAGAGGGGATAGATTTTTCCTAAAATCTATGATCAATTATTTTGTTTTGTTCAATTAAATTTTATTTATAGGGCCCTATCTTGCACCCAGCGCAATTGACTTTGTACACCAACGCATGTGTCATTCCTATTTTGCACCCGACGCACAGCGGACTTTTCCCTCCACAGACGCACATCGGTAAATTAGGGAATGAACTTGCACTCCCGGGGGCGGTTCAGCAAAAAGGGGAGGCGTGTTCCGGCGCAAACGTTCCCTGGTGTTATTTTGCAGTTTCAGAAAACAATTCCGCCACTGACCAGAAAAAAACTGGTCTAAAGTCAGTGGCGCTAGTCTAAAGTCAGTGGCGCGTTATTCAAATGCTATTTTAGAGGCGCATGCTATGCCATAATGTAGCGTGTACACAACGCGCATACACTTTGCTCCTCTCATCTACACGGACGCAGCAGTTCCCATTTTTGCAAACCATACATAATTACAAGGAAAAATATTAGTGAAAATTAGCTTCAGGTGTTTGGATAGGTCAGGAGCCACTTCACAGTACAGTCCTCAAAAAGTCACAGCATTCTTTGTGGCTTGTTGTGTTTTACACATTTCCATGAATCATGGATGTGTTGATGACATAAATGAGGAAATATTAGAGGACTTAAGGAGACGTGATGTTGAACTACGGCGGGATTGGACACTTGAGGGTCTGGGAGAGGCAATGCGCAATGTGCTCTTGATGCAGCGGGTGGACGGAGATGGAGTGGGGGGGGGAGGAAGGGGCACAACAGGAGCTGGTGATGCGTTTGGAGGCCCACGCTCCATGGCTGCAGCAATCCTCTCCAGACTTGAGGAGATGCGCCCGAGAGGCCGCAGCAACATCGCCACCCGGTCAAGACGGGCATTTATTACTTTGCCGCATCCCTGACAGCTCCCGCTCCAGCCCTGACGAGAACGTCTCCTCTGCTGTGAACCTGTGCAGCAGGCAAATTCGCCGTCATAATAGCAATCCGCCATGGAACAAGCACGCCTGCTCTTAAAGGGAATGTGAGATGACGCTCTGATTGGTTTATTGCACGTTACGCCCAAACCACAAGTAGCTACTTCAGACCAACCCATTTTAGATTTGCCTCGGGCGCAAGACTCATTTATCCCACCGGTAAAATAGCAACAGCGCCCGAGCTCCGCCCACAAAGCTACTTGCGTTTCTCGCTTGATACTTGCGTTTCAGATCGTTAAAATAGGGCCCATAGTGTCAAATCATAACAGGAGTTATCTCAGGACACTTTACAGATAGAGTAGGTCTAGACCACATTCTATAATTTACAAAAAACCAACAAATCCCCCAAGAGCAAGCATTAAGTGCAACAGTGGCGAAGAAAAACTCTCTTTTAGGAAGAAACCTCGGACAGACCCAGGCTCTTGGTAGGCGATGTCTGACCGAGCCGGTTGGGGGTGTGATGAACAGTGGCAATAACAGTCACAGTAAAGATAATGAAACAGTGATTAGAAATGGTGGTTGTAGTAGCGTAGCAGGGAGCAGCACGGCATAGCAGGGGATTGCAGCAGAAACACAGGAACAGCTGGAACCATGATTTTGGTGCCACCGTAATCCCGGGATTTCATCCTGGGTGAAAAGAAACATAACAAGCATTTCTGGGACATGGATGCACACAAATGGGAAGGGAGAGGAGAGATAAGCTCAGTGTGTCAAAGGAAGTCCCCCGGCAGTGTAAAACTAAAACAGCATAACTAAGAGAGACAGGCTAAAGAGAGGTGCCTGGTCGGGCTATGAACTCTCCCCAACCGGATCGGGCTGTACTGGCCTGCCTCCTTCTCCTTTGATTATATCATTGATTATATGGTAGATGAATCTAACAACTATGAAGAGAAGCAGAGAAAAGAAGGGGTGCCATCTCTGCAGATATACACCCTCCCCCGCTGGTCTAGGTGAAAACTGCAACTCCTCACTCCCTAACTCTAAGCTTTATCAAAGAGCAGAGTTTTAAGTTTACTGTTAAATGTGGTGACGGTGTCTGCCCCCCGGACCCAGACTGGGAGCTGGTTCCATAGGAGAGGAGTCTGATAGGTAAAGGCTCTGGCTCCCATTCTACTTTCAGAGACTCTAGGAACAACAAGTAACTCGGCATTCTGGGAGTGCAATGCTTTTCAGCATCGTTTTGAGATAGGATGTTCCTAATTTTGGCAATGTTACGAAGGTGAAAAAAGGCTGTTCTTGAGGTTTGTTTTAAGTGGACATTAAAGGATATATCCTGATCAAAAAGAACTCCTATATTTCTGACAGTAGGGCTGGAGGCCACGGCAATACCAACCAGAGTAACTATATCTTTGGATAATGAGGTTCGGAGGTGTTTAGGACCCAGCACAATCACCTCAGTTTTGTCTGAGTTTAACATCAGAAAATTGTAGGTCATCCACGCTTTTATATCTTTGATGCATGCTTGGAGTTTAGTTAACTCCCAGCTAACAATTTTTGGTGCCCAGAACATTCCCAGAAACGTTCCCTGAAGGTTAGTTTTTGGTTAGTTTGTGGTTAGTTTTTGGTCCCCATGGCATGTTTTGTGAACGTTTAGGGAACGTTAGTTTGTGGTTACATTGAACGTTCTCTAACGTTGCAACCTTTAGAGAACGTTCACAGAACATTCCCCTAACGTTATTTTTTACATTCCCCTAACCTTTAAAAAACTTTAACAACCATACCAATTTTATTATTACTTTAAACTGTCTGTGCATGAGCAGGAATGATTATATATTAGCAGGAATGAATGAACAGGCAAACTTGATGGGATTTCAAACTTTAATAACTACAACAGAGATAGCATTAACTTATGCGCATCTAAACAGTACACAATGTTAGCATCCAGTTAGACAGTATTCTGTCGTTAATCTCACCTTATGCCATTTACACACAGCAATAAACCAGGGAGGTAGAGGTGAATGTTGAGAAAGGCAAGGAGATGTATATCCACCGGAGAACTAGCATAACAGCACGGAGTTTCACACACGTGTGGTGCATTCATTAGCATCGGAACGGCTATGGTACGTTCAAAAGCGTAGGACATACAGAAACTTACAGAGAACTGTCTAGTACTGAATGGAACTCATCCCAATGAACAATTTAACAATACATTAACAATGTGGGCTTTCTAACAATATACATTATAAAATTAACAAAATACAAAATATATAAAAGGCCTAAAAATAAATAAATATATATATATATATATATATATATATATATACACACAAGATTCAGAATCAGTTTTCTTGGCCATAGACACGTAACAGTACAAATGTAGTGTCCAAGATGCATATTGGAATGATAAAGTATGTAATGTGTAGGTGAATGTCCAAAGTGGGGATGACCCAGGAGAGTGATGTCAGTGGGAAAGAATCTGTTATTGTGTCTGGTTGTTTTTGTGTGCAGGGATCTGTAGCACCTGCCAGAGAGGAGGAGGCAGGAGGATGGCAGCAGTGTAGAAGATGGCCAACAACTCTTGTAGTAGGCTATGCTTCCGCAATAAAACATAGAGCTCCATGGTTTTGAAGGCTCAGTCCTTCTCAGCTAGCCTAAAAAGAAAGAAACAAAAGTTTGATATGTTATACTAAGAATGAACATGTTGACAAAAGCAAAACAAATTGCAGTAAGGCCGTTTTACGACGGCGTACCCCGGCAGACCCCTCTGTGTCTACGTCGGACCCTACACCGTAGCCTGACGTGCACCTCTCGAAAAATGCAACTACAGCGACACACGTCGCTGGGCCGTGGCTTGGTAGCGTTTGCATTTCCCCCCCCCTCCGACTCATTTCCTGGTTCTCCTTCTCCATAAACAACATGAAATCAAGGAGAGGGTTAACTTTTCCTGCTCTAGATTTCCCACCGTGGTCAGAAAGAACAGGGGAGACACTTGGTTTCTCTCACTATGACTCTAGAGTCGCTACTCGCTCTGGAGCTAATCGCCGTGACTCTCTCACTGATCCCTTGCTCTATCACTCACTCCCCACACACACACCAGGCACGGCGTTATGGGTGGGCCTGACGGGCCTAGGCCCACCCACTTTTCAACAGGCCCACCCTAAACTTTTCTTAAATAAATAAATAGAATATATTTTAATTAAAAAATAATTATAATTAGGCTATTAAAAATCAGCAAATCTCATAATTTGTGCTCAAATAGTCTAAATCTTTAGTTTTTAAAACAATTGTAAAAATCTGGTTATGTCTATTTTTATGTTTCTGAGCAAGATGACAGTGAGGCTGTGTCTCAAACCGCCTACTTGCACACTTCACATACTGAGGTTCGGACCGAATGTAGCTTGTCGGTGGCGGGTATATAAGGGATAATGTAGAGCGAGGCGGTTGTTATAGCAAATACAACCCGACAGGCTGATTCCGGAGTTGAATCAGCCTGTCAACACCACCTTACGGGCTGTGGTAGTAGCCTAGGGGAGAGCCGGGACAGTTGAAACACTTTTTAATTAAACGTAATTTACAAAGAGATCGTATCACACTGAAAGCTAATATTTTGTCACTAGCAACCTACACCTGTCATCTGTCAAATACAGCTGCATCTTCAGCTTTGAACAAAACCGTTCAGGAATTATTACAGCAACAGTGGGGCGTGCGTAATGTTTCATCTGTCCCTCCTGGTCGGGACGACTGAAACAGCATGGGGGGGGGGGGGGGGGGCGGATGAAACATACAGTTTAAGCCATATAAACTTCCCACAACTTTAATATTTTACTACATATCCTGAATGGTACTCCCTAAAGGTGTTATTTTAGATAGATTGTTGCTGGGCTATAGGCCTACGTCTTTGTGAATGTCTGTTAACTCATCGCCGTCATCATGAAGAGTGTATGAAGCGGTTATTGAAATATCATGCACTGTGGATGATTCTGCCATTTTTATAGCTAGAACAGTAAGTGTTCCCATTTATATAATGTTTATTATGTATGTCTATTGTGGAAAATGTCGTTTTTTACGTGAGTTAGGGCACTGCACTCCAAATAACCCCCCTTAACTACACACAGCCCGTCAGTCTCCATAGGATAACATGGGGAAACTCGACCCCTTATACCTGGTGGACTCAAATATATTTTCATCTTTATAAAACTGCTTTTCCATGTCTCACCTCCATAAATTATTGTATAAACACAGATATTTGTGCATTAACTTAAAATACATGGAGTTACAGCCAGGTCGGGGACAGTTGAAACAGCTGTTTCAACCGTCCCGACATAGACATATGCCATTATAACCTGTTTTGCTTTCCATGTAAACAAGCATGCAATATGAAAGTCTAGGATTGTGGAGGACACTAAATGGTCTACTGAATAAGCATGTAGTCAAACCTTTAAATGAAAAACACTCATTAATAATCGAAAAAATTTAACCGCTAATGAAGTTTACTTTCCACCATCAAAACTGGTTTATCGCCTGTAACTCCGTGATAAAAGGAAATAACAGGAAGATATTTGGCTGATAGAAAGAGGTTAACATGCTCTATGTGTTGACCTGAGGAAGTCTGTCTATCATCATTGCACTCGGAGAAAACTGGAATGTTTCATCTGTCCCGTGTTTCAACTGTCCCGGCTCTCTCCTATATGTTATGAGGTGCTGCCGTGGTTACCCAGCTGCTGTTTTAATCACTGCAGGAATTGACATGACATTAGCTGACGCGTTGTAGTGAGCTAGCAGGCTATCGGCTGCTCGTATTAAACATTAAACTGAACATTTCCGTTGACGGTAAACCGACATTTTAAAGAGCAATCCCCGCCGACTACTCCTGTAATTTGTGTGTGACTACGAGCCGAAATACGTGTAAATAACACGTGCAGGCTAAATGAGAGAGCTGTTGCCTGGTACGTACATACAGTAAAACAATTAAACAGACTTGTATATATACGTAAATATACGGCCTCATGTTATACGAGCAGAACTAAACTATATTTTGGGGAAATATTAGATTCCTGACTACTTTTACAGGGTTAGGTCTATAGAGAGATGCGCTATAGCACAGCCAGGTATAGGCCTATGGTGCGTAATGGAGATGGTCAGAACCATGGAGAGCGTTTGCGTTCGTCCTATCCACCAAAACCTTTTACAATGCAACAACATATTTAAAGAGCATCAAGCTATTACAATCTCTATTAAGTAAGCACAGATAATATAACATATTAGTCAGTCATTTGTATTAGGTTAAACAGTGATTTGATAACGTTTTTTTATTTAAGGCCCACCCACAATTGGTCTGGCCCATCCAAAACTGGAATCCTGGCGCCGTGCCTGACACACACACACATGCCGGCTCGACGCCACACCAGTGCACAAGTATAAACATCAGGCCACTTATGTAGGCTACGGCGAAAGCTCTGCATGGAGCCTTCGCACGACTGTAAAACGGCCTTTACTAACAACCCTGTTTTTTTCTGATCACAAATACATCACATAGGAAAATTTAAATTTACCGTCTGTGTGGGGCAAACTTAAGCGCTTGCCCAATCAAGTCCTCCGCGTCTGCTGCAGTCAGTGTGGGGAAGTTTTTCTGGGAGGCCGCTAGAGTAGAAATCAAAATGAAAAATGTTAACCTCTTATCAGCCAAGCTAAGCATAATACTGATGTGAACAATAAAATAACACCTGCCTGTTATAACCCTGCAGATTGTCAGGTCCTGGAAGGCCTTCTTTGCCTTTCAACCCCGCAGGCTACACTGTTTTAGAACGTCATTGGTTGCCACTCGCCGTAGCATGCGACGGATGACAGCACCTCTGGTCGAATCTACAAGGCTTGTCAGAAAAAGTTGCTCGGTGACTGTCGAGCAGGGCGACAGCAACATGTCATCGACTGGAGCAGAGGGAGGGGACTGGGAGCTCCTTAAGAGCATGAGCAGCTCATCCATATTTTCCTCAAATGTGTCCATCCGCTGTGCCATACGGGTAATGATGTCCTCATGGCTATGGAAAAATTTATGGTTTTAGTCATATATTATATACTTACATATGTGAAAAACTTAAGTGAGTCTTCTTACCTCTCATTTCCGTCTTCATGGCTGAGCCACCTCCCTCTGTGTGATGAGTTCTCCTGTTTACAACAACAAAAATGTTAAGTTACTCTCAAGGTCCGTCATGAAATTGTATTTAATTGGAAATGGAAAATTCAAAGCAACTGTACCTTTAACTGGGTCCCAAGATGAAGTGGCAGGCCGAGCTTGCATTACAATAGACCCCTCCAGCTCTGGGCGACCAGCAGGTTTCCTGTGTGGTGTTGACTCATCTAAAAAGAAAGTAGATATGAATATTGGTCAGGTCATTTATGGTAGGTTTCTTGCACATCCAATTGCAAAAGATTAACCTATACTGTTGCATTAGACAATCACTAAAAAAACTAAACAAAGGGCAGAAAGAGACAAACACATCAGAACAGTAACGTGATATGCACCAGATTGAATGTCAGTAGTTCCATGGTAGGAAATATGACTGGTTTCTTAAATGCATGCATAAATGTTAACTTACGGACAGGGCTTTCAGACACGTCCTGGAATGCTTTCTTGCTTGTGGAACGGATTCATCTGAAATAAAAGACCATACAGTTTGTACTGATTGCAAAAAGATGTATGGTGCGCCGAATGTAAAAGGCTGGTTACACTTTTTTAGCTGATCAATTTTCAACATTTAGCTCACTTTGTTCACATTTAGCGCATTTTCCTCACATTTGAGACAGAATGAATATATATATATATATATATATATTATATCTAAATCTAAATGTTAAATGTTAAATCTAAATATTATATCTGAATCTAAAGATAAATCTAAATCTAAATGTTAAATATAAATCTTAAATATATATCTAAATATTATATCTAAATCTTAAATATATATCTAAATATTATATCTAAATCTTAAATATATATCTAAATATTATATCTAAATCTTAAATATATATCTAAATCTTACATCTAAATCTTAAATATATATCTAAATCTTAAATCTAAATGTTATATCTAAATATGTCGCCAAGTGTAAAGCTAAATATTTAGAAAATATTCAAATCCCCAAGGAAACCACGCCCACTGCAGTGGCTTCACATCGCGCTGTGATCCTGCAGAGCAACAGCGGGACATTTTCACTATCTTATTCATCATTAGTCACTTCTGATAACGTTTTAGGCAAGAAATGAATGATGGTTTAGATTTCGAATATAGGCAGTCTTGTGAAAATCGATGCCGAATTGACAATTTGCTTCAAAGTTTTTGGAGTTGAGAAGCTCCATAAAGTGATGGGAGACAGCTGGTGGCCCCCGGGGATTGCTTGCTCGCTGGTCATCCTGAGACGCCGCGCTGTAAACTGGCGGTCGCTCAGACCGGTCTCCTAAATAAGAGGCTTTTATTTCGCAGGCCGCAGTCTGAGAGACCGAGCCATCTTACAGCGGGGCGTCTCAGGATGACAGGCCGCCCGGAGAACAAGCATTCCCCGGCCGCCACCAGCTGTCTCCCGTCACTTTATGGAGCTTCTCAACTCCAAAAACTTTGAAACAAATTGTCAATTCGGCATCGATTTTCACAAGACTGCCTATATTCGAAATCTAAACAGTTCATTTCTCGCCTAAAACGTTATCAGAAGTGACTTTAATGATGAATAAGATAGTGAAAATGGTTAAAAATGTCCCGCTATTGCTCTGTCTGCAAGTACAGACGGCACGTCGCAAGATCAGGGTTGGCAGTGGGCGTGACTTATAATTTCACAGCCCGATTTGAAGCCACTGCAGTGGGCGTGGTTTCCTTGGGGATTTTAATATTTTCTAAATATTTAGCTTTACACTTGGCGACACATTTAGATATAAGATTTAGATATATATTTAGGGCCCGAGCGCCGACAGCGGCGAAGGCCCTATTGGAACTGAAGGAATTATTATTAGGGCCAGAGCGCCGACAGCGGCGAAGGCCCTATTGGAACTGAAGGAATTATTAGGGACCGAGCGCCGACAGCGGCGAAGGCCCTATTGGAACTGAAGGAATTATTAGGGCCCAAGCGCCGACAGCGGCGAAGGCCCTATTGGAACTGAAGGAATTATTATTATTCTTTCTTTCTTCCGCGCAATGAATTGCCTTTTTGAGGGGCTTAACATATTCAAAAACTCACCAAATTTGGCGGTCGCGTCACGTCTGGTGAAAAATTACGTATTCTAAGGGTTTCGGGAATAGGCGCACAAAAATGGCTCGCTAGCTCCCCCTACAAAGTTAAAAAAATTGCGCCCCTGCAGTACGTTTAACGTAGACTCACGAAACTTGGTACACATATGTAGCATGTCATGATGTACAGAAAACGTCATTGGAGCCATACCTGAAACCCAACAGGAAGTCCGCCATTTTGAATTGAAAGTTCGAAATTAGTGTGATTTTGGCCATTTCCATATGTCGTACTTTAACGAACTCCTCCTAGAGATTTCATCCGATCAACTTCAAATTTGGTCTGTGCCATCTTAAGACATTAGAGATGAAAAGTTGTTAAAAGAAAAAATGTTGGGGTTCACGTGATGACGCCGAGAAAGATGGCTGCTTAGGTTGAGGGCTGCCGCGCCACGAGTTTACATTTTGTTTGAATATATAGGCATTCGCAGTTTATTGCATTGTTTTTTGTTCCACAAGTTGCCTATAATAAGCGCCAATCACTACCGATATGCCTAACCCCCGGAAAACCGAAAATTCGTCTCAACAGCAGCAAAATGCTAGGGCTACCGCTAGCTCAAAAGCTGCTCACGCCTCTCCTATATCGCCAGCACGTGAAGATACGGATGAGTCCATCTCCACTGCTAAAATACACGAGCTTCTTCAGAAACTATCAGATGATCAAGCCAAACACTTTGGAGACATCCGCAAGGACGTCTCGGAAACGAGAAGAGCTGTTGAGGCGATTGAGGGTAAGCTAGCTGACATGTTAACCAGGATAACTAGCGCGGAGGCTCGCCTCGATATGCTAGAGGAGGCGGAGAGGCAGCGCTGCATCTCCCCCCGGCTTTGGCTTCGGAGGTTGAAAAATTGAACGCCAAACTGACTGAGTACGAGGATCGGGAAAGGCGAGTTAATCTATGCATTTACGGGTTCCCGGAACGTGCTGAGGATAAAGATGCCATATCGTTTCTGAGGGTCACCCTCCCCGAAATCCTCCAAGCTGACTTCCAAGGGGGCTTAGATTTGGAGCGTGCTCATAGGTCGCTACTACCAGCTAAGCCCGGAGCTCCTCCAAGGCCATTCATCGTGCGGTTCCTGAGGTTTCAACAGAAGGAACGGGTGAGACAACTTGCTAGAGAAATTGGGGACGTCCGTTGGCAGAACCATAAGATAAGCTTCTATCAAGACTTCTCTAAGGCAACGCAGGAGCGTCGACACTCTTTTCTGGAGTGTAAACGTCTGCTTCACTCAGCCAAGATCCCGTTTGGCATCGGCTATCCGGCAGTGCTGTCATTTAAAACGCCAGGTGGGATAAAGCATCGCTTTGAAGATCCTAAGAAGGCCTTGATATGCATTAAAAACATTTGATTGTCTCCGTCCACCCGCGGTGGTGTATCTCTCCCCAATGTTTTTTACTTTATTAAAAAAAAAAAAAAAAAGTGTGACTCGGGTAAGATAATGTAATCTATGTGCCGCTATCCATCACTCCTTCTGATATAGATTTAAATGAGCGTTTCGGGTTCATATTAATGGAGGTTGGAGATGGGTTTATTTTTCATTCATTTTTTGTAGGTCATGTATATCTGTTGTTTGGGGGGGGGAGTATCCGTGGGTGTGGTCTGGTAAGGGTATACTACATTGTTATATGGCAAATGTTTTGTTGAAGATGTTCACACTGTTGTTTTGCTTTTTGCTATTTGGTGGTGCCGCTGCCACACTTGAGCGGCCAGAAACTCTTAGTTCGTTGAGTTAGTTATCCAGCGGTGGATTTATCAGGAAGGTTCGACAGTTCTTCGCATCCTCACCTTCCTTTTTCTTTTTGGTGTTTTTGATGGGTTTTTTATTTTTATTTTTATTTTTTCTATATGGATCCAGACTTCTCTCTTACTGTTGTGGGGACAACTCCATTTTTCTCTTCTTTTTTCTTTACAATCCTTTTTAGCATATGACAGCTCTTAATCTTATTTCAGTCAACGCCAGGGGTCTTAACATTCCGCACAAAAGGACCACTGTACTAGAGTTTCTTCGCAAGAAAAATGTAGGTTTTGCTATGATACAGGAGTCACATTTATTGTACAAAGATGTGGGTCGATTAGCCAATAAGTTTTATCACCCTATTGCAACTTCTTCTGCAGCTACAAAATGCAAAGGGGTAATGGTTTTGTGTAAACGCAAACTAAAATTTGATCTGATTGACTCTTGGGCGGATGATGCAGGCCGGATAGGGAAAAACATTGCACTTATTTCTGCTTATGCCCCTAATGCATTTGATCGTACTTTTTTTCAGCTATTAACTAAATCTCTGCTTGATCTCACAGGGTTTCATTTAGTTCTTGGGGCAGATTTCAATGCGGTGTGGGATAGCAGCATGGACAGAACAGGTGGCAGCGACATTTGGCGTTTGTTAAACCCTTCTTTAAAAGACTTCTCATTTTACTCAGGGAGACATAAATCCTTCTCGAGGCTAGATTTTATCTTTGCCTCAAAAGATTTATTTCAAAATATTCAATATGCGCATTACATTCCGGTCACCTGGTCTGATCACAAACCCATATATTGTTCAGTCACTGTTTGCCCATCTTCCACTAAAGCCCCCAGGTGGCGTTTTAATGCTTCTTTACTGCGAGATGAAGTATTCAAAACTCAGTTTGAAACAAATTTTAGGGAATTTTTGGAATTTAATGTCGGCTCTGTTCTTGATCCAAGGATACTTTGGGAGGCGGTAAAAGGCTTTATAAGGAGTAACACCACTTTATATGCGTCAACTCAAAAAAAAGCATGTGCAGACAAATTGGAAGCTTTAGAATTAAAATATGCAGCCCTTGATGCTTCCCTGCAACATAATTTTAACGATTACATAGCTCTACAGAAGGACTTGATTAAAAAAGAGATTAACTCGCTTCTGAAGCGCCGTTCGGAATTCCTCATGCATAAAACAAGACAAACGTACTATTTTAACTCCTCAAAACCCAGTCGTTTACTGGCAATTAAACTCCGGACGGATTAGCATTTTGCTGATATTTTTTGCATTAAAGACAAAGACAGTAATATAAAATGTGACCCAAAGAAAGTAAATGCTTCTTTTGCCTCCTTTTATCAGGAGTTATATAATTCAGAAGGTAATTTTGATAAACATGTCTGGGAAAATTTCCTGAATAATGTTAAACTATCCCGCCTTAATACTGATGACTCCATAAAGCTAGATTGCCCTGTCACATTGCAGGAGTGCGAGGCAGCTGTTAGGGACATGCGTAAGGGCAGATCATCAGGGCCTGACGGAATTCCACCCGAATTTTATCTTACCTTTTGGTCCCTGATTGGTCCGCTTTTATTGGATATGATCCTTTACTCAATTAGAGTAGGATCATTTTCTAGGGATGTTAATTCTGCATTAATTTCACTGCTTCTTAAAAAAGGAAAGGATCCAGTTGAGTGCTCCAGCTACAGGCCTCTTTCGCTTTTAAATGCAGATTTAAAGATTTACGCAAAATTACTGGCCCGACGGCTTCAAGGTCATATGACAGAACTGGTTCATAGTGACCAGACAGGGTTTATAAAGTCTAGACTTGCTACAGATAATGTTAGAAGACTGTTACACATTATAGATGCTGCTCAAGGCTTAAGTTCCCCTGCTGCTGTCCTTTCTCTAGATGCAATGAAGGCCTTTGACCGCCTGGAGTGGCCATTTCTGTGGTCCGTATTAGAGTTCATGGGGGTCGGTTTGCCGTTTATTAATATGATTAAGGTCCTGTATAAAAACCCAACAGCTGTAGTACTTACGGGCAAAATTAGTTCTTCTCCCTTTGCTGTCTCTAGAGCAGGGATTCCCAAAGTGTGGTACGCGCACCCCCAGGGGTACGCGAGCTGCCACCAGGGGGTGCGCGAGAGGAAAAATGTAATGGCGATCTGTTTTTTTAAGTGGAATTTTTCCATACAATAAAAAAACATGAACAGTAAACATTTCCTTTGTAATCGCTTTTATTTTAAATAAAAAACTATAATTTATTAGTTTTTGATAGAAACGTAGAAGAAGACAGCTGCAGTCTTCTTCTACACTGCTCTTCTTTCATGCACTGCAGCCGCCAACTCCTTTCATTCATTCCATATTATAAATATGCTTAACTGGCTGAAATCAGGGAAACTGTCAAGTTGGACGTCTTATGATAAAGTTGTCAGTCACGAAGGAGGAGAGGGACCAAGAGAGAGTGAGGATTTGGAGGCAACAGAGACAGAGAGAATAGAGAAAGAAAATGAGCGGGAGTCAGAAGATGCGCCGCAGGAAACCAAAGAGGAGGGAAGGAGATGGCAAAAAAGAGGTGATGAGGGTGAACACCAGACAGGGGGAAAAAAAAGAAAATATGATGACAATTATCTGAGTCTGGGCTTCACTTGGATCGGCGATACAGATTGCCCGAAGCCTCAGTGCGTGTTGTGCAGTGAAGTTCTAGCAAACAGCTGTCTGAAGCCGTCTTATCTCCGTCGTCATCTGCACACGAAACATGGCAATTTAAGCCAAAAGCCCCTTACATTTTCTAAAGCAAAGTTGGAGGAGTTACAGAAAAGCCAAAAAAAATGCAGTTTCATTCATGCGTTGGGTCTACGAAAGACGCATTACGGGCGTCATATCTGCTCAGTTACAGAGTAGGGAGAAAGGGGCTGCCGCACACAATTGCCGAAGACGTGTGTTTGCCAGCGTTTGAGACTATGCACTTTGTTACTTAATTATGTTGTGGATCGTGTGTAGGCAAATTTTATTGTCACACTTGAAAAGTTTCAGATTGATCCTCGTTTTTATTTAGCCTAGGCCTATTTTATCTATTTCGGAGCCTATTCTCTTTAATGTTGTGGATCTTTTGTAACTTCATTGCAATTTAATTCAAGGTACCGTCGTTCTAATTCCCATAACAGTTGTGTTATGATGATGATGATGATAGCTCCACGGTCATTTAATAGGCCTGGCCTATTGCTGCAATGTTTCTTTTACGCGGCTGAAAATAACCGTGCTTTCTGTTACTGAGCCTGTGTCTGTCACTCGTCCTCTTAAAAGTGGAAGCTTGTGCGTAGCTTTGTTGTATTATATTGAAATTTTGTTGATGTTGTTATTGTCATGCGTGTTTTGTTTTTTTGCTCATGATTAAACATGAGTCTTTATATGGCGATAAAACAAATCTCTGTTGGGTTTTGTTTTTAAGTGGGGATTGGGGGTGCGCCAACCCTGTTGGGACATAGAAGGGGGTGCGCAGGAAAAAAAGTTTGGGAACCGCTGCTCTAGAGGATCAAGACAAGGCTGCCCTCTTAGCCCTCTGTTATTCGCCCTTTCTCTTGAACCACTGGCGCAAGCTATCCGCAGCTCACCCACAATCTCTCCAATTTCTATTAGAGGAACACATCATCATGTCTCACTTTATGCTGATGATGTTTTATTGTATATAAACAACCCAGTGCAATGTATCCCACATGTTTTGTTAACCTTTGATCTTTATGGTAAGCTTTCTGGTTTCAAAATAAACTGGCAGAAATCAGCTTTGCTACCTTTAAATCAGGCAATGTGTAATGTTCCCATCCCTGCATCTATTCCAGTTACTAAAAACTTCACTTATCTGGGGATAGATATCTCTTCCTCCATACAGACAATTATTAAAAACAATTTTTGTAAAACACTTAACAAAGTTGTGACGGATCTAGACAGGTGGTCTAACCTGCCAAATTCGCTTCGTGGCAGGGTAGCCATAATTAAAATGAACATTCTGCCCAGAGTCAATTTTGTCAGCTCAATGCTCCCCCTTCCCCCGCCCCCTAATTATTGAAGCAAATTACAATCAGCAATAACTAAATTTCTGTGGCATGGCAAACTACCTCGCATTAAGCTCATCACTATGCAGCGAGAAAAGCAGGCCGGTGGCTTGTCTCACCCAAATTTTAAATTCTATGAGTGGGCTTTTATACTTAGACCTCTCCTAACCTGGTTTCATTCTGATGCTCAAGTGTCTTGGCGAACTTTGGAGGAACGGATGATAGCTCCATACTCTTTTACTAACATTCTGCATGCTAAAATCTCACCCCATCATTGCCGTTTGAGATTTGGCCCTATAATTTCATATTTGTTATTGGTATGGAGGAGGGGGGAGAAATTGGCTTGGTTGCTCTTCTGTTTGGGACCCATTTTTTCCAATATTTAACAATGAGAGATTGTTGATTGGCGGTCATCCTATTCGATTTCCTGACTGGGAAAAAAAAAACCTATGTACACTTGGTGATATTTATGGGGAGGGGGGGTTACTCACTTTCCAAAACATCTGTATTAAGTATGGTATACCACGTACCTCCTTTTTCTTTTATTTGCAGTTGAGATCGGCTTTAAAAAGCAATGGTGCCCCTTTACAGGCCCCTCTCACACCACATCCACTTTGGAAATTCTTTCACTCTGTTGGGAGTACAAGGGGTTTTGTGTCGAAACTTTACTGGCTCTTACTGCGGTATGCTTATAGACCTCTGGCGTTGGACACGGTGTGGAGGAGAGATGTTCCAGATTTGGCACCCACGTTTGACTGGGATAAAGTGTGGATCAGTTTGTGTTTAGCGTCCAGGAACCCTGATCATCAGCAGATACATTACAATTATGTACATAGGGTGTACCTAACTCCTAGGAATCTTTATTTGATGAAGGTTATCGGCGATCCTATGTGTACTTTTTGTTCTTCCAAAGTGATTGGCAGTTACTTTCACATGTTTTGGGAATGTACTCCAGTGGCCGACTTTTGGAAGATGATTGCCTTTAACCTCTCTAGGTTGTTTAAGATTAGTCTTCCCTGTACACCTGCTACACTCATTTTGAACGATTTGTCAATGTTGGGTTTGTCACTGGATAAGAGAAGAGCATTGCTCGCTGGTCTTACCGCTGCAAAAAAACTAATTGCCACACGCTGGAAACCTCCACATTTACTTTCTTTTCGAGCTTGGGTTTTAACATATTTAGATATTGTTTACTTGGAGTTGTCTACAGCTAGAGTCCACGGTGCAAAAGAGTCAGCAATAGAGGCTTGGAATTCACTGCTAACCACTCTTCGTGGACTTCAGATTTAATTTCTTTCTGAGATTTTGAGATCTGGATCCAGGGGGTGGGTGGGTTTATGCTTGGGTTTTTATTTTTTATTTTTACTTATTTTTTCATGCTTCATTATATATGCTTATGTATAGGTATGTATGTGGATACATATATATGTTTATACTCTATTTTTGTGGCATGTATATACCTGTATATATTGTCTTTCTATATATAAAAGAAATAAAAATTTGATAAAAAAAAAAAAAGAAAAACTTTTGGTCATAGGGCATGGCCGTGGCGGGGCGGCCATTTTGTGCGTTTTGCCATCGAAACAGGAAGTGGGTGTAACTCAAGTGTACATTGTCCAATTGGCTCGAAACTTCTCAGGATTCATAAGAGTCCAACCCTGAGGACATATAAGGACCGATATTTACTCAAAGTCATAGCGCCCCCTAGTGGCAACAGGAAGTAGGCCTAAAAGTCAAGGTGCTATACTTTGACGAACTCCTCCTACAGATTTCATCTGATGGACTTCGAATTTGGTCTGTACCATCACAACACCTTACCGATGAAAAGTTGTTAAAAGAAAAGGTGTGTCCCAAATCGCGCACTTCCCTTAGTGCACTCAGAGAAGTGCACTTTGTGCACTATGTACTTACTTGCATAGTGCGTAAAATTTGACGGGGTAGTGTTGTCTCAAATCGCGCACTGCCTCATGTACTTACCGGAAGTGACGATCACAACATCTCAGTCCTCCTCCTTCTTCTTCTGCGAAATTGTGAATTGTACCCCGGGCAGAGCATTCCCACTACCTTTTGTCACTCGCGAAAAATACATTTCTGCTTTGTTTATCAAAATTAATGTGATTGTTTTTATTGTTGCTTGTATTTGCCCTCTGTTTTATGCAACCATAAACATACCGGTTTTATGATATTCATACTTTTGCTTTTAATTCATTGTAAGAAACCAAAAATGGCCATTTTGAGTTATTTTAGCAAAATTGGAGCAATTAAAATGGTGTCCAACTGGCATATAACGTTAACATAGAAAATAGTCATATTATATGTTTATATAAGGGTGTTTATTGCAATAGCTATTAATTACAGTGACAATACAAGAATGAAAGCAGAGGCAACCCAATAGACATTTCAATAGATCCTATTGTTCTATTCATTCATTTCACGTATGCTTGCTACAGTCATGCAACGCTAAAGATATCACATACTATTAACTACATTCAATAACATTTTATTTTAAAAGACGGTGCCATTGCTGGGCCTGTACTTTGATGGGGAAAGTGATATGAGGGTGGACTTCAGACTCTCCAGGGGATCCTGTAACGGTACATCCTCGGCACGGCGTGTGACCACGGCTGGGGACCCGTCATCGAGGCCCTTGTCTTCCTCTTTCGGCTAGCCAGCGGTACCTCTTATCGTGGTTTAGCCAGAGCCTTTGCTCTGCCCCGGGCCACTGTGCACCGTGCTGTCCACAAGACCAGCAGGGAAATCCTCTCTCTCTCCTCCCCCAGGTCGTTCGCCTTCCAGCAGAGGAGGACTTCCCTCAAGTTGGCAGCGTTGACGGCTGCCACGTCCCTGTCCCTAACGATTATATAAGTCAGATCAGGACAGAAACAGCACTGTTAATACGTTATAACATAGCATACATTAACGTACTGTAACATTACTGCTAACGCTCGCAGCTTAGCTGATGTATATTGTATACACATGTATACGAGTTCACACATCTAACGCTAAAATGTCTACAGTGAGGACGATAGTTAAACACAGTAAACAGTATACCACAACACATGTAACGCTAGCTAGCTAGGTTATCGCGTATTTGCCAGTGGTTAAACCAAAGAGTACCGGTAACTTCTAGCTATACTCGTTGGTTAAACTGTGCCGCTGTTAGCTAGCTAAGGTTAGCTAAAGCTAGCTTGATAGCACGTCAAATTACGGTACATATAAACGTTATAATTCGCGGTAAAAAAATCATCACCGATTGCAAAATTAACCACATATACATAAACAGGTGGCTTATATTTTATACAAGTACAGCAAAAGATGAATGTTCAACTTACATTTGTGTTGTTCGGTCGGTTTCGCTGTCGCGTAGAAGTCCGCCATTATCCAAAGTTTTTCAGTTTTTGTTAGCTCCGCCCCTTCCGCTACGTAGCCAAGATGGCGACCGTTGAGTGTGTTGAGTGTGCATCGATGCACACTCAACTTTCTGACCGTTTTGAGTGCACCATCCGGGTATTTGCAGTGCACTGCATTTACCACACTTCGACAAGTTACACTTTGAGTGCACTCAAATAGTTAGTATAAGTACAGAAGTGCGTGGTTTGGGACACACCTAAAAACTTTTCGTCAGACGGTGTGGGCGTGGCGTGGCGGCCATTTTGACCTTTCTTTGATGAACGAAGAAGTTGTTGTAACTTTAGTGTACGTTGTCATATCCTCACAAAACTTCTCACGTTTGACAAGGGTCCAGACCTGAGGACACCTACAGGCCAAAATTTACATTTGGTCACAGCGCACCCCGCTGGCAACACGAAATCTGCCTTATATGACAAACATTATCCGATTTACATGAAACTTATAATATGTGGTCTACATGTGATACTGAGCCGCCCCATATACTTTGACGACGCCCACTTACTCAGGCCACGCCCCCTTTCATAACATTTGAACTGTTTAAGGTAGAGTCTTGTGTGAGGTATCATTGAACTCAGCAGAGAGTTCCTTTTTAATTGGTGATGGTTTGACCCGCCGCCTATGTTTTGGCCACGCCCCCCTTTCACAACTAATGAACTGTACAACGTAGAGTCTTGTGTGAGGTATCGTTGAACTCTGCAGGGAGTTCCCTTTTCATTGCTGACGATTTGCGGTGTCTGAGTGCCGCGTAAATGCACGGTCGCAAGGAGCGGCATCCGCCAGTAACCCCAACGCGCGCAGAGGCGCGAGGGCCCGTCCATCGCTGCTTGCAGCTTTAATTAAGATTTAGATTTAGATATTAGATTTAGATATATATTTAAGATTTAGATATAATATTTAGATATATATTTAAGATTTAGATATAATATTTAGATATATATTTAAGATTTAGATTTAGATATAATATGTAGATATATATTTAACATTTAGATTTAACATTTAGATATATATTTAACATTTAGATTTAGATATAACATTTAGATATATATTTAACATTTAGATTTAGATTTAACATTTGAATTTAGAATAATTTGTCTCAAATGTGAGGAAAATGCGTTAAATGTGAGGAAAGTGAGCTAAATGTTAAAAAAATGTATCAGCTAAAAAAGTGTAACCAGCCTTTTACATTCGGCGCCCCATAGTCACAGAGGTGTAATCATTATGTCGTGCTAGTTTAGCCTGCTTCGTGAACAGAGCTTCTCTTAAAACATCCATGGCTTTATCAAACCAAATAAAGCCATCCACGTTACAGGCATTATAGCATACAGCCTTCGGGTGTATCGCAAGATAAGTGTTAAACCCTAAACCCACATCGGCTCTAGGGACATATAAGATATTAGCTACGTTAATGTTAGCTAGCTGCCTAGCTCCATTATTTAGCTTGAACCATAGCCCCGGCAGTATGGGGAAGCGCTAATGACGTGTACATATCCATGTAAATGGCTTTACAGCATACATACAGTCATCCCTCGGATGTATCCTAAGGTAATACCATGGATGTGTTAATAGAACACATGGTGAATTAGCTACAGCCTCCAATTTGAATGTAGCATTCAGTGAGTCCAACTGAGTTCAACTAGACTCGCTGTATAATGCTGGCAACCATGTCAGAGCTTTCTTAAAGTTGTTTACCAAAATATCTCACCTTGTTGTCCAGGTTCCTTATGTCATCTAAAACATCACAGAGGAAGGTCTCTGTCGCCAACTTTGATGTAGCTAGCTAGCTAGCTGTTTCCCGCGTTAGCATTTGGGCTAGCACTGGTAGCCTAGCAGTCTTGAGCGGAGGACAGTCTTTAGCTACTGTTGACGGTCGACTAGGGATGGGCATTCGTTTAATTTTCTTCGTCGATCGTCGGGAGAATTAATGATCAATTATCGATTAATTAATTCATATTTGTATATTAAATTCATTATTTATTTAACTTTTCATAAATTAAAAACGCAATGAAAATACAAAAATACAGCGTGTTTTTCCTGGATGAGATCTTAAATACAAGAAGAACAACTTGTGACAGTTAAACTGGAGGTTAGGCTAAACTTGAAGATATATGCGCTGCGGTGCACTGAAGCAGCGGAACCGTTGCTGCGAGCCGGCGTTGTTAAACAGAGACCCTTGTTTGTTCCAAAATAATAAATAAAAAGAATCACGTTAAATAATAACTTAATCATAACTTAACCAAAAACATAATACTACTTAGATCTGACAGGTTTTGTCAAAATGTAACTCAAAACTATCCAAGGCACGGACAAAGCCTAAAACAAAATAACCAGTAACTCACATAGAACGTCTGCACCAGTATACTGTTTTTTGTTGAGAAAAATAAGCATGTTGACATGATCTGGGGTCTGAGGTTCACTTAATACATCCATGGGTCAGACGTAACCGCTACCTGGTGACCGTGAGTCCAGCCGCCGAAAACACCCACCGGGATGCACAGGTACCTCCGCGCTAACTTGGCCAGCCTGGGCCGGGGAACCTTATTCCGTTCTTCGTAGTGAGTTTCTACCAGTCTGGTGATGGTACGTCGTGACGAAATGTGACATGTTGCAGATCTCTTGGGTAATTTCCTCTGCTCGTTGTGCATCGCATCTCCTCTGTGCTAACGCCGAGTTGATGCTAGATTGAGACTGAGAGCAGGACGCACCGCCACCGACATTAACCGGGGTCGGATGCACTTTGTGGTATGTCATTTGAGTCGTGGCCATGTTGTACTTATACACGGCGTCGCAGTGTTTGCAGTGAACTAAGTCGTTTTTAAATCAAAATGGTCCCACGCCACACTTCGCCGTGACCTCTTCATGTTTACTTTGAATCAAAGCAGAAACCGCAGGTCACTGAGCAGACTATGGCGCCCCCGGGTGGCACAGTGGAATTCATTTCATTGCTTCAATCACACTACACAACGTAAACTGCATTAGTTTAATCGATGACAAATTAATGTGATCGACGAAATTCTTAATGATCAATCGTCGATCGTCGATTAATCATGCCCATCCCTACGGTCGACAATGTCTTTCTTGGTATCTTTGTCCTACCTTGCGTTATAACACCGTCGGTGAGGTGTAGTCAGCATATGTTTTAGTCAATGGCAGTATTTTACGCTGTGGTGCTGGCGTGCCCTGTTCGCCGGTGTACATACGGAAGTTAGGACACAAAAGTAGAATATATAAATCCAGGATAAGTGATAGAGCGAGACTTGACCTAGTCTTATCTGTGCAGCCTGGCTTGGTGCCTTTCACGACGGCCAAGCCAGGCTGAGGAGGAGCAACTAGGTCGAGCCGGGCTGAAGTAATTCGGATAGATGCGCGTTCACAGCTTTCCTTAACAGACCGCAAGGTCGATCACAGATTTACTAATGCTACAATGAAGAATACAAATTGTTCATACTTTATACAGTGAGCAGGAGCTTCTTGTGGAAGTATGATAACGTGAAACACATTATTTGTAAAAAAACAAACATGGGCGCTGTAATGAAACAGCGAGAGACAGCCTGGCAAACGATCGCGGACCGTGTGAATGCGTAAGTAGCCTAAATATATACATTAACTGACCACTGCTCTGAATTAAAACCGTCATAATCATACCATTCAAGGATTAGGCTACTAATCATTTGCACAAATTAACCGTTGTACTCTTTGTCTTAGTAAGTAAGTAGAAGGTAGCCTGACAAGCCAGACCCACATCTAGATGTTGGGTCTGGGAACTCACCATTGACAATCCTTTATTGTTAAAGAATACAAAAAAATGAATCAACTAAAATAATTTAAGGTGCATTGGTCCACTTTAGAAACACACATGTACAGCACTATATAATGCCCTTAGTTACCGACTTCATTTAAAACACATTTGGCAACTGTATCAGCCTTTCCTAATTATCTCAACAATTGTCATAAAATATTCACCAAACTTCTAACAACAATATGAACAGCAGTCTTCATACAGCAATATAACAGTAACAATGACTGTCACTTTACTAATTATGAAAAGTAATGGTCACAACTTTAAATAACAGTACTTAAATGAACAGCAATATGCACCTGTTGTATTTTAATGCAGGCTGATAACAATAGGGTAGAACAACTGCTGAGTGAACAGAAAAGGCTCCACGATTAATAAATCATGGCTGTTAGCCTGGTCGGGACCAGGCTAGTTGTACAGAATAAATCTCCATGGTAATTTAGGTGCCTCTGCTTTTGTGAAACCGAGTCAAGGCTAAATTGAGCCAGGATAACGGGGAAATCCCGGCTTAATACCTTATCTTGGTTTTGTGAAATAGCCCTCAGGTATATGAACAGAAATATGATTGTATGATACTTTTCACACAATGTCATACTCATATTCTGTCCCAGACCATTGTTACAGAAGCATATATCTTGAGTAGAGGGATGGACAAGGGTGTAGAGTTACCGCGCTCACAATCGCCCAAGGGATAACTATGATGGCAGTCGACTATGATGCACTCACGTATGACTTCTGTCAGTCTGCCTTTCTGGCTATACCACTGAAACAATTGGGCTGTGCAACTGTCTGGGTCTTTAACTCTTCTGTTGCAGTTGTAATGGAAAGTCACCTATATCGCAATGAGAGAGCAGTTTGCTTTCTGAGGGGCTAAACAAAGATCTTAGTGGCTAGGCTGTGATAGGAAGTCCAACATTACCGATGAGTCAGGAAATGTTGAGTGTACAGACCACTTTAAGAAAGACCACCATGAGTTATGCTCTGGGTTATATGGGGACAACTCGTCTTCGTCCCAAATGCCATCTCAATGCAGAGTCTGCGAAGGGCTTCTGGTACACTCTGCTACTGATGTACGCCATTTGCTTCTTCAGGTGTGGACACTTTTCTTACAGTGGCTGGCGTGTATCATGTAGCTATTTCGGCAACTTTCACTGCCATGTGTCGTCAAAAAGAACCTGGAAAGACCTCTGGCAACGTTCGGATCTCCAGTTCTTCCTCTTGAATTTCTTTACCACCACGTAGTCACCTGGCTGGATCTTATGAAGAGGTCTCTGGGCTGGCTGAGGCAGGGCATCTATTACCTGTTATCTTATGTTTTTCAGAGTAGAAGAGAGATGTGTGAAACAGAATGTTGAACAAGGAGGGTTACGTCTGAGTAGCCTACAATGTTTCTGGACACATGTAACGCTTCCTCAGCGGCAGCCACTGCGCGGAGGCATCACTGTAACCCCACAGCGACATAATTGAGTTTAGTAGAGACATACGCAACTGGACGGAATTTGTTGTCGTCGTGTTGCAGCACCGCAGAGGTCGTGCAGCCCTTGCGCTCATCAACAGTCTGTATGAACGGTTTTGAGGGATCTGGCAGTCCCAGCGTAAAGTTCCAGTTATCTTCTGATCGTCCCTTTCCGACCGGAGGGATTTTTGCAGCTCCTAGAACATAGCATTCCTAGAACCCTTTTTTTCTTGTGTTCCAACTGGAACAATTTAGGGATGATTAAGTTCCTCTGAGCGCCGTTCCTGTAACTCTTTCAGCTCCTACTTCAGGGCAGGGTCTTTTCCTTTTTACGCATAGGAACCCTTAGTGACCTAGCAACGTCTGAAACACAAACAGTACATATTCTTCACTGTCTGTTGCAATTCACCTATGTATGCTAACTCATAAGACAAACATCACGCAGTCAACTAGCTAATTGTTAATGCTAGTTAAACTTACCCGTCGTTTTGTTTGCCTGTTTCGCTCCGCTTTTCTATGTTCTTCCATTATATTAATTAGGATCATATTACTCTGGAGCCTTCATCTTCTGTGTTTCTCTGTTAAGTACTCCAGCCTAGTCTTTAAATGCTGCCGTTCGAACTCCATTATGAGGATCCCGGCAAGGCACAACAGGAACATTCCGATGGCCTCCTCCATGCTGGTTTGTTGTTGTATGTCAAGGTCAAGTGACCGTTGCCATGCTTGCGTCACTCCTTACCCCTCCTACCAGTTCCTATGGCCACTTGGCCAGTGCGAATGCAAATGGAAAAAACTGTTTTGGGGGAGAATAGTTAGTAGTAACTGTTTAGAAGTGGACTGTTCCTATAACTGTGTTCCTGTAACTACTTGGTCGGAAAGAGGCTTACATGTTTGGGTGAGATGGATTTGCCATCAACTGTGATCACATGACCCAGAAAAAATACTTCCTGTTGAACAAACTGGAGCTTTGAAAAAAATAGCTTCATGGCCTTTTGCAGGAAGACGTTTTACAGTGACATCAGGGACGTTTACAGACATTTTGAGCGACAGGCTTAAGTAAAAAAAAATGAATCGTTAAGTAATTATTTAATTTAGATTTAAACAAAACATCAAATATACTAACAACTTACCAATGTATTTTATTTCTCTTACGCAGTGTTTAATACTGTGGTGGAAAATACCCAGGGTGCAGCAGGTGTAGATTAATTAACTGTTTTAGAATAATTGAAGATGAAACAAGTAACAAGAAATAGTAGACTGAAACCAATGTAGGTTTTTGTAATTTATTGAAGTACATATATTCTGCGCAGAATAGGAGAACTCGTTCACAAGATGCACGCAGCAACATGTGGAAGAGTCTTCAAAGTTCACACATCAAGAACATCAGCTTAAATACCCAGATAAGAGAGAGGGAGTGACATCGCTTTAAGCACACAATTCAATCTAATAACAAATGAAGATAGACCTTCTGGTCTGTCTGGTTCACAGGGATGTTATGTCGTATAACTTGTAGAGACCTTGTGACTACGGTTGTATCTCAGTAAACCTAGGTTGGCTATTTTCTCACAGACAAATGTATTTAACTTCTCCTTGGGGGAGACATAACAAGAGCACATACAGAAATACAGAGTTACTTGGGTAAAATATAATTTTGCCATCACATTCCACTCTTTTGATTACAACCTAATCACAATAAAATAATTCAAAATTATATTTAAATATGTTGGTTGTAGTTAGCATGCTTTTTTTTTTTTTTTGAGGGATGAAAAAGAAACCCTCAGATTAAAGGGACAATATCTCACACAAAACAAAAACAAACAAAACAAACACCACTCTTTAGGTTAAATGAAATCAAACTAAATGAGATAAATCATAAATCTGAGTGGCTGTCCAATAAAAGTTACACTGTGTCTGAGTCGTTGTCCGTTTCGTCAGTCTTTTGAGTCATATGTGGGAAAGTTGTTAAAGCCAGAGATTCACAATTACAATCAAATTCTCAAGACTCTGTGAACTTTATCAATATTGTGTGAATCGGCTACTGTCCTATACTAAGGCAAAAAGGCCTGAAACGAATTTCTCTCCTTCCCCTGGCACCATTCGCTTTACCCTAATGAAGCCGCCCCACGGAGGAATGTAATGCGCGTAGTGATGAGTGGCCTGCACAAGGGAAGACAAGACCGTAATTGAAGGGGTCAGATAAATTAAAGTGCATCTACCCGTCCATAAGGGTGGCAGAAATTTATATCAGGAGTCACCACAGAGCCAGACAAAATCCACTAACGAGCCCGCACCAGAATCATCTGGCCAGCGCAAGCAAGTGGGTTTTGGATGGATCCAGAATGGATGCCTCGATGACCCCTGGAGATGAAAACAAGCACGTGCTAAGTTTAAATTCACCGCTTCCGCATGTGTTGTTCAGTGTGCGCTTGCAGTCGGTAGTCGAACCCAAGTAATGGGACCCCAAAAGACAAGCGCGTTCTATGCAAAGGTCATGAGTCAAGTTTGTCATGAGGTTGTGGTGAAATTGACCAATAGCATCGGATGCTTTACCGTTTTTAGTTTTAATCAGAGTACCATTAAGGGAACGCACTAGACGATTAGCGAATTCAGCGCATACGTGCAGTTGGGACGGTGAGGTATAAAGCTGCTCCCCTTTAGTTTCGACATGCATGAGGGCGGTCATTACACAAATAGCATCATGCAGACTTAACGGTTGTGGTTTAACGGGTGCGGCCTGTTTTTGTGAGAGGGCGAAAAGAGAGCAGACGTAACAAGACTCATTATAACCCGCATCGCGAGTGAACTTTTTAATTGAGCCTAACCAACTATTCGTAGAGAAGGCTCCGCCATCCTCATAAGAGGAGGACATCCATGTGGATGATAAAGCGTCCAATGTCTGTGTTAAATGGCGCGAGTGTGTGATGTCAGGTTTGGGAGGTGATACAACGTTGAGGTAAAAAGGACCACAAGGGTCAGTTCCAGAAACCCATGCACACACACACTACAAAATAACCTTGGTCAGTGAATTGAACATCTTTCAGTGTCAACAGAACAGCAGGAGAAGAAAATATAACTCTTTTATTGACAGTCGATTCTAGAAAAAGAGTAAGGTTCTCTCTGCTGCGTAGTTGTCATAGTACCTACATGGAAGGGTCAGTGTCGTTAAAATCATAAAAGGGAGTAGTTATGCTGACTGGTGGTCTGTCAAACTTCTCTTAGCATAAACAAAGCGATAATCAGACATACAGTGAGTGTACAAAGTAAGTCCGTAACACGAAATGTTTTACAAGAGCTCAAAATTCCTACTTAGCTAAAGGAAAATCAAACTTGGTCAGAAACGACCCCCAACAGTCAATAGGGAGTTAAAACCGGAAAAAACGCATGAGATCACTTCCTGTCTTAGATGGTGTGGTATTCTGGGACTTGTAGTCCGAGTTGCCGTGTGATGACTACAAGCAGAAAAAGAAACAGTGATCAAATGGACATTAACGTTTTGGAGTTGCTCAGAGATAGCGCGGTATCTGAGAGTGAAACATCAATAAAAAAAAACTTTATTTTTACCGTGCACAACGAATTGTGTGTTTGAAGCACAGGTGTCACTCAACCGGTGGGCACCTGCAGGCACAAACACGCGCTTGTGGTGAAGATGTGTCTGAACTAATCAGTGCAGTCAGTCGGTCTGTCACAGTCCAGTCAGGAAAAAAAAGTCCTGATAGTGTCTCCTGATCTATAGGAGAGAAAAACAAACAGGATGTGAGACAATGAGTAAAGAAAAATATGCTGTGGTTTTGTCAGTCAAGTGAAAAGCACTGAAGCTCATCCTTTAATCCAAAAAACTCATCTGTGTGTTCTTCATCTGGAACAAAAAAGAAAAACGAGAGTGCCCAGTCATTTTGTTGTGACTTTGGGTGTATCTCTCTAGGCAAAAACAATTTTTACGTCTTATCAGACGGGAGGTTTAACAGTCTGACAGAGAGAAACGCACACTGGAGCTTTAAGCAAAAAGTGTGTGTTTATAATGTGTCCAAAACAGTTAGCCAACTAATGATTGGTATTCAGACACACAATTCCAAAAACGTATTACTTTACAAACATTTGGCCTGTTTTAGTTTTTTCCCTGGATAATCTGTAGGAAAACCTGTCAGAAAAAACTTTCTAACTTGCCGTCTATTCTACCTAAAAAGGAAATAAAATTATAATCCCCATTTTCCCAAATAAAAATGACCAGCGTTAATGCTTTTTAACTCTAACATTTTTAATTTTAGAACCCCAAAACACACTCAGATTTATGAGCGTTACTAATGTCAAATACACACGTGAGGCAGCTGTTACCGGATCTGAGAAAATACATAGTCTAGTCTACTGTAATTTGGGGGGAGATAAACTCTGTCAAGAATATCGTCTTCAGACGCGTTTTATTGGAAACCTATCTGTATCACTCTATATCCTAAATAGCAAACAAAACAAAGAGCAAGACAGTGTATCAGTGCGAAGCAGTTTCTTCATTGCAAAGCATTGTGTGTGCATTTTGTTTTGAGTGTGGTTTTTTTACTCATCTGTAGCCGGCGTGAGCGTGGTCCCCAGACTTTTCAGCACCTCCGCCCGTTTAGTTTCTCTGTCCCACCGTCCTTGGACACATCCGTCTCCAATGTCCAGGCTGACCACAGTTGAAACAAGTGACTTTATCCACTTGTTGAATGTTGCCACGGAGTCGTCTCCCCCCACCTCTCGCCTGCCTCCCAGGGTGACCCCTGTCTCTGTTGACAACAGCAGCTGTCATGGCTTCCAACAGTTTCATCTGTTTCTCCTCGCGGTGTTTTTGAGACCTTCTGTCCATGTTTCTAGATATCCGCTCGAGGTCCAACAGGACAAGCAGCTCTATCAGGCGTGGGTCAAGATCTTTGAGTTCTGTCTGCTGCTGATGCAGTGGAGGGGCTGAGGCAGGGAGTGGATCAGGTGTCTTCTCCTCTGGCATGCACGTGGTCTGTGGCTGCTCGGGCACGGCTGGTCTGTGCGTCGTCTGTGGTGGGTGAGATGGTGTTGGCGGAGGGCTTCCAAGCGGGAAACTCACGACCCTAGGACTCGGATAGAGAGAGTAAGAAGCATTACAGACAGAGTGTGTGTGCATGTTATCAGTGTTTAGCAGAGAAGGCTCAGGTTGTAATTGCAGTTTCTCCCTGATGTTGGCTTCGTTTATCCATATTTGAAGGCATTTTTTGTTATCCCGTAAGAACTTTAATTTGTAATACCTTTTAATTTTTGATTTCCCCCCTACTCTGATTTCTTCTTCCTCTAATCCCTGTCTCAGATCTTTTAGCTTGCCCGTGCACAGCGTTCCCTTTTCAGGAAAGCCAAAACTCTCAACCCAATATGGTACATATTTAACACTCTGCAAACCGTACTTTTTCACCATTTCCTCAAATAGTGACCCAGCCAGGGCGGGCGACGACGGATTGGAACCCATAAAATAGGTCCGAGAAAACGTTTTCTAACAGAGCGCAGGAGTCGTCACCCGTGCGGTTGCTTTTTTTTCAAAGACAAAGCAACAAAATTACGTGGGAATATTATTCCCGCGGCTGCTTTCTCTCAAATACAAAACAGCAAATTAGCGCAGGAGTAAGTTCTCCCCCGGCTGCTTTCTCTCAAATACAAAACAGCAAATTAAATCACGTGGGAGTAAGTTCTCCCCCGGCTGCTTTCTCTCAAATACAAAACAGCAAATTAAATCACGTGGGAGCAGGTTCTCCCCCGGCTGCTTTCTCTCATCACAAAACAGCAAATTGAACGTCTTTCACCCTGCCAGGTCTTTCTCTGAGAATACGGTAGCCGGAGTGTTATTTGTGCAGTCAAGATAACAGAAAAAAAACCAAAAAGTCTTCAGTCTTGTCACGTGTCAAACACGACAGTATTTGTTTCTTATGTCTTCACAAGTCAATTCAAATTATTTTAATTTTTAGAAAAACATAAACTTACCCTGCTGTTAGGAGATTTTCCTTTTCTTTTAGATCAGCGTGGAGTGTCCCGGGGAGCTCTGTGCATGCTTACTGATCCTCCACTCTGAAACTTTTATTTAGAGGTTTGAGGCGTTATCTCTGGCCATGGAGGGCGCAGAGGTTCCGGATTGCAAGTCCTCAGCTCAGCACAGAGATCTCCGGGGCTCAGTCCAACAAACTGAATCCCATCCTCGTCGCCAAAATTGTGGTGGAAAATACCCAGGGTGCAGCAGGTGTAGATTAATTAACTGTTTTAGAATAATTGAAGATGAAACAAGTAACAAGAAATAGTAGACTGAAACCAATGTAGGTTTTTGTAATTTATTGAAGTACATATATTCTGCGCAGAATAGGAGAACTCGTTCACAAGATGCACGCAGCAACATGTGGAAGAGTCTTCAAAGTTCACACATCAAGAACATCAGCTTAAATACCCAGATAAGAGAGAGGGAGTGACATCGCTTTAAGCACACAATTCAATCTAATAACAAATGAAGATAGACCTTCTGGTCTGTCTGGTTCACAGGGATGTTATGTCGTATAACTTGTAGAGACCTTGTGACTACGGTTGTATCTCAGTAAACCTAGGTTGGCTATTTTCTCACAGACAAATGTATTTAACTTCTCCTTGGGGGAGACATAACAAGAGCACATACAGAAATACAGAGTTACTTGGGTAAAATATAATTTTGCCATCACAATACTCAACAGAGTTAATTATTACTCAAAAAATAATAATAATAATTTCACACAGAGACTTTTAGTTTTCACCAAGCAACAGCAAAGGAAAACTATCTCACAATGTGCATGTTTCTAGTTTCAAGTATATATTTAGAATAACTGACTGTGCCAAGGAGAGGGACATAGTTTCACTAAGAATTTGTTTATTTTGTGAATGGAATGGAGGATAAATGTTATGGTTTTGGGGTTTTTGTCTTATTTTGGTAGTCTGTTTTGTATTTAGTTCTGTTTCCTGTTTTATTTTGAATTCAGGGTTGTTCCTTGCTCAGAATTGGCCTTTGGTGGAACACATACAGCAGGGGGGGTCTGGGGAAATTTTGAGGGTAAAAGACTTCAATTCCTGCATTCTGATACATTTTTAGCCACCAATTTATGGTAAAACATATATATTTATGGCAAGGAAATCACAAAATTCTGGTGCCAGGTAACAATTCAAAATATAATGGAATATTATCATATTCAGTAGTCCAGTAAGGGGGCTTTCACATCCAGGACATGGGCCGGATACCAACACACAGCATGAACAGGGCTATGGTAACTTTTTTCCCCCAAGGAGCAAGTTTTGCTCCAACTGTGAAAAATGTAGGATTGACTTACAGAGGCTACTGCTTTTACTGCTAAATTGGACAATAATACAATCATGTTATGGATACAAAACGTTATGAAGTTCAAGTTTAAAACCTTTATTTGTCACCAAGGGGCAATTAGTTTTGCTGCAGTAGCAAAGTAGTTAACATACAATACATGACAATGATTTGAATGTTTTATGAAATTATTAAACATTGCTGTATAGCCAGGTGTACAGTATAGGACTTTGGCAGGCTATTATTCAAACATAAAACAGTAGAACAACATCAGTGACATGAAGAACAATAATCTGGTGGAGTTTGCAGAAAACAATTTGATGTGAATGTTTTATGAAATTATTAAATATTGCTGTATAGCCAGCTATACAGTATAGGATTTTGGCAGGCTATTATTAAAAAATAAAACAGTAGAACAACATGAAAATCAACACAGTAGTAGTCAGTGACATGAAGAACAATAATATGTAAGAGTTTGCAGAAAACAATTTGACTATTATGTTTTATGAATTTATTAAATATTGCTGTATAGCCAGCTATACAGTATAGGACTTTGGCAGGATATTATTCAAAAATAAAACAGTAGAACAACATGAAAATCACCACAGTGATAGTCAGTGAGATGAAGAACAATAATCTGGTGGAGTTTGCAGAAAACAATTTGATTTTATTTATTTTATTATGAAGTCTGCCGACACCAAGCGCATACAACTTGAGCCTACCACACAACCTCGTGTAGACGCGCAATATATTTTTAAGCGTAGATGGTGTGACCGCGCTTCTCCGAAGCACAGATGGCGTGACCGCAGTATTAATCTGACAGCTTTAGTTACTAGTTTTGTATTGAGTACTTTTACATGTATTACTTTAACTACATTTCCCTTATTGTAAAGGATTCTGGGTAATTAGTGACGTAGTTCTTTATCTCCGGTAGCAACCTCCACAGGGTGTCCAGTCAGAACACAGAAACCAAAGTCGTTGCCAAACTTTTATTGTACATGGAATCTTCACACCCACAACAGATAAATCAGGGGAATGAAGTGTGGGAAATCGGGTGTGATTCACTAGATGCACGCACACCAAATGACCACACTGCAAGCTGAGGAGTCTACCTGCTGCTGCACAGTCTTGCCCGGCACATGTGTGAATGACTGAAAGGGGGTCCTAACTCTTGCTACAGGCTTTATTCCGCTAGGTGGCCAACTAAGTGCCTGACCAAAATAATAATTAGACCTATTCACAGGAATGGACTGGCAATGCCTGACGAAAAATATAAGAACGAGAAAACAAAAGAAACAGAACTGGCTGAACACACAACACAGCTGATGGGCTTTTGTACAGCTGCCCCCAAATCTGTGGTACAGATTTGTTTCTGAAAGTCCATCTATCCAGGATTGTTTGGAAGTGCAGGAAGACTGACCAGTCTGGCCACTGGTCGGAGGTAGGTACGGTCCTTGACCAGCTCTTCAGCTGTTCTCACTCTTCCATCAGAGCCAGGGTGGACTGCCTTAACTGTTCCAACAAGCCAGAGGGCTCTCGGTGCCTGAGGATCCACAATCATCACCACTGTGCCATTGGTCAGGTTCTCTTTCTCTTTTTGCCACTTCTGACGTGTCTGTAGCATTGGCAGGTACTGGCGGACAAATCTGGTCCAAAACTGGTCAGCCAGGACTTGACTGTGCCTCCATCTTTTGCGTGTTAGCAACTCAGACTCCGGATAAATCACTTGGGGCAGAGAGGAGTCAGGCCGCCCCATGAGAAGAGAGTTTGGAGTCACAGGGTCTGGATCTGAGACATCCGAGGACACGTAACCCAAAGGTTTGGAATTAAGTATGCCTTCAATCTCTACCAAGACTGTCCTGAGCACCTCTTCTGGCACAGTCTGTGCTCCAAGAACTGTGTACAGTGCTGCCTTAATGGATCGTATTTCCCGTTCCCATGAGCCGCCAAAGTGGGGAGCGCTTGGTGGGTTCTAGCGGAAATCGATCTGTTGGGCAGTCAGCTGCTCTTTCAGGGCTGGCTGGAGGGCCTGGAATGCCTCTCTCAGTTCTTTATCCCCACCCCTGAAGTTTGTTACTCTGTCACAAAGGATTTCATGTGGCTTTCCTCTCCTGGACACAAAACGACGGAGTGACATTAGGAAGGAGTCTGAGTCAATGCTTGAAAGAATGTCTATGTAAACCGCTCTGGTTGTAAGGCACTTGTACAAGATGCCCCAGCGCTTTTCATTGCGCCTTCCCACTCTGATCTGAATCGGGCCAAAACAGTCTATTCCGGTGGAGTTAAAGGCGGGCTTGTAGAGCCTTAGACTGGAAGGGGGCAAGTCAGCCATCCGTGGGATGTCAGGTGTTCCACGCCACTTGCGACACTCAGGGCAGCTGTGTTGGAACTTGCGAATTGCCTGTCGGCCTCTCAGGATCCAAAAGCACCGCCTGATCTCTGCAAAAACCCTTTCTGGACCGGGGTGGTGTAGGTCGTTGTCGTAGCGTTTGATGATCAGCTTTGTAATGGGGTGAGCAGGGTCAAGCACGATTGGATGTTGCACTTCCTGATCTAGTTGATCACATCTACGTAGGCGGCCTCCAACCCGAATGAGCTGAGTAGTGGTGTCAAGCTCAGGGGCTAGTGTGACTAGTCTACTGTTCGCAGAGACTGGATTTGCAGCCTGTAACTGGGCCATGTCATCTGGAAAGCTCTCAATTTGAGCTTGACGAAGAATATCCAATTCAGCTTTTCTGAGGTTGTCTGCTGCCAGGCTGTAGGTCTCTGAAGCTGCCCCGTGTGGTGGACAGGCTACAGCTTCAAGGAGCTCCTGAAATGTGCTGTATTGACTGAGCTGGGGTGGACCACTGTCAACAGCCATAGCTCCACAAAAGGTTTGCTTCCGCAGTTCCTCAGGAGCATCTGCCAAACTTTCGGATGGCTTCTCCGGCCAATAAGTCTCAGGCTGACAAAGGAAGGCTGGGCCTTGGAACCAATGAGTGTGTTCTACCAGCTGTGTCAGAGTCTTCCCCCTGGTGATGTCATCAGCCGGGTTTCTCTGCGAGTCAACATAACGCCAGGTACCTGCATCAGTCAAGTCCTGAATTTCCGCAATCCTAGTACCCACAAAGACTTTGTATTTGCAAGATTCTGATTGCAACCAGGTAAGGACCGTCATTGAGTCTGTCCAGTAGATGTAGCTGTGGACATTGAGGGTTAGCTCTTTCTTAAGGACTGACGCCAGCTGGGCACCTGTTAAGGCAGCAGAGAGCTCCAGTCTTGGGATAGACAGTTGTCGTTTGGGAGCCACTCTAGAGCGTGCGGCAATGAACGCAACCTGAATGTGTCCACTGTTGTCTTCAGTGCGAAGATACGCAACAGAGCCATATGCCCTTTCGGATGCATCACAAAAGACGTGGATGCTACGGTTGCAGGTGTTCGCATCCAGCTCTGCTGTGGTGTAGCATCTTGGCAGTGTGATGCGTGACAGCTGTGGGAGTTCCTCTACCCAGGAGAGCCATGCTTGGAGGAGATCATGAGGTAAATCCGGATCATCCCATTCATGCTTCCGATCCCAGAGCCTCTGTACCAAGATCTTGGCCCTGGTAGTAAATGGCACAATGAAGCCAAGTGGGTCGTACTGCTTGGCAAGGATCCTGTAGATACTGCGCATTGTGGGCTGAGTGTCTGTCTCCAATTGGCCATGCTTATAGCCGAGTGTGTCTGTCCGCCAGTGCCAGATCAGTCCGAGAGTGCGCTCTTCTGGGTCAGGCGTGTCTTGGTTGAACCAGAGTTCACTACTTTCAGACCTTAACTCTGAGGGCAGATGGCTAATAATGCTAGGGCAGTTGCTGGCCCATTGTCGCAAATCAAACCCACCTTCAGCAAGGAGATGACGAAGATCATCCACTAGTTGCCTTGCCTCCTCAGCAGTGGGTAGACTCTGTAGACAATTGTCTACATAGAAGCACTGTTCAACGGAAGTGCACAACTTGCTTCCAGCCTCCGTGTGGTCGGCCACATGTTTCTGGAGAGCAAAGGTGGCGCAGCAGGGGCTTGAGGTTGTGCCGAAAAGGCAGGACTTGCCACTGATAGATGTCAGGGGGGTCGTTTCTCCTCATCCCTCTCCAAAGGAACCTCAGAAGTGGCTGGTCCTCAGGCAGAAGGCGGACCTGATGGAACATGCCCTTTATATCCGAACTGATCACAAAGGGATGTTCACGGAAGCGGAGGAGAACACCGAGCAGTGTAGCACCCAACACAGGTCCAGGAAGGAGGTGATCATTCAAACTGATGCCCTTGTGCAAGAAGGAGCAGTTGAATACGATTCTATTCTTCCCATTATGGTGGACCATATGATGTGGAATGTACCACCCAGAACTCGTGGCTACCTCCTCCGTGGGGATCCTCTTAACATAACTGGCTTCAAACAACTTGCGTATCTCCATGTTGTAGGTGGCAGCTTTCTCAGGATCACTAGCTAGCCTCTTCTCGGTAGCACGCAGTTGAGCCATGACCGATTCCTTTGGAGCAACCAGGGGGGTAGGTCCCTTTTCCACAGCAAAAGAGTAGCATACCGCAGAACTCCTTCCACCTCCACGCGAACTGTCTTTTCTTCCAGAAGCCGAATAGCCTCTGTGTCTTGCCTGGATCGTGTCACAAGTTTCTCACTTCGGTAGGGCAACGTATCTAATTGCCACAACTTTGCTACATGGCTAAGTAACTCAGAAGTCACAGGAGCAATGGATGTGAGAAGGCATTGTTGGGTGGTCAGGCTGTGTTTCAGCATCTTAGAGGGACCCTGAAGTGACCATCCCAACCGCGTCCTGACCGCAGCTGGCCCTCCTGGGGGGCCTAAGCGAACAGGCTCAGTTGGTGTTATGAGGTGTGGATAATCTGATCCTATGAGGAGCAAGGGTTGTGCACTATCAATAGGCTGGAGAGGTAAGTTCTTGAGGTGACGGTACGACTTCTTCAGTGCTGCGACTGGGTAAGTATGTGTTGCCAGACCAAGCTCCTCTGCAGTGAATGCCCTTTGAATGTGGAAGGTCCGATTGGGTTGGTTGGCAGGTGAAACTGAGAATGACACTGTGGCACCATGGATAACTCGCACATCTTGGCACACTGTGCGTAAGGATAGCTCTTCAGGTGCTCCTTGGAGTCCAAGCTGTTGAGCTGCTTCGTGAAGTAAGATGGTGCGCTCTGAACCATCATCTAGTAGAGCATATGTGTCCAAAAAGTTGTCACCGTTCCTCAAGATGACCCGGCTCATCTTCAGTAGCACCTTGCTGCTGCCAGTGGGTCTGTCCACATAGAGAGTTTCAGCCGTGGAGCAGCTTGGTTTGGCACTCACTGAAAACCTGGTTGTGCTCTTCATAGAAGTGGCGGTCACACTTCCACCTTTGTTCACCTCATGAAGGATCTCCAGGTGTCGCTTGTCACATTTCTTACATTTGGCCTTCAATGTACATTCGGCTGACAAGTGTTCTCTTCCGCACTTCCGGCATCTCTGATTGGACCGGATCCAATTTCCGACCTGCTCCGTAGTAAGCATCCGGAAGTTGGCACACTGATTCAGATAGTGTTGAGTGGTGTTGCAAAAGGGACAGAACTTCTTGGGCTTTTCATTGGGCCGATCTGAACCACTTGATTTTGGTTCAGGTGGGGATGCTTTTGGTTCACTACTGTGAAGAACTGTGGTGGACCTGGGCTTTGACTGGCGGTCCTTGCGTTGTTCTTTGGAGCACTGGCGTAGCTTGCTGAGATCAACATCGAACTGTGAACCATCCACCTGCACCCTTGCCTCATATTCTAGCCATTCAGCTAGATCAAGAAGAGTGGGAATGGGAGTTCTTATGGGGTTCACATACCTCCTAAAGCTAGCTCTTAAATCATGAGGCAACTTTCCTAGGAGTCGTGAAACGTGGGATCCACACCACAGCTCTGTTAGTCCACTGTTGCCAAGTTGCTCTAACATGCCTACCAAGGCACACACTTTAAGAGCAAATTGTCGAAAGGCCTTTGTATCCCCCATCCTGATATTTGGCTCCTCCATTAGCTTCAAGATGCGTTGAAGTGCAAGCTGGTGAGGTTGGCCATATATCTCTGTCAAGGCTTCCATGGTATCAGTATATGGATTTCGGCTGTAACTGTAGGAATCAGCGATGAGCAATGCTTCTTCCAGTTTCAGGTGATCCAGTAGAATCTGGAACTTGAAGCGCTCTGTGGCATCAGAAGGAAGTAGGTTGTCAAGAGCAACTTTGAGCCTTGCAAACTCACGTGGATCTTCATTAACGAAGTCGGGAATCTTTGGCTTTGGGCCCCGGTATGTGATCTCCCTCTCATTCGGCCGACGTTGAGGATGTCGGTCAGGTGAGTAAGAAGGTTCACGGTGTCTGGGGCTGTAGCGCCAACTTGTGGTATAGTCTCTTGGGGAGTCATATCTGTGTTCGTTTGAATAGTCATGACGACAGTTAGCAGATGCACTCGTATACTGGTATCCATCGAATGGTGAAGATCTGCGAGGGCGACGATGCCAGGTTGAGTCAAAGAGGGGGTCATCATGTGAGGGGTAGTTGTGGTGAAGAGGTAATTCGCTGCGGCTACTTTTCCTCCTGCTATGATTGTCTCAAGAAGGAAATACTCTGTCTCGGCTGGATGGTCGTCCCATCCTTTCCAGACCATGGGCAATGTCGTCGACATCCCTTCGTTCTGTTGCATGCTGTAGCTTGCCCTCAGTAGCTGTCAATTCGTATGGATACATTGGATGACGTGGATCCTGTTGATCTCTTGGAGACGTCTCCATGCACTGTGAAGTTGGCGAGCTCGATCTGGAGGGTGAGGCCCTGGCCCCAGCGCTATGATGCCTTGGACGCGAGTCGTACACTTGTTGCTCCTTCATTCCCTCTAGACAGCGCCTTAATACTGTGTTCTCTTCAGCAAGGATAAGTAGACACCTCTCAAGGCCTGTGGCATCAGACCTTCCTTCGTCTGGGTCTTCGTATGTTGTGGGTGACTGACTCTCCTCTCTGGCCGACATGGTTAAGCTGTAGAACTTGCTGTCTCCGGCTCGAAGGACCATGTAAAGGATTCTGGGTAATTAGTGACGTAGTTCTTTATCTCCGGTAGCAACCTCCACAGGGTGTCCAGTCAGAACACAGAAACCAAAGTCGTTGCCAAAGTTTTATTGTACATGGAATCTTCACACCCACAACAGATACATCAGGGGAATGAAGTGTGGGAAATCGGGTGTGATTCACTAGATGCACGCACACCAAATGACCACACTGCAAGCTGAGGAGTCTACCTGCTGCTGCACAGTCTTGCCCTGCACATGTGTGAATAACTGAAAGGGGGTCCTAACTCTTGCTACAGGCTTTATTCCGCTAGGTGGCCAACTAAGTGCCTTACCAAAATAATAATTAGACCTATTCACAGGAATGGACTGGCAATGCCTGACGAAAAATATAAGAACGAGAAAACAAAAGAAACAGAACTGGCTGAACACACAACACAGCTGATGGGCTTTTGTACACTTATGATACTTTAATTTAAGAACATTGTCAATGCAGGACTTTTACTGTAACAGATTATTTTAATAGTATGGTATTTTACTGAAGTAAAGGATCTGTATACTTCTTCCACCTCTGTTTAACACAAGTATACTTCTTCAACCACAATTTAACACGAGGCGCTGTGGTTTGGTGCTTTGCGTTGCAGTATCAGTCGTGCATTGGATTCATTTTCATCACATGGCTATTCATGGCACTGTAATCAACATCGTAAAGCTGAAAGATATTTTATGCATTTTACAGCTTCTTGATTATGCAAATGGTTGATTTTATTGCACATTTTCGAAGATAGACATGTACAATGCAAGTTTTTATCCACTTAGTGGATAACACATAACGTCGGTGGGTTCTACTGAGACGTAATTCAAGGATGGTCAGAATTTTGAGAATCTGAACAATTCGTTTTTTTCAGCTTCTTTTTAGGGTAAAGTGTTTTTTCTTTGACAATTTTTTAAACAAAACATGCCTTTTCAAACCCGCCAGCGGGATTTGGGGTTGGGAGGGTTAAAGTAGGCCGAAACAAAGATGAAATTCTATTACATTTTATTTTTGAGAGTAAAATCAGAAGATATAAGTTATTATGAATGTGTGTTTTCAGGCCAGTTTGACAAGATGAAGTCTCCATTTGAGTGGGACATTGTGACCCGAGGACTAGTTGCCATGACAATCGAAGGCTTTGTTGGCTTTCTCATTACCATCCTCTGCCAGTACAACTTCCTCAGGAAACCCACGTGAGTGTTGTTCATTTGAGTGTGTAGTTTATATAGTTTTCATAGACACTTCAAGCCAATTTAATTTAATCTGGACTTCCTTCCTTTGCACGCTCAACCTCCAGGAAAATAATGCAATATGGTCCAATGTAATTTGGACTGGTATTTTCTAACTGTTACACTTTACAAAACTTTGTTATAAGGGTGTGTTCATACCTAGCTCGTTTGGACTAGTTTTTTCAAAACCTGTAGCGTTTCATCCACAGGTTGGATTTGTTCGTTTTGAGCATATGATAACACAGCAATCATACTCAGATGCAGAGCAAAATACGGGAGCTTAGATCACCTAGATAGGGTGGTCTCGGTTTGTTTGCAGTCAGCATGTAATCGACCCTACCATCTGAAACAACTGGCTTGTGCATTGCCTGATATAACAATAGCTTATGATGATAAATAGGTTAATTAAGATAATCTAATAATTATGCTTACCTGATGAACCGTTTGGAGAACAATTGCCGTGCGGCACCCATTAGAGCCTGTCTCCACAACTTAAAACACATCATCATAGGCTTCACCAAAATCAATACATTGATTCTAAAAAAAAAAGAAGACAAAATCTAAAATGTTCATTTCCCACACGGCAAACTTTTGGGGTATCAAATCTTGATGCATTAGGACATTGCTTTCTCTTCATAATGAAGAAAAGAAAGGTCTTCCTGGTAACATTTCTGAAATGAGAGAACAGTTTGCTCAGGCATGGCATTTGTTTAGAACTTTTGGACCGCTCTTGAATGTTGCTGTGCAGACACAAACTAACCAAGAGCCAAACGTAACAATTGTATCAAATTATTCCCTGAATAGGAACAAAGCAAATGTACTTGAGGTCTAGAAATGACTCTGTTTTGACCGGGAGTTTTTTGTTAAAGGTGTAGGTAAAATACAGTTTAGTTTTGGGACCTAATAATAATCCTTATAAAAACAATAGGTTCCTCACACTTTCAGTGCCGGGGACCATTGGATAATCTTTACAATGTTAGGTTATGTTTTAGGAAATGTAGGATGTCACTACGTGTGGGTAAAAAAGAACACAAAGACATAACTGAAATAGTCTGTGTGCATGTGTTTAGGAGGGTGCCAGTCAGCTGCCAGCCTATAGACGATGATGATGTAGACGTGGCTTGTGAAAGACGAAGAGTGTTGCAAGGAGACGCTGACAACGACATGCTGAAGATCGAGAACCTGACAAAGGTTTACACAGTCAGCCCATCAACATATAGAAAAACCCTAGAAGCTACAGCACTCTGTCTAGCTATGCAAAGAGAGTAAATTAACCTACCTGTTAAAACAACCATCATACATGTGAAATATCCATGATTTGTAGTTAAGGTGTTTTAACTTACTAAAATGCTTGTATGGTTTGTATATTTGCATGTGTTTAGGTGTATAAATCCAGGAAGATGGGTCATATCCTGGCAGTGGACCGGCTGTGTCTGGGTGTCCGGCCTGGTGAGTGTTTCGGACTGCTAGGAGTAAATGGAGCCGGAAAGACTACCACCTTCAAGATGCTAACTGGAGATGAGTGCACCACTGGAGGAGAGGCCTTCATTGATGGAAACAGGTCAGTGCCAGAAAAATAAGATAACTTTAAATGTTCTTCTGTATTCTTTATTATTTAGCAGCAAAGCAAGATTTGTGACTGTATCTTGCACAGTTGTAGGGTCAGGGCTGTTGCTTGGACGTACCCATTTTCAAACTCTGCCTTCGTTTTGATATCAACTACACACCTGTGAAGTTTCTTGGCAGTTGCGATGCAATCACAGTGACAAAACTTGGCCACAGACATATAAACACCTGGTAATGATGACACCACACACAGATTCACAAAAATGCTGGAAAACAAATCGCTGTAGCAGCTGGTCAGTCACTTAGAAAAAGCACACTTTATGGTCAAATGTATGTGGATACCCTTTTCTTTATGTGGATACCCTTTTATTATGGTTTGAAGAGTAAGGTAGTGAGAGATGCTAAAAAACTGTACTCTGATAAACTCCAACAGTTCTCAGCTAATGACTCAGTTTCTGTCTGGAGGGGGCTCAGACAGATCACCCTTCCATCAACGACTGGAGCCTGGCTAACAACTTAAACACCTTCTACTGTTGTTTTGAAAGACCATGCAGTTCTGTCTCCATCCCCTATGACTATATTCACCAGCTCCAGTCCTCCTGCCACATCTCCCCCACCCCAGAAGGTGTTGGGCCCTCCCTCCCTTCACTACAACGACCCTCACCATCCACTTGTATCCCTCCATCCATCCTGAAGCGCTGTGCTGACCAGCCTGCTTCACGTCCTCCACCAGCATTCCTGTCCTCATTAAAATAATGATCACAGGACTCAATGACTACAGAGCCATCGCCCTGACCTCTGTGGTTATGAAGCCTTTTGAGCGCCTTGTTCTCACTCACCTCCTGAACTAACCATTTCCGATCAAGACACTCCCCTCTGTAGCCTAGCCAATCCAAGATTGTTGCAGCACAGAAGACAGTTCAGCTTGGTGTTCACTAAAGGTTAGCATTATCAACACCACAGCGCAAGTTCAGTTCAATAGGCTACTCATGCATGCAAATTAACTAGTTTGTTCTTAACACAACATAGTAGATGGGGGCTGGGTGTGTAACAAATAAAGCCTGATAACAAAACCGAAGTAGCACAAATGTTTCTTTTAATGGCACAAATTAGCACAAACATAGCACAAATGATTGAGACCATTTTGGTGAAATTTGGACATTGATGGGGGGCTGGGTGACGTCACGTGCGTAACAAATCAAGCCTGATAAGGTTAAAACTAAGGGTGCTCCGATCAGGATTTTTGAGGCCGATCACCGATCACCGATTGCTGGAAGACGTATCGGCCGATACCGATAACCGATCACTTTTATGAACTGAAAATTACGCCATTACATAACAGTCACACATGTTTAGAGAATGTATCAGTAACTGTTTGGCTTTCTGTCCTAGCTCAAAATCTAAAAAATGTCCTTTCAAGGTTCAAGGTTCAAGGAGTCTTTATTATCCCCGAGGGGCAATTCGTTGTGCAGCAATAGAATGCAACATAAACAACACATAGACTATACAGAAAACAAACCCCATCAATAATAGACAAAATAAATACAAACTACACACACATCTCGCAATGACTTATTTACAAAGCCTATAGCAGCAGGAACAAAAGAGTTTTTATGTCTGTTTGTCCTGCATTTTGGCAGACAAAATCTGCGGCCAGACGGTAACATCTTGTCGCTGTTCAGAGGGGGGGGAGGGGGGGTTATATCAGCCAGGACTGACTGGGCTTTCTTCAGAGTCCTTATCTCATATAGAGAGTTTAAGTCAATCAGGGAGTTTTGGGAAATTTTGCCACACACTTTAGTTTTTTTTTTTTCAATCACTGCACATTTCTTCAGCACACACAGTCAGTCACACCGACACACACACACACACCGACACACACACACACACACACACATGGCGAAACAGCTGTTTGAGCGGCGCACACACAGACACACACAGTCAGTCACACCGACACACACACACACACACCGACACACACACACACACACACACCGACACACACACACACACACACACACACACACACACGGCGAAACAGCTGTTTGAGCGGCACCGGAGCTGCTAGCTACACGACTCCGCTCTGCCTTAGCGTTAGCTAACTTTGAAAACTCCTCATCCTGCTTTCTGTGACTAACCTTCAAATGTATGATGAGGTTGGTGGTGTTGAAATGTCTTTGGAGATTTCCGCCTCGTGGTATTTCCTCGGTACACACGTTGCTAATCGCTAATGTATTGTCTTTTTCCCAGATAGCAACGAGTCGGCGGACCACCAGCGGTGCTCCAGAGGCAGTAGAAGCGTCAGAATGGTGTAATCACAAACACGTTTGCCGGAGCACCACCGGTGGCAGACGCTTTTAAAAGCAGTAGCCGTCTTCCTACCGCCTTCGTTCCGCGGCCGCGGGCCAACTCCTGTTCTGCCACCGTTCAGACACCTTGTAGAACTGCCAGACCGCTGAATGTAGGGACGCCGCCATTTTGAAAATGTTCTCAGGAGTAGTGCGCTCTTAATACATCCGTGGTAGTGCGTCATCTGATCGGCCTATCTGATCGGCCTTTATGGAGACCACCGATCAAACTATTTAAAGCCATTATCGGCCGATACCGATCGGTGGCCGATCGATCGGAGCACCCTTAGTTAAAACCAAAGTAGCTGTAATGTTTCTTTTAACGGCACAAATCAGTAATAATTTTAATTATATTTGCATTTTTAACAAGTATGGCAGTTTGGACAAGTATGGCTGAGTGACATCACTGGCCAGGAAATGTAAAGTTTAATTACTTAAAACCCTTAACAGCACAAACAATATTTTTTACGGCACAAACTGGCACAAACCGGCACAAACGTAGCAGTGTTTTTAATAATTTTTGGATGACAGGGGTGCCAGTTTCACGCAGGTAGCACTCATAGCTTTAGCGTGCAGACGGTTGTACGTCCCACTGTTCGAATCCTCTACAGTGAAATACAGTCACACATTTTAACCGTGTTTAATCCAGTTAACACTGTAGCTAACGGTAGGCTAACGTTACCTGCTGTTTAACGCGTTATATACATTTAGGTGGCACCGTAGGAACTGAAATCTGCGTTGCTATTCCATCCAGTAAATACCGGGCAGGATTTTAACATGTGCCATTAACGTGAACAGAAAATTGTGTTGCCTGTATCTTTTCATTGCAAACACGTGTGTGTGGAAAACAGCTGAAATGTTGTGTTTGTCTTTAACCAAATTGACTTCTTTTGAAATAAGATTTTCTAGTTTTGTAAGTTTTGATTTGTTTTTATATATTAAAAAAAAACACAAATATTGAACAGGTGGTTGCCAAAGGGGGTAACCAGAGATCACGAAACGGTTGCCAATTGACTCAATATGGTTGCCAAGGGCAACTGGGCAACCGTTACTGTCGAGCCCTACTCAGCCACAGTTATTTTTAACAGGTCTATAAAATCAATCTTGCCATCTACACTGATAAACATCTGCATAATATGGTTGATTCGTAGGAGCTCAATGACTTTCAATATGGCACCATCATGGCTATATTTGACCTTTTACCTAAAATAACTACTGAGTTCCAAACTACTAATTTTGGCCTCTGCAATGTAAGCACTAGAAATGTTGTTAATGAAATGGGTTTCCATTGCTGATTGTGACAACATGCCTAAGATCACCACGCGCACTGTCAAGCATCAGCTGAAATGGAGTTATACACATTGTCATTAGAATCTGGAGGGGAATGTTGGGCCTTGGCACTTTCGTGATTGGGCCCTAATAAAAAACAATGACTACAGTTCAACATTTAACATCATAGTTCCCTCTAGGCTCATAAAAAAGCTCAAGGACCTGGGATTAAACCCCTTAGTGTTGATCCTTGGCTTCCTGATGGGAAGACCCCAGGTGGTCAGGGTGGGCGCACACACCTCTTCCACCATCATCCTTAACATTGGAGCACCCCAAGGCTGAGTTTTGAGCCCCCTGCTCTACTACTTCTACACACACAACTGTGCCACAACAGCCACTTTCAGAATAGGCCTGTTTAGTTAGCAGGATTTGATGGCCGCATTCCTACACTTATAACATGCAATTCAATGTAGAAGTAATTCAATACACCAGCCCATCATTGAGAGGCGCAGGAAGAGCTTCTAACCTCAGGTCACTATGAACGCTAACTGCGAGTCACTAATGCTCTTGTGGCTGAATGGGATCAAATCCCTGCAGCCAGGTTCCAACATCTAGTGGAAAGACGGAAACCAGAAGTGTGTGTGTGTGTGTGTGTGTGTGTGTGTGTTTGTGTGTGTGTGTGTGTGTGTGTGTGTGTGTGTGTGTGTGTGTGTGTGTGTGTGTGTGTGTGTGTGTGTGTGTGTGTGTGTGTGTGTGTGTGTGTGTGTGTGTGTGTGTGTGTGTGTGTAGTATCCTGAAGGACCTTTTACGTGTGCAGCAGAGTATCGGCTACTGTCCCCAGTTTGACGCTCTGTTTGATGACCTGACAGCCAGGGAACATCTGGAGCTTTACACTCGCCTCCGTGGCATTCCCTGGAAAGACCAGGAAAGGGTGGGTCACACACACTCACACACACACACACACACACACACACACACACACACACACACACACACACACACACACACTTGTCTTTCTACATTTGTGAGGAGCATCACAGACTGAAATTACCCCTTTACCCCTTTCCTCTAGGTGGTGCAGTGGGCATTAGAAAAGCTGGAATTGTCAAAGTATGCAGACAAGCCTGCTGGGACTTACAGTGGAGGAAACAAACGCAAGCTTTCCACTGCCATCGCTCTGATTGGATATCCCTCACTCATCTTCCTTGTAAGAAGTTTGAATGTGCTGTAGGAGTACACTCTGACTTAGCATTTATACAAAAACTAAATGTAAAACGAAAAATAATCTAATGTTAGTTAAACATACGTCGGGAGATGATATTGAGGCCCCGACTAAAGATGTATTTTCATTTCCAGATAACTACCTATTTGAGCGGTATCTTTTTCTTCACAGTCCATCAGATATGTAGATAAATCTATCCGTCCTCATATCACTAACGTCACCCATCGTGGACATGCTCTAGGCTACATCCCAGCAGATGGTGATGCAAAGCATATTAGTAAAGCAACTGTAGCAAAGCGCTGTCAGAAGAGTGTGACTCGCTCTGAAACCTTTTTTAAACGTTTGTGTAGAGTTCCCTGGACACAAACCAGTTAGAGACATTAAAAGATAGAAATGATTGTAAATCTGAATTCTGTTACTGATGGTGCTGCGACCTCAGAATGGGATTAGTAGTAGTTTACTTTTTCTCCCACAGGATTGCACCTGAAATTATAGGTGTAGCCTACTACCATTCCAGTTTTCACCAGTAGGCCTAATATTATAGGTTACCTGTGATTAAATATGAAATGAATACACTATATTACGTATTGACTCAAGCAGCAATTTTCTCCCACACCAATTCTCGCTATTTTGCAGCAGCAGCCGTGTTGCTTTTTTCTACTACATAAGTGACACAATTTAAAGATATATTCATCTTTCCAACGGTGAAATATCCCTTTAACTCTGAGTGAACCTTGTTGATTGAAACAACTCAATCAGATTTTCTGGAACCGAAAATTCTGTTTCCCATCTCAGGGTAAATCAACTCAGAGTTCAGGGTTAGAGTTTGTCCCTGAAACAGGCCCCGGGCCTCTGAAGGTCAAAACATGAAGGCATTTCAGAAAACACTTAAACACACCTGAAACAAAACATTTCACAAAACAAAACAACGTTTCACAAAACAAAACAACATTTCACAAAACACTTCAGCATTTCACAAAACACTTAGCATTTCCCCAAACACTTCAACATTTCACAAAAACCTTCAAAATTTTCAAAAAACACTTCAACATTTCACAAAACATTTCACAAAACAAAAAAACATTTCAAAACAAAACAACATTTCACAAAACAAAATAACATTTCACAAAACACAATAGAAAAAGCAAAAAACCAAACATTTGGTGAGACCCAAACCGGAAAAGGTAGGTACGAACGCTATTTAAAACATGCAGCGTATTCGTTCAGCAGCATATTTCCTTCCCTGCTCTCTCTGTCACTTGCATCTGCCAGTGTGTTAATGTTAGAGTCCCGACCTACTCTTAGCAAACCAGCGATTTCGTCCGCTTCAGAAAGTTAACTAGTCGTAGTTAGTTTGTGATGCATTCAGTGCATTTTGGAAACAGGAGATGAGCCCCTGGTCTAATGCGCCACCTGGCTTGAGAAACCCGTTTTCAAAGACTTACTTTTAGTCATTATTTGGGTAGCACACATATTCTGAATGCCGTCGGCAGAATTCAAATGAGCCATTTTAATATAGATTAATCTAGATTAATTCCAAGATTACAGTGAGATTAATCTATATTAAAAAAATTAATCTATGCCTTCTGGCTCAGCTCTCTTTTCGTCACAACGGTGCGATAAACTGAATGTAATACTGGAACGTGTCCGACTTACTGCCGAGAACCCGGACACAGCTCTCGCTTTGGTCATACAGAGATTGGATGGCCCTGAGAAGGGACCCCCTCACCCCATACTCCCGCAGCACCTCCCACAATGTCTCCCGGGGGACCCGGTCATATGCCTTCTCTAGATCCACAAAACACATGTAGACTGGATGGGCATACTCCCAGACTTCCTCCAGGATCCTTGCTAGAGTAAAGATCTGATCCGTTGTTCCACGACCAGGACGGAATCCGCGTTGTTCCTCTTCAACCTGAGGTTTGACTATCGGCCAAACCCTCCATTCCAGCACCTTGGAGTAGACTTTACCAGGGAGGCTGAGAAGTGTGATACCCCTGTAATTGGTACACACCCTCTGGTCCCCCTTTTTTAACAGGGGAACCACCACCCCGGTCTGCCACTCCTTTGGCACTGTCCCAGACTTCCACGCAATGTTGAGTAGGCGTGTCAACCAAGACAGCCCCTCCACACCCAGAGCTTTCAGCATTTCTGGACAGATCTCATTAATCCCTGGGGCTTTGCCACTGTGGAGTTGTTTGACTACCTCAGTGACCTCCACCAGGGAAATAGACGACAATCCCCCGTCATCCTCCAGCTCTGCCTCTAACAAAGAGGGCGCATCAGCTGGATTTAGGAGTTCCTCCAAGTGCTCCTTCCACCGCCCTATTACCTCCTCAGTTGAGGTCAACAACGTCCCATCCTTACTGTACACAGCTTGGATGGTTTCCCGCTTCCCCCTTCTGAGGTGGCGGACGGTTTTCCAGAAGCGCCTTGGTGCTGACCGAAAGTCCTTCTCCATGTCTTCTCTGAACTTCTCCCACACCCGCTGCTTTGCCTCTTTCACGGCAGAGGCTGCAGCCCTTCGGGCCCTTCGGTACCTTGCAACTGCCTCCGGAGTCCTCTGGGATAACATATCCCGGAAAGACTCCTTCAGTCGGACGGCTTCCCTGACCACCGGTGTCCACCACGGTGTTCGAGGGTCGCCGCCCCTTGAGGCACCTAAGACCCTAAGACCACAGCTCCCTGCCGCAGCTTCAGCAATGGAAACTTTGAACATTGTCCACTCAGGTTCAATGCCCCCAGCCTCCACAGGGATGCACGAAAAGCTCCGCCGGAGGTGCGAGTTGAGGGTCTGTCGGACAGGAGTTTCCTCCAGACGTTCCCAATTTACCCGCACCACACGTTTGGGCTTACCAGGTCTGTCCAGAGTCTTCCCCCACCCCCTGACCCAACTCACCACCAGATGGTGATCAGTTGACAGCTCCGCCCCTCTCTTCACCCAAGTGTCCAAAACATATGGCCTCAGATCAGATGAAACGATTATAAAATTGATCATTGACCTTTGGCCTAAGGTGCTCTGGTACCAAGTACACTTATGAGCATCCCTATGTTCAAACATGGTGTTTGTTATAGACAATCAATGACTAGCACAGAAGTCCAATAACAGACAACCACTTTAGATCAGGGAGGTCGTTCCTCCCAATCCCGCCTCTCCATGTGTCTCCGTCATTGCCCACATGTGCGTTGAAGTCCCCCAGCAGAACTATGGAGTCCCCCTCCGGAGCCCCATACAGGACTCCATTCAAGGTCTCCAAGAAGGCCGAATACTCTGAACTCTTGTTTGGTGCATATGCACAAACAACAGTCAGAGTTTTCCCCCCAACAACCCGCAGGCGTAGGGAGGCGACCCTCTCGTCCACCGGGGTAAACTCCAACGTTGCGGCGCTCAGCCGGGGACTTGTGAGTATCCCCACACCCGCCTGGCGCCTCAAACCCTGGGCAACTCTGGAGAAGAAAACCCCTCTCCAGGAGTACGGTTCCAGAACCGAGACTGTGCGTAGAGGTAAGCCCCACCAGATCCAACTGGTAGCGCACCACCTCCCGCACAAGTTCCGGCTCCTTCCCCCACAGCAAGGTGACATTCCACGTCCCCAGAGCCAGCCTCTGCTGCCCGGGTCTGGTCCGTCGAGGCCCCTGACCTTCACCACCACCCGTGTGGCAGTGCACCCGACCCCATCGGTTCCCCCCACAGGTGGTGGGCCCATGGGCTGGAGAGATAGGTGCCACGTAGCTTTTTCGGGCTGTGCCCGGCCGGGCTCCGTGGCAAACCCGGCCACCAGACGCTCGCTGACGAGCCCACCCTCTGGGCCTGGCTCCAGACGGGAGCCCCGGGCTTCCTCCGGGCAGGGTCTCTTTATCCCTTCCTCGTTCTTCCATAGGGTTTTTTGAACCATTCTTCATCTGGCCCCTCACCTGAGACCACTTTGCCATGGGAGACCCTACCAGGAGCACAAAGCTCCAGACAACACAGCCCTCAGGTTCATAGGGACAATTTTCTGTGATTAATCGCGATTAATCGCTTTTTTAAATTAAGACTGAAGCTTGTAATAATGGATATTTAAAGGCTAAATCACTTAACTTTGCAAATATGAAGAAAAAAAACAAGGAAAGATTCAGAGTGTATTCTGTTTATTCTTGCAAAGGAGCAAGCTACAAACCTTCAAATTGAGAAGAATGAGCAGAAAATGAACAAAAACACTAAAGCCATTATATGGACAGGCCAACGGAATAGAATTTAGCTCTGACACAAATGCAAGTGCAGACATAAAGAGAGGAGGACAAGCAGTAAGAACAAGTTGGAAGAGGCACATATGTGATTATCATAGACAGTTATGTAATATGTAACAAGGAAAGATTCTGCTAAGTTCAGAATGTTGAATATCTTTCAGAACAACAACATAGAACAACGGCAACAATCTGGCTTAGTCCTGCTTTACTTAAGCCAGTTACTGAGACAGACCAGTCTGTTTACATTATCAGGGGACAAAGCAGCTCTCTTCTTTTGGATGATGTGGCCTGAGAGTGAGACAACAAGGCACTGTGGTTGCAGGGCTTGACAGGTACTTGCGTGCAATGCGTGCCAGCCTGGCATGTGCTCCTTCTCTCTTTGACCACCACTGTAGTGTCCATTTTGGGCTCTGCTTTGTAGCAGTCCACACATTGTTCTGTGGACTCTTCCTCTTCATCTGTCTCCGTATCTGAAGAACCCAGCAAGAAGACGGACATCCTCCTCTTCTTTGGCGGCTGTTTCTCAGTTGTCTCTGAAGGTGGCTGTTGTGTAGGCCTCTCTCCCACCACCAGGTTGCTTATTGAAGCCCACACCTCACTCCTTTCAGCTTTGGGAAGACACTTCAGGTCCTTAAACCTGGGGTCAAGTGCAGTAGCGATCTTTAGCCATGTGAGGTTGGTGCTGTCCTTCCGTTTAGCTAGGTCTGTGGTAAAGAATCTTAAAACCTCACTGCATAGACTGGATCATTGTCTGAGGGCTCCATAACTCTGAATAAGTGGCACAGGGCTGGCAACACCACAGAACAGGAGACATACTGCTCTCCCCCCAGCAGTTCAGTCACATATCTGCAATGGAAAGCACAAGATGTTTTAAACATGTCAGTAAATTGTTATTTGTTACACAAAGAAAGACACTCACTACCTTCCTGTCCATGCCACACATGCAGGCACACACGGACGATACAGGGAGAGAAAGAGAGCGAGAACACACACACAGAGAGAGAGACAACACACACACACACACACACAGAGAGAGAGAGACAACACACACACACACACACACACAGAGACAACACACACACACACACACACACACACACACAGGGAGAGAGAGAAAAACTGCACACAAATGGAAGCAGAGAGATCAAGAAAGAAAAGATAAATGTACCTGCAAGGTTCAAGTAGTTCCTCCAGCGTTTGCAGTTTGGCAAGCTCCTGTGCAGTCAACATGTCAATCTTGCTGCAGGGTAGTGGTCAGTGGAGATTTGTTTTGCTGGATTCGCTTGACCATCTCTATGGTAGAATTCCATCTAGTTGGAACGTCCTGAACGAGTGATTCTTCCATCTGTCCAAGTGCAACTTGCTGTTCTCTTAATTCCTGAGCGTTTGATGGACTATGCTTAAAGTGCCTGACAATCTTGCGACATTTGGCCAGAATTCTTCTTTGGCTAGAATCCACTGTCGTGAAGGGAAACCGTGATCGTTCTTTGCAGACTGTGAGCCGTGCAGGGCAGGTGTTCAAATGGAAGTTGTCTTGCGGCTGCAACCATGTTACGAGCACTGTCAGTGCCAAGTGTGGTTAAATTTTCCTTGATTTTCCATTCTTTCACGACATCCAGAAAATGATCAGCACATGCATCCGCATAGTGTCGCTCTTCTGTTTTACAACCCCAAATAAAAATTAAAGCTGCAAGCAGCGATGGACGGGCCCTCGCTTCTCTGCGCGCGTCGGGGTTACCGGCGGACGCCGCTCCTTGCGACCGTGCATCTGCGCGGCAATCAGACGTTGAAAATCGTCTCCAATAAAAAGGGAACTCCCTGACGAGTTCAACGATACCTCACACAAGACTCAATGTCGTACAGTTCATTATTTGTGAAAGGGGCGTGGCCAAAGCATGAGGGGCGGGTCAAACCATCACCAATGAAGAAGGAACTCTCTGCTGAGTTCAATGATACCTTACACAATAGTGTACCTTAAATGGGTCACCAGTTATGAAAGGGGGCGTGGCCAAAGCATAGGGGGCGGGCCAAACCATCACCAATGAAGAAGGAACTCTCTGCTGAGTTCAATGATACCTTACACAATAGTGTACCTTAAATGGGTCACCAGTTATGAAAGGGGGCGTGGGTTAAGCATAGGGGGCGGGCCAAACCATCTCCAATGAAGAAGGAACTCTCTGCTGAGTTCAATGATACCTCACACAAGGGTGTACCTTAAACAGTTCAAATATTACGAAAGGGGGCGTAGGTGGGCGTGGTTAAAGTATATGGGGCGGCTCAGTATCACATATAGACCACACATTATAAGTTTCATGTAAATCGGATGATGTTTGTCATATAAGGCAGATTTCGTGTTGCCAGCGGGGGGCGCTATGACGAAATGTCAATTTTGGCCTGTAGGTGTCCTCAGTTCTGGACCCTTGTTAAATTTGAGAAGTTTCGGGCAGATATGACAACGTACACTAAAGTTACAACAACTTCTTTGTTCATCAAAGGATGCTCAAAATGGCCGCCACGCCACGCCCACGCCGTCTGACGAAAAGTTTTTCTTTTAACAACATTTCATCGGAAAGGTGTTGTGATGGTACAGACCAAATTTGAAGTCCATCAGATGAAATCTCTAGGAGGAGTTCGTTAAAGTATAGCACCTTGACTTTTAGGCCTACTTCCTGTTGCCACTAGGGGGCGCTATGACTTTAAGTAAATATCGGACCTCATATGTCCTCAGGGTTGGACTATTATGAATGGTGAAAAGTTTCGAGCCAATTGGACAATGGACACTTGAGTTACACCAACTTCCTGTTTCGATGGCGAAACGCACAAAATGGCCGCCCCGCCACGGCCATGCCCTATGATCAAAAGTTTTTCTTTTTACAACTTTTCATCTATCATGTCTTAAGATGGCACAGACCAAATTTGAAGTTGATCGGATGAAATCTCTAGGAGGAGTTCGTTAAAGTACGACATGTGGAAATGGCCAAAATCGCACAAATTTCGAACATTCAATTCAAAATGGCGGACTTCCTGTTGGGTTTCAGGTATGGCTCCAATGACGTTTTATATATGTCTTTACATGGTACATATTTGTACCAAGTTTCGTGAGTCTACGTTAAACGCACTGCAGGGGCTCAATTTTTTTTACTTTGTAGGGGGCGCTAGCGAGCCATTTTTGTGCGCCTATTCCCGAAACCCTTAAAATACGTAATTTTTCACCAGACTTGACGCGACCGCCAAATTTGGTGAGTTTTTGAATATGTTAAGCCCCTCAAAAAGGCAATTCATTGCGCGGAAGAGGAATAATAATAATAATTAAAGCTGCAAGCAGCGATGGACGGGCCCTCGCTCCTCTGCGCGCGTCGGGGTTAGTGGCGGACGCCGCTTCTTGCGACCGTGCATCTGCGCAGCACTCAGACGTTGCAAATCGTCGCCAATGAAAAGGGAACTCCCTGACGAGTTCAACGATACCTCACTCAAGACTCAATGTTGTACAGTTCATTATTTGTGAAAGGGGCGTGTCCAAAGCATAGGGGGCGGGTCAAACCATCTCCAATGAAGAAGGAACTCTCTGCTGAGTTCAATTATACCTTAAACAATAGTGTACCTTAAATGGGTCACCAGTTATGAAAGGGGGCTTGGCCAAAACATAGGGGGCGGGTCAAACCATCTGCAATGAAGAAGGAACTCTCTGCTGAGTTCAATGATACCTTACACAATAGTGTACCTTAAATGGGTCACCAGTTATGAAAGGGGCGTGGCCAAAGCATAGGGGGCGGGCCAAACCATCACCAATGAAGAAGGAAGTCTCTGCTGAGTTCAATGATACCTTACACAATAGTGTACCTTAAATGGGTCACCAGTTATGAAAGGGGGCGTGGCTTAAGCATAGGGGCGGGCCAAACCATCACCAATGAAGAAGGAACTCTCTGCTGAGTTCAATGATACCTCACACAAGGGTGTACCTTAAACAGTTCAAATATTATGAAAGGGGGCGTGGCCGGAGTAAGTGGGCGTGGTTAAATTATATGGGGCGGCTCAGTATCACACATAGACCACACATTATAAGTTTCATGTAAATCGGATGATGTTTGTCATATAAGGCAGATTTCGTGTTGCCAGCGGGGGGCGCTATGATGAAATGTCAATTTTGGCATGTAGGTGTCCTCAGGCCTGGACCCTTGTTAAACGTGAGAAGTTTCGGGCAGATATGACAACGTACACTAAAGTTACAACAACTTCTTTGTTCATCAAAGGATGCTCAAAATGGCCGCCACGCCACGCCCACGCCGTCTGACGAAAAGTTTTTCTTTTAACAACTTTTCATCGGTAAGGTGTTGTGATGGTACAGACCAAATTTGAAGTCCATCGGATGAAATCTCTAGGAGGAGTTCGTTAAAGTATATCACCTTGAGTTTTTGGCCTACTTCCTGTTGCCACTAGGGGGCGCTATGACTTTGAGTAAATATCGGCCCGTATATGTCCTCAGGGTTAGACTCTTATGAATCTTGAAAAGTTTCGAGCCAATTGGACAATGGACACTTGAGTTACACCAACTTCCTGTTTCGATGGCGAAACGCACAAAATGGCCGCCCCGCCACGACCATGCCCTATGATCAAAAGTTTTTCTTTTTACAACTTTTCATCTATCATGTCTTAAGATGGCACAGACCAAATCTGAAGTTGATCGGATGAAATCTCTAGGAGGAGTTCGTTAAAGTATGACATGTGGAAATGGCCAAAATCGCACTAATTTCGAACTTTCAATTCAAAATGGCGGACTTCCTGTTGGGTTTAGCGTATGGCTCTAATGACGCTTTCTGTACGTCTTGCCATGATAGATAGGTGTACCAAGTTTCGTGAGTCTACGTTAAACGTACTGCAGGGGCTCAATTTTTTTAACTTTGTAGGGGGCGCTAGCGAGCCATTTTTGTGCGCCTATTCCCGAAACCCTTAAAATACGTAATTTTTCACCAGACTTGACGCGACCGCCAAATTTGGTGAGTTTTTGAATATGTTAAGCCCCTCAAAAAGGCAATTCATTGCGCGGAAGAAAGAAAGAATAATAATAATTAAAGCTGCAAGCAGCGATGGACGGGCCCTCGCTAGTCTGCGCGTGTCGGGGTTACCGGCGGACGCCGCTCCTTGCGACCGTGCATCTGCGCGCCACTCAGACATTGCAAATTGTCGCCAATGAAAAGGGAACTCCCTGCCGAGTTCAACGATACCTCACACAAGAATCAATGTCATACAGTTCATTATTTGTGAAAGGGGGCGTGACCAAAGCATAGGGGTCGGGGCAAACCATCACCAATGAAGAAGGAACTCTCTGCTGAGTTCAATGATACCTCACACAAGGGTGTACCTTAAACAGTTCAAATATTACGAAAGGGGGCGTGGCCTGAGTACGTGGGCGTGGTTAAAGTATATGGGGCGGCTCAGTATCACATATAGACCACACATTATAAGTTTCATGTAAATCGGATGATGTTTGTCATATAACGCAGATTTCGTGTTGCCAGCGGGGGGCGCTATGACGAAATGTCAATTTTGGCCTGTAGGTGTCCTCAGGCCTGGACCCTTGTTAAACGTGAGAAGTTTCGGGCAGATATGACAACGTACACTAAAGTTACAACAACTTCTTTGTTCATCGAAGGATGCTCAAAATGGCCGCCACGCCACGCCCACGCCGTCTGACGAAAAGTTTTTCTTTTAACAACTTTTCATTGGAAAGGTGTTGTGATGGTACAAACCAAATTTGAAGTCCATCGGATGAAATCTCTAGGAGGAGTTCGTTAAAGTATAGCATCTTGACTTTTAGGCCTACTTCCTGCTGCCACTAGGGGGCGCTATGACATTGAGTAAATATCGGACCGTATATGTCCTCAGGGTTGGACTCTTATAAATCGTGAAAAGTTTCGAGCCAATTGGACAATGGACACTTGAGTTACACCAACTTCCTGTTTCGATGGCGAAATGCACAAAATGGCCGCCCCGCTACGGCCATGCCCTATGATCAAAAGTTTTTCTTTTTACAACTTTTCATCTATCATGTCTTAAGATGGCACAGACCAAATTTGAAGTTGATCGGATGAAATCTCTAGGAGGAGTTCGTTAAAGTACGACATGTGGAAATGGCCAAAATCGCACTAATTTCGAACTTTCAATTCAAAATGGCGGACTTCCTGTTGGGTTTCAGGTATGGCTTCAATGGCGTTTTGTGTACATCTTGACATGATACATAGGTGTACCAACTTTCGTGAGTCTACGTTAAACGTACTGCAGGGGCTCAATTTTTTTAACTTTGTAGGGGGCGCTAGCGAGCCATTTTTGTGCGCCTATTCACAAAACCCATAAAATACGTAATTTTTCACCAGACTTGACGCGACCGCCAAATTTGGTGAGTTTTTGAATATGTTAAGCCCCTCAAAAAGGCAATTCATTGCGCGGAAGAGGAATAATAATAATAATTAAAGCTGCAAGCAGCAATGGACGGGCCCTCGCTTCTCTGCGCACGTCGGGGTTACCGGCGAACGCCGCTCCTTGCGACCGTGCATCTGCGCGGCAATCAGACGTTGAAAATTGTCGCCAATGAAACGGGAACTCCCTGACGAGTTCAACGATACCTCACACAAGACTCAATGTCGTACAGTTCATTATTTGTGAAAGGGGGCGTGGCCAAAGCATAGGGGGCGGGTTAAACCATCACCAATGAAGAAGGAACTCTCTGCTGAGTTCAATGATACATTACACAATAGTGTACCTTAAATGGGTCATCAGTTATAAAAGTGGGCGTGGCCAAAGCATAGGGGGCGAGCCAAACCATCACCAATGAAGAAGGAACTCTCTGCTGAATTCAATGATACCTCACACAAGGGTGTACCTTAAACAGTTCAAATATTACGAAAGGGGGCGCGGCCTGATTACGTGGGCGTGGTTAAAGTATATGGGGCGGCTCAATATCACACACAGACCACACATTATAAGTTTCATGTAAATCGGATGATGTTTGTCATATAAGGCAGATTTCGTGTTGCCAGCGGGGGGCGCTATGACGAAATGTCAATTTTGGCCTGTAGGTGTCCTCAGGCCTGGACCCTTGTTAAACGTGAGAAGTTTTGGGCAGATATGACAACGTACACTAAAGTTACAACAACTTCTTTGTTCATCGAAGGATGCTCAAAATGGCCGCCACGCCACGCCCACGCCGTCTGACGAAAAGTTTTTCTTTTAACAACTTTTCATCGGAAAGGTGTTGTGATGGTGCAGACCAATTTTGAAGTCCATCGGATGAAATCTCTAGGAGGAGTTCGTTAAAGTATAGCACCTTGACTTTTAGGCCTACTTCCTGTTGCCACTAGGGGGCGCTATGACATTGAGTAAATATCGGACCGAATATGTCCTCAGGGTTGGACCATTATGAATCGTGAAAAGTTTCGAGCCAATTGGACAATGGACACTTGAGTTACACCAACTTCCTGTTTCGATGGCGAAATGCACAACATGGCCGCCCCGCCACGGCCATGCCCTATGATCAAAAGTTTTTCTTTTTACAACTTTTCATCTATCATGTCTTAAGATGGCACAGACCAAATTTGAAGTTGATCGGATGAAATCTCTAGGAGGAGTTCGTTAAAGTACGACATGTGGAAATGGCCAAAATCGCACAATTTCGAACTTTCAATTCAAAATGGCGGACTTCCTGTTGGGTTTAGGGTATGGCTCTAATGACGCTTTCTGTACGTCTTGACATGATACATAAGTGTACCAAGTTTCGTGAGTCTACGTTAAACGTACTGCAGGGGCTCAATTTTTTTAACTTTGTAGGGGGCGCTAGCGAGCCATTTTTGTGCGCCTATTCCCGAAACCCATAAAATACGTAATTTTTCACCAGACTTGACGCGACCGCCAAATTTGGTGAGTTTTTGAATATGATAAGCCCCTCAAAAAGGCAATTCATTGCGCGAAAGAAAGAAAGAATAATAATAATAATAATAATAATAATAATTCCTTCAATTCCAATAGGGCCTTCGCCGCTTTCGGCGCTCGGGCCCTAATAATTCCTTCAATTCCAATAGGGCCTTCGCCGCTGTCGGCGCTCGGGCCCTAATAATAATAATAATAATAATAATAATTCCTTCAATTCCAATAGGGCCTTCGCCGCTGTCGGCGCTCGGGCCCTAAAAAGTTGGGACAGTATGGAAAACACAAATAAAAAAAGAAAGTAGTGATTTCTAAATGTACTTTGGCTTGTATTTCATTGCAGACAATACAACAGCACATAATGTAATGTGTTCCTCATGATTTTTATTGTTTGTTTTTTTTTCAAAAAAACTAAATTCCTATTTTGGTTCTTGCAACACATTTCAAAAAGAGTTACCACTTTGTAATGTTGCCATTCCTTTTCACAACACTTAAAAGACGTTTAGGGACTGAAGACACCAAGTGATGAAGTGTTTCAGGTGTAATTTTGTCCCATTCTTGCTGCAAACAAGTCTTAAGGTGGGCAACAGTACAGGGTCTTCGTTGTCGCATTTTGCGCTTCAAAATGCGCCACACATTCTCTATTGGAGACAGGTCGGGACGGCAGGCAGGCCAGTCAAGTACCCATATCCGCTTCCTCCGCAGCCAGGACTTTGTAATGTGTGCAGAATGTGGTTTTGCATTATCTTGTTGAAATATGCATGGACGTCCCTGGAAAAGATGTCTTCTTGAAGGCAGCATATTGTGCCCCAAAATCTCTCTACTTTTCAGCATTAATGGTGCCATCACAGAAGTGCAAGTTACCTTTGCCAGGTATGTGCTAGCATAGCACTCATAGCACCTCATACTCTGCAACTGACTAGCTAGCTGACCTCATGTCAACAAAGATGGTACAGAAGTGAGATGCCTCTGTAGCTAAAACAGAGAACTCAACACACAGGGTGAAAAGAGGAGCTGCAGCAATGTGCAGTATAACAAATATATGGTTTTCTGATAATTAAACCACATAAACTTATTCTGGTACAACCTCTAAATACAATTATGAACCTGAAAATGAGCATAATATGAGCACTTTAAATCCAAAGGAAAAAGAAGAATTTCTGTTCGTCACAGACTGACAGCCAGTGCATCGAATCAGCAACGAGGAATCATTGTCCAATACCTACATACTTTTTCCGGTTTGGGTCTCACCAATCACCGTTTAGTTTTTTGCTTTTGCTGTTGTGTTTTGTGAAATGTTTTGTTTTGTGAAATGTTGAAGTGTTTTGTGAAATGTTTTGTTTTGTGGAATGTTGAAGTTTTGTGAAATGTTGTTTTGTGAAATGTTGAAGTTTTCTGAAATGCTTTCATGTTTTGATCATGAGGGCCACCGTATTTTTCTCCATAATCTCTTGAATATAGGATAGAAGAAGGTCGATCAGGATAACTACACAATGATTATTGCTTTCATTATATTTCATATCACACATCATCTGTTCTCTGTAACTTTTGCCAGCAAAAATCACCGTGGTAGTGTCATGTCACCGACGGTTGTGCTGTGATGCTGTTATCATCACAGCCCTAATGAGTCTGATCTCATTATATTATAATGTTTGCATGGAACATAAGTAACCTGGTCAAAAAAGCTTCAGCCACTGGTTTCAGTTAATAATATGACAGTGATTGTCAGCCCCAATATCCCTCTTCATAGTCTGGCTGTCTGTAGTCTGTTTTGTGCAGAGTGAGCAGTAGGGGTTTTGCCTAAAACAGCCCTGGATGGACTCATGAACACAACACTGGGCCTCATTCACCAACCGTTCTTACTAAGAAATGTGTTCTTAAACCCCTCTTACGCACTTTTTACGAAGATTCTGACCTTCACTAATGTCTTATCTTAGATTTGTTCTTAGCTAAGAACAAAATCTGCACACGCTCAAGAGCACTCTTACACATATTTGAGTGATGACAGTTAGCTCCAAATAATTCGTTACTGAATTTTATTTAATTCTACAGTCATTTACAATGATAGTATTTTACTGTAATTTATTTCTGAGCATTTGTTGGAAAAAAGGGTGAGGCTATTTGCACCCCTGGTACAATTAGCAGTGTATGCTATTCGTACCCTGGTTCAATTAGAAGTGCTATTTGCACCCCGGTACAATTAGAAATGAATGCTATTCGTACCCCGGTGCAATTAGAAATGAAGGCTATTCGTACCCCAGTGCAATTAGCAGCGTATGCTGTTCGTACCCCGGTGCAATTAGAAGTGCTATTTGCACCCCTGGTGCAATTAGAAATGAATGCTATTCGTACCCCGGTGCACACAGCAATGTGTTCTATTAATACCTTGTCTGGTACAAATATCAATGTATGCTATTTGCACCCCTGTGCATTTACATTGGCATATATTTACACACAGTTATCATACAACTCATGTATTACACCTAGTGCTGTCAAGCGATTAAAATATTTAATCGCGATTAATCACATTAATGTCATAGTTAACTCACGATTAATCGTGATTAATCACACATTTTTATCTATTCTAAATGTCCCTTGATTTTTTTTGTCCCATTATATTTTTTCATTTTAATGCTCTTATCAACATGAAAAAGTGGATCGGCTTGCTTTGTCCAAATGTTTTTTGATTGAAAACATCATTGTCGTATACGTAGTGTTCAATTTCACACTAACATTCACACTTGGAACTAATGATCTGTCACATAATGTAACACTGTTACCTCCATTTTCCATTGCAGATAGTACTGCCTCATGCCTGAGGCGAGCGTGGCTGGTCCTACTGTCTATGGGATCATAACGTCGTCAGCAGCATAGCCGTCGTCATAGCGACTGGTTTCCCGTGACTCATTTCCTGGTTCTCGTTCTTGTTCATAACCAACGTAAAATCAACGAGAGGGGTAACTTTTCCTGCTCCAGGTTTCCCACCGTGGTCAGAAAGAACAGGGGAGACCCTTTGTTTCTCTCTCTGACTGTAGAGTCACTAGTCGCTCGCTCTGAAGCTAATCGCTGTGACGAACCTACTATCTAGCTACGTGGCTAGCAAGCTAGCAAGCCCAAGCCCAAACAGCGGCCAGTTTCCGGTCTGCGAAACCCGCCCTTCAATCAATACTATTGGCCAAGCGTCCAAGGTAACCCCATTTGTTCAGTTCCTATCCCCTGACCAATCCGCTATCCTAACTACTCCCTAACCCCAACCAATCGAGCTGCTTCGTAGGGCGGGTCTTGGCGTGGCCATAGTGGGATTCGTAATTTTACTTCCTGTCTAGCTAACTGTCTATGCGTTAATCGCCCAATAAAAAAATTGTCGCCGTTAAAATGGGTTTGCGTTAACGCCGTTAATAGCGTGTTAAACTGACAGCCCTAATTACACCTTTTTGGAATATTATCGTTGCAGTGTCCAATATGGTTACCCTAACCATAATCAATCCCACTAACCTAACCAACCCAACCAGAGCAGGCAATGAGTACTAGCCATTCAGGGATGAGTCCCATAATGAATATTCATCTATCCCTACCACCCTGACTTGCATAATGGCATGCAAATTATCCAATCCGAAATGAAAAAAGCAAGATGTCCTCATAGGGGAACAAACCCAAGACTCCCAGACCACAGCTCAGTGTTCTAACCACTCACCTAGCAGTTCTTGTGGAATGTAAGATGACTGTTTACTACTTGGTGTCTTCAAGCTTTGGTTGCTAGGTAACCATACTGTATACAAAAAAATAGGTAGCCTACTAACTAACAAACTAACAGTTGTATGCTTTCACTGAAGACAGAAAGCGCAACTGTAGTATCCATTTTCCGCTAGAAATTCAATTGTTATAAACTTTAGAGACAAAACTTTCTTAATATGCCAGTTTCTGCTGTCAAGGAAGATGAATGTCGGCCATGATTTCGGTGCACACGAGCAACGTGTTTTTGTTGTTACGTCACAGGGTGTGAATAGTTCAGCTGTGTGGCCGAGGCTATTCATACCAGGGGTGCAAATAGGCACTCCGTTATTTAAATGAGCCCGGGCTAAGCCCCGAATCTACTCAACTCCTAGAAATGCCCCTGTGTACCACCCAACGTGCAGTTACTCTCCACCTTGGGATTTTTAGCCACTGGGACATTTCAGCGGGAGTTAGCAGACCGGGTGGGCATGAGTTGTGGATGGAATAAATCCACTGGCCACACAATATATTATATCACTCAATCAATGTACAAGTCATCTGCGACTCCAATAATCATCTCTTGAACGTGGTCTCCCGCCTCCCAGGAGGTGCACAGGAAGTGTCATGTTCTTATATGGGAATTTGCAGGGCGTTTTGTTATGCTAATTAGGAACAACTGGCACGTGCTTTCAATTTACGAAGACGTTGGATTCAACAATCCTAAAAACACAGGTGCGAACAATTCTGTTGTTTAAGAACATGTCATGAATCTGACGTAGACTTTTCTTAGAAGTTTATTGAGAATAAAGTTAAGAAAATTCTTAGGAAGTTATTGGTGAATGAGGCCCATTGTACTTACCGAGATGAATAAGGTAGTCTGACAGGAAAAGAAACAGTAGTAGTGAACAAACAGGTTGCAAATAGACCAACAGTTTTCCTGTGCAATAAGTGATTATCACCACTATTTTAGGTGTGCTCACTTTTATGTGATGTCACCGTGTTTCCCAGATTTCAGCTATTACTTGTACAATGTTATCACTCTGTCATAACTGACAGAAATGATGTACAAACAGGAATGATCCTTTAATGTATTTTCATTTTGGGAATTGATTCTGGAAAGCATTTGTCAATTTCATTTGTTCATGGTGAAAGGAAAGCAGTAACTACAATGAACTGTACATATAGTATCATTTTTAGCTACCTCATAAGCTTCTGAACTGTATTTTGTTTTCCAGGATGAACCCACCACTGGCATGGACCCAAAGGCCCGCAGATTTCTCTGGAACTTAATCCTGGACGTTATAAAGACTGGACGCTCAGTAGTGCTGACATCACACAGGTGAGACACATCAGTCTTCACATTCAGTGGAATTTTGCTGGAATACTTTTTACTGTTGTGGCTGATTTCACTTCTTTTTCACCAGTGTACTTAATATATTATTTCATTCTGGCCTCTGCAGCATGGAAGAGTGTGAGGCTTTGTGTACCAGATTGGGCATTATGGTCAACGGCAGGTTTAAATGCCTGGGCAGCATCCAACATCTCAAGAACAGGTCAGAGGAAAAAGGTCCACATTCCTTTTGTGATTTATATATCCTATAATCTGCATAGTTTTAAACAGGGTTTGATATTGATATTTGTCATTTTTCTGGCAAATGGACTAGATTTATATAGTGTTTAGTTATACTTGACCTTTTTATTGTCATCTTGAAAAAAAAACTGAAAAAAACTTTTAAAACTTAAAGACAATATTTATAATAATATACAGTTTAAGATTGCCTTTTATGAAAACACAAATATTATATTTGTTCAGGCACAAACTGTACGTTTGTTTCATAATTAAATAATTTCTTCCATCTTCTTTCATAGGCTTGTATCCTTTTAAACTTAAATGCCCCATGGATGGAATATGTAAGGGATAATCACCTCAAGGCAGGGCAATAAACAGTTTGATATGCCTGGCTTGTGGACAGCTTACCTTCCACAAGCCGGGCATATGAAACTGTTTATTTCCCTGCCTTGAGGTGATTTATTCTACTTCTTGCTTGCCAACATAATAAAACAATTCAAATACTTTAATAATTATGCTTTTTCTTATTCGTATTGCATGCTTATTAAATGTATACTCTGTTTGAGTTCATCTCCCTCAAAAAGTAGTCCCCTTTAGAACTACGGTGAATAACGTTAGCTCAGCTGTAGCTAATTAGTTTCTATAGTAACCACACAAGGCTGCATCTGATCACTAGTTTAACGTAGTTGCTACATTGTATCAAGTCAGCTTTAACCTTGAGAAATGACAGTTCAGTGAGGCTCTGATGCCGGTCATCGTTACCACACTGTATGGCTTGCCTACTGCACTTTGAACTGTACCATAAAAATGAAACAATCGTTTAGTTCTTCGGCACTGCAGGTGTCCGGGTCAGTTGTCACTGTCAGTCTACCCTTCTGGTGGCTCTTCCACTCGGTGAAAACCTTGATAGCAAAGGCAGTTGCCTTTTTCATGTTTGATTCAAGGGCCCCGTCTTCACTTGTACGCAGCTCCTCATCTGTCAGATCTCGGAAACGGGTACCCTGGGCCTTGTCTTTTTCTTTTGTCATTTCATACTGCAAATATATTAAAATTGACAATGAATTCGTCCATTTATAAAACACTGTAATGTTTAGCGAATAATGTTAGCTCAACTGTAGCTAACGTTAATTAGTTTCTATAGCAACCACACAAGGCTGCATCTGATCACTAAAGTTAGTTTAATAACGTAGTTGCTACATTGTATCTCGCTTGCAAAACTATGTATCGACTGACCCTCCGATAGATTTCCATTTTAGAAACTTTTTTAAACAAGGTTTATTTTTACAATGGACCTCATGTTTGAAATTTCTGTGATAGAAAAAAAATACAAGCGGTGTATTGATCTACTATTTGATGACGCTGTGCTCAGTAAGCGGGCAACCTTTCGGGTTAATGCCCTCCTCCCAGCCAATCAGAATCAAGCATTCTTAAACGAAGTAGAATAACCCCTATTATTCCTTTTCCAGTTGTGGATAAATTGACATCTTAATAACATTCTATAACCATAATTTGGTTCTAAGTTTCAGAAAATCTCTGTTGGTTTTCTAACAAGCAATACAAATTATACATTAAAAAATAAGAGGATTTACAATATTTATATATAGAATGAATGGACAAAAAGTAATAAATATGACTAAATGTGCTTTACAATTTGCCATTGCATTTGCAATTAGTGGACAACCCACTTTACCACCTGCGCAACAGCTGCCCCATTTTCTTGTAGAAAACCCCCAGCCAACTGACACGTCACAGTTTTACAGTAGTAGTATTGCATCATCACAAAAGAATCTAATTAGGGTCTTCATTGGGTCAAAAGCTGACAGTTCACCACTCAACAACCATGTTGGAGGCTCTATGGCAACTAACTATACTCTTGATTTCTGGAGCTTCACTAAACTAAAGCTTTTCTTGGACAGTGTAAATGCAACCATAAAAGACATGATGTCCAAAACATCCAAAGGTTTTTACACCTTTCAAATTTGATTCAATCTTCAGCAATTTTTTTTGACTGAGCTGCACAAAAGTTTAGAAATTTTATTTTGATTCTCACATTGGGGGTGGCAAAAAAAAAGTAATAATTAATAATAATAATTGACTGCATGCTTCTTTGTGCTGACATTAAGATGATGTGATCTACAGTCATGTTCCAGTGAGCAGGTTAAATTTGGTTTTGAAGTGTGCAGGTTTTATAAGTTAGTAGTCTATATCGATGATGTTTCATTTACAGGATTGTTCTGGTGCCGCCGGAGGTTCCAGATGTCCCTCATTTTCGGCCGGATGTCTCTCACCTTCTGCTTTCTTTGTGTTGGCATTCTAAACTCTGGTTGATTTATGAGGACCATCGTTAACTGCTACTCAGATCTCTGCAGGGTAAATCGAGACAGCCAGCTAGACTATCTGCGGAATCTGAGTTTTCTGTTGCACGACTAACAACTTTTGAACGTATACGTCTTTCTCCTATCCTGGGAATGTTGTGTGGACTAGCCAGACCTTCCTCCGCAGTTTGCTTTTAGTCTCTGGCAATGCAAGACTAAATGTGGTCATTTGATTTATTTGCATTTTTACATCAACGCTAATGTTAGCTCCAACATAAACACCACACGCCAGGGTATCGCTCCCTCACTTGGGTGAGAGAGATGTGACAGCAGAGAGTGGAGACCGCTTCTACAACCCCAAATCAGAAAAAGTTGGGACAGTATGAAAAACACAAATAAAAAAGGAAAGTAGTGATTTCTAAATGTATTTTGACTTGTATTTCATTGCAGACAATGTGAACACAAAATATTTCATGTTTTGTCTGGTCAACTTAATTTCATTTGTAAATATACATCCTTTCCTGTCATTCAGACCTGCAACACATTCCAAAAAAGGTTGGGACAGGAGCAATTTAGGGCTAGTTATCAGGTAAATTGGTTAAATAATGATGTGATTTGAAACAGGTGATGTCAACAGGTGATTGTAATTATGATTTGGTACAAAAGCAGCATCCAAGAAAGGTCTAGTCCGTTAGGAGCAAAGATGGGCCGAGGATCGCCAGTTTGCCAATAAATACGTGAGAAAATTATTGAAATGTTTAAAAACAATGTTCCTCAAAGAAAGATAGGAAGACATTTGCTTATTCCACCTTCAACAGCGCATAACATAATTAAAAGATTCAAGGAATGAGGAGGAATTTCAGTGCGTAAAGAACAAGGGTGCAAGCCTAAGCTGAACAACCGTGATCTCCGATCCCTCAGGTGGCACTGCATCAAGAATCGTCATTCATCTATAAGCGATATCACCACATGGGCTCAGGACTACTTTGGCAAACCTTTGTCAAGTACCACAATACGTAGTTACAGCAACAAATGCCAGTTAAAACTGTACTGTGCCAAAAAGAAGCCCTATGTCAACAGTGTCCAGAAGCGCCGTCGACTTTTCTGGGCTCGGAGGCAGCTGGGATGGACCATCACACAGTGGAAACGTGTACTGTGGTCAGATGAATCAGTATTTCAGGTATTTTTTGGGAGAAATGGACGCCGTGTGCTCCTTGACCAAAGAAGAAAAGGATCATCCAGACTGTTACCAGCAACAAGTCCAAAAGCCAGGGTCTGTCATGGTATGGGGTTGTGTCAGTGCCCTTGGAAAAGGTAACTTGCACTTCTGTGATGGCACCATTAATGCTGAAAAGTACATAGAGATTTTGGAGCACAATATGCTGCCTTCAAGAAGACATCTTTTCTAGGGATGTCCATGCATATTTCAACAAGATAATGCAAAACCACATTCTGCACACATTACAAAGTCCTGACTGCGGAGGAAGAGGATACGGGTACTTCGCTGGCCTGCCTGCAGTCCCGACCTGTCTCCGATAGAGAATGTGTGGCTTTAATGTGTGACAACAAAGGCCCCATACTGTTGCCCACCTTAAGACTTGTTTGCAGCAAGAATGGGACAAAATTACACCTGAAACACTTCATCACTTGATGTCTTCAGTCCCTAAACGTCTTTTAAGTGTTGTGAAAATGAATGGCAACATTACAAAATGGTAAATGCTTTACTGTTCCAACTTTTTCTGAAATGTGTTGCAAGAACCAAAATAGGAATTTAGTTTTTTTTAAACAAAAACAATAAAAATCATGAGAAACACATTGAATTATGTGCTGTTGTATTGTCTGCAATGAAATACAAGTCAAAGTACATTTAGAAATCACTACTTTCTTTTTTTATTTGTGTTTTCCATACTGTCCCAACTTTTTCTGATTTGGGGTTGTATGAAAAGATACATAAAAATACATATTGGCTGCTTTGCCTGGCCATTGGCAAACAATGGTTTACTTTAATTTTTAGCTTGAATACACAGTTAGAGTTCAAATATATAACTAGTATAACATACTAGTGCTTGTGTGTTTTGAGTGTTGTGAGCTCCTCTTTCTCTGGCTCGCTCATCTCACAATCTTTCCCACACTGGGCATTAGTTACTTTAAATGTTAATGTCTTTTCATTAATTTAAGTGCTACAGTTGAGGAAGGAGTGTTAAGTTGCATTAAATTGCCTTTTCTGTATTGTTATTATAAGTTTACATTTAGGCCACCACATCTAGGGGCATGGAGCATGTGCTTAAAAATATTAGTGTATAAAAGTGCATAGTTCAGTCATAAATTCCAATGGCAATTCGTTACAATGGCATTCATTTTTTTGCACATGCTTAGGTCATAGCTGGCTTTTTTATTTTATTTTATTAAAGAAGGAAAGCAGAAGCACTTTAAGTTAAACGTTTGTTATATGAATAGAAAATGCTGTACACATCAGATTTATTATATAATAAAATACTTTTTTTCAAGTCATCATTTCTCTTAATTTTTTTAATATCATGAAAAATATTGTATCTTATAAATTTGATTGTGATATCCTACCGTGAGTTGTTGATATTGTTACATCCCTACCAGATATGTATATAAACTTTGCCTAACTGCAACCAATGGTCATTTACGAAGTCTGTTACTATACAACATTTGTATAATCAATTCCCTCCTTAAGCTCCTAAAGGAGGAGTCTTTCAAATGCTACAATGTATCCACAGTTTGTTTAGTTTAGACTTGCGAAATTTCAGATCAAATTTAATTAAAAAAATATCAGATAATATTTCTGTGATTTAAACTTTCCAGTGCATACATTCTCATAGACCTCTGTTGCAGTGTATTGTACTTATAAAGTAATTCACCTGTGACAAGCCCTGGTAGTCATTCATTATTTCTCTACTGTTGAATCTGAAGTAAAGGCATGAAATGCTTCTAAAACAGTCCACCGTGGATTAGTGTCTATTCCCGTCAAAATAGAAACAAAATCTGTGTTGTGTCAATTACCTTGTGAACTTATTGTTCTTTAAAAGTTGTATAATGCATATTTGTTAAAACAATGTGCCTGTGTTATAATTGTTTAAATATGAAATAACTGGAAATGAGAAAGTATGTAAAATAGACAATATGTAAAATTGTGAAACCATGTTTATATGATCATGTTCCAGGTTTGGGGATGGCTACATGATCACAGTGAGGACCAAGAGCAGCTCGAATCTGAAGGAGGTGGTTAGATTCTTCAACAGAAACTTCCCTGAGGCCGTACTAAAGGTAGATAACTGTCAATCCACTGAGCACCAGAACATTGATGAATATTCAGCCCAGTCTCATGGCAGTTCGTGAAATTGTCACGTTATTGAATCTATGGATTTGTGTACAATTACAAGATTTAGTCGTCTTTTTTGTGTTGGTGAGGACGATTTTTAAACTAATGTATTTAAATGGGAAGCATGTTTCGTGGTCACAGCACAACTACGGTAGCGAGCAGTATTAAAAGCGAAAATACGCGTAAAGGCCAAATTACAGTACAGCCAAGCTGGCGCATCCAAATGTGACGTCATGGGATTGCCGTGAGTATTTATAGACAAGTTTTTGAGCCGTTTCAGCTCTACTTCCTAAACTCCTCCTGTCGATGCAATCCACTTCCGTTCTGGCGGGCGGGTTTGTTTTGCTAGCTAGCTCCGTTGTGCCGACAAAGCACTGATATCGCAGTGACAAAGAGGATATAACAATTACAACATGAAGAAAAGTGGTTCGGGAATGACGTGTGCGGTAGTTGGTTGCAAACGCTCGAAAAAGCACCAGAACGAGTGGTTAGATAGATAGTGCTGCGACCACAAACCAGCTACGAAGACGCAATGCACATGCGCTCCATTGTTTACATTTTTTACGCAAGCCTGATACCGACTGGGAATCAAGGATCTGACTGAACAGTATTAATTAATAATAACAATAATAATAAAGAGATAGGCCTAGGCTACAACGGTCAAATAATCTAGTTACCTTCCACAGGATCGCAGCTGAGTGGGAACAAGATCTCCCTGGTCCAGCAACACACGTACATCCCGCAGTTTTGTCTTCTCCAGCTTCAGTTACCAGCACCCAAGCATTATGCCACGCATTGTTCAAACACTGGCTGGGCTCTACATTTGCTTTCAGATAAACAAAACGATCATGTTTGTATGACATGACACAACCGACTTTGTTGCTGTGCAGATATTGATATGCCTCGGAGGCTTTCAGATAGTCCATTGCTTTTCCATCTATTGCCGTGGATTGCACGAAGTAGGAGCAAATCTTGCTGTACGTTATGCTGGGCCACATTGTCATGTTATCCTCCCAGTTCTGCACTGAATTCGGGTGGGGGAGAGTAACGCCATATCCAGTCAAAGTAGTAGAACCGTGTTCCCAAGCTAGCACTGCTAGCACCGACATCGCTGTGTTTACACCGGCAGACGCTGCGCAAATCCCTTCCGGCGGAAATGAAATGCATTTGTGTAGAGTAATGTCGCCACCCATGATTTGGCGCGTAAACTTGTCTATACTCGCGTGTGGTGGTCGCGACACTAGTTGGCAAAGGCTACCGATGTTTTTCTTTCTACAGACTAGAAGAAGAAGAAAAAGGTAAACAACGGTAGAACAGGCAGCAGCAGTGCCGTCAATGCTTCAATTTGATTCAATGAGCTACTTCGTCAGATCAAGCCTTTCATTCACCATAAAAGAACTCATCTTAACCCGGTAAGTTGACAAGTTTACTCGGCGAGTCCTGGCATCCGGTTTCCCAGGAGCTCGTTTATGCTTCCTGTTTCCGGTTTGTTGGACGCCGCTGAAAAAAATAGACTGGAGCAAATTATATCATTTTGGCGTCACGACGGCGCGCGCCACCTCCAAAACTTTCACCCCGGAGACCGGGGATCATGTCCCGGGGTGTGGCGTGTCCTTTCACCGTTCTCGTGTCTTGCTGTGTGACGTGTCCTTTCCCCGTTCCTCTATTCCTAACCCCAACTGTCCCGTTGTTGTGGCACTTCCCCAAGAGACCGCGGCTCGTGTCCCGGCGTGTGGCGTGTCTTTTCCCCGTAATACACATGTTTCCCTGTTCCCATTACGTTCTGACCAGCACGAAAACATAACGTTCTCAGAAACCCGAAAAAAACGACAAAATCGTGTAATTGTACACAAATCAATAGATTAAAAATAATGTGACAATTTCACAAACTGCCGTGATTCCGGGTTGGAATATTTCCCCTCAGGTTGATCAAGGACAGCAGAACAGCAGCAGCCTAGTGTTTTTTTTCTTTTCTGATGACAGTCCAGAAACTCTTATAGACATTGGTTAAACAACTGTCAAAGAACCAAGAAGTCCTGCGTACTGTCCATAACCTGTATTCACTTAATGACTATAAGAGATTAAATGTGTGGAGAATCTTTCCTTTGATAATGACAAGACATAGATGTAGAAACCCCCAAGAATTTTACCCAAAATGTTTAAACATCCCCTTTTCACCTTGTTTTAACCTTGCCCTCGAATGGGACTCCAAAAAAGCTTTGTATTTCACCCATTTTAGGACATCCTAAGCCATCAGAGTCAGGTCTCAGACATCAGATGAAAAGGCGTCAGGTGTCAGGTAAAACAGCATCAGATCTCAGGAAAAACTGCATCAGGCGAAAAGGCATCAGGCCTCAGGATAAACAGCCTCAGATACAACGGCTAATTCGATGTTCTGATCTGAGGCTGTTTAGTCTGAGGCTGTTTGTCTGAGGCTGTTTCCTCTGAGGCAGTTTTGTTAGACCAAACTGCCTCAGACAAAACAGCCTCAAAGCAAACTGCCTCAAACCAATCAGCCTCAGACCAAACTGCCTCAGACCAAACAGCCTCAGAGCAGAGCAGAACAGAACCTGATGCCTTTTCGCCTGATGCAGTTCATCCTAAGGCCTGATGCCTTTTTGCGCCTGAGACCAGGCCCGGATTGGCTAATCGGGAGCACCGGGAAAATTCCCGGTGGGCCGGTCTATTTTTTTGGCCGCGAGGGCCGTTGTTGTCATGGCACTGGGTTGAAATATGGATGCTGTCCCTATGGCTGCCTGCACTCACAACAGCCCCACTCTTTTTATTCATTATTTTATCGCAGTCCCACTCTTTTTTTATTTAATATTTTCTCGCAGAGTGCAGCCTGCAGGTTAATGTAATGGTGACGTGATTATCTTTTGACTCCCCCCCCCCCCCTCTTGTAGCTGTTCAGCAGCAGCCGCCTCTAGTCCGGTTTGCTGCTAACAGTGAAGAGCAGCGAGGCCCGGTAACGTTACCAAGCTCCAGTCAGGAGCCCAACACACCAGAGCCCTGCTCAATGAAACATGCCCTGAGATTATTATACATTAATAACAATGAATCATTAATGAAACTGACTTGACTTGATTTGAAAGCTTTGTAAAAAGGGGATATTTGTGGTGAGAAATAAATGTAAATCATGTCATTTAGTGTCAGAAACAGACCCAGGTGTGAAGAGACTAATGTTCTCACTGTGAAAGACACAGGTAAGCTGCTGATGTACCATAATGTGTGAATAAGCAAACGTTATCACTGAAAAAAATGCTTTTCTTACTTAGTATCTTACTTGTTTCCAGTTCAAATATCTAAATATTCTTAATTCAAGATACATTTACTAGACAAGTGAAATTATGTCGTTTTCTGAAAAAAAAACTAAAAATTAAGTGATTTAGTTTTTTTCTTGTTGCTTAAAACAAGCTAAATCTAAAACAATTATTTTTGACAGATAATGTGCCTTGTTTTAAGCAAAAATCACTTAATTTTTAGGTGTTTTTTCATACTTGTTTAGTAAACTGCATCTTGATGTAAGATTTTCTTTTAGATATTTGGACTGGAAACGAGACAAAAATACTAAGTAAGAAAAGCATTTTTTTTTTTTTTTGCAGTGATCACATTAGTTACAATATAACAACTTTCTATGCCCAAGTGTTACTAGTGACCCATTATGTTTTTAATCAAACAATAGTGAATATACAAAGCTCACGATTGAAAGGGAATAGGATAAAAGTAATATGAATTAAGCCTTTAGTCGTGAAACTCCAGGGCTGAAAATGAGTCCCAATCCAGCCCTGCCTGAGACCCAAGGCTGTTTATCCTGAGGCCCGTTTCACATAGGACGCGCAAGCGGCAGCGCTGCGCTATGAAACCATTATTGTGTATGGCTTGCGCGCACAACAGCTGATCTGCCGCTGCGCAGCGCAAGCGGCATTTTGCGGCTTGCCGCTATTGCGCGTGCCGCGGCCAAGGTTAAACATGTTGTTATAGTTTTTTTCAGACACGTGAAAGCACATCACAGCGCACCGCGGCTGCTCTTGCGCGTGCCGCGGTCAAAGTTCAACATGGTTCAACTTTGACCGCGGCAAGCGCAAGCGCAAGAGCAGCCGCGGTGCGCTGTGACATATGTCACAAGCACCCTATGCTTTCAAAAAACAACAACAACACAGAATGCACGTGGATCCACAAACGGAACATGGACTAGAGGTTTTAGCCGTCAGCATCTCCCAGAGCTGTACGACACAAGTCCGAGGTCGTACAGAGACCTCGGACGCAAATCTTGTGTTTATGTGTCCAAAGCAAGTATTTATACCAATGACATAATCAAGCTGACACATCCATATGCCATTGTTTATACCAAGATAGTGAAACTGCTTTGTGTTGTTGTCCATATTTAACAGTTCACTCTGTAAGTATAGTCTAATGAACAATGCACATGAGCACTATTCTATAGGCTATGTTAAGTAGCCTATATACATTACTGATCTGAGAAATGCGCCAAAGCAACGGAGAAGAACTGTATAGCCTACTGTTGTGAGCTGCAAAAACCAAATATCAAGTTGATTATATATGGCTCCATACAGGTGCTTGTAAGATATATTTGTATTTGTAAGTTTACATTATGTAAAATGTTTGGACTGATTGACACGTCATGTTCGTTTTCATTGAAGTAGGTAATATGCCTTTACACAGAATAATTACCCATTAACAAGCGTACGTAAACTCCAGTTTTGGAGGAATTAATTGTATAGCCTATGTATTAAACAAAGTGTTTTCCAGAGTATGAATGGATGATGATGATGATGAATGTATGAATTTAGGCTCATATCTTAGCTTTATTATACCCGACTGTAATGACTGCAGACCTCTTATGTATGTAAAATGCAATGACACGTAGTGTTAAAATGCACCATCTTATTTAGAAATTAAAATAATCCACACGTCTTCATCTTCATTTTCTTCATTTATTTATTTTTAAACAGGGACAATATACATTAACCTTAGACAGGAGAGATGCATTTTACCAGGTTTCCAGTGTAGTCCCTGGGCAGGCTGATGTCAACAAATAAATTTACTAACACTTTTATCCCAAAACCAACATTAACATGATGGGAGAGCCGGGACAGTTGAAACGCGGGACAGATGAAACATTCCAATTTCCTCCGAGTGCAATGATGACAGACAGACTTCCTCATGTCAACACATAGAGCATGTTAACATCCTTCTATCAGCCAAATACCTTCCTTTTATTTCCTTTTATCACAGAGTTACAGGCGATAAACGAGTTTTGATGGTCGAAAGTAAACTTCATTAGCGTTTACATTTTTTCGATTATTAATGAGTGTTTTTCATTTAAAGGTTTGACTACATGCTTATTCAGTAAACCATTTAGTGTCCTCCACAATCCCAGACTTTCATATTGCATACTTGTTTACATGGAAAGCAAAACAGGTTATAATGGCATATGTCTATGTAGGGACGGTTGAAACAGCTGTTTCAACTGTCCCCGACCTGGCTGTAACTCCATGTATTTTAAGTAAATCTGTGTTTATACAATAATTTATGGAAGTGAGACATGGAAAAGCAGTTTTATAAAAATGAAAATATATTTGAGTCCACCAGGTATAGGGGGTCGAGTTTCCCCATGTTATCCTATGGAGACTGACGGGCTGTGTGTAGTTAAGGGCAGTTATGTGGATGTGCAGTGGCCTAACCCACGTAAAAAACGACATTTTTCACAATAGACATACATAATATACATTATATAAATGGGAACACCTACTGTTCTAGCTATGAAAATGGCAGAATCATCCACAGTGCATGATATTTCAATAACCGCTTCATACGCGCTTCATGATGACGGCAATGAGTTGTTGACAGACATTCACAAAGACGTAAAGCCCAGCAACAATCTATCTAAAATAACACCTTTTGGGAGAACCATTCAGGATATGTAGTAAAAATATTAAGGTTGTGGGAAGTTTATATGGCTTAAACTGTGTGTTTCATCCGTCCCCCCATGCCGTTTCAGTCGTCCCGAGTTTCAACTGTCCCGGCTCTCCCCTACCCTTCATTCATTTACAGATATGCTCCCACATACACATCAGTTACTATACATTATGTGAACATGTTTGTTTTAAAAGAAGCCATTTATTTATTTTTTTCTATTTAGAGGAGTGTAAGAAAAGGTGGAAGAACCTAAGGGACGGGTACATAAAGGAGAGGAGGTAACAGAGAGACAAAAAAGTGGTGCAGGGGCAGACCAAAAAAGTACTTGGAAGTACTTTTCCATACTGTCTTTTCTAGAGCCACACGTCAGGGAGAGACAGATTGCCAGACGCTCCGTTGTAGAACTGGACTATCGGAATGTTGTTCGGATCCGGGAAATCGTAGAACCGACTCTCGTCAGCAGACTGTCAAATTGCTCCCTGTTGAGCCAAAAGTAGCGCTAGAACCGGTCAAAGTGCGGAGCTCCTTCACCAGCCGGAATTCCCCCAACTGCTATCTGGACCTGAGGGCCTCGTGCACCCACACCCCTTGTTGCTGCGGCTGCCTTCCTCCGTCTTCTCCTCCTCACAATCAGGGCAAGTGACAAGGCTTTCTTTTGGTTGACAGAAAGAAACATCTTTGCCACCAAATCACAGGTGTATACACAATGTCTCATGTAACGCACATGTCAACACTGGACGGACGCAGACGTGACGTGCATTTAAATAGTGTCGCATGTATGACGTAAATTTCGAAACTCTGCCTCCTCTGCGCTGAGCCCGCTGAGCCCCGCAGCAAGCACAACAAAAGTTATTTTGGGAATAGGACAACCTAGCGGCGAGCGCAGCGCATGCCGCGTCCTATGTGAAACGGGCCTGAGGCTTTGATGCCTTACTGCACTGAAGTGTATTTTACGATGCATAACAACAAATTGTGACAAGCTTTCTTTATGTTTGAACAGAAAGGTTGACCTCTTTAAAAATCCTTTTGCATAATGTTGTCAGACACAATCTGAGCCTGTCAATGGCAAAACAAGCACTTTTGTATAACTTACATTGTAGCTTGTTTCGCGGACTGCCGACTGCAACGGGCTTGCCTAATACCGATCGGACCAATGTCAAAGATTGTTGTTCCCATGAGTCACTTAGACACAAAAACTGAAAAAAACTAAAAATACTGTAGCGAGAAGTCCTCCACAACAGATAACAGGCTTTCTTCCTGTGATTCCATGCTGTCACTCTGGCGTGCCCACGCAGCGCTATTGGCTACTTTAAACAGATAGATAGATAGATAGATAGATAGATAGATAGATAGATAGATAGATAGATAGATAGATAGATAGATAGATAGATAGATAGATAGATAGAGATGAAATAAGATAGCAAAGATAGAAATGCCAGAACTACTGACAAATATTTACCTGTATACAAATGTAGAATAAAATGTACAACCTACATACATAGTACATATAACAAAATAAAATATGTATAATATTAAATATGAAGTAACCAATGTGCAAGTAGCATAATAGTGCACCATTGTAATGTGTGAGGTAATGAGATATGTTAGAGACAGCTGTACATTTGTTGTACAGTTTTCTTGAATGTGGTAGGAATGATTTTTTGTAGCGGTCCGTGCAACATCGAAGCTGTCAGAGCCTCTTAGAGAAGGTTCTCCTCTGATGGACCAGTATTGGGTGGATAGGGTGGTCTGGGTTATCCATGATGGATAACAGTTTGTTCAGTGACCTCCCCTCCACCACAGCTTCAATTGTCTCCTGTTTGCCAATAACGGAGCCAGCCTTCCTAATCAGTTTGTTCAGTCTGTTTGTGTCACTGGCTCCGATGCTGCTGCCGGTGGAGATGGTGGAGGAGAACAGAGTGCCGACAACAACACTGGTAGAACATCTCCAACATTCTGCTGCACACGTTGAAGGATCTCAGCTTCCTCAGGAAATAGAGTCTGCTCATCCCCTTCTTGCAAACAGCTGTTGATTTTCCAGTACAGCCTGTTGTCGATGTTAACTCCCAGGTATCTGTACTCCTCAACCATGTTTACTCTCCACCGAGAATGCAAAGGGGCTGCGGAGCCATTCCCTTCCTCCTGAAGTCAATCACCATCTCTCTGGTCTTATCCACATTCAGCAGCAGGTGATTCTTACCAGCCCACTCCACCAAGATGTCCACCAGCGCTCTGTACTCCTGTCCATCCCTTATACACCCAACAACTGCAGAGTCAAGTGAATGCACTGGAGGGGAAAAAAAGTGATTCTCACTGTGCCACCACCGCCGTCCAGGTGCCAATAAGCTTGCTGCAGAAGAAAATGACAGCATTGTCCACTCCCAGACGAGGCTGGTAGGCAAACTGGAGGGCGTGGTAGCCCAGCTTACCAGGGAAGCAAGAGAAGGCAGAGGGGACCTGGCTGGACCTTAGCAATGCCTATGGCTCAATACCCCACATGCTGGTGAAGGTCGCACTGGAGAAACACCATGTGCCGCAGAAGGTGAAAGATCTCATCCTGGACTATTACAGCAAGTTCAGCTTGAGGATCTCCACTGGTCAGCTAACATCTGATTGGCACCAGCTTGAGGTGGGGATAATCACTGGCTGTACCATCTCAGTGACCCTCTTCGCGCTGGCAATGAACGCTTGTCAAGGCAGCTGAAACCGAGTGCAGAGGCCCCCTCAGCAAGTCTGGAGTAAGGCAACCTCCAATAAGAGCGTTCATGGACGACCTCACAGTGACAACAACGCCGGTACCAGGAGCCAGGTGGATCCTCCAGGGGTTGGAGAGACTCACGGCATGGGCACATATGAGCTTCAAACCTGAAAAGTCAAGGTCTCTGGTTCTAAAGAAGGGGAAGGTTTCAGACAGATTCCGCTTCAGGCTGGGAGAACACCAGATCCCGTCAGTCACAGAGAGACCAGTGAAGAGCCTTGGGAAGGTCTTCAACTGCAGCCTGAATGACAGAGACTCCATCAAGGCAACCGGTGCTGACCTGGAGGGATGGTTGAGAATAGTGGATAAGTCGGTCCTCCCTGGAAAATTCAAGGCTTGGGTTTACCAGCATGGAATCCTCCCAAGAATCAGCATGGAATCCTCCCGCCTTTGCTTATCTATTTTATTTTTATTTTATTTAACCTTTATTTAACCAGGAAGAGACTCATTGAGATTAAAAATCTCTTTTTCAAGAGTGTCCTGGCCAAGGCAGGCAGCAGTACAACCACACATACAGTACATGCAAATACAAAATACACAAAAAACACTAATAACATAGAACAACAAAAACAGCAAATCCCTCAATGAGGTCCCCATGACTGTGGTGGAAGGTTTTGAGCAAAAGGTGAGCACCTACTTACGCAGATGGCTGGGTCTGCCGCATAGCCTAAGTAACATCAGGCTATATGGGAACACCAACAAGCTCAGGCTCCCTTTTAGCTCAGTCAGGGAGGAGTTCATTGTTGCATGGGCACGGGAACACCTGAGATTACTCTGGATCCAGAGATGCCAAAGTGTCCGGCACAGGGATTGTTGTGAGGACATGGAGGAAGTGGAGGACCGCCGAGGCAGTCCACCAAGCAGAGACTCAGCTGAAACACAAGGCCATCCTTGGAACAGTGGCGCAAGGCAGAGCCGGACTTGGGAGCTCAACAGCGACCCAATATGACTCTGCCAGCGGAAAGGAGAGGCAGAGGCTGGTGCAAGAGGAGGTGCGAGCTTCAGTCGAGGAAGAACGAACTAGCAGAGCAGTGGCCATGCGGCAACAGGGCGCCTGGATGAAGTGGGAGCAGGCGATGGAGCAAAGTGTCTCCTGGAAGGACATCTGGAAGTGGAACCCCCAGAGGATCACATTTTTGATTCAGGGGGTCTATGATGTCCTCCCAAGTCCATCCAACCTGTGCACATGGGGCAAAATAGAAACACCTGCATGCCCCCTTTGATCCAAAATAGGAACATTAGAACACATCTTGAGCAGCTGCTCCAAGGCGCTGGGTGAGGGCCAGTATCGATGGAGGCACAACCTGTTAGAGGTTGCAGGAAATAGTGGACCTAAATGCAGAGATAAAGGAGGCAGGCGAGCAGGAGAGTGTCCAAAGAAGGGTTTTATTAACTAAAAGACAAAGTACAAACCAAAACTCAAGGTATCCAAAATGAGCAAAAGAAAATCCAAAGGAATCCAAAATGAAGTAAATCCAAAGAACGGGGAATCAAAAATGGGAGCACGGACTGAGCACAAATACGAAAGCAGGAGCTCAAACAGAAACTCTCAGGAACACAAAACCAAAAACAGTAAACAATGATCCGACACAGGACAAGGGAAAACACAAAGACTAAATACAGAGGATAACGAGGAAACAAGAGGCAGGTGACACAAGGGCTGGGAAACAGGTGGAAAACATCAAGCAATCACAAGAGCGGGAAAAACCAAAAGACAGGAAGTAAAACTAGACATCACAAGGGGAGACAGACAACCTTTCAAAATAAGACAGGAAACAGAACTAAATACAAACAGACTATCAAAATAATATACAAAACACCCAAACCATGACACAACCAGGTCCTCAAATCCATCGCTGAGGCAATCAGCAAGGGGATCAAGGACAGCCGATACACCGAGGCTAAAACCAATGCCATTCACTTCATCAGGGAAGGACAAAAGCCAGAGAAGATACGGAAAAACTGCTCTGTATGTTTGCTCTCCACGGCCCGAGACTGGGCGATGACAGTCGACCTGGAAAGGCAACTGAAAATCCCAAGACACATCACCCAGTCCAAATTGAGACCTGACATGATCTTGGTCTCTGAGGCCACAAAACAACTAATCCTGTTAGAGCTGACAGTGCCCTGGGAGGAAAGGATGGAAGAGACTCAAGAGAGAAAGAGGGAGAAATATCAAGAACTGGTGGAGGATTGTCGGAGGAACGGATGGAGGACCAGGTGTATACCAGTAGAGGTGGGCAGTAGGGGATTTGCCAGTCACTCCCTGAGCAAGGCCTACGGCATGCTGGGCATAACAGGTGCTAGCCGAAGAAGAGCCATAGGCAACAACGTTGAAAAAGCATCCAGATGGCTCTGGTTAAAGAGGGGAGAGCAGTGGGGGCAGTAGAATGCCACTTGGACACAGGCCGGGGTCTGATCAGCCTCGGTCGGGTTGCCAGGATATTCATTGTTATTCAACTACAACCCCAAATCAGAAAAGGTTGGGACAGTATGGAAAACACAAATAAAAAAAGAAAGTAGTGATTTCTAAATGCACTTTGACTTGTATTTCATTGCAGACAATACAAGAGCACATACTTTAATGTGTTCCTCATGATTTTTATTGGTTTTTTTTTCAAAAAAAATAAATTCCTATTTTGGTTCTTGCAATACATTTCAAAAAAAGTTGGAACAGTAAAGCATTTACCACTTTGTAATGTTGCCATTCCTTTTCACAACACTTAAAAGACGTTTCGGGACTGAAGACACCAAGTGATGAAGTGTTTCAGGTGTAATTTTGTCCCATTCTTGCTGCAAACAAGTCTTAAGGTGGGCAACAGTACGGAGTCTTCGTTGTCGCATTTTGCGCTTCAAAATGCACCACACATTCTCTATTGGAGACAGGTCGGGACTGCAGGCAGGCCAGTCAAGTACCCGTATCCTCTTCCTCCGCAGCCAGGACTTTGTAATGTGTGCAGAATGTGGTTTTGCATTATCTTGTTGAAATATGCATGGACGTCCCTGGAAAAGATGTCTTCTTGAAGGCAGCATATTGTGCTACAAAATCTCTATGTACTTTTCAGCATTAATGGTGCCATCAGAGAAGTGCAAGTTACCTTTGCCAAGGGCACTGACACAACCCCGTACCATGACAGACCCTGGCTTTTGGACTTGTTGCTGGTAACAGTCTGGATGATCCTTTTCTTCTTTGGTCACACGGCGTCCATTTCTCCCAAAAAATACCTGAAATACTAATTCATCTGACCACAGTACACGTTTCCACTGTGTGATGGTCCATTCCAGATGCCTTCGAGCCCAGAGAAGTCGACGGCGCTTCTGGACACTGTTAACATAGGGCTTCCTTTTGGCACAGTACAGTTTTAACTGGCATTTGTGGCTGTAACTACGTATTGTGGTACTTGACAAAGGTTTGCCAAAGTAGTCCTGAGCCCATGTGGTGATATCGCTTATAGATGAATGACGATTCTTGATGCAGTGCCGCCTGAGGGATCGGAGATCACGGTTGTTCAGCTTATTCTTGCGCCCTTGTCCTTTACGCACTGAAAATCCTCCACATTCCTTGAATCTTTTAATTATGTTATGCACTACTGAAGGTGAAATAAGCAAATATCTTCCTATCTTTCTTTGAGGAACATTGTTTTTAAACATTTCAATAATTTTCTCACGTATTTGTTGGCAAACTGGCGATCCTTGGCCCATCTTTGCTCCTAAAGGACTAGACCTTTCTTGGATGCTGCTTTTGTACCAAATCATAATTACAATCACCTGTTGACATCACCTGTTTCAAATCACATCATTATTTAACCAATTTACCTGATTACTAGCCCTAAATTGCTCATGTCCCAACCTTTTTTGGAATGTGTTGCAGGTCTGAATGACAGGAAAGGATGTATATTTACAAATGAAATTTAAATTGACCAGACAAAACATGAAATATTTTGTGTTCACATTGTCTGCAATGAAATACAAGTCAAAGTACATTTAGAAATCACTACTTTCTTTTTTTATTTGTGTTTTCCATACTGTCCCAACTTTTTCTGATTTGGGGTTGTATGACAAGGTAAAATCGGTTTTGCATTCTATCGCCCCTTTAAGGCCTTATTTTTAGAATATTGAATTGAAGACTTTTCTAAATGACTTTTAAGACCCTGAAGGAACCCTGATTGCTACAGTCTTTTAGAATCTGATTTTTACTATTTTATTTTATCTATGTATTTTATTTTTTGTACTTAACTACATTCTTTTTAATATATTTATTTCATCCCACATGTAAAACACAAAACAATCACGCATACACCCTCCACTTACCAAAATGGCAACTGGACCCTTATCTAAGGAGGAGATGCAGAAGATTTGGACCTCAACATTTGCACAAATCCCACAAGAAATCACAGAACGAAGTAAGAACTATATCAACTCTACTTGCCCCCTTCATTCTACAACTCATCACACAGTATTGGACTCAAGAGCACAGCCTGATTCATCTGATCCAATGCAAACCAAACATCCCAATAAAAATGTTAGTCTGCATGAGGAGAGGAGGCATTCTCATATTTACACACAACATACACTCCATAAACTCCATTCTCTCTCCCTGGCCCCAAGACTCATTCCATCACATCAAAATCTCATACCGCCTAGCAAAAAAAGCCACACCAGCCACCAACAAACCAAATAGCATATTAAGCTCCCGACCATAATTAGGCTCAAAGTCTCAGTATAACCCAACTTCCACATCACACTGATCCCGTCACAAACCTCACCAAGATACATCAAGACCTCAAACTACAATGGCCACCACACTGTTTTAAATGTATACACCACTCTTCTCATTGCATTAATGTATTGCCCCCCTGGAATACAACCCTCTGAAAAACTCATCAAGATAAAAAGAGAAATGTGGTCATACTGAGTGATTTTAATGGCAAACATAAGGATATCAACTGCAAAACTCAGAAACAGCACTCAAAGAAATAATGTAGACCACCAACCTCAACATCCTCAATAATGACAAACCTACTCACATCCACTCTGCCTACCCTACCATGGACATACTGGACCTGGCACTCTCATCACCCAACCTCTTAGTCACACTCCAGAACGTCACTGTGATTATCGGCAACATTGGCAGGTAGCTGACACCAGAGATGGGGACTCGAGTCTGAGACTCAGATTCTTTTATTGGCGCATATACGTTGGAGAAACGTATGATGAGCTGCATGTCCCCTGCCCCTTGCCATAATGTGCAATGTAACGCATGCGCTATGCCTATGTGTGCGCACTCACATATAAAAAAATGCATTAACGATCAAGTCATCCCGGAGTTGTGCCTTTTGTCATTAGTTTTTCTTTCAATAACTTTGTAAACAGTGGCAGTAAGCAAACAGCTACATGCAAGCTATGTGGCACCAAGATAAATGATGCCGGATCAACATTGTCGAACTTCATCAGGCATCTCAAAACGCCAGATAGGTCAGTCACTTGCTAATGTGAAAGAGACGTTAAATTTAGCATATATCATCACAGGTAACAAGCTAACCATCGCTAATGTTGTGCTGGGAACAGGCAAATTGTATCTTTATAGTTGTATCCATATGATGTGACAGACTTAGGTTAATATTTCACCAGGTTTGTGGGCTAGAGGGATGTGTTAAGTAGCAGAAGATTAGACTATACAATGTCCTAAATTGGAGACCCAATGTAAGTTCTGGATGTAACAAAATTAAGCTAGCTCCATTAAAGCATACGTGATAACTTTCAATACAGATGTTTCCCTCAAACTTTGAACATTGAAAAATGTAATGCTTGATGAGGTTGGGCTTTACAGCCAGTTAGTAACACAGACAAACATGTATTCTTTGGTGCAGATACCAAACTGTTGAAAAATACAGTTATGAAATTAAAACAGAGTTCTTAATTCTTAAATCTGTTTCTTCAGATTGCGTTGCAGTAGACCCCATAAAGCTATCCTACAACTGATTTTGATACTGTACTGTATGGATGGTAGCTACAGGAAATGCTTTGAATTCATAAGATTTAACAATACAGTGTTAGGGACAGATCAGATGGCCAGAGACTTGAGACTTGACTTGGACTCATGGCAAAATACTTGAGACTTGACTTGAACTTGCCCCTAAAAGACTTGAGACTTGACTTGGACTTGTGGTGGAAATTTCCAGGAGGCAGCAGGTGTAGATTAGTTAACTGGTTTAGAATAATTGAGGATGAAACAAATAAAAAGAAATAGTCGTAGACTGAAACCAATGTAGGTTTTTGTAATTTATTGAAGTAATATATATTCTGAAGATATAGGAGGACTGGTTCACAGGATGCACGGAGCAAGATGTGGAAGAGTCTTCCAAATTCACACATCAAGAACATCAGCTTAAATACACAGATAAAAGAGAGGGAGTGACATCGGCATGTGATCTCATCTATACATGGCGTTGTGCATGTCACATGTATAGTATGAACTTTAAGCACACAATTCAATCTTTGAACAAATGAAGATGGGACTTTCTGGTGCCAATGTGACTTCCCCTATCGCCCCTGGTCACACGTCAATTCAATGAGCTATATCGTAAACTATAGATACACACAAGGATGGCCTTCTGCTCTATCTGGTTCACAGAGAGGCTACTACACAATTAGCTAGCCCTAGAGGCGCTTGAGGTGATTAAAACAGTAGGACATTGTGTCCCGTAACTAATCTATGTTAGAAACAGTAGATGAGATGCGTACATCTGACTAACTCAAGGGATCATGAGGAAAAATACAAGAGTCATAAGGGAAAAACATATGAGAGTAATTTTGCCATCACACTCCACTCTTTTGATTACAACCTAATCACAATAATTCAAAATTATATTAAAATATGTTGGTTACAGTTAGCATGCTTATTTTTATAGTGAGGGATTAAAAAGAAACCCTCAAATGAAAAGGACAATATCTCACACAAAACAAAATGGAGCAAAACAAAATCAAACTGATTAAATGAAACCGAACTGAATGAGAACATTTTGTGAGAGGCGAATAGAAGAACCCTATCACCTGTAAAATGTAAAAAGGAAACAAAACATCAAAACAAAATAAATCCAAACAAAATCAAAACACAATCACCACTCTTTTGGTAACATGAAAATCACACCCTGGATTAATGATTGGAGAATGTTTGTCTGAATAAAAATTAAGAATTAAACAAGGTCCGATTCGTCATCCATTTCGTCAGTCTTTTGGTCATAGCTGGGAATTTTAAAAGCGAGATCCGCCACTTGGTGCAAGGCTTGATACTGCACCACATGTGACAGGAACAGTGAGGAAAACATTTTCCTGATCAGAGGGACGACGCAACAGGTGCAGGATAAAAACGCAATGAAGAAAACGCACATGGGAGCTATGAAACGAGCTAACCAAGCCCTCCACCCACCACCCACCAGCCAAGACCACCAATTCCAACCAAAAGTGTAATTTGGCATATCTTGAGATTTCAGGTCAGTGAGGAGAGAGTTAAGCTGATCGATGGTGTCTGAGATGTTTCCTGTAATATCTGGGATGTAAATGCAGCAATGATCACCTATCATGTGACACAAACCCCCTTGTGCGGCCAGCAGAAGGTCTAACCCCATCTGGTGTTGCATCAGAAGGTTTCTCATTGCTCTCATTGCAGGTGGGAAATTGTTAAAACCAGAAATTACGATCGCGGTCAGATTCTCAAGGCTCTCATGAATTTTATCGATATTGTGTGAATTTGCTACTGTCCCATACCAAGGCAAGAGACCAGCAACAAATTTCTCTCCTTCCCCTGTCACCTTTCGCTTTACCCTAATGAAGCCGCCCGACGGAGGAATGTAATGCGCGTAGTGATGAGTGGCATGCACAAGGGAAGACAAGACTGTGATTGAAGGGGTCAGATAAATTAAAGCACATCTCCCCGTCCATAAGGGCGGTAGAAATTGATACCAGGAGTCACCACAGAGCCAGACACAATCCACTAACGAGCCTGCACCAGAATCATCTGGCCAGCGCATCAAGTGGGATGTGGATGGATCCAGAATGGATGCCTCGATGACCCCTGGAGATGAAAACAAGCATGCACTACGTCTGAATTCACCGTTTCCGCATGTGTTGTTCAGTGTTTGTTTGCAGCCGATAGTCGAACCCAGGTAAGGGGATCCCAAATGACGAGCGCGTTCTATGCAAAGGTCATGAGTCAAATTTTTCATGAGGCTGTGGTGAAATTGACCAATAGCGTCGGATGCTTTACCGTTTTTAGTTTTAATCAGAGTACCATTAAGGGAACGCACTAGACGATTTGCGAACTCAGCGCATACGGGCGGTTGGGACGGTGAAGTATAAAACTGCTCTCCTTTAATCACGACATGCATGAGGGCGGTCATTACACAGATTGTATCATGCAGACTTAACAGTTGTGGTTTAACGGGTGCGACCTGTTTTTGTGAGAGGGTGAAGAGAGAACAGACGTAACAAGACTCATTATAACCCGCCTCGCGAGTGAATTTTTTGATTGAGCCTAACCAACTATTCGTAGAGAAGGCTCCGCCATCCTCATTAGAGGAGGACATCCATGTGGATGATAAAGCATCTAATGTTTGTGTTAAGTGTGGTGAGTGGACGATGTCAGGTTTGGGAGGTGATACAACGTCGAGGTAAAAAGGACCACAGGGGTCAGTCCCAGAAATCCACGCACACACCACAAAATAACCTTGGTCAGTGAATTGAGCATCTTTCAGTGTCAACAACAAAACAGGAGAAGAAAAATTAACTCTTTTTATTGACAGTCGATTAGTCAAACCTGTGTCATCTCTAGTAAGTAAATGACCCCAACTAGGCCTACTGGTGTGCCAGATCGCCCATTGCCAGGAAAAACAGGTTGGTCCCACTCGGGAGTCTTCCACGGAAGGTACATAGCAAATATAAATTTCTGCTAAGCCCCATTGACCCGCCCCACCCACGCACAGAAAATAGTCGCATGGCTGCAGAATCAGAGTGGACGTGGTGTTGACAACTACAGTGAGATTTGGCCTATTGTAATGGTTGAACTGGGGGTGCCATTCCCGTCTAGAGAAGGAGTAAGGGGACCGTGCAATGCGCCGTTTTCCACTGTTCTCTGCTGCTTGGTTTTCATAGTACATGGAAAGGTCAGTGTCGTTAAAGTCATAAAAGGGAGTAGTTATGCTGACTGGTGTTCTGTCAAACTTCTCTAGCATAAACAAAGCGATAATCAGACATACAGTGATAAAAAAGAAACTGGTTACACATCTGATAACTTCACACAAACGCAGCTGGTGCCACCGAATTCTCCATGGTCTCTGTTGCTCCATGCTGTGATTGAGGGAGAGTCTGCTCCCTGTGGAATGTGCTGTGTGTGTGTGTGGAGCATAGCAGAGGAATGTCTGTCAGAGGGAGAATGTGTGTGACGTCACTGCTGCTGCTGCATGTATGTGAAGAAAATTGTACGATACCAAATGTTTGGTTTTTAGAGATGTTTTCTGGCCGTTCTGTCAAACGGTCTGTTCCCACGTAGTCGTCTCGGGGGGGGGGGGGGGGGGGGGGGGTTGCTGAAAAGTGCACAGAGTCCGTCTGTCAGGCAGGCTTTTCAGTCCTCCAGCGTAGGTGACACCTGGCTTAGGGCACTTGTAGCAGGCTTTGGCTCGCCTGAGACCTCCCCTGGATCCGGGACTCTCCGGCAATGCGATGCGTGAACCCAAGTTGCCCTCTCAGCGACCTTTACGGCGGTGTGGGTGACGAGAAGAAACCTGGAATGGGCCTTTCCACCGTTTGGATTGCCAGTTCTTTCTCCGAGAATCTTTGATGCTGACAAAAAGTCCCCGGGCTCCTCTGCTGCTCTGGGCAGACCTGCGGAAAACTGGACTCTGATGGCAGAAAGAGCATAGGAGAGTTGCATACATTTTATCCTATCACTTCGCACAGAGCTGTGGATAGAGGGGGTGCCTTTGGGCCTCTGTCCCTACCTGTGTCAAAAAAAATTGAACACCCTAAAAAGTGAACTCCTATTTTAAAAGCTATATTTTGGAAGCTATTATTAGCCTATTTTAAAATGCTATTTTTTCCCCTACTAATTATTATTAAGCCCCTTATATTATTATATGTTACCATATCCCTACTCATTAAGGCATGACAACGCACATGACTTAATATGCAGCAAATATAATAATCTGTGTCAATAGTTTAGTCATTAACACTGGCTTGTGTTAATACAGCAAAACCCTGTATAAGAGCAAGAGAAAAAAGTCCAATAAACATTTGTTTAGAGGGAAAAATCACCAACATAAAGTGTGTTACTTTGATTAGCACTTATTGCAATGTAGACAGTTTGTAATTTAGTCGCTTAAAAATACAAAATGAAGACTATAATGCAAGTTTAAAAACAATTGACTAGGGCAAAATCTTAAATGAACTGAGTGTAGCTTTAAACCTGACATAAAGCCATTACCGCGTTGTAATGTAGCCAAAACAAAACAAATGTGAATTAACAAAAGATATGCTTATGTCAAGGCATTATTGTCAAGTAATACAAAGAAATGCTAATCAAAATTTGTGAATAACTAAAATTGTTATGAATTAAAGGTAAGTGGGTTATTGAAAACCCGGGCACTTAAATTAACAATCTATCAATAGAAGTGTTACCTGACCAGGGACAGAAATCACATAATATAATGTATGCATCAGGCATTTTGCTCAAGAAATGCTTTGTCCCCAATTGTGCTAAACTAGAAACCTTATGTTTTAGTCAACGCTACAACCTCAATGATAGGCATTTTATTAGGCCTTTAAGCTGGGAAAGCTACTATGCAAGTAGTGATGTCATTTAAAGCTACAGCTTGCAACTTTGATAAAACTCCATGTCAATATTAGCTTACACCAATCAGATCATCTGTGGAGAGAAATTAGGGAAATAACCAAATTGCATGCTAAAATATGTTCCTGAAAGAATTTTAGGTGAGAAATAGGTAATGCACTAACAGAATATTGATTCACATTTATTCAGTTTAACAGTTTGACTGCAGTTCACTACTATATCCCTACTCATTAAGGCATGAAAAAGTCATGACTGGAACACTCAAGCACGCAGCATAAATGAATAATGTTTAGTGGTTCATGCATTAACACTGTCCTGTGTTACACAGAAATACCTGTATAAAAGCAACAATAGTTAAAACAATCACCAAAATTAAACGTTTTCAACATCATGTTAAAGTTTAAACGATTTGTCATATAGTAAGTCCAAATGCAAACAAAGTCTATAGTGCAGTTCTACTGAGAACGCACTATATGGTTTATGGCTAAAACATATAGCATTACATTATAATCATGGCTGAACCTAAAATTAAAAATCCCAATGCCTCTCTCCTTCACATGCACAAACCCTGCCTTATGTTATCTTTGGGTGTGTGTGTTTCTCTGGGAGTGTCTGTCTGCCAGCTGTCCTTCTTCAAGGACAGAGGAAACCGTGTTATCGGAGTGTGGCTAATTAATTTGGAAGAAAGTGCAAAATAACCCTAACAGAGGCATGTGAAAGTATTTCAGGTTGTTATGCAACAATAGAAAAACAGATCAGAATTGACATTCCGTGTCCACTGGAGCACTGGGGAAAAAAAGAAAGTTAGACAATGCATCAACAGTAACACATTTATGTAACATCCCCTATAATCCCCTGAAGAATAGTGTACGAAGTCGTAACACTAAATGTTTTTTACAAGAGCTCAAAATTCCTACTTATCTAAAGGAAAATCAAACTTGGTTAGAAACAACTCCCAACAGTTAATAGGGAGTTAAAACTGGAAAAAACGCATGAGATCACTTCCTGTCTTAGAGGTGTGGTTTTTCTGGGACTTGTAGTCCGAGTTGTCGTGTGAGGACTACAAGCAGAAAAAGAAACAGTGATCAAATGGACATCAACGTTTGGTGTTGCTCAGAGATAGCGCGGTATCTGAGAGTGAAACTTTATTTTTACCGTGCACAACGAATTGTGTGTTTGAAGCACAGGTGTCACTCAACAGGTGGGCACCTGCAGGCACAAACACGCGCTTGTGGTGAAGATGTGTCTGAACTAATCAGTGCAGTCAGTCGGTCTGTCATAGTCCAGTCAGGAAAACAAAAGTCCTGATAGTGTCCCCTGATCTATAGGAGAGAAAAAACAAAACAAAAAAAACAGAATGTGAGACAATGAGTAAAGAGTCTGAAAAAAAAAAACCATTCTGTTGTTTATCAGTCAAGTGAAGAGCACTGAAGCTCATCCTCAAACTTATCTGTGTGTTCTTCATCTGGAACAAAAAATAAAAACGAGAGTGCACATTTTTTTGTTGTGACTTCGTGTGTATCTCTAACAATTTTTACGTCTTATCAGACGGGAGGCTTAACAGTCTGACAGAGAGAAACGCACACTTGGAGCTTTAAGCAAAAAGTGTGTGTTTATAATTTGTCCAAAATAATTAGTCAACTAATGATTGGTATTCAGACACACAATTTCAAAAACTTAGTACTGAAACAAACATCATTCCAAAATGGAGACATTTAAACTTTCTGCCCAGTAAGTAGGCTCGTGCAACTAAAGCTTTGGGGGGAGTAAAATTAGTTTGTGGCCTGTTTTGGTTTTTCCCCCTGGATAATCTGTAAAACCTGTCAGAAAAAAACCTTTCTAATTTGCCGTCTATTCTGCCTAAAAGGAAATAAAATTATTAGCCCCATTTTCCCCAATAAAATGACCAGTGTTAATTCTGTTTAACTCTAACATTTTAATTTTAGAACCCCAAGACACACTCAAATTCATGAGCGTTACTAATGTCAAATGCACACGTCAGGCAGCTTTTACAGGATCTGAGAAAATACATAGTCTAGTCTACTGTATGTTGGGGGGGGGGGGGGGTAAAATCTGTCAAGAATATCTTTTTCAGACGCGTTTTTGGAAACTATCTGTATCACATATCCTAAATAGCAAACAAAATAAAGAGCAAGACAGTGTATCAGTGCGAAGCAGTTTCTTCAATGCAAAGCATGTGTGTGCATTTTGTTTTGAGTGTGTGCGTTACTCATCTGTAGTCGTCTTGAGCGTGGTCTCCCAGACTTGTCAGCACCTCCGCCCGTTTTGTTTCTCTGTCCCACCTTCCTTGGACACATCCATCTCCAATGTCCGTGCTGACCACAGTTGAAACAAGTGACTTTATCCACTTGTAGAATGTTGCCACGGAGTCGTCTCCCCCCGCCTCTCGCCTGGCCCCCCGGGTAACAGCAGCCGTCAGGGTTTCCAACAGTTCCATCTGTTTCTCCTCGCGGTGTTTTTGAGACCTTCTGTCCCTGTTTCTAGATACCCGCTCGAGGTCCAACAGGAGGAGCAGGTCTATCAGGCGTGGGTCAAGATCTTTGAGTTCAGTCCGCTGCTGATGCAGTGGAGGGGCTAAGGCAGGGAGTGGATCAGGTTTCTTCTCCTCTGGCATGCACGTGGTCTGTGGTTGATCGGGCACGGCTGGTCTGTGCGTCGTCTGTGGTGGGTGAGATGGTGTTGGCGGAGGGCTTCCAAGCGGGAAACTCACGTCCCTAAGACTCGAATAGAGAGAGTAAGGAGCATTACAGACAGAGTGTGTGTGCACGTTATCAGTGTTTAGCAGAGAAGGCTCAGGTTGCAATTGCATTTTCTCCCTGATGTTGGCTTCGTTTATTCATATTTGAAGGCATTTTTTGTTATCCTGTAAGAACTTTAATTTGTAATACCTTTTAATTTAAAAAGGGACATAATATATATTACTTCAATAAATTACAAAAACCTACATTGGTTTCAGTCTACGACTATTTCTTTGTATTTGTTTCATCCTCAATTATTCTAAACCAGTTAACTAATCTACACCTGCTGCCTCCTGGAAATTTCCACCACAGACTCGAGCTCAAAGACTTGAGACTCGACTTGTGAACATCTCTGGCTGACACCGGCAGTCAGAAACAAGCATCCATGATCCATTGTCTGTTTGATAATCTACACGTTTTCTTGTGGAGTCTTTCTAAAATGAGCAGTGGTAAAAGTTACTATAATCCGTTATGATCAAGGAGTTGATGAGCAGACACCATTAGCTAGCATAGCTATAGCTAGCTGGTAAATTGTCTACTTCCACTTTAAAAAAAGCTAACGTTATGTCCCTGTCTGAGCTGATGGCTACTTTAGCGATGTTTAGCTACATAACATTAGCATAGGGTGACCAGACGTCCCAGTTTGACCGCGACAGTCACGATTTTGAGTTGCATGTCCCGAGTCCCGACAAAAGCCTGTCGGGACGCTAAAATTTCCTGGTTTACACCAACCACTATGAAATTGTCCCGGTTGTCAGCGATTACAGAGCTGAAGTGGTCTTATTATAGCCCGATCATTAACTAAACCCATGTAGAAAGTGTCCAGCGCATGGTGCGTGTGTGTGTGTGTGTGTGTGTGTGTGTGTGTGTGTGTGTGTGTGTGTGTGTGTGTGTGTGTGTGTGTGTGTGTGTGTGTGTGTGTGTGTGAGTGAGTGTGTGTGTGTGTGTGTGTGTCAGTCGTAACGGTCTGCGTCAGCCAGTGTTACAATCTATATTTGTAAACATTGTTGAATGCCTCTTCTTATATGTCTTGCTTTTTAAGCGCGGTGAAGTTGGCTGGACGTTTGGCATTCAGTTGATATCTGATTTTAACTTCCCCTTTGTTTGAGATCGACAACACATTCAGATCAATGACGTGATCAGGGTCAAAGAAAGTTGACATTATTACAGAGTAGGCCTATCAAGAGAAAACAACTACAATTACTATCGCTAGAGATTTGTATCCGACGTAAAGCTTCATAGCACTTCATCATCTGTTCTGTCGCTAGGTTCTGTGTGGGACCGTCAACAAATTACCATTTTGGTAGATGGCAATGACAGTAGGGATGCAAAACGTGGGCTATTTCTTGAAAAAATATTCACTAATAATTTGTTTTCATGATGATTGCATTACTTCCCAATACGTACAGTTCAGTTATTATTCAGTTTTGTTGGAGTGTTTATTTTCCTTTATTTTGAAGACGGCGTGAGACTCACTCCCACACCAGATGTTTTTCCTGGCGTTTTACATAGTGTTTATTTAACAATCAAAAGGCGTAATTTCATATACCAATAGATCAGAAAATGACAAGGAGAAGGGAAAAGCGGTTCCCTTAAGTTTTTACATGGCTGGTTTAAGGGCATGCGTAGGAAAGAAAGAATATATAGAAAAAAGAAAAATAATAGAATTTTCTATCACGTTTTTATATTTTATTCTAAATTTAGAAACTGGTTCACTGTGATCGTCCCAAAAGCCTTGATCTCTGCCACTTCACCAGGGGAAGAGAAGGCTGATCCACCTAAGGTTTTTCAGACTGAGTACCGGTCCAGTGGAGGCATGCAGGCACCAAGACGTGAGCTCAAGAAAAATCTACCTAAGCCCTGACTCAAGACCTACTACCTACCTAGTCAGTCAGAACTGAAGAAGCCTTTCGGATGAGAGGCGAAACGTCTTACAAGAATTTCTAGCAAGTCCAATTGCCTTTGCTTATCACAGAGAACAATCCAACTTCTCATTTTCATCAAACCAAAATAAATCACTATTTTTGTTCTGCGTTCTTACAAAGTTGAACACTGGAATGTGAACTCAAGAACACAGGCTGAGATGGTCACAGAGTTTGCCAAGTTTGTTCAGATCTTGCTAAACGAGACATTTGTTTGGTCTTGTCCTGTGTGATATTTTCCATTTTATATTTACAGGTGTATTTTTTTCACATTGCAATGAGCAGAGTGGGGTTCGGTAAATGCTTCGAAGAGATTATTGTCCCCATGTTCAGACATTAAGCCACCTGTCAATTGCAGGAGCGTCACCACACCAAGATCCAGTACCAGTTGAAGTCTGAGCGGATCTCACTGGCTCAGGTCTTCAGTAAGATGGAGCAGGTGGTGGAGGTGCTGGGCATTGAGGACTACTCTGTCAGTCAGACCACTCTGGACAATGTGAGTCAGCATGCAACATTATGTTTCAACTTTATGCAGAACTTCAACAAGGTAAAATTAAATAAATAAAATAAATCAACTTTTTCTGCTCAGGTGTTTGTCAACTTTGCCAAGAAGCAGAGTGACAATCTGGAGCAGCAGGAGACGACGTCCTCAGGTGGTGGACAGTCCCCCTTGCAGCGCATCCTCAACCTGCTAAAATCTCGGCCTGCCAACACAGAGCTCAATGCTCTGATCAGCGAGGCACCAGAGGAACTGGAGAGCGACGATGACGAAGGACTTATCAGCTTTGAAGAGGAAAGGGTAAGTAAATCACACTTGCAGTTTTAGTTTTTATTTATTTGATTTAGAGTGTGTACTAAAAGCTACACATTCACAGGGATATACTGTAGGTGCACCTTAGTATTGAAACAAAAAGGAAGAATTGTATTAGTGCATGTAACACTGTTTTCCTGAGTGTCATTAATTCAGTATTTTTCACCCCTGTCTTTAGTCAAAGGGTAATAGTTGACATTGTATATAAAAAGGTTCACGGTAGGGGGGTCCGTTTTTCCGACAGGTTGAGAATTTATTAATTAATTAATGTGGTGGTGGGTGGTGTGGGATGTTATAGCGCAGCATCAAAGGTATACGAACTATTAATTGAAAAAAAATACTACATAAGATAATTTAGAAAGAAATAACTATTTACATATTAAACAAACCAGACTAGAAAATGATACAGATGAAATCTGATTGGTTTGTCAAATAAATATTATGGTTCAGCAGGTAAAATACCTGATAAATGTTACCCAGAGCTGAAATGTTGTATTAAGAACTTAACCTTAAACCCATACTATGATCCATACAGAAAGTTGTTATAAGACTTCCGGTGGCAACAAGATGGACGAAACAGCTTGAGGAGCATTCTCCATAGGAAACCGTTATAACAACTAGCTAGCTCGATTTTGAAAACTTCCCGATAAAATGTATAATGGGACATTTCTAAAAAACAAATTTTTTTCTAAAAAGAATGCACATCACATGTCAGTCAGTCAATCTGACATTTATTTAATTTGTATTTTTTGCATTTTCTGGCTGTGTGGTGATGCCAGGCTTCAGAGCAGCGGGCTGGGGGGTCCAGAAGACTGACGTTTTCTCCAGATTACATGTAAATCACGGTCTCCTTGCCCCCTCCACTCAAACCCCTCCACTCCATACCAAACAGAAAGTTGAGAGAGAGAAAAATTGACACTGAAAAAATAGTTACATGACACTATCCCACCCCCAATAGTTATCCGTTTTATCCTAAAATACATGTTGTAAAGGAGGGCATTGGATTTTTTTTTTTTTATCATGGTATCAAATTTGATATTAAGAATCCTGAGACTTTTTTTTACACACCGTGGCATCTACTTTGGTGTTGCGTATCATGTACTTTTTGTGGTATTGGTACAGACTACTAGATTTTTGGTATTGTGACATCCCTACATACACTCAATATCAATTTCTCCCTCAATCTCACGATCAACTCACGAACACTGATGGGCAGTAACGCATTAGAAGTAACGCGTTACTGTAATCTGATTACTTTTTTCAAGTAACGAGTGAAGGGATTACAATTGCAAAAACAGTAATTAGATTACTGTTACTTCCCCGTAAGCAGGCTGCGTTACTGCTTTACTTAACCGTGATTTTGTTTGTTTGTTGTCTCGTGAGTGACAATGACGTATGATTGCGCGACGTCAGTGTAAACACCGACGTGTAGTGTTGAACAAGAGACAACATAGAGCGCGGGAGAGAGCAGGATGCAGCGTTTAATGCTTGGAAGTACCGACATTACTTTGAGTTTGACTCGGTTAAAGGTGACAAAAACATCAGCGTCCGCTGTACACTCTGCGTGGGAAGAAAACTTTTATCTACAGCGAAAAATTCCACCTCAAATCTGAGCAAGCACCTAGCAAGCTGGCACAGGAATGTGAAACTCTGAAAAAATCCAATTCCAATTCCACCGGGCGAACCTCCGAGGGCCCCTCTCCTGCTAAACAGGTGAAAATAGACTTAAAAGCGACAGGACTTAGTGCCGCTGAACTGAAGTAGCTCGTGGCTGGCTATATTGTCGAGGCTGAAAGGTCTATTGCTTTATAGCGTATTCAGGTCGTGCATCATGTTTTTGAAAAGTAACTTAGTAAAGTAACTAGTAAAGTAACTATTTTGAAAATAATTAATCAGTAAAGTAACTGGATTACTTTCTTGGAGAAGTAATCAGTGATCAGTAACTAATTACTATTTCCAAGTAACTTGACCAACACTGATCCCGAATCATCTCACCCAAAAACTTCACTGTATCTCCTTACCCTCGGGGATGCCAATAAAACGGACATTATTGTGTTGGGATTGATTTTCAAAATCTTCCATTTGTTTCCCAAAGTATTTCGACCTCTTTCTTGCTAGCAGCAGGATTATCCCGTCATTCCTTCTCAGCCACCTCGAAGCTTTCGGCGCGACTCTCAACTTCATCCATTCTGGTGACCAGGCTGGAGAGTTTTGACTTGAAATGATGGAGCGGCGAATTTCCTTCAAACCTTCTTGCTCAGCCGACATTTTCCCTAGTGCTGCAAATACTTTACCAATATCCACCGGCGACATGTCATTAGCCTGTTGCTTTTCTGCAACGGTCACAGCAGCAGCGCCATCTTGGCCCAAATAGCAGCGTCTCCACCGAGGAGCATATGCTTCTTAATATCTCCACCGGCTGCTAAATGTTTTGTTTTCGACAATTTTTGTATCCACAATGTTTCCCGTCCTAGCTGAGCACAGATGTCTCTGGTTAGTATCTTTAAAAGGATAAATATAGCAGTACACTATGAGGAGCTCACTTTTCACCCAACTAGTCTGCAATTTGGTTACACTCTCGATCATTGTTAGTTTTTTAAAGTGTTAATCCATGTTTTGGGGACACTAATAACTTTTAACATGTCCGTGTTGCATTCATTAAGATCTTAATCTGTTCTCATGAACAGATTTCTATCATTCAAACAACTGGATTTTGTAGTTTAAAACGTCTGCACACATAAAGGACAAATCCAGCGCAAAATGAACCTAGGGGTCAATAACACATGTGTACCGAGTCAAATCGAATGTGACCAGTTTTAATTAGCTTATAAAGCTAGTCGTGGGGGCACAGGTAAAGTAGAAAGAAATCGCTATTTCTATACCACTAACAAGGCTCAAAATAGCACCACACTTCCACGGTAGCATAATGAGGGTCCCTACATGTAAACCAAAGCATTGAGAACTTTGTAAGTATACAGACAGTTTATTAAAAAGATTAAGACAGTACCATTCACGTATACATGCAGGCGCCATCTTGGGAAAACAGTCATGACCAGTCGAATGACGAACACCATGCTTGATCTATGTTATTGGTTACTGGTTGCACGGTAACCCCACGGTAACAACTGTGTAAATGACGTATGGGGAGCTTTCACAGCGGTGTGGCCACGCCGTCTTTACAGTTAATCCAAGGAGAAGACACAACATCAAGAGCAGCATGCTACTTCTAACATGCTACTAACGTAAGCCTGGCTCTGAGCCTGAGGTAAATTGTTGATGCTGGGACATGCACACGGCGCACAAGTTCACCAGGGGGAGGGGCTGGAGGCCGTTGGTCTGTGTGCTATAAAATTACATTGTTCATTGGAAAAAAAGTGTAATTTGGATTTTATCTACCAAGGTGGGTATCAATTTACTTGGGTCGGGTGCCCATGTATAACCTATGTATGGGAAACACTGGGGGTATTCTCAAGCCAGTATTTAGTAATTTTAACATATGGATGATACCTAAATATGTGGGCATGGTCCACCAGTGCAAATCCTCTGGGACCTGGGACCCAATACTTCTGGACTGGGCACCATTAAATTGGATTTCTTAGTTGTTGTAAAAACTTGAATCAGATTTTACCAACACAAATATCTTCTGTCTATCTATCTAGGCATTTTACCCACTTTGCCTTCTGTAATGTAATGCCATGAAAATGGAATTGCTAAACCACCTCTGGCGATGCCTTAATTGAGAAATGAATCCATCCATGAATTGAGTTTTTAAAGGCCAATAATAATGTATTGGAATACATGTCTGTCTCTCTGTCCCTTGGAGTATCAAAAAATAATGTGTGTGTGTGTGTGTGTGTGTGTGTGTGTGTGTGTGTGTGTGTGTGTGTGTGTGTGTGTGTGTGTGTGGCAGGTGCAGCTCTCCTTCAACACAGACACTCTCTGTTAAAATGAGCCCCTTCAAAAGAGCAGAGATGAGGAGAGTGACAGAGCGGGAAAACCAAAACCTGTCTCTCTGAGGCCTGAAGGGAGAAGAGAACAGCTGATTTAACCCTGAAGAGGACCAAATTAGACCACCATGGAACATAGGACCAGTAGTTCAGTATTTCAGCCTAATTTTTTTATTCAGGAGGGACTGAGGTGGTTTAGGTCAGATCATACAGACAGAGGTGATAACGTGCAGAGTCCAGCCTGTAGACACAGCAGGAGGAGTGCTTGAATTTGGATTGAAGACTTTGTCCTGGAATGTTTTCATATTTATTTTTGTTGAGAAAAACATATTAAATGGATGATGAATACAGTAGGTTAGCTACTTTTGTTAGTAAATATCATTGGTGATATGTTACAAACCAAGTGGTTGACAGCACAGGTTACTTTGAGTTGGTTGTACACACTCCCAACCAAAAGGCCCCATGACACCAAAATGGGCCCTTGTCACTGTACCAAATTAGACCTGCCTTGAGAGCATGCTCTGATGAAGTTGATACCCATTGGTAATGTAATACAGTCTATTTTTCTGTGGCAAAATAATTTATTTGGATATCGAAGCAGATGTGATGTGTGTGATTTATTTTGCAATAACAGAGGATTAGTGAAATGCACCTTGGGAAGTGCCAGATGTGGACATGCATGCTAGCTGTTGGCCTTTTCTTTTAACTTGATGTCAGAGACATGGAGAGAATGTAGTCTACATGTATTGTTATATATATGTATATATGGTTATTGTCTTGATGGTGTCTCCCCTCTATCAACTTGTTTTGACACTGTACATGTGGTCTCTTTCAACTAAATGCTCTCTTTTGTTCTTTTAACATAGTATTATGTTGTGGACTCTGCCAAGAAGATCCTCTACCGGACACAGTGTATTATAATAATAATAATAATAATAATCTAACAGTCTGAAATTGCAGTGAACTCTGCTTATATTCCCTGACAATAACTGCACTACCATCACTGTGAAGGGAACTCTCAGATCAGAATAATCTATTGAGTACAATACATGTTCTATTATTTGCAGATGTATTTGTAGTGTGATAGTTGAGTTGTAACCTGTCCTGTCAAAAAAAAATTTAATTTCATTACTTCTTTCACAGCTAATTGCAGTTATATTTTTGGTGACTATTATGACACTGGTGGGCTGTTTACTGATGCTGTTAATTGAAGGGGCTATCATTAAACAAGGAAAACTGACTTGTATGACTGTAAAGCCGGAGAGAAGTTGGTTGCCGAAATATTTGAATTCTATTTTAAAATACAGTCAAAACAAACATCTCAAAAATATTTAAGACCATAACACTGATTTTTGTGAACCTAAACCTAAGTGGGATGACTTCTTGAGTTTCATTTGGATCTTTCTGTGACTATAACGTAATCAAAGCTTGGAATGTGTTAAAATGACATAACATACGGTAACAAAACACAAATCTCAGTCAAACAATGAAGAGATAACTCATGTCACCAACAACCAAGTGTTAACCAAGTGGTGCTCACTGCAGAGTCAGGTCCAGCCCCACCTTTTTCTTCAACTTGTTCCAATATTAGGCTCCTTTAAGATGAGCCTAGATCTGTGCAGAATCGATCACCGGCGATGCATGGCGGTTAGATTCGTGTCTGACTTGATCCTGACTTGCTCTGACGTCATGCACACGTGGGCAATGGTAGCCTCACGAGATCAAGGCGGCTGCAGGTTTGAGACGCAGGCAGTGCAGTTGCTTTTCACAGACTGCAAGACCCAGGGCATGCTGGGAAACGCCTGATTGGTTCAGAATCAACATGATGAGGGATTTAATTGCTGTTTGATGTAAAGGCTTAGAACACATGTAGTGTGGCTGATAGTTACATTTAGAAATTAGAGAGACTAAATCCATTCTGATTATGGGTCATCAACAGTCTGTTGTTTATTAAAATCAGTAACAGATCACATCTAGAGCATTTTGACAGCTACTCTGTCATAATAGAAACAACTGGAGACTGTAAAAAAGCTGATATATGGGTCTGATAACATTTTATTAAATCGGAATCAGACCTAATGTATGACTATGTTTTTATGTTGGTTAACTGTATGTTTATTGTGTGTTATGCGTGATGTGTCGCCGTTTTTGTTCTCTCGAATGCCCAAGACGAATTTCTCCTATAGGAGACAATAAAGGCTTATCTTATCTTATCTTATCTAACAGGATGTGAGTGTTTCTGAGACTTCCTGTTCAGCCTGAAGGCAGCTGGAAATTGTCTGACTTGGCTTTTTGTCACCGCCCCCGGTTGCCGCCGCCTGCTCTCGTCCACTTTACAGGCAAGGTGCAGTTCATCTCGAACAAGCCCACAATATGAGTACTGACAGTGTGCTCCAAATGCACATTTTTCCATTAATTTAGCTTACTGTATTTACCTTAAATTTCAGGTCAAATCAGGCCTTAACAACCTGACTGAGGGTCTCCATCACTGGGTCGAGCCCAGAGGGTATTAGAGCTGTTCTTCTCAAAGCCCAGGAACATTAAATGTCCAAATCAGGGTGCAAATTTAGTCAAAAGGGAGGTAGGGAGAGTTAGAAAGTAATATATCTTATTGTCCACCATGACAAGTTTTCTGTTTAACTTCAGACAGTGAGCAGGATTACCTTTACTCTTTTGCCCAAGTAAAGTATTTTTGTAATTTACTTTAACCATATGACCTGTCAGGTATCATCTAGTAGAAACTATTTTAATTCAATAGCTGTAAATTTATTTGATCTGCTGCACTTTGGATCAATAGACTGAGATCAAAAGTGATGTCTAATGGATGTTTGTTAGGTTTAAGTGATGCTTTTGACTTAAGCTGCAGATCATCTTGCCTTTTGCTGTCTTACAGAACGGTCTAATAACGTGAGAATGAAATGCTTTCAGAATGAGAATTTCATCCTTTGACACCTGTTGTGTACTTTTCAAAGAATTAGTGCTTACGGTCCTTGTTTCACAAAATTAATATTAATTGTACAGATTGGATGCTCCATATGAAGTATTTATAAAATTAAATGTCCAAATTTAGCGTGCAAAGCTTATCCTTTCGATGTAGGGAGAGTTAGAACAGAATACATTATTGTCATTTTTTATTTGTCAAGTTGATCCCTACCCTGTCCTCTAGCCTACCGGTAATAAATAGAAAATAAAGTAGTTCAACACAGGTAATCCCGTGTGTTAAATTTCTTTTGATGACTCGAATGTATGCTGTACAAAAATGTGTTTATGGAACACAAGAACACAACATTATTTAAAAGAGCACAGATTCTACATAGATATAGCCTCTCAATTTTGCTCTCAAAGTGCACCAGATTGATGTGTTTAACTTTAAAATGTACACAATGTTCTTCCGAGGGAGCATGGGAGCATACCCCCGGACCCCCCTTGAGAGTCAGGGGTCCACCGTATCCTCACCTTTTTTACCCCTGACCTGTATACATGCCTGTAAAGGGACTAGTCCCAGTCCCTTTACAGGCATGTGCATTATTGTTCAGGTTCGGGTGTACATGGACTGTTCTGTGAGTAGTTGTGGTTAATCATTACCACTATGTATTTGTTGTGCTCATAAGATGGCTTTGATATTTTAATAGGCAAGGACTCTTGAGGTCTGACCTGACCAGGCCCTCAAGAGTCCTTGCAAGACATTCTTTATTTTATTATTTATTTTACCAGGAAATAATCCCATTGAGATTCAGAATCTCTTTTTCAAGGGAGCCCTGGCCAAGACAGCAGTATAATAGTTGCACATTTAAAATATACAGTGAAAAACAGACAACATAAAACAGAAAAAGATGTGAGGGTGAGGCACCTCATCCAGTTCAAGATTATGCATCGCTTATATTGGACTCCCTCCATATTGTTTAGACTCGGTTTGAAAGACACCAAATTGTTGGAAATGAGGCAGACATTAGACAGAGGACAACCAATTGATTCATGTTCTATGGTCCTGTGATAAAGTCCAGGATTTTTTGGATTGCAGGGACCCATGTTCCATTCAGCCCAAGATTATTTGTTCTAGGAGATGGGTCAAGAGGAGATTGCCCCTGATGCTGTGCATCGGAGTGTAAATGTGTGTGAATGTTTATCTGATGAGCAGGTGGCACCTTGTATGGCAGCCTCGGCCACAGTGTATGAATGTGTGTGAATGGTTCCTGTACTATGTAAAAGCGCTTTGAGTCGTCGTTAAGACTAGAAAAGCGCTATATAAATACAGTCCATTTACAAATACAGTCCATAAGAAGTTGGGTCCAAACTAGTTTAATAATAGCCAGACAGATTCTTTTAAGAGGATGGAGGAATGAAGGGGTTTCGTCAATTCAAGAGTGGGCTTGTCAGATGGTTAGGGTGGCGGCATTTAAAAGATGTCATACAAACGACTTGCCAGATTGGATGTATACACTGGAAAAAAAGGGAAAGTATTTGAGCTTTCTGGAGGGCTCCTAAGAAACTTTGTGCTTTGGAGAGACGTGTATCATGGGCTTATGGTGTTGTCATTTATATATATGTTTTTTATGGTTTATTGTTTGTCTATTTTGTAACTATTTTGTTGTATGGTTTTGGACATTTTTTCTTAGTTTTTGTCTGGTGGGTGGGGATGACTGGGGGGGGTATTCATGTTCATGTTGCAAATTGTATGTTTTGTGTGTCGTGTTTAAATAAAAATTAAAATTGTTAATCATTAAAAAAAATCTCCTACTTGTAGGTGGACTCATTATCACCTGGGGGGCGTTCTGGGGAAAAGCCTGGTCTGATTAAGAGTTTATTATCGGTCATAAACCATGACAATCCAAGGTAGATATTAGTAATCAGAGGTGCAGTGCAACACGCTCCTCCGTTAGAGCAGCCACCCTCTCATAGTCTAATAACCACGGTGTCTGTCCCCCGACTTAGATTGGTTAAATCAAAGGTTAATAAAAGAGGAGCTATACTTAACAACCTAATTGGAATTAAAACAGCATCTGCAATGATGGAACAGAATAGGAAAATTAGATATGGACTATTAAATATTAGATATTTGTCTTCTAAAGCAGTATTAATAAACAAATTGATATCAGATAATCAAATTGATCTATTCTGTCTCACCGAAACCTGGCTGTGCAATGAAGAATATGTTAGTTTAAATGAAGCCACTCCTCCCAGTCATAATAATACTCAAATTCCTAGAGGCTCAGGCCAAGGAGGGGGAGTTGCAGCCATATTTGATTCTATCTTGTAAATTAATCCTAAACCTAAACTAAATAACTCGTTTGAAAGCCTTGTTCTTAATCTTCAACATCCAACATGGAAAACAGTACAGCCAATTATATTTGTTGTTGTTTACCGAGCTCCAGGTCCGTATTCTTAATTTTTATCAGATTTCTCAGAGTTTTTATCATGTGTAGTCGTAAAATCAGACAAAGTACTTATTGTAGAAATCTAGGATTTATTTTTGATCAGGATATATTCTTTAACGCCCACTTAAAACAAACCTCAAGAATAGCCTTTTTTCATCTTCGTAACATTGCCAAAATTAGGAACATCCTGTCTCAGAACGATGCTGAAAAACTAGTCCATGCATTTGTTACTTCCAGACTGGACTATTGTAATTCCTTACTATCAGGAAGCTCAACAAAGTCCCTTAAGACTCTCCAGCTGATCCAGAATGCTGCAGCGCGTGTTCTTACAAGAACTAAGAAAAGAGATCATATTTCTCCTGTATTAGCTTCTTTGCATTGGCTCCCTGTAAAATCCAGGATTTAATTTAAAATCCTCCTCCTGACCTACAAAGCTCTAAATGGTCAAGCACCATCATATCTTGAAGAGCTCATAGTACCTTACTGTCCCACTAGAGCACTGCGCTCCCAGAATGCCGAGTTACTTGTGGTTCCTAGAATCTCTAAAAGTAGAATGGGAGCCAGAGCCTTTAGCTATCAGGCTCCTCTCCTGTGGAACCAGCTCCCAGTCTGGGTCCGGGAGGCAGATACTGTCACCACATTCAAGAGTAAACTTAAGACTCTCCTCTTTGATAAAGCTTATAGTTAGGGAGTGATGAGTTGCAGCATCTGCCTAGCCCGGCCCACCTGCTTCTCTGTCCCAGAAATGCTTGTTACTAACCTAGCTCTGGGGAGCTTGCTCCGCGGAGTCTTTATGTTTCTTTTCACCCAGGATGAAATCCCGGGATTAGGATGGCACCAAAATCAGGGTTCCAGCTGTTGCCGTGTTTCTGCTGAAATTCCCTGCTATGCCGTGCTGCTCCCTGCACTACTACAACCACTATTTCTAGTCACTGTTTCATTATCTATACTGTGATTGTTATTGCCACTGTTCATAACACTCCAACCGGCATGTCAGACACCACCTACCAAGAGCCTGTGTCTGTCTGAGGTTTCTTCCTAAAAGAGAGTTTTTCTTCGCCACTGTTGCACTGAATGCTTGCTCTTGGGGGATTTGTTGTTTTTTTTGTAAATTATAGTGTGGTCTAGACCTACTCTATCTGTAAAGTGCCTTGAGATAACTCCTGTTATGATTTGATACTATAAATAAAATTGAATTGAATTGAATAAGTGGGGTGTCGATTGTGAACTTCAGGAGCTTGATGGACTGGTGGCTGTTGATGTAAACGGAAAAGAGCAGAGGGGAAAGGATGCAGCCCTAACTGGACCTGACGGTCAGAGAGTCAGAGACATGTTTCCCCAGCTATGTGCTGCTTCCCTTCAGACAGGAAGTCTGTGATCTACCCGCAGGTGGAGCCAAGCACGTGCAGCTGGGACCGCTTGTCCTGCAGCAGAGTTGGGAGGATGGTGTTGAAGGCAGAGCTTAAGTCCACAAACAGGATCCTGGCATAGGTTCCTGAGGTGTCCAGGTGCCAGAGGATAAAATGAAGAGCTGGTTGACTGCATTGTTTACAAACCTGTTGGCTCTATAGGGGAACGGACCAGAGGGTCCAGGAGTGGGTCTGTGAGGGTTTTGAGATGAGTCAGAACAAGGCGCTCAAAAGAATTCATAACCACAGAGGTCAGGGCGATGGGTATAGTCATTTAGTCCTGTAATCCTTGTTTTTTTGGGGGACTGGGATGATGGTGGAGGACTTGAAGCAGGCTGGTACGTGGCATGTCTTCAGTGAGGTGTTAGAGATGTCTGTGAACACTGGAGACAGCTGATCAGCGCAGTGCTTCAGTATACTTAGTTACTTGCCCTTTTCAAATCTTTCAACCACATTTCATTGCCTTCCTTAACCAAATGACATGCTCAGTTGTCATGGAGATGGTCCAGTTGTGAGAACAATCATAAGTATGGAGATGCCATCCATCTTCGTCCACTTATCCGGTGTCGGTTCGCGGGAGGAGCAGCTTCCCTTTCCCTTTCCCGATCCACATTAACTGTAATGGAGTTACTTTTTTGTAATTTTCTTTTTTAATATTGTCATTATTGTAATTTTCCTTTTTTATTTTATTCTAGTGGCCAAAAGTTTCCTCAAAGTTGACCAGCTGTTTTATCTGCTCACTCTGCATTGAGTGTCGTCTCCACAGCATTTTCTTGGCTTTTAGATCCCTTGGGAAAACAGATGCACAAGGTAGAACAGGCTTTGACCCTGTAATAATGCCATTCAATGTCTTGTTACTTCCACTAAAAAGGTAGGAAGAGCTAGAACTGACCCCAATATTTGGTATAGGAGCATGGGGATTCAGAGGAGGGAGGTATCCAGGGCGAGTGTGGGCGATGTGATCCAAAAGAAGGGCCCCTGAGCCTCTTCGCTCCAGCCCGGCAATGCTTCGTCTTTGGACAGTGCTATCCAAGGACTCCCTGGATCCTGACAGAGCAGAGGATCTGCTGTTGATCAGTTTGTGCTTTTCTGCTTCCACTTTAGCTCCACCACTATTCTTGGAGCTATTGTCTCGGCTGCCAAACTGTGGTAACTGAGAGTCAGAACTGTAGTGGTCAATACCAATGTTCTGCCGATGGACCACATTTTGCAGACTGGAAACATTAAATTGTCTGAGACAGTCAGAGGAATTTTTATCCACAGGACTGGATTCATGGGGAAAGGGGAGACTGTCTTGATGCAAGTTTGGGTGTGAAGCAGAATGTTGTGAACTTGCAGCACTGTCATATGACATCTTTCTACCAAAGCCTTGTCTTCCACCTCCTCCCCTATTCTCATTTACTGACATGTTCTCTCGTGCTTCCAGAAGCCCTGTTGCATCTTTGACATCGATGCTGTTGTGCCGTGACACAGTTGGAGGTCTTCTGTGGAAGGTGAGACCATTGACCTTGAAGGACAGCTCCTCCTCAGGTGTAATTTCTACCGGATCCTCTGTCAAAGAGGGGGCCTGGCTCTGTTGGAGCAGCAGGCAAGGACTTTTGGACCACTGCTCTGAGTAAAGCCTCTGAAGATTAAGTTGTCTATCTACACCAGGAACACATAAAGGACTAGGATGTTGGATTGGAGAACCTGGTCGAGATGGGACTAGGCCAGGCCCTGAGCCCAAACACTGGGGATCTCTGAGGCCTAGAAGGGGGCTACCAGGTTGGGAAGAAGCAGTTGCTGTGAAGCCATGTGAAGGAGGTGGTAGCTGGACCTCATATGGAGACAAGCAACAATATGTTGGGGTGTAATGCAGATGCTCCTCAAGGTCTGGAGGTGGAGGAACATTGAGGTACTGCTTTGTCATCTGATAGCCAGATGGCAGTTTGTTGGTGGTGATGATAATTACATCCTTACCTTTGGCTTTACATGCATCCAGAAGGAGCCTGAGGATGTCCCTGTTGCCTGAATTGACTGCATAAACCAATGCTGATAAGCCTGCATGATCCTCCAGAGTTGGATCAGCTCCACTGCTCAGCAGGAGTGACAGAATTTCAGCTCCAGTTTGTTCGAGGCATGCATGCATCAAAGCTGTTTTCCCTGTCTTGTCTTGGATGTTTGGTTCAGCACCATTTTCCAGAAGATAGCTATTGGGAGTAAAGATCACATGTATTACACAAAGAAAGTTAAAGCTAGTAATCCTCAACAAATTACGTTTTCAAAAATCAATAGCAGACATATCCTGATAGAACATACCAAACCATCTTGTGTTTGGGCACACTCTGTGAATCTGAATGGTGTGTCTTGCAGGCCACCATAAGTGGTGTCTCGCCATATTCATTACTCTCGTTTATGTAGGCCCCTCCCTCCAGAAGCAGCCGAGTCAGACGCAGATGACTTAAATAGACAGCCTTCAGCAGAGAATTGCCATCAGTTCGAACCTCTCTTGACTCATCCATTGTTTGGATCTTGGCTGCCTCTAATCCACCTTCAGTGTCTTTGATAAAGGATTGTCACGTTTGTCCAAAGGTACACACAGCCCAGTCCCTGCAATAGAGGAAGAGAAACACTAAATTCTCATCATTCTTTCCCCATTAATTACAAACTCTTCCAAACCCATGCCCAGTCTTCACTGCACAGTTCCTCTGAGATCATCACATACTTGCTTTAAATATAGATATTTTTTTCAAATAAAAATAATGTAACAGCTTTTTCAATACAGCAAGAATGGCAATTAATATGCATGCAAGAAAGTTTGTTTCAATATATTAATGCAAATTCTTGTAGGCAATTTGGGGGGGGGGGGGGGGTACAGATTCAATTATTAGGAAATGTATTGAATATGAATATTGAATATTGATATATTGATAACTTTATTAAATTGACAACAGGGCACCACCCTGAACTTTGGGGCCAAAAACTCAACTGTTAATAGAGTCTCTAAAGGTGGTGTTCTTTTAAAATACAGATATTAATTGAGTTAATTAATTAATTAATCTCATATTCATAAAGTGAACAGTGAAGGAGCGAAATCCATAATCTGTATTATGTATTTCACTCATAAATAAGCTAATGTAGGACTTCGCGTTAGTCATATTTTGTGCTTTGCTATAAGTGCTAGAATTTGACTCTACTTGCAAGTTAAAAGTAACTTTGAGACAATTTCAGTGTTTCTGTCCTAGATCACGGGACATTGTTGATATGTTGTGTTAAATACTGTAGCTTATTGAAACTGTACTGTACAAGCAAGATACTAAGCTCCGTTAGTCAGTCTGACCACAGCCCACGACATGATCTACGAAAAATCAGCTGTTAGCTTACCAGAGGCAGGTATAATAAACATTTCCCTTTGTCAGACAAATTCTCAGACTCTGCTTTAACTTCGCGTTGGGCCAGAGTCCTGAGTGAACGAGAGGATTGTTATCATCAGAACATCGAAAATCAAGACTCAAAGTGTTTCCTTCTCTGAAATCGAATCGAACACACGGATCGAACACACGGATCGAACACACGGATACACGTGTGTTGAACAGCTTAACGGCTAGCCCATAGCCACGTGGGGCTGCAACCAGCTCCACGGCCCGCCATCTTGACTCTTGCGTAGTCTCATCCGCCACCTTTATATCGCGGGGTTTAGCTACCCCCGCGGTCTCGTCACCTCCCCCCTCTTCCTCACACACTCACACACTCTCACTCACTCACACACACACACACACACACACACACACACACGCACACAGAGACAGAAACATGTCTGCTACATGTCTGTTTGTTTTGCTTTTGTTGTAGTTTGTAACAAGTATATATATATATATATATAATGATTGACAATTAATAATTTGGAAGTTAAATACATTCTATTATACTTTAAAGAGCAGTTGTTTGAGATTATTTGTGTATCTATTGTAATAACTGCTGGTTGAACAGGTCAGTGCTCGAATTTCACCATTCCTTTGTTCCTTTCAAAGATACCAGATAAAATAATCAAATTAATTAAGATCTGTATTTTAAAGGGAACACCACCTATGAGAGACTGTTCAGTTATTGCTCCCTGGTTCCAGGGTGGTGCCCCGTTTTGATTGTTTGTCATCAGGGGCGCCATATAGGGGGGAAAAGTTAAGACAATTCCAAGGGCCCATGACTGACAGGGGCCCCAAAAGATAGGTAAAAACTAATATAAAATGCTTAAACCATCATCATTCAGTATATATATTTCAAATACAATAATACAATTAATGATCATTTGTTTTTACTTGTTTTTGGCAGAAAAAGTAAATATCCATATTGACCGACCACCCCCCTGTATCTGCAGGAAATGGTTTGGTCCTGCCTTAGCGCACTAGTGACGGTGTTTAGTTGCAGTCAGTAGATGCTCCAGAACTACAGTGACCACAATGTTGCAAGTAACATTAAATCAAAATCTGGTTTTCAAAAAAGGAAAGAGAGAAAAGAGAGAGGGGAAAGATAAAGGGTGTCAAACTGTAACCCAGTTTTTCACCAAGAAAGGTGGGTAGCCTATAGTCTGTGAGTGGTGAGTGGTGAGTGTCCATAGTGAAATAAACTAGCTAGCTGTCATTTAATCACCATTTAATCAGTGCAGGGAAACGTTTAGAAAGATATTCATATTAAATCATTGTCCCTGCCCCTTTTAGCAGACTTAACAACAGATGAGTCAGCAGCACCCCAGTCTCCCCCTAACTGTGCCCCTCCCTGTCCCAGTGAAGAAGGTGAGCAACATTGTGTTCAATGACATGCCAGTTAACATCATTGCAGGGAGTCTGTGGGGATTTCTCTGTCTCTCTTGCTCTTTTTACCATTACAAAAAAGAAAATGAAATATTTATTAATGACAGAAATTCAAACACATTAATAATAATTATTTTCTCACATAATGATCATTGTGAAATAAAATTTAAAAAAACAACAACCTACTGTCTGTACTGGATGCTGGGCAGTTGGAAACAGTGAGTAGCTTACCTGAGCCTGCATGTAAGATACAGACAATATTAAAATAATCCAGTTTGAGACGTTCATTTAGATTGAATGATGGAATGGCATCTATAGGTACAGACTTTATTATTCCCATCATGAAGGGCAGTTAATATATATTTATATATTTAAGTTTGTTCGTTTTTCTTTATTTAAATCGTTCATTAACAATTATAATAATTAATAATAATTTTGTTAAGAGAATTTTCCATTTTGTCAAATTTTACAATAAAAATACACTGAGACTGTAAAAGGTGGCCTTCAGCACATTGTTTATGGTTGCTTTTAATCTTGCATCAAATAGTGAACTGCATACTAGACTTGCATGCATGTACAAATCACCAGCAGTAAATACTGTGCTAGTACTAATATTGAACTACAAGAAGCAAGACAGTTGCAAACCTTTAATTAAAGTTATGTAAAGCTTTTGATGGGACAGTTAGGTCCTAGAGATGTGGTGACAACAGCTGCGCAGAGGGGGCCCAAAATTCCTGGCGGCGCCCCTGTTTGTCATTTTGGTAAAGTTATGAATACACATATTCATATACATAACTTTATGAATGATAAACATATTTTATAAATTGCCAATAATTGAATCTGTACCCCTACCAATTCCCAACATAACCATGTTTCAATCAAACCAGCTGTGTACACAAAGCGCAATTCTCTATGAAAGCACAAATGTGGTTTTGCAACCTTGCTGCTATTCTGGGTTTATGTGTAACATACGTTTTAGTAAATGATTACATAATTGTAATCATGAACGGGAGTAATGTAGCCTTTTACTTCTTAAACAAAACATGCTCAGATATTTAGATCTGTTAAGCTGTGTAAGTTAGTAACCTCCCTTTGTATGGCCCTTTAAGCTGCCGAAATTGCTAACAAAACAACTACAGTGATAGCAGTTTTAACTGTGCTATTTACATTTGGGCATTCATTTTTATTAATTGAATTTTTGCTTTGAGCTGATCTCAGTTGTGCTGCATGCCACACAGTGAGTGATAATAATAAACTTTATTTCAGACACAGGTCCATATGGCACAACATACAGCATACTTAAGACTGGAACAAATTGGGAGGTCATGTTGAACATGGATGACCACACTTTTGCTCATCATTTGAGAATAACAAAACAACAGTTTGACTACCTTGTAAAGAAGTTGCAAGAGAACTGCCAGCACAGTGAGGAAAGACAGTGGTGCATAAAACCAAGAAGGTGTTAATGTTATTGTGGTAAATGGCACATCAAAACAGCTTCAGGAAGATATCTGACGAATTTGATTTGTCATAGTTGTCCGAGTCATTCTTTAGGTGCTGACCATCATGTTGGGCATGATGCTCCCTCATGTCCTCCTGAGACGAGAGATCTCTGTTTTGTGGCTCTGGTAAAAAATCTTCCGATGATGCAAAGCAACGTTTTTTGCGCCATCGGAAGATTTTTGCCCAGAGTCTGTGGACTACAGCCAGCTACTTCCGCATGTTTGCAATTGGACTGCAGAGTCCATTCGGAAAAGCCTGATTCAAAACGAGTCAGCCATCTTGAATCTTTGCTAAGGCTCTCTCTTTTCAGCAGTAAACATTTACAACAATTATGTGCATTCATGTGCGCCTCAACCAGTGGTGCCGCTCAATGCCGCTAGCCGGGTAGGGGACATCCTCATTGGCTAGGTGGAAGGCTAACGCCGCAGTAAACATTTACAACAATTATGAGCATTCAAACTACCGCACATGTGTACCACCAGGATACATTGGTACAGATTGGAGAATATGCAGGAAACGTTATCACAGACAGAATACTCGGCACACTACGTGAGCTTCGCCTGCACGGAGACCTGCACGGAGACCAGCACCTCAACCAGCGGTGTCGCTTGATGCCGCTATAACCGGGTAGGGGACATCCTCATCAGCTAGGTGGGAAGCTAACGCTAGCCGGCCACCTGTCCCATCAATCCTGTCCGATTTAAACCCAACAATTTTTTAATACGTGGGCCGTTATAACTGACGTTCTCAACTACAATTCAGAATTGTTTGAACTACAGAAACCTGTTTAGAATTTAATATCTAAGATATTTAATTATCTTAATGAATAATGCAACAAGGACGCTGCGTTGTTTGTTTATTCAGAATGGAATGGATCACAAATGGATCGGTATAAAGATACGTAAAAAAAACCTCGACCCATAGATCCCTCAGCCGAATAGTGTCGGTAACAGATCAAGGCAGCAACATAATCAAAGCCCTGGAACCATATAGGAGACTTTCTTGTCTCAATCACCTAATGAATAGCCTACTGTCCTTTGCCACGGTCTGCATGCTGACACACTGGCCGACAACAGTGCTGCAGATGGGGGAGACACAATGTAGCGCAGTTTACCTCTCACTCACGTCAGTGCAGGACATGCACCCAGAGCTACGGGAGAAGCTGGAGGGGCATAACTTTCTCCCTACCGAATTAGGCTATCGTAATAAAGTAATGATTAAAAAAACACAAATGCTTGTTCAAGGGCCCGGACCGGCCCGGCCCAAGGATAGAGGCGGAAAATATCGGCCTTGTGTCCGGCTCGGGTCGGGCTCAGGCAGACATTTAAACTCTACTGTCCAGTTACCAGGCCCGCTAGCCCTCCCAGCTAGAAGAGATGCTCTGTCGCCGGGTAAAAGACTCGTGGAGGTGGGCTGTGTTAACACGGACTGGTGCAGAAATGTGGTGATTTGTATCTAACTAACTGCTAACTGCTGGTGGAGTTTGTGACTGTTAGCTAAATGCCGACCATTCTACATTCCACGCTAATTGACAGCTGTGTTTATACTCGGTGTTTACAGCCCACCAAGCGCTAATGCTAGTATGCGTTAGCTGAACTTTACGGAGCCTATAATGTGTGTACACTAAATGTAGCCTGTTTCGTATGTCGTTTTTATATGTTTTAAATGTGTAACACCACTTGAGCCACGGTGAAACGTTTCGTGGATATGGTTGACACACTTGAGTTGAGTTGAATGCCTCACTAGCTATATTTCCATCCACACGCTTTTATCCAAATTAAGTGATATCGATTGAAAAATGCTTTAAGGAAACAGTAAAATTCGATTGAATTTCATGAATATCGACTCAAATGAAATATGTTCAGTCTCATCGGATTTTCTCTTGATTGATATACGGCTTATGCGATAAATGCTGATGGAAACGTTATTTGCCGAATAAATAATGAATTGCGATTAAGTTTTAGGTCATTTTATGCTTGCAAAACGAAGAAGAAGAAGTTTTAGTTAATTTCTGCCCAGTATTTCCGGTGTCAACAAAAACAGATAAGTGGATGAACGAGGAGACGAGATACACCTGTACAGGTCAGAAGTGGTGAAGACTGCCGCGTCACGCGCACTACCGGGAGTGCTGACACAAATGTCCCTTATGATGCAACGATCGTCTACCACAGCCTGTTGTACGATTGATGGCCAGCCCTTTCTATAGGGCTTGGGCGTCGTGACGTCATTACTTGGCGTGGCCGCCATGTTGATTGCCTCCTTTACCGCTACTCACTCGGACTACTGCGCACTGTTTATAGACGTAACGTCCCTCTCAGTCGTGTGTCCTATTTACTATTTCAACCATGGTAAACCGTTGCTGTATTGTGGGGTAGTGATGTGACAACCGGCTCTTTTACGCGAGTCAGTTCAACCGGACAATTGTTGGTTGGCGAACTGAGTCTATAGATTCGGTCACCGGTTCACGTGCCTGCGGCATCGGCGGCGGGGGGGGATTTATACATAACTACCAAGATAACATGGCGTGTAGGCCTATTTTGTTTCTGGGATCGGTTGACAACTCAAACTTGCCGAGAACCGTTAGACAACCGTTTGCTTATAGACCGAGCGGTTGTGAACAGTTCTCGACTCTCTGTCTCAGCAAGAGCCGGGTGCCTGACCGGTCTGCTCGTGACAGCCTGTAACATTCACTTCTCTAACATTTAACTTAACATAACTAAGATAACATGATGTGTATTTGTATGTGATGCACTTCCCAATCAATAATGTGTGAATTTCCGAACACAATCCCCTAAGATGCACCAGAAACAAGGCTTGGTTAACTCAAACTTGCCGAGAACCGTTAGACGAACCGTTTGCTTATAGACTCGAGCGGTTGTGAATGGTCCGCGACTCTCGGTCTCGGCAAGAGCCGGGTGCCCGACCGGTCTGCTCGTGACAGCTTGTAACATTCACTTCTCTAACATTTAACTTAACATAACTAAGATAACATGATGTGTATTTGTATGTGATGCACTTCACAATCAATAATGTGTGAATTTCCAAACACAATCACCTAAGATGCACCAGAAACAAGGCTTGGTTAATAACTCAAACTTGCCGAGAACCGTTAGATGAACCGTTTGCTTATAGACTCGAGTGGTTATGAACGGTTCTCGACTCTCGGTCTCGGCCACTCTCGGCAAGAGCCGGATGCCCAGGTAGCCCATTTCCTGATTGATTCTACCACCACTCCAGTGGAGGCGCTAATGAGGTAAAAAACAGGAGTGAGTCGGTTCATTGACGTATGGCACTCGATTCTCACGGCTCAGTGACACGAATCGGGTTAATAACCGGCTCTTCGGTCAGTTCGTCATCACTATTGTGGGGTGTAACAGCAACATTCAACATTCATCTTTCTGTTGCTATCCCTCTGCTGACAGCTAAAATCCGTACTACAAAACTGCTGCATTAACTAAGCGAGTTGTGTGAAGCTAGATCTAACGTGACTTTGCTTACAGATTGCTATAATACCTGTCCCTAAATCTAATAATCCAAGAGAAATGAAAGAATTCAGACCTGTGGCACTAACATCACTAGTGATGAAAACTTTTGAGAAAATACTGAAAGATGAAATTGTTTCCCTAATCAATGGAAAATTAGATCCACAATTTGCCTATCAAGCTGGGAAAGGTGTGGATGACACTAAGATTTTCATCTTAGATAGATTATATAAGCACCTCGAAAAAACCTAAATCACATGCAAGACTTTTATTTGCTGATTTCTCTTCGGCTTTTATCAAGATGCAGCCTCATATTCTAATTGAGCAACTGGCCTCTTATTTTAATCTACCTGATCAGATTTTATTGTTGCTCTTAAATTTCTTAACAGACAGACTCCAGCAGGTATTTGTGAATGGCCACATGTCCAGTATCCTCACTTCAAACACAGGGCTGTGTCCTTTCTCCTTTGCTTTTTATTATGTACACAGATAGCTGCAGGACTTCACAACTGGGTAGCTACCTTGTGAAATTTTCTGATGACTCTGCCCTACTGTCACTTCTTCAGGGGGCCCAATCGGGCCATGGAAGTGCCTTATCACAATTTGTGAACTGGTGTGATGATAACTTCCTGGACCTTAATGTGACAAAAACTAAAGAGTTCATTATTGATTTTAGAAAGAATTTTAACCCAGAAGACAGCATTATTGATGAACTATTCATGCCTGTGCCTTAATGTTAAAAAGACCGTATCAATGTTTTTTAGTAAACCTAAAACGACCGTGGCTGCTGTAACAGTTCGCTTGGGTGGACATGAATTAGTTAATGTTGAGGAATTTAAATATTTGGGAGTGTTATTGGACTCGAAACTAACCTTTAAAAAACATAGTGAAAACGGTCAATGTTAATATACGGAACTTTAAACATATTCGTACATCATTAACGGATACAGCAGGGATTGCATTTCTGCATTCTATGATACTAGCTCATATCGAGTATTGTATCACAAGTTGGTCCTATACGAGTCATGCAGCTATTGAGCCAATTGAAGTATGCTACAAAAGAGCACTGAAAATATTAGACAAGAAACCTTCATCATATCACCATTGTCAAATTTTAGATAAATATAAGTTTTTCAATTTTGATAATTTCAAATTATTTAAATCAGCCTGCCTAATCTATAAGGTTATACATGGTCTGGCGCCTCCACCATTAAGCGACTTTATAACACAAAAGTCTAGCACTGTTGCTGGATCTCGAGTGACTAGAGCCACTACGAGAGGTGATTGTGAATTGGCTTTTAGGCAGACCGCCTTTTCACAGAACGTCCTGTCATATCAGGGAGTGAGCTTCTGGAATAGCATTCCACTGTCAGTGAGGGCAAGCACAAGTCTTTCGATCTTTAGGAGTCATTTAAAACTGTTTTGAACTGGTTGAGGGACACACAAACATGTGATCATGTCTAGTTAATCATTATATATCAGATTTAAAAGAGAGTCAGTGCATTATAAAAAGGGACACAATTATTAGTGCAATATGGGTTGTGCAATAAGTGCCAGTATAACATGGGTTGTGCCATAGGGGTCAGTGCAATAGAGATTGATGAAATATCAGGACAGTTTGTGATTTGTTCACTATAGCCGATGCTTTCCTGTTTTCTATATGTCTCTTGTTGTCCACTTGTGTTGTTATTGCTTGTTTTAACATGATGTGATTACTGTTCTTGTCCTTGTTCCTTTGTATATAGTCTGCATATAGTGTCTCTGTGTGTATTCATTAATTTGTGTGTAACACCAACCTGCCAGGGGGTCTGCAGATGGAAATTAGCCTAAGGCTATAATCTGGCATATTTACATTTGTGAAAATGTTCATTAATATGTATTGTCCCCTTTTAAAAATAAAAATAAATAAAAAATAAAATAAATAAATTATTTATGGAGAAAATGTTGAAATTGTAGAGACGTATAAGTACTTAGGAACCATGTTTGACTCAAACCTCAAGTTCGATAAAAACACAGAGTCAATCATTAAGCGGGGACAACAGAATCCACTTGATGCGGAAGCTAAATTCTTTCAATGTGTCGCAAAGGATCTTATGTAACTTTTATTATTCATTTATTGAAAGCCTTTTAACATTTTCTTTCATCTGCTGGTTTTATGGATTGTCTGTGCAGGACAAGAATAGACTAAGCAGTATTGTCAAAATCTGCTCCAAGATCATTTGTTAAGGTTAGCAGGGAGTTTTTGGACCCAAATGCAAGAGCAAGGCAGGCAGAAGAAGGTTTGTGCTCAAGGGTTTATTAAATGCAAAAACAAGAGTTCCAAAAAAAGGAGGCAGGAAAAAACAAAAGTCCAAAAAGATAAAGAAAACTCAAGGAAGACACTTACAGCAAAGCTCACAGGAACAAAAATGACCGCAGGAACAAACTGGCGACGTATGACACAAACACACTGGCAGGAACAAACGCAAAGGGCATGGCACAAACAGGAACCAATGCAAACAAATGATCTGACACAGAACAAGGGGAACACATAGACTAAATACAAGAGGTAACGAGCAAACAAGGGACAGGTGATACAACAGGTGAGACACATCAGGGCGGGGCAGAACAAATCAGACAGGCGGGAAAACACAAGACAGGAAGTAAAACTAGACAAGACCATAGAGAAAACAGAATTCAAAATAAAACAGGAAACAGAACAAAATACAAAACAGACTACCAAAATAAGACAAAACACCAAAACCATAACAGAACCCCCTCCTCAAGGGACGGATCCCAGACGTCCAAAGAAAACAAAAAACAAACAGAAAACAACTCAAGGAGGGCGAGAGAGTCCAGAGGAGGGGAGAAAAAAAGTCACAGAGAGCACTGGGGGCACGGAGAGGCCTGGGGGAAAACAGAGGGCCACTAGGGACAGGGAGCAGAGGGAGGCCTCGGCAACAGGGGGCCTGAGGGTGCTCGGGACTGGGGAGCGAGGGGAACCGTGGAACACTGACCGAGGAACTTGGGGAACGGAGGCATGAGGGAACAGGGGACAGTGAGGCCCGGGCACCCAAATGCTGCATCCACCTATGCCTGGTCTACAGGGGTGCAGACAGTAGCGAAGGCGGAACCCCTCGGGCGGCCGAGCAGGACATCGCGGGCTCCGAGGCGGCCAGTGGCAAAGGCAAAACCCCTCAGGCGGCCGAACTGGACGGCGAAGGTGGAGCCCCTCAGGTGGCCCAGAAGGACGTCAATGGCTCCGAGGCGGCCTGCAGCGAAGGGACAGCTGGACCGGTGACAGGCGAAGGGACAGCTGGACCGGTGACAGGCGACGGGTCAGCTGGGCTGATGACAGGCGCAGAAGTGGGCCGGACCACCGACAAAACACGGGGGGCAGGAATCGGTCGGGCTGCCAACAGAACACAGGGGGCAGAAGTCTCTGGTGCACGGGAAAAGGCATAGTCACTGAGGCGCAGGGAAGAGGCACAGCCTCAGGGGCGCTGCAACCCGGCAAAGTCACAAGAGTTCTGACCAATGGCAAAGTCTCAGGGGTTCTGAACGAGGACAAAGTCTCTGGGGAGTTGCAACCCGGCAAGGTCACTGGTTGTCCGGAGACCAGCAAAGTCTCTGTGGCAGTCTCAGGGATGCTGACCAGTGGCAATGTCTCTGAGGCGCTGACCAACAGCAATGTCTCTGAGGCGCTGACCAACAGCAAAGTCTCTGAGGCGCTGACCAACAGCAAAGTCTCTGAGGCGCTGACCAACGGCAAAGTCTCTGAGGCGCCGGAGACCGGCGTAGACTCTGGGAGAACGGTCAGCGTAGACTCTGGGAGAACGGTCAGCGTAGACTCTGGGAGAACGGTCAGCGTAGACTCTGGGAGAACGGTCAGCGTAGACTCTGGGAGAACGGTCAGCGTAGACTCTGGGAGAACGGTCAGCGTAGACTCTGGGAGAACGGTCAGCGTAGGCTCTGGGAGAACGGTCAGCGTAGGCTCTGGGAGAACGGTCAGCGTAGGCTCTGGAAGACTGGACGTCAGCAGAGGCTCTGGATGGCTGGACGTCAGCAGAGGCTCTGGACGGCTGGACGTCAGCGGCGGTTCTGGACGGCTGGACATGAGTGTGGGTTCACTGGTCAGCTCGGGCTCTGGTACACAGGTCAGCTCAGGATCACTGGACAGCACGGGCTCGGGATCACTGGACAGCACGGGCTCTGGTCCGCTGGACAGCTCAGGCTTGGGACCGCTGGACAGAGGTTGAAGCGGGGAATGGCGTCGGGAGCCATGTTGACCTCTCCTCCGTCTACGGCCTCCACGAGTCCCCTGGAAGATAGCCAGGCGAGTACCCTCATAGGACTGCTGGTGGTCGGGGGAATATACTGAGCAGGTTGCGTCGGAGGAGCTGCAAGTAGAAGTACTGGCCCTTTGACTTGCAGCTTGGAGGCTGGCTTTTTCGGCTTCCTCAGTCTGTCTAGCACACTTAGCCATATATTGGAAAACAGTCAAAAAAGTCTCTGGCTCTCCTCCAGGTGGAGTAACAAGATTAGGTGAAGTGGGCAGAGAAACCGGTTGGGTGACGGACAAAAACCCTGTAGTCAACATGCTAGCAGGCTGAGGTAGGCTGGGAATCTGAAAGGGAGCATTAGTGGCGCTAACAAACTTGGAAGTGCATAGTCCCTTAGAAGATGATCGACCTGGAGCGGAAATGAAGCGTTTCACCCACTCAGGAATAGAGTCCTTAAACTAGGGCTTTTCTGAAACCTTATTATTAGCAAGTGACAGAATAGCCTCCTTCTGGCTATCACTGTCGGTCTCCTTCCACATGACCTTGAGCTCAATTAGATCACAAATTAAATCACAAAGTTCATCGGACATAAGCTGTGCAGGTTCCATGGTCCAGGTAGCTTGAAGCAGCAAACAGCAGGAAAAAGACAAAAACTGTGAATCCACCGGAAAATTAAGCCTCTCTGCTGAGTCCAAGTGGTCAGATCATTCTGTTAAGGTTAGCAGGGAGTTGTTGGACCCAAATGCAAGAGCAAGGCAGGCAGAAGAAGGTTTGTGCTCAAGGGTTTATTGAATGCAAAAACAAGAGTTCCAAAAAAGGAAGCAGGAAAAAACAAAAGTCCAAAAAGATAAAGAAAACTCAAGGAAGACACTTACAGCAAAGCTCACAGGAACAAAAATGACCGCAGGAACAAACTGGCGACGTATGGCACAAACACAAACACACTGGCAGGAACAAACGCAAAGGGCATGGCACGAACACAAACAGGAACCAATGCAAACAAATGATCTGACACAGAACAAGGGGAACACATAGACTAAATACAAGAGGTAACGAGCAAACAAGGGACAGGTGATACAACAGGTAAGACACATCAGGGCAGGGCAGAACAATCAGACAGGCGGGAAAACACAAGACAGGAAGTAAAACTAGACAAGACCATAGAGAAAACAGAATTCAAAATAAAACAGGAAACAGAACAAAATACAAAACAGCAAAACAGACTACCAAAATAAGACAAAACACCAAAACCATAACATCATTGGTGTTCAGTTGACAGACCCGAGCTCCATTTGGAAAAAACGGGTGCTCCAGAAGGCTAGACAGGTCATGAGTTACCCTGACCATGTTCTTAGTCAGGAATTCTGCCTAATGCCCTCAGGACGACGCTACCTTGCCCCCACCCCCCTCCAAGGAAAACTAACAGATATGCAAATTCTTTTATTCCCTCTGCCATTAGATTCTTAAATACTGTTGACAGCGGCAACTAAATAAGTGCCAGGCATTCCAAACCTTTGTATTATTAGTTATTTAGTACTTACTTAGTATTATTATTTATTTAATATGTTTCTATATCGAGCGTTGGTTGCTGCTTAGTCAGTATTGTGGCCTGTGTATGTGTATTTGTTGCTTTGTTTTTGATGCCCATTTATGCAATATGATGTCACTGACAGTGTTTCTCTGTTTCTCTGTATGCTTGATTAAGTGTTGTCTTGTCTCGTTGGTAGGCAGAATTGCCCTACGGGGATAAATAAAGTTGTTTGAATTGAATTGAATTGAATTGGTGTGAAATCGTGCTCTCACAACAACCACGCTCTTAAAAAGGCCAACATCATGCTAAGGTTGCTTTCAAGTAAGCAAAACGATGCTTTGAAAACATCTGTTTCTCTGGAAGGGCATGGGGTAGCAACAGAACTACAGTACAGAGGTCACAGGTCCGATGGAAGGGCTAACGTTAATGTTATGAGAGTATTCAAATACGGGATATTTTACAGGAAAATACTAAAACGGGAAGACAGCGGGAAAAGAGCTCAAATACATGAGAAACCCGGAAAACAAACAGGAGGGTTGACAGCTACTAACTACACTTTTGAAACACATAGTTAAAAGTATTACATGTATGAATGGTTGTCGGTGCTCTAATCTTTGTTGGGGAGTTCATAGGGATCCAAACCTTTAATAGTCACGATTTTGTCCACATACCGGTCCCTGGCTTCCCTATTTAAAGTATCGCGGTAAATTCCACATCCTTTTCTGGATTTTTTTTTCATTTTCTTTCTCCCAACCAGTGCTTGAAGTGGGAAAAAAAAGGTGCCGGTACTCTCTTGCATTGGCAGATCATCATGACATTTGAGATTTCTGTAGTGAAAAACAAAACTTGGAGATATTGCTGGTACAACAACAATTTATTGTCATTTATTAACAATATAAATGTATGGATTTATTTAAACAACTTTACATAACTTTAGTGCGTACGCTATTCAAAAAATCATGTTTTAAACATACATGTGGCACAGTGAATCCTTATTAACTATCTATGGATGGCCTAAGCGACTAATTTACATATAGGCTGGTATCAATATTGTTTATTTTTTCCACAAATAAGCTGATTTATATTTGCTAATATGTTGGAGTCATGTTAAGAAAAAAAATTCATTCATTCATCAAAACTATTAATTTTAACAATAATTTGGTGCTCAAACAGATGCAATAGTCACTCTCAGTGTGTGTGTGCGTGTGTGACAGAGACAGGGGGAACAGCTTCAGTCCCCTCTCTGTCTGGGCAGCTAGTGACGGGATGCTGCTACATCATGTTTTGCAGCCCAGTTTGTTATCATTAAAAACAAGCCAGCTGTTCGTGGAGCAAAAATCCATCATTTGGTCCTTTGACCAACAGTCAGGCCGTCCGTGTGTTTCGTTACTCACGTTACTGTTGACGTCGGTGTAACGTTAAGGTTGGTAGCGGCAGACTCCTCATTAACGCCAGCTGTTGCGCTCACATCAACGCTAGCTTGAAGCTCATGAACCATACTAGCTACCTCCTGATGTTTCTGGTTGGACTTGGACCTCTGTTGATGTGTCTGGCTCTGGCTCACGCATTCTTTTAGTACCTTTCTGAAGCCAGGCGGCCAACATAACGACTTATAAACTCGACACTTATTTTTAGTTTCTAAGTTTTCAGCAGTGAAACATCTGTTACGGTCAGGCTGACAGCTTTTTCAAACTAGCGTCCGTGGAAAAGCTAACTTCTGATAGGGTGGGCGGACTGCTTGCCTTTACGTGATTCGTCAAGATCTAAAATGTTAACACGTAGTGCCCTCTGGGTAGTGTAGTTTATGTAACGTTAGGGTCATCTCTCTGACACTGACGCTTTCTCTGTCAGTGGTAGCGTACCGGCTGCATGCGAGAAGTAGCGGTACGCAAGAAAAGGTGCAGGTACGCTTAAGAGTAAAATGTAAGTAAGTAAGTAAGTAAGTAAAATTTATTTATAAAGCGCTTTTCACAGATAAAATCACAAAGTGCTGTACAACAGAATAGGTAGAACAAACAGTATAAAAATGCATATACATATATCAAAAGAAAGGGACGCTAGTGAGAACCCATCAACCAAAAGCTTTCCTAAATAAGCAAGTTTTCAGAACCCTTTTAAAAGAGACAACAGAGTCTGCCAGACGCACGGACAGGGGCAGGGCGTTCCACAGTCTGGGAGCAACAGACTGAAAAGACCGGTCCCCTCGGGTCTTATAACGAGTCTTAGGGACCGCAAGCAAATTCTGGTCAGAGGACCGAAGAATCCGGCTAGGGAAATACGGCTTCAAAAGGTCTAGGATATACTGGGGGGCCTGACCGTTTAAGGCCCTGAAAGTCAGCACTAAAATCTTAAAGTCGATCCTGAATTTTACAGGGAGCCAATGGAGAGCTGACAAGACTGGAGTGATATGAGACCTTCGAGGGGCACCTGTTAAAAGTCTAGCAGCAGAATTTTGAACAATTTGCAGTGTGTTCAAAGCAGACATATTCAGACAGGTAAACAGAGAGTTACAGTAGTCAAGCCTTGTTGATATGAAAGCGTGAATTATCATTTCCAGGTCATTCTTTGACAACAATTTGCGAATTTTCGAGATGTTCCTAAGATGATAAAAGCAATTTCGGACGAGCTGTTTTGAGTGTGTCTCCAAAGACATGGCCTGGTCAAACATAACCCCCAGGTTTCTGAGGCTGGGTTTGACAGACGGGCCCAGGGAGCCAAGGTGCTGTTTGATCAGCGTGATTTTATGGTCTGGAGCAAAGATCAGCGTTTCAGTCTTGTTTGAATATATCTGCAGATAGTTATTGGCCAGCCAGTCTTTGATGGAGGACACACACTCTAGGAACAGAGACAAACGATGAAACTCAGCATCATTAAAGGAACAATACAACTGGACATCGTCGGCATAGAAATGATATGATACATCCTTGAAACAACCAATAATTTGACCAAGTGGCAAAATGTACAGTAAAAACAAAATAGGACCCAAAACGGACCCTTGTGCCACTCCGCAGGACAAATTTGTTACATCAGACTGTACATTGTTTACAGCGACGTTAAAGGTTCTGTCATGTATATAGGACGAGAACCACTGAAGGACAGTTCCTGATAGTCCCATCTCATTATGAAGCCGATTAATCAGTATACACTGTTAAATGTTTCTGTTAATTTACACCCAAATTCCAACATGATTAACCTGTTATTTTTAATAACTGCACCTTACTGTCAATTTATAGGGACTATATGTTAAATAACAAGTCATTTTTGTTGTTTAACACCTCATCGTTAAATAACACTAATTGTTTGTTAAATAACACTATTTTTTGTTATTTAACCGCACAACCGAAAATTCAAACAAAGATGGCAGAGAGAGTTAGATGGTCATGTTTGGAGATGAATGCCGAAACATAGGCTAATTTTATGCTTATAAAAAAGTTATTATTTATCATTGGAGAAGTTAGCAATTTCATTTTGTTTTTATAGGCTAATGAGTGATTCAATCGTATGTCGACGTTGCAGTCCATTAAAACTAAATATTGTATGCATTCACTGAATGAAGATTAGACAAATACACCTGATTTCTCTACTGCAAAAGTTATCAAGAATATTCTTGCGTACATTCCACAGACATAAATAAGAACGTTCGCGGTTGTGTGTGTGTGTGTGTGTGTGTCTGTGTGTGTGTGTGTGTGTGTGTGTGTGTGTCTGTGTGTGTGTGTGTGTGTGTGTGTGTGTGTGTGTGTTCTTTCTGACCGCGGTGTAATATTCGTATGACACGCAGTACGCCCGGAAGGCGCCAACAGGCGCCACCATCTGAAATAACATGTTCATACAGTATTTTTTGCATTCTGGGAAGGAGCGTAGAAGAAGGCATTTGAACCTGCAACGAAAGAAGACACGGTCACACGGAGATCCATGTCGGAAGATCGCGGTGGTTATATCAACCCAAATCACTATAATCTGGTGAGATTAACTAGAATTTCTTGCAAATCATGCATAGTTTTAACATTTATTAGTGATGTTGATGTATACTAAACGCGACAGACTTGCACCACATGCAATGAGCTAACTTAGCTGCTAATGAGCCAAGGTGATTCAAGCTAGCAAAATTGTCCATTAATCTTAGAAAATAGTGCGCGTATTTTAATGTCCATTCATGTATACGATCTACATCTATAAATAATAGGCTAACGTTATGCCTATAACGTTTAAGTAGCATTCTCGTGGTCGAGTTTGTGTGGCATTCTTGCCATGTGCGCCGCTGGTTAAAGCAAGTTCATCCTGAAAATCAAACGGCTAAAATAATTCAATTTACTGATAGCTGTTTGTGATGCTAGATAGTTGGTCTAAGACTATATTTGATGATTTCATGTCAACTGTTTTGGCTATCAGACATGCTGGTGTGACTATGTTATGTGGTAGGTTTTAGCCTAGCAATGAGGTAAATCCAGCAAAAACAGCTACTACTGATTGGGCTAGTGCAGTATCTAAGTGAACAGCTATAGCATAGTGCACCCTATTTTGTGTTTTTTTATTTATCATTGAGTTGTAGATAAATAAAAATTAATTAAATGTTTTGTTTTTAATTACAGATGCAGGGTACTACCCCTGATCACACTGCTGATCAAGATGATCTCTGATATATCTCTCAGAACCAGGTGAAAATTTAAATGGTGTCTTACTTGCTATAATCTAGCAATTTACTGCTAATCTATCAATGCCAGCCACAGACTGGATGCGTGGTGTGCACGTGGCGTTTTTGTTGTGTGTCAGTTAAGTGGCGGCTGCATGGAAAGTAGAAAAAAGTCTAATGGAAATGTATAGAAATATGCTTTTTATTTATGACAACTTGTTCAACCATTTTGCATGTAAAGACTTATACTATGAACTAATGCCAAAATGTTGTGGGGGGGGGTGAGACTATTCAACAGAGACCCATTATAATAGATTTTGATCAACATGACATAAGCAATTGATAATGTAGGAAACAGCAAAGAATTGTACATACTCATTTGCATGGATGTACCAAAGCATTTTCAACTTTTTCAAAGACATGAGAAACTGCTTTTTTGATGTGCACAAGTGACACAATGATGTGAAGACTGAACAGGTAGTTTGGAGAATCAATTCTGATCTGAGAAATGTACCAAAGCCACTGAGCTAGCTGTGGCTCAATCATGGCTTCAACAGGTCTGGTGATGAGATTTAGAAATTAACTTTGATTTAGAAAGTTTTAGTGCAACTTAAAATATTCATAGAGGCAAAAGGATAGTGTGTGTTGCAGATAGTTCATGTACATTTGTTGTCTTTGTTGTGCTGTTAGTCTGTATGAATTACTAGATTTTCAACCAGTGTATACTTTTTCAGACGCTTTGTGGGTATAAACCCAGAAAAAGGGACAAAGGCTGCAAAGGAGAAAAAACGAAGAACAGTCAACTCACACGTCGCCAGCCTCTTGCGCAGGCTGATGGACTTTCAGTGGGATTTCATTTGAAAATGGTGAGTTAGATGTATGCATTACATAGATGTTTAAACAGCAATGACTCAGGAGGCTGGAGAAACTCATTCTCAACTGCCTTTGAAAATGCTGAACTCTTCTTCCATGCTCTTTTGAATTTTTCTCATCACACTTTATATTATTTTATGTTATTCTGTCTGTTTAGTGGTCTGTTCCTAAAATAAGCTTTTGTTCTTTCCTCTCTCTCTCTCTCTCTCTCTCTCTCATATACAGACCCAATAGATTCCAAAGGATCCTCATTGTGTGCTTTGAGAAATGGTTAGTGGTCTAAGCAGTGAAATTGTTTGTTTATTGCTCATTATTGACCAGGAGTTCCATGAAGTGTTAATTCTTCGTTTGAATGTATTCATACATGTTGAATTTCAGTGGTTTGGGTAACATTAAGTGTTGAGGTTCAGTATTTTGTTATATTGAACAATGTATTTGGGTTTTAAAATGTATTTGCTACTTTTTAAGTCATGAACATGAGAACATGATTTGTTTGTGATTAATCTGAGCCTATGTGTAACATTTTTGAGTGACCAGGAGTCGCACAGAATATCCTTGGTTTGACAATTTTTGCTGAATTTTAGCTGTTCAGGGAACATTAAATGTTGAGGTTTAGGGCCCTATCTGGCACCCACACAGTTGTTAGTTTCCCATCCAGCGCCCACGTCGTTTAAATAGCAAATGCACCTGTGCCCATCTTTGCACCCGTGGTTGTGCTGGTCTTACAGGGAGGTGTGTTCAGGTGCATTCTGGGCGTGCTGGTCTTACAGGGAGGTTGTGTTCAGGTGCATTCTGGGCGTGCTGGTCTTACAGGGAGGTGTGTTCAGGTGCATTCTGGGCGTGCTGGTCTTACAGGGAGGTTGTGTTCAGGTGCATTCTGGGCGTGCTGGTCTTACAGGGAGGTGTGTTCAGGTGCATTCTGGGCGTATTGCTACCTTGAGGCAGCAGGAAGTGATGGCACCATTGACCAACAAAAACCTGGTCTAAAGTCAGTAACGCAGCATTTCATTGTTATTTTAACAGCACATTAGTAAAATGCTCCGAGGCTCGTGCACAGCACGTGCACACTATGCTTGTTACACACACAGGGACGCACAGCAGCACACACACATGCAGAAGATTACTAATAAACATATTAGGGTGTAAATCCTCCATCATAACAGCAATGCTCCAAGGTCCAAACGCGCCTGGCTTTTAAAGGGAACGGGAGATGACTCTCTGATTGGTTGATTGCATGTTACGCCCAGAACACACCTCTGATTAGTGAAGACACTAAGAACAACCCTTTAGAACCAGGCGCCCGGCACACGGACACTTTTTACCGCCGTCAAACTAGTAAAAGTGGATTTGGACACGCCCTAAACGCACCTGCAGCAGGCGCTTCACGCCGTGTGCGTAGATCGAGAAAAATAAAATCTGAGTGTTTTAGATGCAGTAATGAACATTATATATTTTTCTGTGATTGATCCGATCTATGTGTGCCTACATTTGTAAGTATTTACCTTTCAGTGTTTGTAGTACAATAAAAACTGTTAATTTCAACACAGAAGTATTAGTTTTCTTTCAATTAAGTGTTATGTGATGTATTATGCCTGTTCTTGTATTAACTCAATCTATAGTATGTACATGACAATCAGTGGTACACATATATGCTAAAATAATTAACAATACATTTAAAAAGCAGTATTTAATGGAAACAAAATGGTGATTTAACATGAAATTAATGGTAACCCTGCTGCCAGTTGTTTCCTGTTTTTTTCTGTGATTATCAGTAAATTCCTGTTGAAAAACATTACGGGGAGTGCACTGTAAAAAAACATTAACAGTAATGAACTGTTAAAATAACATGAAAATAATGGTAACCCTGCTGCCAGTAATTTCCTGTTTTTTCTGTGATTCACGGTAAATTCCTGTTGAAAAACATTACGGGGAGTGCACTGTAAAAAAACATTAACAGTAATAAACTGTTAAAATAACAGGAAAATAAAGGTAACCCTGCTGCCAGTAATTTCCTGTTATTTAACAGGGAAATAATTAACAGTGTACTGTGATCCACAGTGTCAAAAGCAGAAGTCAAATCAAGTAGTACAAGTACAGTGTAGCGGCCAGAGTCTGCTGCCATCATCACATCACTAGAGACTTTGATAAGGGCTGTTTCAGTGGAGTGTAATTTCCGGAAACCAGACTGAAAAGTATCAAACAAGTCATGCTGCTCCATAAAGGAGGTCAGCTGGCATGCCACGACTTTTTCCAAAATTTTGGAGATAAATGGAAGTTTTGATATGGGCCTGTAGTTTTTAGGTTCTGAAGGGTCAAGATTGGGCTTTTTAAGGATCGGGTTTACCACAGCATGTTTGAAGTAGCTGGGAACTGAGCCAGATCCAAGTGATAGATTAATTATTTTTTCCACACAGGGGCCGACAATATCAAACGTTTTCAACAATAGAGTTGTTGGGACAATGTCGGCGGGGCTCGAAGACGGTTTCATATTTCCTGTTATAGTCTTTACATCCTGTAGGCTGACAGGAGTGAAGGACGACCAAGATGACACAGGTGAAAACTCAGTAGAACAAACACTAATGAGTGGAGAATTAACACTGGCCCTAATGTCATGTACTTTGTTCACAAAGAACGACAGAAAGTTGTTACAGTCCTCTTGTGTGTACACCGGCACAAGGGGAGCTGAAGGTGCAGTAAGATTCTCAATGGTGTCAAACAAGACTTTTGGATTTTTCTTATTTCCTGACACAAGGTTAGAAAAATAAGATGAGCCAGCCTGCTTCATCAAATCATTCAGATCCAGCATCATGTCTTTTAAATGGAGTCTATGCACCTCTAATTTAGTGGCTTTCCACAGGCGCTCTGTCTTCCGACATTTTCTCCTAAAACTACAGATGTTATCATTTATCCAAGGGAGGGCCTTTTTCTGTGACCCAGAAATCTTTTTAACAGGCGCTACCATATCCAGAACTGACAGACAGTGGTTGTTGAAACTTTCCACAAATGAATCAACATCATCACAGTCAACAAAGGAGCGAGAGTCAAAAGAGGCAGAGAAATCACTAGGTGTTCTCTCACTAATGATGCGTTTCTGTGTTACAACGTTACAAACAGTAGGCATTGTGGTAAGTGACAAATTAAAAGAAATACAGCAATGGTCACTAATTTGAAAATCGTCAACACTCAGATTATCAATGTTTAGGCCATAAGAGAAAACCAGATCTAACGTGTGGCCTTTTTTATGCGTGGGGCCGGAAACATGCTGTGCAAAATTGAAAGAATCCATAATAGTCAACAGATCAGCTGCAATCGAACAAGAGGGATTGTCAATATGCAGATTAAAGTCCCCAAGGACTAAAACGCGATCTAGTTTGATGATAGTCGTTAAAAACTCAGAGAAATCGTCAAGAAATGCACGTGCAGGACCAGGAGGTCGGTAAACTAAAACACAGTAAAAGGGGTGTAATTTTCCAACCTTATACATCTGCAGCTCAAAGGAGTTGAACGAAGCGGTGACCATCAAACTGCAGCCGAAAGAATCCCGAAAGACCAGCGCAAGTCCGCCTCCACGGCATGCCAGCCGAGGAGTCCCAAACACGGAGCAGTCCGGGGGGCATAGTTCTTTTAGATGAAAGTGCTCGTTTTCTCGCTGCCATGTCTCCGTAATGAACAGAAAATCCAAGTTCTCCTTAGTGAAAAGGTCATTCAAGATAAAAGCCTTGCTCGCAATGGAGCGCGCATTGAGAAGTGCCATCCTGGTAGAGCGCGTGCGTGACAGGGGCTGGTCTGGGACATGCTGGGTGGCATGATCCGTCAGACAGGTAACCGGGCACAGGACACGCTGGCGGGGCGGGCGATGGCAAGCAGGCCGAGAGGGGAAGATCAGGTCGGCGGCACTCCGCACAGGCGATGACTCACGGACCGCGTCCCGAACGGACTCCCAGACCGGAACCAGCCTCAGGCACCGCTCACTCCCCGGAGCATTGGAACTGTTCGGCCCAGATGAAAATCCACGGGATCGCCACTTTCTCCTCCAGACTTGGACCCCGGCCCTGAATCCCCGCTTCCTCCTCTTGCCACGGCGACGTGTAAGCAACAGGTATTCCGGCGATGATGCGTGGCACTCCAGTTTTGGCGGGAAAAACTCAGAAAATCTGTCCGAGGTAATACAGAAGTCCTGCATATGTGCCTTAATATTGAGCAACGCGGCCCGATCGTACTGTATCATTGCAGATACATAACCGGTGGTTGATAGAGTTGACACAAGGAAAATCCCAAGGAAAATTACAAATATATGGGAGAGCAGAGAGGTGACCAATGCATAGCCAAACACAGGCGCCATCTTGTCTACCATCCTACGTCATCCACCAAATCAATTCAACCTGTCTAAAAAAAAAAAAAAAAAAAAAAAATGTAGAAGTGCCGGTACTGCGTACCGGTGCGTACCGGTCCACTTCGAGCACTGCTCCCAACTCTGCATTCTTCTCCTCGTTCGACTTGCTGAATGTTTACATTCGCGAGGCCATCAACATGGCCGCCACGTCCCAGATTGCAACGCGGCGCCCAAGCCCTATTGACAAAATCCCTGTAGCCTTCAGCAGGGGGTCAAATCGGGACGTCCCGTCTATTGCACCATACACCTGTGGCACAAGGTGCGCTCTGGAGTAACGCAGCGAGATATCATGCGCTTCATCCACTCCAGGTAGGTATATATATATACCTTTGCATCATCCTCGTTCGTATGGCATTGCACACGGCGTAAACACACCGGTGCAGCATGTGATGTCATTACGCACAGCTTTTTATTCACTTTAAAGCCGTTGGATGGAAACAAAAATCTATTTGATATACCAATTTGATCGCAAAACAGCATGTGACGTCATTACACACAGGTTTTTATTCACTTTAAAGCCGTTGGATGGAAACACACTTTCACCGGCTTTATTCGCATGAGTTTTTTTTATCGAACTTCAGATAATTCGATCGACAAGTGGATGGAAACTTAGCTACTGTCTTGTCTGTCTGTAAATGGTAGGCGTGGTTTGGGAGTGGACTCGTAAAGCAGCAAAGCAGGTGCATTCTGGGATTTGGTGTCTTTCATCCATATGAGCCAAAAACACATTTTCTGTCTTTTCTCGGCCTAGAAGGCACCAATTTCAAAAAACAAATCACATTTCTACTGCATAAGTGACCCAACTTAAGGATATATTCAGCTTTCCAGTGGTGAAATATTCCTTTAACTCTACGGTCATTAAATAATTTTGCTGTGATGTTCAGCCCATCAAAATCAAAAAAGTCGCTGGTCTGATTAGACTCCGCCATTTCAGTTCCTATGTGATGAATCTTGCCTTGGCCTTGTCTACTCCGAGCCAACACCTGACTGCCTGTAGTCCCTTCCGGCAATAGACGTGCGAGATCTCGCGTGACATTTCGGTGCTGAGGATATGGCTGCTGAGTAGGGTTGGGTACCGAAACTCGGTGCCAATAGGGAACCAGTTCCGATGTAAACGGTAGTAACGAGACCGAATTACAACGGAAATTTCTGTGCCTGATTTCGGTGCCTGACTTTTTTACCGCTCCCTGGCGAAATTACGAAAATTCCCACTATGGCAACGCCAACCCCACTAACACAAAACGTTTCGGGAACGTTAGATAACGTTAGTTTTTGGTTATCTAAAGGTTAGTTCGAACCAAACCAAAAACTAACGTTGAGGTAACGTTTCCTCATGGTTATAACGTTCCTGAAACGTTAGGGAAACCAACCAACTCAAACGTTATCCTGTGGTTGCGCTGTAACCTCCACACAACGTTACCGTTTAGTTGTTTTTGGTTGTTTTTCGTTGTTCTGAGTGCGATTTGAAAATGTTTATTCAAACCAGCTCAAAATGATTGGTCTTATAAAATGTAGCTAAGTAAGATAAACAGCATAGCAAGAAAATATATGTATGTTTAGGCTGATATCAATTTTGCTAAAAAACAATAGTTTTGTGGTTTTTTTTATGCACTGTTATCTCGTGATAACAGCTTATTAATTCGTTATCTATAACAAAGTTTGTTTTCTCAAGATTTTTTTTTTATGGATTTTTTTTTTTTGCCTAAGACACCCTTCCATTTAACCCGGGGAATGTGCTCCATGGGCGGATAGAGGTCTGCCGTTTCTCCCTTCTCTTCTCCAGGTTAAATTGAACGCTGTTTTAGTGGGATTTTTCCCGAGTATTTGACCGGAGAAGAGGAGGAAGAAACGGCAGACCTATCCGCTCATGGAGCCTTTTGCTCGGGGATGTCGTGGGATTTTTTTCCAAGTATTTGACCGGAGAAGTAGAGGGAGAAACGGCAGATTTCTATCCGCTTATGGAGCCACATTCCCCGGGTTAAATGGAAGGGTGTCTTAGGCAAAAAAAAAAAAAAAAATCCATAAAAAAAAAATCTTGAGAAAACAAAAAAAAGAAATTTCGAGAAAACAAAAACAAAATCTCGAGAAAACAAAAACAAAATCTCGAGAAAACAAACTTTGTTAGGGTTAGGGTTAAAACAACAGTCTATCTTACAACGATTTTCACAACTATGAAAATTCACCTCTTCATTTCACTTCTAACAGGCTCGGTTCAGTGTACAAAGCCAACCGTTACACCCCCGCGCCAGTAGGGGGAAGGCTGTCTGCTTTCAGGTGACCGAAGGTCTGTCCTAACTTCCGTATGTACACCGGCGAACAGTGCACGCCCGTTCTCTTAATACATCCATGTGCACGCCACGCGAGCGGCACACCGTTCTCTAGCTCCGTTCCGTAAAATACTGCCATTGACTAAAACATATGCTGACTACACCTCACCGGTGGTGTTATAACGCAAGGTAGGACAAAGATGCCAAGAAAGACATTGTCGACCGTCAACAGACTGTCCTCCGCTCAAGACTGCTAGGCTAGCAGTGCTAGCCCGAATGCTAACGCGGGAAACAGCTAGCTAGCTAGCCTATGGATACATCAACGTTGGCGACAGAGCTTGAACTTTCCCTCGGTGATGTTTTAGACGACATAAGGAACATGGACAACAAGGTGAGAGATTTTGGTAAACAACTTTAAGAAAACTCTGACATGGGTGCCAGCATTATACAGCGAGTCGAACTGAACTCAGTCGGACTCACTGAATGCACGTTCAAATTGGAGGCTGCAGCTAATTCACCATGTGTTCTATTAATACATCCATGGTATTATTATCTTATGATACATCCGATGGATGAATGTAGCTACAGCTACATACATTCATTCCTCGGATGTATCATAAGTATGCTGTAAAGCCTTTTACATGGACGCAACGTCATTAGCGCTTCCCCATACTGCCGGGGGATCAAGCTAAATAATGGAGCTAGGTAGCTAGCTAACGTAGCTAATATCTTATGTGTCCCTAAGAGCCGATGTGGGTTTAGAGTTTAACACTTATCTGACGATACATCCGAGGGCTGTATGCTGTAAAGCCTGTAACGTGGATAAGAGATAAAGCCATGGATGTTTTAAGAGAAGCTCTGTTCACGAAACTGCAGGTTAACTAGCACGACATAATGATTACACCTACGTGAACATTATTTACACAATTAAAATATTATTTTGCAATCAGTACAAACTGTATGGTCTTTTATTTCAGATGAATCCGTTCCACAAGGAAGAAAGCATTCCAGGACGGAGCGTGTGTCTGGAAGCCCTGTCTGTAAGTTTACATTTATGCATGCATTTAAGACACAGTCATATTTCCTAACATGGAACTACTGACTTTCAATCGGGTGCATATCACGTTACTGTTCTGATGATTTGTTATATAATAATAATATATAATGTATCAGCATAGGTTAATCTTTTGCAATTGCATGTACAAGAAACCTACCTAAATGACCTGACCAATATTTACATCTACTTTATTTTTAGATGAGTCAACACCACACAGGGAACCTGCTGGTAGCCCAGAGTTGGGGGGGGTCTATTGTAACACAAGCTCGGCCTGCCACTTCATCTTGGGACCCAGTTGAAGGTACAGTTGCTTTGAATTTTCCATTTCCAATTAATACAATTTCATGACAAGGACCTTGAGAGTAACTCAACTGGTTTGTTGTTGTAAACAGGAGAACTCATCACACAGAGGGAGGTGGCTCAGCCATGGAGACGGAAATGAGAGGTAAGAGGACTCACTTAAGTTGTTTATATCAGTATAAGTATATCATGTATAACAACTAAAACCATACATTTTTCCATAGCCATGAGGACATCATTACCCGCATGGCACAACGGATGGACACATGAGGAAAAGATGGATGAGCTGCTGATGCCCTTAAGGAGCTCCCAGTCCCCTCCCTCTGCTCCAGTCGATGACATGTTGCTGTCGCCCTGCTCAACAGTTACCGAGCTGCAGGAGTCTCAGTCAACAGGAGAGGAGGAACAAAATGATATTTAAGTGCCCTAAGATCAACACTATATAATTGCATAACTTCAAATATCATTATAACTGAACTGACTTATCTTACAAAATGAGATTGTACAAGCTCCCCACTTTGTTCCACATGTATAATTTGTATTTCTATATGTTTTTCAAAAGCAACTTTTCCTGGCAACGCTTGGAGGTCCGACCTCAGGCTCTACAGTCCGGCGTATGCTACGGCGAGTGGCAACCAACGATGTGCTGAAGCAGTATAGCCTGCGGGGAAGAAAGCCAAAGAAGGCCTTCCATGACCTGGCAATCTGCAGGGTTATAACAGGCATGTGCTATTTTATTGTTCACATCAGTATTATGCTTAGCTTGGCTGATAAGAGGTTTTAATTTGACTTGTAACTTTGCTTCATTTTGACTTCTACTCTAGCGGCCTCACAGAAGAGCTTCCCCACGCTGACTGCAGCAGGAGTGGAGGACTTGATCGGGCTAGCACTAAAGTTTGCCCCACACAGACGGTAAATTGAAATTCTTCTATATGATGTGAAAAACAGAGTTGTTAGTAAGGCAATTAGTCTTGCTTTTGTCAATGTGTTGATTCTTGATATGACATCAAACTTTTGTTTCTTTTTAGGCCAGCTGAGAGGGACTAGCCATGGAGCCCAATTTTTGTTGCATCATTGTATTTTTTGTATAGATATATATATATTTTTTTTACATTTGCACACAACATTTGCACTACATTTGCACACTACATCCCACTCCATTTTTTATTTGTATTTTTTGCTTATTTAACTTTTTCCAGGCCTGTTTATATTGTGTTGTATTTTTAATTTTATATTAAAGTTTAAAATCCGATCAAGTTTGCCTGTTCATTCATTCCTGCCAATATATAATAATTCATTCCTGCTCATGCACACAGTTATGTAAGGTTGCAACCTTAGGGGGACGTTAGAGGAATGTTATCTAAAGGTTACAACGTTAGGGGAACGTTATCTAAAGGTTACAACGTTAGGCGAACGTTAGAGGAACGTTATCTGAAGGTTACAACGTTAGGGGAACGTTAGAGGAACGTTATCTAAAGGTTACAACGTTAGGCGAACGTTAGGGGAACGTTATCTAAAGGTTACAACGTTAGGGGAACGTTAGGGTAATGTTATCTAAAGGTTACAACGTTAGGGGAACGTTAGAGGAACGTTATCTAAAGGTTACAACGTTAGGGGAACGTTATCTAAAGGTTACAACGTTAGGGGAACGTTCATGGAACGTTCAGAGAACGTTCGACCAAACCAAAAACTAACGTTTCCAAAACGTTCACAAAACATGCCGTTTGGACCAAAAACTAACGTTTCCGCAACCAAAAACAAACGTTACCAAAACGTTTTAGGAACCAAAAATTGTTAGCTGGGAAGACCCGCCCTTCAATCACTACTATTGGCCAGGCGTCCAAGGTAACGTGACCCCATTTGTTCATGTCCTATCCCCTGACCAATCCGCTATCCTAACCTTAACCACTCGAGGTGAAATGCCCCAACCAATCGAGCTGCTTCGGAGGGCGGGTCTTGGCGTTGCCATAGTGGGATTCGTAATTTTGCGGCCCGGCGTCAATTTACGTGACGTCAGTGCCGGTAACTGCACACTTGCTGAACTGATAGCGAGAGAAGATGCCGAAAGCAAAACGCTGCAAGGTTTGGCTGCATTTCACTAGTAAGGATGCAGACTCTGCGACATGCAACAAATGCCAGAAATCAATATCATGCAAAGTAGGTAACACTTCTAATTTAATGAAACATCTGACGAGACATGAAGTGTACCTAAAAGCCGAGCAATGCACCGTGATTGACAAACTACGTGACGCAGGGCCAAGCACGTCAACAGCAGCAGCCAGTGTCGGCCTCGCCGCCGAACACCTGCCAGTGTGGTGGTGGACATCACAGATGATGAGAACAGCAGCCATTCCTCTTCGGGTAAGTCTAATAATTTAATGCCAACCGCAAATCTTGCATATCAAGTACGCTAGCAAACACCGTTGCCATTCAACAGCGTGTGTGACAACGTGTGCAAAATGTTTTAACAAAGTTCCAACACTTCTTTATACAAGGCTATATTGTGTGTTAAATAAACAAAATGTTGATCTTACGTGTTTTACATTAGTATCAAACGGCGCAACTTTTCATTCAATCAGAAACATAGGTTGGTTGGTAAGGCATACCTGTGTTTTGAGGCTGTATCGAGAGAGTGGGGGGACAATTGTTTTTCGAGGCTACAGCCTACTCCTATTTATCGAGAGGGGGAAGTGGGGGAGAATTGTATGAGCTGTTGAGCAGAATAGGCTAGAATAGGCTAGTAGTAGTAACCTAAAGAGTTAGGTGTATGTTATAAACAATTTTGATAGTAATATTTTTATTTCTGGCTTTCAAGTTGCAGCAGTGACTCCTTTCACCATGGCTAAGAAGGCTGCACTAACCAAAGAGAAGGTGCAGGAAATCCACAGGGCAGTCACCAAATTTGTGGTGATGGGGCTTCATCCATTTTCCACGGTGGAATCGCCATCTTTCAGGTGAAGATGTTGGCTATATCAAAATAGAATTTCCTTGATGCATGTGAATGCCACCTCTGTACCTTGAAGACATTCTGTGTACAAGACTAATAGATATATTTATTTTTTTATAAAGGGAGATGAGCACTGCCCTCAATCATAGATACTAACCACCATCCACGGATGACATATCCAACATGTACATACCCGCGTGGTATTCTGTTATAAAACAAAATGTCATCCAGGAGCTGGCGCAGGTCAGCAAAATTGCAATTACTTGCGATGAATGGACCAGCGTGGCACAGGACCACTATCTAACAGTGACTGTCCATTACATTTACAAAGGCAGCATCCAGCAGAAAGTGCTGAGCACTGAAGCAGTTTATAAGTCCCAGACAGGGCCAGTGGTGGCACAGGAAATCCACAGCATTCTTGAGGAGTTCAAATTGACTGGAAAAGTCATAGCTGCCACTGTAGACAATGCATACAACATGGATGTTGCCCTGAGAAACTTGAAATATTTAAAAGTAGGGTGCTTTGCCCACACACTCAACCTGGCAGCACAGAAGGTGTACAGCATCCAAGCTGTGACTAGGTGGTGTGCAAAGATTCGCGCAGTGGTGGTGTGGCAGAAGCGCTCCACCATGAGCAAAACTGTCCTGAGAGAGAAACAGCGACTCCTCAGTAAATAGCATATATATAATTATAAATACATCTTGAAAAGTAATACTTTTAAATATAAGCAATTGTTTTTTGTAATTCCAATCTCTGTGCTTTAGATTTGCCAGAGCACAATGTTATCCTGGATGTGAGGACTCGCTGGAATTCTCTATACCTCATGGTGGAGCGGTTTGTGGAGCAGTTCCCTGCAATCCAGGCAGCTTGTCTCGATCAAAGGCTAAGGAGGCCAATGGAGAGGGACAGGTGAGGTGATGGACAAGAGGGTCACTTGCAACAATATAAATTTACCTTTTGTTCTTAACATTATTGTTTATTTTCCACAGACTAGAAAGGCTTACAGAGAGTGATTTTGAGAAGGCAGAGGAATTCATGAAATGCATGAAAGTCTTGTACACCTCAACCCTCTGCGTGTCAAGTGACAAGTCCCCCATATGCAGCCAAATCATCCCGATCCTCACAAAGCTGGAGGCACACTATTCAACCTCCGATGATGACAATGTCTTTGTGGCTGCTATAAAAGAGAAGGTCTGGGGAGATCTCAAAAAAAGATACCAGGTACTATCCATTTGCAGCCAATATCTATGTTCACAAAGAAAGAAGGCAAACTACACCATTTTCACTATTAGACACTAAACCATGTTCTCATTACAGGATCATGACATTCAGAACTTCCATCAGGAGGCCACATTAATGGACCCTCGCTTTAAAGGCAGGCTGGAAGTTGGTGTTGCGGAAGCTTGGAATAGGCTTGAGAAAGCAGTGATTGACAATGCCACAGCAGCTCAGGTATTTTACTGCATGTATGTCAGAGACAGTTTACTGATTGCTCAACTTTTTTCATATGCACTGTGTCCATGCCCATGTTACAGTTTCTGTAATTAAGTATTGCTGTTTTATGGGCACTCTGTTTGTGTCTACAGCTTCCAATAGAGGACCCTCATCAGACTGAGGCAGGTGAGGAGGAGGACCAAGCAGGCAAACGAGTAAGTTCAACCATATACTATCTATTTAGTGTTATGTATGTACAATGAATAGTTGTTTTTGTGCCATACTGAACTTGTTTGTATGTACAAGATGTCAGCCTTGGAGCAGTTGTTTGAGGATGAAGACCGGGAACTTCTTCTTCATACAACTCAGACCACAAGCAGTGCCCTCTCCATCACAGAGCAGGTCCAGAAAGAGATACAGATCTACAAAGGCCTGTAAGCCATCCCATCTGGACAAGACCCTGTGGCCTGGTGGGGGGGTAAGAGGGATACCCTCCCTAATTTGTCTGTCCTGTCAGAGGTGTACTTGTGTGTGCAGGCCTCATCAACCCCTCTGAGAGGGTTTTTCCTGTGCTGGGCATGCTATCAGTCAGGAAAGATGCCGTATATTGCCAGAGAAGGCCAATATGGTGATATTCCTGCAGAAGAATTGTTAAACACTGATGTAAAGTGTCCTCACCAACAGTCACAAAATGTGCAATACTGTTGTGTAATATCTTGTTCTATATTTGTGTTTTATATTTGTTTCTATTTTAATATTTAAGGTGTTGCACTGTTCAGTTCAGGTCATTAGGAAGAGAAAATGGAGATTAGATTACACTGGTAGTAATCTCTTCTCCAGTATTATATTGTTTGATACAATATTATTTTATATTGGTTTATTATTACCATATATTACTTGTATTTATATTGTTTAAAAATGTAAGTTAATATTCTGTTCAGTTTGGCCCTGTAAATAAAAGGGTATTGTTTTTTGACAAAGTGTGTGCAGTTTTGTTTTCTTAAGTACCGGTTCGAGAACCGTTTAAGCACCGGAACTGTTTAAAAAATACCGAGTAGGTACTGGTATCGGATAAAACCCAACCAATACCCAACCCTACTGCTGAGACAGTTTGGTAAGTTTTCTTAACAGTCTTCTGTGATAAACTCCGGGTTCGCTAATTGTTGGTGCTTCATTTTATGTGTAGGGACCCTGAGCAAGTTACTGATGAGGTTTGGTTTGCTGTTTTGAACAATATTACTGGTTAAAAAATGCATTTGGCTTACAGACCCTATCTTGTCCACTGTTTGCGATTTGGGGCTGTAGCATATGCTAGGCCAAGCTCTGTAGTGGTTGATCGACAAAAAATACTGTCTCCACGGCTTATTTGACCTTTTGGTCAATTTTCGCTGGAATTACACTTTAATTAACGGAACCAGGGTGAGTCTGATGAAAACTGTTGTCTTTGCCCAGTCAGCTCCAAGATAGTCTTGCATTTACAGCTCACAGTAACTTAATACGATATAGTGTCTGGCTTTTGTGTTACTTTCAGCCTTTGACGTATTGGGCCCTATTTGAACAATCTGAAACGCAAGTATCAAACGCGAAACGGAAGTAGCTTTGTGGGCGGACGCAAATCTAAAATGGGTTGGTCTGAAATAGTTAGGTGTGATTTGGGGCGTAACGTGCAATAAACCAATCAGAGCGTCATCTCACATTCCCTTTAAGAGCAGGCACGCTTGTTCCATGGCGGATTGCTATTATGACAGCGGTTGTGCCTGGTGCACGCCAGGAGACGTTCACAGCCGAGGAGACGTTCTCATCAGGGCTGGAGCGGAAGCTGTCCGGGATGTGGCAAAGTAATAAATGGCCGTCTTGACCGGGTGGCGATGTTGCTGCGGCCTCTCGGGCCCATCTCCTCAAGTCTGGAGAGGATTGCTGCAGCCATGGAGCGTGGGCCTCCAAATGCACCACCTGCTCCTGTTGTGCCCCTTCCTCCTCCCCTCCCACATCGTGCATTGCCACTCCTGGACCCTCAAGTTTCCAATCCCGCCGTAGTTCAACATCACCTCTCCTTAACTCCTCTAATATTTCCTCATTTATGTCATCAACACATCCATGATTCATGGAAATGTTGTGTAAAACACAACAAGCCACAAAGAATGCTGTGACTTTTTGAGGACTGTACTGTAAAGTGCCTCCTGACCTATCCAAACACCTGACGCGCATTTTCAGTAATATTTTTCCTTGTAATTATGTATGGTTTGCAAAAATGGGAAATGCTGCGTCTGTGTAGATGAGAGAAGCAAAGGGCTAAATGCGCATTGTGCACACGCTATGACCAAGCATGCGCCCCTAACATAGCATCTGAATAACACGTTACTGACTTTAGACTAGCGCCACTGACTTTAGACTAGGTTTTTCCTGGTCAGTGGCGGAATTGTTTTCTGAAACTGCAAAATAGTACTAGGGAACGTTTGCGCCTGAACACGCCTCCTCTTTTCGTTGAACTGCCCCCGGGAGCGCAAATTCATTCCCTAATTTAACGGCGTGCGTCTATGGAGGGAAAAGTCCGCTGTGCGTTTGGTGCAAAATAGGAATGATACATGCATCAGTGTACAAAATCAATTGCGCTGGGTGCAAGATAGAGCCCAATGTTTGTTAGTTCTTTTCCTCTCTGCTCTGTTTGTGTCCTGTTTGTTGGTCTGAGTGTGTGTGGTTGTGGGCGTGGTTATCCTGGAGCACCTGGATCTTTTGGTGCAGCTGTTCATGGTTATCCAATCTACTCTGCTCAAAGACTCTTGGTCTCCTGACGTCCAGCGCCAGATTGTTTTCCACTATTCCGCTATGTGGTAACTACCCTCGGCCAACTTAGTATCTCACATGTGACCTACATGCTCTTTGCCTAGACCTTTAAGTATTGTGCTTTGTTTATTTTTCTACTAAAGTATATTTTTGGATTGGAGTTTCTACACGCTTGCTGCCATGCCACACTACCAGCTTTGGATTCATACAGCCATTTCCCACTCCTCTCACCCTTGCCAACCGGACCAACTTACTCTGTATCCATAATATCAATTAAATCTTGTTGCACCTTCAACTTCTGAGTCTGCGTCTAAGTCCAGATAAACTGAAAACCTAACAGAACAATCTGGCCAACATGGACTCAGCAGTTTCAGAACCACTCCGCCATGCTCTCGCAAGGCGTTTTGGTAGGAAATCACGAGCAAGCCCTCCAGGAAACCAGATTAACTCTGCAACGTCTAACCTCCATTGTGGCTCAGCTCAGCGACAGGATGGAACAAATCACCACTCACCTCACCACCACTACAGCTGCTGCTACTGGGCAACATCCAGGTACTGACTCCCCTACTGCCCCTATGCTCCCCTCTACCATCAGTCAGCCTCAGTTAGTGAACCCTTTTTTCCTTTACCCGAGCGCTTCTCAGGGGATTTGGGGGCCTGTGGTTGTTTCCTCCTGCGGTGCTCCCTAGTTTTTTAGCAGCAGCCGGTTCCCGCGTTGCGTTCGTAATGGGCTTACTCTCTGGGAAAGCTTCACAGTGGGCCACGACATTGTGGGACAGTGGCTCTTTTATTTGTGATTCATATCCTGCATTTGTTAATGAGATGCAGAAGATTTTTGATCATCCTGTGCAGGGAAGTGTTATGGGTCAGCTGTTTTCCCCTTTCCGTTTGTGCGTTCTTTCCCCTTTTCCCTACGTGTCTGTCTGTTGGTTTCCACCTGGAGGTTGCTGGAGAGACTAGACTCACTCATTTCTCTTTCCATTCGTTTAGATAATCGTCTCAGGGAACGTAACAGGGAGAGGACAAGCAGCAGAAACCCTATCAGCAGCCTGACAAATCCCCGTTTTGTTAGCTTCCCCACTCCAGTCCAGTCAGTACTAAGGAGCCTATGCAGTTAGGCAGGGCCCGTCTTTCTCCAACAGAGTGACGCTTTAGGACAGGGTTGTGCATTTATTGCGGGGAGGCAGGTTACATTCAAGCTAATTGTCCACAGTTAAACACCCAGGCTCATCAGTAATTAGAGGGATTCTGATGAAAATAGGATTATCCGTGGAGCCTCTCTTGGATCCTTAGGCAGTGTATGTTCTGGATGGTTTATTAGCTCAGATTACTCACGTTACGGCTCCTCAACCTGCTCCTGTCTGGAAACCACCATGAGTTAATCAAACTCCTTGTTATTCCCTCACCTCACACACCTATAGTGCTGGGTCAAACTTGGCTGGAGATACACAATCCACACATAGACTGGTCCACTAACACTGTTGCCGGTTGGAGTACTTTTTGTCACTCCCATTGCTTGCTGTCTGCTCAAGCTCCCAGTCAGAACCCGATCCCACCGGTGCCAGCGCCACCTGATTTAACTCTGGTCCCCTCCATGATCTAGGAGAAGTATTCAATAAACAGAGCGCTATCCCTACCCCCTCACCGACCTTACGATTGTGCCATTTAACTACTTCCCGGCAGTCCACTACCTTCCAGCCATCTATACGTCTCTAAGTCAGAGCGAGAAGCTATGGAGAAATATATCTCAGATTATCTAGCAGCAGGACTAATTCGTCCCTCCTACTCACCAGTAGACTCTGTTTTTTTCTTTGTTAAGAAGAAAGACACTTCCCTCCTGCCCTGTATAGACTATCACAGCTTAAATGACATCACTGTGAAAAACAAGTACACCTCTCTCACCCAACTCACCTCTCCCTCCGTTCCTTTTGTTTGGAGTCCAGAAGTAAACAAAGCATTCAATAAGCTTAAACAACTGTTTTCTTCTGACCCTGTGCCCCTTACATCCTGACCCATCTCTCCACTTTATTGTCGAGGTGGATGCTTCAGATTCAGGTGTTGGTGCTTTACTCTCCCAGCGTTCTCCTGAGGACAATAAGGTACATCCCTGCGCTTTTTTTCCCCAGCAACATTGGCTGGAAGGATTGACAACCTTTTGTGGTTTGGACTAATCACAAAAATCTTTCATACCTTTTTCTGCTAAACAGCTAAACTCCCGTCAGGCCGGGTGGGCTCTGTTTTTGGGAAGGTTTAACTTTACTCTGACCTACAGACCCGGATCTCAGAACATCAAACCGGACTCTCTCTCTCTCGCCAGTATGACTCAGAGAAGCTCAGCTCGGAGCCTGAGATCATCCTCTTTCCTACCTGTGTGGTGGCTGCAGCTTCCTGGGAGATAAAGACTGTGGTACGGGAGGCTCAACGTAACTGCCCAGCTCCAGGTACCACTCCACATAATCTCTTGTTTGTGCCAGATTCTGTCAGATCCCAGGTCCTTCAATGGGGACATTCATCCCAACTCACCTGTCATTCGGGGATTCACCGCACCCTCTCCTTCCTGCGTCAACATTTCTGGCGGCCCTCTATGACTACCGACACCCGAGCCTTTGTATCTGCCTGTTCTGTCTGTGCCCGTAGCAAAGCCTCCCATCAACCTCCGGCTGGTTTACTACTCCTGATTCCTGTCCCCAGTAGGCCGTGGTCTCATATCGCAGTGGATTTCGTCACCGGATTACCCCCACCGTCATTCTTACTGTTATTGTCCCCATACTTGTAATGAAGGGTAGTCAGCTTGTTCTTGTTGTCACTAATCAGTCAGACTGGAGTGCCACGTAAACATGGACTCCCCACATGAAGATATAACACACCTTTCTACCAGCCTGATGTGAACACCCCGACGTGAACTGTGTGACATTCTTGTTAAAGTAAGAGGCCTTCCACCTCCAGCTACAACAAATCACATCAGAGCTGAAAAGGATCAAACTGCAGGTGAGGGTTGGGATCCACCTGTGGCCCTGGGCCATCTCAGTGAGTCAGAACGAGAGATAGTTAACAAGATATTAAGAGAGGAGTGTGTCTCCTTTTCGAGAAGATGATGATATTGGCTGCATAGAAAAACTGCAATTGAGCATCTCCCTGAAAGACTCTCTCAGTGCCTAGGCCTCTTTACCGGGAAAGGAAGGACTACTTGAATGACCTCATCGCTCAGGGTTGGGTGGAGGAGTCTAACTCATCAGTCGTGTGTGTCCAAATAAAGGATGGGAGTCTGCGGCTGTGTATCGATTTCCGTGAAGTGAACAAAACTTGTGGTTCTCTCTTTTGGATCAAGGGAAGGCTTACCATCAGGGCATCATGGCGGAAGGGGAGCAGATCCATAACCTTTTTTGTGACATTATGGGGTCTCTATGGATCAGTATCCCCTTCGGCCTGATGAACGCTCCAGCTGCCTTTCAGCGCTGCATGGAAGAAAGTTTGGAGGGGCTTAGAGATGAAATCGGTGTTCCGTACTTAGATGACACCCTGGTCATCAGTAGAACGTTTGAGGATCACATTGAGAATGTGAGGACAGTGCTACAGCGGCTACGGGAGCACGGAATAAAGTTAACACCAAGTAAGTGTGGAGTGTTCAAGCACGAGGTAGGACAGTACAAAGGGACACTTTCACACAAGCCAATCACATGGACTGACAAACATCAATACATACAAGAAAGATTGATTGATGGGTTGAGCCGCAGATACTTAGATTCCTAGACTTTAACAAATCATTCATTTTACACGCAGACGCTTCACAGCAAGGCCTAGGGGCAGTGCTGTATCAAGTGCAGGAGGGTAAGCTTTGTGTAATAGCCTATGCATTTTGCACACTGACCAAAGCAAAAAAAAAACTGCCATCTTCATTCAGGACAACTTAAATTTCTGGCTTTGAAGTGGTCTGTTATGGAACGATTCAGAAATTACCTTATAAGCTCATCTTGCACTATATATGCGGACAACAACCCACTTACCTATGTGTTATCGACAGCCATGCTCAACACAACAGGACATAGGTGGGTTGCTGAGTTAGTAGACTTTAACCTAACAATTAAATATCGTCCGGGCAGAGAGAATTGTGATGCTGATGGCCTTTCGAGAATGCCCAGTGACATAGAAACGATAATTGAAGAATGCTCAGAGGAAATGTCCTCCCCATCTGTGCAAACTACAGTACAAGCTGCAGAGATGAATGTCTCCCACACAATGTGGTCCATGCTGGTTACTGGGTGTGCGGAAACAGATGAGGACATGCCTATACCCCTTCCCAGAGCAGCAATCTGTCGAGCTCAGAGAGATGATGAATATTGATGAATGACTCATCGCCTGCAAACAGTCAAATGAGAGGCCTGTGGGACAGCAGTTTAAATCATCCGGTGCACAGAGTAAGTGCCCGTGACTGGAGATGGGATACTTCATCTAAAGGCTGTAACAAGGACACAACTTGTTTTGGACAGCTGCACAACGAAATGGGACCCCAAGATGTGACACGCACCAGCCTTAAACAGAAAAAGCCCTGTCGAGAAACAAAAGCTCTACTCACACCAATTGTCACCACTCAGCCATACGAGCTAGTATCTATTGACTTCTTGCATCTAGAAATTTAAAGGTAAAAATGAATACATATTGTTAAAATCATTACACGGGCTTTCCACAAGCCTAACCCACAACATTGAAATCTGCCAAAACTGTTGCTGATAATATATTTAATGATTTTAAATATAATATTTTCCAGCCTGGAAATTTAAAAAGCAATCATGACAATGATTGATAACGATGAAAGTCATCAATTTCATTGTTACATATTTTTTATTTCCATTGTGGTCGAAAAGTAAGTTTTTTCAATTTTAATATTGTTGTTTATTAAAGCCTTTTTTAATGAATGCTGATTTTAATATGGTGCATTTAGTTAAAAGGTCTGCGTTTTCACTTCTAAGACAGCCGAGTCTTTATCATTTGGGCATATGTGTCATGTTATTGGGTACTGTTACGATGTGTACTTGCTACAGTGTATTTTCTCCACAGTAACAAGCTAATCTTGATGGTAATTGGGTCTTTTAATGATGTTGTCAACAACTCAAGATACTTTCTGCTGTCTGAGCTGTCAATTTATCCGTTTGAGGTAAATGGCTTGAGGAGGACACTCTGCCAAACTCTACAAGTTAGCAATCAAACACAACAAAGGCTGTCACTTGAATGGCGTTTTGAGCTAACGTTAGCAATCAAACAATCATAGATAGATAAAACGTTTGCCGGATCCGGATCCCTTGGCGTTACGCCGTAAACCATTTAAATCTGAGCATGCGCAACTCATACGTGCACTCGACTCACATCGGGCAGTGACAGTATGTATGATCTGAGTAAGTTTTATATTTTGTTGGAGAGTGTAAACAAATTTTTATATATATATATATATATATATATATATATATATATATATATATATATATATATATATATATATTAAAATATTGATGAATCCTAAATGTATGCGTAAAATGTTAATTTGCATGGTTTAAGCATAGATCTGTGTGGAAACACTGTTTGTAATTGAGGCCAATTGTGTTAATCATTCTCTCCTGGACTGCCTGTATTCACTTCAGCAGCTTATTGTGTGTGTGGCCTTGTGTTTCTCTCATCCAAGTTTGTGAAACTGTCACCGATGACATATTTTAACTGCGTAGGTGTGTGTGTTTCAGTCTGATGTAAAGCATGTACGTAAATACAGCAGAGGACAAGTGAAAGCATTTTAATGTACATTTCAATGTACATAACAATGCTTCTACTTGTACTTCAGTTAATGATTTGACCTATCCTGTATAGTGTCATCATGGTAGATAATCAAGATTTTTACCTTCTCTCAATGACTTTGACAACTTTTACATCATCTTCAGTTACATTGACCATTAACTGCACAGATCTCCCTTTAACTAAGAAAGATGAATGTGTTTTATTTCATTGAAGTGGGCCTATAACTATCTTACTCACCCTCAGGTCAGGAGCATAATATAAAATGATTCTGAATCATTGTACCTGCTGTTGCTCACGCACACACTCACACTTTTTCTAAGGAGGAAAAAGAGCCCTCATTCACCACCCAGTGGCCATGAATGGTTCTAGCTTCACTTTCATTTACAAAACCCCAATTACATACAGAAACTTCTAGGTGCTGTCATTCGAGTCCTAAAGGGAAGAAATGATTAGCTGGGGTCCAAAATACCATGTAATGTTTCTCCAAATATATCTCCGCCTCTGCTCAACAGATTTTGACCATTCTTCCTTTAATCCATCTCTTGTGAGTCCCCTCATTTTATGGCTGTGCAGTGCTAAATAACTGCAGTATTTTTTTACAATCTGTACAACGCTGTAATGGTTTGTTTGGGAGGACTATAAATGTAAGGAGCAGGAGGTTTTAATATGTTCGCAGCTCTTTCAGGTGACATTCAAACCCCCATCTGTGCTTCTTTGAGGGGTCAGGCATGGCCTTCAACAAGTACCAACACAGACAGAATAGTTAATGATAGAGGCAGCAGAGAAAATGTCATTTTATCATGGTTTTTCATTTTATGTTCCCCTAGTAGAGACTGAGATAGTGTCATTATTATGATGTTATGTGTAAAGAATGCTTCTCTGCGTATATGTAAGTACATATGTCCTTGAATGTGTTAATACGAGCTACTAATGGATTTACTCAGGTTCACAGGTAGCAGTGGAATATGCTGTCATTTCATCACAAATGCATAGTTCAAAATATGAGTTAAAAGGAATTAAAATGTTTCTCTGAACACTGCAGAAATAACCCTGCAAGGATAAATAAATCAAATCAAAATCTTCTGCTGCCTTTCTTCCAGTGCATAAACATATTCTAAATTATCATTACAGCTATTAGATAAAGCAGATGATTACATCATAAGTGTCTTTGTTATTGATATAGGCTACAATGTTGTGGTCTCATACAAGTTCACAAAACAAAAAATTAAATGTAACTCCTGTTTCATAGCATACTGTAAATGTAGTAGGATGCAGAGATATACTGTAACAAATAACTATATATATATATATATATATATATATATATATATATATATATATATATCATCCCCACTTGAGTGTGCTGCTTTCTTTAAATATTAATATTTCTACTTTGATTGTTAAATAGAAACTCATACCTTAGGGAAATATATGGCACATACAATGCAGCAACAAACTGTACTAATTATTTCAAACCGATCAACTGAAGTGTAGAAATTCTACACTACAAGATATTGTTGCTTTTTGCACAAACTTACCTGAATGTGTCTCATTCTTTGTCGTGAAAGCTGTCCAAACTGCTGGTCCCTTCCAGTTGATAGAACACTGCCACTGTACAGGCAGAGGAGAAACCAGTAGGGAGATCAGACATCTGTGCAGGGCAGTGACTGATGAAAGGCGGTAGTGAAGACTAATATATGTCAGATGAGAGTGAAAGGCCAGCCTATGGCAGCTGAGAAGCAGGAAGCACAAAGCGAATCACAGCGTACCCTTTTGTGAGCAGCAAGAGCACAGACATTGGTGTTTGGTAAAGTATTTGCGCAGGTAAGACTCATTGCTTTTCACCTTCAAGTATTCAAACTGTTGATGTGTGGAATGACAATAGTGTTGACGACGTCACTGAAAAGTTCAAGGCTGCAGACAGATTTATTTTGGTGAAGATTGCAACAGAGAGCTTCACTTACTTTATAGACAACTTTTCATATTCAGAAGTCAATGATGGAGAGAGGCTAAATAAGTGACTTGGATGTAGCCTATGGTTGATTGATAAGGATTAGGATTACCTTCCTGGTAGTAGCCTATAATTTTTAAAAGGCAAATTCATCCTGATATCAGGATGAATTTGCCTTTTAAAAAACATTAGTTTTGTGGGGTTTTTATCTCGTGATAACGACTTATTAATTCGTTATCTCGATATAACAAAGTTTGTTTTCTCGAGATTTTGTTTTTGTTTTCTCAAGATTTGTTTTTTATGGATTTTTTTTTTTTTTTGCCTAAGACACCCTTACATTTAACCCGGGGAATGTGCTCCATGGGCGGATAGAGGTCTGCCGTTTCTCCCTTCTCTTCTCCAGGTTAAATTGAACGCTGTTTTAGTGGGATTTTTCTCGAGTATTTGACCGGAGAAGAGGAGGAAGAAACGGCAGACCTCTATCCGCTCACGGAGCCTCTTCCTCGGGTTAAATGGAAGGGTGATAGTGGGATTTTTTTTCCAAGTATTTGACCGGAGAAGTAGATGGAGAAACGGCAGATTTCTATCCGCTTATGGAGCCACATTCCCCGGGTTAAATGGAAGGGTGTCTTAAGCACAAAAAAAAATCTTGAGAAAACAAAAAAAAAATCTCGAGAAAACAAACTTTGTTATATCGAGATAACGAATTAATAAGTCGTTATTACGAGAGTGCATAAAAAAATTCCATGGCTTCCGTAGTTTTTAACTGTATTAGATGAAACTACTTAAAACAAGAGTCTATCAATACAACGATTTTCACAACTTTGAAAATTAAGGGTGCTCCGATCGATCGGCCACCGATCGGTATCGGCCGATAATGGCTTTAAATAGTTTGATCGGTGGTCTCCATAAAGGCCGATCAGATAGGCCGATCAGATGACGCACTACCACGTATGTATTAAGAGCGCACTACTCCTGAGAACATTTTCAACATGGAGCTAAAATGGCGGCGTCCCTACATTCAGCGGTCTGGCAGTTCTACAAGCTGTCTGAACGGCGGCAGAACAGCAGTTGGCCCGCGGCCGGCCGCGGAACGAAGACGGTAGGAAGACGGCTACCGCTTTTAAAAAGCGGCTGCCACCGATGGTGCTCCGGCAAACGTGTTTGCGATTCTGACGCTTCTACTGCCTCTGGAGCACTGCCGGTGTTCCGCCGACTCATTGCTATCTGGGAAAAAGACAATACACTAGCGATTAGCAACGTGTGTGCCGAGGAAATACCACGAGGCGGAAAGCTCCAAAGACATTTCAACACCACCAACCTCATCAGACATTTGAAGGTTAGTCCCAGAAAGGAGTATGAGGAGTTTTCAAAGTTAGCTAACGCTAAGGGCTCTGACAGAGTCAACGCGAGCGACGCGAGCAAGCGACGTGAGCGACGCGCTTCCTTTCATAGTCTACACAGCAGACGCAAGCGGACGCAGGCGTCACGGGCGATGCGTCACGGGCGATGCGTGAAATGCAATGCACCGCCCACGCAATGGGGTAGCAGAGTGTTCCACGGTGTTCGGTCGGCAGAGGCAGGGTCAGAAAGTCAGACCCTCACGAGAGAGCCGTGTGTCTTCTAATCATATGCTGGCGTGCATCTCCACCAGTACAGTGTGCTACGATAGGGTAGCACTGACCGATACATTGATAAATGGTCGCTTAAACATGGTTTAGCATGTTTTATAACGTTTTTATAAAGTTGTAAATGCGTTTAGGTCTCTCTATCTCTCTCCTGCCGTAGGCTATTTCAGCATCTTGCACACAGCATCGGCTACGTACGTACACACACACACACACACACACACACACACACAACGTTGACTAGCTACATACCGAATACTTGCAGTGTCGCCCCCAACGACAACGCATAGTATTGTGCGTATCGGTGCGTCGCGCAACAAAAACTGGGACGACACATTTTGCTATGCATCGACGCATAATGGAGGCCGAAGCGTAGCGATGCGTAGCCTTGCGGACGCGTATGCGTACCAATGCGTTGACTATGTCTGAGCCCTAAGGCAGAGCGGAGTCGTGTAGCTAGCAGCTCCGGCGCCGCTCAAACAGCTGTTTCCCCGTGTGTGTGTGTGTGTGTGACTGACTGTGTGTGTCTGTGTGTGCTGAAGAAATGTGCAGTGATTGAAAGGACATTTTTTAGATTTTGAGCTAGGACAGAAAGCTAGCAGTGCTAGCCCGAATGTTAACGCGGGAACAGCTAGCTAGCTAGCTAGCCTATGGATATGATGTGGGTTTAACACTTATCTTACGACATCCGAGGGCTGTATGCTGTAAAGCCGGTAACGTGGATAAGAGATAAAGCCATGGATGTTTTAAGAGAAGCTCTGTTCACAAAACTGCAGGTTAACTAGCACGACATAATGATTACACCTCCGTGACTACATTATTTACAAACTTCAAATATTATTTTGCAATCAGTACAAACCAGGCCCGGATTGACTAATCGGGAGCACCGGGAAAATTCCCGGTGGGCCGGTCTGTTTTTTGGCCGCGAGGGCCGTTGTTGTCATGGCACTGGGTTGAAATATGGATGCTGTCCCTATGGCTGCCTGCACTCACAGCAGCCCCACTCTTTTTATTCATTATTTTATTGCAGCCCCACTCTTTTTTTATTTAATATTTTCTCGCAGAGTGCAGCCTGCAGGTTAATGATGACGTGATTATTTTTTGACTCCCTGCCCCCCGTGAAATTACGAATCCCACTATGGCAACGCCAAGACCCGCCCTTCAATCACTACTATTGGCCAGGCGTCCAAGGTAACGTAACCTGATTTGTTCAGGTCCTATCCCCTGACCAATCCGCTATCCTAAACTTAACCACTCGAGGTGAAATGCCTAACCCCAACCAATCGAGCTGCTTCGCAGGGCGGGTCTTGGCGTTGCCATAGTGGGATTCGTAATTTCGCCCCCCGCCCCGACACGGCACCTTGAAAATTGCTCAAAATAAAAAAGTCAGATAAAAATGGATAACAGGAAGCGCAAAGGCGGCGCTGAAAAGGCCAGAATAAAAAAGAAGAAAGCTTTGGAAAGTGACGCAGTCAAATGTTCTAAGCTGAGCACATTTTTCCTCAAAAAAACAAATGAAGACGACGAGGCCGGTAAGTAAGCTAACGTTAAGGTAGTTAGGAGCAGTGCAAGATGCTCGCGACCGTGCAAAACAACGTTGTCTGCAAACCACCGTTCATGTATCAAACGTTTTTCTTGTAGCTGTTCAGCAGCAGCCGCCTCTAGTCCGGTTTGCTGCTAACAGTGACGAGCAGCGAGACCCGGTAACGTTACCGAGCTCCAGTCATGAGCCCACCACACCAGAACCCTGCTCAATGAAGCATGTCCTGAGATTATTATACATTAATAACAATGAATCATTAATGAAACTGACTTGACTTGATTTGAAAGCTTTGTAAAAAGGGGATATTTGTGGTGAGAAATAAATGTAAAACATGTCATTTAGTGTCAGACACAGAGCCAGCTGTGAAGAGACTAATGTTCTCACTGAGACACAGGGAAGCTGCTGATGTACCATAATGTGTGAATAAGAAAACGTTATCACTGAAAAAATGTTTTTCTTACTTAGTATCTTACCTGTTTCCAGTTAAAATATCTAAATATTCTTAATTCAAGATACATTTACTAGACAAGTGAAATTATGTCGTTTTCTGAAAAAAACCTAAAAATTAAGTGATTTTGTTTTTTTGTTGTTGCTTAAAACAAGCTAAATCTAAAACAATTATTTTTGGCAGATAATGTGCCTTGTTTTAAGCAAAAATCACTTAATTTTGAGGTGTTTTTTCATACTTGTTTAGTTAATGCATCTTGATGTAAGATTTTCTTTTAGATACACGAGACAAAAATACTAAGTAAAAAAAGCATTTTTTTTTGCAGTGATCACATTATTTACAATATAACAACTTTCTATTCCCAAGTGTTACTAGTGACCCATTATGTTTTTAATCAAACAATAGTGAATATACAAAGCTCACGATTGAAAGGGAATAGGATAAAAGTAATATGAATTAAGCCTTTAGTCGTGAACTAAAGTGGGCCGGTCTAAGGCATGAAACTCCAGGGCTGAAAATGAGTCCCAATCCGGCCCTGGTACAAACTGTATGTTTTTTTTTTATTTCAGATGAATCCGTTCCACAAGCAAGAAAGCATTCCAGGACGGAGCGTGTGTCTGGAAGCCCTGTCTGTAAGTTTACATTTATGCATGCATTTAAGAAACCAGTCATATTTCCTGCCATGGAACTACTGACTTTCAATCTGGTGCATATCACGTTACTGTTCTGATGATTTGTTTAGTTTTTAGCGATTGTCTAATGTATCAGCATAGGTTAATCTTTGGCAATTGCATGTACAAGAAACCTACCATAAATGACCTGACCAATATTCACATCTACTTTATTTTTTAGATAAGCCAACACCTCACAGGGAACCTGCTGGTAGTCCAGAGCTGGGGGGAGGGGGGTCTATTGTAACACAAGCTCGGCCTGCCGCTTCATCTTGGGACCCAGTTGAAGGTACAGTTGCTTTGAATTTTCCATTTTCAATTAATACAATTTCATGACAAGGACCTTGAGAGTAACTCAACTGTTTTGTTGTTGTAAACAGGAGAACTCATCACACAGAGGGAGGTGGCTCAGCCATGGAGACGGAAATGAGAGGTAAGACTCACTTAAGTTGTTTACATATGTAAGTATATCATGTATAACAACTAAAACCATACATTTTTCCATAGCCATGAGGACATCATTACCCGCATGGCACAACGGATGGACACATGAGGAAAAGATGGATGAGCTGCTCATGCCCTTAAGGAGCTCCCAGTCCCCTCCCTCTGCTCCAGTCGATGACATGTTGCTGTCGCCCTGCTCGACAGTCACCGAGCTGCAGGAGTCTCGGTCAACAGGAGAGGAGGAACAAAATGGTGTTTAAGTGCCCTAAGATTAACACTATATAATTGCATAACTTCAAATATCACTATAACTGAACTGACTTATCTTACAAAATGAGATTGTACAAGCTCCCCACTTTGTTCCACATGTATAATTTGTATTTCTATATGTTTTTCGAAAGCAACTTTTCCTGGCAACGCTTGGAGGTCCGACCTTAGGCTCTACAGTCCGGCGTATGCTACGGCGAGTGGCAACCAACGATGTGCTGAAGCAGTATAGCCTGCGGGGAAGAAAGGCAAAGAAGGCCTTCCATGACCTGACTATATGCAGGGTTATAACAGGCATGTGCTATTTTATTGTTCACGTCAGTATTATGCTTAGCTTGGCTGATAAGAGGTTTTAATTTGACTTGTAACTTTGCTTCATTTTGACTTCTACTCTAGCGGCCTCACAGAAGAACTTCCCCACGCTGACTGCAGCAGGAGTGGAGGACTTGATCGGGCTAGCACTGAAGTTTGCCCCACACAGACGGTAAATTGAAATTCTTCTATATGATGTGAAAAAACAGAGTTGTTAGAAAGGCAATTAGTCTTGCTTTTGTCAACGTATTGATTCTTAGTATGACACATCAAACTTTTGTTTCTTTCTTTTTAGGCCAGCTGAGAGGGACTAAGCCATGGAGCTCTATTTTTGTTTTTTTCCATTCATCATTGTATTTTTTGTATATATATTTTTTATTATATTTGCACACTACATTTGCACTACATTTCCACTCTACATCCCACTCCATTTTTGTATTTGTATAGTTTCTGCTTATATAACTTTTTTAGGCCTGTTTATATTGTTTTGTATTTTTAATTTTATATTAAAGTTTTAAATCCGATCAAGTTTGTCTGTTCATTCATTCCTGCCAATATATAATAATTCATTCCTGCTCATGCACAGACAGTTAAGTAAGGTTGCAACGTTAGGGGGACGTTAGGGCAACGTTATCTAAAGGTTACAACGTTAGGGGAACGTTAGGGTAACGTTATCCAAAGGTTACAACGTTAGGGGAACGTTAGGGTAACGTTATCCAAATGTTACAACGTTAGGGGAACGTTATCCAAAGGTTACAACGTTAGGGGAACGTTAGGGTAACGTTATCTAAAAGTTACAACGTTAGGGTAACGTTATCTAAAGGTTACAACGTTAGGGGAACGTTAGGGTAACGTTATCTAAAGGTTACAACGTTAGGGTAACGTTATCTAAAGGTTACAACGTTAGGGGAATGTTATCTAAAGGTTACAACGTTAGGGTAATGTTATCTAAAGGTTACAACGTTAGGGGAACGTTAGGGTAACATCATCTAAAGGTTACAACGTTAGGGGAACGTTAGAGGAACGTTATCTAAAGGTTACAACGTTAGGGGAACGTTATCTAAAGGTTGCAACGTTAGGCGAACGTTCAGAGAACGTTCGACCAAACCAAAAACTAACGTTTACAAAACGTTCAGAAAACTTGCCGTGGGGACCAAAAACTAACCTTCAGGGAACGTTTCCGCAACCAAAAACAAACGTTACCAAAACGTTTTGGGAACCAAAAATTGTTAGCTGGGGATCCTTTTCTAATGTGTGAAAATGTAAAACCAATTATGTCTGTCTGCTTTATAAGAGGCAGTATGAAGTCTCAAATTTACTGTTCTGGTGTAGGCTATTCTTTTCCTCTTACTGATTCATCAATTCCCATTTGTAATTTTCCATTTACTGTGCTTTATAGAGTATAGGTTTTGAAGATGTTGTCTGTAAGATTTTCATGTAGCCTATTTATCTAGAAAGTAACCTATCTATCAAAAGGTGAGTTAAAGCAATGGTGATTGAGCATATCACTTACTAATGAAAGTGCTTGTATTTGCTGCTTTGTCAAATAATACAATCTGAGTGTGTGGCGACTTTCCCCGCCCTAAATTTAAATGGAGCAGACAGTTATCGACGCTATTTACGTCAGTCAGCAGAAATTGCAGCAAAAAAAACGGTACATTAATCAGGCGCTTACATTTTATTACTGCTGACTCACAATGGGGGGCCAACAGACTCAATTTTGAGTCCAAATGAAAATAACATCCCACACCCACAAGAGGACTGACTGAGCTTATGCTGGCTGAGATCACCTGTCAACCTTTGCCACTACGGCCGGTCTATGTGTGCAGCTCAGGTGGGACACAGATACTCCCTGTATTAAACCAGCCTCTCTCGGAGTTACTTTTCGGGACAAACATTTAGGAAATGATCGCCGGGCTTGAAGCCAGCCATAAAGCCTCCATAGCTGGGCTCTCATCTCCGTCCCCAGCAGCAGCAGTCAGGGTTTCGGCAGCGCCGCTAGCCCGCAGAGCGCTACGGGGATAGGATTTGCCATCCCAGACCTGCTTACTCAGTCCCACTTCAGGCGCCAGTTACGAACAACCCCCTTATTTCATCAATAAAGGGCGTACATTTTTTATGGCCTCGAGTTTTTCTTCCCTGCACTTTCTAATGCTCTGGTTGGTTCAGCTGGGCCCTTTCCTCCCCGAGTGAAGCGAAGGGGAAAGCGGTGCGTGCTTCCCACTCTATATCACATGCTATGTCACATGCTGCCCATTACTGTTGATTTAGTGCTGGTTATTCTCAAACAAATTTGCACAACATGAGGGAAGTTCATCGCTATTAATCAGACTAATTTTATCTGTTCAAAACTACCTTAAATGTGTATTTGTCAAGTAACCTATTTGATACTCTTGTCAACATTGAAGTAGATAATAGGCTATGCTTGCTTTATCCAAATGTATCTATATTTATTATTGGGAACCAATAACGCAACAAAACAGTGTGGTCTAGACCTACTCTATCTAAAAAAGTGTCCTGAGATAAACTATGTTATGATTTGACACTATAAATAAAATTGAAAACAATGACAAATATTGTCCAGAAACGCTAATAGCAATGCTTCCGTTATCCATTTGTTTTCTTCAGGGAAACTCTGTAGAAGTAACTGCATATCCAACATTACTTTACCAATATTAGGCTTAATGTGACAACATACAAGTAATGATTTATTTTTTCTGTGAACAGCCCTAGGGGCAGCTGCCTCTTACCCTAAATTTAGCATAGCAAATGCAAGAGTAGAGTTTTTAAAGTAAAAAATCTGGGTTATTGTATAAAGGCCTGCTTTGAAACTACAAATGTTTCACTGGTTAAAACATTTTAACAAGTTCAAAAAAAATTGTTTAATTGTAACTCATGTCACAAACAGAACCATAGACTGTGTATAAAGTAACCACTGTAGTACAACAATGTGTATAAACAATGCACACAAACCATTTCTGGCTCATATAAAGCGGTGTGTGATTTAAAAGCAGTAGTGCAGTGGCTCAGATGCAGTTCTCAGAGCAGACAGAAACTTTAGCCCAACTCAGCACGGTCTTTAGCAAGAAGCTGCTTTCACCTGTAAACGATATGTATCAATTGAAACGGTCCAATATTTTGTGGCAATCTACAACAACTTTGAAATGTGACAACCTGGATGGTCCATAGCCTGTGTGCATCATATCTATTCTATCAGAGGTGCACAACACTGATATGATGAGTCAATAAGATCACATGACCACTGAGTTTATTTCAGTCTCTGACAGTTAGCTTCTCAGCTTCAAGGGGTGCTCTGACTGTGAATACAGCAAGGGCAGCAGTGTAGCAAGTCATGGATGAAGAGATCACACTCCACACAGAACACACTGCGACATGATGGACAGGTGAATATCTAGAGACAGACACAGAGAGGGAGAGAGAGCAGATAAATCAAGATGGATAATGGGACTAAAGTTGCAATGAATAAATTAATGCAAGTACGCATTTTTACATTTAATGTTAAAATTAGGGCTGGGCAAGTTAACGCGTTATTATCGAGTTAACTCATTAATTAATTAACGCCGACAATTATTTTATTATATTATTTCTTTTATTTTGAAAAAGTATGTTGCTGACTGCTGCCGGCCCGCGCTTACAGGAACCAAAATGCCTAAATGCACTAAATACACACAGTTGATACCAGCAAATCATTCAATGAAACAAACAGTGGCGCGAGATTTCGGCAGACTACGTTAGATGCAGGGTGTGGGAGAAGTATAGATAAACAAAGGCAAGAGAAGCTAACAAATGCCATAGTGAAGTGGATAGCTACAGACTACAGGCCGATTCATGTTGTGGAGGATGTCGGTCTGAGAAACATTCTGAGAATCACAACAAATGACGGCAGGTATGAGATTCCCTCAAGACGCACCATCACAAGAAGAATACATGAGTTGTATGAAAAGTAGAGGACTGCAAAAGCGACAACTTTTGGGGACTGGACATCACTGGGTAACCATAATTACCTTGGAGTTACAGTGCACTATATTGATGAACAGTGGGCGCTGCATTCACATGCTCTGACTAATGAAAACAGAGGAGAGACATTTGGTACTGAACATAGACTGGTTATGCTACTCCCTGATAAAAGAAAAAGAGACATTGCCTGTTTTAATGTTATGATTGTGGCTCAGGAGTTTGTGTGCAGTTTTGTTGTATACAGTATATAACAAACAGGATAACATGATTGCCGTGGCAGTGGCAATAAGCTTTCATTTTGTATTTGCTTTGATTACATTGTTTAAGTTGAGATTTACACTAAATATTTTATTTAACTCCTACTGTATAAACAAAATGCTGATGTTAAGTGTTTGCAGAACAAATGTTATGACACTTTAGTTCACATGGCAGAACATTTAAAATAAAATTGTGCTATACAATACTTTTGAATTCATTATTGGATTTTGCGTATGCAATGTGATTAATTGCGATTAATCAGGGAAATCATGCGATTAATCATGATTAAAACTTTTAATCGTTGCCCAGCCCTAATTAAAATGTATAAAGGACTATCAAAATGAACGCGTTCATAACAAGCTAACGCAAATTTCTTAAACACCACAATTTTTTTTAACGCCTGATTAATGAACACACGTTCTGTGATAATAAAAAAAAGTAAGGGTGCTCCGATCAGGATTTTTGGGGCCGATCACCGATTGCTGGCAGACGTATCGGCCGATACCGATCACCGATCACTTTTATGAACTGAAAATTACGCCATTACATAACAGTCACACATGTTTAGAGAATGTATCAGTAACTGTTTGGCTTTCTGTCCTTGCTCAAAATCTAAAAAATGTCCTTTCAATCACTGCACATTTCTTCAGCACACACAGACACACATAGTCAGTCACACACACACACACACCGACACACACACACGGGGAAACAGCTGTTTGAGCGGCGCCGGAGCTGCTAGCTACATGACTCACACACACGGACCGACACACACACGGACCGACACACACACACACGGACCAACACACACGGACCGACACACACACACGGACCGACACACACACACACACACAGACCGACACACACACACACGGACCGACACACACACACACACACACGGACCGACACACACACACACACACGGGGAAACAGCTGTTTGAGCGGCGCCAGAGCTCCTAGCTACACGACTCCGCTCTGCCTTAGCGTTAGCTAACTTTGAAAACTCCTCATCCTCCTTTCTGTGACTAACCTTCAAATGTCTGATGAGGTTGGTGGTGTTGAAATGTCTTTGGAGCTTTCCACCTCGTGGTATTTCCTCGGTACACACGTTGCTAATCGCTAGTGTATTGTCTTTTTCCCAGATAGCAATGAGTCGGCGGACCACCAGCGGTGCTCCAGAGGCAGTAGAAGCGTCAGAATGGCGTAATTGCAAACACGTTTGCCGGAGCACCACCGGTGGCAGCCGCTTTTTAAAAGCAGTAGCCGTCTTCCTAGCGTCTTCGTTCCGCGGCCTGCCGCGGGCCAACTGCTGTTCTGCCACCGTTCAGACACCTTGTAGAACTGCCAGACCGCTGAATGTAGGTACGCCGCCATTTTGAAAATGTTCTCAGGAGTAGTGCGTTCTTAATACATCCGTGGTAGTGCGTCATCTGATCGGCCTTTATGGAGACCACCGATCAAACTATTTAAAGCCATTATCGGCCGATACCGATCGATCGGAGCACCCTTAAAAAAAAGTGTGATTAATTAAACGGAGTGTCTATTTGCACCCCCGGTACGAATAGCCTCGACCACACAGCTGAGCTATTCACACCCTGTGACGTAACAACAAAAACACGTTGCTCGTGTGCACCGAAATCATGGCTGACATTCATCTTCCTTGACAGCAGAAACTGGCATATTAAGAAAGTTTTGAATTTTGAATTTCTAGCGGAAAATGGATACTATAGTTGTGCTTTGTGTCTTCAGTGAAAGCATACAACCGTTACTTTGTTAGTTAGTAGGATACCTACTTTTTGTATACAATATGGTTACCTAGCAACCGAGGCTTGAAGACACCATGTAGTAAACAGTCGTCCTCCACTCCACAAGAACTGCTAGGTGAGTGGTTAGAGCACTGAGCTGTGGTCTGGGAGTCCTGGGTTTGATTTGGATTGGATAATTTGCATGCCATTGCACAAGTCAGGGTGGTAGGGGAAGACTCATGAATATTCATTAAGGGACTCATCCCTGAATGGCTAGTACTCGTTGCCTGCTCTGGTTGGGTTGGTTAGGTTAGCGGGATTGGTTATGGTTAGGGTAACCATATTAGACACTGCAACGATAATATTCCAAAAAGGTGTAATACATGAGTCGTATGGATAACTGTGTGTAAATATATGCCAATGTAAATGCACAGGTGTGCAAATAGCATACACTGATATTTGTACCAGACGGGGTATTAATAGAAGACATTGCTGTGTGCACCGGGGTATGAATAGCATTCATTTCTAATTGCACCAGGGGTGCAAATAGCACTGCTAATTGCACCGGAGTACGAATAGCATTAATTTCTAATTGCACCGGGGTACAAATAGCATACACTGCTAATTGTACCAGGGGTGCAAATAGCCTCACCCATAATTAAATAATTAAAAATAATAAAACAGCCCTAATACAGAAAATGACAGTAGAGGGATGTCAGGAAACTAGTGGTACTGTTATTATTAGAATTAAGGCATAAAATGCCAAAAAAAACATTATAATACTAATTTGTAATCCTAGATCAAATTCTTTTTAATTATTTGAGCAACCCCCCAGTACCCCTTGGTAACTGAAGACGTACACCCTGGGTTACATGTATCAGCATTATTTTCTCAGACTTGGAAAAGATCCTTCAGAGTTACAGGACATATTTTACAACATTTTTTTACCAGCTGAATAGCACTTTCTGTGACAAGTAAACTGGACTTTTAAAAAAATATGGGGAGTGAACGTTTAAAAGGGAAAACATATGTTCTACCATCTAAAAGGCCTCTACAGAGCCGGACATACACTCAGCTACTGTACTTACACTTTTATCTTTCAGCTCCCCTTGACAAGCTTGACAGAACCTGAAACCAAATCACAAGTTTAGATACACAGCGGCACAGTATTTGTGTGTGACTGCGTGAGTGTATCAGAGCCACCTGTCTTCTTGAAACTCGTCCACAGGACTCTCTATAAAGGCTTGGAGGGGGAAGAGGTGGTGGAAAGATCTGGCAAGATGGGGAGCCGACACCAGAGTCAAACCTTTGAGAAAACACACCACACACCCGCACACCAGTCAAAGCTACTTCTATTGACAGAATTTTAAAAACAACAAAACTACTGTATTTTTTTGACACCTCAAGAAAATTCATCAAAGTTTCCTCTAATCTTACAATGACATACTGTACACACAGAAATAGGCCGAATCCTTCCATCACACATACCACAGAGTTTACACTCTACAGGAAGCTCTGTGTACTTGGCGTGGCACTGCGGGCAGAAGTATCCTCCCAGAGACAGACCGGGACCATTGCTGCTGTCCAAATGACTGGAAGACACACACACCAGAAGCAGCTCATTGCAAAGACAATTCACTTTATCTTTACAGAACTGTGAGCGGCTGCTCACAGTTCTGGCCACAAGATTTAAATCACAGTTTTCGACTCACGACATGCTGAATGAAGGCTTGGCATCCTGGTCAGTCAGAGAGGCGATGGTGTGCTGAGGAAAACCTGAAAAAACAATTGTGTGTGAGAAACATATTCAGCAAGTGCTTTAATAGTCATTCATTTTCTCAATATTTTGATGAGGAACAAGAATGAATGTATTTCCTTTATTGTCTAATAGGAAAATGGGGAGGGACTGTTCTTAGTTTAAAAGTGCTTTGCTCCAAACCTTTATCTTTTTCAAATAAAGTATTTAAAATTCTAGCCAATTCAATAATTTCCTAAAACAGCTAGGCACAATAGCTTTTAACAAACGTTTCTCAAACAGGAGAAAATAGTACATTTGTTTAGGATTATTTTTAGGGTGAGGCTATTTGCACCCCTGGTACAATTAGCAGTGTATGCTATTCGTACCCGGGTGCAATTAGAAGTGAATGCTATTTGTACCCCGGTGCACACAGCAATGTGTTCTATTAATACCCCGTCTGGTACAAATATCAATGTATGCTATTTGCATACCCTGGCATATTGATCACACAATGTACCAGTGTATAAATTAGAAGTGGATGACATTCGTATGGCGTTATTTTTTAGTCAAAAGTTATGAGCGTGTAACACATGCTCACGAGCACATTATGTTATTTCACACGCGCAAAAATGAACCTTCAGCTGGCATGATAAAAGTACTCGCGCACAAATTCAACAACCGAGAGGTGTAGGTAGCTGCGAGCGAGCGCCTTACTCTGCTTGTACAGTGGAATCCTGCTCGCGCGCAGCGGGCTTCTGCTCGCGGAGTGCTGTTTTGCTCGCGGAGTGGATTTCTGCTCGTTCAGCTGATTTCTGCTCGCTCGAGTACATGACTTTTGACAATTTGGGGGCGGAAACCAAGGAGGGCACTGACCCTCTTATGATTGGTCACTTTCACACAGGGACATCCTTGATTGACAGCTCTCATTACAGGAAGCACGGAGTCAAAGTATCTGACGGAGTTCAGTCATTCAGTTAACACTGCACAGTGGACGGAATGGCGGCGACACCTGAAGATGTAGGCGTAAGTGTGTTTGACAGTGTTATAGCCATTTAATCTGAAATTTGTTGAGAATAAACTCATTAAATATTGAGAATAAAGTCGTTGTGTTTCGAGAAAAAACTCATTAAATATTGAGAAAAAAACTCGAAATACAACGACTTTATTCTCAATATTTAATGAGTTTATTCTCAACAAATTTCAGATTAAATGGCTATAACACTGTCAAACACACAGCCCCCACCATATCATCAATATCACTTACGCCTACATCTTCAGGTGTCGCCGCCATTCCGTCCACTGTGCAGTGTTAACTGAATGACTGAACTCCGTCAGATACTTTGACTCCGTGCTTCCTGTAATGAGAGCTGTCAATCAAGGATGTCCCTGTGTGAAAGTGACCAATCATAAGAGGGTCAGTGCCCTCCTTGGTTACCGCCCCCAAATTGTCAAAAGTCATGTACTCGAGCGAGCAGAAATCAGCTGAACGAGCAGAAATCCACTCCGCGAGCAAAACAGCACTCCGCGAGCAGAAGCCCGCTGCGCGCGAGCAGGATTCCACTGTACAAGCAGAGTAAGGCGCTCGCTCGCAGCTACCTACACCTCTCGGTTGTTGAATTTGTGCGCGAGTACTTTTATCATGCCAGCTGAAGGTTCATTTTTGCGCGTGTGAAATAACATAATGTGCTCGTGATCATGTCTTACACGCTCACAACTTTTGACTAAAAAATGACGCCATACATTCGTACCCTGGCGTAGGCTACCCTATATTTACACACAGTTATCCATACTACTCATGTATTACACCTTTTTAGAATATTGCTCTGTGGCCTAAATAAAATCGTTGCAGTGTCCAAATATTTCACAAACTTCAGAAAGACGTTGAGACATACACTTGCGTGGTTCTCAACCTGGGGGGTGGGCCCTGACTTGCGCAATGACATGCAAATTATCCAATCCAAAATGAAAGAAACAAGATCTCTTCACTGGGGTATCGAACCCCAGACTCCTGGGCCATAGCTCACAGTTCTAAGCGCTCATCTAGCAGTTCTTGTGGAATGTAGTACAACCATTGACCACGGTGTCTTTAAGCCTCGGTTGCTAGGTAACCATAATGTATACAAAAAATAGGTACTAACCAAGGGGGTAAGCCTGCCTCCACAGAGCGAAGCCGCTATGGCGCCATTTTGATGCTACCAAGCTATCTGAAGCGTTTAAAAACTATATTTGTCCATTGTTTATTTCTAAAGAAACACGACAATGTATGTATATATGGCTCCATTACCTTGTATCTCACGTGATGGCTCCGTAGCAGATGTTTTTGTAAAAATAGGCTAACGATTGTGTCATAACCACGCGACTTACTGTCACATAGTAGAGGAATTAGCGTACAGCACAGGAGAAGCTTGCAGGCAGTTTCGACTTACATTAGCTGTTTAGTTTAATTGCTAATGTTCACTAGCATTTTAGTTATCAATAATTTGCCTGTGCCTATGTTATCTCCTTACATATACCTATACTCTCCATCTCTGCAAGATTCAGAAAGATTGAGATTTCTCTTGGCACAGCTACCAGAAGACTTACAACATTCAGACACGTTGCTCATGTCACATCTACGTTTGCGCAGTAACGCTCAGCATTAATCGGAAAAGTGCTTCTAATAGCCTTCACTGGTCTCCGTCCAGAGCAACGGAATCTGTTAGTTCATTTCTTTAACTGTATACGGTACTAACTAACAAACTAACGGTTGTATGCTTTCACTGAAGACGGAAAGCGCAATTGTAGTATCCATTTTCTGCTAGAAATTCAATTGTTATAAACTTTAGAGACAAAACTTTCTTAATATGCCAGTTTGTGCTGTCAAGGAAGATGAACGTCAGCCATGATTTCGGTGCACACGAGCAACGTGTTTTTGTTGTTACATCACAGGGTGTGAATAGCTCAGCTGTGTGGCTGAGGCTATTCGTACCAGGGGTGCACATTGACACTGTTATTTTTAGCGGTGCAGCAATCCACATTTTGTGCTTCAGTATTTAGGGCAGTAGGACTGTGCATTTGGGATTGAGCAAAAATAAACTATAGTGTGTGTGTGTGTGTGTGCGCGTGTGTGTGCGTGTGTGTTTTCGTGGTAATGATGGAACACATGGGATTTGTTGACTATAAGAAAAATATATTGCCAGCCTTATCGTTCAAGAAGAGAAAACCCAGGGCTTTCACCATGTTACCAGTGCGATTTTAAATTTAGATCCCTGCAATTAAAATAATTGGCAAATATATCACTTTGCCCTCACATTGATATCCTAGGCCTAAAAAAGTCACATACGCAACTTGGAGATCAAACAGAAGACAAATTTCTCTTTGACATGTTCCCACTTTGTAAGACGCAGTCCTAGGTCTGTGATGGCAGCAAAATGCCGTTTTCATAAGCCAACCTTACAGCCAGTTCATAAGTGCTGTTACATTTTTGTTTTTACCAATTGGTGTATAATAGCTCTGATGTGTTTTATGTTTCCAGTTAGTTTAGAAACAGAAGAGGAGCTGATTCTTTACCAAAGATGGAGAAAGATATAACCACATCTGAATACTGACCCATGCGTATTAAAGAGCATTCAGATGAGGAGCTGGCTGGAGGTGGTTTGACATGCAACATCAGCAGCTCTTTGAAGTGGCTCTCATCCAGGATAACGTGGTACGAGCCGCCCGTCTCCCTGGTCAATACTGTGCACACCCTGACCTCTGCTGACAGGCCGATTACAGACACCCGTACCTTCAGAGACTTTAGGGTCTGACAGAAAAGGAACATTATTCATAACAGTATTCTTTTAGAATTTCTTTTGGGGCATGAGAGAAAGACAATAAATGTGGAGAAAGACAGTTACATTAACATTAAGGCATTTATTCCATCCATCTATAAATTGGGATATCTCTGTGCGTGTGTTGCAGTTCACCGGCTACTGGTGTCTTGCCAAAAACTGATCATCCGCCAAAACGTCATTGCTGTCTACCCTACATGCAAATGATGAAATAGGGAACACGCTGAATCTCTAGATGAGCCGCAGCCGACATTTGTTGCAGGTTGGGGCTCACATTGTTTTGTTGTGCACATTTCTCCGGCCATTCTGCAAGCTGCTCAGCCGGATTCCCTGCCAGGGCCACATCACCTAAAACTACCACGATGTGCGACTGCTACACGAAAAAAGCGGTTACGTTGAATGTTCATTTGCATTAACCGCAGCCTAACCATGACTGATTAAATCTGCAACGTGTTACAGGTTGAGTTTTATAAAACACAAATTACAAAATAACACATTCACAAGGCGCTTTACTTATGCTATATAAAACTGTCTGTAACAGTGCACGTTCTGTTTTTCAAATGTTTAGTAAGTAAAAAGAGATGGATTATCACTCAGCACAATGTACTTCAAGGTGGAGATTTTCCTCTCATATAGCATTAATGCTGGATAGTTTAATGCTTCATAATTTAATTGTGGTATTTTGTGAGTAGAATCTGAATCTGCAATGTTCTCTGTCAGGTAAATGTATGTTTTCTTCTGAAGTACAAGTACACAGTAAGTCAGTAGTATAGGCCTAGAGTTGCATATTAAGTGCTTTTGGGTCCTTATGCAAGTTATTTCGGAGTACAATAGTTTTGAAGAAAGTTGCAAGCAGCAATACAGGAGGCCTTAATTTTTAATTTAAATGCCAGATACTCAGTAAGCTTAGCAGCTGAACTGCATATCAACTAAGACTATGACTGTGCACCCATAGTTAAGGGTTCAAGGTGTGACTTCACCTTAATCAGCTCACAGATGTTGGCTGGGTCACATGTAGTAAGGCTGCTGAGGATTATCAGGATCTCCCGGCTTGTATGTCCAGGCATGTGCCTTAATACAAAGACAGACACCAGGTGAGGGACATTCAGTAATATTAAAAAGAACCAATCTAGAAAATAAACACCTGCAAAACCTACTTGAGGGTCTGTATGGCCAGGTTGAGAGAGTTGTATATGGATGGCTCTCCTACACACACAGTGTCCACTGCTTTCTTCAGAGCAGCAGTGTGCTTCTTTGGATTTCCTGGTGGTGAAACAAGACAACACATCAACCGCTGGGTAAGTGAAGGGTGTTAGCCCCGAAGTGAGCATCTGAAGCAGCCATAGTTAAAGCTCCATTGTGTAATTTTTTTAGTTGATTCTTAGCAAAAAAAAACTTTGTTCTTTCACAAATATGTGCTCATCATGTGTAATTACTTCCACCAACTAATCAAAGTATTCTCGTACGAGTAGAATCTGCCATTTAGAATCATTCAGAATACATATAAGCAAGTCGCTCAAATGACGGCCGCCATGTTGCACCTCCATCTTTAAAATCCATTAGCCACAGAGGGACATGCTTCCGCCCTTCGCGCTTTTCACTCAGTGGCACTGACTGTGACGAATGCCAGGGAGGGAGGGGGAGAAGATCACTTGCGACTGCCGGCAGATTTGAAAGTGGAGGTTTGCGCCTATTCTCGAGAACATGTAACGGAGTCGCCAAGGAAGCTAAAAAGAGAATTAAAACAACAACGCAACCAAAGTTAATATTGGAGTGGCTTTTCCAAGATGGAAAGAGATCATGAAGAGCAAAGATTTTAAAAGGGACACCGAAGTTGCCTGCTTTCTTCTCGACAGTTAATTCTGCCTATTTGTGTAAATTCAAAGTTTTATAGTTGCTACTTTATGGCGTTATTTTTTAGTCTAAAGTTATGAGCGTGTAACACACGTTCACGAGCACATTATGTTATTTCACACGCGCAAAAATGAACCTTCAGCTGGCATGATAAAAGTACTCGAGCACAAATTCAACAACCGAGAGGTGTAGGTAGCTGCGAGCGAGCGCCTGGCTACTCTTACTCTGCTTGTACAGTGGAATCCTGCTCGCGCGCAGCGGGCTACCTGCTCGCGGAGTGCTGTTTTGCTCGCGGAGTGGATTTCTGCTCGCTCAGCTGATTTCTGCTCGCTCGACGTGTACATGACTTTTGACAATTTGGGGGCGGAAACCAAGGAGGGCACTGACCCTCTTATGATTGGTCACTTTCACACAGGGGCATCCTTGATTGACAGCTCTCATTACAGGAAGCACGGAGTCACAGTATCTGACGGAGTTCAGTCATTCAGTTAACACTGCACAGTGGACGGAATGGCGGCGACACCTGAAGATGTAGATGTAGGCGTAAGTGATATTGATGATATGATGGGGGCTGTGTGTTTGACAGTGTTATAGCAATTTAATCTGAAATTTGTTGAGAATAAACTCATTAAATATTGAGAATAAAGTCGTTGTATTTCAAGTTTTTTTCTCAATATTTAATGAGTTTTTTCTCAACAAATTTCAGATTAAATTGCTATAACACTGTCAAACACACAGCCCCCATCATATCATCAATATCACTTACGCCTACATCTACATCTTCAGGTGTCGCCGCCATTCCGTCCACTGTGCAGTGTTTGTCACTGCGCGATCTGAGTCTCAACGCGATCTGAGTCGCGTCGAGTTGCGCATCCTCAGATTTAAACAATTTACGGCATAACGACAATAACGGAAGATGGGAACAGCAATAATCGAAGATATAGAAGGTGGAAATCATTTCAAAAACGTTTTAGTTATCAAATGCTATCTATGATTGTTTGATTGCTAACGTTAGCTCATAACACCATTCAAGTAACAGCCGTTGTTGTGTTTGATTGCCAACTTGTAGCCAGCAGTGAACAAACTTGGTCATGTAGCTCCATTTTTACTGACTTTTTTAATTTTTTATTAACTGACGTGAGGGATCATGCCGTGAACATGTGATGCTTTACGCTAAATAATACATTACTGCCATTTCCATCTTCTATATCTTCTATTATTGCTGTTTCCATCTTCCGTTATTGTCGTTATGCCGTAAATTGTTTAAATCTGAGCATGCGCAACTCGACGCGACTCAGATAGCGTTGAGACTCAGATCGCGCAGTGACAGTGTTAACTGAATGACTGAACTCCGTCAGATACTGTGACTCCGTGCTTCCTGTAATGAGAGCTGTAGAAAGTAATATTCAGTTGGTTGTCATATACAATTTCACCGCTAGATGGGAGAAATTCTTACACAATGTAGCTTTAAGGCCATAAGCATTTCAATAAAAGGTGGAGCCTTGCATTCTCACCTGCCAGATCAGTAAGCTTCTCAGCCCTTTTATTCTTCGTGATGATAATACCTAGCTGAGGACACATAACACATGTTGTTAGGCCACTGGCAATCTGGTGAAGGTCCAGTCCACAACTATGTTTAAACTTCCCCATTGCAACAAAATATACAGTACCAGTTGAGTTCTATGTCTTTGTTATCGGACCAAATTTGATGTTTAGATAATGTATGTCTGCTTGTTGGAGAGCTAACTAGTGGACGACCAGCTGCTCTGATCTCTGTCTTGTTGTAAATTACGGTTTTGAGACCTTCTTTATACATTCATACTATATGCATTACTTTACATGATTTACTACATGATTTATTACTTGATTTTATGAGATACAAGTGATTATTGGTTTATCTACATAATCTAATTTAAAATACTGGCAAATGACACCTGATACCTTGAGATATGCAATTGTAGGGCCCTATGATTTCAGTGATGCCGAAAACGCAGACGGAATCACGAAATCTACACATAAAAATGGAATTCTCTTATACACATAGAATCGCACAGAATTTGCATATATTTAATTGACATATTAGAAAAACTATTTTTTTTTTTTTACTTCCTCCTCATTTTTCAGTTTAAAACAACAAGCGTAGAAAGGTCTCTACCTAAACCGCGGCCAAATGGCATTGTTAAACGTTGCCTCGTAACCATACGTCCTCACGTTCACGCTGAGTTTGTAGCGTGGGAAAAAAAATGCTCCTGATAAGCCAACGGTGGCAAAAAAATTAAGAAACTCTCAATTGACTGCTAAACACCGGGCTGAACAAGACCCCAACGACTACTATGAGTCTGGACAACAACTGTTTTGTAAGTTTTGTCTAGGGCTGCAACAATGAATCGATAAAATTTGATTATTAAAAAAGTTGGCAACGAATTTCATTCGTTGTGTTGCGCAACTATTGCGCCACTCAGTAAGTCACAGAGATGTTTAAAACGGAGAGTATAAAAAAGAAATTGTTGCGCGCGGAGCAGAGCGGAGCAAACTAAAAAAAAAGAGCAGAGCGGAGGTAGAGGAAATACCATCGGAGAGACCCTTAACGTTGTTCTGAAACACATGGCGGAGGCAGAGAAATCAGTACAATCTAAGTCATCAAAGGTGTGGGAGCATTTCACACTAAATAAAACGAAAAAGTGTGTTAAGTGCAAGATAAGCAAAAGCAACATGGCATGGCACGGGAGCACCACGGTGACGATTCAGCACCTAAAACGTAAACACCTAGTCCTTGATGAGGAGGAAGGGAGTTCAACAGCAGGTTAAAGTCACTACAGAATCCTACTTTTGTTCCGTTTTGAAGTGAGAAACGTAACGTCCCTCCAGTAGCTCTTCTGGTGCTGCTGTTTACTCGTTAGCGTTAGCTCGTTAATAACAGTAGTAAAGAAGGGGTGGTATAGTTTGCAAAACTAAAGACACATTTTTATTCACTCGCTTTTTTTGGCCCATTCATTTTTCAATCTGTTGTCAGGTATATATTCTGTGCTTTGTCCCATATCAGTTATTGTTGACAAATATATTTGTGTGTGTTGTACTTTTTAATTTCATTTAAAATTTATTTTAGAGCACTTGGTCATCTTAAGCTGTATTTGAATGTGGTGTATAAATTAACTTAACTTGCACTTACTACAATGATGGTAATCATTTAATGAATAAGCTTTAAGTGAACGTGTTTGTGTGTGTGTGTGTGCGTGCGTGCGTGCTGTCTGTATCTGCTCTGTGGGTTACTTACCTTTACACTAGTAACTAAAACAACAAGTATATATTTATTAATGCTTTTTTGTTTTTTTATCAGATTTATCGATTAATCGAAAAAATAATCGACAGATTAATCGATTATTTTAATAATCAATTTTTTACATACTGTGGACTGGACCCGCAAAGACACATTTGAAATCAAAAGCTCATCTCAAGAACAAACCTAAATCCACAGCGGGCAAATCCCTCCAGGTTACCATTAAGGCAACGACAAATTCAATAGATGCAAGGCGTGAGTTTGTGGAAGATTTTGTTGCAATGTGTGCTGAAGCTGACATACCGCTTGAGAAAATGAAGATATGTCTGTTTCTTGTTAAACATTGCAAGCAGGGAGGCGCACTCCCAGAAAACGCCAACAGCCTCAGGCAGACCCACCTGCCGCGGGTCTTTGACCAGCACATGCAAAAAGTGCTGCAAGAGATCCGTGGAAAGCAAATCTTCATTGTTGTCGACGAAACCTCTGACAACTGAGATCACGGTGTCCTCAACATTGTTATAGGTGAGCATCCAATAGCTTGGAATTTTTGGAGAATTCTGAATGTGCTTTGCTGAATATATTAACAGTTTAAATAAAAAAACTGAATTGTGAGTTTGTTTTTAAAGATCAATACTGCTTAGAAGTGAAAAGAAAACAAGCAAATCCAAAAAATCCGAAAGGGCTAAAAATAAATCCGAAAAAACGGAATTTGAAAAAAATAAAACGGAATTTGAAAAAAAATAAAAACGGATTTCAGAAATGACATTATTGGTTCTGATTTAGTGCATTGCTGATATAATATAGTTACAATCTTGGAAAATCAATCAGTTTAGAATCTCTATCTGCTGTTATCTACCTTGAAGGTTTTGGCACTTGGTAGCCATCATCTACTTTTAACTCACATGGAATATAATATTCAGGGAGGATTCAGGGACATAAGAACCTGTTAAATGTAATTAATCATACTACAGTAACAACTAATGAATATTTTTATTACGTAGTCATCTCTGGATCATTTAAACAATTGGTCTTAATTGACAAATTAATTGGCACCACGGCCAAAAGTAGTTGCCAGTGCAGTGACAGGGCCGGGAACCCTTCACTTCCTCTGTACTATCTTTATACAAGAAAAAAAAGGTTCTCCAGTAAACTCACCTGAACCTGCTATGTTTAAACAAGAGCTGAAGGGATTTAAATGCAAGCGTAAAACATGCATAGAACTCATGATTATATAAACATACCTGACTGATGGGGTTTTGGTCAAAATACTCATCAACAAAAGTTTCCAACAGCTGAAGAAGAAAGAAGGAGATAGTGCTTTACAGCTAATCATACCAAATGGTTGCTGGTAAACAGTGTGATGGGTCTGCTACAGAATTTACCTTTAGAGTAGAGGTGAGGCGGTTTGGTTTCAAGTCCTGGTCTTCCATACTTCTTGAACAGTCAATCACCACATGGAGGTGCCGCATCTAGAGCACATGACATCTTGAAGTACTTGGTATAGAAACATTTCCAAACATAAAGTTTTATTTTACCAATAGCAATTTTCAACACAATGGGCTTTTTACTTACAATAAACTTTAACCTTCATCTTAGACCATCAGGACAATGAGTGCTATTTTTTTTTTCTCACAAAATAAAATTCCCTTCAACTTGCTCACAATCATAATTTTTGTTTACAAAAACTTCCGGATAGAAAACTCTTGTGTCCCATACATTAAATTGACTGGTGCTGAGCAAACAGGGATGAGAAACAACAGGATATAACTCTAGGGTAATCCTAAAAGGAAGTTTAGAATGAGGGCTAATGAGGGCTGAACAACATGCCCAGACAGTGAAAATAACCTTTCACATGATACGGACATACTTGCGTGCAAGGAAGGCCATCTCACTGGCCCTCATTTATGAAACGTGCGTACGACCTAAAACAGGCGTACGCCGATTCCTATGCAAAGCTCGGCATTTATCAATTTGAACGTGAGCGTAGGCTGCGATCAAATCTCACGTCTGGTCTGAACTCGTGTTCGCTAAGTTTTCAAGCCAGTGTGGCCTTGCGGTGCAGCATATAATCAGGAAAAGTCATTAGTTGATCACTTATCAGCAATGGCAGATCCGGCTCTTTTAGAAGACCTCTATATGTGCCGGTACAACAGTGCACATGTACGCGCACAGGCCACAGTGGAGCGCTCCATCGGATTGATTAACAGGATGTTATTCAACGCTTTTAAAAGGTATAGTCTTATGTTTGGCAATGATATTCACTACAGAAAACATGACGATGCACAACATTTTTATTTATTCTTCAGGTTTTCGTTTCTCTTTTAAAGGTTAATGATCACAAGTGAACGATTTATTTCTGCCACTGACCGAGTTATTCGGCTTGTTTTTCCAGCACCTCTGCTGTTAGGAGACAGGCTCGGGGTGGTGGTCCAGCACGGGGGGGCGGAGGACAGTTGCCTGGCTCTGACTCATGAAAAAAACACGAGTAAAATAAAAGACACTGCATAAACTCCGCTACTGTGTGTTTATTTAAATATAGGTACACCATGTAGGCCTAAGAGATGTATATTAGGACTATAGCATACATGTGTCAAGGATATTAAATGAACTTCAGCTTGAGTCCGATTTACTACGGCAACTGTTGACCGCATCTCTTTTCATTCTGCATTCTTTCTACAGCCTTTAATACCAGTTTTCAGGCTGCCAAATACTCCACACGTTAGTGCAAATGAACCGGAGATATCAGGGTTTCAGTCTGCACCTCTGAAAAGTGTCGCTTCTTAGCCGGATTACGTCTCGCCATGTCGTAAATTGTAGGGGTGAGGCCTCAAAATCGAGACTATATTGGGGCATAACATTTCAATTACGATCGTTTCCAGCCGCTGCATTTATCAATGTACGACCATTCTTACGCTCCGATTGGTGTGATACGAACGTTTCATGAATCACACGTGAAGCCTGTCGTAAGATGATATCTGTGCTCATATCTGCGCTGGTTTCTACGATAGGTTGATAAATGAGGGCCACTGTGTTTGTTATCCATTTCTGCTCAAGGTTTGTTTCTGCTAGCCATCCACAATGTTACAGCTGCATCGCTTCCCGATTTCCCAAACTACGGAGCACCCCTAACCCCATCCGTTAATTGCGCCTCAAAACATTTTGTCGCGTTAAAATTAATTTTCATTTACTCTTTACTATCGTGTTCATTTTGACAGCCCTAATTGTTATATTTCACATCTTTTTACATTATTGGTATAATTCAACTTTTCAATGGCATCCACTAATTAAACCCATTCCCACATTCCTACTACTTCTTACACATTCAAGCCAGCAATCCAGTGTAGCCCAGCCTTTGAGCACACAGTATTCGCACTGCAGTTGCTTCAGAAATTGCATTCTCTAATTATAGGCAGGGGGGACTGTAGGCTCTTCGCTACCGCTAGCTGATTTGGGCAAAACGCTGTTTTGTTGTATATATAGCAATGTTTTTTTTTTTTATGTTGTTTTCCTTTTTGAATGACGAATAGATTTATGTGACACATTAATTGAGTAAAAAGGTTCTGCATGAAGGAGGCAGAACTTACTCACCATTCCAAGCCTTACTTGTCCATGGCTCTCTGTCACCCTATAAAACGTATATATATATATATATGTATATATTAAAAAAGAACATACAGGAAAACACTCCAGAGACAATATAGTAGTACATACATTGATTATAGAGGGAAGTGTGCGAAAAGAAAAATGCATTTCAAAAGTGCAATAGAGATTACGTTATGCTATCAAGTTGTACCTCCAACAGAGAAAGAAAATGGCTCAATTACAATATAACAAAGAAGTGTCTAGGAAAATAGAAGAGTCTTAAGAATAATAACTAACCATTCTCACATGTTTTTGTATTTGTCAGACAACCTGCACCCACACATACACACCTTTTCCTTTTGGACTGGAACAGGATCTCTTCCACTGTGGCTTTTAGTGAGCCAGATTCGTCCTCCTTCAGCACCTCCCTGTTATAGAATACCTACATTTTACCATGCTGCATCAACTGACATTATCTCAAGTAAAGGTACTTTATTGTCACATACACATACATGTAGTGAAATTCATTCTCTGCATTTAACCCATCCCTCAAGAGAGCAGTGGGCAGCCATTTACAGCGGAGACCAGTGATCAAAGGCACTGACTGGAGAACCTAGTACATGTTTTTTGATGGTGAAAAGTTGAAAATCTTTATAGTTTACTGGTCTTACCATGTCCTCTCATAGCCCCCTTCCCAGCGCTTGGCTCTCTCTGGTTCTTCATCCATTACGTCTGCAAGCCAGAAATTTAACCAGTAGCAAAATGCAGCTTCACATTAATATATAAGTCTACTGCGCAGGGTGTCAAACTCCATTCATGCCCCTGGAATTGGAAGGAGTCACTCGTCATGCTGTCAATGCACCTAACTCTTATTTTAATAAAACATTACATTTAAAACTGGTTTGTTAATTATTTTTTATGCCGAAACCCATTTATCAGAAGACACCAATGATTCATAAAAGACCGCATTCAATAGTTGTATAGGCAGTAACGACTAAAGGGTCGTATAAATACTTAGCCAACGGAATCAAAACAACTTCATGGCAAACATTTTAGGAGATTCTAGCGTTACCATAAACAATAAACAGACTTAACGTTAGCCGAATTATTTGATGACCTTACAGTTAATCAATAACATCATGTACATGTTTTCATGTGTGCCAAATATTGTACACATTATATCAGAACACGCTAATAATTCCCTAAAGACTGTTTTGCAAAACATGGAATAATAAGACACAGTTTTGAGTTCCAAGTATACTGAATGGAGTTTGGCATGACCCTGTGTCAAAACAGAAAACATTATCGGAGAAAATAGTCAACGCTATCCTTGCAGTAACATAGCTAGTTAGTCATTTCTTGGCAACAAGTGATTTAGCTACGTTAACGTAACTCGAAGGTATTAACGTTACCTAAACTTTAACTAACGTTAAAATAAAAGCTAACATTATAGTTAGCTTTTATTTACAGTAAGCTAGCTAACAATTCAGTTTAAGAGCATCATTAGAGGTTGTTTAACTAGCTAACGTTAATTCCTGCTGGTAACGTGAACCAAGTTATGATATGTATCATCTGTTAATACCGTAATATTATGCGTGATATAGCTAACTTACTTCCTCACTATGCAAGTGTTAACGTTAGTTAAAAATTAGTTGTACCTATAACAATAGCCGGTATAGCTATAGTGCAACGGCGTTATGAACAAAGATGAAGGATCCCACGTAACGTCTACGCAAGTCCCGCCCTACGAAGCAGCTCGATTGGTTGGGGTAGGCATTGACCTCGAGTGGTTAAGGTTAGGATAGCCGATTGGTCAGGGTATAGGACCTGTACAAATGGGGTTACGTTACCTTTTGCGTAAGCATGGACGCCTGGCCAATAGTAGTGTGTGAATGCTTTTGAAGGGCGGGTCTTGCCTTGAAGTTGCGCGGTAGGCCCTTTTATATACTGTCTATGGGTAGGCCCATGGATGTATTAAGAGTACAGATGGTACAGAGCCAAGGGGCCAGGCTTCTCTCCTCAGAGCGAAGCCGCGATGGCGCCATTTTGCTAGCCCTGTTCCCATCACCCCCGTTAGCATCCCATTGACTGCAATTCGTTTTGGCGTCACTTTGACAGCCAATAACTTTACATCTGAAGCGTTTAAAAACTTGATTTGTCCGTTGTTTATTTCTTAAGAAACACGACAATGTACACACAGCTACATTACCTTGTACCTCACGTTATGGCTCCGTAGCAGACGTTTTTATAAAAAATAGGCTAACGATTGCGTCATAACCACGCGACTTACTGTCGCATTGTAGAGAAATTACCGTATAGTACAGGAGAAGCTCGCAGGCAGTTTCGACCTACATTAGCTGTTTAGTTTAATTACTAATGTTAACTATCATTTAAGTTAGCAATAATTAGCCTGTGCCTATGTTATCTCCTTACATATACCTACGCTCTCCGTCTCTGCAAGATTGGGAATTATTGAGATTTCTCTTGGCACAGCTACCAGAAGACTTACAACGTTCAGAGACGTTGCTCACGTCACATCGACGTCGGGAAGCTAAGTTTGCAGCTGCGCAGTAACGCTCAGTAACACTTAACCATCACCGGAAAAGTGCTGGTAAGAGGCTTCACTTGTCTCCGTCAAAAACAGCGGGATCGCTGTGTCCATTTTATATACTGTCTATGGGGAAAGTGCTGGTAAGAGGCTTCACTTGTCTCCGTCAAAAACAGCGGGGTCGCTGGGTCCATTTTTCTGTCTATGGTAATTTCCCATTTCCAGTTTTTTCTTCTTCTTCTTCTTCTTCTTCTTCTTCTTCTTCTTGGATTCCAGCAGTGTATACGCTGCTAAGCGTATTACTGCCCTCCACAGGTCAAAGTTTGAACTCCATTCTTACATACAGTCCTGCATCATGCAGGAATTGAAGAACTGCCTTGGATATCAGTTGATGTTCCTCACTGTGTCCAAACAAAGATAAAACCCACAGTGCCCCAACCTCAATCTACACAGTTTAACTGAGTCCTTATGGAACATGTATGCACAGAAGCATATTTTCCTAACTTTCCTGACTTATTTTTTTCCACCCTCTCTGCCATTCTTTTTTTTCATCCTTTTTAATTCTCTCAGTTCCACTCTTCCCAATGATAGATGGATATACTTCTCTTCTTAGACTCTACTTTGCAATGAGGACCACCTGCTCATTCGTCTTCACCCCAGTGTGCCAGGGAACCCAGCAAAACGTGATGTTACAAGCAAACCCAATTCTAAAGAAAACACTCAAAATGTCATTTAGAACGTCTGGACAAGCACTAGATTTTCCTACTCTTAAAGGTTCTAGAGCAGCTGCAGACTTCTCTAAATCTGGCTAGACCACCATAGAGCCAATAGAATTGCCATCACTCAGTAGTGAGAACAGAGAAATTAGAAATGCGTTGGCCAATCTTCAACCCAATATGTTCCACATACACCCAGCTCTCCCACTAACTGGATCTCTAGATCCATCTGTAAAAACAATTAAAGTGGTCTCAGTGATTGCATTAAGATAATCCATTATTCTTGGAGTCACTTCCTGCTTGTCTTTTTCCTGAAGAAAACCAAGCTCAATATTAAATTCAGGCAGGACCCAATAGGGCATATGGTAACCATCTTGTATGTTCTACACTACCTCATTGTTCCATTCAGCTTCCTAGCCCACTGATTTATATTGACAAAAAATATTATTACCTTCAGCAAACTCTTTTAACACCTTGCTGGGAAGGCATGATTACCCACTAAGTTTTAACTGTAACCCTAACTTAATGCGCCTTAACCATAAGGGCATTTCTCCCATTTCAACAATCAGGGCAGGGATTGGGGGATTTCTGAAGGCACCATCAAAGCCTTAAAGCCTTTGCCTGCACCCCATCTAACTTAACAGTTTTAGAAGCAGACCCATATACAAAGCACCCACAATCAAGAGTAGACCTGATCATGGCCTGAAAAAATAGCAGCATTGTCTCCATCACTCACACCAAGCCAGACTTCTCATAACATTTAGAACTTTTCACACTTCAACACAATTTTATCTGCACAGCCCAAGTCATACGCTTTTCAAACCAAACACCCAAAAAAATGTCAAACCTTTACCTTCTCTAATAGAGACCAATACATATACAGTCCTAACTTGGATAACTTTCTTTTAAAACCAAATACCATATATTTAGTCTTAGAGACAGAGATTTTGAAGCATCATGTGTTCCCCCATTCCTCTAGACACACTAAGACCAAATCCTCTCTCTAATTTACCAAATATATAATTTCAATCAGGAGAGACTTTGTTGCAGAAATGCAAAATGTATTGTACATATGCGATATGACATGTACAGGTATTTGGAGATTAGACTCCATCGTTATAAAATATTTATTTATTTAAAGGGGGTAGGAAGCCGAAGATGTCCCCAAAAAAACTTGAAGAGAACTGGTGAAAGGAACATACTTACTTTATGTCACAATTAATCTGAAAAGTGATTAGAGCTATGTAGAGTACTTCAACCCCCAGGCTGAAAGATTAGTCAAGCAAAAGAAAAGAAAACAAACTCCTGAGTCTTGACCTATGCATGTAATATAATACATGATGCGGATATAGATGATGATGATGATGATGATGATGATGATGATGATGATTTGAAACAAATGGTTTGTCGATACCCTTGGTACGCAGCCGTCCGGGCCAGGCTAATCTTAACCCTTGCGTGGCGTACAAATGGCATTACAAATAAAATCTATTATTATTATTATAATTGCATACTCTGTACCTCAGCTGCACGTTCGGGTTCCCGCGGTTGCACGTCTGTGTTGCATACTCTTAACCGCGGCTGCACGTCCGTGTTTGTATGCTCGTAACCATGGCTGCACGTCCATGATTGCCTATGACTAACCGCGGTTGCATGTCTGGGTTTCCACGGCCACATGTTCGTGTTTGCCTAATCCCAACCTCGGCTGCATGTCCGGGGCAGGCTAAACTAAACCCTCGTGTGGCGTACAGGTTTTAAAATAAACAAATAAGATACATGGAAATAAGAGCAACATGGATTATGCAAAATCAACCAATAGAATGTGAGAATAACATCAGAGATCAAGACAAAACTGTGATGGTTGGCAGGGAATAATGGACCCAAATGCAGAGGCAGGCTAAAGTTTAGTGCTCAATGATTTATTGAACAAAAAGCAGGGTTCAAACAGAAGAGGAATCCAAAGGGCAGCAGACAAAAATAATAAGGAATCCAAACTGGGGCAGGGAAAAACTAAAGTCCAGAGTAATTAACAAAAAACAGGAGGTCCAAAAAACGAAGAAAATTCAAGGAACAAACAAAGACTAAATACACAGGGTATCGAGGTAACAAGAGGCAGGTGAGACTAGGGCTGGGAAACAGGTGAAAGACATCAGGCAATCACAAGGGTGGGAAAATACAGGAAGTAAAACTAGACAAGACAAGATAGAAAAACAGACTATCACAATAAAAGAGGAAACAGCAACAGAAGTATACATAACCACAATACTCAGAATAATACAAACAAGACCGGAAACTGCATAGCCAGGAAACAGAACCTAATATAAAGCAAGACAGATAAAGCAAGACAGAAAATAACACAATCACAAAGAGACAAGACATAGAACCAAAATACAAGACCGAAATAGGACAAAATACAAAGCAATATCCTGAGACCACAACAAAAACACCTCCACCAGTTATATGCCTGCTTACCAGAATATGCCAAATAAATCTCGGTTGTATGGTCGTGCGCTCGTTTGCTTGCTTGCTTAATTGCAGATTACTTGCTTGCGAATACAATCCACACCACGACACAACTACCGGGTTAGCTGTTTATAACCCTCGCTCGCATAGAAATGATGCTGAGTAATTAATAAATTAGTCATGACAAAAAAGTTTGCTATGTTAGTGTAATAAAATGTAAGTCACCTAGCTTGTTGGATAGAAATGCACCCGCTACAACTAATGTTAACACGGTGATAAGCCTAACGTTATGTGTGTGAACTAATATTAGGGTTAATATTGAAGATCTACAGTTGTGTTTTGCTCAATATGATGTTAAGTGGCTGATCAGTGGGTTTGCTGCAGTTAAATATATATCCTCTGTCCCAGATTAAACCTAATATTTATGTGGAGGATGCAAGATCATTTTATAATTATAATATGACCGCGTGGTGAACGTATGAACCTAACTCATATTTAGACATCTGAGGTTAAAGATTTGTGTTGTTGCCCAGATAAAATGACAGAGAAAATAAAAACAGACATACGATCCTTTTTCAGCACACTAAAATGCCAAGTACAATAAGTCCTCATATCAAGACTATTTGGTAACATCTTTATAAGAATGGGTGTTTATGGAAATATTAACGTCACTATGTTACAGGCAAAGGAAAGAACCGAGGAACAGGGAGACCAGGGACAGTCAGGTGTAGAGTCTCAGGTAAGTGTGATAAGCTTAGTTAATACTTTTGGAGGTGTGTGGCTGTCAGGGTTAGTAGAGGAGCTTTACCAGTGGCTCACTAATTTACATTATGATCAGCTAATTTAAAAAGTGTACAAAAGCATTGTATTTCTTTTATATGGGGACACTTTTTCAAAATAAGTGATTATGTTTTAAGGTATTTTTGTGGCTTGATTGTAAACAACTTAAAAATAAATAAATAAATGGTTTTAAAGAAGAATATTTTGGTCAATTTAGTCAGCGTTTTCATTGAATCAAGAGAAACACTGAAAAGAAAGATAATGGTACAGTCTCCATGCTACACTAATGATAGTATTAAGGCTTTCCTCTGTGTACACATATCATCTAGAAGTATACTGTAATTGTGGCTGTATTATTTGTGTCCCCTTCAAAAATTGCTCTTCAGAAATGCTATTATGTTATGTTTTTTTTTTATTGAAAACATTGGCATATACGTAGTGTTCAATTTCACACTAATATTCACACTTGGAGCTTATAATCTTTCACACAATGTAACACTGTTACCTCCATTTTCCATTGCAAATAGTATGCCTGAGGCAAGCGTGGCTGGTCGTAAAGACAGTATATAAAATGGACCAACAGATCCTGTTGCTCTGGACGGAGACGAGTGTAGTCTATTAGAAACACTTTTCCGGTGATGTTTGAGCGTTACTGCGCAGCTGCAAACTGAGCTTGCCACCATAGATTTGACGTGAGCAACGTGTCTGAACGTTGTAAGTCTTCTGGTAGCTGTGCCAAGAGAAATCTCAATCATTCCCAATCTTGCAGAGATGGAGAGTGTAGGTATATGTAAGGAGATAACATAGGCACAGGCTAATTATTGCTAACTAAAATGATAGTTAACATTAGTAATTAAACTTAAACAGCTAATGTAAGTTGAAACCACCTGCAAGCTTCTCCTGTACTGTACGGTAATTCCTCTACTATGCGACAGTAAGTTGCGTGGTTATGACACAATCGTTAGCCTATTTTTACTAAAACGTCTACTACGGAGCCATAACGTGAGGTACAAGGTAATGGAGCCTTTTATACATTGTCATGTTTCTTTAGAAATAAACAATGGTCAAATGAAGTCTTTAAACGCTTCAGATGTAAAGTTATTCTCTGTCAAAAGTGATGCCAAAATGAATGGCAGTCAATGGGATGCTAACGGGGGGTGATGGCTTGTTAGCATCAAAATGGCGCCATAGGAGGCTTCACTCTGAGGAGGCAGGCTTGCCCCCTTGAGGCCGATCCCAGAAACCTTTATTTCTCGTGCATCTTAGATGATTGTGTAGAAATTCATAGGCTACATTATCGATGGATATCACATACAAGTACTCAACATGTTATCTCGGTAGTTATGTTAAGTTAAATGTTTGTTACATGGTAGGTAGGCTGTCACGAGGAGACCGCGCACCAAGCTACTGACCGAGACCGTAACCGTGCCTAATGCATGAGTCTATAATCAAGCGGGTGTCTAGGTTCTCGGCAAGTTTGAGTTATCAACCAATCCCAGAAACCTTTATTTCTTGTGCATCTTAGATGATTGTGTACATAGAAATTCATAGGCTACATTACCGATGGTTATCACATATAAAATACACGACATGCTATCTTGGTAGTTAGCTGTGTTAAGTTAAATGTTCGTTATATGAGTCTATGTAATCAAATGGGTGTCTCGGTTCTCAGCAAGTTTGAGTATCAACCGATCCCAGAAGCCTTTGTGTCTTGTTAATCTCGCAATAAAAAAATTGATAACGCGTTAAACTGACAACACTACTTTATAGCCTCATTTATTAATTTCAGGATGTATTTCATAGCTATATGTTTGTATATTTATGTAAAGAGGTGCAAAAAGGATCAGTTGCTCAGGAAGTTAAGCTACAAGTTTCCCTCAACTGCAGAATTGGTCGCTGCAAAGCGGAAGCTAACTTCAGCGTTAAGTTTCCCCTTAACTGCCAAGTTGGAAGCTTCGAATCGGAAGCTAACTTCAGGATTGTGTCAGTTTTGTCCCATCAAGCCTGAGCCAGTTTCAGCGCCAAATCTCACATTTCTTGTAGAAAAGCCTCTTGCACCCCCACTTTCCTGTGATATATATATATATATATATATATATATATATATATATATATATATATTCTGCAGATGACAGGTTTTGTATTTTAAAACGAAAATCAAACAACCACTAGTTTTGTTTTTTAATACGGTTTATGAAAAGGAAATTGAATGTCCAAAAGACACTGACCCAAAAAACACATTACAACCGACCTCCAAGCCGCTAGTAGCCTACCTAAAAAAAAAAACAGAGACGAGGTCACTACTGATGGAACGGGAGGAGCCACCAATGCAATGTGACATCATGACTTTGCATAAACATACACAGCACTTTCTAAAGCCAAGTGGCGTGTTATCTGTACGCATGTTGAGCTATCCGCGTGTATGTCTACACTGTATATAGTGGACGGGTTGCAGACAGATCTCAATGAGTGGCGTATGTATAACACTAAAAAGCGATTATGTGTCTTCATAACACGCCAAAATGGCATACAAATTGGCGTGTCACACATACGCCACTTATTGAGATCTGTCTGACCAACGATGTAATCCTGGCTGCAATTGTAGCTCTTCAAGACACGGAATGCTTCAAAACAAAGTTAAAGCAGACCACCATAACCATGTTTTAAGGGGGTAAAAACAAAGAAGAAGAAGAATTAGAAAAAGAAATGAAACAACTCAGAGCTGAAAACCATCATTTCCTTTTAATGTGCAAATGAGTAATGGAATTCATTAAAAGGACAAATGTTCGACAAATATTAATGGAGAAGCTCAAGTTAAATGGCATTTAATATCCACCATGACAAAGGTCTATATAAGAACTTACAATCACACATATATTTCACCATTTACTGAAAAAAAGCTTACTAAAGAACAATACAAGTTGTATCTAAAGTCTAAAAGTGAACGTTATTTACAAGGGATGGTCAGTGATTTAATGATGCCAAGCAAATTCATGTCTCATCTTAGCTGTTCCTACATCTCATTTTAGCTGTAGGCGTACATGAAACTGTCAACATGTTTTTAAAATGGCTATAAAAGAAACACAATAACTGCTTCATAAAAGTAACAAATACTAAAAGAAAAACATATCAATTTACATCTCTCACTTTCTAGCCTAAACATAAAATACACCTGTTCTTCATGAAACTCACAGAGGTTGAATAATTAATCAAAGACCCTTCAACCCTTATCATCTGGAAAACAAAATCAGTTGATTGGCTTGATACAGATGTAATATAAAAGCAACAGACTTTCACTATAATAATCCCACATAGGTTTGTGATACACTCAAAACACAATTGGGGGCAATTTTGCAATTGCAATTTTGTCTGCATTTGTTCCCTGCATAAGGCGGTCAGAAGCGAAGGTTTAAGGCCGGCGGTCGTATTCACTGATCTTTCTCTTGATGTGTGACAGTTTGGACCTCAGATATTTACACCTCTTCTTCTTAATCTGGTAGTCTGGGGACTGCAAAGGATAGAACATAATTCAAACAATTAGATTTTATTCACCAAACCTCTACTCTTTTCAGAGGACTGTATTTATAAAGAACAACACTGCTACAAATCACTGCATATGCCTTACCTTCTTAAGATTCTTCAGTCTGGTGTATTCATGCATGGCATCCTGAGATTGGAAAGATAGTGGTCAATGATCTGAAGTGACCACATAGAGGAAACCACCATCCCAGATTCACATGCAAATTTGATTCATGATAAACCAAGGTTTCCTGGTGGTTCAAACTCCTAGTTGTTCCCCAAATCAGAGGTGTGTGAATTTGGCTTTTTTTTTTACTTTACTGTTGTAAAGTAAAAGTTGTTTTCCCTAGAGTTGGGTGGGAAAACAACTGGCCTAGACTAAATTGAATTGCTAAGCTTAGCTTTATCCCAATGACAAAAATCTAAGCAATGCAGCATGTTTTGGGTAGATAGCCAAGAACAGTTAGCCAAGAAGGCTATTTTTTGTTTGTAATCCTTGGCCAAAGGTTAATAAAATACTCAAAACTCACTACCAGGGATATGTGGATCATTTTCTTATCAATGTTGTCATTACCTGACCACTTTCTTGTTTTTATCTTATTATCTAATTATATTTGTAATCATAACCACACATTGTAGACAAGTCCTTTAAAGAAGGGTGGACTGTTTATCCTAATTTCAAGAGCCAAAACTCAAACTGGCACTGCCAAACTCACCAGGAACTGTGGACTGCCCTCAGGATGTTGGTGCATCTCCCTTTCCAGGCCAGCCAGGTCCTGGTTTATGCTGTCTAGCTCCGCCTGCAGGCTCTTGTATTCCCGGTGTTCCCGATCAAATTCCTGTTTGTAGATCAGACGCTCTTGCTCATCCACAATGGAAGGAAACAAACTGCAGATGAGAACAGAATGAAATTTGGGTAATTTATTATGTGAAAACCAGGCATGTTTAGTAATACCCTCTATTCAATACAGTTGGATAGTGCACACACAAGATGGAGTTATGGTGAAGAAATGCACATCAATCCCTGTCAAAAACATTCATTATAACTAAAAAGCAGCTTAATGCAGCTTTTCCTTATCACAATTGGCTATTAGATCGCTTCAAATCAACTCACACAGAGAAGTCCTCCTCCTCCAGGTCATTTCCAGACTCCACACCAGTGTCATAGTCCTTCAGCCTGGGCTTTAGGACTCCCACAGAACTGCTGATGTCTGAGTCTCTGCAAATAGTATGATTAATTTTAATTTATACATCAATTGTTATACTGTAGCAGGCAGCTTTTCTAGCTTTTATTTTAAAGCCCTCGCTTCTTTTTATTTGCATATCTGTGAAGCATCTACATCTAAGTTGACACTTAACATGCATGCAAATTTCTCCAAATTTCTCCATCGTTTTTATACTATTTGTATGGCTCTTTCCTAAGTCAATATCATATACACTCCATCTTTTCCCAGCTTACTTTGCAATAATTCTGTTTCGGATTTTTGATTCTGGTATTTATCCAGTAAAGGTTTGCTGACAGCAATGTATTTTTTCTTCTAGTAAAGCTCTGTTCACACAAACAGGTACTGTATATACACTCCAACTCACTTACAATCACTGGATTTACATACATACATTTACTTTAATTATGTTATATACAAGAAGTGTTCATGATGGAACAACGTACCATTGTTGATATTTGTGTTTTTTTGGCAACACGTCAAATTTTTATTTAATCTGAAAGCCTTTTTAGCTCATCTGAGTCAAAAAGGTCCCAGGCAATTATCCTAGAAATGTACTTCCTCTGATCCAGACTAGTTAAGTGCTGGACTGCTCTTTTTTAACAACAGTTTTATTAATTTCCACTGCAAATACAATTTTCAACAACCCAGGTGCAGCAAAATCATCTTAGGGTCAAGTGGAATGTTCACAGACAAGATGAACATAGTTTTATTGATCACCTCCCTCCAGAATGTTTACATTTTTTCACAGTCCCAGACATAGTGCATAAATGTTTCTTTAGCCTCATTGCATTTAAAACAAAAGTCAGGTATATTACTGTTCTATTTATTCAATTTAACAGGAGTTGTGCATGTCTACATGAAGCTTTAAATTAGTGTGCCGTTTTATTCCGAGATGCGTCACAAGTTTTCTTTGTATCGTTTTCTGAAATGTCCTCTTTTAGGTCCGCCTTCCATGTCAAGTCTAACTGTCGATGTTTCTTTAGAGCCAGATGCAAGCCAGTTATATATTGATGAAATCAAACCCCTCTCGTTGCAATTGTTTGTTATAATTTCTTCTAAGGATGAGAGTGCAGGAATCACGACTGATTTGTTTTGCATAGAAGAAATAAAGTTCCTCACTTGGAGATATAAAAAAAAATCCTTGTAATGTCATACATTTCTTCAAAAGGTCATTAGAATCCCTTCTTTAAAGAGGTCATCCACTTTACTTATTCCTTTCTTTGCCCATATCTGGAATCCTGCATCTCTCATTGCCCCACAGGACTTAACGACTTATGGAGGACCACAGGACTTAACGACTTCAGACCCGTTGCCCTGACTTCTGTGGTTATGAAGTCCTTTGAGCGCCTTGTGCTTTCACACCTCAAAGACATCACTGACCTCCTCCTGGACCCCCTGCAGTTTGCCTACAGAGCCAATAGGTCTGTAGACGATGCAGTCAACTTGGCCCTCCACTACATCCTCCAGCACCTGGACTCCGCAGGAACCTACGCTAGGGTCCTGTTTGTGGACTTCAGCTCTGCCTTCAATACCATCATCCCAGCTCTGCTTCAGGAGAAGCTCTCCCAGCTTGGTGTGCCTGACTCCACCTGTAGGTGGATCACTGACTTCCTGTCTGACAGGAAGCAGCATGTGAAGCTTAGGGAACACGTCTCCGATTCACAGACCATCAGCAACGGATCCCTTCAGGGCTGTGTTCTTTCCCCTCTGCTCTTCTCCCTGTACACCAACAGTTGCACTTCCAGTCACCAGTCTGTCAAGCTTCTGAAGTTTGCGGACGACACCTCCCTCATCGGACTCATCTCCGATGGTGACGAGTCCGCCTACAGGTGGGAGGCTGACCACCTGGTGCAAAACAACCTAGAGCTCAACGCTCTAAAGACAGTGGAGATGGTTGTGGACTTCAGGAAGAACTCCGCCTCACCTGCCCCCATCACCCTCTGTGGCTCCACAATTGACACTGTGGAGTCTTTCCGCTTCCTGGGAACTATCATCTCCCAGGATCTCAAGTGGGAGCTGAACATCAGCTCCCTCATCAAGAAAGCACAACAGAGGATATACTTCCTGCGGCAGCTAAATAAATTGAACCTGCCATGAGTCCATCCTCACATCCTCCAACACCATCTGGTACGCTGCTACCACTGCCAAGGAAAAGGGCAGACTGCAGCGTGTCATTCGGTCTGCAGAGAAGGTGATTGGTTAATTGATCTAATTTTTATTGCTAGTCGTTCCTGGACTGCTCTTTAATCTATTTTTAGGTAAGCAGTCTAAAGCAATAGCACAGTTTTATTACAAAGCTAGCTCATTGCAGGATGAGCAGTGCTGAAAATAATGTGTTAATATACAACAACATATTTTAAAAAAGACACAGAGAGATAGCTATAGTGTGGGTTCAGGCACATGATACAATATTTAAAAAATAAAAGGTTTTAATCAACTAAAAACTCTAAAAAAGGTAGACAGAATTTTCATTTATTCCTACAATTTGGATTTCTGGTATGTAATTCGAGCCTCATAGAGCTGCTAGCGTCTCTATAGACCAGTCTTGTTTCTTCTTATATTTGGATTCATCCACTTTAGTGCTGTCGGACAATATTCAAAGCCACTTTTTGTGGACAGTGTTATGTTTGCTGGCAGGTCATTTTATACCTGTGCAGTGGTGGAGTAGCAGTGGTAGAATGTAACTAAGTACATTTACTCAAGTACTGTACTTAGTACACATTTGAGGTACTTGTACTTTACATGAGTCTTTTCTTTTCATGCCACTTTTTACTTCTACTCCACTACATTTCAGGGATAAATATTGTACTTTTTACTCTACTACATTAATCTGACAGTTTGTTACTTTACAGATTAAGATTTGTTTGTACAGAAAACATGTGTAGATAATAAAATAAGATGTTTTATTATAAATTAAACTATCCAACAATATATAGGCCTACAAGTATAGCTGAAATGATTAGTCAAATAAACACTTAGCTTAATTTCCAGCTTCTCAAATGTGAGGATTTTTGTTGCATTGAGTACTTTTACTTTTAAGTCCTTTTTTTCTGATGATACTTACATACTTTTACTCAAGTAACATTTTCAATGCAGGACCTTTACTCTATTTACAGTGTGGTATTAGTACTTTTACTTAAAGGTCCAGTTTGTAAGGTGTTTGGTTGTTCATTATCAAAATCTGTGTTGCCCGTTCACAAACTTGTCCTTTTTCATGAATATTTACCACCAACCATCAATTCCAAGTATTCCTATTGGCTTGAAATTTTACATTTACATTCGCATGAACTGGGGTAGACGCTCCATATTCATGCGCCATCTTGAAATACGTTAGCCGATAAGGGACATACAGGACATACTGCTCCGCCTTTCACGTTTTCGCTGTCACATGATAAACTCACAGGTGCTGCTAATGCTGCTAATGGGTATTGTAGCTTCCCGGCCCTGGCAAGTTTGAAGAAGGAAACATGGAGGACCACACGTATTCAAAATCCAAATTTCAGGAACATGAGTCTTCTTCTTCGCCCAGAAAAAGAAAAAGAATATTGAAAAGAGCAAAAGGCTTTTTGAAGCGTGAAGGCTACCGTAGCTGTAATACGTACTTTGAACTGCATAGTGGGAGAGAATTGATTGAGATATATGATCTCAACGCTAGATGGGAGAAATTCCTACACATTGGACCTTTAAAGCTATAGAGCATAGTTTCTGCCGCCCTCATGAGGAATTCTAAGTAATGACAACAAAACTGTTGGCGCGTCCACATGATACAAGCCTTCCGTGAACGTGCAAAGAGAGTTGTGTGGAGCCGATAGTCTTAAATAGCTTTGTAGCAACTCATTTGGCAATGGCTTGAATGAAACAGACATTCATTAATATCAAAAAGTTACGCACTAAAGCTTTAAGTAAAAGATCTGAATTATTTTTCCACCATTCTGTGCAAGGTATTTTCACATACCTGAAGGTCCCCTTTTTCCATATGTAAAAAATCATTTACTTCCCTTGCATTAGTAGACCACATCTTAACAGTAAGCAATTTCTAGAGTCTTCACTGCATTGTTAAAGGTGCCCTGCCACACACAACCGTTTTTACTTGTATTTCTTATATTTTAGGTCCATATGTGTTTGTGTTATGTTGTGAATGTGAAAATTAACTGCTACCTCCTCTGTCAGCTCTAGCCACTGAAAAGAAATAAGCGGAGAAATCACAAAAGCTGGTCAGTCTTACGTGATGTTGCCTGAGCTCATTACTATCAAAGTCCTTTTAGGCAAGTCATGCCACTCGGCCGCCATCTTGGCAACGCCTCCGGGCAGCTATTTCGGACTAACAAGACCAGGCTCCTATCTAAATGAATGGGCAGGGAGTCAGAACTGCACTTTCACTGGTCATCGGGACATAACAACTACATGTATAGAAACAGCAGTAAAATATGATAAAAATCGCTGAAAAAGTTTGATGAATTTGCCCCAAAATAAGGTTTAAAACGCCTTTTTCCCCACAGGTTATACTGTTACTACGCATGCGCAAGGGTTCACGACACCAACTTCATTTACGTCTCTATCCAGAATGCCGGTGTTGTGCCAAGCTAGAGACAATTTAAGGACTTTAGCCAAGCACTGAACAAATGCTCAATGTCATTTGTTTTTATCAGAGTACAGTACAATATTTTGAATTATTATTTTTCTTGTGTCTTGTTCTTCTTGTGTTTGCTTTATCTACCCCTGATATGGACAGAATTTTTTTGTAAGTAATCTCATTGTATAACGTTATGTGTTCTGTAAAATGTAAAACCCTTGAAGAAATGCTGTGCTTATTGACACATTATAGACAATTTATATTACGTTCCCATCTATATTTACACAACGCACACATACACTGCATATCAAATCTGCCGCCTTTTCAAAAACAGTAACGTATTTTGACGGACAAAAATAACGTTAGCATCAAGACGTACATTTCTAAAGCTAGAGACAATTTAGAGCTACTCCATAACTTATATTTTACTTTTTTACTTTAAAGTACATATGCCACGTTTATGTGCCTTCTATGGGTGCAATAACAGAGTGGGATGTGGGCGATCCTTTTTCGCCTTCCCAAAGGAGAATAAAAGGTAACGTTAACGTCTTAAATATTATAACCATTAACGTTAGACTCCCGGTAACGTTAGCTTGCTCCTAAGGCGGATAGAGGTCTGCCGTTTACCCGCTCCCATACTGGGAGAAACTCCCACCCCGAAACCCTTCGATGTTACCCAGAGACGGGGCTCCATAGGCGGATGGAGATCTGCCGTTTACCCACTCCAAAACTACCTTGATAACACAACATATTTTGTGTCTTTTACTTAGAATGTAAGGTAATATATTTGTGGTTGATATAAAATGCTTTAACTAGCTTGGTAGTCCGGTGCCTTGGCGTTGTCATCACCCTCTTCCATGTAGATTCCATCTGAGCCCGTCTGACACAACTCGCTGTCGCCAAATCGTCTCCGCTGTCGCAAAACCTCAACTGTGCGCATGTGTCAGTGGAACCAGACGATAGGCTTAAATGCTTGACTGTTAAAAAGCAGATGATTGGCTTTCCAGCGGGAGGGGCGGGACATTGCACACAACCGCCATCTTTGCCGTTACGGGTTTTCCTTATATAGTTGTATTAAGGATTGAGGAAGTGGCATGTCTCTTCTAAATTGTCTCTGTTACTATTCATGAGCTCACCCAGTTGCGCTGGGTAAAGGCTACTGATAGCCAGGCTCTCATTGGCTAGCTGTTAGCCAATCATATTCAAGCAGCTTAGCTCGTTGAATATTAATGAGAACTGGCACAAATCAAGCTTCCTGCAAGTCTTCCTGCAGGCTTTCTATACCACACTAGAATGGCTTGAAACAAGGTAACCAAGGCATTTTTTCCACAAAAATGTGTTTTTACCATATTTTTCTCCTGTAGAGATAAAACACCTGCTTTTTTAGTTATCCATCTATCCTGACTTCCTGTGTTTTGAGTGTCACCCCAGGGCGAGGACCATCCTGTATATCTAGACCTATCCTTATTATTTTATCTTCAGTGTTTATATTTACATATATAAAACTTGGACTTCTTGTTTTACTCTGACTCATTTGATTTTTTTCTATTGATCAATCAGTTCAGGTTAGCCTACCTTAGACACACTACCTCAGTCAGTTCAGTGCCAGCAGATTGACCTACAATAAACTCATTTCAAGCTAAGGGGAGTCTCAAACAATGACAGGCCCGTGTGAGATGCAGTGTTGCATAGCTTACCCTGGGAGATAAAGAGGCTTGTTGTGATCCAGCTGGTCCAGATACTCTCTTGACCCCCTGACTTTGGGATTATGGTCATTCACCAGAACCTCTGGGTCACCAGACACGTTTTTTACCTATAGCAAGACACAAGGTCAGACATATTCTTGTGTTCAAGTTCATTCAAGTTTGACAGAAAACATGTTACACTGTAAATATGAGTTTGAAGTTCGGTTTTGGGCAAATTCTTTGTGGGATGAAATAAAACTTTTTGTAATTTGTTATATTTTAAAGTATATAATTATAACAATATATCAGTCTTAGATTAAGAAACTCTTAAATTTGATTTTCTTTGCTTGATTACAAAGATACCCATTGTTAAAATTCTATTTTCTCGCCTGACGTTTCAGTCAGGTTTTCCTGAGGATCCTCTCATACTTGTCCTTGTATAATACGAACCTGTTCTCTCTATGATAAACATTCTGGTTGTATGCGGAATTCACCAGTTACAACCAGTTCCTCTACTTCTTCTTGCATGCCTGATTACCACCGATACCATCACTATCATCAACAGGAAGCCTGAGACATGTCTCTCAACTGCTGAAATGTCAGGCCTAAATGCATTCCTAATGTTCACACTCCTGGAATAAAATCTATGCTGGTATGGAAGTAGTTTTTAGGTTAACACTTTTATTTGTGCCACTGTCCTCAGAATGTAACCCATGATGATGTCATAATACTGCAAAAGTAGGAATATTTGTATTAATGTTCTTTTGTACATCCACTCTTTAGGATTTGAAAGTGCTATTTATGTTCTAATAATTCCAGACAATACAGCACATCATGCTGCAACTCAGAGTGGCTTAACAGACCACACCCAGAAACTGCAAATGAAACCATCTTTCCCTGCCTCATGTCACACACACACACACACACACACCAGTTATGTAGACTGTGACTAATGACTGCTAGCCTGTCAAGGTTTTTCAAATGTAAACAGAGTGAACACAAAGACCTGGCCACAATCCCGAAGACGTGGACAAGCAAGATGTGTCCATCTTTACATCAGAGGTGGCAACGAGGCAAGAGTGAAGGGATAACACTTTACTGGAATTTTTCCTCGTTCCGTTTCATTTGACAAAAAAAATTTGATTAATTAAACTGAGTGAAATATTCAAAACCAAGATGCCATGTTTTTTATGCTGCATCATGCTATCAAATAAAATATTCTACCTAGATGTCTTGTGCATCAATTTACTGAATATTATTATTGAATATTTAAAATATCCACCTAAAAAACGTCTTATTTAGTTCAGTTTAGTCTTACTATGTTTAATAAAAGGTACATTTAGTTGATCCAGGTTTTTACTCTTACGCAAACAATCAGATGACACACACACACATACACTCACTCACTCACTCACCCACTCCCCGACGCTGTTGTGTAGACCATTATTGACGGACGGCGCTTCCTCCCAGAGAATGCGACCAGGGCCCCAGCGCCTGATCGCAGCGCGAGTCTTGACTGCAAACACCAGCAGGATAATGAGGGCAACAAACACCAGGAAGGCGAGGACAATAGCTATGGCCTGCAGGAACAACAGGACTCAACATCAGTGGGCTGGAATTATATCCACAAACATAGATAGTAAATAACAGGGATGTCTGAAGATGGGAGCCAGACTCGGCTTATAAATACTGGATCTGAGTCGACAAGCTGCTGCCTCCACACTGGACTATATTTAAGGGTCGGTTCGCCAAATTTAGACGGAAACTTTTGCCACTATCTCCTAAACAAAAGAAATAAATAATTTGGTTTAAGGAGCTCAAAGCATCCAAAATTACATTTGAAAAACTCAACAGCAACATGTCTTTCTAGAAACAATGTCCTGGCTACTAAGAATAATACACAGATAGTTTACTTTTATCGCCTGCTATGCATCTCATCTCCATGCTAAAGGATGTGACTAGTGAGCCTCCAAATATTGTAAGGCGTCCATCACAATGAACATTATGTCAAGAGACATGTTGTTGAGTGTGATTGATTAACCTAAAGTTTTTGCATGAAGTTACAGACTCTGCCAGACCTACATCATATCTGACAAGAGTTTAGTTGGTAACTCTAGTATTCACAATGGAAAGGTGCTAAACTTATTTGTCTGTTAATTTTGCACAACGAAATATCTAAAGGTTGGCTACACATTGCATGAAACTGTAAAATACTTGTTTTGGATAAGCAGTTGTACTGCAAAAAAAGTGATTTATAAAATGATTCTGTGTCCGAGTCATCTGTGTCCAGTGCAATTTAACTTTTCAAGAGGTTTGAATCATCATCTTAAAAACAGACTAATCAAGGCTTGATTGCAGCACCATAATCTACAGTACCTCTACATGCTTAAACAAGTTGAGCATTATAAATGAGTTAATTCAGTATTGAAAAAGGAAAACAAATATTTCATTCTAGAGGCATATATAGAATTTCACCAAAAAAGTAATAAACACAGAAAACTACGGTGAACAAGATGAATGTTTGCAGTGTTTGCTGATCTTGACACAACTCAACTCCTTTTGTTTTTTTTAAATCTTTTGGATCAATACTTTTATTTTCATAGTTGTTCTTAGCTGTCTGTGTAAAATTGCTGTTGACTATAAGGCAAATACTGAATAATCTATCTGTGATATCTGTGTACACAAACCTCCGGATTCATTATTGGATTCCTGTTGGTAAAGGAGCTATACAGTATATACCCGCCAGAGAATCCACAGACTACTCCAGCCTCCCTAAAAAGCAAGCATATCACACCTCTTCGGGATCCACCACACAGTAATGGTAGAGGTACTGGTTGAGGAAGATGCCCTGGGCCTGGTTCTGGTTCTGGTACTGGGCACACAGTTGGATGACCTGGCTGTAGTAGACAGACCCCGTGGACTGGGCTGTTGGGTTCACTGCCACCAGGTAGACAATAGTGGCAATGATCATCAGAAATGCCAAAATGGCACAGATGATGATGGTTGCTAGGTAGAACTTTGATGAGCGGGCAGTAGTTTGCCTCGAAACAACCAACACAAATATGATGAGCACAGCTATGAAGGTAATGCCAGAGATTGTGATGATGAAGGCTTTGCCAGCTTTGGGATCCATTTGTGTTTCTCCATAGCCATAGGATCCGCCAATGCCAGAGCCGCCTCCATATGAGCTGCCACCATAAGAACCGCCATACGAGCCGCCATAACCTGACATTAAGCCACCTCCACCTCCCAGACCCATGAGGCTCATATCATAGTCCCAGGAGAGTGTGGCAGCCACACAGGCAAACACAGCCACGCACATGATGATGATGATAATACACATTATCTTCATCACACCAGGTGGTGAAGTCCAGCTATAGAAGTGAAGCATCTTCTCTCGTGGGTAGTAGGAAAAGGCTGGGTTGGACATGAGCTCACTGTGCCTGTGTCTGCTGCTATGGCTGCAATAGAAGAGGACAGGGGAGCTGTGCTTAATGTATGTTGTAACAAAACAGAGTGATCTGTATCCTCCTGGAAGATGCTGCATTTAACATATGGCATGGTTAACACACACTTAATACAAGTCATACTGGACAAAGCTTACATTAAGCTGAGATAACTTAAAGTGCATCTTGTACTGATGACAAAAACTGTATTTTGGGGTAATGTATTTTTGGTTGATTGCTCAATAAAAAGGAACAGGTTAACATTTTTATGAAATAATGTTGTTGTCTTAAGCCCCATTTGGATGGGAACATTACAAGCAGAGGTTGGGAATTAAATATTCACTGTGCTCCTTGGTAACAACCCAATGTTCCTGATGGCATTTTAACCATGCCAAAATTAAAGGATGTGGTCTGTAATATGACTGTGTAATTTGACTTCCTCCATTTTCACACAAAAGTAAAATTTAACACAGAGTTGGTTAAAAAAAAAAAGGAGAATGACAAGCAGCTCTTTTTTTCCTAAATGAGAATGAAAGTATAGTAGCGAGGGATAAACGTAGGTCAACTTACTGTTTGCTAACACCTGACTGGTGTGTAGAAGGCCTGTGTTTTTTGCTCGGCATACTGAAATCCAACTGGAACTCACCAAACTAAAAAAAACAAAAACACACAGAACTATTGATTTTTACAAAAACAAGAAAATACTTTATTTATTAACTATCAATATCACTGCCTGATCAACTATCTTCCCTGTGGTGTGGTGCCACAAAGCAACACCCATCCATTTTGATATCCATCAGATTTACTACCAATCTCAATACAGTGCCATCTGATGCTCATTTTATGACTTCTGCAACAATCCCAGCAAATGTATTTCTCAAATGTATGTAGCTACCACTTGAGACCAATGAGTGGAAAATGGAAAGATTATACAGTTGGTTTAGTTTAGATAGCATGTTTTATCCCATTTAGCATACAAGTATAATTTACATTAGTGTCACTATTTTCCTTACATTCATTTCTATTCAATTAAAAAAAAAACATTTACATAGACAAATTCATTGAATTAGGGGATACATAAAAGTTTTGGGGTTGGGTAGACTTTTAAAGTTAATCAGCACTTACAACTGTATTTGATTTTATGTAGGCTACTACATGTTGCACTGGGTTTTGTTTGTTTTTACAATAGACCTACTAGTGCTAATAGGACGAGTTTTGGTATTGATACCAAAACAACAGTTTCGCCATACCTTATTTTCCTACAAAACTTTTTTTTTTAACTTATCAAATGTTATTTTAAGTACTGTGCAAAAACTGCCACACAAACTGAGATTGTCTATTTTATTCTATAAATGAGCAGCTGACAAGACAAATTGGATAGTGGCTATTACATTCCAGATCATTTGAGGTTACAAAGGGTATTTCCCACAACAGAAAATAGACGAATGTCAATCAAATAGACTAGCACTGAGCCACATTTTAAAGTAAGCTAAATAATCATGCTATGCTGTCATCACTGTAAAGATTAGAGTAAAGAAAAACAGCTGTTTTTTACATCTAAGAAAACAAAATGTAGCTAACTGCTCAACAAACTGCTCAAAAAAATCGATAATTTCAGGTAAAATGTATCTCTAAAATTTCTCTAAAATGGTGTAACTAAACTGGATATTTTCTCGGAATTAACGTGTAAATACTCAGAATAGTAGAGTTAATATGTCTCTTATTAGATTCCGCACTTAACATTCGGTTATAAGTTCTAATTTGACTCACCTTGTGTGATGGTGATGAACCGCCTGATCCCGATAAAGACAGGAACGCAAACACAGTGAGCGCGCGGCCGCATGCTCTACACTGCGCGAGTACGCGCGCCTACAGGTGTGTATTCATCACGTGGTGGGCTACTCCCCAGTCAACAGGTCTAACCTGTCCTCTTTCCCCACAGCTTTAACAATAACAAGGAAATGGCACAAGCAGCACCGTTTACTCTCCTGGAATGTAGGCTACACCCTGAGTTCCTCTAAAGTCACGAGTTTTGGTATTTGCATGCTCTTTTAGTTGTGGATTAGGTTTTCATTAAATTGGAATTGAAAAAACGTGTAACTCACAGTGGCATTTGGCATTAACCAAAATGAGTAAAACAGAGCTCATGGTAATATTTTTGTTTCATTAATGTTAATGTTTCCATACATTCAATATATTTTAGTATAATCGACTTTGCTTTAATGTTTTGTACAGAACTGAAGAAATAACTAGAAATCCTTATAACTAGAAAGTTATCTTAAGTAGTAAGTAGTAAAGGCTGTTTTTTAAAATAATGCTACAGAGGTGTTACTCATTCATTCAAATAAAAAATAATATATATATATATATATATATATATATATTTATATATATATATATATACACACACACTCAACAAAATTATAACCGCAACACTTTTGTTTTTGCCCCCATTTTTGCCCAGATTTGTGAACAACATTTGAGAGAAATAGTTTTTACAAAAAGTCTTAGATCTTTGAGTTCAGCTCATAAAAAATGGGGGCAAAAAAGTGTTGTGGTTACAATTTTGTTGAGTGTATATATATATATATATATATATATATATATATATATATATATACTATATACTATATATATGTATGGTTCTTCCACACGCTACTGAGGCTCCTGTTTGTGAAATGAATACATTGTTAAATTGCCAATATGTCTTGTTTCTTCAAACTTCAATCATCCAATCCACCAAACACCAAACGAGTCAATGGCAGAATAAGCTGTTTGGCATTGGCAGAGAAGATTTGGCAAATTTTTCATGAGCGCAACCCACATACTCAGTGCTGCTGCTCATCCCACAAATGCATGTTCCTTACAAATGGGGCACCATTTCAAAGGGAACTAAACAGGCTAGGGATGGGGCCGATCCGATCCAGTATTGGTATCGGGACCGATACCAGCGAAATTCAGGTATCGGATTTTCCCGATCCAACCTGCGGAGATTTCCGATACCTCGAGCCATGTCTGCACTTTAACGTTGTCTGCTGAAATGGCTCCAAAAGTGATTCCTGCCGGCTGGCCTGCTGGTTGGCTGCAAACTGTGGAATAGATTTCCTGAACGGAGGCGTGGCTCAATGAGACACAGAGTTATGAGACACGCCCCTCGCTCAGGAAATCCATTCCGCAGTTTGCAGCCAGCTAGCTGGATAGTAGCATGACCAGCATTGTGGCTAGCTCGATGCTATCCTGTGTGTCCGCTGTTTGGAAATACTTCACAGTGGAAACACCGCAGAGCAAGACAGCAAAATGCAAAAACAAAACAGGACTTTCACAACCGTCTGTCCCAGTGTTGTCGCTGGCTTGTGGCGTTTCATTTCCCCGTTGTTGCGTCCCCCAGAGACCGCGGATCGTGTCCCGGCGGCCGCCGTTTCAGAGTAACCGCTGCAGCCGTGAAAACAGAGGTGTATGTGTGTGTGTGTGTGTGTGTGTGTGTGTGTGTGTGTGTGTGTGTGTGTGTGTGTGTGTGTGTGTATGTGTGTGTGCGTGTGTGTGTGTAACTAAGTGTGTGTGTAAGATGTTTACAGTTATTGCACTTTTCTTATATTTCAGATATTTGACATTTTAAAACGTTGATTTGTTGAAGCTACAAGAGCCAGTGTACTTGATTTGCGCTGTTCACACACTGTTTTATTGATAGTGTGTGTGTGTGTGTGTGTGTGTGTGTGTGTGTGTGTGTGTGTGTGTGTGTGTGTGTGTGTGTGTGTGTGTGTGTGTGTGTGTGTGTGTGAGAGAGAGAGAGAGATTTTTACACTTGCACTTTTCTTATATTTCAAGACTCAAGTATTTGACATTTTGGGAATGTAATAAATATTGACATGACAGTCAATTTGAAACCCTTACAGTTGCATATCTGTTTTCAGAATGAGATTTTTCCTGTTTTTCTGACTTCCTTTTCTGACCTTATACTTACCTCAAGTTGCCTTTTGGGACATACATGCATACGTACATCCATATCATACTTGCCCGTTGAGAGGAGTTTATTTCAGCATCATATAAAATCAACAATAATGATAATAATAATATTAAAGCAAACACAGCTCTGGTATCGGAATAGTATCGGTATCGTCCGATATCCAAATTCAGGTATCGGGATCGGATCGGAAGTGAAAAAATGTGGATCGGTGCATCCCTAAAACAGGCTTTCCAAGGGTATAAGATTTATTGCCAAAAAGCATTGTTACCACAGAGAAATAATCTACCAAACACTGTAGAAAAGGGTTCCTCCAATTTTACCCTGGCTCAAGAGTCCAGAGTCGTTTGACCCCTTCGGTCACTTCTCAAGCTTTACCCTTTTGTGTTCGTTGAATGGCAGACCAGGAAATGAATAGTCAGGATTTGTTCAGTTAAATTATAATATATCTTTTAGTAAAATGATATTGCAAGCAGACAATCATATGCATATGGTTCAGTAGCTCCTTCAAGACTCTCTCACCCTAGCCACCAACAAAGTCTCTCCAGGTCTGACCCCGGACCTTTCATTTCCCTATTCTTTTTTCGTCTTTGGGTTCCTCCTTCCATCCTTGCGTCTGGGTCGCCAATCGGTTAGATCACCCTCAGACTTTCTGTCTCCGAGAAGATAGTGAAGTTGCACGCTAGCCTTGGGATCGCTCTCATTCTCTTCTTCTCTCTTGGCCTAAATATTGTCTGTTACTTTAAGATATTTCATGCAGGTGCATTCTGTTCCAAATGTTTATCAAGTGTTTATCAGGAGCACTTTTGCTCCAGTAAATTTGAACACGTCGCCAGACAGGAGGAGACAGCGAGGCCATCCCAGGCTACATGACATTTTATCCTACACCCTCTTTTTCCGTAGCACACGCTGTTTTTCCGCAGCACACGCTGTGGAACTTTACCACTAAAATGATAATGGCAATTAAAGTAATCAGTAATAACCAATCAAAATTGTAGATATCATGACAGAGCGGTGTGGTGTGTGTATCTTATATGTAGGTTTTAGCCACTACTGTAAGCTGCAATGTTACATTGCCTCCATAACTATACTTGATGGCTACAATTATTTATGTGGAAATGTCTAAACATCGTGGAACAGCAAAATTTCAAAACAAACATTTTATTTTATTAAAAATCATACTACTAAGATCATACTTCAAACCTATGTCTTGCTTAAAGCTATATTGACAATGAGCTGATCTACAGCCCCCGCAAGCTAACTGTAACAAAGAAGGGGATCTCTGACATCACATAAGGGGGAAAAATTGGACATAAAAAGGTAGGAATTTTGGAGGGGGGGTACTGGGTGAAGACAGTTTGAAAGAGGGACTTCTTGGTTCTTAGTTTAATGTTGTCCACCAGGAAAGAATGACCTAAACCCCCCGTGCCCATCTGATTGCGTGCTTTGAACTCGTCTGGTAGCTACGTTTCTGGGTGCATCAGTCTACCACACATATGCACTTTGTCATCAAAAGTGCTACCAGGAGTGCCCCATCTTCTATGGGACATGGCCTAAATATTGTCTGTTACTTTAAGATATATCATGCAGGTGCATTCTGTTCCAAATGTTTATCAAGTGTTTATCAGGAGCACTTTTGCTCCAGTAAATTTGAACACGTTGCCAGACAGGAGGAGACAGCGAGGCCATCACAGGCTACATGACATTTTATCCTACAACACAAATTTCCTTACTTTTTGTGCTAAGTTGATATATATATATATATATATATATATATATATATATATATATATATATATATATATATATACATACATGCTGTCCATTTTGCGCTGTGGTTGTAATCATTGTGATTAACTTAACAATATTTCACCTCACCATTTTAAGAGAAAAAAATGTGGACCATTATTTTTTTTAATAAAGCAAGTAGGTTTTTCAGAAAAAACAATAGTTGCCTTTATAATTTCTGCAACCGTTGGACTGAAACAGTGAATGGCAGGTGTAACAGAAGTCACTCAAAGGCATTAGCTTTATGGTTAAATAAAAGAAAAATAAAAGTATATAGAAAGGCTTTAAACAGAATTACAAAATATGATACAAAACAATAATATAAACATATCAAACATAATCAATGAGGTTTTATTCACATGAAATTGTACAAGGTACAATTCCAGTGAAATGTAATCCCATCAGCTCCTTCAACTTGTGGACTAGACCCTAGACTGGACTTGTCTGGGAGGGATCTTTAATGATTCTCATAGCCTTAGCTCAATATATGTAAGCATCACAATGTATCAATGTAAAAAGAAGAATTTACAATGTAAAAAGAAGAATTTACAAAAGGAGTGACTAAAACACCCATATGTTATATTCCCTATTGTGATTTCAGTACAGTCATAGACAGTTATACAGTCAAGCTTTTAGTACCTTACCTCACAGTTTGAGAGAAGACTACTGGACAAAAGAAATGCAATGTAAAACTAAATTGCTCACAGCACAGCATACAGTTTATATATATATATATATATATATATATATATATATATATATATATATATATATATATATATATACATATATATATATATATATATATATATACATATATATATATATATATATACATATACACACACACACACACACACACACACACACACACACACACACACACACACACACACACACATTATGGCAAGCTAAACCTCCACAGTCTGACACATGCAGCATAAAAACACTGTATATCCTAAAAGAAACTGTCAAACTAACCACAATGGACTTCTGCTGACACCTTGGTTTACAGCAGTGCTATTACTCTAATCATATAGCCTTGATTAACATTGAATCAGCCTCAAGGATGAGTGTCTAGCTAGCCAGTTTTGAGAGTCACCCATTTTACAAAATGTGCTTGATTGTAATCTTACCCAAACTCAGATGAAAAGATCATTTAATTTCTTGTATGATTAATTATGGTTTCTTTTCTAGCAGCTGACAGCAAACACAAGCATCAAATGAGGTGTAATAAAAATGTCTCTTCTGATGGAGCTAGTCTAGCAGTTTCCCTCTGCTTCCTGTCTTCATTGCTAAGCTAGGCTAAACACATACCAGACTGGACACACAGTGATGGAACTGATATTCATCTTGCTATCTCTGGATAAAACAGCAAAACAAACCATATTTCCCAAAATGTTCTTTTTAAAATGTGATTTGCATCAGGTCTTCTATGTATATATAATGAACTTTAGATACATTCCAGCTCTCGACAATGTTGTCAGATCCCATTTTTGACTAAGCTTACTTTTGCTTTGTCTTACTCTGTATAAGAACATTTCTACTGATTTCCGCTGATGATGTGTTGATCTGTGAAAATGATATTGTTTGTCATGATGGCATTACTAACAGCAGTGTTGGCAGGTCCACCTGTTTTAATGTGATAATGGTATATATACAATCAGCGGTGGGTATACCATCTATGAGAGCAGATTTCACATGGTAGGGAGAAACATACAGTTCATTTCCCAGCTCAATCCCACTACCCTTTTTTTCTTAAACTGTTGCAGACTCCATATGAATTCCAGGTGAGTTATGAAAGTGTTTCACTGCAGTGGTTTAGTTGCTATTGTTCCAGTTCAAGTTACACTTTGTTGTACTCCTGAATCTTCTGTTTGATATGAGACAGCTTGTTCTTTAGGTACTCACACCTCTCCCTTTTTTCCAAATACGTTGGGTCCTGGCAAGAAAAACAGGAATAAATTTAAATGTTTTGCTTTCTTTCCTAATGATTACATTACATTTCATTGAACTGATGCTTTTATCCAAAGCGACTTAATATAAGTGCATTCAACCATGAAGGTACAAACTCCGAACAGCAAGAATCAAAAACAAGTACATTAGCTTCAAATAAGCCAAACTACAACTTCAACATGTGAGCACAAAAAGTGCAAATCATTATTGGTTTTTTGTAGCCATCATCTTCTTAGCTTAGGTGCAGTCAGAAGAGATGTGTTTTTAGCCTGTTGTGGAGGATGTGTAGACTTTCAGCTGTCCTGCTGTCAATGGGGAGCAATTAGGAGCCAGAACAGCAAACAGTCAGGATGAAATTCTTATATATCAGAGACAGTCTCCATGATAGTCAAGAGATTATCAAGGAATTTCACAATAGAGTAACACATACAACCCAGCATAATTCAGTAAGTGTTTACTTCTTTAGTTTTTAGTAACAGACAAGCAACAACAAACCAGGACATTTTGGGTAATGCCGGTGACATATTTACCGTAAGTCACATGTCAAACATAAAATGTACTGTTTGTACTAATTAAAAAGGGACATTCCAATGATTTAGTATTACACCCATAAAATTGGGGGAATTGAGAGACGGATAAGAAAAAGTACATTTTAAAATGGAATCAGGTGCCTGATTTTTTGAGGCCCCAAAACCCTGGATCCTCCAAATTACATAATTCAACTTGATAGCATCTCTAATCCCCATGCTTACTTTTAGGCCCCATCCAGACTAAGACGCGTTTGTATGCAAACGCACTTTTTTTGCATCGTTTGGGCTGATTGTCCACATGAATCCTGTAAACGCACTGCCTGTAAACGCACTTTTTTGAAACCTGGTCCCACACGGCTCACGTTTGGCTGTGTGTGTACGGCGAAACCGCATAAGTGCGTATCGATGATGTCATCCCCACACACCTCGACCTCACAGCTGACTGCCTTCAACCCAGCTGACCGCTCTAGCAGGGATGCAATGCTGTTTATAAAGTGGAAGTAGAGAACTTATCAACTAGCTAGCTAATCTGTCTGCTTATCAATTCCTTGAACGGATTATAGTAATTTATAGCACGGCTTATTGTAGAAAGGCTACCGCAAGAAAAATGTGTAGCTAGATTATCAAAAAGACATCGGATCATTGATGTTTGTTTGACTGCCGATGTTAGCTAGCAGAGCTGACACAAGCTTTAATAAACATTTTTCGTGAAATTGTTATATTATTCAATTGAAATAGTTGGAAGACCATACATTACTCGTTTATGAAAACTAATTTCACAATAATAATAATAATAATAATAAATTATAAATAAATCAAGATTACATGACCACTATAACTCCCCCTACCAATCTGTCAGAGTTGAATTGGTCCACAAGTACGCACAAATGCATAATTTTTTTAACGGCTACAGAAAATTAATCCAAAATGGACAGACATCAATTGAGTGGTTGTGCAAAAAGAAAGTTAAAGAAAGACAAGGACTCTAGACGTTTAGCCACGATTCAAAATGTTCCAGGGATCGAAAGTTTTTTTCGAGAACATCGGGGAATTGCGGTCACTAGCAGCACTGACGAAGCCGAAGCTATTCAAGCTAACTGTGGAGACGGTAACGCTAGCGGGGGAGATGCTGCAGCTCTTACTGCTAATGTTAGCGAAGGCGTTGGCGATGACCACCAGGCGAATGAGGATATTGTTCTTCGGGGAGATAGGAGCGAGGAAGACTCGGGGGAGGAAGAAGACATTGGAGATATGGTCAAAGGCACTTTCAGCCAGGTACATGAGAGTGCACTCCAAGGAGATGGCGACGAGGAAGACTCGGGAGAAGACAAGGACGTTAGGGATGTTGTCAATGAAGACACCACCAGGCCAGATGTGCAGCCGAAGCCAGTGGATAATTTTACCATCTCAACTGATCCTGCACTATGGGAATATCTAACCGAGCTAATGACAGAACTGGCTATTGCTAAAGGTTCCGCCGCCTATCACAATCGGGCAGGTAAAATACCCAGCATCTGCACGGGACAGTAGTATGAAAATGCGATTTCTTACAAATGATCTTTTGCATTGCTACCTCCCAAACAAGCAGGGGTTTTCAAACTTTTTGTGTGTGTGGACCACTATTTGTAATCAAGAATTTCCGCGGACCAGCTCATAATACACATAATAAAATATGTCTACACACAGTCCTACCTGAATTAATCCGCACCTCTTAATAGGCCTACTAGCACTAAAACTATAACTGGTCATTGCATCAGTACTAGAGGCTTGTTAGAGTTTACTGCACACAACGGCTGCCATATATTTAATTTATGGTTTACTAAAGCTCCCGAGGGCATAATCAGGCTTATTTCCATAGCAATGGAATATTACATATATACAGTAATGGGAATTTCCTGGTCAAATGAAGGTTAAAAAATTATTATTTTATATTTTATTTTGCTTTTCCACAGACCACCTGCAGTACCTTCACGGACCACTAGTGGTCCGCGGACCACAGTTTGGGAATGACTGGTCTAGAGATTGGTTAATTTACTTGCCTTCAACAGGCATGATTTATTGCTTTGCATGCAAATTGCTGTCCTTGCAGCAAAATGCTTTTACATCTGGAAATTCTGATTGGAAACATCCTGAGCGAGTTTCGGCTCATGAAAAGAGTGCAAGCCATTGTGAAAGTATGTTAGCCCTTTTAAGGAGATCAAGGAATGTGGGCACAGTGGATCCCTTATTCAGGCAACAGAGAGATGCTGGGGCGAAGTATTGGAGAGAGGTTTTGCGGCGTGTTGTGGCTGTAATCAAATTCTTGAGTGTGAGAGGTTTAGCATTTAGAGGTGATGACGAACTTCTGGGCTCATCGAGCAATGGCAATTATCTCAGACTGTTGGAACTCATTGCAGAGTTTGATCCATTCTTAAAAGAGCACCTGGAGAAGTACGGTCAAAAGGGAAGAGGCACCACTACTTACCTGTCATCTACTGTGTGTGATGAGCTCATTTGTTTAATTGGTGAGAAAGTAAAGAGGAGGTCTTCATCCTAACTACAGCATGCCAAATATTACACAGATTCAACGCCCGACATATCGCATACTGACCAGCTGACATTTATCTTTAGATGTGTCAGTGATGAAGGCGAAATAGTTGAGTGATTTGTTGGTTTCGAGCCTATTTATAGCCACACAGGAGCAAGCCTCGCTGATTGTGTCGTGAAAATGATAAATTATCTTGAGTTGGCAGAGGCCAAAGTTATGACAACGCCAGTAACATGTCCGGTAAATACATTGGCCTTCAGGCTCATCTTAAAAAAATGAATCCCCTGATTCATTATGTGCCCTGTGCTGCACATTCACTCAATCTCGTGGGGGTGAACAGTATAGAGGACAGTTGTCCACATGCAAGAAATTTCTTCGACTTGCTTCAGTCTCTCTATGTGTTTTGTGCTAAGTCCACACACCGCTGGGATAAAATGTTCCACAACACAGATGTGATCAGGACTCTAAAATCCTTATCCAATACCAGGTGGACATGCAGAGCGGACTCGACCAAGGCATTGAGGGAAAACTACAAGGCCATCCAAGAGGCTTTGGGCAGATTTTCCATTGATCTGGAGGAGAAGGGGGATGCCAGACGTGAGGCAAGATCACTCTGCGCTCAACTTGATAAATTGGAGACCATGATTATGACAAATGTTTGGGATAGCATACTAACCAGGTTCAAGGCCACTACTGAGTCTTTGCATAAGCATGACATAACTTTAGACACTGCAGAACGTCTTTTGGAGTCACTGCGTTCTCATGTGGCATCGCAGAGGGATCAGTTTGAGGCCTGCATGGCAGCCGACGATTCAAGGTGGAAACCTACAATGTCATCTTAGACAAGTTGCTGTCTTGCCAAACGCATCGGCGCATACACAGAATTGAACAAACTGTTTAGTGTTATGTTTAACACCGACACAGACTGTGATAGTGTGCATAAATGCGCTGCTGCACTCTCCTCCAAATATTCGATGATCTGGACAAAGACTTTGAAGAAGCGCTCATCCAATTCAAGACTTTTGCCCAGGAAGACATGGCCTCCAAACCACATTTCCAAGCATCTTTGTTACGCTCAGGATATTTCTAACCCTGCCTGTAACAAATGCTGAAGGTGAGAGGTCGTTCTCCTGATTGAATCAAGTGAAGAATGAGCTCAGGACGACAATGACACAGACGCGTTTGACTGCACTCTCCCTGCTTACCACTGAATCAGAGTTGGTCAAAAAAATGGACTTTGGGGATGTAGTCGACACCTTTGCTTGCGCAAAATCAAGGAAGCAGTTCTGTTAAAGGTAAGAAACCTGATTGATTTATTATTGTTGGCCAAACGTGAATTGACGCTGTGAATTTACTGGTTTTGTTTGTCTGGTTCCTGTTTAGGCTCTGCTGTTGTTTTGATGCCGTGGGTCAGCTGTGCTGATGAAGTTCCCCTATACTGCATAATGGGATTGTTTTGTTTGTTTTTTTGGCTTGTCTGCTGGGCTGATGTGTACTCTGATGTGTACTGATTTTGGCTTTTTGAATTGATAGAAATTTTGAATTGAGATATTTGAACCGCTTTGAGGTATAGTGCCCAGGGGCACCACATTGTCTTAATACGGGCCTGGCTCCAACGTTCCCTCTAAAAACTTTTTTTTAGAGGGAAACATTGTACATAATATCATGGCTTACTAAAAAAAATTATATATATATATATATATATATATGTTAAACAAATGTGAAATGGTGGAGAAAGCCATTACTGTCCATCTCATGTCAGTATTAATACCAGTTCTACCTTTTCGAAAAATGAAAGCCAACTTTCCCATGAATCCCTTTGCTTCTTGTGCCTTGCCAGCTCCCTGCCGTCCAGCAAGATTTCCTGATAGAGAGAGCTTGGACTCTCTGGCACAGAAACATCCACTCGTTGAGTAACCGTAGATGGATCATGAATTACATTTAAAAATGTATACTTACAGCTTTCTTCCTCTGATATTCCATTAATATGCTACTGATCCGCTCCTTCTCCTGAAACAAAATTAAAATGTTACTAGTCATAGTAACACAGTGTGTATTCAAGTGTGTGTGTGTGTGTGTGTGTGTGTGTTGTACCATTTGGCTGGAAGGCCGGGACGGAAGGTTCAGCATTATCTCGTCCATCTCTTCAAACTTCTTGGCCATTGCCTGAACCTCAGCGTGCAGCTCCTTGTATTCAGCGTACTGGTCATTAAACACAGCCTTGTACTGGTCCCTCTCCTCCTCTGTGCTAATGCTGGGGTACTTTCTGTGGAAACGAGACAGGACAACACATTTTCTTGGGCCGCTGGCTACATTTAAACTACAGCTGAATGTGAAAATGTGTCTCAGTTTCCTAGCAGCAGTTCTTTAAGTCGACAATATCAACTGAAAAGATAACATCTTACACAACTACTGGCCAGCCTACCACCATAGACCATATACTTGTTTCCTTAATAAGGATTAAGATATATATATATTATATAATAAGATTTAACTCACAATTTCTGTCTGCCTTAAAACAAAAGTCAGGTGTCCATTTCTATATATATTGAAACAATATTTGCTTGCCGTAATCATTCCTCCTGACATTAAGATATTACTTAATAATGTGCTTCCAATGTAAGTGATGGGGGACTAACATTGTTAGTAACACTGCTAACATTGTTGCATGCAGCTGCATGCTAACGGCACGGTCACATTACTCCTGAATCATTTTCGGTTATGTAGTATTTGGTTTAAAAGCCTTTATCTTGACTGTTGAAGACTGTAGAAGTGCTGCTATATTCTATTAGTGTCAACTGCTAACTACAGTAGCTGCGTGCTAACGCCAGGGAAACCTGTAATGTTGGCTGCTTTTGCAGTCAGTTGCAGTCATTCTCCAGCTGCAACGAGTGAAACAACAGGGGATATTTCACTCGTTTCAGGAAGGAGGTTTAACAAACTCGGTTCCAGAACAGCTGATTTGAGTTGGTTCAATCAACTCAGAGTAGCTTGACTCAGAGTTAAGCACCACCACTATAAAAAGGCAGCATGAATGGAGCCATGATACTACGATTCACCATGGTAACAACCACAAACAAACTGGTCGGGGGAAATACTCATGTGCACATACAGTGAGTTTGAACATGTATTTCGTTAAAAAAGCAACACATAAGTATAATATTACTGGTGAAATGGTATTGAACCTATAATCTATTTCAATTAGGTGCAATCTTGTGGGCGAAAAAGTAATATGCCTACTAATCCCATTCTGAGGCTGCAGCACCATCATTAACAGAATTATAATTCATAATCTTTTATTTCAAATGGTTTACATCATTCACCTGCAATACTGTGGAACTCCTTTTTAATGGCTCTTACTGGTTTGTGTCCAAGGAACACTACAAAAACGTTTAAAACATTTTTCAGAGCGAGTCACACTCTTCTTCTTGTAAAGAAAACTGCCGTTTACAGAAAAACGTAATGCAACACAAAGAATCTGCTGGGATGTACGATGGGTGACGTTAGTGATATGAGGACGGATAAGGTTATGTAGGCTACATAACTGACGGACTGGGAAGAAAAACGATACCGCTCAAATAGGTAGGCTAGTATATGGACAGGAAAATGCATCTATAGTCGGGGCCTCAATATCATCTCCCGACATATGTTTAACTCCCTGCAAATTAATACAGCTTCTTCATCAACGGGATCATCGACAAAAGGAAATGCCATGTTTTGAGAAAAAAAACGTTATATTCTGCCTAACGTGGTTAAAGGGACAACACTGTTTTTGTATTCATGCAGATAACAAACTGAGCTAAAATGTGCCTGATACAGACTGAATGAATGAATGAGGAAATGAAAGAGCACTTTGTCAGAGGGAGGAGACTGAGAGAAACTCAAGGTTTATTGAAGAAAACCTGCTCCCGACCAGATTAGGTTCACAGGCTCAGTTACCATAGTAACTGACTCTGAGGTTAAGTTACCTCTCTTTCTGAAACGGGCTGGAGTTACCCCTCTCTCTCAGGTTTGATTAACCTCCCTTTCTGAAACAGAAAACCCAGAGTTTCCCACAAACTCTGAGTTTTCACTAAACCTGCTTTCTAAACAGACCCCAGGAGTCTCTGAGATGTGGAAACACTATGGCCAATCAGAGCAGACTGGGCATTTTTGGGAGGGGGGCTTAAAGAGACAGGCACTCCAACACAGCTTCTCAGATAGAGGGGGAATACAGGAGCAGCAGCCATGGGCAGTATGAGAAAGATAACGTGTTTTTGAACATTAAACCATGTAAACATCTTCTAGTACAAACACAAGATGCAAGTATGAACCTGAAAATGCTATATAATAGTTCACCTTTAACTTAATCTCGGCCACAAATTCCGACCAAGCAGTGCTCAGACATCGTTATAAGTTAACCCTATCCTTGATTTTATGTTGTTTAATGGAGAAGGAGAACCAGACGTGCTGCGACGTGTAGTTATATTTTTCGAGAGGTGCACGTCAGGCTACGGCGTAGGGTCCGGCGTAGACGCAGAGGGGTCTACGGGGATACACCGTCGATTTGACGCAGAAGCATAAAACGGCCTTTACTTGTGATCTGGAAATTGATTGGGTATTTGGAGTTCTAGGTCTCAGAGGAGGCTAGGATGCCAGAACTCATTTTGATTATTTTGAGTAACTGCAATTCAGAATATGCAGCTACAGAACATAAGCATTAGCAGAAAGAACGTGAACAGGAACGTCAGAAAAGACAGGAAGAGAGGGATCATGAAAGGAAGGAGCTTGTTAACCACCGGCTAGGTTAACCTTTAGCAGCTTGTGTAACAAGCCCAGGCTAGCTTTAGCCTGTTTAGCGGTTAATTACTAAGCTATCTTTGACGACAGTGAATACAGTACAGAGAATAACCTCTGTACTGTATTCACTGTCGTCAAACTGGTCTTATAAACATATATGACATCTAAATGACAAGTCCAAATTGTTTTACTTTACTTGAAGTCAAGGAAAATGTTCATGACATACTGTAATTATAATGGACTCATTGCAGGCAATGTGAAAACCAACCACTTATGACAGTTTACTGTAAAGTTAAACACATAAAGATAAATGGTTTCTTTAAGTTTGATAATTAGGCCTGCTATGACATATTTATGACTAGGGCTGGGCGATAAAACGATAACGATATGTATCGTGATAGACATGTAATCAATATCAATAAAAAATGCGCTCGATAAAAGTTCGATAATTTTTTTTCTTCATCGGAAGAAACCAGAGGTTTCAAAGCAAGTTTGGTTGCATGAACAAAGGCACTCAATCTCTGGTAGCCTAGCAACGTAGGGAGTGACACGCTAACAGCCAATCATGTAACAGTATTGTGTTTGGTTGCGCCATATCGTTGTCTCGTGTTGGATTCTTCAATAACAGAACTGCCGTGGAGTGATAAGTGGAAAACGAGTGCTGCAGCGAGCGCGGAAGTTCTTGATGAAACTGGAAACGTCAGCTCGCCAATATGGCAGTTTTTTGGATTTTATAAGTCTGACCGTAGTCAGACCAATGTCATCTGCAAATTATGCAAGACCACCGTCCCCACCGCAAACCTGTTTTACCACCTTAGCCGCGCTCACCCTTTGGAGCACAGCCGTATTCGCCAGTAACGTCCAACAACATCTGCAGCTGGAACCCCGCACAAGCAGCTGAGCACCACGGAGAGGTACTCTCAGTGCCTTATGACTGTAAAAGCTAAACGGTACAAATAAATAACGGAGGCAGTGGCATATCATATAGGCAAAGACATGCTTCCGCTGAGCACCCCCCCCCACCATGTACGGTTTAGGCTGTACCGTGACTGTTAGATGGAGCAAAATAATAACTGTTACTGTGCTGTATCAGGTTTGTTTTTTATTTTACAGATGTAAAGTCTACCTCAGTTTTATTTCAATTTCTCCTATGTTTACAAAACACTGCACATATTTTTTAAAACACTTCATTCACCAGAAGTGTTCATTGTGATTTTAGACTTATGTTTACATTTGAATTATTTGAGTGTTTTCCATGGTTGTGTTGACATTTCTGCTTTTATAACTGAGAGGATTATAATCGGAGGAAGGTTAAGCTTAAAATAAAAACGTTTAAATTGAATACATTTTTTTCTCCTGGTCCTTATTTTAAATTGGTCATACAAAATATCAATAATTATCGATATCGACTGATATGAAACACTTATATCGTGATACAGTTTTCAGCCATATCGCCCAGCCCTATTTATGACTGTATATGTTGATGACAAAAATTCTCAAACAATGCCAACTTTGCATTAAAAGTGGCATAATGATTCTCAATGAACAGTTCTAAAGACTTGACAGTGTCATGTCAGTCTTATGCACACCCATTACCAAACCATCATTACACTTTATAGTAAAGTCTGTTGACTTAGTGAAGTGGGGGAATACTATGGGGTACTACAACAAAATCAGGGACTGTATCTTCCATCAAGAATGCTTTTGAGAACCTTTCTACCAGAAAGATTAATTTGTTCATTCATTCGTTACATTTTTGGAAAATGTGAAAAAAAGGTAATACTCACGCCACATAGTCGGCTATAACGACAGGCTTAGGGATGTGTCCAGCCGGTATGTGACCTCTGAGGATCTCTGGCTCAAGTGCCATCAGATGAGCAGTTGCACAGTTGTTAGGAGCATCCATGATGTCTGGCTGGATAGTGGGGAGAGGAGTCTGCTCAGAGGCCCTGGAGGCTGGACCCAGCTACAGTTGATAAACAGAGTCATGTGTTCAGGTTATCTACACTGTGCAATTCCGTGTCTGTTAGAACATTGCCTGTTTTAGAAGGCGTTACATACATATGTATATGAAATGTCTGTATCGTCATTGCGCTGCATTTTATGAACTATGATAATCTGGTCATGGGTCACATCTATTGCCAGTATCCAGGCGCTGTCTCGATGGCTCTTACTCATAGAACTGAGGTTAAAGTTACTTTCAGTAACTACTGTTCTTTAGTGTTTTTCACCATGTTTTTCACGTTACCAGTGAAAACACTGGTACAAATAAAGGTTTTCCTCTCCTGCTTAACAAAATATACAGCTGTGCAAATAATAGGCATGTGACAAGACACGATATTGGGTTTATGAGAACGAGACAAGATTTTAACACTATTTCAAAGAAAACTTCAATGACAAAATATGACTTGACATGACTTTAATCGAAAGCCACAAAATGAAAAACAAGCACTGTGAAAGGTGTTGCCACAAACTTAAATGACTGGCTTCTCTCCTGTATAACTAACCTCTTCAGACCTAGTAACTCTGGTGTGAGCCTCTAACTTCTAATTGAAGCTGTGTGTGACCTTCTAACTAAACTACTTTAGTTTCCTCAAATTAAAAATGAAAACAACAAAATAACGAAATGTAGTCTAATTTTTTGAAAGGTCCAATATTTAATGCTGACGGTTGGGTTTAAAATGGTTACTGCATTCCAAATTCAATATACTGGAGACTCCCCCGGCCCCTCCTCCCCAATGTCGAATGTAGTATTTTAACTTAGCATGTTTCCTTAATATCTGATGAAATATTGTCGTCATTTTTTGATTAAATACAGTAAATATATTATATATTGTACCTTTAAGTGCAAACCATAATCAATGTGGAAATCTGTTAATAATCAAGCAGAGACTGACCACTTCAAGCAAGATACACTTCTCAGCCTAAGATATGGTCATGTTCTTTTTCAGGACTATGAGCATGTCCACGTTTTCTGGCCGAATTTGAGACCTTTGGGCACTAAATGTCTCCTGCTGTTGAAAAGACAGTTGAAAACGGCAGTTGAATAACCATAAAACACTCTTTGCGGAGACAGATGCTCTTTTCTCCTCTTCTGCATGTCATTCATTGTAGCAGTAAACAAAGAAGTAGAAACTCTATTATCAATATATGACAATTTTAAGATGAGGAGAGAACATGTCCCTTTGTTTATTATCATTAAAAAAGTTAGGCTTTGCTGTCGCGTTCCGACTCAATTTAAAAAAGAGAGAAAGACAAGCGAGAGGGAGAGAGAGCGGAGGTACAATCTAACGTTCTAAAGCCAGATTCCGTCATGCTGGCTGCTGGTCTGCACTTGTGTATGGATTTTACCTCAGCCAGAAATATCGTCACATTTTGATATCGCAAGATCTTGTCACACCTCTTCCAAATAACAATTCAACTATAGGCAATTGTGGCTCTGTGTCTCCCTCCATGTTGCAGTAGAGCCTGTGAGCGGGTGGAGGCTCGGTTAAGCGGAGAGTGTAAGAAGAAAGATGCAAACACAGGCACGGCTTTAAAGAAGAAAATAATTATAACGCAACATAATTTTATATCGATATTGTCTAATGCCAATTCTCATTTGAAAATATATCAATATACCTTAAAAAGTCAATACACGGCCCATCCCTAATTTCATCAAAATTGTATTGTATATGATTTCACAAATAAATTGATTGATTGATTAGTTGGCATTTTTAAAGCAATCCTCAATACTTACTATAGACAGAGGGACTGATGATCCAATTGTTTTAATCTAGATTCATGGGAAGAAGAGATCGAGAGGGATTCATTAGATGTTCAGTGTTCAAAGTGTTATTAGGTGTTCCCCCTAATGAGGCTGCTTAAAGACATTAATTTCTTCAGATGAATACATTTCAGCTAATGTCACTGATACTGCTCTGCATGTTTAGTGGAGTAATGTCTATTGTAATTCAGCAATACATAAATATAAATTGACTTGACTAATGAGATTGTATTCCCAGAGAATGGCACCTTACTTCTTGCAGATGAGACAGGAAACTGTTAGGCCTACATTGAACTGTCAAGCTTTCTTTTAGGTTTAGAAAAAGACATTTTGGTGTTATGGTGATGGTCAAACTAAATGTTGGCACTTTGCAAAGTTAAAAACCCAGTCCATGTTTATACTCCTATTTTACATTTTGTCTAGAAATGTAAATGATCACAAATCATTAAATTGATCATAACATTGGACTGGGGGGGGAAACCAAAACATATACATAATCTGGGCAAACAGTAGACATCTGTGAAAAACTGAAAATCCAATTTAAAAGCAAGACCCTCTGTGTGTGTGTGTGTGTGTGTGTGTGTGTGTGTGTGTGTGTGTGTGTGTGTGTGTGTGTGTGTGTGTGTGTGTGTGTGTGTGTCAGACCTCATGTGCCAGCATCTCCTTCCTCATCCTGGCTGCTTCATGCCTCCACAGCTTCAGACACACTCCTGCACTAATGAAGTAGAGCACCATTGTGATGAAGAGGAAGACAATGGCTGCTGTCTGGCCGGCCTCGGTCCGACAAAACGCCCCATTTATTCCGTTATTGAAGACCGGGATGTAGCATAACCCCCCTCGAGTGGTGTCCCTCACATATACTATCCCTGCTGCTAAATAGAGCATCGCTAAGACCAGGTTGATGGAACACTCTGTAAGCGGCCACCAAGAAGAGTCTAGAAGGATGGCTCTGTAGTATATGGTCATCCCAACAACGACTAGAATAACAGTCACTATCCACGCAAGGCCAGCCACGACCAGGACAAAAGGTGTCTTGGGGCCTGTGTAGTAACTGCCCCCAGATCCATATGCACCAGCACCTCCACCAAGCCCCCCAAACAGCTGCGGCTGGGAGTATCCATACATATTGAACCACTCATTGTCCTTATGAACATAAGCACAGACACATGCGAACACAGCAGCTCCCAACAGCAGCTGCACACAGCCCAGGATCCTCAGCAGGCCAGCCCAAGACTTCAAGTAGGCATAACGCTGGTGGTATTCTTCCACCCGCTCATGGTAGGTCAGGGCTGAGAAATTGGTGGGCACTGCAGATGCCGATTCGAAGGCTTCAGCATCCAGCAGGAGCCGGTTTTGCTCTTTCTGAGAGTTGTAGCTGCCCCCAGAGCCACCACAAGGGTCCTGATAGGACCCTAGAAGGGACGGAGATGGAGGTGCGGAGTGGGGGGGTGAGCAGGGGACTCCTGCTGTGGTGTGGTGGTTGCCGCTCTTACTGGATGAGGGGGCAGGGGAGAAAGGGGCAGGTAGAGGTGGTGCGGGAGGGTATATGGCCCATCCTTTGCTGCCACGGTTACCGCTGTTGCCACGGAAGAAGTTCTTGACAGAGTCGGGAATGAAGCGGTGGACCGGCTCAATGTCCATGACGTCACTCTTGGCCTCCATTGGCTCACTATCGTTGGGGAGATAAAAGGATTCAGGGCCAACAGCTGGCTGTTTAGGTAGAGGAGGAGGGGGGAGGGGGTCTAAGCTTACGGCCGGCACTGTTCCATGCAAGGACTCCGGGGGCGATGGAAAGTCCTGCCATAAGGAGCCCACAGGGACCTGATCATAGTGTGGGATCTCCCGCACTCGGTCGAACCTGGTGACAGATCCAACTCCTCCGGAAGACATTGGGCCTGGACTCTGTGCTCGCTACAGAGAGAAACACAGCGGATTAAAACCATCCACTGTCAACAGATGTACCTACAGTGGCTTTAAATGATAATTCCAGATTATTAAGACTTGGGTCTTATTTTCGTAGTTTTGGACATAATTTCTATTGGTTATGAAAACATTGTACTTCCCACTATCATTGCTGAGATCTCAGCAGCAATCTACAACAGTTTGGCTTTCTTTTAGTTTCAATTGCCAATTATCTTTTATTTCATCCATTTGTTATAAAAAATATTACATTTTGGTTAAAGTCACATCGTCACTTCTACTTGACATTTTAAACACAACATTAAAACCTGGATAAAACTATCTACATATCAATGGTCATATAAATGTTTATTTGTTTGTTTGTTTATGTATACATCAACCACCAAGGCAAATTCCTTGTAAGTCTAACTTACTTAAGCAAAAAAACCTTTATGATTCTGATGAACAGATATCACAAGAGGTAGGTGAATAAATATGTTTTTAAGTTGGTGTAACAATTTGGATTTCACAAAGAAATTGCATTTCAAAGATGAATAATACACCACAATAGCCAAGACATCCTGGCATCAAGGCTGTAAACTCTAAAAAAAAGTGAAATTGTCTAACTAGATTCCACTAAAACCTGACTAAAACCAGTAAACAGTTAGCATTGTAGCTTAAGTCAGTTGGAATGTACTCAGTCCTCCACAATGACACACATTCCCAAACTGCCTATTCATAGTTTTCAGTCACATGACTGTCACGGAGAGTGGAGGGCAAACATAGAATTCCATAGTGCTGTCGCACAAGCCTGTCAAGTTTTCCTCTTTTAAAATGTTTAGATCACCTCTCAAAAGAGAAAAAAACAAAGTTATACTGTATATACAAACTGCAAGTCTTAGGCACATTTGACCCATATACAGCACCCACTGCGGGTTTCAATCATTATGTACAGTATGTTCACGGTCTTTTTCAACTAGTGCTCTAGCTCTTAGCTACGCTGCTCATGCTGCTCATCAATTCCTCGATCATTACATGATAGACTATTATCTTTCACCAATGCTCATTTTATGAAGGCCGCTGAAGAAAACATGTCTTTGTTTATGTTATATAATGTGCTGTTGTATTGCATTTCATTATGCAATTCTGTCTGCCATCAGACACAATTCAGGGAAAAAGATGGCATGCTAGCGTGCTAACGTTAGCTACGCCAGCTAACATCAGCAGTCAGAAACAAACATTTGTGATCCAATGTCTTTTTGATAATCTACACGTTTTCTTGCGGTGGTGTGCTATTAAATGAATAAGTTGTGATAAAAGTTATTATAATCCATTCAAGGAGTTGATAAGCGGACAGCATTAGCTAGCTAGTTGATAGTCTCGCTTTGCCAGGCCCTACTTCCCATAGCATTCGGGGATGGAAGGAAAACATGCTCTGGTTTATTGGCATTTCTTTAAACCAATCACAATCGTCTTTGGCAGTGCTAAGCACCGGAGAAAAGCTGCGGTCCCGCTACAAAATAGACTCAAAAGGAACTTGTTTTGGTGGAACGTGTACATTTACATTACATTACATGTCATTTAGCTGACGCTTTTATCCAAAGCGACTTACAATTAAGTGCTTTCAACTATGAAGGTACAAACTCCAGACAACAAGTAGTAAGTGCAAGTACATTAGCTTTAAATAAGTAAGCTACAAAGAGAAAGTGCAGGTTCAAGATTTTTTTTTTATTTTTTTATCCGAGGTGTAGTTGGAAGAGATGTGTTTTTGTCAGCCTTCGAATGTGTGTAGGCTTTCGGCCATCCTGATATCGGTGGGGAGCTCGTTCCACCATTTGGGAGCCAGGACAGTGAACAGTCGGGATTTCATGATTAGTTCTCCCTCGCTGTGAGGGAGCAGCAAGCAGTTTGGCTGATGCAGAGCGAAGTGGGCGGGTTGGGGTATATGGTTTGACCATGTCCTGGATGTAAGCTGGGGCTGATCCAGTCATGGCCCTATATGTAAGTACTAGTGTCTTGGAGTGGATGCGGGCAGCAACATCAACATAAAAGTTGTTTTAGTCATGCAACAGAAAACTCAGATTTGACAGATAGTCTAGCTAGCTGTCTGGATTTCCCTTGCAGAGATCTGAGAAAAGGTTAACCATAGTCCTCATAAATCGACAGGAGTTTGAAATGCCAACACAAAGGAAGCTCAAGGCAACGGATATCTGGCCTAAATGGGTGAAATCCGGAGGATTATCCGGCGGCAACGGTGCAGTCCCGGAAGTGGAACGTCAAGGATATAGACTAGCTAGTTGATAACGTGAAGTTCTCTAGTTTCACTTTATAAACAGCTTACGTTACGTCCCTGCCGGAGCTATTGGCTACTAGCAATGTAACGTTAGCAATATATATTGTGTAGAATCCAGGACCGGCAGAGCAGAGGGATGTGCCAGGGAGCAGAGTAAAAGTATTTAAATGAAATGAGCTGGTTTGGCCATGGAGATGGAAAATATGGTTAACTTCATGCGCAGTTGTTGGTTGCATTGGTGGTCAGTTCAGTGTAACGTTAACGTTAGTCTACTAATGCGGCACATATAAATTGAAACAAATCCACAATATCCACCTCTCTGGGTTTTCGTTCTGAGATGTGATTTTGTAGAAACACAACCCAGGCTTGTCTCTCTTCGGGTTTGTGCGTCCAATTGGACAACAACTACATATTTTGGCTACACTGTGGTAAAAGTTGAGCTGACTCGTCACAGACAATGGAGGGCAGCTTCTTTTTGCCCTCCAGGTGGGCGTTCTCATAGTGCTGTGACATCACGTGAAAACTATGAATTGCTGTTGCTGCAAAGTAATCCTAAAATATTCTACAGTGTACCATGGGTGTGTAGACAAAGGTTTGACTCTGCAGGTGAAAAAAATTAATTATTGCCTCCGAAAACTGTCATGTATTAATTTGTACCTTTCTAAATTATAATGCAACATTGGATAAGATTATGAATTGTTAATTAACTTAATTTTTTGAATGTCAAAAATGCTGTAAGGCCACATAAATGAAATTCTATTTTACTCCATTGTATCAAAAATATAATTACATTTTGGGTGAACTGACCCATGTCTCTGGCTAGCCTGGTTGCAGACTTATGAATACAAAGTGGGTAGGTCAGTCTAACACATGAATGTTTATGTTACCTGATCACATGACTGAAAAGCCGATAATTAAATTGGAGTTACATTATGGAAGCCAAAGTCTTCTGAGAAATAACTATATCAGCTGTAAGGATTTAGAGGTAGACATTCGTTTACACTGAGGGTTCACAAGCCAAACACAAATCTAGGAAGTCGCCTATAATCAGACAAAATCCTATCAGTCCCTGGGACTAAATATTCTGCTTTGTTTTATGTGTTACATTGAGCCCCTAATAGCACCGCATGTCCATTTAATGTTGACCAGTATGTTTCGTTTACCGTTCAACAACTTGCACAAACATCTACTAAAAATGTAAAAAACCTGGTAAAATGTTAGCATTCATTAAAGTAGCCTACTTTTAGCACTGGTAAAAAGGCGTCTCTGAATGTCACGTTTAAGCCACTTCATTGTAAACCGGTAACAAATTGATAAAATAAGTAAAAATACTGAGAAACACAACAAAGGCAACCTATGTTGTTAGTCTGTTTTACACGTTAAAATAAATATCCCTGTTATTAAAAGTGAAAATGACACAACATAATTCGACTGGCTTACCTGCTGACAATTCTCCGTCTATTTTTTTCTCAGTGAAACAGTTACAGTGGCAACAACCTGTCACCCTCCCTTTATTCTCCACTCTCACACTGATCTCAGGTCAGACATCACTATGAACTCGGGTGAACTGAGGTTAGTTGGTGGAAGAAAACTGATCCGAGATCCCCGCCGCGGTGAAACTCACCTGGCAAGTCTGACCAGCCTAACGATGCGTTCATAGTCTCCTCTAACACCCGATTTCCCAGTTTCCGATTCTTAAAACAAGATTCGTTCATTAAATTGGTTTGTTGCTTTATATCTGGAATGGTAGGATTATATTTAACTAAGTTATTACTGTTTTTGTTGCAAGCAATCTCTCGCTCTTTATTTTGTCATTATCATCATCATAATCATCATCATCTTTTTCTTCTTCTTCTTCTTCTTCTACTCTTTTCCTACATACAGCCAAGGGGCCAGGCTTCTCTCCACAGAGTGAAGCCTCCTATGGCGCCATTTTGATGCTAATAAGCTATCACCCCCCCGTTAGCATCCCATTGACTGCCATTCATTTTGGCATCACTTTGACAGCCAATAACTTTACATCTGAAGCGTTTAAAGATTTCATTTGTCCATTGTTTATTTCTAAAGAAACACGACAATGTATGAAAGGCTCTATTACCTTGTACCTCATGTTATGGCTCCGTAGCAGACGTTTTTATAAAAATAGGCTAACGATTGTGTCATAACCACGCGACTTACTGTCGCATAGTACAGGAATTACCGTATAGTACAGGAGAAGCTCGCAGGCAGTTTCGACGTACATTAGCTGTTTAGTTTAATTACTAATGTTAACTATCATTTAAGTTAGCAATAATTAGCCTGTGCCTATGTTATCTCCTTACATATACCTACGCTCTCCATCTCTGCAAGATTCGGAATGATTGAGATTTCTCTTGGCACAGCTACCAGAAGACTTACAACTTGCAGACACGTTGGTCATGTCACATCTACGGCGGGAAGCTCAGTTTGCAGCTGCGCAGTAACGCTCGGCTATCACCGGAAAAGTGCTGGTAATAGGCTTCACTTGTCTCCGACAAAAACAGCGGAGTAGCTGGGTCCATTTTATATAGGTCAGTGCATACAGCCAAAGCCTGTCAACGGAAAGCCGTTCCACTCCCTATTTAGCCACAATGTACCAAATTTGGTTGCAGTTCCACCCGAGTTCTACTGGGGGTGATCGCAGTCCATTGCAAAATGAATGGGACTCAATGGAGCTAGACAGCTAAATTTGTCTCTATATATTTGTCTCATATAAAATATTTAATTTTATATGGGTATCTTTTAAGAATTATTATTATTATTATTACTCACGATATACTCACTGCCTCCTTTCTCATTTGACGTCTCTATTTACAATTCTTAAAGGTCCAATATGTAATACTGGCAGCTAGCATTTAAAATGGTTACTGCAGTCCAAATTCAAAATACTGAAAAGAGTGGTCTCCCACGGCCCGTCCTCTCCAGCATCGAAGTTCACGGTAGTTGCCAGGTTGAGAATGTTTAAACCCAACGTCACTAGCTTGATGCTAGTTTCGCATTGCCAGACAGTAATGTCACAGCAGGCGCTAGGCAGTAATGGGCCAGGGCGGCACTGGCCAGCCCACTTTACTCACTGGTCCGTCCAGCCAAGTTTGATCAAAATACGTTTTGTTATGAAAAATATTCAAATGTATTTAAAAAAAGAAATAATAACAGAACTAGTTGTGTGTGTTTAATGCATATTTTCTTCTGATTAAAACGAAACTGTTTAAACCATACAATCAAACAATTAGATCAAACACCTTTGGAACGTAGTTGGTTTCTATGGTACTCGATTGGTTGGGGTTAGGCATTTCACCTTGAGTGGTTAAGGTTAGGATAGCATATTGGTCAGGGGATAGGACCTGAACAAATGGGGTTACGTTACCTTGGACGCCTGGCCAATAGTAGTGATTGAAGGGCGTGTCTTGGCGTGGCCATAGTGGGATTCGTAATTTCGCGTCCGGGCTGCCTTAAGCAGCTAACTAACGTCGCCTTCAGCAGCTAATGTTAGCTAGCTGGCTTTTTAGACAATGCACCATGGATGTGTTAAGCAATGTAGGCTACTGTTAAAAGTTACCGCGACAACAATTGCTTCTCTTTTAAGTGGAATGGACAGTTTTCTTGGATGGAATAGAGTGTAAATAAGGACGAGCTTTCCTGCAGCATGTGCAGACATTTCCCCAGCAGAGCTGACAGCCCATCAGAGAGAGAGGAGGCTCTCACAGAGGTAACATTCACTAAAACAGGTTTTGTCACGTCTAGTCTGTGTCAAGTTTCCTTGTTTAGTTGGTTTCATGTTTTCTGTTGGTTTTCCCATTTCCTGTTTTATTTTGAAGTCTCTCTGTTTCCTTTTGTGTTCTTGTTTTACTTCCTGTCTTTTGGTTTTCCCGCCTTTTGTGATTGTCTAATATCTTTCACATGTTCACCAGCCCTTGTGTCACCTGCCCCTTGTTATGCCTTGTTTACTTGTGCATTTAGTCCCTGTGCTTTCTGTGTCTGTTGTTGGTGGATTGTCGTTTGTCGTTTGTTTCATTCATCATCTGGCTTCAGTGGAAGAGTTCCGTCCTTTTTGTTACGGTGTTTTTGTGCTCCTGGATTTTGACCCGTTCTTTCTGTGTTCCTGGATTTTCTCACCTGCTCTGCTTACATGTTTGTAAGTTTGTCATCTTCTGTTTTCATTAAATTATTATTTGAAACTGCTGCACGCTCCTTGCCTTCCTGCACTTGGGTCCAAGCCTGCATCCTGACAGATTTCATGCTTCTTGTGTTATTATTTAAGTAACCTAGTAACCTTTCTATTTAGTAAGAAATGGGGAACACTGATGATGGCTTCTAGCTGAAACGCATTTGTTTTGCCCACATTAAATAAGAAGATAACGTATCTGTGAGTGATGTAGATTTTAGTTTTCTTTGATCCTGTCACTGCGTGGACTCGATACACTGTCTAAGATTTGGCGCCTTGCTTGACACTTTTCATTATATCTTTCATAATTCAAACAATGCTTGGCTGGAAGTTTCCATTCTTTGATTTTCTTTTACTGCTGGTAGCATTCACTGCTCATGCTCATGATCTGACCATAGTCCTGAAGCAACAATGCTGTTGCATTGTTATTGTTACATGTGCGATTTCTGTCTGATGTAGGCTGTTCTATGTCATGCAGTATGTTAACGCCTTCTCTGCTGTGTGGGTTCATGTTTAGTTGCCACTTTGTGCAATAAAATGGTTAATTTTATAACAGTGCAGTGCAGAGCCAATGCTGCTGGTTCTGCCGGTGCAAATATATTTTTGCCTGAATAGGTTAAAACCGACAGGTTTTTGTCTATATTGTTGTGTACAAACGTTTTAGACTGAGCTTTGTTGGTTGAGCATGTTGTAGAGACAGTACTGTTGTTGTTGTTGTTGTAATACAGTATGTTGGAAGGTAAAATCTCCGGGAACCATCACCTTATCGTGGTGGAGAGGTTTGGGTGTCCCTATGAACCTGAGGGCTGTGTTGTCTGGAGTTTTGTGCTCCTGGTAGGGTCTCCCATGGCAAAGTGGTCTCAGGTGAGGGGCCAGACGAAGAATGGTTCAAAAAACCCTATGAAAAAACGAGGAAGGGATAGAGAGACCCTGCCCAGAGGAAGCCCGGGGCCCCCGTCTAGAGCCAGGCCCAGAGGGAGGGCTCGTCAGCGAGTGTCTGGTGGCCGGGTTTGCCACGGAGCCCGGCCGGGCACAGCCCGAAAAAGCTACGTGGCACCTATCTCTCCAGCCCATGGGCCCACCACCTGTGGGAGGAACCGCTGGGGTCGGGTGCGCTGCCACACGGGTGGCGGTGAAGGTCAGGGGCTTCGACGGACCAGACCCGGGCGGCAGAGGCTGGCTCTGGGGACGTGGAATGTCACCTCGCTGTGGGGGAAGGAGCCGGAACTTGTGCGGGAGGTGGAGCGCTACCAGTTGGATCTGGTGGGGCTTACCGCTACGCACAGTCTCGGTTCTGGAACCATACTCCTGGAGAGGGGTTGGACTCCGCCAGGCAGGTGTTCATAAGTGTACTTGGTACCAGAGCACCCTAGGCCGAAGGTCAATGATCGATTTTATAATGGTTTCATCTGATCTGAGGCCGTATGTTTTGGACACTCGGTTGAAGAGAGGGGCGGAGCTGTCAACTGATCACCATCTGGTGTTGAGTTGGGTCAGGGGGTGGGGGAAGACTCTGGACAGACCTGGTAAGCCCAAACAGGTGGTGCGGGTAAATTGGGAACATCTGGAGGAAGCCCCTGTCCGACAGACCTTCAACTCACACCTCCGGCGGAGCTTTTCGTGCATCCCTGTGGAGGCTGGGGGCATTGAACCTGAGTGGACAATGTTCAAAGTTTCCATTGCTGAAGCTGCGGCAGGGAGCTGTGGTCTTAAGTGCCTCAAGGGGCGGTAACCCACGAACACCGTGGTGGACACCGGTGGTCAGGGAAGCCGTCCGACTGAAGAAGGAGTCCTTCCGGGATATGTTATCCCAGAGGACTCCGGAGGCAGTTGCAAGGTACCGACGGGCCCGAAGGGCTGCAGCATCAGCCGTGAAAGAGGCAAAGCAGCGGGTGTGGGAGAAGTTCGGAGAAAACATGGAGAAGGACTTTCGGTCGGCACCAAGGCGCTTCTGGAAAACCGTTCGCCACCTCAGGAGGGGGAAGCGGGGAACCATCCAAGCTGTCAACCTCAACTGAGGAGGTAATAGGGCGGTGGAAGGAGGACTTTGAGGAACTCCTAAATCCAGCTGATGAGCCCTCTTTGTTAGTGGCAGAGCTGAAGGATGACCGGGGATTGTCGTCCATTTCCCTGGTGGAGGTCACTGAGGTAGTCAAACAACTCCACAGTGGCAAAGCCCCAGGGATTGATGAGATCCGTCCAGAAATCAGATCTTTACTCTCGCAAGGATCCTGGAGGGAGCCTTGGAGTATGCCCATGTGGATCTGGAGAAGGCATATGACCGGGTCCCCCGGGAGACACTGTGGGAGGTGCTGCGGGAGTATGGCGTGAGGGGGTCCCTTCTCAGGGCCATCCAATCTCTGTATGACCAAAGCGAGAGCTGTGTCCGGGTTCTTGGCAGTAAGTCGGACACGTTCCAGGTGAGGGTTGGCCTCCGCCAGGGCTGCGCTTTGTCACCAATCCTGTTCGTAGTATTTATGGGCAGGATATCGAGGCGTAGTCGTGGTGGGGAGGGGTTGCAGTTCGGTGGGCTGGGGATCTCATCGCTGCTCTTTGCAGATGATGTGGTCCTGATGGCATCATCGGCCTTCATCACTCACTGGATCGGTTTGCAGCCGAGTGTGAAGCGGCTGGGATGAGGATCAGCACCTCTAAATCTGAGGCCATGGTTCTTAGCAGGAAACCGATGGAGTGCCTTCTCCAGGTAGGGAATGAGTCCTTACCCCAAGTGAAGGAGTTTAAGTACCTTGGGGTCTTGTTCGCGAGTGAGGGGACAATGGAGCGGGAGATTGGTCGGAGAATCGGCGCAGCGGGGGCGGTATTACATTCAGTTTATCGCACCGTTGTGACGAAAAGAGAGCTGAGCCAGAAGGCAAAGCTCTCGATCTACCGGTCAGTTTTCGTTCCTACCCTCACCTATGGTCATGAAGGCTGGGTCATGACCGAAAGAACGAGATCCAGGGTACAAGCGGCCGAAATGGGTTTCCTCAGGAGGGTGGCTGGCGTCTCCCTTAGAGATAGGGTGAGAAGCTCAGTCATCCGTGAGGAGCTCGGAGTACAGCCGCTGCTCCTTCACGTCGAAAGGAGCCAGTTGAGGTGGTTTGGGCATCTGGTAAGGATGCCCCCTGGGCGCCTCCCTCGGGAGGTGTTCCAGGCACGTCCAGCTGGGAGGAGACCTCGGGGAAGACCCAGGACTATGTGGAGGGATTACATCTCCAACCTGGCCTGGGAACGCCTCGGGATCCCCCAGTCAGAGCTGGTTAATGTGGCTCGGGAAAGGGAAGTTTGGGGTCCCCTGCTGGAGCTGCTCCCCCCGCGACCCGACCATGGATAAGCGGACGACGATGGATGGATGGATGAAGGTAAAACTGTTGCTGTTTTTTCAGTTTGTCCTTTTTGCTACTTCTAGTCTTTTTGAAAATGGCCCACTCACTTTTGTATTGGCCCGCCCAAAATACTATTTCTGCCTATGCCCCTGTGTCACAGTAATCCACAGTGCAGCAGAGTTGCCTGTGCTCTCACGGAGTTCTGTACCCGGCTGACAGTCACCTTTTATCGATTAACCGTAACGACTACTAAACTGCTAAAAAGACCACGACCTTGCAAAGCTTTGTGCCCGATGGTAACGTTTGCAACAATAACATAACATAACGTTACATACATTGCAAAGCAACCTGTAGAGAACACTGTCCCAAACCAACAATTCAGGCTACGGGGTGTATGGATACAAAAAGCATTCATTTCTAATTGCACCGGGGTACGAATAGCATACACTGCTAATTGTACCAGGGGTGCAAATAGCACTTCTAAGTGCACCAGGGTATGAATAGCATACACTGCTAATTGTACCAGGGGTGCAAATAGCCTCACCCATATATATATATATATATATATATATATATATATATATATATATATATATATATATATATATATATATATATATATATATATATATATCTAAAAGAAGCACACATTGGCTTTTGCCACTCTAGCCGCTGGCCACTCCCCATCTCACACTGCACACTGACCCCCAATTTATACCGACCGCGTAACAGCTGCGGAACGGCTCCGCTGCGTGTCTGCTCCGTGGTCCGCCGTCCGTCAATACACACTAGGTCCGGATTTGTTGCGGCACAGCTGCGGCCATGACTGACAGCTGTAGTCACGAGGACCCACTAGATCTTGCAAATTCACGTAGAATAGAACCACAAAACCAACAACAGTTACTTTCCATCCATATGAGTAAAGGGGAAACAACTCTGTGCTGTGTTTTCAAGGTGTAGTGAAGGAAAATATGATCCACCGTGAGCACTGTGTATTTTATTTAGAAAATTAACCGGATGTTTTATTTTGTTTCTGTGTTTGACTTCCTGTCCCGCACTATCTGCCGTGTGCTGAATTGCTGCGGAGCTCTCCGGCGTCCGGCAAAAATAGAAGCTCTGTGTATCTGCTGCGGAGATAATCGGTGGAAATTGGCAGTAACCCCCAATTTATACCGGTTGCGGAACGGCTCCGGAACGTCGGCGGAGTCAATCGGTTTCCATTAAAGTCAATGTGTGTATTTCTACCGGTTGCGTAACGGCTGCGTCCCGATTCCGGCACAGCTGTGGCGGTCCGCAGCCCTGCGGAGTAGATACGCAGAGCTTCTATTTTTGCCGGACACCCAAAGACAGTATATAAAATGGGCCGAGTGACTCCGCTGTTTTTGACGGAGACAAGTGTAGTCTATATATAATTAAACTAAACAGCTAATGTAAGTCGAAACTGCCTGCAAGCTTCTCCTGTAGGCTACTGTACGGTAATGGTGCGTTCTTTTTGTCTCGGAAGTCGGAGGTCGCAACTGGGAATGACGTCACACACGAGTTGAATGCGTTCTTTTTGCAAGTCGGATTTTTATTGTTTTCATTAGCTCTAGCCAGGTTAGCCATTGTTAGCAACGCCAGTTCAAACAATGTATACGCTGTTTTTTTGTGCATACAAACCGCGTGACAACACAGATAGAAGACAGCGCTGCTTGTACAACTGATTTAGTGTGACACAAATAACACAGAAGTGCTTATAACTATGTTACTACAGCTTTCACAACTGTCGATACAGGGGGCAGCCATGTTGGATTTTCAGCTTGGGTACCTCGGTGGATGTACGAATTCCGAACTCGTAAATACGAGGTCGGGGGCGTGTTTACGGCTTTGACCTCGTAAAATACGAGTTGCGAGGCAAAAAGAACGCACCATAATTCCTCTACTATGCGACAGTAAGTCGCATGGTTATGACACAATCGTTAGCCTATATTTATAAAAACGTCTGCTACGGAGCCATAACGTGAGGTACAAGGTAATGGAGCCTTTTATACATTGTCGTGTTTCTTTAGAAATAAACGATGGTCAAATGAAATCTTTAAACGCTTCAGATGTAAAGTTATTGGCTGTCAAAGTGACGCCAAAATGAATGGCAGTCAATGGAATGCTAACGGGGGGTAGCATAAAATGGCGCCATGAATGGCAGTCAATGGAATGCTTCGCTCTGAGGAGGCAGGCTTGCCCATGGATGTATTAAGAGAACTTGCTTGCCCCCTTGCTGACACCGGAGAGCTCCGCAGCAATTCAGCACACGGCAGATAGTGCGGGACAGGAAGTCGAGCACAGAAACAAAATAAAACATCCGGTTAATTTTCACAATAAAATACACCGTGCTCACGGCGGATCATATTTCCCTTCACTACACCTTGAAAACACAGCACGGAGTTGTTTCCTCTCTACTCCTCTGGATGGAAACAAACTGTTGTTGGTTTTGTGGTTATATTCTACGTGAATTCGCGAGATCTAGTAGGTCCTTGTGACTACAGCTGTCAGTCATGGCCCATGCCGCAACAAATCCGGACCTGGTGTGTATAGGGCTTGGGCGCCGCGTTGCATTCTGGGACGTGGCGGCCATATTGATAGCATTGCGAATGTAAACATACACCAAGTCGAAGGAGGAGAAGAAAGCAGAGTTGGGAGAAAAAAGGAAAACAAAGATGTTAAAATCCAGAAAAGGATGTGGACTTTAGCGGGATACTTTAAATAGGGAAGCCAGGGACCGGTATGTGGACAAAATCGGCACTCCCCAACAAAGATTGGAGCACCGACAACCATTCACACATGTAATACTTTTAACTATGTGCTTCAAAAGTGTAGTTAGTAGCTGTCAATCCTCCCGTTTTTTCCGGGTTTCTCACGTATTTGAGCTGTTTTCCCGCTGTCTTCCTGTTTTAGTATTTTCCTGTAAAATATCCCGTATTTGAATAATCGTCTCATAACATTAACGTTAGCCCTTCCATCGGACATGTCGGTCTCTGGACTGTTGTCCTGTTGCCCTTCCAGCCAAAGCTATAGCATATATCTAGCTAGTTTCACATACCTCGCTTAGTTAATGCAGCAGTTTTGTAGTACGAATTTTATCTGTCAGCAGAGGGATAGCAACAGAAAGATGAATGTTACATGAATGTTGAATGTTGAATGTTGCTGTTACACCCCACAATACTGCAACGGTTTACCATGATTGAAATAGTAAATAAGACACACGACTGAGAGGGATGTTACGTCTATAAACAGTGGGCAGTAGTCCGAGTAGCGGTAAAGGAGGCTGCCAACATGTCGCCACGCCAAGTAATGACGTCACGACGCCCAAGCCCTATTGACGGATGGCGGACCACTGAGCAGACACGCAGCGGAGCCGTTCCGCAGACGTTACGCACTCGGTATAAATTGGGGGTAACAGACACTGTTTTTGAGTCACATCGTTGGCGGTGTTTGGGGCGTGTTTGGTGGGAAGGTAACCTGCATGCCACACGCAGAACCGTCGCCAAAATACCCCCGCGAATCAAATCCCCTACTTCACCGTTAACTGTCAAGCCACTAAACCTGTATGGAAATGAACACCTGTGCTTAAGTGTTAAATTCGTTAACGATCATACACACGAGACAACACCGTCTCTCTCTCTCTCTCTCTGCGCGCGCGCACACACACACACACAGTCCGGTTCTGGTGGTTGATGAACGCAGATATGTGCTGTTTAGCTCTCATAACAGGCCGGGTCGGTAGCGCACTGCCATGAGTACATGAGGCTAATGTCTGATTACTCCACATTGTCATTGTGATATTTTGTGATTCTGAATCTGCAACATTCTCTGTCAGGTAAATCAGTAGGCGAAGTTAGGGGAGTTGCATATGAAGTGGTTTGGGGTCCTTCTTTAAGTAATGTTGGGGTAGGCTACAATTTGGATTTGATGAATTCTACAAGCAGCAATAGAGCTCAACAGTCCCGCCACAGGCCAAGCAATCAGCCCATTCCAAACAGGCACATTTTCACACTGTACTAGTAACTACAATCAAATACACGTAGAATGGTAGGCTATGTGAATAGTAAGGACTCTTCCTTCTTTATAAGTTTCCTTGTTTTGCTTTGACCAATCACATGTCGACATGTACTTCCGTATTTTAGGACTTGTCAAGCTGTGATTGGTTGACACTATATTACATCCATGGTTGACATCAGCAGTAACGTTTGAAAGTGACTGAATTTGCTGTTCATCTTGACAGTGTCAGAGAACAAAGACACAAAGATGGAGATAATACACGCTGTCCATGTTTTTGTCAAATCACTGCTGTTTCTGCTGCTGTGGTCAAACAGTGAAGGAAGAGAATCGGAGCACAACCAGGTTACCTGCGGCTCACTGGTCAAACTGCTCAACACCAGACATAACGTCCGCCTGCATTCCCACGATGTCAAATATGGCTCAGGTAACTCTACTCAGATAGCACATGTATCTATACTTGCATAGAGGCACATTATCATTTTAAACGCGCGACAGTGCTTGCGTTTGCGGAGGGGCTTAAAAGCCTATATTTGGTGGCCTGGCACGTTCTAATGCCACTATTCCATCTTATGCATTTCAGCCCACATAAATAAATAACTAGGCCTATTAATATTTTAAACTAGGCCTATTCCTGACTGATCAGAAGTTTTGAAATCAAGAATCATTAAACCTCAATTTCTTATTTGTTATTTATTTATTAACACCTTTTAATGTAAGGTTTATCAAGACATGACACAATGATGATTAGCCTATTGTTTTATTAGAAATATAAATGCACTCATATTACTGCAGGAAGTTCCATTTTGTCAGGTTTTACTTTTAAAACATGATTCGGGGCATCTGAGAGTTTACATAAATGATCAATGGCAAAAAAATACAAATACTTTGTAGGAAATTTAAAACTACAGACAGTGTTTGTCTGTATTTTCCTCATGACATAGGCCTGTTACTTTGACAATTTACAGTTTTAGTGTGTGCAATGTGTCTAAGAGAGCCCAGCTGTAAAAAAGACTAGGCTAATTCATTCATTCATTAAGCCCATAACGTCCTGTGGCATATATGAAAAATGGAGTGCTTTCAGAGGACTTTTGAATGCTTAAAGGAGAACTCTGGCCGATTTTTACCTTAATCGTGATCGCTAGATGGTTACGAGTACTGTCGATAGGGAGAAAAAAAAACGACCAAAAATCTGCGCTAGCAAATTGGAGTTGCTGCAGCTATGGCCAGAGCTCCCAGTTAGCTAACATGCCACTTGTGGGGGCATATTTTAAAGAGTGTCTGTCTCTTAACAGACACAAAATGCAATTAAAATGTATCTGCAACATGAAGAGGTGATAACAACATAAGTTTTTAACTCAGACATTGTGAAGAAACCATTTAAATTCAAAGTTTGTACTGTCGCCTACCTTGTCTCGATACTGCCGGTAGCTAGCTCGGCCTGCTAGCTGTACACCTGCGTCCTGGATGAGGGGGCTCCGCCAGTTTTCGGTGATAATCATCCCGCAGCAGTTCCGCTCATCCATTTTGTGTGCGATGGATCTGGCGTTTGTGAGTAGGGTGTGTCGGCGCTATTCTCTGACAATCACAGGTGATAGACTGGCGTTTTGTACATTGATACCGTGGCGTGGCGGCAGAAATTTAACTGTGGCGGTGCGCCAGGGACGGACTGGGACTAAAAAACGGCCCTGGACTTTGACTAGGCCCGTGAGTGTCACAAGACTTTAATTGTGGCTCATGACACTATACCATCCAAATTATAGCAATAGCACAGGGGTCCGTTTCAGGTAGGAGGTTCAATAAACTCTGAGTCTGACCTCTGACCTCTGAGTTGATTTATCCTGAGATGGAAACTCTGAGTTTTCGGTTTCACAACAGCTGATTCGAGTTGGTTCAATCAACTCGGAGTAGGTTGACTCAGGGTTACGCGGGTGCACCAAAGACAGCATGAATGGAGCCATGATACTACGATTCACCATGGCAACAACCACAAACAAACGGGTCAGCGGAAATACTCATGCGCACATATGCGAGTTTGAACACGTATTTCATTAAAAAAGCAACACAGCGGCTGCTGCAAAGAGAGAGAATTTGCGTTGGAGAAAATTGCTGCTAGAGTAAATGCGTATATTCCAATGTAATGTATATCATATTTAATCATAAGCTAATATTACTGAAAATCTATTTCATTTAGGTGCAATACTGCGGGCGAAAACGTCCTAGGCTACTAATCCCATTCTGAGGCTGCAGCACCATCATTAACAGAATTATAATTCATTATCTTTTATTTCAAATGGTTTACATCATTCACCTGCAATACTGTGGAACTCCTTTTTAATGTCTCTGACTGGTTTGTGTCCAGGGAACACTAAAAACGTTTAAACTCTTTACTTTCACTGACCCGCTGGAGTGGGTGTCTTTCTCTGCTCTTGGTCTAAGCTCAACTTGAATAAACAAATGATGGAATGGATTAAATAAAACATATAGATACATAGACAGCATGGAATAGATTGTGTAATATGCAATACAATCTATTATACAATCTATTCCATGCTGTCTTAAAATGAATTTATTACTTAATAATCTTAATTATTTTTGCAGTAATTAATCTTACTGCACAAATAATAACACAACATCTAAATGAAAATACACCATTACAAATGTAACTTCTGTGTTCAAAATCTTCAAAGTTTTACGCATTAACTGTAACGTTACCAACATTTTTAAAAGTAAAAGGACAACATATTTCTTAATATTAGCTACTGCATGTCGCATTTTACAGCTAAAATGTTGTTTAGCTGTTTTAACTACTGTAATCATTAAAAATGTAGCAACCTGAATATCACTTCCTAACATCATCCCTAGCAAGTAACTCTCTTTCTCCTCATGTTCCATACTTACTTGCCCTGTATCTGCCTGTGAGACCAGCTCATCTTTCTGTCCCTCATCATCACTGGTGGCATGTTGCTGCATAGCTGTCTGGCTCACTTCTTCACTGCTGGCTGTGCTGCTTAATATTTCAGTTAGTTTGCGACATTTAGCGGCTTCACTATCTAAATTCCGCTTTTTTTTTTTCTCTTGCCTTCTCAGCCCCACCCTTTTCTTTCCGTTTTTTTACACGCGGCCGCGTTATGCATATTGTTTGTTTGTTTCTATGCTTCTATCTAACGTCCTTGCTGTTGGTTTCTTCCTTCTCTTCCACTTCTTCTTCTCCTTACTTGGCGGCCACGGCCAGTTGGCATCCAACTTAAAGGTGCATTGCTGCCACCTACAGTACTGGAGTGTGAAACAGATTAGTGGGGGAAAAAACAGGTGATGACTGCGTGTGTGGCGGGTGGTGGGCCGGCCCGCCGGCCGTCCTGGAGTACCGGCCGTTCTGTGATTCTCCAGATCACACAGATGGCCAGTCCGCCCCTGCGGTGCGCCACTTGCCAATCAACATAGGGGAAACACTGGAACAGTATGGGTGGGGTAGGGTAGTGCAAATTGTCCGGGGGGGGGGCTTAGTAGGTTAAATTGTCACCAGGATGCAGAGCAAGAGTTCAGTAGGGTGACAGCCGCAGGAAAGAGGCTTCCTCTGAACCTGCTAGGTACGGGTGCGGAGAGACCTGAGACACCTCCCGGACAGGTGTGGGGTGAACAAGCTGTGGTTGGGGTGAGAACAAGCTTTGATGATGCTGTGCGCCTTATGCAAGCATTGGTCTCGATGGAGGGGAGTGAGGAACCGGTGATGCGTTGGGCAGTTTTCACCACCCTCTGCAGTGCTTTCCGGTCATGGGCAGAGTAGTTGCCATACCAAACTCACAAAGCTCACAGTTGGTGAGGATGCTCTCGATGGTGCAGCTGTAGAAGTTCACCAGGATCTGAGGAGACAGGTGGACCTTCTTGAGTCTCCTCAGAAAGAAGAGACGCTGTTGAGCCGTCTTGATCAGGGTAGAGGTCTTGAGGGTCCAAGAGAGGTCCTCAGAGATGTGAACACCCAGAAACTTGAAGCTGGTGACACGCTCCACCTCAGTCCCCTTGATGAGGATGGGGGTGTGTGTGCCAGCTTTAGATTTCCTGAAGTCCACAATGAGCTCTTTGGTCTTCTTGGTGTTGAGAGCCAGGCTGTTGTCAGTGCACCACAAGGATAGGTGCTGGACCTCCTCCCTGTAGGCCGTCTCATCGTTGTTGCCGATGAGACCAATCACCACACACACAGCGACAAACACAAATCAACAGAGAACTCTGTAATAAAACATTATCTAACAAGTGTATTGAAGCGGCTGTGTTGTAAAGGCTAACGTTGCTTGGTTAGCACAGTGACATCATGTTAGAAAACACAGCCGAAATGATTTGTCATAAACTAAGTAACAGTAGTGTTAGCCATGATGCTAACGGCATTGATAAATAAGCCAAACGGTGCTGTCACTACTATTTTAGTGATTTTAAAAGCAACCTGTTTCTTGCAGATTGTCACGTTACTGAGAATACAGCTCTTAGAAGGTAATATATGAAGTCGAAGCTAACTCTGACAGCTGTAGCTAACATTAACTTTAGCTGTATAAAGCTCCCATCAGCTAAGCTCTTATAATGAAGCATTGCTACTCTGCTTCGCCTTTCTGAGAATATAGTTCCCAGTTTATATACAGTTAGAAGATGGCTGTGTCTCGTGTGACCTTGTTATTTGTACACCCTGTGACTATACGAATCACAACATGTAAAGAGGAACATGTTGACGTTATTTTGTCACTTATTCGGAGCAGTAGGCTAGTTGGAACCGGTTACCTCCAGGATCTGTGCTAGGCTAAGCTATCGGTGGGGGCGTCAGACAGAGTTACAACACGCACGGAGATGAGAAGGGTATGTATCAACTTGTCTAGCTCTGGGGGTTACGGTGAATGAGCTAATGTCCCAATAAGTCTGCGTGTTCCTTTAACCACTACGAAAACTCAAGTGTGCTTTATTGTTGGTACTTATGGTCTACTGGTTACACAAAGAAGACTTAGTCTGTGTTTCATCGCTTAAATAAAACTAAACCTAGTTCCATTTTAAACAGAGCTCAATGTGGGATCTGCCACTGTGTGTGTGTGTGTGTGTGTGTGTGTGTGTGTGTGTGTGTGTGTGTGTGTGTGTGTGTGTGTGTGTGTGTGTGTGTAGGCAGTGGACAGCAGTCTGTAACTGGAGTGGAGAACGCAGATGATGCCAACAGTTATTGGCAGATTCGTGGGAAGCCCAACCGTCCGTGTCAACGCGGGGCAGCCATCAAGTGTGGTCAGGCCATACGCATCACACACATGAAGACCGGTCGAAACCTCCACACACACCACTTCAGCTCACCGCTGTCTAATAACCAGGTCAGACAGTCACACCCACACTCACTGTTATTTGTTGTACATATGTTGTACATGTGTTTTTTTTAATAGTTTTTGGACAATGGAGCTGTGCCGTAGCACAAAGGAAGATAAATCAGGCTTTGGATATAAATACATTTTTTGTTAGTAGGATACATTCATTGTTCATTTAGGTCTGTTCTCTTTCTACTGCAGGAAGTCAGCGCCTTTGGAGAGAATGGCGAGGGTGACGACCTGGACGTGTGGACAGTGCAGTGTGACGGCATCCACTGGGAGCGCGATGAGGCTGTACGCTTCAAACACGTTGGCACTGATGTCTTCCTGAGCATAACAGGCGAGCAGTACGGCCACCCCATTCGCAGCCAGCGGGAGGTGCATGGCATGAGCACTCCTAACCAGCACAACTGGTGGCGCTCCATGGAGGGTGTCTTCCTCCAGCCCAGCCAGGTGCCACTGCGCCATGATGAGCTCTGACGTCATCACTGAGAGGCGCAAATCATGTTGATTCCTCTTCATGTGGGGGTTTTACAATTCTCCTGGACTAAATGATGTCATGTGTGAATGATGTAGAATATTTGACTGATAACTCATCTTTTTACATGTGAAGCACTCAGGGTGGTCTGAGACAAGGGCGATAATGTTATTTTTTGATAAAGTCAGTGATACTCTATGTAGTGTAGACACATGGTCTATATATCAGTTTCCTCCTTGGAGAATTTCATAAGGGTGAAAATGCTTTATGTAAAAAGAATCAAGGCATAACATTAACCATGGATCATACCATATTTGATTATTCAATTGATAGAAAAGTAATTGGCAACAATTAAAAAAAAATTATTACCTGTAAAAGTCAATTATCAAGCATAATACCAAACATTGGGGCTTGTTTGAAGATTGTTGGTTGGACAGAAAAAGCTGTTGATGTGACATCTTCCAATTGTGAAGGGAAGTCAGCTTGATGTGTCTTTCATCTGCTGTTTCCTTGGCAAGCCACTGCATTTTCAACACACAAAGGCAAAGGCCTTTGTGCTTCTGCAGAAGAGAACATTTGGAAACACCTGTCTGCCTTTTTCTGCCTGTAAGAGACACTTCCTGACACACCTTGTGTCTTGTTGCTAAGCTGACTCCCGTGTTGTAAGAATCTTAGATTAAACTGTCTTCAGCAATCTCACCTTTTAGTATGGCTGTTCCTCACCCAGTTTTATTCCTTCTACACCATTTCTGCTAATGATTGTGGTTCAACCTACATATTATGTTGTTGATCATTAATATATGTTTGGTGTTAATGTAATGTTTAGTCATGCACTGGGCTATATACTGTATATATTGTTTATTTGGAAAGTGGTCTGTTACATTGTTACTGTCTTTCTTTAACAGCATACAAATATCTCACTATTCGCAAAAGGAATGTTTTGAAAGCATATGAAAAAATCAATGCTGCTTTGACAGAGAACTAGAAGTTAAAATCTACACTGCCTACAATGCAGCTTGATAACTTTCATAGGACCCTCCCAGCTTGGTGAATGGGCACGTCTTTCAAACTCCATGCCCACAGTTTGTATTTGCAGGCTCTTTGTAATCTCCAAGTCCAAGCAGAGATAACCCTGATGACATTTCTATAACATCATCAGGGGTTATTTTCTCAGAATTGACGAAGCTCCTCCTGAGCCACAAATTATATAAAAAAATGTTTACAGGCTGACTAGTGCTAAATGTGATGAGTAAACTGACCTTTGTGTGCTAAATCAGTGGAGTGCCTGTTTAATTAATCAACCACTTAAATCATAATCACTGGAATAATAAATGAAGGTTTCTGGGGCCCAAGGCAAAACACAATAAAGCTGTCATCTCAAATCAGCTGTATTTCTGTACATAACAGATTCATGTTATAAGTTAATTTGCATTTTTAAAGTGGGGAATACAGTTTTTTTTTCAAATTAGACATTTGTCAATCAGTCTTTGTGAAGCTGCTAATGTTCTTTAAAAACATTTACACTTAAGATTTACAGCAGCACTAGATTGCATGATACTTTTAAATACTTTGTTTAGAACATAAAGTAGTTATGTTCAATATTTCAAAGTTGGTCTATGTCATGTTGCACTGTGGTCTTTACTGTATTTCTGCATATACCCTGAGCTCTACACAGTGTTATGGCCAGGGGTCCGTTTCAGAAAGCAGGTTTAGTGAAAACTCTGAGTTTGTTAACCCTGATATGAGGGAAACTCTGCCCGTTTCAGAAAAGAGAGGTAACTTAACCTCAGAGTCAGTTACTATGGTAACTGAGCCTGCGAACCTAACCTGGTCGGGAGCAGGTTTCTCTCAGTCTCCTCCTTCTGATACAGCATGCTTTCATTTTCTCATTCATTAATTTATTCAGTCTGTATCAGGCGCATTTTAGCGCAGTTTGTTATCTCATATGGATGAAAGACACCAAATCCCAGAATGCACCTGCTTTGCTGCTTTATGAGTCCACTCCCAAGCCACGCCTACCGTTTACAGACAGACAGAGGCATTCAACTCAACTCAAGTGTGTTTTATTGTCATTTCAACCATATACACGAAACGTTTCACCGTGGCTCAAGTGGTGTTACACATTTAAAATATATAAAAACGACATTATATAAAAACAACATACGAAACAGGCTACATTTAGTGCACACACATTATAGGCTCGATAAAGTTCACGCATACTAGCATTAGCACTTGGTGGGCTGTAAACAGTATAAACACAGCTGTGAATTAGCATGGAATTTAGAATGGTCAGCATTTAACAGTCAAACTCCACCAGCAGTTAGCTAGCAGTTAGTTGGATACAAATCACCCCATTTCTGCACCACTCCATGTTAACACAACCCACCTCCACGAGTCTTTTACCCGGCGACAGAGCATCTCTAGCTGGACATTCTGGTACACTGTTGTTCAGCCATGTTTCCACAAAAACAAAAACACAGCAGTCTCTGAACTTGCATTGGGAGTTTCATTGAAGTTGGATGTAGTCCAGTTTGTTGTCTAATGAGCAAACACTTGCAAGCAGGATCCATAAAGTTCAGCTAACGCATACTAGCATTGGATGTAAACTAGGGTGACCAAACGTCCTCTTTTGCCCGGACATGTCCACTTTTTACGTACTGTCCAGGGCGTCCGGGGGGGTTTTATAAATGCATGAAAATGTCCGGTTTTTACTGTTTTTCATAGGACCAAAAGCGTGTACTTAAATTGACTGGCGCGTTGCACACAATACTACGGTACCTTGTTGCGTGGCGTAATTCCCGAGAGGCTGCCTTGTGGACGGCTCTGCAACGCGCACATACACTGGCAGCAGAGCAGACAGCGAGCAGCATTGCACACAAAATGCCGAAGCGTAAGTGCAGCTTCACAGTTGAACTGCAAAAAAAGTTTCCCACGTACCGTCCCGGTCGGGACAATTGGGAGGCGGAGTGCACCGTGTGCAAAGCTGGCACATACAGCAAAATATGGATGGGCAGACAAGGAGGATGAAGAAGAAAAGCAGGATGAAGACAACTAAAGATTAAAAGTATTATAGTATTATATATCCTTTTTGTTTGTTAAGTTAGTATCTTTGTGAGACTGTTTTATTATTTATCTTATTACATTGAAAAGGCATTAAGAGATATTTATTTGAAGCTGGATTTTCTGACACAGAAGAGGTCATATTTAGAACATTATTTCATATTATTTATTTATTTGAAAAGAGAGCTATTATTTTGTTACAGTTTATAACAGATTTTATTTTATTTTATTACAGAAGTTATTTTTGTATCATTGAGGCATAATAAAGTATGTTCATTAACCTCTGAGAAGCCTGTCTGAATTTGTGTCTCGAGGCCGGTCCAGATGTCCTCTTTTTTGGAAATCAAAATATGGTCACCCTAATGTAAACACCGAGTATAAACACAGCCGTGAATTAGCGTGGGATGTTGAATGGTCGGCATTTAACAGTCACAAACTCTACCAGCAGTTAGCAGTAGTTGGATAAGCACCCCATTTCTGCACCAGTCCATGTTAACACAGCCCGCCTCCACGAGTCTTAGTCGGCAAGAGCAGCCTGGTAGCTGGATAGTCCCAGTGCCGGTACACTGTTGTTCAGCCATGTTTCCACAAAAACACAGCAGTCTCTGAACTTGCGTTGGGAGTTTCATTGAAGTTGGATGTAGTCCGGTTTGTTGTTTAATGAGTGGACACTTGCAAGCAGGATTGATGGGACAGGTGGCTGGCTAGCGTTAGCCCGCTTTGGATGTCGCTTTCCCTGGCTAGCGGCATCGGCTGAGGTGCTGATCTCCGTAGCAGGCGAAGCTCGCGAAGAATGTCGAGTATTCCTTCTGTAATAACGTTTCCTGCATATTTTCCGATCTGTACCAATGTATCCCGGTGGTACACATGTATTCGAATGCACATAACTGTTGTAAAAGTTTGCTGCTGAAAAGAGAGCCTGTTTAGCGAAGATTCAAGATGGCTGACAGTCGTTTTTTTCCGGCTGAGAACGCCTCGCTTCGAGTAAAGACAGTCCAACCGGGTGGGTTGAAAACACGCGGAACTAGCTGGCTGTAGTCAACAGACTCTGGACAAAAATCTTCTGATGACGCAAAAATCGTCGTTTTACATCATCGGAAGATTTTTTACCAGACCCACAATACAAAGATCTCTCCTCAGGGGGACATGAGGGAAGGACGCACGGTCATTCAAAATACTACCGTGTCTCTACTGATACAAAGCTTAATGGTAAATCGGTGAAGTATCCCTTTAAGTGTTCATAAACCGCGTAACGGCCAAAAAAAGGTCTACGTGCCACAAAGTAATAGACTATGCAAAATCTTTTTTTCCGACAGTATGTGGCAAATTCTAAAAAGTTACAGACTATTTGTTTCTTTATAATGGCCATACATACCGTAAATCACAATCATACTAAGCTAAATATAGGCTACCATCTGGGCTTGCATGGCAGCAGGAAAAAGACTCAGAGATGTAGCCTAAGACACCGTGATATAAGAGATGATTTTGGTACACCAAACATAGATTTGCGCTCTGGAGTTTGGCTGATAAACTCTGCCTTGAGAACCTGAATATCCAGATTGTCCAAAATAAGACACTTCACACAGACAAAGTAGACCTACTGGCGTGCTGTAACAGCTCATAGGGCTCTCTCTGTCACTTTTTGGATGTTTTCTGTTTTTGACACTGTGTGGAAATTGGGGGGCTCAGGGCTCAGTGGATAAACACACTGTTTTGGGAGAATAACTGATGTTGCATCTCCACTGTATGAGCGCATAGGGAGCGCAGGACCCCCGAACACACACTCACATCAGGCGGGAAGCGCCGCCGTTATCCTGCAGCTCCTGCCTTCCATTAAGACTGGATATTACTGCCATATTCACCCCTTCAGGTCTCTGTGCTGCTGATTCGCATTACTCCATGAACAGAAGCATTATGTGGAAGCGTTGCTGTCATAGACATATATAGAAAATGGACCAAGTGACTCCGTTGTTTTTGACGGAGACAAGTGAAGTATATTAGAAGCACTTTTCCGGTGAGGCTCGAGCGTTACTGCGCAGCTGCAAACTGAGCTTGCCGATGTACAACCCCAAATCAGAAAAAGTTGGGACAGTATGAAAAACACAAATAAAAAAAGAAAGTAGTGATTTCTAAATGTACTTTGACTTGTATTTCATTGCAGACAATGTGAACACAAAATATTTCATATTTTGTCTGGTTAATCTAATTTCATTTGTAAATATACATCCTTTCCTGTCATTCAGACCTGCAACACATTCCAAAAAAGGTGGGGACAGGAGCAATTTAGGGTTAGTAATCAGGTAAATTGGTTAAATAATTATGTGATTTGAAACAGGTGATGTCAACAGGTGATTGTAATTATGATTTGGTACAAAAGCAGCATCCAAGAAAGGTCTAGTCCTTTAGGAGCAAAGATGGGCCGAGGATCGCCAGTTTGCCAACAAATACGTGAGAAAATTATTGAAATGTTTAAAAACAATGTTCCTCAAAGAAAGATAGGAAGACATTTGCTTATTTCACCTTCAACAGTGCATAACATAATTAAAAGATTCAAGGAATGAGGAGGAATTTCAGTGCGTAAAGGACAAGGGCGCAAGCCTAAGCTGAACAACTGTGATCTCCGATCCCTCAGGCGACACTGCATCAAGAATCGTCATTCATCTATAAGCGATATCACCACATGGGCTCAGGACTACTTTGGCAAACCTTTGTCAAGTACCACAATACGTAGTTACAGCCACAAATGCCAGTTAAAACTGTACTGTGCCAAAAGGAAGCCCTATGTTAACAGTGTCCAGAAGCATCGTCGACTTCTCTGGGCTCGGAGGCATCTGGGATGGACCATCACACAGTGGAAACGTGTACTGTCGTCAGATGAATCAGTATTTCAGGTATTTTTTGGGAGAAATGGACGCCGTGTGCTCCAGACAAAGAAGAAAAGGATCATCCAGACTGTTTCCAGCAACAAGTCCAAAAGCCAGGGTCTGTCATGGTATGGGGTTGTGTCAGTACCCTTGGCAAAGGTAACTTGCACTTCTGTGATGGCACCATTAATGCTGAAAAGTACATAGAATTTTTGGAGCACAATATGCTGCCTTCAAGAAGACATCTTTTCCAGGGACATCCATGCATATTTCAAAAAGATAATGCAAAACCACATTCTGCACACATTACAAAGTCCTGGCTGCGGAGGAAGAGGATACGGGTACTTGACTGGCCTGCCTGCAGTCCCGACCTGTCTCCAATAGAGAATGTGTGGCGCATTTTGAAGCGCAAAATGCGACAACGAAGGCCCCTTACTGTTGCCCACCTTAAGACTTGTTTGCAGCAAGAATGGGACAAAATTACACCTGAAACACTTCATCACTTGGTGTCTTCAGTCCCTAAACGTCTTTTAAGTGTTGTGAAAAGGAATGGCAACATTACAAAGTGGTAAATGCTTTACTGTTCCAACTTTTATAAAAAATAGGAATTTTGTTTTTTTGAAACAGAAACAATAAAAATCATGAGGAACACATTAAATTATGTGCTGTTGTATTGTCTGCAATGAAATACAAGTCAAAGTACATTTAGAAATCACTACTTTTTTTTATTTGTGTTTTCCATACTGTCCCAACGTTTTCTGATTTGGGGTTGTATTTTGATAGCACTTTATAATGATATACATTTCCGCAACTCATAGACGTTATTGCTTTAGCTTGCAACCTAACGATATTTACTCGCTGTTAACTTTAGCTAGTGCTAGATGACGTTAGCATTGACGAAGTGCTCTGTGTTAAAGTAACATTATAGTTAGTGATGTTAGAACTAAACTGCACTGTAATCATATTGTTTAGCAATGTCGACTAGATCAGTAGTGTTGACAACTGAGCCAGATATGAGTTAACGTCAACCAGCAAGTCATTGTAATGTTATTGAGCATAATGTGCTAGCTAATACAGTAAGAAAATATATATTACATGCAATACATGGTACCGTTAACTTATCCGTACCAATTCAACATTATGTAACGTTAGGCTAGATAGACATTCAAAACATTACAACTAAAGTATGTTAGGCAAGGGGGGCGCTAGTGAGCACCGTATGGAGTAGTCGTGTTTTTCCAGGGCTCCTCTCCACGTTTGAAATAATTCGGTCATTTACTTAATATTTCACCTAATTTCCCGGTTTCGCCTCATAAATACTTTCACCTAAGTGCTTCGGGATCACAAAACCAAAAACTGAAAGAGGGAAGCGGAAAGAGAAGGCCTCAAATGAGGCTGATGGCCAGGCATGTCCGGAGCTAGCTGCTGCAGCTCCGGAATTAGCCAACGAGTCTGCTCTGGAGTCTGAATCGAGCATCCTCGCAGCGATACGATGTATGAGCAAGACGATGAATGACCGTTTCAATGACTTGGAGGCATCTTTGGCATCCACCCAGGCAACGCTGGCGAGTCTCGGTAACCGAATACAGGAGGTGGAAAATGCTAGCTCGGAGTATGACCGCCGCCTCTCGCTCGTTGAGCAGCAATGTACGAAAATGCAGTCGGAGAATGAAACACTTCGTTTGAAAGTAACCGACCTGGAGGCTCGCTCCCGACGGCAGAATATTAAAATCATTGGCTTGCCCGAGAAAATCGAGAACGGACATCCAACAGAGTTTTTGGCCAAGTTCATCCCTGAGCTGCTGGGCGCTGATAACTTTCCCAAACCCTTGGAAGTGGACCGGGCTCATCGGCTGGGAAGACGGCTCTCTGAGGACGATGCGCGCCCGCGCGTAAAGAAAGCACGGATTCATCATTTCCAACTGAAGGAGAAAATACTACAACTGGCCCGCCTGCAGTTTCCTCTGCGCTACAACGGCAAAGTGGTTCACTTCTTTCCTGATTACCCAGCGGAGGTGATGAAGCAACGACAGGCATTTGATCCCGTCCGCAAACGACTCCGAGATGCAGGTGTGAGGAGCGGTTTCATCTACCCGGCACGGCTGCGGGTCTCCAGTGGCACCATGGACAGAGTTTTTTCGTCCCCGCAGGATGCTGAGGCTTTTGCAGGGACTCTGTCTTGAATACTATCAGCCGACAAGGCGTATTTCGGTATGTGACTTTTATGTTGTTTGTACACCAACCGGGACATTTATATGACAGCTTGTAAGGTATGTGCGTATGTTCGTTAACATATATTTTTCGCTGTTGATTTTCACAAGCACTTGTCCTCATTAGTGGAAAGGGCGCGGGGTCCCTGTGTTAACTTAGTGGCCGGTTAGTTGTTCCTGTATGGTCCGGCAGCCCCTAAGAGAGTATGTAGGGTTTGTAGTCTCACTTTGTTTGGGAAAGTGGGAGGGGGGAGGAGGGTGATGTTCTTGTTCGTTTTCATGTGTTCCTCTTGTCTTTCTTAATATTTTTTTTTAGGGCATTACGTTTGTACGCTGCTACTATGCAAAATCTGTATGCATCCTGATATACTTTCGCCAGGTGGTGGCATCACATTTACTAGTTGGAATGTGCGCGGGCTGGGTCATGTTCTCAAGCGAGCTAAAGTGTTCTCTCATTTAAAATCTGTCTGCTGATGTAGTTTATTTACAAGAAACACATATCAGACCCACAAAGGAAATGTCAATCAGATTTTTCAGTCCACTTTTTCCAGTAAAGCCCGGGGAGTGGCAATTTTGATCCACAAGACTGTTCCTTTTAGGCATGTTTCTACTGTGAGTGACCCAAATGGCCGGTTTATTCTGGTAACTGGCTACATTTACTCATTTCATGTTACACTCCTTAATGTATACGGACGACGCTGAACTTGGCTCCACATTCGCTCCGGTTCTCTTTAAGTTTCGATTCCACCTTAAAAAATGCCTGTTTCAGCCATTGGGTGGCAGTGTTTATCTCAAAATATGTACATAACAACAGATGCTGACTTTGCACTGCCCCCTAACGGCTGATTCACATACTATAGATTATAATGTTTCCAATGATGCCCCATATGTCCATATTTACTGTAGAATTATGGAGAAAATCGAGTTCAAAAATAGATATTTTGAGGTTGATATTGCAACAGATGCTGAATTTGCACTGCCCCCTAACGGCCAAATAGGGTTGTCCGTTGAATTTCTCACCTGATTCAAATACTATAGATTATTATGTTTCTAATGATGCCCCATATGTCCATATTTACTGTATAAATATGGAGAAAATCGAGTTCAAAAATACACATTTTGACATATTTTGACATTGCTATTGCAACAGATGCTGACTTTGCACTGCCCCCTAACGGCCAAATATGTTTGGCCGTTGAATTTCTCACTTGATTCACATACTATAGATTATGATGTTTCCAATGATGCCCCATATGTCCATATTTACTGTAGAATTATTGAGAAAATCGAGTTAAAAAATACATATTTTGACATATTTTGACATTGCTATTGCAACAGATGCTGACTTTGCACTGCCCCCTAACGGCCAAATAGGGTTGTCCGTTGAATTTCTCACCTGATTCAAATACTATAGATTAAGATATTTCCAATGATGCCCCAAATGTCCATATTTACAGTAGAATTATGGAGAAAATCGAGTTCAAAAATACATATTTTGACATTGCTATTGCAACAGATGCTGACTTTGCACTGCCCCGTAACGGCCAAATATGTTTGGCCGTTGAATTTCTCACTTGATTCACATACTATAGATTATGATGTTTCCAATGATGCCCCATATGTCCATATTTACTGTAGAATTATTGAGAAAATCGAGTTAAAAAATACATATTTTGACATATTTTGACATTGCTATTGCAACAGATGCTGACTTTGCACTGCCTCCTAACGGCCAAATAGGGTTGTCCGTTGAATTTCTCACCTGATTCACATACTATAGATTATAATGTTTCGAATGATGCCCCATATGTCCACATTTACTGTAGAATTATTGAGAAAATCGAGTTCAAAAATACATATTTTGACATATTTTGACATTGCTATTGCAACAGATGCTGACTTTGCACTGCCCCCTAACGGCCAAATAGGGTTGTCCGTTGAATTTCTCACCTGATTCAAATACTATAGATTATTATGTTTCTAATGATGCCCGATATCTCCATATTTACTGTAGAATTATGGAGAAAATAGAGTTCAAAAATACACATTTTGACATATTTTGACATTGCTATTGCAACAGATGCTGACTTTGCACTGCCCCCTAACGGCCAAATATGGTTGTCCGTTGAATTTCTCACCTGATTCACATACTATAGATTATAATGTTTCCAATGATGCCCCATATGTCCATATTTACTGTAGAATTATGGAGAGAATCGAGTTCAAAAATATATATTTTGACATTGCTATTGCAACAGATGCTGACTTTGCACTGCCCCCTAACGGCCAAATAGGGTTGTCCGTTGAATTTCTCACTTGAATTATTGAGAAAATCGAGTTAAAAAATACATATTTTGACATATTTTGACATTTCTATTGCAACAGATGCTGACTTTGCACTGCCCCCTAACGGCCAAATAGGGTTGTCCGTTGAATTTCTCACTTGATTCACATACTATAGATTACACTGTTTCCAATGATGCCCCATATGTCCATATTTACTGTAGAATTATGGAGAAAATAGAGTTCAAAAATACACATTTTGACATATTTTGACATTGCTATTGCAACAGATGCTGACTTTGCACTGCCCCCTAACGGCCAAATAGGGTTGTCCGTTGAATTTCTCACTTGATTCACATACTATAGATTACACTGTTTCCAATGATGCCCCATATGTCCATATTTACTGTAGAATTATGGAGAAAATAGAGTTCAAAAATACACATTTTGACATATTTTGACATTGCTATTGCAACAGATGCTGACTTTGCCCTGCCCCCTAACGGCCAAATATGGTTGTCCGTTGAATTTCTCACTTGAGTCACATACTATAGATTACACTGTTTCCAATGATGCCCAATATGTCCATATTTACTGTAGAATTATGGAGAAAATAGAGTTCAAAAATACACATTTTGACATATTTTGACATTGCTATTGCAACAGATGCTGACTTTGCCCTTCCCCCTAACGGCCAAATATGGTTGTCCGTTGAATTTCTCACTTGATTCACATACTATAGATTACACTGTTTCCAATGATGCCCCACATGTCCATATTTACTGTAGAATTATGGAGAGAATCGAGTTCAAAAATATATATTTTGACATTGCTATTGCAACAGATGCTGACTTTGCCCTGCCCCCTAACGGCCAAATATGGTTGTCCGTTGAATTTCTCACTTGAGTCACATACTATAGATTACACTGTTTCTAATGATGCCCAATATGTCCATATTTACTGTAGAATTATGGAGAAAATAGAGTTCAAAAATACACATTTTGACATATTTTGACATTGCTATTGCAACAGATGCTGACTTTGCCCTGCCCCCTAACGGCCAAATATGGTTGTCCGTTGAATTTCTCACTTGAGTCACATACTATAGATTACACTGTTTCTAATGATGCCCAATATGTCCATATTTACTGTAGAATTATGGAGAGAATCGAGTTCAAAAATATATATTTTGACATTGCTATTGCAACAGATGCTGACTTTGCACTGCCCCCTAACGGCCAAATAGGGTTGTCCGTTGAATTTCTCACTTGAATTATTGAGAAAATCGAGTTAAAAAATACATATTTTGACATATTTTGACATTTCTATTGCAACAGATGCTGACTTTGCACTGCCCCCTAACGGCCATATAGGGTTGTCCGTTGAATTTCTCACCTGATTCACATACTATAGATTATAATGTTTCCAATGATGCCCCATATGTCCATATTTACTGTAGAATTATGGAGAAAATCGAGATCTAAAATACATATTTTGACATTGCTATTGCAACAGATGCTGACTTTGCACTGCCCCCTAACGGCCAAATAGGGTTGTCCGTTGAATTTCTCACCTGATTCAAATACTATAGATTATTATGTTTCTAATGATGCCCCATATGTCCATATGTACTGTATAAATATGGAGAAAATCGAGTTCAAAAATACACATTTTGACATATTTTGACATTGCTATTGCAACAGATGCTGACTTTGCACTGCCCCCTAACGGCCAAATATGTTTGGCCGTTGAATTTCTCACTTGATTCACATACTATAGATTATGATGTTTCCAATGATGCCCCATATGTCCATATTTACTGTAGAATTATTAAGAAAATCGAGTTAAAAAATACATATTTTGACATATTTTGACATTGCTATTGCAACAGATGCTAACTTTGCACTGCCCCCTAACGGCCAAATAGGGTTGTCCGTTGAATTTCTCACCTGATTCACATACTATAGATTACACTGTTTCCAATGATGCCCCACATGTCCATATTTACTGTAGAATTATGGAGAGAATCGAGTTCAAAAATATATATTTTGACATTGCTATTGCAACAGATGCTGACTTTGCACTGCCCCCTAACGGCCAAATAGGGTTGTCCGTTGAATTTCTCACTTGAATTATTGAGAAAATCGAGTTAAAAAATACATATTTTGACATATTTTGACATTTCTATTGCAACAGATGCTGACTTTGCACTGCCCCCTAACGGCCAAATAGGGTTGTCCGTTGAATTTCTCACTTGATTCACATACTATAGATTACACTGTTTCCAATGATGCCCCATATGTCCATATTTACTGTAGAATTATGGAGAAAATAGAGTTCAAAAATACACATTTTGACATATTTTGACATTGCTATTGCAACAGATGCTGACTTTGCCCTGCCCCCTAACGGCCAAATAGGGTTGTCCGTTGAATTTCTCACCTGATTCAAATACTATAGATTATTATGTTTCTAATGATGCCCCATATGTCCATATTTACTGTATAAATATGGAGAAAATCGAGTTCAAAAATACACATTTTGACATATTTTGACATTGCTATTGCAACAGATGCTGACTTTGCACTGCCCCCTAACGGCCAAATATGTTTGGCCGTTGAATTTCTCACTTGATTCACATACTATAGATTATGATGTTTCCAATGATGCCCCATATGTCCATATTTACTGTAGAATTATTAAGAAAATCGAGTTAAAAAATATATATTTTGACATTGCTATTGCAACAGATGCTGACTTTGCACTGCCCCCTAACGGCCAAATAGGGTTGTCCGTTGAATTTCTCACTTGATTCACATACTATAGATTACACTGTTTCCAATGATGCCCCATATGTCCATATTTACTGTAGAATTATGGAGAAAATAGAGTTCAAAAATACACATTTTGACATATTTTGACATTGCTATTGCAACAGATGCTGACTTTGCCCTGCCCCCTAACGGCCAAATATGGTTGTCCGTTGAATTTCTCACTTGAGTCACATACTATAGATTACACTGTTTCCAATGATGCCCAATATGTCCATATATACTGTAGAATTATGGAGAAAATAGAGTTCAAAAATACACATTTTGACATATTTTGACATTGCTATTGCAACAGATGCTGACTTTGCCCTGCCCCCTAACGGCCAAATAGGGTTGTCCGTTGAATTACTCACTTGATTCACATACTATAGATTACACTGTTTCCAATGATGCCCCACATGTCCATATTTACTGTAGAATTATGGAGAGAATCAAGTTCAAAAATATATATTTTGACATTGCTATTGCAACAGATGCTGACTTTGCACTGCCCCCTAACGGCCAAATAGGGTTGTCCGTTGAATTTCTCACTTGATTCACATACTATAGATTACACTGTTTCCAATGATGCCCCATATGTCCATATTTACTGTAGAATTATGGAGAAAATAGAGTTCAAAAATACACATTTTGACATATTTTGACATTGCTATTGCAACAGATGCTGACTTTGCCCTGCCCCCTAACGGCCAAATATGGTTGTCCGTTGAATTTCTCACTTGAGTCACATACTATAGATTACACTGTTTCCAATGATGCCCAATATGTCCATATATACTGTAGAATTATGGAGAAAATAGAGTTCAAAAATACACATTTTGACATATTTTGACATTGCTATTGCAACAGATGCTGACTTTGCCCTTCCCCCTAACGGCCAAATATGGTTGTCCGTTGAATTTCTCACTTGAGTCACATACTATAGATTACACTGTTTCCAATGATGCCCAATATGTCCATATATACTGTAGAATTATGGAGAAAATAGAGTTCAAAAATACACATTTTGACATATTTTGACATTGCTATTGCAACAGATGCTGACTTTGCCCTGCCCCCTAACGGCCAAATAGGGTTGTCCGTTGAATTTCTCACTTGATTCACATACTATAGAGTACACTGTTTCCAATGATGCCCCATATGTCCATATTTACTGTAGAATTATGGAGAAAATAGAGTTCAAAAATACACATTTTGACATATTTTGACATTGCTATTGCAACAGATGCTGACTTTGCCCTGCCCCCTAACGGCCAAATATGGTTGTCCGTTGAATTTCTCACTTGAGTCACATACTATAGATTACACTGTTTCTAATGATGCCCAATATGTCCATATTTACTGTAGAATTATGGAGAAAATAGAGTTCAAAAATACACATTTTGACATATTTTGACATTGCTATTGCAACAGATGCTGACTTTGCCCTGCCCCCTAACGGCCAAATATGGTTGTCCGTTGAATTTCTCACTTGATTCACATACTATAGATTACAATGTTTCCAATGATGCCCCATATGTCAGTATTTACAGTAGAATTATGGAGAAAATCGAGTTCAAAAATACATATTTTGACATTGCTATTGCAACAGATGCTGAATTTGCACTGCCCCCTAACGGCCAAATAGGGTTTTCCGTTGAATTTCTCACCTGATTCACATACCTCTACCTCCCTGGTTTATTGCTGTGTGTAAATGACATAAAGTAAGATTAACGACAGTACCCAGCAAACATTTCGACGTTTAATGACCGTTGAAAAGACGTCCATCCGAGACGTCCCGTCAGCGAAATTACGAATCCCACTATGGGAACGCCAAGACCCGCCCTTCAATCACTACTATTGGCCAGGCGTCCAAGGTAACGTAACCCCATTTATTCAGGTCCTATCCCCTGACCAATCCGCAATCCTAACCTTAACCACTCGAGGTGAAATGCCTAACCCCAACCAATCGCGCTGCTTTGTAGGGCGGGTCTTGGCGTTCCCATAGTGGGATTCGTAATTTTGCGTCCCGTCATGGTTGAAAAATAGTTCCAAAATGAAAGTTGAACCGACGTCTTTTCTGGCCGTGAATTCCACGTCTTTTCTGCGCGTCCCTGGACATCAGAATTAGTCTTGTTCTGGATGTTTATAAGGTGTTTTTCTGCATAAGTGTAGGCTATATATAAGCCTGCATATGAAATAATCATACACCCACTGTGTTAAAACGTGAACGGCTAAACTTGACGTTTACACATCTAAACTTGACAAAGGTTCTAAAAAGGTCCAAAATCGGTCCAGTCATACCTGAACGTCTATAACACGTTATAATCACGTGTAGATCAAACAACACTTTACTTATACATTTCAGTAGTTATTAATATAATTAACTGCATCACAAAATAGGGTTAAGGTTTGTTGCATGTAATTATGCATATACTTTATAGTTATTACAGTAACTACATGTAACAAGGACACTGTAAAATAAACTGTTACCTTATTTTCATTTTAGTAGTTCATTACAAATGATCATAAAGATAACGGATGAAATAAAAAGCCACAAAATTCCAAATCACATTTATTTATTTTACGGTTTATACAATGCAGATTCCTCCGGGAAACAGGAAAAACGTGTTCATCACGAAACAAATTCTGTTTTAGCTCAATTCCGTCAGTTCAATAACACTGTCACAAATATCTCCCTTTGTGTAGCATCTTTTTGCAACATCTTTTGCACCAGAAAAGTTATTTTTATAACCCCCAGCTCTTCCTGGAGCATGTTTCAAGTGTTCCACCATAGTGTTCTGATTCAGTTGAATTTGGGCTCCACCTCTTCACAGCATCTGAGGGAAGAGAATATTACACTAATAATAATAATAAACAAAACAAAAAGTAGGAAAAAATTACATTCAATTATTTTCAAAAAATAAATGGACAAGATTTTTCCCCCGTTTCATGAATGAAAAGTTAGAAAAAGCTAAATATATATTGGTCTAATAAAGTCAAAGAAACACTCGAAAAGCTACATTAATAAGTTACAGTAATAACTTTGACTGTATCATTAAACATACTTTATACTATGGTATACCGTGGTATAAGTTCAAACTAACTTTTAGCCTACTAACGTTAGCTTATTTTAGCCAAACTCAGTACATTTCAGTTGACAATGTGGGCATCATTTCTTTCGGTTCGTTCATGTCAAACAAGTAAAACTCAAGCACGTTAATCTAATAATACCAAATGTACTTACCCAACAGTAGAATTTTAATAATATTATCGGTAGAGGTACAACTCAATTCCTCCTCTCCTCGTGCTTGTTGTTGTTCAAGTTCCGGAGAACGCGTTAACATCTCGTGAGATAATCTATCCTATCGCGAGATCGTTTGTTTCTACATCTTGGCAGCAGTTTCCCTGTCAATGACAATTACATCCAACTCAGACATAAATGGTGACCGCATATATTCATGTTTTACATCTATATGCATACATTCCATAAAAAAAAACAAATACATCAGGTACAACAGGTTGAAATAATGACTAAAATGCAGTGGCTTTGCAATCACTTAACCACACTGGGCACTGTGTAATTATAATTTATTTAAACAAGATAACGTAAATATATGTACTTTGTATACAAATCGTGTATCGTGTTTTTTGTTTTGCTTGACTAGACGTGTAAAAGACGTCAATGGACAACTATTCTTAGACGTGTAAAGGACGTCATGCAGTAGACGTCTTCACAACCTCTTAAAAACTAGGCGAATTAGATTAATTATTGCAGTATTAATCATGCAAGGATTAAGCACAGCTTTATCACAGTTGATTTCATAGAGGGTCATGATGGACTATAAATGCACGTGTAAAGGACGTCACCTATTGGACGTCCACTTACAACTGATTCACAACATGGTATATGTTGAATTACACGTGGCTAAAAGTCAAAATAACAATTGTACATGCAGCGCCAGAGAACTGTTGACATGTAAAAATGTATCTGAATGCATTTTTGGGAAGTGTTCTGTGTAACACATTGTTACCGATTTATGCCGTCCTACCGCGACTATTTTTGGCCAGGGACACGACGTTGCCGTCGGACCAATGTTTGCTGGGTATACTGTCTGACTGGATGCTAACATTGTGTACTGTTTAGATGCGCATAAGTTAATGCTATCTCTGTTATTAAAGTTTGAAATTCCATCAAGTTTGCCTCTTCATTCGTTCCTGCTAATATATAATCAGCCCTGCTAATGCACAGACAGTTTAAAGTAGTAATAAAATTGTATCATGGTTGTTAAAGTTTTTTAAAGGTTAGGGGAATGTAAAAAAATAACGTTAGTGGAACGTTCTCTAAAGGCAGCAACGTTAGGCGAACGTTCTGGGAACGTTCTCTGAAGGTTGCAACGTTAAGGTAACGTTAAGCGAACGTTTTCTACAGGTTGCAACGTTAAGCGAACGTTCTGGGAACGTTCTCTGAAGGTTGCAACGTTAGGGTAACGTTAGGCGAACGTTCTGATGTAACCAAAAACTGACGTTCACAAAACGTTCACAGACCAAAAACTAACCTTCAGGGAACGTTTCCGCAACCAAAAACGAACGTTACCAAAACGTTTTGGGAACCAAAAATTGTTATCAGACCTGATCAGGTCTGTCTTTCCAAGACTGTATGGCTGCAGCGTGGAGCGTCCCGTCTCAAACATATATTTGGTATTTTTAACTTAACAGTAGTATAAATGCAGACTATGCTAATGAATATGCTACTTGATATATTTTGGTGTTTTTTTAACTAAACAGTATCATACAAATCGAGTGTGGAAACAATATAGAATATAAAATAAAAACGGAGTCTTGGAATGAGTGTAACATGTTTATTTTTGTATTCTTGTTTGTGCAGAGCTCGGTCACAGATTTACAGATGCTAAAATGGAGAATACACATTGTTCATACTTTATACAGGCAAGAGCTTCTTATGGAAGTATGACAACTTGAAACACATTATTTGTAAAAAACAAACACGGGCACTGTCATGAAACAGTGAGAGAATGCGAGGCAGACCATCGCTTTGCTGATCATCATGCTCGGCGCCGGCGGCTGCTGTTTGTCCCGCGCCAGAGAGGCAGCATCCCGGGTCAGCGCCGCCAGGTTGGGCTGCATGGGGCAAGCAGCCCGACACAAAGCAGCTGACCGGACGCTCATCGCGCCGCATCAGGATCGGCTGCAGGGAAACACGCAGTTACACAACGTCTTCACTGCCTACATTGTCACAACCACATACGTAACATAACAGCACACCGTGCATCGTGTCACCTGCGGTGTGTTATTTTTTTTAAAGACAATGATGTGTACGTTAAGGACAATAACAGAAAGAAACCATCAAAGTCTGCAACCATAAATTGCTCTAGCTAACGTTAGCTATTTGTTAACAAATGTCAACCAACGCTAATGCAGTTTTAAATGAGGCTTGATCAAATCAAGTTAACATCAGGGACACAACAATAACATCCAGAAACCAGCAAACTATACATATGGCTAAAATTGTTAGCTAATAGTATGGCTAAAATTGTTAGCTAGCTAATATTCGCTAACAAATGTCAACCAACGCTAATAAAGTTTTAAATGAGGTTTGATCAAATCACGTTAACATCAGGGACACAACAATAACATCCAGAAACCAGCAACCTATACGTATGGTTAAATAATCTAGTAAGGGGCCAGGCTTCTCTCCTCAGAGTGAAGCCTCCTATGGCGCCATTTTGATGCTAATAAGCTATCACCCCCCGTTAGCATCCCATTCACTGCCATTCATTTTGGCGGGAAGCTCAGTTTGCAGCTGCGCAGTAACGCTCGGCTATCACCGGAAAAGTGCTGGTAATAGGCTTCACTTGTCTCCGTCAAAAACAGCAGAGTAGCTGGGTCCATTAGCATCAAAATGGCGCCATAGGAGGCTTCACTCTGAGGAGAGAAGCCTGGCCCCTTGGGAACTTCTTCCTATATTAGAAATTCTTTGGCACCACCCACAGGGGAAAATCGGAATATCAAGTGTTTTTTTCTGATTTCCGTGCAAGAACGAAAAAACGGAAAAAGGAGTTGTTTTTTCGTTTACATATGTGAAAGCAAAAACAAATGAACAAACGATACCTGGACCGAGAATACGGGCTAATTTTTTGTAAGGTGCATAATCACTGAAAATCCGACGGAACACGTCTCGTTTTTGTTTTGTATGGGCTTATGTGTTGAAGATCAAAAGTGGCTCATATCAATGCGGCGCTGGACCTGAAGTAACATTAACGTGTCAAAATAAAAGTACAATAACTGTAATAACTGCCAGAAGAACGAGATACTTTAGCTTTTGCCTGTAGCTTGTCAGATTAGGTTAAAATTAATTATTTAGGGTCATATAAAGTATTTAATAATTGAATAATAATTTTAAAATCACATTTTGAAATGTACATTCCTCTGTTATTAGCCTATGTGTGGAGTTATTGACTACGTACTCTAATCTTACACCAGCCAGTAAAAAAAAAAAGGCATCTAACCCTTGTGTTGTCTTCGGGTTAAATGTGTCGTGTGTTCAAAGTTTCTTATAAGAAATATGGGTTTCTTTCAACCAAATTAACCAAAAATAACATGCATTGTTCCACTGCATGCCCTTTGCAAGTAAAATTCATATTCACAACTTTCATAGAATTTTGGGTGTTTTATTGAATTTTATATCATGTATGGTCTTCCCAGGTGAATTTTGACTACTGGTAGTGCAATAGGGCACTATTGTGCTTTACAGAAGATAAACACACACACATGCACACACATGCATGCACGTGCCCAGACACACAAACACCCACATACACACACACAGACACACGTGCATATGTACAAGTATGTGCATATGCACGCACACACACACACACACGTGAGCGCACACACATCTTCAAAGCTACAGCTTTGTAAAATTGTTCTTATAACACCTTCAATGTGTCTTTTCCTAAATGGAGACAATACATTTCTTCATGAAATAGTTTTGTCCTTTTTGCTGGCTCTCTGTTGTTTGTGAATAAAATTGCATCAGTTAATTTTGATCTGGGTATATCCTGGCTAATAATTGCCATATACCAGTCTGTTATAATCCAAAACAACTAATTATATATCCTCATTTTACTCAGAAATTAGGTATAATTCATGTAAGTGAGGTCTGTTGACCATGAATGCAAAAATAAGTGTAAAACTAATTATTGGAATGAAGTTGGATAAAAGGGGTAACAGAATTGAGTGATAAATTACTTCATGCTTTATGAACTGGTCAATTTTGTTATGCTAGCAACATTTATGACCCGGGAGGACAACAAGTGCATGGTCGACAGGAAGACAACACAAGGGCTAAACCACTTACAGTTTTTCACAATTGCTTTCCTAAACTCTTAACACACCTACAACACACAATTAACAAAACAGTTAATTTCATCTCAAAATCACACATTGTAAACTAAACTCCATCACTAATTTCCAAAATACAATAATACACTAACACAACACACTAAGTCTACCAAAACACTGCAAACATGTCTCAAAATCAAATAATTCTTCCAAAACACTAACATCTGTTCTCTTCCAACAGGAACATGTAGTCAGTCATAGCCCAATGTCATAAAAACACTAACATCAGGTGGAATTACAGAAACTGCATTATTTCATATGTGTCAGATTGGCTCCTTATACAATAGACAATAGTATTGTATTGATCATAGATTGTGTTTTGCACTGCAGTTTCTCTTGAAGCCTCTCTACATTTGTGTTTTGGTGGGTTTAGGAAATGCATGCATTTTGTTTCCTTTGCTGCAGAAATTCAATACAAAATCTGAATGACCCATCTCAGAGTAGCTTTATAGAATGTACGGTTTATGAAATGGGTTTGGTGATGGCGCAGTGGATATGACACATGCCTTAAGTGTGGGCGATCTGGATTCAATTCCTACTGCGATACATCAACCAATGTGTCCCTGAGCAAGACACTTAACCCATAGTTGCTCCAGAGGCGTGTGACCTCTGACATATGTAGCAGAATTGTCCGGGTACTCGTACTTTTCTTTTTTCTCTGTGTTCATCTTTACAGTATTGTTCCTTTTCCTCTTTTACTGTATGTACTACAGTAACATATGGTCATGCGATTGAAAGAACTTTCCTAGATGGGAATCAGCTGTGATTGATCTATTTGCATAGCTTCAATCAGCGGTTTCTCAGGAGCAATGGAATAAAATGCAGGGGATATATTTGTGTTTCAATTTACAATATGAACAGCTATTCACTGTGACTTTAGCCTATACGTCAGGTTTAGAACATGATGTTATCTGTTCTGACATACAGTGTGAAAACATTTGCAAATTGGTCAGTAAAAATCCATTGTTTTGGTATTGGTTGAGCTTGTGTGTAAAAGAAGTTCAAGCGTTTTAAATTTATGTTAACTGTATGCATTTTGTGTCAAAGCAACAAGAAATGTGTTAATTGTATAGCATACACAGACAGATGTTGTGCTAACTGTGTTAAGAGTTTAGGAAAGTTGTTAAAAGTATTGAAAAAATTGTCATAGCAATTGTAAAAAAAAAAAAAAATTGTAAATGAAAGGGCTTCTTTTTTATTGCAACTCTGCAGATTGAGTCCACAGCACCATGATAAAAATGCACCAGACTTTGTGAAAGTGTATGTTCTGTAACCAAAACTGAGAGAGAGAGAGAGAGAGAGAGAGAGAGAGAGAGAGAGAGAGAGACTAAATGTTTTCGATTGTAACATTCAACGTTTGCATGATTCTGTGCCATCTGCTGCTGCTCCAACAATACAATGGCAGTAAATATTTATATTGCTTACCAGGATATGTCAGTTATCTTGATCAGAAAAATAATACATTGCAAAGTCAGGACTGGTACCAATTATATTATTTACAACACACACATGCACACAGCAGCACATCGTTTTTGTTATTTAGTTATTTGAGTTTTATGTTGTTTTGGTATTATGTTCTAAGCCTTATCTGCTTTAGTTCACTTGTTCATTCCATTCCATTACATTAAATTACATGTCATTTAGCTGCAGCTTTTATCCAAAGCGACTTACAATTAAGTGAAAGGCAGGTCAATGTTTTCTTTTAGTGGAGAGGGAAACCGGAGCACCTGGAGAAAACCCCATACACAGGAAGAACATGCAAACTCCATGCAGAAAGGCCCCGGGCCGCCAGGGTCCAACCCAGTACCTTCTTGCTGTGAGGCCACAGTGCTTACCATTGACCATTCCTTATTGTAATTCAACCACACAATACCTATCATTACATGTTTACATTACATGTCATTTAGCTGACGCTTTTATCCAAAGCGACTTACAAGTGCTTTCAACTGTGAAGGTACAAACTCCAGACAACAAGTAGTAAGTGCAAGTACATTAGCTTTAAATAAGTAAGCTACAAAGAGACATATGAAAGTGCAAGTACATAGCTTTAAATAAGTAAAGCTACAAAGAGACATGAAAGTGCAGGTTCAAGATTATTATTATTTTTTTTTAAATTTTTATTATCCGAGGTGTAGTCGGAAGAGATGTGTTTTTAGCCTTCGGCGGAATGTGTGTAGGCTTTCGGCCATCCTGATATCAGTGGGGAGCTCATTCCACCATTTGGAAGCCAGGACAGTGAACAGTCGAGATTTCGTTGAGTGATTAGTTCTCCCTCGCTGTGAGGGAGCAGCAAGCAGTTTGGCTGATGCAGAGCGAAGTGGGCGGGTTGGGGTATATGGTTTGACCATCTCCTGGATGTAAGCTGGGGCTGATCCAGTCATGGCCCTATATGTAAGTACTAGTGTCTTGAAGCGGATGCGGGCAGCAACTGGTAACCAGTGAAGAGAGCGGAGGAGCGGTGTAGTGTGAGAATACTTGGGGAGGTTGAAGACAAGCCGAGCTGCTGTGTTCTGAATGAGCTGCAGGGGTCTGATGGCACATGCCAGCAAGCCAATCAGGAGGGAGTTACAGTAGTCTAGACGTGAGATGACTAGAGCCAGAACCTGAGCCGCCTTCTGTGTTAGAAGGGGACGTATCCTTCTGATGTTATGCAGCATGTATGGACAAGATCGGGTGGTTGCAGCAATGTTAGCAGTGAAAGAGAGTTGGTCGTCAAGTGTCACACCCAGGTTTCTAGCAGTCTGGGTGGGGACTACCACAGAGTTGTCAATTGTTATAGTCAGGTCTTGGGTAGGAGAGCCTTTCCCTGGAATGAAAAGGAGCTCAGTCTTGTCAAGGTTGAGTTTCAGATGGTGTGTTGACATCCAAGAGGAGAAGTCAGTTAGACAGGTCGAGAATCGAGATACGTGCTGCTACTTGAATTTCAGACTCAGGAAAGGAGAGTATTAGTTGGGTGTCATCTGCGTAGCTGTGATAAGAAAAGCCGTGTGACTCAATGACAGACCCGAGAGTTGGTGTACAGAGAAAAGAGGGGACCCAGGACTGATCCCTGTGGAACCCCAGTTTGTGAGATATATAGAACCCCAAGATGTGAGCAATGATAGCGCAGAGCTGAGACACCCAGATTCTGGAGTGTCGAAATGAGGATCTGGTGGTTCACTGTGTCAAAGGCAGCAGAAAGGTCCAGGATGATGATGGAAGAGAGAATGGTTGTTCTAGCGATGTGAAGCTGCTCAGTGACTGCAAGGAGGGCACTTTCTCTTGAAGCCAGACTGGTGGGGATCAAGAAGGTTGTTCTGGTGGAGATAGGTAGAGAGTTGATTGTAAATGGCACGCTCAAGAGTCTTAGATAGAAATGGAAGAAGGGAGACGGGTCTATAGTTATTTACATCAGAGGAGTCGAGTGTTGGTTTTTTGAGTAGTGGGGTCACTCTTGCCTCCTTGAGGGCATCAGGGAAACAGCCAGTTGACAAGGAGATGTTAATGAGATGAGTGAGGAAAGGAAGGAGGTCAGGAGCAATGGACTGGAGAAGGTGAGAAGGGATAGGATCCAGGGGGCAGGTGGTTGGGCGGGCAGAAGTAATCAAAGTAAGAATTTGATTTGGAGATAGAGGGGTGAAAGAGGAAAGAGTACTGATGTGATGGATGGTAAGGTGATTTCAGAAGGTGTGGTGGAGAATGAAGAGCGTATGTCATCTATCTTTTTTACAAAATAGTTGACAAAGTGGGTGGGTAGGAGGGTGGAGGGAGTAGGTGGACTGGGGGAATCTAGCAGGTTAGAGAAGATGGAAAAAAGTTTTTTGGGGTTCGAGAAAGAGGATTCAATTTTGGTTTGATAAAAAGAGCTTTTTGCTGCAGAAATAGAGGCAGCGAAGGAGGAAAGAAGAGACTGATAGGTAAGAAGATCACCAGGGTGTTTAGATTTCTGCCATTTCCTTTCCGCTGCCCGCATAGTTGATCTTTCAGCACGTACTGAGTCATGATAACCACGGCGCTGGGGAGGACTTGCGAGGCTGTCGTGAAGTAAGAGGGCAGAGAGAGTCGAGAGAGGAGGATAGAGTAGGGAGTAGAGGGTATGTGGCAGCGTTGGGAGGCATGAGTAAGAAAGAGTCGGATGGAGGGAGGGTTGATAAAGTACATGCTGACAGAGAAGGAGAGAGTGAACGAATATTACGGCGGACAGGTATAGTGTCTCTTGAGATATGGTTGTGAGTTTGGGAGAGTGGCAGAGAGAAAGAGATGAAGAAATGGTCTGAGGTATGGAGTGGAGTCAACTACTGTTTCAAGGGCTTAGTATGAGCAGTGAACATCTAACGAGCTGGGTGATCCAGGCCCAGCAGTGAGGAGGTCTACCATGCTCACCATGAACTCTGGTCCAGTCTGCAGGGCCTGAGGAGACCAGACCAGAATGACAAAGTCTCCAGTACACTTTACATTGTTAATTTATGTTCTTCATCACATTGACATGTTCAATGGCAGCTTAAAAAGCCCTTATATTTTTGCCTTTTTTTACTGGCTGGTGTAAGATTAGAGTAAAAGTAGTCAATAATGCCACACATAATGCTAGGGGAATGCAGATTTTATTTAAAATGTGATTTTAAAATAATTATAATCCTATTTCTATTTTAAAACAATATCCATTCGTACTCCCTTTGTGGCTATTAATGAATGTTACTCAATTAAATACTTTATATGACCCGAAATAATTAATTTTAGCCTAATCTGACAAGCTACAGGCAAAAGCTAAAGTATCTCGTTCTTCTGGCAGTTATTACAGTTCTCGTACGTTTATTTTGACACGTTAATGTTACTTCCGGTCCAGCGCCGCATTGAGGTCCGTGTACTTTTTTCGTTCATTCGATTTTCATTTCATATACAGAAATTAAAAAACAAAAAACGAATGGTTATTTGATTTTCATTAAAATACAAAATTTGAAAATTGAATGAAAGCGTTTTTTCCTTTTCATGGTCAAAAGAGGATGAGAGATATTTAAAATATGCTTTCATTTTCATTTTCTATTTCATATAACAAAAAATAAAATCACTCGAAAATAGAAACGAAAAAAGGCCTGTTTTTTTCATATTCAGAGACCGGATGTTGTCATTTCTGTAACAATACGAACTATAGTTAGGAACCATTGTTTAGTTCCGTGAGCCACACGGACATGTTTTTGTTCTGGACACCGCATGTGTAACCGGACCGAGCAGAATGTACCATACACGCAAAAGTTGATTAAAGTTTATAACCCAGTGGGGTGAAATAGCAAGAAGAGTGTACCCGTGTTGTGATTAAGTAACCCACTTTAACAATTTCCACTGCAAGAGCGCCAGCTGGGATCAGACCTCCGGTGCTGCTGCTGTTTTCTAGCAGCAAGCGAGCAGCTAGCCATCAGCTTGTTGTCACCATAGACATAATTTAGACATTAGACATTTATTATGTCTATGGTTATGTCCATAGGTTGTGACCCGGGTCCCCAGTAGCCTACTGACTGATTCTGGTCCGTGTGCGAAGCTAGCGTGACCCGCACTAGCTAACGTTACCTGGTATCAGACGAATCTGCCCAGCCTGTGTTTCATTCATGGGTGTATTAAGGTTTTATTTCTTTTGGCAGATATGGTTTGATGCACTATGCCAGGCTAGATAATTGCTTTTAGTCTGAGTCCAAACTTAACCAAACTTAAGTTTAACGTGCAAATAGGAAAATAAATGTGTAACGTTACATATAAAATAAAGTCCCCTGAAATAAATAAAAGTAAAACACATGTATTTAGGCTATTGAAATATATTGACTAATTTATATCTTTATATGTTTTGCCTCATTTATTCATTTCAGGATGTATTTCATAGCCATATTTATATATATGTATGTAAAGAGGTGCAAGTGCCTGTGCAGAAAGCAACACTGGTCCATTCACTGGTGCTGTTGCCTTGGAAACGACAACATCCGGTCTCTGAATATGAAAAAACAGGCTTTTTTTCGTTTCTATTTTTGAGTGATTTTATTTTTTGTTATATGAAATAGAAAATGAAAATGAAAGCATATTTAAAATTTCTCTCATCCTCTTTTGACCATGAAAAGGAAAAAACGCCTTAATTCAATTTTCAAATTTTGTATTTTAAAACAAAAATCAAAAAAACATTAGTTTTTTGTTTTTTAATTTGAAAATTGAATTAAGGCGTTTTTTCCTTGATTGAAATTGAAATTGAATGAACGAAAAAGTACACGGACCCATTGATATGAGCCACTTTTGATCTTCAACACATAAGCCCATACAAAACGGTCCAGGTATCGTTCGTTCATTTGTTTTTGCTTTCACATATGAAAACGAAAAAATGAGAAAACAACTCCTTTTTCTGTTTTTTAGTTTTTTTAGAAAAACGAAAAAACTAAATTATGACTTGATTTTTGGTTTTCCCGTTCTTGCACGGAAATCAAAAAAAATACTTGATATTCCGATTTTTCCCTGTGGGTGGTGCTAAATCTGATTGGCTGTTGTGTAAAAAAAAAGATAGAAATGTGAAAATCTGGTGATTCTAGTTGAATTATGGGAAAACATACAATTCATGATAATGGAACTGTTGGACAGGAACAGACATGCAGTTGGTTTGAAACAGGGAAGACCTTCTTTCTTTTCTGTCACCACCAGGGGTCTCCACATGGCTGCAAAAGCACGGGCATGCGCACAGCCAATGCCCTAAGACTGAACTCTCAAGTTGCAAGTTCAGCCAAAAGCACGCTAAGTCAGCAAGTAATTCTAGCTGACAGAAAATCCCCGAAAGGAGGGACGTTTTTTACCTCGAGAGTAGCCAATTGACGTGATACAGGCATGTTCTGAAAAACGGCTATTGGAGAGTTCCTCAGGGGGAGGGTCTTCCTTGTGAGCGATAAAAAGCTGTAACGAACAAAGGGAAGACAGCAAGCTTGTCCGGACCTTGCTCGGAGTTTTTCTGTGTTATTTGTGCACATTAAAACTTCTCTTTCTCATCTGATTCCCTGGCTTCAGTGTGGATTTGTGGATCTCATTAAGCTGTATTTTACTCTGTACAAATTAGACGGAAACACAAAAACACTGATAATGGGAGTCAGAGGGGAAAATATATGTTGTTTGTCGTATGTATGAAGGAAACCATGGTGCGGACAGAGTGAATGGATATGCATGGGTGAGTGTGTGCAAAAGCTGGTTCTACTAAATGAACTAACAAGTAGTTAAAGGTGCAAAAAGTGGGGCTTCATAGAAAAAGAGGTATAAAAGCTGTTCTCTAGATCTCACAGAGCCGCGTGGGTCGTTAGGTAACGCCCGGAATTGCTTAGGGAAGCAGTTAAAGCCGCGTGGGTTGTTAGGTAACGCCCGGAATTGCTTAGGGAAGCAGTTGGAGACGCAAAGACGTGTGGGTCGTGAGGTAACGCCCAGAATTGCTTAAGGAAGCAATAAAAGCCGGGTGGGTCGTTAGGCAACGCCTGGAATTGCTTGAGGAAGCAGTTAGAGACACGAAGACGTGTGGGTCGTTAGGTAACACCCAGAATTGCTTAGGGAAGCAATAAAAGCCGCGTGGGTCGTTAGGTAATGCCCGGAATTGCTTAGGGAAGCAGTTAGAGAGGCGAAGACGTGTGGGTCGTTAGGTAAGCCCAGAATTGCTTAGGGAAGCAATAAAAGACGCGTGGGTCGTTAGGTAATGCCCGGAATTGCTTAGGGAAGCTGTTAGAGACGCAAAGATGTGTGGGTCGTTAGGTAACGCCCAGAATTGCTTAGTGAAGCAGTTAAAGCCGCGTGGGTTGTTAGGTAAGGCCCAGAATTGCTTAGGAAAGCAGTTAAAGCTGCGTGGGTCATTAGGTAACGCCCAGAATTGCTTAGGGAAGCAGTTAAAGCCGCGTGGGTCGTTGGGTAACGCCCAGAATTGCTTAGGGAAGCAGTTAAAGCCGCGTGGGTCGTTAGGTAATGCCCAGAATTGCTTAGGGAAGCAATAAAAGCCACGTGGGTCGTTAGGTAACGCCCGGAATTGCTTAGGGAAGCAGTGAGAGATGCGAAGACGTGTGGGTCGTTAAGTAACGCCCAGAATTGCTTAGGGAAGCAATAAAAGCTGCGTGGGTCGTTAGGTAATGCCCGGAATTGCTTAGGGAAGCAGTTAGAGATGCGAAGACGTGTGGGTCGTTAGGTAAAGCCCAGAATTGCTTAGGGAAGCAATAAAAGCCGCGTGGGTCGTTAGGTAACGCCCGGAATTGCATAGGGAAGCAGTAAAAGACGCGAAGATGTGTGGGTCGTTACGTAACGCCCAGAATTGCTTAGGGAAGCAGTTAAAGCCGCGTGGGTTGTTAGGTAAGGCCCAGAATTGCTTAGGGAAGCAGTTAAAGCCGCGTGGGTCGTTAGGTAACGCCCGGAATTGCTTAGGGAAGCAGTTGGAGACGCAAAGACGTGTGGGTCGTGAGGTAACGCCCAGAATTGCTTAGGGAAGCAATAAAAGCCGCGTGGGTCGTTAGGCAACGCCTTGAATTGCTTGAGGAAGCAGTTAGAGACGCGAAGACGTGTGGGTCGTTAGGTAACGCCCAGAATTGCTTAGGGAAGCAGTTAGAGACGCAAAGATGTGTGGGTCGTTAGGTAACGCCCAGAATTGCTTAGTGAAGCAGTTAAAGCCGCGTGGGTTGTTAGGTAAGGCCCAGAATTGCTTAGGAAAGCAGTTAAAGCTGCGTGGGTCATTAGGTAACGCCCAGAATTGCTTAGGGAAGCAGTTAAAGCCGCGTGGGTCGTTAGGTAACGCCCAGAATTGCTTAGGGAAGCAGTTAAAGCCGCGTGGGTCGTTAGGTATTGCCCAGAATTGCTTAGGGAAGCAGTTAAAGCCGCATGGGTCGTTAGGTAAAGCCCGGAATTGCTTAGGGAAGCAGTTGGAGACGCAAAGACGTGTGGGCCGTGAGGTAACGCCCAGAATTGCTTAGGGAAGCAATAAAAGCCACGTGGGTCGTTAGGTAACGCCCGGAATTGCTTAGGGAAGCAGTTAGAGATGCGAAGACGTGTGGGTCGTTAAGTAACGCCCAGAATTGCTTAGGGAAGCAATAAAAGCCGCGTGGGTCGTTAGGTAATGCCCGGAATTGCTTAGGGTAGCAGTTAGAGACGCGAAGACGCGTGGGTCATTAGGTAAAGCCCAGAATTGCTTAGGGAAGCAGTTAAAGCCATGTGGGTTGTTAGGTAACGCCCATAATTGCTTAGGGAAGCAGTTAAAGCCGCGTGAGTCGTTAGGTAACACCCAGAATTGCTTAGGGAAGCAGTTAAAGCCGCTTGGGTCGTTAGGTAACGCCCATAATTGCTTGAGGAAGCAGTGAAAGCCGTGTGGGTCATTAGGTAACGCCCAGAATTGCTTAGGGAAGCAGTGGAAAATGCGTGAGTCATTAGGTCATGACTAGAGGTTGCTTAGGGAGACAGTTGAAAAACGCGTGTTTAGGTATCTTTCTTTTGAAGTCAATAAATAACAAATTAAAAATAATAGTCTGCTTGAAGCAGCTGAACGCGTGGGTCATTGACATTGGGTAAATAAGAAATTGAAAAACATAACGTGTGGATTGCCTAGCGAGCAGGGAGTTAAAACGGTGAATATTTTGAGAAACTATAATTTACGATTGCTCTGGCGGGACTGCCCAAAGATATATGGAAGGTGTGAGTGGTGCTCATTAAAAATCTGTGAGATAAGACAGAAAGTCAGGCAGGGCCTAGAAGCAAGAGCACCGGACCTGGCTCGACCTCATCCGAATAGTGGCCCACAGAGCACATCAGGAAATCAGGGTCGCACGCTCTAAGTTTTTCTCAACCATAATATGTGTAAAAGCTTGATGAGCGTTAAGAGTGTGAATATAGAATGAATATAGAATACAGACCCAACAGTATAGCATCCAGCTGGTAAAGCGTGGTAGAGCACCAACAGCAAGAAAAGGAGTGTGTGAGAGTTACAGGATTTACTGTCAAGGAAAAAGAAAAATACAGCAGACACCAGTTTTGTGCAAAAGTACTGTAAGAACACTGTACTGTATACTTCTGCTGGAATAAGAGGGTGAGGGCTGGACAGTAGTCTTTTATTTATCATTGTTTTAAGGTCCATAAGCTTGTAAAGAGACGCTCTGAGAGGAGCATATTCTAAGACTGCTCTCACTCTATCTCTCTCCCCCTCCCCAACACATACACACACACCCTCATATACACCCACACAGTCATATATCAAAATATGCATACCTCACTACAACACACACATCTCGCTCTCTCATCAACATACATACATCAACACACAGAGACACGCACACACACATTACAACACACACACCATTTTTGAACACATTCAGTTTTGGAAAAATATGAAAGCTTGAGCTGTAATAAGGAAACAGCATAGCTGTGATAAGAATGAGTATATCAAACATTCGTTAAGAGCCACAGCAACCTATCCAGTAAGCCCAATTTTTAATTAGGATGAAATAATATATTAAACACAAAACAAAAGGCCCCAGGGCCCACGAGTGTGTGTCACTGTCAGCCCAGTAATAGTGAAAAAGAAAAAGAAAAGAAAGAAGAAACCCAATAAGAAAGGTTTGGGAATTAGTTAAAAAGAAGGTAAACAGTTCTGGTTAATGAAAGTGGCATATTAAGGCAGGTTAATGCCTTCCCTAATAGATTGTAACCTGAGTGGAGATGAGACAAATTATATGATAAAAAACTATCCTGCTCAGAAGTGCATGAATAAAAACTACATGTTTATACATTTTACAAGTACAGTCAGGTTTTGTGAAGCAGGAAGAAGAGGGATATACATACAACGCACAATTAAAGAAACAGTGCATAGAGGAAAAGGTAGAGTAAAGCTTTAACTGTAGGTGGTCGAGCCAGCTGATAGTTGAGTTAAAAAAAAATACTGTAAAATAGACCATAGTTGCGGTATGTTGATAGAATTGAGTGTGGAGCTATGTGGACAGAGGTTAAGAAAAAATATTATCACTGCATAAGTAAAGTCACTTTCATAAGATAAGTACAAAGACAATTGAGCTGAATAAAATAAAACGTGGGGACATTTAGTCACTATATGGGTGTTGAAATGTTTGATTGTGATTTATGGCAATTATCATAAGGGGTAATGGATTACAGGTTTAAAGTTAAAATGGGTTGTTTAAAGCTTAAACATACAAACTGTAGTCATAAGATAATTGACACCTGAAGAAATGTTTAAGTTGAGGTAAGTTTATGATTCCTAAGTCACAGGTCAGACATAGGTCATAGTTAACCTGGGAAAAACACAGAGAAGTCTAGAGAGACACATACCCACACACACACACACACACACACACACACACACACACACACACACACACACACACACACACACACACACACAGAGAGAGAGAGAGAGAGAGAGAGAGAGAGAGATACATATACAGTGCATACACAGCACTCTGGGTTAAGAGTAAACCATACATTTCAGCACACACACACACACAGCTAATTAGAGAGCACTAATTGTTCCGCACCCATTAAGGATCGACTGATAGATACAAATAAAATACACCCAGTATTCTAACATCAACACATACTATTATGCACACTGGAAAGGAAGGCCGAGCAGGTGAAAATGACAATGTCAAAAGTGACAGCAGAGGAAAATGCTGTGCTAACAGAATCCAGTTAATATCACTAGGAAAATTTCTAAAAAGTGGGTAGTTCCCCGATCTGTGGACCACGGGAGGGACTTTTGATTTGGCTAAGTGTGGGGATTTACAGAACAAGAGGAAAAAGAAGAAGTCTGCACACAAACAAGCATCCAGAACACAGGAGTTGACCAGAAGGTCAAAGAACTGCGAAGACACAGAAAGAGGCAGTGAGCATGAGCGAGTTCAACCACCATCATTGTGGCTGGCATTGAGGAATACAGGTCCAATCCGAATCAATCCTGCTATGCTCAGAAGACAGCCAATTGGGGACAGTTTACAAAAGTCCACAGTAAATGGAGGCAGAAGTTTGGCAACGACCCAGCAGATGACCCTCTGTAAGGAATTATGTTCAGACAGACAGTAAAAGCAACTTCCAGGTCATCCAAATGCGGCTGACATCAAGGGACCGGGGAATATGATTGCAGAAACCTCTGTTTGGTTAGGAGGCAAAGCTGGCAGCTATGAGACACTCAGAGACCTGTCTGCCAAAGAAGCAGAGGAGGGGGCTCAATATATGCAAATTCCCAAAAGTGAAACTCCCTCAAAGACCCTGGAAATATCAAGAGAACAAGGGGGTAACCTCAAGCTGATGTAAATCTAAAGGCAGACAGGGAAAAGATCATCTGGCTCAGAGGACATGAGCTGGAGGGTCAAGACAAAGATCTGCACCTACTGGCATGACGAAAAAGCAGCAGCTATGCCTAAGTGTTAAAATCCACACAATTAGCTGGAGAATGAGGCCTCCATCCCCTAAACATTATATTTTGTCATAAGAAGCATGCTCTACCTTTTTCCAGTGTGCTTGAGATAATATGGTACATTTTAAGGGGTTAATAATTATAAACTACATACTAAAAATCAGTCAGGAGAATGTATTGGTCCCCCAGGGGGATTGATGAGGTGTAGTTACAGTCAATTTAAAATGGATTGCACAGACACTAGTAGATTATATGAAGTGGAGTGTGAATGCAAGAAGCAGCAGTGAACGTTTTAAGTCTACTGTCCCATCTGAATGTCTCCCACCGATTGTATCATGCCATAACTATGGAGAAATTATTGACTAAGTGAAATTAAACTGGTAAAACTATGTTATTATTGAAAAAGCTGCTACAGGAAGTCAAGTATCACAGGTCAGAACACGACGTAGGATGCGTCAAATCAGCCTAGCCTGTGCGAATAAGATTGAAAAAGGGAGCTAAATTACCTTATCAGAAGTACTATCCACTCCAACAGCACGCATATAAGCTATATGCATTACTCACGAGTCCATGATTTGTTCTGACCCAGGCCAGGAAAACTGGCTATGAAGTTGTATTTTTAGCAGTTCTGATTTCTGTGGTTGATGAAAATTACTAAATCTTGTCCAACTTTTGCAGAGAAGTCCTGACTGCCGACAGCAGGGAGCTGCTTTTGGGACTCCCACCGATATACTCCTTGAAATTTAGCCATTTCAGTCTTGGACTTATAAAGGGTTTTCAAATGAAATAGTCATTACTTTAGACGTTTAAATAAATAAATAAAAAGACCATAAATAACTATTATAAAAGACTATTAATAATGTAATTGTTTAGCTATATTTCTGTGTTCAAATACTTACAGAAACTACATATTCAGCCTATGTTGTCAAAGTATAAACAATAACAGTGGTAAAGCACTGACTGACAATTTCAGCTGGCACATTTAATCAAAAACGGATATTTAGGGCCAGATGTACGTACATTTGCGAACGTAGCGTTATCAGCGCCATGGCTCACCCGCAGATAGCGAACGCAATGATACCGTAGTTTACGCCATATTTACAAAAACCTGCAGGTCATCCGTAATTAGCGCCTTTCTCCGCCCACTATAGCGTAAACTGTAAGTACTTGTGCTATGATACGGCTGAGTGCAGACTGCGATATTCCCACTGCTGATGCTATGACTGTTTGAAATTATCCTGATGCCAATATTTGTAATGTAGCGGGGAGTTTAACAACTGCTGGAATGTGAACTCTGAGTCGGAGATTCGATGTCATCTTTGATTTCTTCCAGTAACTGTAATCTTGCATGGCTGCTTAATCTGTGATCCTTGTGGCAAAACTCCTTTCAGCTCGTCTCCTTGGCCTATGTCTTCGTCTTGCTCGGATTACTGCTGTCATTTCACCAGGAGGCATATGTGAGGAAACCCGCTTCCAGGTTTACACCTGCTTTTAAGAGGCGGAGAATTTTCACCGCAAAATAGAGGCGCGCTATCACTGCCGGTGTTTGTACATACCGCGGAATACGTAATTAAGCGCTCTTTACGCTTCCCCTCCCATCTCTTTACGGTAAACTCCCACTTTCCCCGCGACCCTCCCATGAATAAATATGCATGACACGAAAAACGCAATTTGCCCTTTTCAGCTCCCACGACATGCAGTTTGCGCTTTTACATCATTGCGGCCTGTTTGTACATACCTCACCATGATTTTACGCGCACGTTGCGACACAAATACGAATGAAGTGGGCGCAAAAGCGTTAGTACATCTGGCCCTTAGTAGTTACCATTTGAACGTTGAACGTTGTTTTAGTATGCAGGCTGTAGATTGTGCGATGGTAACAGCAGTAAAAGGGCAGTAACACCTTATAAACATGATTTTATTGATTAATTGCTAAGGTTATGGAATGTCCTAAAATAGTGAAAAAGGCCCATGACAGGTGTCCAAAGTGATGTCAGAACTAAAACAATTTTTTTGCCGTCAGAAATGCGCATCGATTAGATCAATGCGCAAGGGGGGAAATAATAAGACGGCTGCAGGCGGTATAGTCGTCACCGCCATAGTAGACAGGATGCTGCAGGATTGTGCCGCCATAGTAGATAGGATGCAGCAGGAATGCGACGTTCGGTAGATAGGATGCTGCAGGAGTGTGATGTTCGTTAATGCTAGAAAAGCTAGAATTTTTTTGCGATTTATTACGGACCATTCCGACATCTGATGATAGAGAACCTGTGGTCTAACAGAATCAGGTAAGCTAAATTGAGTACAGACCTTACCTCTAGCACTAATGTCTATGTTAACATGCACGCACCTAACCCCGCATGAAATGCTTGCGGGACGTCCCATGCCTGTCTCCTTTTTTCGCAAGTCCGGTTGAAGGACCTCCACTCGAACAGCTGGAGAATGAATTAATCAGTTATCTAACCCACATGTGCCAAATCCATAAGAGTGTGTTTCAGCAGGTGAAAGGTGCCATTGAAGAAAGACGTGCTGACATTCCAGAAAACCTGCAACAGATAAGTCCTGGAGATTGGGTGTACGTCAGATCGTACAAGCGAGGAATGAGCCCAGGCAAGAAGGCCCATTAAAAGTCCTATTAGTAACAGCCCTCAAAGTAGAAGGTAAGAAGTATTGGTACCATCTCAATCATTGCTGCAGAGCGACCCAACCAGAGCATGTGAAACAGTTAGGGGAGGATGTCCAACCTCCAGAACAGAACCTCCTGGATCGGTAGGGGCAGTTGACGACACCGCCCCGCAGGGAAAGGACCGAGTCAAGGGGGGGGGGGGCAGGCGACGCCGCCCACAGGAAGTCAGATGATCCCAATGACTGCATAAGAAGAGATAGGGCAACACCGCATGCAGTAATACAACCAGTAGTAGGTCAGCAAGCAGCAGGTCCACCTCCAGCTCCACTAGTAAGTTATCAAAGGGCAGACCCATTATTAAGGCAAATAGCCAGGTGGCCTACCCAGCAAAACCTGAACAGATGATTGGAGAATAGAGGCAAAAACCATGGGAAAAACACTGATCACAGCAACACTGGTTGTTATGAAGAAATCCAGTAACCGATAAAAAAAATAAAAAAATAAAAAATAAGCAGAGCTAACCAAACAAATATTAGACTGCATTAGCAGTGGGGGTTATGGCTGCTAGTCAAGAGAAAATACCATTGAACAGAGACATAAATCTCACCTACATCACCGTAAGTGATCAATTCATAGCCAGAAGTCCAGAGGGCACCAACCTAACAGGTTATCTAATTCACAAACACTGCAGAGTCAAGGGTGAGGTGACAGTCAGACTACACATGTGGAAGACTCAAATTGGAATACTAGACTGACTGGCATGTGGGAATGGATTAGGTAAACTATCCTGGAGTAGGGTTGTGAAGGGAGTAGGCGTGGCCTTAGAAGCAGTGATCTTAATAGCGCTGATCATTTCGTGCTGCATTTTCTCGCTAGTTAGGTTAATGATCCGAAAAACCATAGCCGTAAATGCAGGACAGTTCCCAGTGTATATAAGCTCTGATAGGAATGAGCTGAATCAGAAAGGTCCGGATCAGTATTATGAAATACCAACCTGTAACCGTTCAATCGACGAGATCTATGCGAACATGGAACCAGAAACCACTATCTAGACAAAAGACAATTGATAGGCTTAACCATAAGTACATGCCAAATGGCAAGTGGAAAACTTCCTTTTGACTCAGCAGGCTAATACCCCCCATGCTAATAGACCCAGTGCATGACTAACCCATAAAATAAAATTGAAATTTTACATTTGAATGGTGACTAATTCTGATTTCTTATCATTAGACAAACATGGCTCATAGGAATGGCAGGAAACAATCCACAGATGAGGAGTACGGTCGACCCACTGGATCTGCCATGGGCCCAAGGCACGCAGTGGCACTACGAGGCCAGCAATACATCCCAGCCGAACCAGGCCCAGATGATCCAGGAACTGGCCCCGCCGTAGTCTGCAGGGACCAGGCACCACCATCTCCCGACTCCAGCTTCAGCAGGACCAAACCTACAGCACCCAACCATAGCAGAACCAGCGCCAAAACCAGGACCAAAAGACGGCCCAGAAGGAGGGATGACCAGACCTGAGGACCAAGAAGGATGACCAGACCTGAGGACCAAGCAGATGGGGACGTTGAATCATCAGAGACTACGGTGAATAGTGATGACAGCACCATGACTGAGACACAGAAGAGCATGTCTACAGCCCCTAAAGCTGCCAACATAACACCAGCATTACCAGTGTCTGAAGGGGACAGTCCAATGCTGACCATACCAGCAGAAAACTTCAGGAGGGTGATGAAAGAACTATCACCTGCAGATGCCCATTATTATCGCGTCCTGATGAAAAGGCACCTAGTGCGGGAATATGTACACGCAATCAACGCGAGCACTATAAAGCCCTGAAGGGTGCAGCGAAGGATCATGAGCAGTGCCAGGAGATCATCGGAGCACAGGCTGAGGAGCTAAAGAAAGCCCATAGTGCCAAAGAGCGCGCTGAGGGGCAGGCAGCAACCTTAGCCTCGACAATGGCACAGATTACCCAACGCCTGAATCAGCAGGAAAATCCCTGGAGATGTATCGAAGGTTGAGAAGGGTGAGTGATAAAGTAGAGACCTACTCACAAGAGTGAGAGGGCAAAACCTCTCTGGGGCCGTCTACGATGCGTAACGTATCTGGGTTACCCATCACCTCTGCAAAACAAACCTCCAATAGAAGCACGGGACAACCTGTCAGAATGCACTGGACTCAGTAATCACACCACTGTCAAATTAAAAGGGAAATCATAGTTATGTCACTAAAACAACGTTTGTCATGTTATATCACTTTATTACTGAAAGAAAATAACTGGAATTGATAAAGCCATATTATTGTTTGTTAGATCACTTAAAATGAAGCAACTGGATTTGAAGGATTTTGTTAATGGTCATAAGCTGGAAAACCAAGTATTGTGTGAATTTTAGTCAGAAAAATCATAATTACGTAAGGTCACAATCAAGTATTGTTTGGAATTTCAACAGTGTTGTGCCAGTTCACAGCTTTTCTGAACTAGTTCAAGTTCAGTTCATACATGCTCAAAGTGAACAGTTCACGTTCAAAGTTCACAATTTTAATTCTGAACTAGTTCAAAGTTCAGTTCATTTTACTTTTTTCGTGAGATATTCTAATAAATACTTTTTTTCACACTACGAGCTAGAAATCACTATACGTTCTTTGAAGCTGCTCATTGTAGACATTTGCTCATGACACTGCAATTGTGGGTTTCTTACCAGGTGATGAAACTTGCAGCAGTACAGACAAGGTAGACCAGTTGGTTTGCAAGAGTGTAAAATTGTTTTAAATGTTCATAAGGAGAATCGGTGTCCGTCTCCGTGCCATCACTTCCACTAGCCATTTTTTTTTTAATTGCAGCGCTTTCTCTCACTCTCGTCTTTGGTCTGTCTCTCTCTCTCTCTCGCTCCTCTAGCCCTCCGCGCTCTCGTCGTTGCCTGCTACGCGGCGTTGCTATGCCTACCCCGCTCTGCTGCAATTCATCACGGGTAACGTTGTGCGGAAGCCAGTATGCTATTCAACTATTCTCAGCCGGACACTACGTTGCCCGCAATGCATTGCGTACACAATGTCAAAACCATTTCTGTCTGGTGATACATGATTTAAGCGGCACCAGCGAGAATAGATGGGGGGAGGAACTTTCTCTCGTTGCGTTTCAAAAGAGAAAACAGATGTCACTCAGTTTTCAATGGAAAACAAATTCCAACGTTCATTTACAGTGATGTCTGCCGTTCATGACACATAATGTGAACTAATTCACGTTCAAGTTCTTTATTAAAAAATGTGTTGCGTTCAGTTCAACGTTCACGAAAAAATGAGCGTGTTCAATGAACGCGTTCTTTTGAACTCGTTCACGCACAACACTGAATTTCAACACTATATGTTTAGTCAGACAAGATTATATAACCACATCAAAGTCCTATTCACTTATAGATCACAGGTGAGCAGTAAGCTGTAATTTGACAACAATCAGTATACATGGATTTCTCGGCAACGTCATCGCTGCTTGCGCACGCAACCGGGGGGCAGAAAGACATGTTTTGTGTAGCTATCTAGTAGTAGTAGCATAGTGTAAGTCAAAATGCCAAGGAGTTGTTGCGTGGTTAATTGTACAAACAGAGCCACTGATGTGTGCCTGATGTTTAACATACCTAGGGAGAAGCATATGTTTTTGCCAAAAACGGTGGAGGGTTATGGCTTCAAGCCATAAGAAGGGCATATTGAGGATGCAAGAGTCAGGCTCCCATTGTATCAATCAGAAAAGTTGCAGCTTGTTCAGTTGTGATATGTGATATGTATCTTTCAGGGCTGGAGTACTCAAGTCCAGACTCAAGACAAGTTAGACTACTAGCTAAAGCTACGCCAATGTTTTGCTAATGTTAGCGCAACAGCGTTAGCCTAGCCTGCTAGGTAGCTAATTATCACGACTGCCTTCGGAGTTTCTAATATCCGCGTTCATGTTGTCAACATAAGACCTGTGGCGTTAGTGCTCCTTTTGTACCATAATGTTATTGAATGAAATATTAAGCTTCGCTCATAGGAGATGGTGGGTTTTTCATGTTTGCCTAGAAACACATTTGTTAGTTGGCCTCAAAGGTGTCATGTATTGTATGATTCACCTACTTCCCGAGTAAGGTTCCATGATATGTTACTTTTTGTTTAATGTTTGCTTAAAATGTGTTAGCACCAAAAACAGCTTTTTGCAATATTGATTAAATATAATATCGTATATGTTGATTAGAAAAGGTGTACTCACCCTCCCTCACTTGGATTTAAAAATGGGGGAGGGATGTTGTGCTATGTAATGATCAAACATGTTGACAAGCCTCCCTGTTCATACAATATCCTTGTGGTTTACAAGTGTCATCACCACGGACCAAGGTTTAGACGAATCCCAGATTTCAGCTAAGGGATGTGACTCTATAGTCAACATTCCCCCCTGAATGTTGTGTAAAAAAAAAGATAGAAATGTGAAAATCTGGTGATTCTAGTTGAATTAAAATGAGAAAACAACTCCTTTTTCTGTTTTTTTTTCGTTTTTTTAGAAAAACGAAAAAACAAAATTATGACTTGATTTTTGGTTTTCCTGTTCTTGCATGGAAATAAAAAAAAAGCACTTGATATTCCGATTTTCCCTGTGGGTGGTGCTAAATCTGATTGGCTGTTGTGTATAAAAAAAAAGATAGAAATGTGAAAATCTGGTGATTCTAGTTGAATTATGGGAAAACATACAATTCATGATTATGGAACTGTTGGACACACTGTAACAAGATTCTGTAGTTTTCACAGCATTATTGCTGTATACTGATCAAACCCCTACTGCATATCTGTATACTGTATGTTGCTGTAGATTTTCACGCGATCATGGCCAAAATGCCGTATTCTGCAAGACTACAGTAAATACAATTATCCTGTGAATCATATTACAGTAATTTTGAGCGGGATCTATCGGACTTCGGAGCCCACAGCCAAGCCGTGCAGCCGGTGAGCTGATTGGTCAGGGGATAAGACCTGTACAAATCGTGTTACGTTACCTCTCGGAAGCACGGACGCCTGGCCAATAGTAGTGTGTGAAGGGCGGGTCCTGGCGTGGCCATAGTAGGATTTGTAATTTCGCCAGACGGTAAATTGCTCTTTTGAGATTGAACTAGAGCACTAAGTAGTTGTGTAGCTACAGCTTCCTCACTTTGGTGACAGTAAGTTCGGACCTAATATACTATATATATATATTTTATTCATTAATAACAATAATATACAACATTAGACTGGATGAATGTAGATTTTTAAAATGAGTTTGAATCACGAGTGGGTGGCTGTGTGTTTGTGTAGCCAGCTAGCTAACGTTAGCAAACATATTTGCTCCACTTTCTCTTGCTAGCACCCAATATTTGATATATTTTATGTGTGTGTGATGTGTGTGTATTATTTATTTGTGTAAGTCGAACATTTGTTTGAATTGCGAGTGGCTGGCTGTGTGCTTGTGTAGCCAGCTAGCTAACGTTAGCAAACACGTGCTCTACTTAGCTACTCTTGCTAGCACGAGGGGGTGGCTGTGTGCTTGTTTAGCCAGCTAGCTAACGTTTAGCAAACAAGTGCTCCACTTACTCTTGCTTGATACATTTTGCATGTGTGCTGATCTTTTATTCGTATAAGTGAAAACCTATCAGTGATTTCTATACTTGCATAAGTATATTGTTTGTCATAGAATCTGAAAAAAATGAAATGGGTGTATGTGAGATTCTAATAAAATAAAAGTAAAAAAAAAAAAAAAAAATCGTATCAGTACTACTAGCTAGCTACCCCCATTCACAAATGTGTTTCAGTACACAGTAATGTGTGTATCTGTGTGTTTTGGAGAGCTATCTTACCTAATTTTCACATAATTTAATCGTTTTTGTCAATCTTTCCCCATTGCTAGGTTCCACTAGAGATAACACTACAGACTACAAACAACACTGAAACAGGTAATTTTCACACACAGTTGAAAACGAGTCATGGGGTTTAAGTGCAAGCACTGTTTTTTCTCCACAGACACAATCCCTAGATTTTTAGTAGTTTCACTCGCATTTGTGTCCAAACCAAGCTATCATTGTGACATCATGTTACTGTTTTATATTAAATGTGAGTCCCTACAAGGTTGAATGCTGTGCAGTTTCAACTCAGCTTTCAGCTTCAACTTTTCAACTTTTTCAGGGGATTCCATTTTGGGAGCCACGCGGTGGATGCCCTCTATTGAGGGCAGAGTTATCCTCCGTACCGATTCTGATTTCCCAGCTGCCCTGGCAGTCTTCTTTGGGTCGTTCTATGTCTTCAACATAGAATACCCAGAGGAGGCAGCCACGTCCCTTGAGTTTGTCCAACGGTAAGAGCTTTTTGACTATTTTTTTATTATTATTTTTTTTGTTCACTTTAAAAGTTAATTAGTCCTCTTTCTACCATTGTCATAGTGCAGACTCAATATGGGACTACTGCTGTGTGGCGATAAAGTGGCAAAAATAGTTATGTATAATATCTGTATTTCTTTTGTTTGTTTTTTACAGCTTTTTTGTCCGGATAAATCCAGAACACAGTAAATGTGCTGCTAAATTCCAGACCAGCAAGAGCACGGGGAAGAAGGTGCAACGGAAAAATCAGTCCCTGAATCCACATGTTGCAGGTCTAATCCAGGACTTCATTGAATATGACTGGCAGAATACCTAGAGCATGCCAGGTAAGACCCCTTTATGAAGTATACTTTGAAGTATTTGCTTTGCCTTAATAGCCTCTAACAATTTATTTGTGTACCTTCATTTATTAAATTCCATTTATCATATTCTTATTAATTCATGTGTTTTGTTTTTTAATGTTTCATGCATTCAGATCATGTTTCTTTGCATTGGAGAGCCAATTAGTGGACTTTTTCCATGAGTCTTGCTTATAAATTTCTTCATCAGCATCTAATTCCTTTTTTACCTTATTTTCTATTGCAGTAAAGAAGACTTCCACTCCGGCTCCATTTCCATACACACACACACATTGATAGATGCTGGGGTGCAGTTCTTGTGGTAGGACTTCACTACACATATCTGCACACATGGATTCTCTATCCCTTACTCTCTGACTTGCACATCACACGTACAAACACCGAGACATGGAAACCAACCCACACACTACTGTCACACATGCTCTCTCAGATATGTTGGGTTTTACTGTTTGTTTTTTACTAATACTAGTAGAGTATGATACATTGATAGAAAATGCTTTTAATATCTATCTGATTGTAACACTTTTGCCTATTTATCTGACAAATTTCATATTTCCAAATAAACATAGATAGATAGATAGACATAGATAGACATAGATAGATAGACATAGATAGACAGAGATAGATAGACAGAGATGGATAGACAGACATAGATAGATAGATATATATATAGAGAGATATAGATATATATGTGTGTGTGTGTATATGATAGAGATATATATATATATAGATAGATAGATAGATATATAAAAATGTATGGAGAGATGTATATATTTGCTTTACCGGTTTGCATTCTTATGTAGTTCATGTCTTTTTGACCCTACACTGTATCTAATTGTTACAGTATGATTTTGAAGAAAAAAATTACTTTTATGTGGAGGATATGGAAGGAAAACTGTACTAGCTTCTCTCAAAGACAACTTGTGACGATTATTCTTTCTAAAGAATAATCAAATTTCTTTTGATGCATTTGGTTACAATAGTTGCATACATAGTTATCAGATTAAAAATAACAGGTTGAAATGTATGTCTCGGATATCTTGTATAACGAACGGTTGGATAAAGTTTTACTGTTTTTTTTTTTTTTTTTGTCATGGTTGAATAAAGTTTTTAAACATCACTTTCTATGCTCAGTTCTTATTGATTGATAATATTACTGTCTGCATGTTACATTACTGTTTCCTCAGCCAGCTAGGTGATTAGGTATTTCACAGTATGTAATTATTTTTTACTTATTAAACGGCTCTTCACAATGCTAGTAGAATGCTCCATCGACTTGAATAGGATTTCAAGTCCGCTGGCACGTCAGAACTTATTTTCCCGATAATGACCGGCATTCTTATCCCTTATGTATTCAAATAAAATATAATACTGTAAATGATTATATTACTGTAATTATTTTACAGTATTGGAATTTATGCAGTAATACCTACTACAGTAGTCTCATATTTACTGTGATTAAAAGTGCGGTACTGTGGTCATTACTGTAATAACATTTACAGTACATTTATATGTACTGTGATTAGATTTACAGTAAGCATACTGTAGAATATACTACAGCAACTTACTAGCTAATTGCTGCCAGCTAGTTGCTGTAGATTTCACAGTTGTCTTCTTACAGTGCAGGAACAGACATGCAGTTGGTTTGAAACAGGGAAGACCTTTCTTTTCTGTCACCACCAGGGGTCTCCACATGGCTGCAAAAGCACGGGCATGCGCACAGCCAATGCCCTAAGACTGAACTCTCAAGTTGCAAGTTCAGCCAAAAACACGCTAAGTCAGCAAGTAATTCTAGCTGACGGAAAATCCCCGAAAGGAGGGACGTTTTTTACCTCGAGAGTAGCCAATTGACGTGATACAGGCATGTTCTGAAAAACAGGAAGCCCTATGTTAACAGTGTCCAGAAGCGCCGTCAAGTTCTCTGGGCTCGGAGGCATCTGGGATGGACCATCACACAGTGGAAACGTGTACTGTGGTCAGATGAATCAGTATTTCAGGTATTTTTTTGGGAGAAATGGACGCTGTGTGCTCCGGACCAAAGAAGAAAAGGATCATCCAGACTGTTACCAGCAACAAGTCCAAAAGCCAGGATCTGTCATGGTATGGGGTTGTGTCAGTGCCCTTGGCAAAGTTAACTTGCACTTCTGTGATGGCACCGTTAATGCTGAAAAGTACATAGAGATTTTGGAGCACAATGTGCTGCCTTCAAGAAGACATCTTTTCCAGGGACGTCCATGCATATTTCAACAAGATAATGCAAAACCACATTCTGCACACATTACAAAGTCCTGGCTGCAGAGGAAGAGGATATGGGTACTTGACTGGCCTGCCTGCAGTCCCGACCTGTCTCCAATAGAGAATGTGTGGCGCATTTTGAAGCGCAAAATGCGACAACGAAGACCCCATACTGTTGCCCACCTTAAGACTTGTTTGCAACAAGAATGGGACAAAATTACAACTGAAACACTTCATCACTTGGTGTCTTCAGTCCCTAAACGTCTTTTAAGTGTTGTGAAAAGGAATGGCAACATTACAAAGTGGTAAATGCTTTACTGTTCCAACATTTTTCGAAATGTGTTGCAAGAACCAAAATAGGAATTTTGTTTATTTGCAAAAAAAACCCAATAAAAATCATGAGGAACACATTAAATTATGTGCTGTTGTATTGTCTGCAATGAAATACAAGTCAAAGTACATTCAGAAATCACTACTTTCTTTTTTTATTTGTGTTTTCCATACTGTCCCAACTTTTTCTGATTTGGGGTTGTATTTGATGATTTAAACAATGAAGATAACAATAATAAAATACAGTTTCATGTATTTGTCTCATGTATTGTCTGCTCGGTCGGCCGGCGGGTGGCGGCAATCTGAAATGGAATGAAGCCCATTCATGGCAGACAACAGAAACACAGGAGCCGAACATGTCCTCCCCCCCACCCCGGAAGAACTACAAGTGTACTAGCTTTGTAACAGGTTCTGGGCCGCGTCTATAATGGGAGTTGTAGTTTTTAAATATAGTGGTATATTTCTCATAATTAGAAGTTGGCAGTGTAGAATTTTGGATGCACCCTGGGTTTTTTAGGGATGGGGAACACACTGGTTTCAAATAGGCGTTAAATAGTTGAAAATAGCTTATTACCATATTTGACAATGCTTACAGTGCTTATTATTAAAATAAAGACATGAATACCACGTGTATATATAGTCAAATCAAAGTGCTTAGCATAAAACATAAAACACAATTTTTTCATAATTGGTATTTTTATTGTATAAATTCTCACGTACAACGTGCAGCAATCTTTCACAGAAGCGGAACAGTAATTTTTACGTCACTTCCGGAGTCTTCAGCTGATTTTTTTTTAAATGTTATTACGATGCATAACTTACTGGAGCAAAGCTGAGCAACGTGTTGTTGTTGGTGACAAAACCACTGATTATATATATGTACATTGAAGAGATACTGGCGTTAAAGACCCGCTGATCGCTCGGCTCATATCGTAGTGTTCTGTTTTACAGCATACTGTAATATTTCACCGGTAATAAGACCGAAATAATATTATTAAAATAAAGAAATGAATACTATGATAACATCTAAATAAATGTTGATAGATGTATCATTATAGTTAAAAAATATCAATAATCATAAAGCCATCCAGCTTCCCTGGCCGAAATAGACCGAAATAATAACATTAAAAGAAATACATATAAACCATGATAAGATCTGGTGAATGAGTTGATAAAAACAGCGGTTATTGGGCTACAAATACTAATAATAGCGCAGCTGTATACAGCTTCTCTGCTGCAACCGACAGGCAGAAAGAAACGTGCTGTGATCACGAAAGATGCTTCCCATTAAAATACATTAGTTTAAACAACGTGACCCCATCACGTAAATCTTCACAATATCGTGATGGTATCACAATCTAATAGATTTATTTTCGTGATGCCATTACAAACTGACGTGAGACTGGGTTGGGCAACGGCCAGTCCTGCCTTCTCCAAAACATCCTCCAAGGTTGGAAACTTTTCCACTGAGCCCTGTTCCACGCGAGCCCAACACAGGTCCAACTTTTTCCTGAATGCAGGTACTTTATCATGTACCAAAAATACATGGCACTCCTTTCCATAGATCATCATTTCCCTGCTTTTTTCACGCCTACTACGCAAACCTTTTCTCATAGTCTCTCTCTTTTTCCAAAGTGACAGATAAAATCTCTCACTTTTGACCCAAACAGGTGTTACTTGATGTGAATGTATACATTTTTAAATGGTTTCTAAACAAATGTCACTGGTAACTTTGGCCCAAAGTAATCTGTGATAAACCATATACTATGTTTCATCTGATTATTTATTATAGTCAAAATAATCCAGCAATTCTGTTTTTTAGTAGCCTAGGTCGAATTCAAGATGTATAAACTCAGATCAACGAGGCCATAAATAACAAATAGACATTAAAAAAAGGTATTATTCATAAGAATTTAAGTTAATAAAAACATCTAAAACAAAGAATAAATGTATTATTTAATTTTTATGATGGGTATTAATGGAACAGTCATTTTTGACCGGGAACAAAACAATTGTTTAACATGACATTGAACACAACAGGGTTAAACGATAAGATGGGCCTTCCCCTCTCCTACAAAAACAGATCGTGCCTTTTGTCTGAAAACTGTCAATGCGTGAACATGTTTACATTTAGTCTGTTTCAATAGATTTTTTCAGTCAGTTAAGCCAAATAATTGGGTGACAAATAGCATGCATATAGACTATTAATTTTACAGGCTAACAAATACAGTGTGGGTAAACTTTTAATTTGAAAAACAATGAATTCATATCCTGCCAATCAGATTTAGCACCACCCACAGGGGAAAATCGGAATATCAAGTGGTTTTTCTGATTCCCGTGCAAGAACGGGAAAACCAAAAATCAAGTCATAATTTCGTTTTGTTTTTTTAGAAAAATGAAAAAACGGAAAAAAAGGAGTTGTTTTCTTGTTTTTTCGTTTTCAGATGTGAAAGGAAAAACAAATGAACGAACGATACCTGTCCAGGTATTCAGACTTGTGTTCCGTCGGATTTTCAGTGATTATGCACATTACAAAAAATGAGCCCGTATTCTCGCTGTTGGGTTAAAACGGAAAAATGAATAACAAGAAAACAACAACAAAAACGAGCAGTTTTCCAGTTATTTTTTCATTTGTATGGACATTGGAAAAACGGGAAAACGGAGCTCATATTTTCGTTTTTGGTTTGAAACGAAAAACGAAATATCGACCCGTTTTTTTCATTTTTTTCGTTTTTGGTTTAAAACAAAAAATGGATTATACTTTAGTACCCTGATCCGGTCCAACATCATGCGTCCATCTCTTTCTTTTGACAGCTTGCATTTGCTCAAATTTGCTGTAGCTATTCATTTTTCTTTTGCGTTGCTCAGGTGTCGGGTTTTAATGGATTCTTGCTCTTCTGACCTACAGGGGTAGAATGAGATGAGATGATAGTGATTCTTACAGCAGAAGCAATGCGAACGGAACACTTCAGTTACGTGCCTGGTGTAGCCTCCCTGTAACTTTAGCCCTACCAGAAATAAGTAATGTTACTTGACCAAAAATCAAATAATGTAATATAGATGAGCAGAGATGAAATAATGTAAACTGATCTTACTTTGTGAATCACCGTCATCATCAACATTGTAGCAACACGATACGGGTTTGTGATGGCCTAAGCCACACAGGTTAAACAGCGAGCAATGGTAATATGGTGCACAATTTCACCCCATGCTTTTTAGTACACATTAATTCATTGTGCAGTCAGCCACACTCTAAATAATTTCAACATTAAAACAAACACATTACACTGTTTGGTTAATTACACATTTATTTCTTTTAGCTTTATATGGTTTAAATGGAATACATTCTTTTCTACACTGAAAGTTTTATGATATTAATCATTATTTCTTTGTCTTTGTTAACATGCTGGTGGTGAGGTCCTCCCTGGTGCAGAAAGGGCATGGCCAAGGGTGAAGGACTGTTATATACTATGGCCTGCCAATTGGGCCGTACCATCAGATGCCATGCTAGAGGGGGGATTTAGGTTTAGGTTGGGTTTATTTCTATTAGTTTCAATTATGTCTATTTTGTTTTTCCCCTGTGTGGGTTATTTGGTTTGGCCCAGTTAGTATATATGTTGCCTGTTGTCTCATTCTGGGGGCCAGCTTTGTGGAGTTCACATTTATTTTTTGTTGTAGTTATTTTTTTGGTTTAAGTTATATTGAGTTGACCTATTCTAGAGGGTTATATATTAAGTTCTTGGTCTTGTATTGTTTTGTGGTATTATTTGGGTAAATAAAAAGCCGCTTTTTTCAACAAACTCCTGGTTTCCTACTTGTCTTGCTGCTTGGTCCCTGACAATTGGTGGCAGTGGTGGGATCATCCAGTTGAGGAAACAGAAGTATTTTTTTTTTCTTCTTCTCCCCTCCAACCCAAGAAGAGGAAAATGCCTCGAGAAAAAGGCGGAAGGAACCAAGGGGGACCGGCAGCAGTTGCTCAGGAAGGGCAAGCCAATGAAGAAGACAATGGAGCTTCTGGAGGGGTGGATAGCGCAGAGGGTAAGGAGCCAACTTTGTTGGATGTGATGGCCATTCTTCATGCTCACATGGGGCGGCAGGAGGCCCAAGAGGCGAAGCAGAATGAGCTAACTGCAAGACAAGAACACCGTTTTAGAGCGATGCAACACCAGTTTCAACTTCTGCAGGGTGAAGTTCAGTCCCTAATAGCTCCAGCTGAGTCCGATCCTCCAGAGCACAAAAACACAAAAACAGACTGGGTGTTTCATTTAATTCCATTACTGACAGGCAAAGCTAGAGGTGCATATGTGCATATGGACATTGATGACTCCCTTGACTATGGCCAGGTGAAAGCTGCAGTTCTTGCTAAATATGACATTAATCCTGAGACATACAGGCAGAGATTTCGCTCCCTAGAGGTCAACCCTGATGAGAGCCCCAAGGAGCTGTATGCAAGGTTCAAGGAGCTTTATGCGAAGTGGATCCAGCCAAAAGGTAAAACCATCCAAGAAATTGGTGAAATGATTATATTTGAGCAGTATTTGAGAATGGTGTCCCCAGAGCTTCAGGTCTGGATCTGAGAACCTGACACAGATTCAGCGATGGAGGCTGCAAGGCTGGCTGATGTTTTCGTGGCTGCACGGGAGAAGGGACAACCATGGAGCTACAACCTATGGAGAACAAAGGACAACTGGAAACCAACCTACCAACCTGTGACCGGTGTGGGTAAGCGTCCCATGGGGGAAAACCAGCCAGCTAGCAGAGCCTTGCAATCCTCAGGAAGAAAGCCAATCTGTTATTTATGTCGCATAGAAGGCCATATAAAACCCATGTGCACTAAAAACTCTTCTAAAATGACACAAATGTGTTTTGTACCACGCCCTCAGGAAGAACTTGAGCTCAAGAAGGACCAATCTATTAAAATGACAAATATTGAGGTGAATGGAACAACTCTTAATGCCCTGCTTGATTCTGGAAGTGATCAGACTCTTGTGCACAGGAGGTTTGTACCCCCCCCCCCACATAATCAGCACCCAAGACACCATACCTATCTGTTGTGTACATGGAGATGAGAAAAGATATTCCACAGCTGACATGTACATAAAAGTAGATGGGCAAACTTACCTGTTGAATGTTGGAGTTGTTGATTGCTTACCGTTTTCTGCTGTACTAGGGCGGGATGAGTTAGACCAAAGCCGGAAATGTAATGTGGCTGTTACCAGAGCACAGGCAAATAAATCAAATGACCATGCTGAGACTCTCTGTGCACTGCCTTTCTACAATGAAGAGTTGGAGACAGCACCTGGGAAGTCTCGTAAAACTCAGACAGAGACGACAGGAGAAGTTCCAACACACTGTTGTGAAACCACTAACCAATCCTAAACCAGAGTTACCCTTAGGATTTCAGATGCCAGTGAATATAATTGAGGCGCAGAAAGCTGATCCATCTTTAGTGTCTCTCTTTCAGAAAGCAAAGGAGAAGGAGCCAGAAGCTGAGCTGGACTTCAACGGAGATGAGTATATTCTGCAAAATGGCATGCTCTATCATCAACAGGGGTCCATGTTGCAGCTAGTGGTTCCCCAAGCAGTTAGACCGAACATACTTACCTTGGGGCACTTGGTTCCCTGGGCGGGCCACCTGGGTAAGCACAAAACCACAGCACGTGTCAAACGCTATTTCCACAGGCCGGGTCTGTGCAGAGATGTAGCTGAATTCTGTAGAAATTGCCCTCAGTGCTAAATAACATCTGCTAAAACTCCATCCAGAGCTCCACTCCAACCTCTACCCATCATTGGCACCCCATTTGAGTGGCTGGGAATGGACATTGTGGGCCCCGTTGAAAGGAGCAAAGCAGGAAACTGTTACATGCTGGTCATAACAGATTATGCTACAAAGTACCCTGAAGTCTTTCCACTTAAGTCTATAAAAGCCAAAGCAGTTGCTTTCTGTTTGGTGCAGTTCTTTGCCAGAGTAGGTTTCCCTCAGGAAATCCTGACTGATCAAGGAACTAACTTCATGTCTTTGCTGCTGAAACAGGTGTACCAGCTACTTGGAATAAGAAGCCTGAGGACTACACCGTATCACCCCCAAACAGATGGACTGACGGAGCGCTTTAATCAGACCCTGAAGCAGATGCTCCGGAAATTTGTCAACAGCCGCGGTACAGACTGGGATCAGTGGCTGCCATATCTCCTCTTTGCATACAGGGAAGTACCCCAAGCCTCTACTGGCTTCTCTCCGTTTGAACTGTTGTACGGGCATGAAGTGCGAGGTCCTCTCACACTGATGAGAGAGATTTGGGAGGGCGGAAAGGTGAGGGGGGAGTCCATTAATGTCATATCCTATGTTGTCCAGATGAGGGAACAACTGGAGAAAATGAGTGAGCTTGCCCAAGCACACATGGTGGAGGCTCAGCAACAGCAGAAGTCCTGGTACAATCGGTCGGCCCGGCAGAGGTCCTTTAACCCTGGACAGAAAGTGCTAGTGTTCCTCCCCAGTGATGACAAAAAGCTTCTGGCAAAGTGGAAAGGACCGTTTGAGATTCTCAAGAAACTAGGGCCCACTACATACCAGGTGTCAACCCCAGGGAAGCCACGGTCAAGTAGGATACTACATATAAATCTCCGGAAGGAGTGGGTGCAGCGACCAGAAAGGAAAGAGGTGATGCTCATCAGAGGTGTGCAAGAGGAAGAGGAAGCAGACGAACAATACTTACCTTCAGCTGGGGCTCCAGTGGACCATGACCTCGACCACCTCTCTGAAGAAAAGCAGCTCCAGGTGAGAGACATCTGTAATTCAGAAGTATTCCAGGAGAATCATGGTAGGACAAATATTGTTGAACATAACATTGTTAAAGAAGGGGCTGCAGTGAGACGACTTAGTTACAGGATCCCTGAACGCCTACTGGCTTCACTGGAAAAGGAGATTAACCTGATGTTGTTCCTGGGGATCATCGAGACTTCAAGAAGTGAGTGGTGTCACCCAGTGGTCCTGGTGCCAAAGAAGGATGGCAGCCTAAGGTTCTGTATTGACTTCAGGTATCTAAATTCAGTTTCTCAGTTTGATTCCTATCCTACACCGAGAATTGATGAACTGCTTGAACGGCTGGGCAAAGCAAAATACTTGACCACAATAGATCTGAGCTGACAGCCTTCAGGACTCCATTGGGTCTCTTCCAGTTTACAGTCCTGCCATTTGGGTTGCACGGAGCTCCTGCTACCTTCCAGAGGCTCATGGACCAGGTACTATGTGATTTCACTGGTTTTGCGGCTGCATATCTGGATGATATTGTCATTTACAGTACCACCTGGAAGGAGCATTTGGAACATCTGCAGGCTGTCTTGGACCATCTCCACTCTGCCGGGCTGACCATAAACCCATCAAAGTGTGTCTTTGCTGCTGCAGAGACGGCATACCTGGGCCACATCATCGGAAATGGGGTGATACGGCCACAAGTCAACAAGATCCAGGCCATAGAGTCATGTCCTTTGCCACAGACAAAGAAACAACTTTGATCTTTTCTGGGCATGGCAGGCTTCTACCACCGCTTCATACCGCAGTTCTCCACCAGGGCAGCTCTTCTCACAGACCTGAATGGATCCCGGTGTCCCAATCAGATCCTGTGGAGAGAAGACGCAATGGCAGCTTCCTATGACATCCGGCAATCACTAAGTAAGGAACCAGTTTTGTACAGTCCAAACTTTGATGAACATTTTATTCTGCAAACAGATGCTTCCGACAGGGGTCTGGGGGCGGTGCTTCTCCAGGGAACACCTGGCGACCGCCATCCAGTTGCCTACATCAGCAGGAAGATGTTCCCAAGAGAGGTTCGGTATTCGACAGTGGAAAAAGAGGCCCTGGCTATTAAGTGGGCTCTCGACTCCTTACGGTACTACCTCCTAGGCAGGGAATTTACCCTTGAGACGGACCACAAAGCTCTTCAGTGGATGGAAAGGATGAAGGATAGCAACGGCAGAATAACCAGGTGGTACCTGGCACTCCAACCTTTCCGCTTTAACATCCAGCACATCCCAGGCAAGAACAACCGCACAGCTGACTACCTCTCTCGCAGTTCCAGCGAGAGTCCTGAAGGGGGGGCGTGTGTGATGGCCTAAGCCACACAGGTTAAACAGCCAGCAATGGTAATATGGTGCACAATTTCACCCCATGCTTTTTAGTACACCTTAATTCATTGTGCAGTCAGCCACACTCTAAATAATTTCAACATTAAAACAAACACATTACACTGTTTGGTTAATTAATAATCCACATTTATTTCCTTTAGCTTTATATGGTTTAAATGGAATACATTATTTTCTACACCGAAAGGTTTTATGATATTAATCATTATTATTTCTTTGTCTTTGTTACCATGCTGGTGGTGAGGTCCTCCCTGGTGCAGAAAAGTCGTGGCCAAGGGTGAAGGACTGTTATATACTATGGCCTGCCAATTGGGCCGAACCATCAGATGCCATGCTGGAGGGGGGATTTAGGTTTAGGTTGGGTTTATTTGTATTAGTTTCAATTATATATTATATTTTGGTTTTCCCCTGTGTGGGTTATTTGGTTTGGCCCAGTTAGTATATATGTTGCCTGTTGTCTCATTCTGGGGGGCAGCTTTGTGGAGTTCACATTAATTTTTTGTTGTAGTTATTTTTTTGGTTTAAGTTATATTGAGTTGACCTATTCTAGAGGGTTATATATTAAGTTCTTGGTCTTGTATTGTTTTGTGGTATTTTTTGGGTAAATAAAAACCTGCTTTTTTCAACAAACTCCTGGTTTCCTACTTGTCTTGCTGCTTGGTCCCTGACAGGGTTGCTACATTGTTGTGTGGCAACAGTGTAGCAACCCCTATCTAGGGTTGCTAGCATAGCTAGCTAGCTAACGTCAGTTAAGGAGTTAACTTACCCAAACTAAAGTGTTCATTGCACAGTCTGGAGTGTTCTGTGGGAGTCCAATGATCCCCTTTTATGGCAGCTAACCACTTATGTCTCCTTTCAGCGTTTTTAGGAACATTCTAAAACGTATGTCCCGTTTTTTTTTGACTTGCTGTTATCACAGCCAACGGCACAGCAGATAGAAGGCATATTTACTGTTTACTTCTGGTCCCTGGGTGGTCCTAAAGATGGCGCCGCCTTTAATGTGTTACGTCACACGATACCCATCTATAGGAGCGACAGAATTCATCAATGCTTTATACCCAGAAACATCACTTTTCTGAAAATCAGTTGAAATCCCCCAACATAACTTCATTATTTATCCTGAAGCCAGGTACATCTGACAAGTAGGCCTATCCTGTCATGTGGAAAGCTAGTAGACTACAATGTAATTACAAGGAGAGATCCAATTGTCCAAGCAATTCCTTAATTGCCCTTAATTCCAACCATTCATTTTAATCTCTTAAATGTGATCTTCAATTTAAGAGATTAAGCATTCCATGCAAGGTTAAAAGTGCAAACAGAAAGTAGGACATTAAGGTTTAAAACAATTGAGTTTTGATTCTTTATGGGCCAATATTTAAATGTCGATTATTCAGCACTTGTATGTAGATTAAGAAAAAAATGCAAGCATTTATAGGCTTTTTAAGGGATGTTAGCAGTGGCGGTTTTTGGCATGGGCGAACCGGGCAACCTCCTGGGGCGGCATTTTTTCACGTCACATGGGGGGCGGCACGAGAACTTAAAAAAAAAAAAATCCTTTTGTTTGAATTATCAAAGAAAAGAAAAAAGCGAAAAGACATGTTTTCGGCAGAAGCCGAAAACAATTTTTTAATCATTTCAAGAGGCCCTGTGCTATAATGTTATATGCTTTAAAGTTTTTGTATATATATATATATATATATATATATATATATATATATATATATATATATATATCTATATATCTATCTATCTATCTATCTATCTATATATATATATATATATATATATATATATATATATTAGGGCTGTCAAAATAATGCGTTCATTTTGATTAATTAATCTGAGAAAAATTAGTGTGTTAAAAAAATTAATCGCAATTAATCTATTCCATATTGACCTTTCACCCGGAGCCGTTCTAACCACCTTTCGACTGTAAAATGAAGTTGTGAGACCATGGATGTAGCCTATTAAGAGACCAGAATGCGCAGAACAGAAACATTGCTGGCTAGTTAACAGCTTAACAACTCAACAGCAGGTAACGTTAGGCTTCTGGTAGCTAGTACCTGGATTAAACACGCTTAAAAAGCTGACAGCTAATGCTAAAGTTTGACTGTGTTTCTGCTGTTGTCGGAACACAGATGAGAGACGGTGCGTTCAATGAAGCTGGTAATCTACAGCCTCGCGGTGCATTCGTAGTTGTAAAATACCCTTTTGAATTTATTTCCTCAGCATATTAGGTCATATTGTTGATTGTTTTATATATATTTGAACAGTGAAAATAATAATAAAAATAGTTTTTTTAACTTTAATGTCACTAATGATGATTATTCATTTGAATTGAAATATTTAAAATACTTTCACAGCAAAAATGATGTATGCGATTAATTTAGATTAATTAATCACAGAGACTGTAATTAATTTGATTACATGTTTTAATCGATTGACAGCCCTAATATATATATATATATATATATATATATATATATATATATATATATATATATATATATATATATATATATGAACAATGAAAATAATAATAAAAATATATATTTTTTAACTTTAATGTCACTAATGCTGATTATTCATTGATTCATTTTAATTGAAATATTTAAAATACTTTCACAGCAAAAATGATGTATGCGATTCATTTTGATTAATTAATCACAGAGTCTGTGTTTTTGTGCGTTTCGCCATCGAAACAGGAAGTGGGTGTAACTTGAGTGTACATTGTCCAATTAGCTCAAAACGTTTCAGGATTCCTAAGTGTCCAAACCTGAGGACATATAAAGGCAGATATTTACTCAAAGTCATAGCAACCCCTAGTGGCAACAGGAAGTAAGCCTAAAAGTCAAGGTGCTACGAACGAACTCCTCCTAGAGATTTCATCAGATCAACATCAAATTCAGTCTGTGTCATCTAAACACCTTAACGATGAAAAGGTATTAAAAGCAAAACTTTTCCTCCAACGGTGTGGGCGTGGCGGCCATTGTGAGCATTTATCAAAGAACAAAGAAGTTTTTGTAACTTTAGTGTACATTGTCCAATTTGGCCGAAATTTCTCACGATTGACAAGAGCCCAGGCCTGAGGACATTTATAGGCCAAAATTGACGTTAGCCCCCTGCTGGCAACAGGAAATCAGCCTTATATGACAAACATCCAATTTACATGAAACTATTATAATGTGTGGTCTTCATGTGATACTGAGCCGCCCCCTATACTCTAACCACACCCACTTACTCAGGCCACGCCCCGTTCATAACACACCTATCATGACCCGTTTAAGGTAGTCTTATGTGAGGTATCAATGAACTCAGCAGATACTTCCTTTTTTATTGGTAAAGGTTTGCACCAACCCCTATGCTTTGGCCATGCCCCCTTTCACAGCTAATGAACTTTATGATGTAACAAGTCTTGTGTGAGGTATCATTGAACTCATCAGGGAGTTCCTTTTTCATTGGTGATGATTTGCAGTGTCTGAGTGCCGCGCAAATGCACCATCGTACGGAAGCCGAGAACGGCCATTGTTTTTTTTTTCATGCACTGTTATCTCGTGATAACGACTTATTAATTTGTTATCTCGATATAACAAAGTTTGTTTTCTCAAGATTTTTTGTTTTGTTTTCTATTCTATTTTTTTTTGCCTAAGACACCCTTCCATTTAACCTGGGGAATGGGGCTCCATAAGCGCATAGAAATCTGCCGTTTCTCCCTCCTCTTCTCCGGTCAAATACTCGGGAAAAATCCCACCATGACACTTTTCCATTTAACCCAAGGAAGGAGCTCCATGAGCGGATAGAGGTCTGCCGTTTCTCCCTCCTCTTCTCCGGGTTAAATTGAAGGCTGTTTTAGTGGGATTTTTCCCAAGTATTTGACCGGAGAAGAGGAGGGAGAAACGAAAGACCTCTATCCGCTCATAGAGCTCCTTCCTCGTGTTAAATGGAAGGGTGTTGTGGTGTGATTTTTCCCAAGTATTTGACCAGAGAAGAGGAGGGAGAAACGGCAGACCTCTATCCGCTTATGGAGCCCCATTCCCCGGGTTAAATGGAAGAGTGTCTTAGGCATAAAAAAAAAAAAAAATCCATAAAAAAAAAATCTCGAGAAAACAAACTTTGTTATATTGAGATAACGAATTAATAAGTCATTATCACAAGATAACAGTTCTCGACTTCCATACCATCGCAAGGAGCAGCGTCCGCCAATAACCCTGACGCGCGCAAAGGTGCGAAGGCCCGTCCAACGCTGCTTGCAGCTTTAATTAGGTTTTGTTTTTGTTGTTGTTGGGTCACTTTTACTCAGGACATGCCATACGGCAACATAGGATTCCATTCACTACGTTAAGCTAAGCTAGTGGCAGTACTGCTGGACTAAGACAAAAATGTGTTTGCCCACCTATATAAATATAGAGGAGATGGTGAATAACCCTATTTCAACAAATGGTGGCGTATTCCTTTAATCATTTGATGTAAGGTGGTCAGTCCGAGTCATCTTCCCGTCTTGACGTTCTGACAAATGCTGTGTTTCATTAGTTTTTCAACATGCCACTCCTTCACTTCCCCTCAGCCTTTGGTATGACGTCGTAGCATAGATCGTATGGAGGCCACTTGGAGAGCAGAATTCTACAGGGGAAATTTCATATCCATAAAGTGAAATTTTCTAAATCTCGGCCAGCTTCAGGATTGAATTTTGGAATTTTTTGGAGTCTATCCAAATTATTAATAATAAGTATTTATATAGCTGATGTACTGCAAGATTTTTCAAGGTATTTTCTGTATTTTGTATTGTTTTCTTTTTTTTAACCTTCTTTTTTCTCTTTGTGTTTTTTTTTATCATTAAGTAAGGTTGTAATGTTCATTGGATGGAAATGAATATCTTTTCTATATATTTTATAAGTATGATGCCGGACTGTTCAAACAGTGTATAACATATTTGTAAAAGTATACAAATAAAATAAAAAAAAGGCAAAGTGGGCAGGGCAGGAGTGGGGGAGTGAAATGGAACACACCTGCCCTTGTTCACTTTCAGCCCAAACTATATGGATCAACCGCCAGTTGTAGGCCTAGAACTGCTGCTTCAAGTGTGTTTCATTATCAATCTTATTTTCTATTTATTATGGCTTTCTATCCCCATTTTGTGTTCATTCTGTCTGCTTATGTTATGCAATTTCCTTATTGTACAATAGGCCTATTTCTTGTATGAAAGGCACAATACAAATATTATTTCTAAAAAGTATTATTACTGCTTTTTACATGTCATAAATACCTGCAGACTCATTTCAAATTTAAAAATGTATCTATCTTATGAATCTATCTTAATTAATCATATTAGTGCTTACATCTCGCAAAAATGGAATGCTTCCATGCATTTACAGATGGTGGAATTAAAGAAATCACAAATAAAACATATAAAGTAAATAGACATACGTTATATTAAATGTTTCTAAACTAACGTTACTCGTTAAACTAAAAAGTTGAAATGTATTTATTCATCTTCTCCTTCTTTGGTGGTCAGCAACAGGAGTTTAAGCGGTTTTACATGACTGTTACCTAACCATGGATGTATTTTCTTGAACCAAATGCATAACCGCAATGCATTGTGGGTGATATCCACCTCTGGAGTGACCATCGTCGTTCACTCGCTCCCTCAGCCCTCCGAGGGTCGATCTAGCGTTATTATGGATCCCACACAACTTCTAGGCAAGTCCTGCCCTACGAAGCAGCCCGATTGGTTGGGGTTAGGCATTGAACTTGAGTTGCTAAGGTTAGGATAGCCGACTGGTCAGGGTATAGGACCTGAACAAATCGGCTTCTGTTACCTTGCGTAAACATGGACACCTGGCCAATTGTACAACCCTAAATCAGAAAAAGTTGGGAAAGTATGGAAAACACAAATAAAAAAAAGAAAGTAGTGATTTCTAAATGTACTTTGCAAGTTAGGGCTAGTAATCAGGTAAATTGGTTAAATAATGATGTGAATTGAAACAGGTGATGTCAACAGGTGATTGTAATTATGATTTGGTACAAAAGCAGCATCCAAGAAAGGTCTAGTCCTTTAGGAGCAAAGATGGGCCGAGGATCGCCAGTTTGCCAACAAATACGTGAGAAAATTATTGAAATGTTTAAAAACAATGTTCCTCAAAGAAAGATAGGAAGACATTTGCTTATTTCACCTTCAACATGCATAACATAATTAAAAGATTCAAGGAATGTGGAGGAATTTCAGTGCGTAAAGGACAAGGGCTCAAGCCTAAGCTGAACAACCGTGATCTCCGATCCCTCAGGCGGCACTGTATCAAGAATCGTCATTCATCTATAAGCAATATCACCACATGGGCTCAGGACTACTTTGGCAAACCTTTGTCAAGTACCACAATACGTAGTTACATCCACAAATGACAGTTAAAACTGTACTGTGCCAAAAGGAAGCCCTATGTTAACAGTGTCCAGAAGCGCCGTCGACTTCTCTGAGCTCGGTATGGTATAAGAAAGCTTTCAAAAAGATGTATGCACAACTTTAATAATTCGTATCGAATCTAGGTTAGATTTCCTGCCCTGTGACGACAGTGACGTCATTTCAACTGTTCTTTACTCGTACCCACAAACTTGAATTTGTGTTCATAGTGAAGAATTCATAGTCGTAGAAATCAGAGTTGTACTCATGAATGTTTACAGTCATAGCTTCTAGAGTCACACTCACATAAAAATACAAATGTAATTTTATTGACTCACGTGTATGAAAACGTAATTATGCATGCCTGAGTTAATTTACGCACAAATGTTATACGAATACGAATTATTAAAGTTGTGCATACATCTTTTTGAAAGCTTTCTTATACCATACCGAGCTCAGAGAAGTCGACGGCGCTTCTGGACACTGTTAACATAGGGCTTCCTTTTGGCACAGTACAGTTTTAACTGTCATTTGTGGTTGTAACTACGTATTGTGGTACTTTGAAATCTTTCTTACACCATAGCTTGGAGGCATCTGGGATGGGCAAGATCTCCAGTCTTATATTATGACAAATAATGTTAGTCTTTAGATGTTAGATTGTGTCAGACTTTAGTCTTTTAAAAGTATTTCCAGTCTTCTAGTGTAAGGTAGACAGATAACACAGACATTTTATTTGTGTCAGTGGCGCCACACCACTATTGGCCTAGCCCTAGCAAATTCAATAATTTATTTTTCTTGTTAATTAGCACCCTCTTGCATTGAAACATTTTAATTTGTTCAGGCACACCTATATGAAGTTGAATTGCACATATACAGGCTAGATGATAAAGAATTGTTTCTGGAAAGACATATTGCTGTTGAAAATTTAAAACCAAAATACTATATTCATTTACCTAATCTAAAACAAAAAAAGATCTACATTGCTAAATACCACTAGAGGTAAGGGAGAAAGAAATACCTTTAATAGGTCCTACAGCTGTACTCAGTTTCCAGTAACATGTTGTTCTTTTGATCCATGTTTTAGGATTGTCAAAATTGTCAACTTGCATATAATTCTTTTGCTCAACTTTCTTTTCTGTTGTTTCTTGTTTTTCACTTGCCACTAAGTCATTTTCTACATAGGATCAAAAATATTTATCTTGTCAGGGGCTGTCTCGGGCCTATAGGAAGCTTAGGCTACATCTATACTACTACATTTTCACTTTTAAGTGGTGTTTTGAGACAAACTAAATAATAAACACAGGAGTTTAAGCTCCAGTAGCAGAAATAATCTCCATTCTTATCAACAATGCATATCACATGGCCATTCACATACACTGGGCATACATGTGCCTGTGTAAACGTTCCTCCGCGGTTCAAAATCATGGATGTATAGGCTGAAAATACTGAAAATACTTTGGAGAAAGAACAATGGGATTTATTTGCTTGGACCGATGACAAGGTAGAACTGTTACTGAAAGGTACTAACTGATAAGACTGACTGACATCGTTGTTTCCAAAGGTCTTCGTTTATGCCTGTCTAGACTACAATGCAACCAGGGCTTGACATTAGCACCTGCCAACCAGCCAAATGCAGGTAGATTTCGGCAGTGGCGTGTAAAACAGTCACAGGTGTTTTTAAACCAAAATGTAGTAGTGTAGATTCAGCATTAGCATTCTTGCTGTCACCATTCCATAACATCACAGTCAAGCACGGAATAAAAACACAAATACCAGTTCTTCATTTGATGTTGTCTTTATTGAGGATAACTATATCACAGTAACCATCCTGATAAAAGAAAAATGTGGGTAAGAGGCAGTAAAAAGTGTGAGTTACCCTAGAGTTGTGGTGCCTTGCTCAGAGGCAGGGTAGGAAAGGGTGAAGAGTGTGAGGAGGAGGCTTGGCCCAGCTGACCAATGCCCTTTCATTATTGCACTGCTTGCTGCAGCTCCCACAGTAGTGCAACAGGGAAAGAGTGTCAAGCAGAGAGCGTCCTGTAGCTGTTGTCCTGGGTAACTCAAAGTGCAACCTGAAGAGCAGGATTATCTCAATCATTTATCTAATTTTATGCAAATTTTTTATTCAAACATTACATTTTTCAACACTTTGTTGAGTAATAACCACACTATCAGCAAGTCTGCTTAGTCTGCTCCTAGACTAAGCTGATTTATATTTCACAAATAACTGTGACAACAAAGAAAAGAGGCGACAGCTTTTAGGTGGCAAATGTAAAATTAGGAGTATAATGATTAACACCACTGCTTCCAAAACTGGAAAGTGGCATCTATCAAGAGGCAGTTTTTAGCCTTTATAATCTTTTATAAAGGCCTTGGGTTGGCAACATCAGTGCAGGAGAACAGATTCTTAAATAAACAGCAGCTATGTGCCATGCATGACGTGATAACTATCAGCAAGCCTTACAATTTGTAATAGGCCTTCCCCTGTTAGTCAGGTCAGGCTTGGAAAATTCCATAGATAGTTTAATTTTTAGGCAGTTTTACATAAAAAAATGAAAAGTAGTCTCAATTTCAATGAATAGTTAAAGGAGCTGTACTCAAAATACTGACAAACAGCATGCTAGGAGTGCCTCCACACGGCTTTTGAATGAAAAAAATGAATGAATCAATAGTCTTCAATGTACCAATAACCTCCTGAAAATGCAGTTATACAGTAAACATTAAACTTCATTACGGTTTTGAAAATAAAATTTACACTTTGACACTATGCATTTTTGTAGGCGAATTTACATTAACAAATTTTGAAATTACTTTATATATAATTGACTGAGCAGGAGCACTAGCTATGCAGAACAATGCCTGTGTGACATTATCTGCATAACACACCAGAGGACGAAGATCATCCCTCATAGTCAAGACCCTATAAGCAATATTGCACTACTCTGTTAACTCTAGTGAAAGCAGGGGCAATATTGATAGGGTCTTGTCTGCAAGGTGACATGGAAGAGACATACTTCTTCTCAAAGAGGGGAAGTTTCAATCTGACAGCATAGGTGACCAGAAGAGAGAGAAGAGGGAGGTGAACTACAAATCCATAAACACTAGAAGAGGACTGAAACATCAGCATTTGGACCTTACCTTACATTTTGCACAGTTAGATTTTTGGCTATGATGTAGTAATGTTGCAAAGTCGACTCTTAAACAACTGCCAGTCCCTGCAGGATTTTGCAGCCTTTTTTTTTAGATTGTTGTGGCCCAAAATGCCTGATTATGAGGCAGCTTTTGTAAAAAGTTGCAATATTTTTTGGGGTATACTTTTTTGAAAATAAAAGGAAACTTGTTTCAGGGAGAATAAAACTACTTCCTAGTAACCTTACCAAAAAGGCTCAAGATGCTGCAAATGTTGGTATAATATGAAAATGGCTGATGGATTTGAACATATGTGTCAGTGGCTTGTTGATCTTTACATTGTTAGTTAATTTCCTATCCTGGCCTGGCCTGGGATATACATTCAGACGGTTTGATAAAGTACTTATTGGACTTATCATTGCACTTACAATAATGAGCGTAGCTGTCCTCAATTTAGGTAATTGTGTACGTCTCATCTCCGGTTTTTCCTGCATCCACCATGTGCAGGGGCGTAGCAAGCTTTTCAAAAGTGAGGGGGATGGATGTGATTTGTTTATTAACAATAAAAACGATGGATACAATGACAGAGGGGTACAAAATGTATAACATACAAGATATAAAAAGTTTCCCATTTAAATGAGTGATACTAGAAAAGTATAAAAACACACTCGGAACTAGGGCTGCACAATATATCGTTTTTTTTATCATCATCACAATATCAACCGGCGCAATAGACACATCGCGAAAGGCTGTGACATATCACTATAGACACAAAACAGATTTCTTTTTGTTTTAGTTGAAAGAAAATATGAGTAGAAAACTGCACATTCAAATGTAACGGTCATTCTTTTTTAGTGCTGCCTTTATATTCAATTCAATGTTCAATTTGTTCAATAAAAGAACGTTAGAAATGATTTAATTTCATTTGTTTTAAATTCAACAAGCAATGTGTTGTATTTTAGCAGAATACTAATAATAATGAAAACAGCAGAAATGCAGAACTGAGTCCACTTTAATATCTGTTTATTTATCGCAAGTAACATCGTTATCGCAATATTCAACAACGTTATCGCATATCACATTTTCCTCATATCATGCAGCACTCGGAACAAACAAAAAAAAAGTCAAAACTCTGTGGTGAAAATACACAACAGTAGACTTGCTAAAGAATCAGAAATACTTGAATAATCCCAGGGGGAAATTATTTTTGTTACAAACTACAAATATACAAACAAAATATATTAAGAACAAAAACATAAAAATGCAATATATACATATATATGTATACCAACCAACTGACCAATGAACATATGACCAACTACCTCTACCTTATTTAAAAGAACCAAAAGTGCTCTTTCTGCCCTCCTTACAGGAGACAAACTGTTCAGCAATCTTTTTTTCTGTTTACCCTGTCCAGCTTGTCTTTATGTACATTGCACACAGCAACACTGTTGAGGCGGGTTTGGGTCATGGTGCTGCGAAGCCATGTTTTCAGCCTCCGGAGGCTGCTGAAACTCCTTTCTGACTCTGCTGATGACACAGGCACAACTAGGAGGAGTCGGGTAACTGTTTCGACTTGGTCAAAGAGACCACGGACCTCTGGGGTCATCCCTTGAAGAACAGCAACAATTTCAGTACTAGACTGGAAGCTGTACTTCATTCTGAACAATGCAAGCTGAACTTTGAGGATGTCTGGGTTGATTTCTGGGTACTGTTGGACAACACCATGTTGTTCCAGGTGCCTTAACATTTGCATTCCCTCCTGCTCAAATCTTTCTCTAAACTGCATGTCAGCAACATCCAGAACTTTGTAGAATTCAGTCCTGTAGTAGTCAGAAGGGGACACATGTACATGTGCAGGAGCATTACCTGTGAAGCGCTGAGGTGGGATAGGGACACGAGGATAGGCAATAGGAGTGAGATGGAGTGTCTCACACATCCTTGTTGCTTTTGTGTAAAGACCCTGAAAACTCTCTGTGTTTCTCTTTTTCCTGAAACTTTCCTTAACACAGGCAACAGCTGAAAGCATGCCATCTAGGGTCTGTGTTCTGCTCTGGAGGGACATATTCAAAACCTCCAACTCCCCTGTGATCTCCAAAGCACATACAAGACCAAGGACAACCTTTCCCTGCTGAAATGTCTCATACAGCCCCTGTGCCATACTAGCCGCATCAGACTCACTCACTGCCATCTCAGCTAAAGCCTTCATTATGCACTCGTACTGGTTTAGCACAGTGCGGATGGCACTAGTGCGGACTGTCCACCTTGTTGGACACAGAGGTCTTAAAGTGTGACATGGACCCTCACCCTCCTCAGACCTTGAAATTCCCTTAAATATGTCCTTCAGTTTCCCTGACTGCCCAAACAACACTCCCAACTCATTGACCCAATCCAGAGAATTCCGGATAAATACTGAGGCAGTACAGGACCTCTGTGTGATTAGGTTAACACAGTGGGCAGCACAATGAACATAGGGAGCCAGAGGTTGTATTTTTCTTACAATGGCCTGTGCTCCATTGTATTTGCCAGCCATGTTTGCGGCCCCATCGTATGCTTGGCCACGCAACCCAGTGATAGGCAAGTTTAGGCGCTGCAAAACATCCATGACGACTTTTGCTAGATTTTCTCCTGTTGTCAAAGAGACCTCATAAAGACCAATAAATTCTTCACGAGGGACTAAATCAGGGCTCCACACTAACTTTTTGCCTTGGTTGCACTGGTGCGCCTAACTTTTTTATTTAGGTGCACCAGCACACAATTTAGGTGCACCCAAATTTTTCCTCGCGGCGCCGTTAACGCCACAATTTAAAGGTTACCTTTTTATCACGCTCCATATACATTCATTTATATTATGTAAATGATTTTAAACAAGAATAAGGTGTAGGTAAATACGTTTTAGTTGAAACACAATCATACTGCATATAAAAATAAAAATATTAACAAAAAAAGGTTGAAGTGCTTCACTGAGCTGCCAAACTAAAACATTTCAAAAGGTATAATGGAGGATTTTCCTGAATTTTAGAAAAGAACCGCCCTCTCCACTTTTTGAAAAAATGCACATGCGCAACACTCTACCTGCTCCCGAGAGGGAACGCCTATTAAACGTGTGCACGAGAGAGCGTGCACGAGCCTAGTTCTCCTCGTGCACGCTCTGTTTACAAGTTGCTGTCGGCATGGCTCTACAAGCCTACTTTCCAAAAGAAGATTTGCACTTTTTCCACTATGTCAGACTCGCCACCGGTAAGTGGAAATCTATTTACGACAAGCATCTCTATAGCTAACGTTAGCATGCTACAGGCCAACAAACAAGCTATCGCCGAGAGCGGGGGGGCAGCGCCGGGGTCGGAGGCTTTTATATACCGTCTATGGTCGGAGGCCGTGGCCGTCTGCTCGCTGACCTGTCAGCGACCACTATACCTTTAAGTAAAACATTTCAAAATAGATCAAAGTGCTTCCCTGAACTGAGATCTAATATTTCATGGCTCAAAGTCTTATAGCCCCCCCCCCCGCCTGCTGTCCTCTGCCCCTCATATGGACAACACCTGTAATTTGGCCTTCTTCCCCTTTAGCCTTGGCTAAACCAATGACAGTACCAGCTTGCCACACTCCCTAGCATCAAAATTCAAAAAAATAAAAATTCTCCAAACTGCCCCCACACACACACACACACTGATTCTTATCAGATCTTCCACTAGTCCAGGACTCAAAATCATATCTCTGTGGACTAAGTGGGCTAAATGTTCCGTTTTAAGTCAAAGCCACTTTTCACAAGCTCTTTTATGAAAACAGGTTGTGATTCAAATAAAATGCAAAGACAGCTGGTTTACTTCTCAGTTTGAAAATATACAGCTGCAACACATGTAAATGAAAAGTATCTGAAATAAATAGCTTAGGATACATTTAAAATATGTATATCTCTGAGAAAGCTCCTTCACTTGTTATCAATAATAACAGATTAAAAGAGAAAGAGGGCGCCCGGATAGCTCAGGTGGTATATATAGAGGTTTACTCCTCGACGCAGCGGGCCGGGTTCGACTCCGACCTGCGGCCCTTTAGGCTACTGCATGTCACCCCCCCTCTCTCCCCTTTCATGTCTTCAGCTTTCCTATCAAAATAAAGGAGAGAGAGAGAGAGGGAGAGAGAGAGAGAGAGCGATGGACTGAAGCGTATGCTACTCACTGCGCTGCATTTTGCAGGCCCCGTCTGAAGTTAGTTGCATTCAATAACTTTGTCTGTGTTTTCCGCCGTGCGGCGGCCGCAGTAACACAGTTAGCAGCGGAAACACTGCTACAGGTTTCCCTCTCATGCTTAACGATATACAGCTGTGTTAATAACAATTAAAACTGTAGACAAATGTCGCAGTGTAAACCGATGCCGTGTCTCTCGTGTTGCACGGTGGCCGTGTGTGTGAATGGGGGCGGGGCTGCGCGGAGGTGCGGCGGGGCTGCGCGGAGGTGCGGCCTAGGAAAAATGTTAGTTGCACCCTTACAAAATTTGGGCGCATGTGCGACCAAAATGGTCGCAATCTCGAGCCCTGCTAAATCCTTGTCAACATATCTCAAACACACTGCCTCTTGCTCTTTGCCAGACACGTCTTGTGTCCCATCCATCATCACAGAGTACTGCAGGTGTGGAAGTGATCTGATGTTTTCAACTATTTCACGTATGATCCCGCTGCTGAATAAAGTCAGGATTTCATTTTGAACCATAGCTGAAGTGTATACATCCTTTCTACCACCTGTCAACCACTTGGTTAGAGAGGGGTCATCCTCTGACTTGTACATCAGAACCTGTTCAAAATTTCCCTCACCACATTCATGGCCCCTAAAAGGTAAGCCCTGCCTAGCCAACATCTGCACAGCACCAATGATTTTGAGAAGACATCCCCTTGCTTCCTCTTGCTGTTTCACACTCACACTAGATAGCTGAACCTGTACTGATCGATCTTCATAGATGTGCGTTGTCATGGCTGTCTTATGACTATCAGATCTCTCATGCACAGTAAATCGCTCAAGGGCTTTTTTCCAATTTTTTAAACCCAGATGAAATGAATGCTGAATCAGCATTCTTGGCAAGAGGTGATGTCTCTGAGTTAAAGGCTTTGGAGCAGTAAAAGCACAATACACCCTCAACACCAGGACTCACATGGAGCCATGGGAATTTCTGGTACCACTGAGTTTGAAAACTCAGAGTATATTTGGCCAAGGACTGTTTAGCAATTAATTTTGGATCTGGTTGATTGGGCTTACTGAACTGATGGCGAGTAAAAGCACCGTCTGAGTTCTCTGCTCCTCTCTCTACCATTTCATCTTCATCCTTATCCTCTCTGACCTCTCCCTCACTCTGTTCTTCTTGTCTGCCTGCTTCTGGTCTGCTTGCTTCTGGTCTGTCTTCTCTGTGTCTGCCTGCTTCTGGTCTGCCTGCTTCTGGTCTGCCTGCTTCTGGTCTGCCTGCTTCTGGTCTGCCTGCTTCTGGTCTGCCTGCTTCTGGTCTGCCTGCTTCTGGTCTGCCTGCTTCTGGTCTGCCTGCTTCGTGTCTGCCTGCTTCGTGTCTGCCTGCTTCTGGTCTGTCTTCTCTGTGTCTGCCTGCTTCTTGTCTGCCTGCTTCTTGTCTGCCTGCTTCTTGTCTGCCTGCTTCGTGTCTGCCTGCTTCGTGTCTGCCTGCTTCGTGTCTGCCTGCTTCGTGTCTGCCTGCTTCGTGTCTGCCTGCTTCGTGTCTGCCTGCTTCTGGTCTGTCTTCTCTGTGTCTGCCTGCTTCTTGTCTGCCTGCTTCTTGTCTGTCTTCTCTGTGTCTGCCTGCTTCTTGTCTGCCTGCTTCTTGTCTGCCTGCTTCGTGTCTGCCTGCTTCGTGTCTGCCTGCTTCGTGTCTGCCTGCTTCGTGTCTGCCTGCTTCGTGTCTGCCTGCTTCGTGTCTGCCTGCTTCGTGTCTGCCTGCTTCGTGTCTGCCTGCTTCGTGTCTGCCTGCTTCGTGTCTGCCTGCTTCGTGTCTGCCTGCTTCGTGTCTGCCTGCTTCTGGTCTGTCTTCTCTGTGTCTGCCTGCTTCTTGTCTGCCTGCTTCTTGTCTGTCTTCTCTGTGTCTGTCTTCTCCTTGTCTGCCTGCTTCTTGTCTGCCTGCTTCTTGTCTGCCTGCTTCTTGTCTGCCTGCTTCGTGTCTGCCTGCTTCGTGTCTGCCTGCTTCGTGTCTGCCTGCTTCGTGTCTGCCTGCTTCGTGTCTGCCTGCTTCGTGTCTGCCTGCTTCGTGTCTGTCTTCTCTGTGTCTGTCTTCTCTGTGTCTGCCTGCTTCTTGTCTGCCTGCTTCTTGTCTGCCTGCTTCTTGTCTGTCTTCTCTGTGTCTGCCTGCTTCGTGTCTGCCTGCTTCGTGTCTGCCTGCTTCGTGTCTGCCTGCTTCGTGTCTGCCTGCTTCGTGTCTGCCTGCTTCGTGTCTGCCTGCTTCGTGTCTGCCTGCTTCGTGTCTGCCTGCTTCGTGTCTGCCTGCTTCGTGTCTGCCTGCTTCGTGTCTGCCTGCTTCTTGTCTGCCTGCTTCTTGTCTGCCTGCTTCTTGTCTGCCTGCTTCTTGTCTGCCTGCTTCTTGTCTGCCTGCTTCTTGTCTGCCTGCTTCTTGTCTGCCTGCTTCTTGTCTGCCTGCTTCTTGTCTGTCTTCTCTGTGTCTGCCTATTCCTCCCTCTTCATCTCGGTCTTCCTCACTCCTGGCCACATCCTCACATACACCCTAATCAAAACGTTTAAAATGAAATTGTGAATTTGATATAAACACACCAGACACGCGTGCACCTGGGATGGAAATAAGCACCACCCATGACACAAACACACACACATGGCCTCTCTTCCTTCATAGACCTCTTACACAAACTGTAACATTCATTTCATTGCTCACCTGTGAACCTTCCTGTGCTCTCTCTGAAACTGATGCCTCCAGCAACTTCCTCTCCTAAAGTGGTAATAATGGGCAGTGGTAAAGGAATAGGGCCAAACAGGTGCAGCTATGGCACTAGCAAACCTCAGTGAATATTGAAAAGTAATATCATGAAATAAATGCAAACAATATCTAATGGAAATAGGCTACTGCTGTTTAATGTCAACATTTTTTCAACGTTCAGCTTTCAACTTCACTTACAGGATTTCTCTTGAAAAAAGTGTCAATCTTCTCCTGCCTCTTTCTTTTCTGCATCTTGATACTGCAAACCCCATCTCTGCAATAATAATACTGGTTTAATACACTCAATAATCAGTACTGGTAAAGCAATTCTTCCTGCCTCTATGTATTAATGCTCATGGGTAGCCTAATGGGTTCCATTCAGACCTTTACATTTTACTGTTATATGTCAACAAGACATTTTCACCTGGCTATGCCCAGTGTTTAGATCTGTTGTGCTATGTATGCAAATTAGCACATACGTTAATTATATTATGATCCGTTTATCCGTTTATTATGAATGCTATAACGTTGCTAATGTTACGGAACGTTATACTTCTTACATGGGAAACTACTCGTACATATTAGCTTTCATTTAACGTTGCTAGTGAAGTTAAAAAGGTGCAGTTACCTCCCATCCTGTAGTTACAACTGATAAACACATCGTTTTCTAAATCTCTGCTACGCATATAGCTACAGTAACGGCTTATAAAAAGAGATGAACATGCCACCGTACATTAAACTTTACGAACACAAATGGCAAAAGACAACCTAGCTAACTAGCTAAAAGCCTAATGTTAAAAGATAGGTTCTGTTAGCTAACGTTAGCTCGGGTTGTATCTAGCTATCTACCTAATTACGATAGCAATTTGTACCAGCATTAAAGAGTTAAGCTTTACATTGATGTAACACATTAACGGTGATAACAAATGTGCGGCAAACACTAAAGATACTTACATTACCTTACCCTATTCCTTAAAATTACTGGACGCGGTCTGTTAAGACCGCTGGCAAAATTACGAATCCCACTATGGCAACGCCATGACCCGCCCTCCGAAGCAGCTCGATTGGTTGGGGTTTGACATTTCACCTTGAGTGGTTAAGGTTAGGATAGCGGATTGGTCAGGAGATAGGACATGAACAAATCGGGTTACGTTACCTTGGATGCCTGGCCAATAGTAGCGATTGAAGGGCGGGTCTTGGCGTTGCCATAGTGTGATTCGTAATTTTGCAGACCGCTGTGAAATATAACCGTTGCCATGAAAAACAGAGCGTTGCTATGGACGCAATCGCTACACACAGCCTACGATGTAGCTACGGCGGCAGTTCAATGCAAGGCGTTTGTGCAAAACTGCGGAAAAACTGCAGAAAAAGTGTGGGTGTTGAACCCTCTCACCGGGAAAAGTGTGGGTGTTAAAACACCCACATCCCCCACGGGTGCGACGCGCCTGACCATGTGTGTGTTCTCTTAATACATCCACAGTGTGTCAGTGGCGGGGGGAACTGAGCAGCAGCCCCGCCCGCTGCAGAGAGCTGAAGGATTGAAACAGCAGCAGCTTTCAGCAACTTTAGAGTGAAAAATTGTTACAGCGTACATTGATGTTAAAATGTATACAGGTTGGCAGGACGGTCTGAAATGTTTTGCACGGTCTTTCGCTGTACGTTTTGTTGGTAAATGTGAAATGTTTGAGTCACACACGTCTCATCTTCATATTAGAAACAAGGAAATTTATTTGGCGACGTACATATATTTGTACATATCTGTTTACGCGCTTTTGCACTTTGTATCTGCCCTGGCATGCAAAACTGTATTTCCCCCCACCTTTGTTGTATTCCCTCATTGTCACATTATATTTTTTGGCACATTTACTACTCATATCTACACCTACCTCACTATTTAGACCACTTCCTGCACTAATTGTATATTGACTCTTTACCACATTTCAGCATTTAGATAGCTCCATTCATTCATGTATACTACTATGATAGATCAGCATCACTATCTAGTCCACACTTTGCACAAACTGTACATTGACTCTTTACTTCTACTACTTTACATCTTAGCATTTTATTACTCATACAGTGTACTGTGTTTTCCGTTTATACCCCACTACCTAGACAAATATTTGCACTAATGGTTTATTGAATCTTTACTGTATTCTGCATTTAGACAAACTAACTGTTCATATTCACTGTGTTATTACTGACCCATATCACTAACTAGATTATATCTTGCATCTGTATATTGACTTCACTTCTCAGCATTCATATAGACTATCTATTTAGACATACTGTGTTATAACCACAATTTAATTTGCACTAACTGTATTCTGACTCTTTACTACATCTCAGCAATGTTCTAGACTGTCATTTATTCATGTATATTATGTTATCACATTTCCACCTTCGCATTTCCATCAACGTACTTATTTATACCTCACTTTACGCCGGCTTTGTACTGCCTACTTAATCTGTACCTTTGTAGCCTATTGTACTCTGTTTTCTTGTACTATATTGAATGTGAAACTATGTTGTCTTGTACGCTTACGCTTTTCTTGGCCAGGTCGCCGTTGCAATTGAGAACCTGTTCTCAACGGCCTACTTGGTTAAATAAAGGTTAAATAAAAAATAAAAAAGTGGGAGTGAGTGTGTTACTCACTTCCGCTTGGTCAGTGGCTCTCAGCGTCCCATACTGACGCAAAGTCTGGCAGGTGGGACTGCTGTGATTGGTTGAACTCGCGGGAAACGCCGGTTATTGGTCAAATTTGTGGAAAAGTTGCAGTGATTGGTCAAAATTGCGAGTCACACTGAATTCACGGTGCTTGGTTGAATTTGCGTGAATTGTTGCGATTGCGACATTGCGAAATCCTGGAGGAACTGAACTGTTCTTCTGTAGGAGCCATCAATCTAATGCTGATGTGGTGAAGAAACATTTTTAGTCTACAATAGAAAATTTACTTTTTCAAATTGCCATTTAGCATAAGAGCATATTAGAGTACTAACGGAAGCAATGTAAAAAAAAAAAAAAATCATTAGAAACCATGTGTTCTTAAAAATGTTTTTTACATAATTGGGATTTTTAACTGTTATGGAAATTTTATTCGTAAACCCATGCCACTGATGACGGGGACAGACATAAATTGACAAGTGGAAAAAAAAACTGAATACAGGGATAGAAGCAAGGGTGAGATGCTTCGTCCTTCTCATGCTAACATTGTGAGAATGCCATGCCATACCCACATTTAAAAATTGTAAAGAGCTAACAAAATCACTTGTCAGCTAATGTTTACTCTATTCAGATTTTTTTTTTTAATAAATAGATAAAGAGGTTGTATTCTATTTTCACAAAATACTTGAGTTTAGTCTGATTGTTTTGACTTGGAATTAAAATCATATGTTTTTCAGATTACATTATGTGCTTACATAATTGCAAAATGGTTCTTGACTGTTGTAGAAAGAAGTGGATGATCTTTAATGCAATATCTACATTGCCCATTATCAGAAACCATTCATCCAGTGTTCCAAAGGCACATTCTGTTTACTAATCTGATATCATTTTAAAAGGCTAACTGAGAAAACATTGGAGAACCCTTTTGTAATTATGTAAGCACATAATGTAATCTGAAAACTGCTGCCCTAGTTAAAAAAAAAACAATCCAACTGATCTCAGCTGGTATTCTGTCTATAATGGAGTGGAATGGAAATTTCTAAGTGACCCCAAACTTTTGACCGGTAGTATATATATTAGTGCTGTCAGTTTAACGTGTTAACGGCATTAACGTAAACCTATTTTAACGGCGACAATTTTTTTAACGTGAGATTAATGTTCTTTTGGAAACAAAACAGACACGCCCGGGCACGCTGCAGCTGCACACACTTGTTTGGGCTTGCGAGCCGCGTAGCTAGTAGGCTCGTCATGGCGATCAGCTTCGGAGCGAGTAGTGACTCTACAGTCAGTGAAAGAAACAAAGCGTCTACCCTGTTCTTTCTGACCACGATGGGGAACCTGGAGCAGTGGCATAGTCGCTATGACGACCAGCCACGCTTGCCTCAGGCATACTATCTGCAATGGAAAATCAAGGTAACAGTGTTACATTTTGTGAAAGCTTATTAGCTCCAAGTGTGAATGTTAGTGTGAAATTGAACACTACGTATATGCCAATGTTGTTTTCAATAAAAAAAATAATTTGCACAAAGTCGATCCACTTTTCCATGTTGATAAGAGCATTAAAATGAGAAAATATAATTAACAAAAATAAATCAAGGGACATTTAGAATAGATAAAAATGTGTGATTAATTGCGATTAATTGTGAGTTAACTATGACATTAATGCTATTAATCGCGATTAAATATTTTAATCGTTTGACAGCACTAATATATATACACACACAGGTATATATATATATATATATATATATATATATATATATATATATATATATATATATATATATATATATATAGGATTCTATAAATTAGAGTCACAAAAAACTACAAAATCTAATTTTAGATATCCGATTCTAATTTGTCATACATATCCATTCAATAATAAATTTAACTTTTATGCAATGTTATATCAAACCTAACACTACACTTCTTGTGAGAAAACTACACAATTTAGTTTTAGTGTACCAATTATGGCAACATAAACATTTTAGCCAACAACGCTGCACAGATTTATAAGCACACATGTACCACCTACGCCCCTGTCAGCATATCAAACCTGTATCCTCTCAACTTTCAAACTGACGGAGATGCAGCACTCTACAGTGGAGAAAGCCTTGTTTCCTTTTTCTAAGGGTCTTTTCACACCTGAAAATCTGAACCATGGTTAATGTTTTTGTTACATTGTATACATTTGATCCGGTTAGTTTTGGTTCCACACTGCAGTTATGCAAGTGCACTAAAGAAGATGCATTCATGACATAACTAAGTCCTGCCGTCATCACATATGTGAGCTGCGTCTCCTGATACTTGTAATTGATTGGTTTGTAGATGGGCTTCTCCATCCTTTTGTATTCTCTTACTGGTGTCTGAGTTTTTTTTCAACCGCTGCTCTCCCTGTGCTACCGTAGCTCTATTTGTTTTGTTGCATTGTTGCACTTGTTTTTTTTGAGGAGCTACAGCAATTATTCAGACCAACATGACACTGTACATTTACTACCACTTAACAAGTAAACTGCTTATTTATTCTCTGCTCTGATAGGTGAGTGTATTCACCGTCTCTCTCTCTCTCTTGTACACCCTAAACACAGAGCAATCCCTAAAGGAGCTTTCCCGGTCTTAATACATCGATAGCCTGCCAGAACTTAAAAAATCCAAACTATCCAAAAAAGCTTTTACACTAGAAACGAACCGGACTTTGGTTCAGTTTGATCTGGATCGAGACTACCTCTTTAGGTTGGACTAAATTTCTAATTTAAATTTGTTTGGTCCAGACCATGGTCCAGGGGAGGTTTCACACCTGTAATTTTGGTTCGGATCAAACGGAAAAGTCCGAAAGTCCGGACCAAACGAGGTAGGTGTGAAAGCCCCCTAATTCACCATGATTGACTCCTACATAGAATTCATATAGAATAATCATGTATTTACAAAGCTCTTACTTAAGCAACCCATTTTGAGATTTAGTACATTGCGTGACCTTAACAATATACCCACCTCAACATTCTGTACCAAAAGTGTTTACACGACCTGTATCAAATTCAGAATATTGTATATATTTTACATTTTTACAGCTATTAGCCCAAGGTATAGAAGCCTTCGAATACTGCACAGAGGATGTTTAACCCTTTATATTTGGCCTCCTGCCACTTAGTGCCAAGATAGTGTACAGATTAATCACCAATTATTTTCTTGATTCACTGATTAATCATTTGATCAATAGAACAAAAAAACAACAAAAAAGGACAGCGCAGGTTGAATAAAAAAAAATACTTCAGCAGTAAAAGATCAGCAGTAATCACACTACTTTGCATATATTTTCACTATGAATTCCTTAGCAATAACATTTTTCTCTAAAATTGCAAACTGGGCCTATCAAACTGTTTCTGCTTTGTTTGTTCATCATGGTAAGTGTTTTATAATTTGTGATTTATATTTACAGCTAATAAAAGCTGGAGGAAGACACGATTTATGTAAGAGATGGCAGTAAAACAGAATGTTGTGCACAGCTAGTAATTGTGGCCATCACTAAAGCAGCAAATGTGACAAGGTCTATGAATGATGTTTTGTATTGACATATTGTTCAAAGCAGATTATTGATGTTAATGGTTATTTGGCCTGAATAATTAATACAATGCGTTCAAACAGTTAAAAACAATATTATTAGAACAAAAATAAAAGTAGTGCTGGGCCGTATACCGGTTCACACTGAATACCTGTATATTTTCGTTATATGATTTTTTAATATACCGCCACAACGCGACACTCTTTCAGACGGACCCTTTTCAATGTTGCGCTTCTTGCCACGCATGGTCACGCCTCCAGTCGCAGGGTAAACAAACAGTAGTGCTCTGGTGTCACATTCCAGTGAAGATGGATAGAATAGACATGGAAAGTTCCGAAAATGAAGCTGCAGAACATGATGACACAAAAGAGGAGCCGTGTCTGTTTGGAGGTTTTTTGGTTTTTAAAAATTGTGCTAACTGTAGGCTACTCGTCGCTAACGTTACGACCGATCACCTCAAGCAGGCAGCGGAGCAACATAATGAACACAATAACAATCCACCTACGGTCCTACTACAGACTGTCGATAAAGACGGGTTCAGAGCAATGATTAAAAACACTGGATTTAAGATGTCTTGCCTCGCCGAAATACTTCCGCCAACCCACTAACATTATTCAAACACGGAAGCAGCTGACAGCGGAGCTACGCCCACTTTCTACAACAACATAACTAACGTTACCCTAAGGTAGTGTTTAAACAGCAATCTTACAACTATTTTGTTTTGAAAAGGAAGCATGTTAAAGTTGTTGGTATGTGTATTCATTTACTTCAAGTTTATTTTGTATTTTGCACAGTAAAAATAGTTGAGTCTGTAACTGTTTCATGCATTCTCCTTCATATAACGTTATTATTGTCTAATGTTGTGGAGCCAAGCAAATCCTTTAGTAATCAAAACTTTTAGTAAACATGATGACATTGAAAAGTTTCTTTTTTATATTCTGACAGTACTGAATACTGACAGTAAAATAAGCCATTATAAACCTATATAAAAGGCACAATGAAGCAAAAGAAAGAAAATACCATGATATACCGTTAAACCGCCAGAATCTTAAAAATACTGTGATATACATTTTTGGTCATACCGCACTCATATAGCACTAAATAAAAGTAAAAGATAAAAGAAAAATAAGCTATAGAATATATCTCTTAACTGCTAAGTCGCTATATCGATGAGGACTAGCAAGTTAAATTGGCCGTGCTACAAACAGACAGGCAGACACATAGCTAGCAACCTCGCAGCTGGATGCGGTGTAGACAGGCATACACGCCGTGGATCGCTGTGGACTTGTGCCGCATGTGTCCACGACAATGTAACATCGTGGCTACGCGACCAGTACAAATATGCAGCTGTCCACATAACGTTGAAAGTATGTCCAAGCCTCCCGGATGGTTGAGTCCTTTGCTTGCTTGTCAGTTTACGGTCAATGATCGGTTAACAGGTCGACTATTTAAGAAATTAGCATCCCTAATACTGATGCATTTACACTTAACAGCTCTGAACATGATGAGTCTCACATGGCTTCTGGAGATAGTTTGAGCGATCGGACCACAGTTTTAATGTGGATTAGGTGCATTCACATCTGAATTAAATAACATTTAATGAAAGCTGCAGTATTAGTCCCTCCTACATGGACCGGCCCTAACGTCTACACCTCACATAGACCCAGTACGCTCTGGTATTTGCCTGCCAGTACAATGACAAAGACAAGCTTCTACATGCTGCTGATCCAAATTCTCCCATCCGCTCCATACATTTTTTAGTCATTCTTACTTGATGACATGCCATCACCTGATGGAGCAGCACTAGTTGAAATAACAGGGCCTGATATTCCAGCATGGAACCCACAGTATGGCTGCCTACCAGAGATGCTCACAAGTCTCTGAGCTCGAGTTCAAGTCAAGTCTCAAGTCTTTGAGCTCGAGTCCAAGTCAAGTCTCAAGTCTTTGAGCTTGAGTCCAAGTCAAGTCTCAAGTCTCTGGGCTAGAGCCCAAGTCAAGTCTCTTTATTATAATAAGTCTCTGGTTATAATAAGTGTTGCATCACACACACACACACACACACACACACACACACACACACACACACACACACACACAAGCAGGCCCTGACAGGATGAGGACAGAGTAAAGGTACACAGGACCTAAAATTTCCACACTTTTAAAAACTTTTTTTCCCCACTTTTTGAACACACCATACAAGGGTTAAACAAACGCTCATTTATATTTCATAAGGAAGACAGTCGGAGTTAACCTCCCGTAACGTTAGCTCGTAGCTAAACCAAGAAGCAAGCTAACGGTAACATTAGATGGTCAATGCTGAGCTAACGTTAAACATGTTTACTGACCTGTCAGGATGCGTTTTCAGATGCCTGATAAAATTAGATGTGGTTGAGCCAGAATCTTTTATCTTGAGACCGCATATTTTGCATTGAGCGCTTCTTTTGTTTGGGCCGTCGTTTTGGAAGTTTTTAAACCCAAAGCTTATGATGAATGGCACAGCAGCGGCCGGTGCAGTCGACATGTGTGTTCGCTGTCCTCTAATGTGTGGCCGCGCGCAGCAGATATACGTAATACGTTACGTCGTGGGCAGGTTATAGGTAACAGAGGGAGCGGAATAACAGCGAGCTCATCAGACGTTTCCTAAAAATAGACATTGTTCACGAGTCCCGCAGCTCAAGTCCGAGTCTCAAACTCGAGTCCCCATCTCTGCTGCCTACAAATACCAATGTTCAATAAAAATGACCTAAACTGAATAATCATAACGAGACAAACCAGTAGTACATAAAAATGAAATCAATTTAACAAATTTTTGACAAGCTTTGTTTTTTTCCACGAATAGCATTATCTTCATATTACGTGATTAAATGTACGCAAGCCTAAACCAGCCAATAATTATTACCAAAAAGATAGTCCTCTCACTTTCTGGTGATTTTTATCCTCCACTCCATCCCTCACTACAACACTTTCCCTCTAAAGACACAACAAACAGCAAATTCCACAGTCGCTTGCAAAACAGTGGCTAAATATGACGCTACAGGCTCCAATGCGCACGCGCGCACACACACACACACACACACACACACACACACAGAGCAAAGGCAGTAACCCCCAGAGCGGCCCTGCCCGTCACATTCCTCACAAGTAGCCCCCTACGACCTGCCCCAAATAGGAAACATACCCAATTTTTCCCACCCACACCGTGACTTCAAGCAAGCAGGCCTGTGCCACACACACACACACACACACACACACACACACACACACACACACACACACACACACACACACACACACACACACACACACACACACACACACACAGCGTTCACCTACAGGTTCTCTTTTTATTATGGAAAATAACATGTTTTCACTAATAAAAGGTTTATATGCAATACACCTGAGGGTTTTACACAATTGTATTCCAAAGTAAATATTTTTTTAAGAGATGGTCGTGATTCTTATTCTACATTAATTTATATCTTAAAAGGCCTGGTTTGTAAATTATAGTGTGGTCTAGACCTACTCTATCTGTAAAGTGTCTTGAGATAACTCCTGTTATGATTTGATACTATAAATGAAATTTAATTGAATTGGTTTGTATGTTCTGATAAATATTTAGCAGTAGCAAAACTGTACATTAAAAAGGGCTGCATATTTAGTCATACAATCCAAAATCACCACATAAATAACAAATAAATCAATTATTTTTACAGGACAGTCCTTCTATTCATTTGCTGTTCCTAAAATACTTACCATTTCTATGTAACTTAAATCTGTCTGACTGGCTTCCATACACTGACTTTACACTATACATTTACAGTAGGTCATTAAAATGTTTGCTACATGTAAATAAAAATAAAATCACTTTTGCAAACAGAAAATGGTATTACAGTTGATTAGTGGTTCCACTTAAACCCTGATCCTGTGATTAAATCAGAATCATGATATTCACCTTATTCTCTTAAAAAGCCTTGTACAGCAGCATAATTTAGGATAAGCTTGATCCAGCATTTAAATGAATTCACACTGTGGGCCAGCATGTTACACTGCCTAAAAAAATGTGTAAAAAGTTGTGAAAGTTGACCTCAAAGCATGTTACTTAATCTGACACGTGGTCTGCAATGCAAACCAAGACAGCCTCTGAAGTTCTGTGAACAAAATGTTCTTTTTTTAGGAGGCGTGGTCCTGTAGGCCTATATCTCCAAGGGTAAAATACAGCCTAATAATGCAGCTTGTGAATAGAAAAGCCACAGACTCTTTCGTCATAAGGACCTCTGGGCTAAGGCATAGGTTCCAAAACTGTGGACTGGGGACCTCCAGCAGGCCTTGATGGAGTTTCCAAAATAGAGGATACCTTTTGATTTCTCTCAGAATTGCTAAGTTGAATCCATTGTTTTAGCAAGAGCTTTCACTGAGTTTAATAGACAGTTGAGATATGTGAGGAAGCCAAACAACACTAAAAACTCATCTTCATAATTAAGGTCACGTTAAATTGTGTCTATGTGGATCTATGAAATGAAGAAGTTCGAGAACTTATTATATTAGAACAGCCTCGCAATGTAAGCCCCAACTGGGTGTAATTGTATAAATCCAAATTTAGTACAATATCTAATGGAATTTAAATTTGGAAGTCATGTTACCAAACTCAGCTTAACAATTCTCCTTCTAAACTTGTTAGTGTGCTACTGATTAGACTGACCAGATAAATAAACACACATCTCTTGCGTCAACAGTTAATGCTTACACTTGTCCCCAGAAATTCACTCTATTCATAATATAGGAGTTGATGACAGACCGACAATTTGAATGAAATTTAAGGATTTTCCCCAAGTATTACCATGAACTAACACTTGGCCAGCTTGGTACAGTTGTGGTAAAAATGGCTACATTTTAGTCTAAACCTGTGGACTGTGTCATATAGTTTGGTGCTGGAAATGTGTGTGCCTGTGTGTGTAAATCTTGAGGAAGGTGTGGGGGTGGGGAGGGAGAATGCCTTCCACCAAGAACCTACAGAGGCTCATCCATGGTTTATATAGTCTATTTTCTTCATTTAGCAGCATTCGTCCTTCCGCTGTACTGCTGCTGAAGTGTAAGGCGAAGGCCGAATGCTATGACAATACTATTGCACTGCTTTAACGGATGGTACAGTAGTGCAACATCGTCAAAGCAGCTGACCTCTGCAAGCTGGGAGTGGGACACACACACACACTAAATGTGAACAGCGGTTTTACGGCAGCTATACCACACAAATAAGCCATACTAGAGCTGACCACGACGACAAACTGATGTGTTGACATAAATTAAAGGTATGACACAGCCATAGCTTTACATACCGTGGATACTGAGGCGTTAAGTCAATTTAGGTCTATCAGAGTACCAATTTTATATTTTTTTGTCTTGTTTAAATAAGATTTGTGAGTAGAGGAAGTGGGAGACAGAGGAGGAGGGGGGGGAGCGTGTTGTAAGGAGGGCGGGGGGCTGGGGTGTCAGCCAATGCCCTTTTAATATTGCACTGCTCATCTGATTTCACAGTAGTACAACAGGAAAAGGGCTTTGGACAACACGGCTGCGCTTCAAATCCGCTCAATTTCTATTCAAAACCCAGCATGGACACAATCAGCTCCAACGTTGCAAAATTTTGTAGATGGTATGGGGCTTAAATATGTGGGCCTACCATCAGACAACTTACATGCTGGAAGACATATGCAAACCAGCAGCCGTGAAACAACCGAATAGGCTTATTAGGATTACAACACAATGTAGCCTATATGGCGTAAAAAGCATAAATAGAAAAGCATATAATCTATGCAAATTGTAAAGGATTTGTTAAAATGTGCAACCCTTGACTTGTGAAAATAAAACTATAATTTTTGTTGTTAGTGGTTTTTAATGTGACTCCCCTCTGCAGGTCTGACACCTTTCCTGTAATTTGTTCCGGTCAGCATGGACTGTGGGGTGAAACATTTACTAAAATCAAAACCAAAGCTATTCCTATGGGCTGTGGCCTCGCTGAAAACAGGCAATGAACAGGACTTCGCCTGCAGGAAACAAGGGTGGAGAAAACGTATATAGGGCAAAGAGCACATTCCGCCATACAATACCAGAAACCCTCATTTAATATCTGCTATTCCTGTGCCTTTAGCCAAAGTAGCAATTTGAAACCCTCCTCGTTTAGAAAACCGAAGGGTGGGGGTCTATGAGAGGCTTTGTTATTTCCAGTGTTCAGAGAAGTTTACAATCATCCAACATGCTCATTTATCCTGCCAAAACTGATCAAAACACATGCATGCGGATCAAAAAGCAAACCACCAAGGCACTTCAAACTCATCACATTTAAACGGAACAAATTCCACAAGCCCATCAGCTTGCCAAGAAAAATTTTCAATTTTACTTCTGTTTTAATTTAAAAAAGGCTCAACTATACCTAAAGAAATTCCTAAAAGTGTAAGAAATATGTGGTGTTCTTTTCAAACAGAATAATGAGGCTACACAATTGTTCAAACATCGAAATGTTAAATAAAGTAGTTTTCTCCATATTTTCCAGTTAAATTGAAAATTTGAAAACACTGCGGTTTAGCTGTTCTCCTTACTGTAGAAATGTTCTTGACATTTCTACAGTAAGGAGAACAGCTAAACCGCAAGTCTTACAAACATAAGGATATGTGGCTTGTGGATAAAATGCTATATTGAGCTGCCCAATCATACATAAAGCCATGTATAATTTGAAGCAAGGCTTAGTAGCCTATTGGCTATCTAAGTCTGGTGTGTGTGATCATTATAGCTCACAGTGATTTAACTCTAGCCTACATGTTTCTTTAGTAGCTACTTTTATGCAAAAATAAAACCACAGCTTATAATCCACAAACTTATTTGGAAAGATTTTAGGGCAATTGTTAATTAATAATAATAATAATTATAATATAATTGTCTAATGAAGTAGCATGTTGAAAAAGAAACCTGGGATTGTAGGTAAAAAAAAACATTAACGTTAACTGTAGGGTTTATAGCTGGATTATTATATTACAGTGTAATTAAGGACTCATTTGTCAACTGGCAGCATGGGTGTCCCTGTACCCCACTTTGAAGCCTGTGGATTAGCTCATATGATAGTAGCCTACTTAGTTTTGATATCTCAAGTTTGCAGCCAAGAATAATCATAGGCAATTGCATAGGCACTTACTCGTCAATCACTCCCTTTATCACGCGTGCCCTCGCGTGTACGCGCGCTCTTTGCCTCCACTTATCTCTCTCTCTCTCTCTCTCTCTCTCTCTCTCTCTCTCTCTCTCTCTCTCTCTCACGCACGCGCGCACACAATAGCTGCAATACAGTTCTAAGCAACGAAAGCTCAAACAGACCCCCGGACATCCACGTCTGCCTGTGAGCTCCACGCAATCCCCGACCGTTGCAGTAGCGCTTTCCTCGCGCAGTCAGAGGTTCTGGTGAACGGTACCTGGCGGAGGCAGGGCCGGTCCGTACAGCTCAACACACAGAAGAAGCACACCAGGGCAGTTGCCAACTTTAGCGAGGAAAAACGTCCTGGCATTTGCCATCTATCTCCCACACATACGTCCGTTTCAACCGCAGTAACGGTTTGCGAGGCGTAACTGCTACCCGGTTATAAAACGGTATTTTGTCCATTGGCAACCTCACGGCCTCCCAGCTCCGGACTCCATCTTTGATTAGTTGACATTCAGCTCTTGCCGAGACAAATTCCTTATTTGCATGCCAGCCTGCCATTGGTCCGTTTCTGTGCTAGTCTCTGCTCTCATTGGAGGAAAATGTATCTCATCACCTTCATGATTGGTCACATACCAAAGGAACGTCATTGTATGGTTTAATTTTAACAATGAACACAAAATTTCTCTTCCATTCACAAGTTTCTCATTATCTGCCTTTGAGGTGCTATATGGTGTTTTTTTTTTTGCTTCAAAGGGGAACAATAAATAAATCAGCAACTTAATCAGCTATAGAAGTCCTTTCAGTAAAACTAAATAAAGTAAATTGCGACTGGTGATAGCCTATCCTGTCCACACTGGAGACCACCCTGATTTTAAACAGTACATGTGGATACAATTTTTGAAGGCTAAGTGCTGTGTAGCCTACATCTTACTCATCTTATTGTTTTTCACAGTTAGTTGCCTTCATGGATGAAAATATTTTCCAAAATACAGGAAACAAAGTAGACTTCATCTGACAAGAAGACTCCAATAACCTCCAGTCTCAATATATTAGCGCTTATTAAAAAGCCACTCCTGATGCATATGGATGCTTTAGCATCAGAGAAAGGTTCACTGAAGAAGAAGGTGGTCCATAGGTCGCAGTAACACTGTCAGGATGGTGTAGAGCAGGGGTCTTCAACGTTTTTTAGGCCGAGGAGCCCTTAGCTGAAGGAGAGACGGAGTAGGGACCCCCCTACTACTGTGTATATATTGTATGAAATTAAGTTGCATGTTAAACTGGGCCGGATGGATGAAAATGAATATATATATATATATATATATATATATATATATATATATATATATATATATATATATATATATATATATTATTTATACATCATGTAATTTAATGTTAAACATACATGTAGAAAGCACAGTGAATCCTTAAGCTTACCTCTATGTCTACCATATTGGCTACCTATAGTACGCTTATCTTCAATGTGTAAATTAAATGTTTTTTTTTTCACAAAAAGGCCAAATTATCTTTCCTAATAATAGGTTGGATTCATATTATTGTACATTTCAGACATATTTGAATTTTTGAAAAAATAAACAAACAGGATTTGGCGACCCCCCTGCACTTACTCTGAGGACCCCCTAGGGGTCACGGACCCCCTGTTGAATATCTCTGGTGTAGAGGACAGCTGGGATCGGAAAAGGTTAAAGGCGACAGGGCTCTCTGGAGGTGATGCGGTCCACGCTTGGAGGAGGGCAGCAGCCTGTGAAATCTGGCATTCCTGACCAATGGAGCTGAAATAATTGCATTGTCCGACGAAAAAGACCCGCTTCCACACCAGCCACCTCTTTCTTCCTCTCCCCTATGTTGCAACTGAGGCTGTGATGCTGCTTGTTTGGTTAGAGAGAATGTGTCCAAAGATGATTTCCCATTTTCTCATAATATATAAATAATAAAACTCTGTGTTTACCTAGTTCCATTGATTTAGTTTCTTCCCATTTTAACTTATAACCTGTGGCTTAGGCTATCTATTTTTCTAATGTATTATTTCTAATATTAGACAAATTCATTATCAGGGGAGCCCACTAAAGCCTGCATAATTTGAGTTGAGTGGAGAATGCTTCCTCCCCACTTCTCTGCCCCCTAGTTCAATCCAGTGCAGTAGGCCTACATTTTATTGTCAAGCTTAACTCTAACTCGCCTAGGCTAGGTGACTATTTATTAGGCTACATCACTGTTCTGAACACACATTGGGTGATTTAGAAGTGTGAAGTGTGAGTTCTCTCTCTCTCTCTCTCTCTCTCTCTCTCTCTCTCTCTCTTTCACTCTCTTTCTCTCTAATTACAGCTAGTCATCTTCTTTACTTTCTTTACTTTGCCCCCGAGTTTTGAGGGAAAAACCTGTGTGCCATGACGTATGTTAGATGCTATGCAAGGAATGCGTGTTCACATTTGCGTGCACTTGTGCATAACATAGCAGTGCCGAGCGAAGTAGCCTATGTGGGGCCACAGGAAGCACTATGCCCATATTTAGTCGTGACGACTGACTGATCAGATTGACATGCTATCCACACTAAAGAACTCTGTTCTACACTTATACTCTGTTCTACACAGGTATGTTGTTTTTCAAAGAAAACTGTTTCTAAAATCTGAGATTTCCTCTAAAAGTATATACAGAATTAATTGACAACATGTTTTTACACACTGAAACACATTTTAACACTGCTCTTCAGTTTCTTTAGTTTGTTCAACTGTTCAAAGTGTTTTTAATAAAACTTTCTTGTATTGTCCTCTGGACAAATCTAAGCTGCTTTTTTCTTAGCAATGTTTTTTATTAAGATCCCATATTAGGCCACATCTGCATAGGTAGCTTTACAGGTAGGATTCTCTATGAAAATACTTCATTTGTTGATGGTGTAAAATAATAATTCTCAAACATTTTTAACTGGGATAATTTCTATTGAATACATCACATCAATCAGTAAAATGCCTTTTTTGGCGGGGAGTATAAAACATGAACATGTAATGTGGCCAAGCACACAGAATTAAATATTAGATTCTTTTACAGATCCCAAAGTTTCCAAAACTTATAAATATCAGGTTCAATTAGAAATGTGAAATAATGGACAGATATGATAATATAATATTCCAATTTGATGGAATGGTGCAACTATTTAAAACATGTTTTAGATTTTAATCTGCCTCTTGATCTAAGCCAGGAGTGGCGAGCCTGTGGCTCTTGAGCTGCATAAGGCTATTTGCCTGCACCTGTGAGGGTTTTACTGTGTGGCTGGGGGCTGTGTTATCGGTTGATTTATTTTTTATTTTTTTGCCAATAATTAAAAAAATAAAAAATACTGCAGCAAAGTTTTAAGGACATATTCTGCAACCTGAGGCAAAAAAAGAGGCCAGAGATCACCTTCCTCTTTAACCCTTTCATTGCTGAATCAGATTGTTTGAAAGCCCCTTTAGTGACAAATGATGCAGCGTCCCATGGAGATGATTGAACTTTCTGAGGATGACAGACTGAAATCTGTGTTGAGAGAAGGGACCACAGAGTTCTGAAAAAAAACAGTGCCCACAGAAAGATATCCCAATGTTAAACAGGTTGCATTTATTCTAATGTCAATGTTTGCATCAATTTATATCTATGAATCAGTGTTTTCTACACTGAAACAAGTAAAGTCAACACATTGTTCTGTTCTTACAGACACACATGTGAAAGAGTCGCTTTGAGTGTCCACTACCCAGTACAAGCCAGACATGAAAAGGATTGTGGATAACAAAGATTGTCATTTCCCACTGAGTCAATCTAGGAAAGAAAAAAAACTATGAAAACTGCTATGATTGTCATTAGGTCTGGAAGTCACTGTTGCTGTCGTAGTGTGGACGTGCATGTGCTGTGTGGCTCTTTGCTATGGTGCATGGGGTTTTTGGGCTCTTTATGCTGAACTGGTTGGCCACCCCTGATCTAAGTATAGTTGCTTCAGTAAAGTGTTGTGAGAAGAGAATACACTGCATGTGAAATGTTTACACAAAGTGGAAAACGTTGATACAATGGGAATTGTATAACTCTTATGGTTTAAAAAGGTTCAACTTCAACAAAGAGACTTGGAAATGTGACAAACAGCTCTGGGTACAGGCAGGGAGGCAGATAAAGAGTTAGGGAATTAGAGCATATCAGATAGCTCCCGATTCCATTCTTGATATATGTTTACAATCTATCTATAATTTTGTCATCCTGATTGTCCATACTGTAATTGTATCATGTTGTACACACATATTGCATGTCTGTCCGTCCTTTGAGAAGGATGCCTTCTCTGTTGCTCTTACTGAGGTTTCTTCCGTTTTTTCCCCCATTAAAGGAGAACTCCGGCCAATTTTTACGTTAATCTTGCTTAGCTTGCTAATCTTGATTAACGTAAAAATTGGCTGGAGTTGTCCTTTAAAGAGTTTTTTTGCAGGAGTTTTTCCTTATCCATATCAAGAGTCTAAGGACAGAGGTTGTTGTATGCTGTACAGAGCATAAAGCCCCCTGAGGCAAGTTTGAGATCTGTGATATTGGGATATATGAATACAATCAGAATCAGAATCAGAATACTTTATTGATCCCCTTAGGGAAATGATTTAGTTGCAGTTGCTCACAATCAAATTCAAGGTAAAATAAGAGCAAGAAGAGTCAATAAGTGTATAAAGTATAAAGAATAGTATAAAGAAGTATAAAGAAAGAAATAAAAACATTAAGTAGAAGTAAGATTAGGTTAAAAAGATTGTTTCAAATGGATTGTACAAATTCTATTGTAGTGCAGTGTCAACATAAATACAGTATGAACATGTACAGTGTGAATATAAGTAGCAGCAATGAACAGACATGGGGGACTCGAGTCACATGACTTGACTCGAGTTAGACTCGAGTCGCAAATTTTAGGACTTGAGACTTGCTTGATAAACATTCATAAAAGACTCGACTTGACTTTGACTTGACATTCATGACTTGAGACTTGACTTAGACTTGAGTCAAATGACTTGAAATGACTTGATTTTCTGTTTAATAAATATATATTTTCCCCCTCTGATATTGAGGAGGAGTTAACGTTATGATTTTAGTGCTGTTGCATGCGCGGGAGCCCGTTGTTATGGTGACGCGCCACACGGCGGCAGACCTGCAGTAAACGAGACTGGCTACGGCTGTTACTTAACGTCATGGATTCCTCTGCACCGAAAATAATAAAGTTTGGCTATAAGGATTACACGTCTGACCAGGCAAAGAAGAAACGAACGTCAGTTTGCAAGGTCTGCTGTACAAAAAATCCGACGTCAACCACCACCGCGGCGAATTTCATCAGACACTTCAAATCGCGAAAGATTCAGGTTCCAGTCCCCATATTCAGCTGAACCACTATTTGGACGCTTGTGATGAACAGAACTCCCTTCAGTTTTGGGCCATGAATAAGCGCACCCTCCCCTCTTTGTTCAAGGTGGCGGTAAGAGCGAATACTGCTAGGCACACTGTATACATACACACAACAAACTGCTATCTCTCTCTCTCTCTCTCTCTCTCACACACACACACATGCAGACACACACACATGCAGACACACACGCAGTTGTGCAGATGAAGTATGTGAATGAAGCTAGGCACACACACACACACACACACACACACACACACACTGCACTCACACACACCACATGCACACATTCACTCACCAATATTAATAACTTTTCATTCACTCTCTCTCTCAAACACGCACACATTCACTCACAAATACACTGACAAATATTAACATATAGCCTACTATTCAATCTCTCCAAATTATGCAAAGGTGGTGGGATTCAGCTACTCTTAAAGAATATGTTGTTTTTCTTTAAGAGAAGGAAAGGTTAAATGTGTTTCTGTCCCATAAAAGTGAGGCATGTTTGAAGAATATTATTTGACTTAGAAACCATTATACTTGAATTGTTTAAATGAATTTCATGATTTGATGTCATGTTTGAGGCATATTGATATTTTTGTTGGCCTAATATCAGTTTTAGGCTGTGCTTTTTTAAATCTTTATACATTTAAACTGTTCAGATATATGTGGCTTGGACGCAATGTCTTTTGAATATTGAGTAGGAAAAAATGCAAATAAAACTCCAGCAGTTATAACCACTATAGCTTGTTTAAAAATGGAAACTTTTGTATGACTTGACTTGACTTGCTTGACCAAAGCTATGACTTGACTTGACTTGCTTGATTGTCACACAAAATGACTTGGACTTGCTTGAGACTTGAAGGTTAAGACTTGAGACTTGCTTGTGACTTGCCCATGTGTGACTTACTCCCATCTCTGGCAATGAATAAATAACACCTTTACACATGTAGCTGATCAATTATTGCACCAAGTACAACCCCAAATCAGAAAAAGTTGGGACAGTATGGAAAACACAAATAAAAAAAGAAAGTAGTGATTTCTAAATGTACTTTGACTTGTATGTCATTGCAGACAATACAACAGCACATCATGTAATGTGTTCCTCATGATTTTTATTGTTTTTGTTTCAAAAAAACAAAATTCCTATTTTGGTTCTTGCAACACATTTCAAAAAAAGTTGGAACAGTAAAGCATTTACCACTTTGTAATGTTGCCATTCCTTTTCACAACACTTAAAAGACGTTTAGGGACTGAAGACACCAAGTGATGAAGTGTTTCAGGTGTAATTTTGTCCCATTCTTGCTGCAAACAAGTCTTAAGGTGGGCAACAGTACGGGGCCTTCGTTGGCACATTTTGCGCTTCAAAATGCACCACACATTCTCTATTGGAGACAGGTCGGGACTGCAGGCAGGCCAGTCAAGTACCTGTATCCTCTTCCTCCGCAGCTAGGATTTTGTAATGTGTGCAGAATGTGGTTTTGCATTATCTTGTTGAAATATGCATGGACGTCCCTGGAAAAGATGTCTTCTTGAAGGCAGCATATTGTGCTCCAAAATCTCTATGTACTTTTCAGCATTAATGGTGCCATCACAGAAGTGCAAGTTACCTTTGCCAAGGGCACTGACTCAAGCCCATACCATGACAGACCCTGGCTTTTGGACTTGTTGCTGGTAACAGTCTGGATGATCCTTTTCTTCTTTGGTCCGGAGCACACAGCGTCCATTTCTCCCAAAAAATACCTGAAATACTGATTCATCTGACCACAGTACACGTTTCCACTGTGTGATGGTCCGTCCCAGATGCCTCCGAGCCCAGAGAAGTCGACGGCGCTTCTGGACACTGTTAACATTGGGCTTCCTTTTGGCACAGTACAGTTTTAACTGGCATTTGTGGCTGTAACTACATATTGTGGTACTTGACAAAGGTTTGCCAAAGTAGTCCTGAGCCCATGTGGTGATATCGCTGATAGATGAATGACGATTCTTGATGCAATGCCGCCTGAGGGCTCGGAGATCACGGTTGTTCAGCTTAGGCTTGCTCCCTTGTCCTTTACGCACTGAAATCCCTCTACATTCCTTGATGTTATGCACTGTTGCAGGTGAAATAAGCAAATGTCTTCCTATCTTTCTTTCAGGAACATTGTTTTTAAACATTTCAATAATTTTCTCACGTATTTGTTGGCAAACTGGTGATCCTCGGCCCATCTTTGGTCCTAAAGGACTAGACCTTTCTTGGATGCTGCTTTTGTACCAAATCATAATTACAATCCCCTGTTGACATCACCTGTTTCAAATCACATCATTATTTAACCAATTTACCTGATTACTAGCCCTAAATTGCTTCTGTCCCAACGTTTTTTGGAATGTGTTGCAGGTCTGAATGACAGGAAAGGATGTATATTTACAAATGAAATTAAGTTGACCGGACAAAACATGAAATATTTTGTGTTCACATTGTCTGCAATGAAATACAAGTCAAAGTACATTTAGAAATCACTACTTTCTTTTTTTATTTGTGTTTTTCATACTGTCCCAACTTTTTTTCACTTTTTTTTTTCACTACGCATTGACTAGACCAGGGGTCAGCAACCTTAGACACGCGTGCCACCATGGGCATGCAGGACCTTAACCAATGGCACGCTGGCAATATGTGTGCAAGAGAGTTATTGATGTGTTGAAATCGTGGTTGAAATGCTGAAGCACTCTCTCATCCGCATGCCAAATTACAACATTCACAGTTCACTGTTATTTCCGGTAGTTTGATTGACTTGTATCCCCACCATAGATTGTATAAAAACTATCCCTATCCGCATCTGCTCTGATTGGCTAGTAGGCTACTAATGCTGCTGGGCCCGGTAGCAGTATGTCGGCAGGCCCGTTAGCTAAGAAAGCTAAAGTTAATGTAAGTTTTGAGAAGTTTTGCTGTCTCAGGAACATTGCATTGGCTTTGCTGACAGTCTTCGGATCAACATATCTCTGACTGGGAACGACACAAAGAGGATTACCAATGGTCGCTGGGGCAGATGAACTAAGGCTAGTCTCGTTACTGTAAGTAGGCTACAATAAAACCTTTGTGAGTAAAAAGCCAATACTTATCAATGCACTCACCTGTATAGACAGACATAAACATGTAGAAAGTGATATTTCAATCAGTGTTCCAGCAGCTGCGGAGTTTACAAAAGTGGAAGTTGAGAAGACTGAAAGAAAAGTCGAGGAGAGGAAAGACGTGTTTCTGAATGTTGTGACGGAAGAATTCTTTCCCACCCATCAAGCTGTGTTATTATAGTTATTGTCTGTGTCTTAAATGTCTACAAATGAAATGTCAACGGAGCATCGAGGCCCTTTAGCCCTGGACCAACGACTGAGTTGGTTGAAAGATGGAGCGAAACGGCTTCAACGAGGTAGGCCATTCCACCGTTACCTTTTAGCCTAGCTAAGCTTTGTTTCATATGCCCGGTCTGCCAAACTAGCTTTGTTTCATATGCAAAATATACAAAATTTTGACCAATCACCGCAAGTTTTCCGCAAATTTTACCAATAACCTGAAGTTTCCCGCGACTTCAACCAATCCCAGCAGTCCCACGTGCTGTCAGTATGTGACTCTGAGAGCCAATGACCATGCAAGCGGGAGTGAGAACGGGTTGATAATTTCCTTGTTTCTGATATGGAGACGAGACACGTCTGACTGACTAAATCTGACATTTACCAACAAAACGTACAGCGAAAGACCGTGCAAAACATTTCAGACCGTCTTGCCAACCTGTATACATTTTAATATTAATGTAAGCACATCAGATAGGCCGTGGTGGAGACTTGTACTCCATACTGTAGCCTAAGCGAGTGCAATAAAACCTTTGGGAGAAAATAGCCAATACTCCCTGCTATTCTCCTGGAGTTTTAATTCCTTTAATTTTTATACGATGAAATATCAAAACCTGCCCAATCCACTATATTATTTAGAAATAGCTCAGTGTCACTGCTGTTTGTGATTGTGTTTTTTCTAAATTACATAGGCCTAATTGTTTGCCTAGTGACCGGTTGATATTTCCCTAGAAAATGTTTAAATTTCTAGACATTTTTCTGCACTCATGCTCTGAACCTCAACAACAAGAATATTATTTTGGCTGCATGCTTTACATTAAAATAACTTAAGATACTTTACACAAAGCATAGCAACATAAACATGTTTAGTATTGAAGGACACGCAGAAGATGTGGTACATTTTGCTGTGAGTGCAAGCTATGTCATGCATGGCTAGGGTCCAAACTTGTTTGTCAGTGCAGCCTGCACTGTGCAGGCTGCAGTATAGGTTAATCTTTACTGAAAATTGTGCAACAGATCACAGAGCCAAGTCAACATGGGTAGCAGCATTGTAACTCCCCTTTTACTGATGCAACTGCACACCACTCTGTTCATCAGCCATATTTTTTATTAGATCTTTTAGACTTTTTTGTACATTTTTAGACTTAGACAACTATTACAACCAGAGACTATTAACCTACAGTATATAATCTTTACACGCAGCACTTTGCACTACATTCAAAATAGCTGTCACTGAAACTAATTGGACAGCTGTGTGAGAGGACCAGTGTGTTCAGGAACAGCTAAAATATTTGTGAACAGCATGGCAAAATATTTTAATAATAATATTTTTGCTTTACTCCAGGAGAGGTACCCTTCATTGCCCAGACATGCCTCTGCAGGTCTAGCTATGGAGATAAGGGCTTACAGTTCCCGCACGATATTGGAGCACATGCTTGAAATAACCATGATGATGTTCAGGGGGGCTTGTGTGTCGAAAAGATCTGTGGCAGCTAAACACTTATTTTCCATCCATTGTGCTTTTATGAATTGCACTAGTTACGGAAGATGATCCGAACAAAGTTGTCACTTATCTGGCAATAGCAATGAACTTTACTATGCTGTGACAAGAGCGTGTGAATGAAACATTAACTTGTTGAATTTTATTAATTTAGTGGCCCGCTGGCCGGCTGGCTAGCTAGCTTGCTTGCTAGGGGGCTCAGTTCTTAGTCAAGCACCAACCACGGTAGAGAGGAAGAGAGGTCTACAGTCTTTATATTATATATATATATATATTAGGGCTGTCAAATGATTAAAATTTTTAATCAAATTAATCACAATTTTCAGTGGATTAATCATGATTAATCACTATTTGCAATTACACCTGAATCCTAACAATTTTTTTTCTTAAATGCATACCAAAAGATACTAGTGCTGTCAAGCAATTAAAATATTTAATTGCATTAATGTCATAGTTAACTCGCGATTAATCGCACATTTTTATCTATTCTAAATGTCCCTTGATTTCTTTTTGTCCCATTATATTTTCTCATTTTAATTCTCTTATCAACATGGAAAAGTAGATTGGCTTGCTTTGTGACAATGTTTTTTTTTTATTGAAAACAACATTGTCATATACGTTATGTTCAGTTTCACACTAACATTCACACTTGGAACTAATAATCTGTCACACAATGTAACGCTGTTACCTCGATTTTCCATTGCAGATAGTACTGTAGATAGTCCTGCAGATAGTACTACAGGTAGTACTGCCTCATGCCTGAGGCGAGCGTGGCTCTTCCTACTGTCTATGGGCTCATAGCGTCGTCAGCAGCATAGCCAGTCGTCATGGCAACTGCTGGTTTCCCGTGACTCATTTCCTGGTTCTCGTTCTCTTTCATAACCACCGTAAAATCAAGGAGAGGGTTTTCCTGCTCCAGGTTTCCCACCGTGGTCAGAAAGAACAGAGGAGACACTTTGTTTCTCTCACTGACTGTAGAGTCACTACTCGCTCGCTCTGAAGATAATCGCCGTCACGAGCCTACAAGCTACGCGGCTAGCAAGCTAAAACCGGCCGAGGCTTGTGTCTGGTTTGTTTGCGGTCTGCGAAATTACAAGACCCGCCCTTCAATCACTACTATTGGCCAGGCGTCGAAGGTAACGTAACTCCATTTGTTCAGGTCCTATCCCCTGACCAATCCACTATCCTCACCACTGGCGGTGAAATGCCTAAACCAAACCAATCAGCTGCTTCGTAGGGCGGGACATGGCGTGGCCATAGACAGTTAAAGAAGTGGACTAACAGATCCCGTTGCTCTCTCTATGCGTTACTCGTGCGTTAAAAAAATTATCGGCATTAAAATGGGTTTGCGTTAACGCCGTTAATAACGCGTTAAACTGACAGCCCTAATATATATATATATATATATATATATATATATATATATATATATATATATATATATATATATATATATATATATATATATATATTAGGTTTTACAGTATAAGAAAAAGTGGGCTGTCACTTTTGGGTCTGGTTCTGGAACTGATTTCCCCCATTAAATTGCTCCATTGACGTTTAATTAAATGCCTATAAAAAGAGTGTAATGTCTGTAACCAATCCAACTAGCTACGAAATGAATCGTGCATATAACATTTTATTCATTAAAAAAATATTGAACTGCAAAACTGCCAAAAACAGGCGAAGGGGAAAAAGACTGTTTACATAAGCAGCTAATCGTTAGCGGGTTTGCGGTTGTGGTAAAGATTTCCATGGTAACAGTGAGCTCCAGCAACCAACAATGTCACTGTTATGCTTAGGATTGTGGTAGGCTACTTTTCCATGATATTGCCAATAAAACATGTTTTTTTTTCTTCAATATTTTATTAAACAGGGTGGTCAACTTACAATCCAAATGCAGTAACTCCATTTTCATTTTAAAACATGTATTGTTTTAAAATGAGAAAATAAAAAATGAGAAGAGCCTTCTGTGTTTGTCCTCTTACAGTCGTTGGCTTGCTTTCCTCACTACTGTTTTTCTTCAAGTGCACTTCTCTGCTTAAGCTGAATTGCCAATCAAATGGATTCCTCTTACCGACATCTCCGACCATTGACTGTATATATAGACTATGCAAAAGTGAAGCCAAAATATCCCGGATTATATCTTGTAATTTTGGAGCCAGTAGTGAGCAGGTAGTGGAGCCGCAGCCTGTTTAGAGTCTAGTCTATAAGTCTATAGGGCAATGACCCTACATCTCATTTTGTGAATAAAATCTGCATCTGCAATGTAACCAGTAACATTTCTCTGTCAGGCAGTGCCGATCCTGACCTCCCTGGGGCCCTAAGCAAAATTCTGCTAAGGGGCCCTCTACCTGACCCGTGATGCCGTGAGCTATGTAAACCATTTGCCATTGCCACACAGTCACACCTGACACTTCAGTGCTCTCAATACAATCCTCCCTCCTTTAAACAAAACAGTCAAAGAATAAATACAACAATATAGAACAGAATGAGGTTCAAACAATATTTATTGAATAGAGCATTTTCTATAATATTAAGATAACAAGTGAATATTATTAAATAAGTGAATATTAACGTAAACATAAATAAGAAAATAATAAATTATAACCCTGAACTTTGGCTTTTGGGATTAACTTTGGTTCTCTCTACAGCCTGGGCATTTTCAGCATCAGTATGGGCACCACCACTATTTGGACTGTCTAGAATAAACTGAGAAGAATATCACATAGTTAGTTAAGCAGTCATTTACACTACTCGTTACATGTTACAAATGTGTAAACATTTGAATGTTTGAATTAAAATCTTACCATCAAAATATTCCTTTTCTGCACTTTCTTGTAATATGTAAATAGTGAACTAGTGATGCAGATATCAATAATCCCTGTGAGTGATATCAAGAATTAACTTTTGTACAAGTGAACATGTAATTCCTGATATCAAAAATAGACATTGGTAGGTAAAAATTAACTAAGGGGCCCTACTAGTAAAAAATAATCAAGAATTCACTTTGCAAATAGTAGGCTAAAAAAATCGAATTCTTGATATCAAAAATGCATAAACTGTGAATGAATAAAAGCTAAAATGGCTTGCTATAGCATGTTAAAGTTTGTATTTATTTATTATTATGCATGTTGAAGTAATTCTTGATTTATGGTTATTATTTACTGAGGGATGTGCATCCATATTGACCAGTATGTCCAGCTAATCAACATTTTAAATTCAATATAGCTTATAAATCAATGTCAAATTGTCAATACATTGCTTTCCATCTTGCATAATTAGTGCAGTTGTTTAGAGCTTTTAACTACACATTGTCTCAGTGTCTTAAAAGTATGTATAATGTGTACTTTGATGAGGAGTGCCATCATTCACGCCCAGTCGCCCATATATTGTAGCCTACAGTCTGTCTGGTCTTCACATATATTTCTGCTTGGAAAATGCGCGTTTCACTTCATGTACGCGCCTAACGCATGATAACACACCCAATGCAGTTATCTTTTCCGAGCTGCAGTAAACAAACACCGTTGCACTTTGTTGTTTATCAAACGTAATAAATAATTGTATTTTACTCTCACGTTTGTCAGGCACAAAGTCACAAAACACAGCCCTGGAAGTGACTGGCGTTAGCAGCTAGACAAGAGATACACTGCCTGCCTGCCCAGCTAGGTTAGCAAGACCGAAAAAAAAAAACACAATAGAAATGCACATAAACGTAACTTTACTTTGCTGACATCAAACTTGGAGAGGAGAGAACACAAGTTTACCTGATTGTTGTTCCCGCAATTCACTCTCATTTTGTTTTGTTTTTCCTCTTTTCGTGACCAGAAGGATAGTTTCGCTTAATTTTGTCATGGATGCATGTTGTAAACATTAATTGACGCGCTATGACACGAGGGGGAGGCGGGGCCTCGAGTAATTTGCGGGGCCCTACGCAGCTTGCGTAGTGAGCGTATAGGGCGGATCGGCTCTGCTGTCAGGTAAATGTGGTAGTACAATGTTTTCCTCTGAAGATAAAGTTCAGAGACATGTGTGTGTGTGTGTTGTGTGTCTCATAGCTGAGAAGTCCAGACAGACAAAATCACCATAAACATGGGTGTTTTATTTCAAAATGTGTTTTATTTTGTAAAATATCCGGCCTTTCTGTATGTGTTTACCTATAGCTTAACATATTATCTCGCAGCTCTCTGTAGAAATAAAGGAGACACTTGCTGCAATCAGGTGAGGCCGCACAGGTATTCATTTCCAAATTGGCATAGGCTATTAAAGCCTCTACACATAGGCCACACAGGGCAGCTGTGGCTCAGTGGTAGAGCAGTTGCCTGCCAATCCGAAGGTTGGTGGTTCTGGCCCTGCAGTCCCACTGATTGTTGTTCCCGCAACTCACTCTCATTGTGTTTTTTTTTTCCTCTTTTCGTGACCAGAAGGATAGTTTCGCTTAATTTTGTCATGGATGTTGTAAACATTAATTGACGCGCTATGACTTGGGCAAGACACTGAACCCCGAGTTACCCCCAATGCTGCGCATCGGAGTGTAAATGTGTGTGAACGTTTATCTGATGATAATACGGCAGCTCCGGCCACAGCATGTGAGTGATTGGTTCATGTACTATGTTACTATATAAATACAGTACATTTATGGGGCGACATTTGGACTGATCAGTGCCAAATTGTTCAAAACATGCCAGAGAACACACCGAGGAGACGAGATGTAATACGTCTCCATAACAGCAGGCGGCGCTAATCTGTACTGTAGCCCAAAAATGAAAACCGGCAGCTTATTGGACGAACGCGTCACGTGGGTCTGGCTTCTTCTTCCGGATTTTGGATTTTTCAAACAGCCATTAATGGCGACTTGTTCAGAATACAATCTCAAATTGTACTAAGATAGTTCACCTAAACGTGTTTCTGAAAACATTTTAAGTGAGGAATAGGCAATGCAGTTGCTGAATCTGTTGAGGTCAGTTTAAAAGATTTTCGTCAGATTTTGAGAGACTCTAGTCACGCTCATAAGGAGAAACTCATAAGAGTTAAAAACAGGAGGGTATACATCAGATTGGTCATTTGAGCCAGATTGCCGGCAGTGCCCGCCCTCCCGACTATGCCCTACAAATCGGCAAAAATGAAGGCCGATGGCCCTTCCAACGGACGACGGCACGGAACACACCGCACAGAATCGAGTCACTGACCTCGCCAGACTGTTTGACGGACGATTTTCGGCTTGGTCTGTAGGGGGCTTTAATCACCGGTAGCCCGCTGCGGAAGACATGCCTGACTAAAAGCCTTGAAGAACAACTCGTTTTTTTTTTCTTTTCCTCAACCTTTATTGTGCCATCAGTGTGCCAGTTTTTGATATTGCTGCTGCTCCAAATCCCAAATGCTAAGTTTATTGGATACCCAGTAATACGCCCGCCATGTGTAAAGTACAACCCCAAATCAGAAAAAGTTGGGACAGTATGGAAAACACAAATAAAAAAAGAAAGTAGTGATTTCTAAATGTACTTTGACTTGTATGTCATTGCAGACAATACAACAGCACATAATTGAATGTGTTCCTCAAGATTTTTATTGGGTTTTTTTTTCAAAAAAACTAAATTCCTATTTTGGTTCTTGCAACATATTTCAAAAAAAGTTGGAACAGTAAAGCATTTACCACTTTGTAATGTTGCCATTCCTTTTCACAACACTTACAAGACGTTTAGGGACTGAAGGCACCAAGTGATGAAGTGTTTCAGGTGTAATTTTGTCCCATTCTTGCTGCAAAGAAGTCTTAAGGTGGGCAACAGTACGGGGTCTTCGTTGTCGCATTTTGCGCTTCAAAATGCGCCACACATTCTCGATTGGAGACAGGTTGGGACGGCAGGCAGGCCAGTCAAGTACCCGTATCCTCTTCCTCCGCAGCCAGGACTTTGTAATGTGTGCAGAATGTGGTTTTGCATTATCTTGTTGAAATATGCATGGACGTCCCTGGAAAAGATGTCTTCTTGAAGGCAGCATATTGTGGTCCAAAATCTCTATGTACTTTTCAGCATTAATGGTGCCATCACAGAAGTGCAAGTTACCTTTGCCAAGGGCACTGACACTACCCCATACCATGACAGACCCTGGCTTTTGGACTTGTTGCTAGTAACAGTCTGGATGATCCTTTTCTTCTTTGGTCCGGAGCACACAGCGTCCATTTCTCCCAAAAAATGCCTGAAATACTGATTCATCTGACCACAGTACACGTTTCCACTGTGTGATGGTCCATCCCAGATGCCTCCAAGCCCAGACAAGTCGACGGCACTTCTGGACACTGTTAACATAGGGCTTCCTTTTGGCACAGTACAGTTTTAACTGGCATTTGTGGCTGTAACTACGTATTGCGGTACTTGACAAAGGTTTGCCAAAGTAGTCCTGAACTCATGTGGTGATATCGCTTATAGATGAATGACGATTCTTGATGCAGTGCCGCCTGAGGGCTCGGAGATCACGGTTGTTCAGCTTAGGCTTGCGCCCTTGTCCTTTACGCACTGAAATTCCTCCTCATTCCTTGAATCTTTTAATTATTTTATGAACTGTTGAAGGTGAAATAAGCAAATGTCTTCCTATCTTTCTTTGAGGAACATTGTTTTTAAACATTTCAATAACTAATTTGTTGGCAAACTGGCGATCCTCGGCCCATCTTTGCTCCTAAAGGACTAGACCTTTCTTGGATGCTGCTTTTGTACCAAATCATAATTACAATCACCTGTTGACATCACCTGTTTCAAATCACATCATTATTTAACCAATTTACCTGATTAATAGCCCTTAATTGCTCCTGTCCCAACCTTTTTTGGAATGTGTTGCAGGTCTGAATGACAGGAAAGGATGTTAATATTTACAAATGAAATTAAGTTGACCAGACAAAACATGAACTATTTTGTGTTTACATTGTCTGCAATGAAATACAAGTCAAAGTACATTTAGAAATCACTACTTTCTTTTTTTATTTGTGTTTTTCATACTGTCCCAACTTTTTCTGATTTGGGGTTGTAGATCGGATGAAAGTTTTCTAGATATTTAAAAGACAAAGGATATACACACACTCTCTTTTATAGATAGATAACTATATTTATCATTAACAGTACCACCTTCTGTCTTTCTCTTTTAAGAAGCCTCTCTCTGGCACTTTAACTTGTAGCTCTTACCTCCTCCCTTCTTCCTCCCACTCCATCTGAACTGTGACCTCCAGGGGTCAGCAGCATGGATGTATTAAGAGAACTGGATACAGTGTTCGGCGGGAAGCCCCGTACGTTCCAATGAGAGTGCTCAAAAGCGCATTAAGACAACATGGAGCTCGGATTTTCCGCATTCTTGGCCCATGACGTCACGATGGACACGCGCACTAGCAACAATTTGTTTGCGTTGTCTTAGCAACCGGTAACAACATGCTCGTTCATGAGCATGTCTCTTACAAGTGGCGAACTCACAAACTCAGTTTTTATTGTCTACTCTAAAACATTCACTGACGTTAAACATTGTGTTTTCGTTGTTCCCGATCGTTTACATGCTTAGCTAAATAAACGATGGATGTATTTAGCTAGACAACCAAGAAGATTTAATAATTACGACCTGCTACTAGCTAGCTAGCTACTAACTAGCGCTAGCAGTTAGCCTGCAGTTTAGTGAACAAAGCTCATCCATGGCTTCATCCTTCATCCACGTTACAACCTTTACAGCATACAGCCCTTGGGTGTATCATAAGAGAGAACCAAGGCAATGTAATCATTATGTCTGTAGTAACATTGTGTAGGCATATAGCTAGCACCCCTGATGTTAGCAACTAGCTAGCTAGCCGATAGCCCCACAAGTTTGGGAAACGCTAATGACGTTACATCCATGTAACAGGCTTTACAGCACACACACACATCCCTTGGATGCATCATAACTTAATAAGATAATACCATGGACGTATTCATATAACCATAACACATGGTGAATTACAACCATCAGCTAGCGCTATTATTTATTACAGCTCGCTACATGACCTCGGGAGAACAGTCATGTGAGTGGGCGGGCGCAGTCCCGCGGGTCTGCTCCCGTCCATTATGCGCGTTCATCATTTCTAATTTAATAATTCTGTATTCGCTACTAGTGAATGTTAAAAATGTTAAAAACATGACATTTTAAACAAGGAACCTTTAAGTGTTCGGACTGGTAAGTTTATATACCCTGAAACAAATTATTCGCTGAAATATAGACGTTTCTTTCGCTATGTAAAGTCTATGTGAAAAGTCTTTCTGGGCCATGGAGTGCAGTACCACCGCTATCCGCTAAGCCCATGGTGGCATATAGACTCATGTAGCCCTGACTGCAGACCCGCAGACCTCAATGTGGGCGGAGTTAAACGTTGAACCCCGCCGTCACGTCCGCCGTCACGTACCGCCGTCCCGCCGTCGTCCTCCCGCCTGTCTCCTTCCACGCGCAGGGGCTTCTCTCCGAAGCGGGACAAGAAACCTTAATGGATGTGGCGAAATAGCGCTAGCTGATGGTTGTAATTCACCATGTGTTATGGATATATGAATACGTCCATGGTATTATCTTTTTAAGTTATGATGCATCCGAGGGATGTGTGTGTGCTGTAAAGCCTGTTACATGGATGTAACGTCATTAGCATTTCCCAAACTTGTGGGGCTATCGGCTAGCTAGCTAGTTGCTAACATCAGGGGTGCTAGCTATATGCCTACACAACGTTACTACAGACATAGTGATTACATTGTTTTGGTTCTCTCTTATGATACACCCGAGGGCTGTATGCTGTAAAGCTTGTAACGTGGATGAACGAAAACACAATGTTTAACGTCAGTGAATGTTTTAGACAATAAAAACGGCGAGTTCGTGAGTTCGCCACTTGTAAGAGACACGCTCATGAACGAGCATGTTGTTACCGGTTGCTAAGACAACGCAAACAAATAGTTGCTAGTGCGCGTGTCCATCGAGCTCCATGTTGTCTTAATGCGCTTCTGAGCACTCTCATTGGAACGTACGGGACTTCCCGCTGAACACTGTATCCACTTCTCTTAATACATCCATGACGGTGACACGGTGACGGCGGGGTTCGACGTTTAACTCCGCCCACATTGAGGTCTGCGGGTCTGCAGTCAGGGGCTTCTCTATAGACTTGGCGCTCCTCCTGGGGGCTTGGTCAGCAGCCATAGAGAAGCCAGATGTCAGGATGAGGGAGTGGTGACTCGAGTGGGCGCTTAGCGACTCAAGTTACTCTGGGCAGCATGGCGCCGGAACAGAGAGAGAGTGTGTGTGGCACTGGAAGTTGTCATTTGAAAATATACATGAGAATCTGCATATAATTCTCAGCCTCACCCTATTACCTTAAAGGAGAACTTTTTACATTAATCTTGCTAAATAGAACTATGCGAGACCTGTCTATAGCAAAAACCGTTAGCGCAACATCAGCTACATAGACGGAGCTGCTGCAGCTAATGCCCACCGCTCCACTTAGCTAAACGGCAGTTATGGGGGCATAAATGAAATAGTGCCTTTGTGTACCTTAACAGACACAGAATGCAATTAAAATGTCTGTGTAACATGAACAGGGCCCTTACATGACAACAAGATGCATTTTCAACATTCACCTACCCTGTTAGCTGCTAGCTAGCTAGCTGTCGTCTGGGACGAGAGAGCGTTCAGTCAGACTTCGGTAATAATCATCAAGCAGCAGTCCCGTGTGTATTTGTAGCATATATATGATATATATCCATTTTGTGTGCAATCCATCTGGCGTTGGAGAGCAGTATTCTCTGCCGACAACAATCACGAGAGCGCCCGCTGGTCTGGAGGATGCTAACGGTTTTTGACAGGTCTCGCATAGTTATATTTAGCAAGATTAACGTAAAAATTGGCCGGAGTTCTCCTTTAACTGGGTAAACAGATACGGGATATACACAGTTTATTGTCTGCCTCCACTTCAGGTAGTCAGCTCTATCTAACTATTTCAGCCTCTTTTTGTCACTCAAACCACCAAACTCTGAACCAGTTGTGTGCCTTACTTGATTAAGTGAGTAAGGACTCGCAGTGACACAGTCTGTGGGGTTGGGAACCGGAAGGTAATTTCCCTTGCAGGATCAATAAAGTATACAGTATATATATATGTATGTATGTATGTATGTATGTATGTATGTATGTATATGTATATATATATATATATATATATATATAACATTCTATGTTGTTTCTTATCCCTTTTATCAGCCTGTGATAGTTACTGCAGTAACTACTTACTGAGAATTCCCTTTATGCAGTCAAGATGTATTTTAAAACAGTAAATGTTCTGATTTAAGGCTATTCAGAAGACAAAGGTAAAAAACACTGAAACAAAAACTGTAACAAGTTATTCCTGCTTATTTGCAATGTCTCCACTCACTACTCTTATCCCAACCAATGTTTTAAATAAGTGTGTCAACATGTAAGCAGAATGGCACTGCTATGGCAAGCTGTTTTAACATGTAATAGCTAGACTGGATATTTATTGTAGATATCTGTAATACAAGAATACAATAGTTCTCCCTACTCCCTGATCAGGGAATGTTAGTTAGGGAACTTCACTCGAGAAAATTCCTCCATTTGGAACACCCTGCAACGTCACTAATACAGATATCACTTTCTTTATGCGTTACCCTGGTAACGTAAACACCTTGGATATGTTGCTTCTACTGTGCAAATTTTACTCTACTGAACTGAAATATTGAAACAAAAACTGAAACCATTACAAAACGTATTCTATTGAAATGTATGTAACTTGTGAATAAATGTGTTTGGTAACACTTTATAATAATGGTACATTAATTATCATGAATTCATGCATGACTTCATGCCTTAAAAAGCATGAATTAATTATTATTATTGTAGTACTTCATGATCTATCAGTAATGTACGAGGAATAGTGTCTCATGCATGATTTAATGCAGGAACATCATGATTTCTGATTTATTAATGATGTTCATGTGTTCTAACCAGTCACAGCAGTGTACATATATTCTGACGAATTCTAGTGTTGTAATCATTGTTAACTAAACATAACTTCTTCATTACTTCATCATGTTTGTGGCCCTTCAAATAAAGTGTTGACCTGGTCCATTAAGAATTAAAGTAGTGGGTTGGCAAAATTATACTGAGGTCACTACATTGACACAAAATACAGTATACTGCAAATGCATTTTTATTAATGCTTTATTCACAACAATGTAAGGCCCTTAAACAGTAATGCCTGAGAACAATGGTCACCCAAGTAGCATATTTTTGTCATGTCATCAAGTCATGTTCATGTACCATTATTATAACATTTTACCATGTGTTTTGATTAATTTAAAAGACATACACTGTTGTTTTTAGCAAAGTGCCACTTGTGGGTATCCATTATTACATCTGTACTAGTCAAACTGTATTCTAGATATTTAAAATAACATTAGATTTCCATTTTTCACTTTTCAATGATTTAAAGATTTATTTATAGATCTTGAAATACAATTTCTCCTAAGAAATGTTACTTTGCATATCCTAGTAAGAATATAATCTTGACTAGGAGAAATGTAGTCCGAGCAGTGCCCATGTTTTTCTGGTGGAACAAATTAAGCATTTGACATAAATGTTTAGGATTCAAATTTGCCTAACCAACACAAAGTAAACTAACCAAACATACAGGCAAAGTTCATTCTTAAAATACAATGTTAGTGATTAAGATCCGAGTTTAAAATCATAGTCCACCTCTTTAAGTTACTGTAACTTAATTCACTGCATAATTACTAAAATTAACTACAACACTGTTGGACATGGACAGAAGGATTTATTCAAACATCAGTGCATAGGTGAGAACAAATATTCTTCCTCTGGTTGAGACAGTCACACAGAATAAGCTGTGTGATTAGAAGTGGAAAGTGAGTCCCATTTACTTTGCTATTGTACATAATATAATCATTTTCCAAGAAATGCTTTTTACAAAACCAATATTCACAATAGTCAGGTGTAAAAATTATCTAAATTTAGAAGCATTCTTCAATATGTATGTGTCCAAGTTTGCTTAGATTGGTTAATAAGTATTTCTTTTTATTTCTCCTTACTTACACTCTGAAAATCTGATCAAGTTGGTTTTTATTTAGTTTCGGATTTGTTTAGGCCTACAGCATTCTTTGTCTGCATATGAATTTGTGGTGTACAATGCTAAGTTCTGTGCATGGCAACTTAATTTGGCTAAATCTTTATATTTATTTATTTATTAAGACATGTTTTTATTGGGTTGTTAATCACCTGCTGTAGATTGTAATTTATTGACCATTTCTTTACCACTACATGTGTGTAAAATACATGCAATCTGTGATGGGCCATATAAGAGATATACCTTATGTGTGTTTATAATAAGTACTGGATGGGTTTCTAGGCTTTCTGCTGCCAGTTGTATGTTTCTGAATGGTATTACTGAAGAGGGTTAGGGTTCGGCCTTTTGGCATTCCAGAGGGCGGGGCCTGATGTTGGAGTCCCGTGCTGCATTCATGTGAAATTGGATATTTAGAAAATCCATGACATTGGATACAATACCTTTCAGTTCAGTTTCCATCTCCAGCCTCCTGGCAAATAGGCTTCTAAACAAAGCTTTAATGGGTCAGTTACATAGAAGACGGTTTCCATTGAGATAAATAAAATAGGCCTACTAAAAAATATACTTTTCCTCTCAGCTTTCATTTGGTAATTAAGTAATACACTTGCATTCAGTAGATTATTACATATACCTTTCATAACAAATAATACTGAAACATTTTGTGATTGTCCAATACTATGTAATAGGACACAATAATTCATTTCTATTTTGGTTGCGGTCAGCTCAATGGTTTTGTCTAAAACATGACCTAAAATGTATCCCCGGCTATTGTCACTGTTTATATATATTAAGTGCAAAAACACTAATCAGCTTAATCAGAAACTTCTACCATGTTGTTAAACACATCGGCTCTTCTTAATTGCAGGTCATAATTTCAAAGTTTCCACAATTATTCCCATTTTAGGTGAATGCAGTAATAACCTAACTATAAAAACATATCAGTCTGTGTTGTCTACATTCCAACTCAATTACAGACGCATAGCATCTCGTAACCACAGCAACATTCCAAAATGGCCTATCTCTGTACCGCCTAGGGCAGGGGTCTTCAACGTTTTTTAAGCCAAGGCCCCCTTAACTGAGAGAGACAGATCAGAGACCCCCTACTACATATATTGTATAAAATTAAACACATATTAAAAACATATTAAACTGGGCCTATAATAACATGTGGGCTGCCTAAAGCCTTTACACATACTTTTTATACTTTTTTTAGTGCATAGAATACTGAGCTATTAAAATAATAATTGTTGGCATGTTTTAATGTTAAACATTGAATTGAAAGCACAGTGAATCCTTAGGATTCACTGTGTCTGTGGATGGCTACCTTAGTGACTAAGGTAGTCACTACCTTAGTGACTACCTACCTTAGTGACTAAGGTAGTCACTAAGGTAGGTAAGTAAGTCTATCTATAGGCCAGTAAGTCTATCATCAATGTGTTTTTTTTTCACAGATAGGCTGATCTATATTAGTTGGATTCATAATTTGAAAAAAATATTATAGTATGGTGGCCCCCCCTTCAGTAACTCTGAGAACCCCCTAAGGGTCCCGGACCCCCTGTTGTGGATCTCTGGCCTAGGGACTATATTTCTCAGCGGAGTGATAAATTAAAGCAACATCAGTATTAAATAGATCTGCATACTTTCTAGATATTTAAAATAACATTATGGATATCTGGTTTGAATTTTCACTTTTCAATGATTTAAAGATGTAGTTATAGATATACTGCATACTTTGTGTCATTGCGTGAATTAATAAACTGATTGGTATAGTTTTGCCTGTTTCTGTATGTGAATGACAGTGAAATAACAACCTTCCTTTCAGAGGCGTGCCACCAATTAAAGGGTTAAACTGAGAAGCTACTGGACCACACATGTTGGAAAGAGCTGAGCACTGACCAAACCAGTTTAAATCAACCAGAGCTGCATTTAGCTCAAGACAGGCCAAACTAATGCACTTGACAGGATTATCGCAGTGAATAAAACAATAAAAGGGCAAAAAAAGAATTCCTATACAGCTTCCTCAGCAGGGAATTTTGGTGTCAATATGTCCGATTAAATTATTTTTAACGAATTGTAAAAGCCCAAGCCTGGTTCAAATTATTTTGCCTAGATAATATTCTAACATTAGGCCTATAGTGTTTTTAACCTCTGTGGGTGAATAAATCAAATACAATAAGAAGACCTTTATGGATTATTACCACTCTTTTTATGTCTTCATCAGATTTATTTTAAATTGTTAATACGGTGTAATAAAGATGTTTATTAATTTTTGCTCAGTGAAAGTGAAAGATTAATCATTTTATTTAAATAATCCTTTCCATAGGCCTTTATGCCTAACACAATTTATTAAATGACTACCCGGAGTAAATAGCATTCAAATTATGTATTTTTTTGATGACAAAAATGCTACTTATACTTTTCATATTTTGTATTAATTAGAATGAAATGAGTACATTCATGAATCAACAGGCCAACAGGCCTATCATCTATGCAGTCTGTATCGAACAAATACACACAGGAATGGGAATGCGTGGCTGTGTCCTGAATACTCGTTTAATTGAAAATTTCAAATTAGCTTCTCCATGCCATTACAAATAAGGGTTATTCAAACTAAGTGATCAGTTGCCTAAACATGTATTAGTAGATTTCATCAGAGGGGTCATTCTGATATCTGATCTGGTCACATATACTCGTATATATATATCCACTAAAGCTTAATTTATAATTTTTTTGTGAATTGATAAATACAATTAGATCCTTGTTTTCAATGAAAACAGTTCCTTATATTTCCACTTCTACAAAATCTGAATTAAATATGAACTATATATATATATATATATATATATATATATATATATATATATATATATTTCCTATACTTGCAAACTGTTGGAATGATGAATTCTTATTCTTGAAAATAAATCGATAAACACTGCCAGGACAACAAGAAAATAGTTTATAGGATGAGATACAAGAAAATGTTTGTGTTAATTCGTTGGTTCCTGCAATCACAATTTAAATATGTATTCTATTTTAAATTTTAAGTATAAGAAGTCAATATCAAAAGTTAAAAAGTACCAATTCACTTTCTGGGAGGTAACTTAGAGGTAATTTATTGATACATGAACAGCAGCATTTTAATCTTGTAGCTGATGCAGGTGGAGCTGAGTCTGACAGCTGCTTTATGCAAAATCTTGTGCAGTAACGGTAACTACAGCTATCAGCTAAATGCAGAAGAATAAAAGTATTTAGTTGCACAAAAAGAACAAACCTAATATCCTAAAAATGCAGTTATGTGGTGTTATTTCCCTACATCTGCATCACAGCATAGAGCCAATTGGAAAACTACTTAAGTGAAAGTAGGAATACCTCAATTTATAAATATTCCAGTACAAGTAAAAGTCATGCTGTAGTGAATGTGACAGACATAATTCACCTTTATCGTGTAATGTAATATGTTGAGCACGTAATACATTGGTTTAGGGATTGCGGCGTGGGACCCGGGGGTTGGGTTACTGGGCAGCACCCTTTTTGTGAATGAATTGTTTTCATAAAAATAAACAAGACATGCATTCGTGTGCTCAACGTGAGAAGTTGTCTCTGTCAAGTTACTACCACAACTTCCACAGTGCATTAACATTTTACTTCTAAAGTACAGGGGCATTTTAGCAGCATGTGCTTCAAATGCCTTTTTTAAACATACAAATACCTGTTTTCTGGGCCCTGTCAGTGTTATATACATTGTAATTATTCGTTATATTCTTATGATTACTGACAGATAGACATGGTTTCTATTTTTTAGTTTGTCGAGGTGGAGCTCATTTGAGTATTGTTGTTGGGTATAGCTAGGGCTATAACAATGGATCATATTTTATAAATTTGTTACATGTTAAATTTGCAATGCCGATTTTTCTCATTGTGGCAAGGACCCTACACAATAAACAACATCACCAACATCACTTAACTTAAGTGGATTCGGTATTTGGCCCTAGTTAAAATGAATATTAATAAGTAACTATAGCTCCCAAATAAATGTACTTACCGGTAAGTAAAAGGTACAAAAAATCCCAGTTTTTTCAGATTTCTTTATTTAAAGGTCCAATATGTAATATATTTATTGTAATAAATCCAAAAATGAGCCCGATGCGTCATCAGATATGAAGGAAACATGCTACATTGAAATACTAATTCTGATAATAATGCTAATGCCAGCATTTTCTCCTTTTGAAATATCTGTTCCGTGATGGAATTTCTGTTTGTGTTTTGGCCTGTGTGTTGTAATAAACTGCCCAGTTTGACAGCCGGGCCGGGTTGCCAGATTTACCTGTAAAAATGTAAACCCAACGCGCTGTTAGTACAGCCATGAAAGTAGCAAACAAACGAGCAGGATCAACGGAGATAAGATTCTACACAACTTTTTGAGGCACTTGTCCTTTGGACAAGTACATTTACGTTTCACCTGTCCATGCACAAAAGTCACTTGTCCGGGTAAAGATTTATCATTTTATAATTTCTTTTGTGCTTTGCTAATGCAGAATGGGAACAAACCGTTGAAAGCATCCAAACACTATCAACATTAATACAATTAAGTTGAAACAGTAGAAACAAAGAATAGTGTTGGGACCAGCAGCTAAAGGAGAATTAAACCGGATATCAAATAGAGATCTCAAAGGGAAACGTGTCTTCACAGACAAAGACATTCTCGACCTACACGTAACATTCCAAGCCTGACCCACCTTTGAAACAAAAGAAGCACATGTCTGCTTAGACCAGGGGAGAGAAGTCACTCTCTCCCAGCAGCCAGAATGTCACACGTAGGTGTCACTGCACAAAATGGCTGAAAGGCCAGGAGGTCCTGGATGCCCATTGCCCACCGAACACAGCATGGGGCCTGAGCCTATAAAACATTCTGAAACCCGAAAATCTTAGCTTTCCACCTCAACTTCAGGTTGAAACAGGTCAGCACCCAAGCTTGTGCAAAACTTCCATTTTCAGGACAAAGTGGAAATATTTTGGTGTTCTGGAGAACACTTCTGGATCCTGGGAAACACGCACCAGTGTTTTTATACCTGCAGGAGAAGGGAACAAGGTTTTCTTCTCAAAAGTCGACTGGAACCAACTCCCTCTATGCTGATCCGTTTTGGAGGGAAAAGTTTTCTTCTGTGCATTGCTGATGAGCAATTCGGATTTTTGGTTCTATTTCCAAGGACAACACACAGTAAGAAGGCTTATGGTCTGTTTTATTAATGAGTAACTTGCTATTGTTGCTATTTGTGTTGCCATTAAGTGATCTGATTAATAAGCGCTACTGGTGCACGTTTGATTTATTAATCTGATGGTGACTACCGTGTCCCATTATTTTCTGTGACTGTATCATTTGATCACGATACTGTTGATATGTTGTGTATGAACCGTAGCTTGGTAAAACTGTAAATGCTACATTGCTATTCCCCCGCTGTGGAGGAGTTTAGTTACTGTCAGCGAGAAGTAAGCTCCGTCTGACTACAGCCCTGACTGGTATGAACGTCCTCTCATTCAGACAGAAATTCTCAGAGTCTGCCCTAACTTCACGTTAGTCCAGACCTGAGTGACTGAGGACTGGTCATTATCAATAACCAAGATCCAAGTATATCTCTTTCTTTCCTCTTTCACTAATCTCTCTCTCACACACACACACCTATACGAACACATAGCTACACACACGTGCTAAGGTGAACAGCTGGCCACAGCTAGTCACGTAGCTACAGAGCGCACACTGCTCAACATCTGCGCTCCTTAGTATGTCCCTTTGTCTGCAACACGTTAGTTTGAGAGCTAACTGGCTAGCCTAGCCACGTGGAGCCTGCAACATTGCCGGCAATGTGCGGCAATGTGCTGGGTTGAAGGCTACCGGTGATTAAAGCCCACTACAGACCAAGCCGAAAATCGTCCGTCGAACAGTCTGGCAAGGTCAGTGACTCGATTCTGTGCGGTGTGTTCCGTGCCATCGTCCGTTGGAAGGGCCATCGGCCTTCATTTTCGCCGATTTGTAGGGCATAGTCGGGAGGGCGGGCACTGCCGGCAATCGGGCTCAAATTACCAATCTGATGTATACCCTCCTGTTACATACATCCTCTTGGGGCTAAATAGCTTTGGTGCAGCTAACACATAGCCTAGCTCAAACGAGCTGGCGGCTAATCTTGGGCGTAGCCTAGCAACCCCTGGGTTTCATCACCCCCCTCCTCCTCGCACCCTCTCTCTCTCACACACACACACACACACACACACACACACACACACACACACACACACACACACACACACACACACACACACACACACACACCACATAAAATATTACAAAAACCTTTATGTTAACAACCATGTGCTTATCAATTACAACACAAGCTACGTTTTTGACAGAAAACTGTTTTTCTTCACTCTATTGATAACCATATGGATGTATTCATCTAAATAGTTCAGAGCCAATTTTCCTAGTTCAAAGACTGATTTGTTGAACTTTTAGTGAGGTTTAAAGAATATTAGCAATACTTAAGTGCAATACTTTTTTCTACAGGTCTGCAAGTAACCATTATAGTGACCTGTACCCTTTGGGTCTTGTGTATGGGTGTTGAAAAACAAGTAATGTCAGAGGATGTCTAAAAATGTCATAGTTAAGAAAGGGAGAGATTGATGTTCCTGTAGCTGAGCGTATTCTCTAAGCCATGATGGAAAGACATGTATGCTGGGAGCCAGTCGCTTTGAAGTCATATTATTACATTTTGTGCAACCATTACATTTTTTAATAATAAACACACACACACAGAGAGAGAGAGAGAGACACACACAGACACAGACATGTCACGCCACATGCTTGCTGTTTTGGTTTTTGTTGTAGTTTTGTAAAAGGGTATATAGGTTTGATGATTGAAAGATTATTGATTGGCCATTGATGATTTTGAAGTTAATAAAATTTACTATACTTTAAATAGCAGTTGTCTGTGATTATTTGTGTATTTGTTGTAATAATTGCTGGTTGAACACAGGTCGATCTCAAATTTACCCCCTTCCTTTTGTTCCTTTAGAATATACCAGATGAATTAACCAGTTATTTAAGATGTGTATTTTAAAGGGAACCATCTATTGGACTGTTCTACAGTTGATCATTGGTCCCTGAGTTCAGGGTGGTGCCCCGTTTTGATTGTTTGTCAATTTGGTGTGCAGAAGTTAATATATTGAAATTCTAAGTCAATATTTTAAAGTTTCTCATTACTTTCAGATTCCTAGTCAATATTCTAAGTTACTAAGTCAATATATTGAGATACTAAAGCGATACTTTGAGGAAGTTGAGGAATTTAAATTTGTAGGTATTATTCTGGATTCCCAACTCAAATTCAATAGACACATTAACAAACTCTGTAAGACTGTCCGGACAAACCTGAACTGTTTTAAATTGATTAGGCATCATATACCTGTTAAAGCAGCTTTGCTGTTTTTTCATGCTATGATACTTTCCCATTTATCTTATTGTGTTACTGTATGGGGTCAAGCCTCCCAGACATCAGTTAAACCCATCATATCATTATACAAACAGGCACTGAAAATAATGGATCAGAAACCAACTATGTGGCATCACTGTTTGATTGTAGAGAAATATAAGCTTTTAAATTTCGATAGTTTTATTAAGTTCTCTTTTCTTAAACTGATTTTTAAATGCACAAATAATCTAGCCCCAGCCGTACTCTGTCCTTTTGTGAAAAAAATAAACACAAGGAGAGTGGCCACTAGGAGAGCAGAGAGTGGCAATTGCATAGCAGACAGGCGCAAAACCACTTTTGGCCAGTCAAGTTTTTCAGTGATAGGGACCCATTTTTGGAATGATTTACCAACGGAATTAAAAACAGAAACCGACCTGAAAACATTTAATAGAAAGGTGAAACACTGGCTGAAAGACAATCAAATATGTAGCCACTGAGTAATTCTGGTTGTAATGCATCTTTGCAGGGTGCCTAAGTGATGTGTTCTTTTGTGTAATGTGGTCTTGATTATGTAAAATGTTAATGTCTGTGCTTATGTATTTGTTATATGATTGAGTAATTTACATTATGTAGTTTTTTATAAATTATATATTTGGATTATGTTTTTAGAAAGGTCTGACCAGGGACTGGGGTTGCAAATTAGCCTATTGGCTAGAAACCTTTTATGCAACACATTTACACATATTGTTATGGCTTGTCTATGATAATTATGTATGTAATAATGTGCGCTGCATTGTCCCTGACAAATAAACTAATAAAAAAAAAAAAAAAATTGAGTCAAAATATTGAGATACTGAGTCAATATTTTAAATGTTCTCATTGCTTTGAGATTCTTAGTCAATATTCTGAGTTACTAAGTCAATATATTGAGATACTGAGCCAATATTTTGAGATATTAAGTCAATATATTGAGATACTAATTCAATATATTGAGATTCTAAGTCAATATTTTGAAATTTCTCATTACTTTGAGATTCTTAGTTTATATTCTGAGATACCTCAATATATTGAGATACTATATTTTGACCAGAGGTAGTGGTGACTTGAATTTATACTATGTCTAAAATCATTTTGTAGACATAACAATGGATTTTGCTACTAAATGTTGGTGTTAACTTTTTTTATATACAATTTCACTTTCTACCCGGCAGAGGCTGATTTACCAAGGGATCCTTTAAAAGGTGTAGCTACTTTACAGTTGATTATTATCTGATATTTAATCCGGCAAGTCACAGAGCTGAGGTGTTACAAATAACTGACTGACAAACGAGCAGTGGAGTAGTAACGCTACGAGGAAGAGAGCCAGTCGCTAAATGAGTCAAATTAACTTCATCTTTCATCCAGACAATTCAATTCAATTTTATTTATAGTATCAAATCATAACAGGAGCTATCTCAGGACACTTTACAGATAGAGTAGGTCTAGACCACACTCTATAATTTACAAAGACCCAACAATTCTAGTAATTCCCCCAAGAGCAAGCATTCAGTGTGGGGTGTGATGAACAGTGGCAATGACAGTCACAGTAAAGATAATGAAACAGTGACTATACACTCTCAGAAATAAATGTACAATGAGGGTACAATTAAGTACTTTAAGGTACAAATTTCAAAAATTTGCCAGCAAAGGTACAAACATGTCTCCAGCTGAGTACCAAAAAGTACCTTTCCAAAGAAAAGGGTACACAATGAAATATGCATGGTGAAAGGTACATATAGGTACCCGTTGAAAAGGTACATTGTCATATATAAAGTAATAGTTAAGGTACAACATTCTCAAATGTACCATTAAAGGTCCTATCGTGTTCCCATGGGTACTAAGAAGTACCATTCGGGTACAAATCCTGTAGGGTACAAAGAAGTACTTTATTCAAGTCAAAGGGTACACTTCCTGTGGGGTACTAAGAAGTACCTTTCAAGTGACAGGGTACACAATCCTCTGGGGTAGCAGTTACTTATACATGCCTTTTCTAAGACTAAATTCTAAATCTAATGTATATACAATAGATTAATAGAGCCTTTGTCATAATTTGTAAACAAGTCTGCCAAAGAAAAACGGGTATCTGCTGCGCTGTGGCTGTGTGTGTGTGTGTGTGTGTGTGACGATCGGCCAACTTGTGGAGTTTAACTCTGAAAAGACAGTTAACCACAGGTTCCCGTTAATCTTATGATGAACATGTGTTGTGATATTTAAACAAATGAACCGTCAATGGCGAAATAAAAGCCTCTTATTTACGAGACCAGTTTGAGAGACCTCCGGCCTACAGCGGAGTCTCTGAGCAGGACTGGCCGAGCCACGCGCCAGTGGACGGGGCAGGCGCTGCTGGCAGTCCCGTCACCTCATGGAGCTTCTCAACTCGAAAACTTTGAAGCAAATTGTCAATTCGGCATCAGTTTTCACAAGAATGCCTATATTCGAAATCTAAACAGTTCATTTCTCGCCTAAAACGTTGTCAGAAGTGAATTTAGTGATGAATAAGATAGCGAAAAGTGTTAAAATAGTCCCGTTGTTGGTCTGTCTAATATTATGACTGGCCGTTTTTTTCGCGCCGGTATTCGCGTTCTAGGTCGTTCTGTCACTCGGCGGCAGCAGTCGCTGGAGCCTGCAGGACGCTTGACAGCTCAACAACAACAACAACTTTATCCTCAGATGAGCTGATCCAAACATTGATAGAAGGTGATTTAACTATGACAGATGGAGAAGCGCAGAAATTCAGAGGTGAGTAATACTGTCGTTAGCTAACGTACATTTCAAAGTGACACTTGCAGCCTCCTGATTAAAGTTGGCTGATCAGCATTTGCTAACGTAACGTTAGCTAACGCTAGCGCTAACATTAGCTACCGCTAACGCTAACGTTAGCTACAGTTAGATCAAGCTAACATTATATCAGGACTTATTTGTAAGTTACCGCTAACGTTCGTTACATGTTGTAAAGATTGTAAAGAAGAAAGCATAACGTTAGCTGACCTTAGCTAACGTTTGCCAGTCAATTCAGCTGGCTAGCTAGCTTACAGTTGGCTACAGCTATCGTTAGCAAAGACAGTATATAATCAATTGTTAGTTAGCTAGCTCGTGCCCCTCATGTAGCCAACGTACTCAACTGAAAAGTTGAGTTAAAGTTAAGTTGATGCCCGAATAGTGCTGCAGCTATTTAGATAATCAATTATGTAAGTGTTTAGTGTACGGGTATTGTATATTTATAAGTTGAAGATGTTGGATGATGTTCGATTCCATTTGTGCACGTGGAGCTGTGTAGCTAACTGTTTAACGTTAGAAGATGGCGTCTATGTTGTGTGGAATTCCCGGGTCTTCTCTACAGCAGTGTTTCTCAAACCTTTTTCAATATTGTATCCCCTTTGAATTACTTTTTTAAGTGCAAAACATTTTTGGTAGAACATTTTTTTTATATATATATATAAAGAGGACGAATTCAGCCCCGATATTTACTAAACAGCCTTTTTTAAACAAAAACATTTAAATGCTACATTTCAAATGTAGAATCCATCATTTAATTAATTAATTATTATAGTATATTTATTGTAGGAATTATGCATGTCATATTTTTAAATCAGCATTTTTGCAAAAAATTCACATACTCAAAGAATCCCTAGGGGTACCCCCATTTGAGAAACACTGCTCTATGGTACAAATTAAATCTGTGGGAATTTCTGAAATGTGGACAACCAGTTACTGTGTATATACCCATAATGCATGAGTAATGATCAAATTCAATGTGCTATTTATTCCATAGAAAATGAAGTGGATGGAGAGACGGTACAGCTGGGCTTAACTGACTCAATGCTAGACCATCTATTCAAAGGCTCGTTCAAAAAGCAGGCCAAGTTCCTTCAAATAGTACGACAGATGCAAGTGCCTGGACACGGAGAGGCCTGTCCCACTCAAAGCAACACACAACCCAACATGGGTAGAGGCTGTCCCGTAACGGCTACTCAGAGCACAGGTAGTCCTAGGTCTCTCCCTTGTTACCCCCACCCCCCTCCAACACACACACACACACACACACACACACACACACACACACACACACACACACACACACACACACACACACACACACACACACACACACACAGCACTTCAATGTTATTGATGGAAAGGTGATTTATGAAGGCAATATAATTATTTATTTTTACAGAGGAGATGGACACAGAGGAGATGCACACAATTACATTTCAAGTGCTAGATGTTGATGCTGCTACGAGGCAAGTGTTGAGTTTCATTCAACTGTAACACTGCAACACCAACTCCCTTTTATTAAGCTCTCATAATTACCTATTTAAAGAAATCCAAACAAATCATTGTACTTTACGGTGGCACTTACTATTTGAACTAACAGGCGTAAATTGTCTTTATTTTTCCTTGTAGAACTGGTTCTCGTCAGTTGGGAGACTGCCCGATGTTCATGTCCTCCCATCATTCCCTAAAGAGCTTCAAGCAAAGCTGGATGCCAAAGAGGAGGTCCAGAGAGTTCCACAATACAGTCACAAAATAATATGAGTATTGCATGAGACTGTTGCCATGTATACTATGTAAGTACTACTGGCTGAATTCTTTGTCCCGTGTGTGTTGTCTTTTCTTTTGTCTCTTGCTCTTGTTGCTCATTCCATCTTTTGTTGGCACTGCTTCTGCTGAATGCTCTGACTTGTCCATTCACCAATCCAATCCAGATGCTATCTGTCACTAATCATCGTCTTAGGTCCACCTCTTATCTTCAATAGATAAGCTATTGTTTATTCTCCTTCTCTCATTTGGCATCGTAACATTTTTACCACAGCTAGGGAGCCATGATTTAAAGCTGTACATTTTAAGGTCATAACATCATTTTTCAGTTTTTATGGGAAGTGGGGAGCTGCATACAAATCTCCCACCATAATGTATAGAGATATGCAGTACCTCCCTGCGACCACACCTTTAGATGTAATGTGCACTCACTTGGTGCTTCCAAGGGTCTGGTGCAGGTTAGACAGGTGTTCCTGTATTCTGCATTCCCATAGCTTGTAATTATGACGACAGGTTCAGTGTCGATTCTGCATTTACTTTTACTCGTTTCTGTTCTATGGTAGGTATCCCACTCACGCAGAATATGTCAAGGTACACTCTCAGAAATAAAGGTACAGTGAGGGTACAATTAAGTACTTTAAGGTACAAATTTCACAAATGTGCCAGCAAAGGTACAAACATGTCTCCAGGTAAGTACCAAAAAGTACCTTTCCAAAGAAAAGGGTACACAATGAAATATGCATGGTGAAAGGTACATATGGGTACCCTTTGAAAAGGTACATTGTCAACAGTTAAGGTACAACATTCTCAAATGTACCATTAAAGGTCCTATTGTGTTCCCATGGGTACTAAGAAGTACCTTTCGGGTACAAATCATGTAGGGTACAAAGAAGTACCTTTTTCAAGTCAAAGGGTACACTTCCTATGGGGTATTAAGAAGTACCTTTCAAGTGACAGGGTACACAATCCTCTGGGGTAGCAGTTACTTATATGTGCCTTTTCTAAGACTAAATACTAAATCTAATGTATATACATTAGATTTAAATAGAGCCTTTGTCATAATTTGTAAACAAGTCTGCCGAAGAAAAAAGCTATCTGCTGCGCTGTGTGTGTGTGTGTGTGTGTTTGACGATCGGCCAACTTGTGGAGTTTAACTCTGAAAGGACAGTTGACCACAGGTTCCCGTTAATCTTATGATGGACATGTGTTGTGATATTTAAACAAACGAACTGTCAATGGCGAAATAAAAGCCTCTTATTTACGCGACCGGTCTGAGAGACCTCCGGCCTACAGCGGGGTCTCTGAGCAGGACTGGCCGAGCAACGAGCCAGCAGCTGGGGCAGGCGCTGCTGTCAGTCCCGTCACGTCATGGAGCTTGTCAACTCCGAAAACTTTGAAGCAAATTGTCAATTCGGCTTCAGTTTTCACAAGACTGCCTATATTCGAAATCTAAACAGTTCATTTCTCGCCTAAAACGTTGTCAGAAGTGAATTTAGTGATGAATAAGATAGCGAAAAGTGTTAAAATAGTCCTGTTGTTGGTCTGTCTAATATTATGACTGGCCGTTTTTTTCGCGCCGGTATTCGCGTTCTAGGTCGGTGCCCCCCCCCATTCCCCCCCCCCCCCCCCCCCCGCCTCTTTCTGTCACTCGGTGGCAGCAGTCGCTGGAGCCTGCTGGAGGACGCTTGACAGCTGAACAATGGCCCTGCCAACTTTATCCCCAGATGAGCTGAATCAGGGGCGTAGCAAGCTTTTCAAAAGTGAGGGGGATGGATGTGATTTGTTTATTAACAATAAAAACGATGGATACAATGACAGAGGGGTACAAAATGTATAACATACAAGATATAAAAAGTTTTCCATTTAAATGAGTGATACTAGAAAAGTATAAAAACTAGAGCCCGACCGATATATCGGCCGGCAGATATTATCGGCCGATATGAGCTAATGGCATTTAAATCGGCATCGGCGTTTATAACGGCCGATGAAACATGAGAAACTGAGGGCCAGATGTACTAACGCTTTTGCGCCCACTTCAGGCGTATTTGTGTCGCAACGTGCGCGTAAAATCATGGCGAGGTATGTACAAACAGGCCGCAATGATGTAAAAGCGCAAACTGCATGTCGTGGGAGCTGAAAAGGGCAAATTGCGTTTTTCGTGTCATGCATATTTATTCATGGGAGGGTCGCGGGGAAAGTGGGAGTTTACCGTAAAGAGATGGGAGGGGAAGCGTAAAGAGCGCTTAATTACGTATTCCGCGGTATGTACAAAAACCGCCAGTGATAGCGCGCCTCTATTTTGCGGTGAAAATTCTCCGCCTCTTAAAAGCAGGTGTAAACCTGGAAGCGGGTTTCCTCACATATGCCTCCTGGTGAAATGACAGCAGTAATCCGAGCAAGACGAAGACATAGGCCAAGGAGACGAGCTGAAAGGAGTTTTGCCACAAGGATCACAGATTAAGCAGCCATGCAAGATTACAGTTACTGGAAGAAATCAAAGATGACATTGAATCTCCGACTCAGAGTTCACATTCCAGCAGTTGTTAAACTCCTCGCTACATTACAAATATTGGCATCAGGATAATTTCAAACAGTCATAGCATCAGCAGTGGGAATATCGCAGTCTGCACTCAGCTGTATCATAGCACCAGTACCTACAGTTTACGGTATAGTGGGCGGAGAAAGGCGCTAATTACGGATGACCTGCAGGTTTTTGTAAATATGGCGTAAACTATGGTATCATTGCGTTCGCTATCTGCGGGTGAGCCATGGCGCTGATAACGCTACGTTCGCAAATGTACGTACATCTGGCCCTGAGTCTCATGCTTCACTCATGTTATGAGTGTTGCATAGTTTGCCCACCAGAGGGCGGTCTGCAACTCCCCAGTTGACAAGAGCGCCAGAAATCCACTACAGAAGAAAAGTCTCAGCCAAGCCAGTGGCCGAGCATTACACCCGGCATGGAGATACTGTTTTGACGGTGAGTCTGTCGTTCGTCATGTGAAATGATTGTAGATTTAGTTCATACTCTGTATATAAAAACGGTGTGGTAGTTCTAGCTAACGGTCCTATCAATATCACTTCTAAATATTCTGTAACATCACTTACAGCCGCTAATGCATTGCTATATTAGATTAGCCACAAAGCTAACTAATACCATGTTTATCAGTGGAAGAACGCGAACGTTAATAAGAGGTCAAACTATAACGTTAGCGTTTAACTTATTCTAAATATATCTGCAGTGTTTCCCACATAATGACCGCGTAACTGTGGCAGGGGGCGCGTGTCGTAAATGACTAGAAGTTATGTACAGCGTGCCTCGAAAAAACAACTGTTACGTTATTCTAACGCTAATCAAGTTAAAGTTTGCCTGTTCATTCATTCCTGCCAATATATAATAATTAATTCCTGCTCATGCACAGACAGTTGTGTAAGGTTACAACGTTAGGGGAACGTTAGGGTAACGTTATCTAAAGGTTACAACGTTAGGGGAACGTTAGGGTAACGTTATCTAAAGGTTACGACGTTAGGGTAACGTTATCTAAAGGTTACAACGTTAGGGGAACGTTAGGGGAAAGCAGCTTCACAGACATAACAGGAAAATGTTGTAATAATATTGTTAAATATAAATAGGTAATAGGTAATACCTATTGCTTGACAAATAAAAACAAAAAAATATTTCTCTATATTTCTCATTTTTGCCCATGTAGGATATCCCTGTTTATTATTATTATAATTGTAATGATGACATAAGTAATGATACATGGTGATATTATTAATACACATGCTTATTCTTTCTCTGTCTCTCTTTCTGCCCTACAGATGGATGAAAAAAGAGGACGATGTAGCAGCAAAGTGTGGGACTACTTCTCCACAGATACCTCAAATGAAATATAAAATAAATAATATTTATTTATTTTATATTTTATATTTATTTATTGTATATGTAGCTATACATTTAACTTATTTTAATTTTATTATGGTTTTGTGGAATATTTAATTTGTTTGGTATAGCTCTTTTACTTTAACTTTAACTTATAATTTATTTACAGTACACACTGTTAAAACCAGCTTCAACTGGAAGTAAATAAAAGTGTTAAATGTTTAAAACCAGACTGTTTTGTGATCATTGAAAAATATATACTTTAGATGTGCAATTGTTTAGTCATTGAGACTGTAATCTAAGGCTTTTTTTTTTTAACATCCCTTCTGGAAAATGGTTTATACAGCCCACATACATAGAACAGGCAGATATTTTGCTATTGAATGTTGTGTAAGTGCAGTTTGTAGGAAATGGGTCTAATATCCAGTTTATTTTCAAAATCAAAATATCGGCTTATAAATCGGCTCTTTTCAGGTTAATATCGGCATCGGCCCCCAAAAATCCATATCGGTCGGGCTCTAATAAAAACACACTCGGAACTAGGGCTGCACAACATATCGTTTTTTTATCGTCATCGCAATATCATCCGGCGCAATATACACATCGCGAAAGGCTGTGACATATCGCTATAGACACAAAACAGATATTTTTTTGTTTTAGGTGAAAGAAAATATGAGTAGAAAACTGCACATTCAAATGTAATGGTCATTCTTTTTTAGTGCTGCCTTTATATTCAAGTCAATGTTCAATTTGTTCAATAAAAGAACGTTAGAAATTATTTCATTTCATTTGTTTTAAATTCAACAAGCAATGTGTTGTATTTTAGCAGAATACTAATATAGACCTCTTTCACAAACTGTAACATTCATTTCATTGCTCACCTGTGAACCTTCCTGTGCTCTCTCTGAAACTGATGCCTCCAGCAACTTCCTCTCCTAAAGTGGTAATAATGGGCAGTGGTAAAGGAATAGGGCCAAACAGTACAGCTATGGCACTAACAAACCTCAGTGAATATTGAAAAGTAATATCATGAAATAAATGCAAACAATATCTAATGGAAATAGGCTACTGATGTTTAATGTCAACATTTTTCAACGTTCAGCTTTCAACTTCACTTACAGGATTTCTCTTGAAAAAAGTGTCAATCTTCTCCTGCCTCTTTCTTTTCTGCATCTTAATACTGCAAACCCCATCTCTGCAATAATAATACTGGTTTAATACACTCAATAATCAGTACTGGTAAAGCAATTCTTCCTGCCTCTATGTATTAATGCTCATGGGTAGCCTAATGGGTTCCATTCAGACCTTTACATTAAGTCTTTTACTGTTATATGTCAACAAGACATTTAGATCTGTTGTGCTATTTATGCAAATTAGCACATACGTAATTATATTATGATCCGTTTATCCGTTTATTATGAATGCTATAACGTTGCTAATGTTACGGAACGTTATACTTCTTACATGGGAAACTACTCGTACATATTAGCTTTCATTTAACGTTGCTAGTGAAGTTAAAAAGGTGCAGTTACCTCCCATCCTGTAGTTACAACTGATAAACACATCATTTTCTAAATCTCTGCTACGCATATAGCTACAGTAACGACATATAAAAAGAGATGAACATGCCACCGTACATTAAACTTTACAAACACAAATGGCAAAAGACAACCTAGCTAACTAGCTAAAAGCCTAATGTTAAATGATAGGTTCTGTTAGCTAACGTTAGCTCGGGTTGTATCTAGCTAGCTACCTAATTACGATAGCAATTTGTACCAGCATTAAAGAGTTAAGCTTTACATTGATGTAACACATTAACGGTGATAACAAATGTACAGCAAACACTAAAGATACTTACATTACCTTACCCTATTCCTTAAAATTACTGGACGCGGTCTGTCAAGACCGCTGGCAAAATTACGAATCCCACTATGGCAATGCCATGACCCGCCCTCCGAAGCAGCTCGATTGGTTGGGGTTAGGCATTTCACCTCGAGTGGTTAAGGTTAGGATAGCGGATTGGTCAGGGGATAGGACCTGAACAAATGGGGTCACTTTACCTTGGACGCCTGGCCAATAGTAGTGATTGAAGGGGGGGTCTTGGCGTTGCCATAGTGGGAACACACCGTTGCCATGAAAAACAGAGCGTTGCTATGGACGCAATCGCTACACACAGCCTACGACGTAGCTACGGCGGCAGTTTGACTGCGGAAAAACTGCAGAAAAAGTGTGGGTGTTCAACCCTCTCACCGGGAAAAGTGTGGGTGTTAAAACGTTCTCTTAATACATCCATGGTTAAAACACCCACATCCCCCACGGGTGCGACGCGCAATGTTTGGATCAGCTCAGCTGATCCAAACCTTGATAGAAGGTGGTTTAACTATGACAGATGGAGAAGCGCAGAAATTCAGAGGTGAGTAATACTGTCGTTAGCTAACGTACATGTCAAAGTGACACTTGCAGCCTCCTGATTAAAGTTGTCTGGTCAGCATTTGCTAACATAACGTTAGCTAACGCTAGCGCTAACGTTAGCTACAGTTAGATCAAGCTAACGTTATATCGGGACTTATTTGGAAGTTACCACTAACGTTCGTTACATGTTGTAAATAACAAAGCATAACGTTAGCAGACCTTAGCTAACGTTTGCCAGTCTGGCTAGCTAGCTAGCCATAGATATATACACTATGCTAGCTATCTTACAGTTGGCCATAGATATAACAGTTGGCAACAGCTATCGTTAGCTAGCTCGTGCCCCTCATACAGCCAACATACTCAACTGAAAAGTTTAATTAAAGTTAAGTTGATGCCCGAATAGTGCTGCAGCTATGTAGATAATCAATTATGTATGTGTTTAGTGTACGGGTATTGTATATTTATAAGTTGAAGATGTTGGATGATGTTCGATTCCATTTGTGCACGTGGAGCTGTGTAACTGTTTAACGTTAGAAGATGTTAAACATCTTCTAACTATGTCAACTATGTTGTGTGGAATTCCCGGGTCTTCTCTACAGCAGTGTTTCTCAAACTTTTTTCAATATTGTACCCCCTTTTGAATTGCCTTTTTAAGCCAAGTACCCATGGGCGTCAGTTTGGTTTGAAATGTGGTGGGGACAGAGACGCATTCGGAAGTGTCTTTCCAGAAGTACAATGACGTATTCATATTTTTTTCTCTTTCGCGCAGGTCATGTTTTGAAAGACGTTGTCCAGAGGCCTGCACTACGAATCAAGTTAACATGCCCTGGATTCCTTTCAGTTCCCCGGCTGCACTAACCCTAACAACCACGGTTAAACTGTGTCACAACGTTTATCAACTAGTTGAATCAACCCAGGGTTTCCCAATCTAGAGACGCGCGCGTTCACATAAAAGAGGCGGTGTTTGCAATCAATCTACCAGAGCCACATATTTTACATAAGAAGAGCAAACTATAATTCTATATAAATATGAAGAACACAGACACGGTTTAAGCAAAAAGCACAGGGCTCGACATAAGCAATGGCCCGATGGCCCGGGGCCAGTAAAAGAGTATGTCGGGCTAGTTGATTGGCCAGTTACTGGCCCGCACGGGCCAGTGACAGTGTCTCTGTCTGCTGCATCAGCAAACGTCATACTGAGTGGCGCGAAGCTTGTGAATGTTAACTAACATTTCACATTTTCACCTCAGGTAATTTATAACGTTAGTTAAAATGTCAAAGAACTATGAAGCTAATGAGAGAAAGAGGGCATTCTTAGTGTCATGGAAAACACAGTAGCCTACACCTGGGTGGAGAAAGGCGATCACGGCATGTAGGCCGACGGTTTCGTTTGCCGGCAATTTCCAACAAAAGCCGACCAGCCAAACCAACAAAATGCCACGCAGCTTCAAACACAATTCATTTGGATACAAGCGTTGCATTTTAGAAGATAGACGGGATTGTGAACAGCGATGTCCGCGCTGCGCACACACACTCTCACACAGCGGAGCCGAGGTGTGTGCGTTACTTCACGCAGCACATAACTGACTGGAAACGATACCGAGGATTATTTAGCCTACTGCCGCTGGCACGGATGAACTAACGCTACAGTCATTACTGTAAGTAGCCTACAATAAACCCTCTATGATTAAAAAGTCAATACTTATTATTATACCCACCTACCTGTTCTACAGGCATCAACATGTTTCAGTCTGCTCTGTCCATTCGCTGTGCAAACACAGCTCTACTCTGCTATTAGCGACTTTTTACAAACAAGCTAAAATGAAAGATGTCAGTTTGTAGTCTAACTGTTTATCTTGAACTTTGGACAAACTCTTGTAAACTTAGCTGCTGTCTTAACGAACCGTCCTCTCCGCTGGAGCAGTAACCTGTGGATGTATTATAAGACAAAAACATATACATGTGGCTACTTAATATGCACGTGAATTACGTGCTCGTTCTTCATTCTTGATGATGATGCCGGTTGTATTCTTTTACAACAGCATTGTCTTATTTCAAATGAGGCATACATGATGAATGCTAGCCTGCTTATCAGTCCATTCATCATTAAAGCTGCTGTTTAACACATCAACTTTTCTCTTCAGGCTCTTTGACAGTGACATTTTTACCTGACAACAGGCCTTTCTTTCTGTAAGCATTTTCCACCAATCAGGACACTGCATACTACAACAACGTTTCAGTAATCAAAGACTTTAACCATCACTCAGTGAACTGCCCCCTAATCTGGGAACTTTTTCTAGTTAAGTAGCCTATCTAGTTATCGTTATGGATTGTCCATGTTTTTTTAGGAGTTTGCTTACACTAATACATGTAAAAACAATATAGCATTAATTTAGTAAGAAAGTGAAATATCAAACAAGAATATGCTTATTAGGTATAAATACATTTTATTTTCTTTATTTGAAAGTCCGGCCGGAGTGTCAGCTTAAAAAAATGCTGGCCCTTGGAAAAATGTAGTTGATGACCCTGGTCTAGCTTTACTGCTAATGGCACAACATACAGTGACAGTGGCTAGCTGGGTTATAACCATTTTCTGAAGCTTCATGGTAGGTGCGGCATATATTTTTCCTGCTTTTTTGTCCTTTGCCAATCACACCTACGATATTTCTTTCAGGGCCAGTAAGAATTTAGAAGGGGCCAGCAAAACTCTGATCTACTGGCCCCGGGGGCCAGTGGGGATTTTTTTTTATGTTGAGCCCTGAAAAAGCAATCCAGTCACTGCTTCCTAAAACAGGAAGGACAGCTGGCAAAATGCGTTGTAAATGCGTAAATCACAACACTTATCAGTCCCTCCAGACAAATGCAGTTTTTTGTGATTGTTGTGGGCAAAAATCCTTGATTATGCGGCACGTTTTCCTGAAAAATGCGATGGAATATGTGGGATATTTATGCAATTTTATGCGATGAAATTGCGGGAACTTGCAAAACGTCACTTCATAACGTTCCCATGGCAACAGGGGAAAATTGCTGCTCTTGTGTGAAGTAAACGCAACATTTTTCAACTTTCTGCTGAGATATATGTGACTTTTTTGCTACAAAAATGCGGGGATTATGAAATCATGCAAGCCCCACATATTTTGCGAGGAAATCGGCAATGTATGCGGCGAAAGTGCGGCGTAGGCCTATTTGAAAAAATGCGGACTGTGGCTGATTATGCATTGAATTCTGCGGTCGCATAATCGCGTTTTTCTGGAGGTACTGGCTTATCAATATAACTTCCCAATCAGTCAGGCACAAGATCTGATCATAATTACACTTGTTCTTTCCATAAACTGTCACTGCTTTAGTCTATCATTTCAGTTGCAACCCTGGTAGTGGGCGATCATGGGAGCAAATAAAAAAAATGTAAAAACATAATTCAAACCGATGCAACAAGCATTGGCAACACACGGCTCAAGAAGTTTACAAAAGATACGTCATTCCCTCCACTGAAAATCTATATCTTTCATAAAAATATCCACCAGGGAATGTTAACGGGGTTGTCAGTCTCTAAATGTTTTAACTTTTAAGAGCGCACCTCTCTCTCTCTCTCTCTCTCTCTCTCCGCACCGAGCTTTTTCCTTTATTTCTTCTTTTTACTCACTGAACTCCACCCATTCAGTCAATGGATTTTCTAGAACGGTGACGCCGTTATCAATGGAGTATTGATCGGTCAGTAGGCGGTGCTTTTACACCGGTTGATCTCTAATCTCCAACATAACCTGCTCCTGACCAGGTTAGGTGTTCAGCATAATTAAGTTACCACGGCGATTGAACCCAGTAACAACTAATCCACCGTCGTGGTACAGAAAACCCTGGGTTGAGCCTAAAGTTACCTCGTTAATGTTAAATCTTGCTTCAGTACAGGCCCCTGTAGACTAATGTAAATAAATAAGAATGTATTCAAAAATGTGATGATGTCCGACTTGTTTTATGAAGAAGAAAGCTTTAAGTTTTCAAAAAGCATTAGACATGACCTGAGGTCCGTTTCAGGTAGGAGGTTTAGTGGAAACTCTGAGTTTGTTAACCCTGAGATGAGGGAAACTCTGGGTTTTCTGTTTCAGAAAGAGAGGTAACTTAACCTCAGAGTCAGTTACTATGGTAACTGAGCCTATGAACCTAACCTGGTCGGGAGCAGGTTTTCTTCAAGAAACCTCGAGTTTCTTGAAGACTCCTCCCCATGGATGTATGAAGAGAATTAACGCTCCTCCCTCTGACACAGCGCTCTTTCATTTCCTCATTCATTCATTCAGTCTGTATCAGGCGCATTTCAGCGCAGTTTGTTATATTGGCGTGAATAAAATAAAACATTGTTGGTTTATTAACTGTTAGGCAGACTTTAAAACATTGTTTTTTCTCAAAACATGACATTTCCTTTTGTCGACGATCCCGTTGATGAAGACGCTGTATGGCAGGGAGTTAAACATATGTCGGAAGATGATATTGATGCATTTTAATTTCCAGATAACTTGAGCGCTATGGTTTTTCTTCCCAGTCTATGCAGTTATGTAAGCTACATAACCTTATCCATCCTCATATCACTACCGTCACCCATTGTGGACATGCTCTAGCCTATATCCCAGCACATTCTATGCATTACAGTTGTCTCTACAACCTTGGTGATGCGGAGCATTTTAGCTAGCCTAATAAAGCGCCGTCAGAAGAGATCGCTCTGAAACGAATAACTGCTATAAATCATCTCATGCTTTGTGTTTGGGCTTAATTAAATCCTGACAGTCTAAGCTTTCAACCGATGTGCTGCATGACCATATATTATGAAGATTGAATGCGTAAATTTTATAACAAAGTTTAAGCAGCGTCCACTTTGAGCGTGAGTGTCCCGTTTACAGGTCAGTGAAAGTAAAGAGTTTAAACATGTGTAGTGTTCCCTGGACACAGACCAGTCAGAGCCATTAAAAAGGAGTTCCACAGTATTGCAGGTGAATGATGTAAACCCTTTGAAATGAAAGATTATGAATTATAATTCTGTTAATGATGGTGCTGCAGCCTCAGAATGGGATTAGTAGCCTATGACTTTTTCGCCCGCAGTATTGCACCTAACTGAAATAGCTAGATTTGAAGTAATATTAGCTTATGATTAAATATGATATACATTATATTGGAATATACGCATTTACTTTAGCAGCAATTTTCTCCAGCGCAATTTCTCTCTCTTTTGCAGCAGCCGCTGTGTTGCTTTTTTAACGAAATACATGTTCAAACTTGCTGTATGTGCGCATGAGTATGTCCGCCGACCCGTTTGTTTGGGGTTGTTGCCATGGTGAATCGTAGTATCATGGCTCCATTCAAGCTGTCTTTGGTGCACGCGCGTAACCCTGAGTCAACCTACTCCGAGTTGATTGAACCAACTCGAATCAGCCGTTGTGAAACCGAAAACTCAGAGTTTCCCATCTCAGGGTAAATCAACTCAGAGGTCAGACTCAGAGTTTGTTGAACCTCCTACCTGAAACGGACCCCTGATGTTCTGCTTCATACCATGTTGACAATATGACATGACGTGCATGTACCTAAACAATGATCATTTCTCTCTCATATTGCTCCTCATAACCACTGAAAACTATCGAACCAAAAGTCCAATTATTATGGACGTTATGTGACATTAAGCGTTGTTTCTGCTTCACATTTTTAGCAGCAGGGAAGCGGCTGTGGGTTGACTCCCCACGGTTCTCATGGGCTTAATATAATGTGAAAAAGCTTAACGTGGTTTAATGTACCTAAACAACGATCAATGATCACATTTCTCTCTCATATTGCTCCTCATGTACAATAAGTGGCGATATCTCATATGTATTATGAACTTTATTTTTTTTTAACTAGCTCAAGGTTTAAAAAAAAAGTGGTGGGTACAAAATGACTGGTCTGGTGGGGGCACGTCCCCACTGTCCCCCCCGAAATCGACGCCTATGCAAGTACCCCCTAACCAGTGCAAAACATTTTTGGTAGAACTTTTTTTTTTATATATATAAAGAGGATGAATACAGCCCCGATATTAACTAAACAGCCTTTTTTTAAATAAAAGCATTTAAATGCTACATTTCAAATGTAGAATCCATCACTTAATTCATTCATTACTATAGTATAATTATTGTAGGAATTATGCATGTCATATTTTTTTATTGACTGTTTTATTTGCAAAATATTCACATAGTATCCCTAGGGGTACACGTACCCCCATTTGCAAAACACTGCTCTACGGTACAAATTTAATCTGTGGGAATTTCTGAAATGTGGACAACCAGTTACTGTGTATGTACCCATAATGCATGAGGAATGATCAAATTCAATGTGCAGCGAAGCGCTCACCGAGGATCTACAAGGTACTTACAAAAAGCTTATTATGAGTGTACTCACACAAATCGGTAGACAATTCAAAGTGCATTCTGAGATGATAATTAGATTTTGATTATGTGTGTGAGATATATGTTTGTGTGTGTGTGTGTGTGTGTGTGTGTGTGTGTGTGTGTGTAAGCTACTGGATGCCTAACATTTCTTGATTCTCTTGAATGGACTTCAGCACGGCGCTCAACCTCCTGCCAATAATTTTTAAAGGGAGTGTGGATCATCACATTAGGATGGGAGAGGTATGCATATCTAGCACTCTAGTGTTTTGATTTGTCAATCAACTATCTCTCTCTTGTTTGACCAAACATGTGTTTGCATCCCTGTCTGCTTTGCTGTATTCTTCAGGGTGAACCCAACACACCATACCCAATTGTCCAGGTGACCCAAGAAGACTGGAAGTCCACATTTGGGGGACAAAGCTCCTGTTCCCTGAAGGTAGACAGGGTTGAGGTGTGTGAAGGCATGAAGGTAGAAGAAGCAACGATCTCAGTTTTATTATTTATGTTGTTTTCAATCTTGAATACCAACCCAAAAACAAGAACACTCTGACCTTCCTCCAGCGATGTATTGCGAAAATGAATGTGAAGCGAGACCGGCCTCTGGCGACGACTGTAACCAGAATGATAAATCTCATCTTCTAAAAACCTTGTTTACACCCTCATGTACTCCAGTGCCCTAAGTGCCAAAGAATATTTTCACTCTCATGAAGTTGGAACAACATGTGGGACTAACTCATGCCCATGAGGCCGGCTTCTCAATCACGTGGACTCAATGACAATTTTTTTTAAACTATTCTTACACACAGTATTTCATTGCCACAAAGATATCACCATCAACTGTATCAAGGGCATTAAAATCTAGCTCTGCCCCAGGTTGTATCACAGTCCATTCCTGGTCAAATTTGACTGAATAAGCATAAAAGTACTGGCTAAAATACTTCGGAAATATCAGTTTTCCACAAAGAACTCACGTAGTGTCCACATTAAAACTGTATTTCACTTGGAAAAAATGGGGAATTCTCTCACCATGCAACACATCCAAAACAAAAACATCTTGCGTGGCATACTTGATATTGTTAACGGTTACTTCTGAAACACGTTGAATAACTTTATCTTCACTAAAATAAACATCAGTAAAATATTGCTCTAGAGCACACTGGAGAGTAAGTGGTAAGGAACAAAATGGAGTGCTAGTACTGCTTCTTGGTACCTTCTCAAAATCATCTAAGAAGTTTTTTGAAGAAAACTCCCAGCATTGTTTTTAACTGGTGATGGTTGCTCAGAGTGGAAGCTATATTGAAAAAATTACTTGCAATATTCTTAAAAAATTGGTGTTTGCCTTAAAACCCCATGCACCAGAGAGAAAGAAGAGGCCCAAACATTGACATTAATCTAGAATAATGAATTAAATAATGGCACTTCGGTGTAATAACGTTTCCAAATACAGCTTTCAACTCTGTCAAATTCTTGCACAAGTACATCTAAAAGAGGAAGGTTCTCTCTTCTCACCGCTGGAGCTAGAACAATATTTACAATTTCTCGGCACAACAGGTACACACGCCAATATTGACACTCAGGAGGTATACGATGTGCGATCAAAAAAGGAACAAGTCTAAAAAGGCACCATTTCTGAGATGCCGAGCCCACAATGCCTCCTTTTTGTTGTAGTCTTTCGGACAACTGTACCGGCTTATTTGCTCTATCATTTTGACCTATTGTCATTCTCTGTAGCTCTTCGTTTACCTCTTGTATGCTAATATGTTTCTCTTTATGAGCTTGGCACAGGACAAGTTTCAAAACTAAAGGTATGACACCCTCTAACATGTCATGCATTATGTCTGGAGGTAAGGACTTAGTAACATCAAAATAAGGAAGCACATTAAATGGACAACTATACTGTACCCCATATGTTGCTCTACTGTCATAAATGGGAACATAGGAGAAGCTACCTATTTTATGTCCTGTAGACCCTCTTAAAGTGTATTGAACTGGTTCAGTCAAGTCTAACCTCGACTTACAGTATTCTTTCAATTTGAACTGAGAAGAGAACTCTTTTGATGCTTCCTCAAAAAAATCATTGGACTGTAAAACCTGCTGAAGTTCAGGACATCCTTTTGACATCAAAACCATTTTCTTTAAGATGATAAGATAAAAATTAATCGTAATTCTCCTTAAAAAACTAAATAAAGTTTACATTTATTTATTTTGTTCATCTTCAGAAGCTGGGTTTTCACTAGCAGGCTCCTCACTAGCAGGATCACCAGTAGGTAAAATGCAAGCTCTGTTTTTTCTAATAAACGTGGCATAGATGACAAAGATGGGTAAATGGAAAAAGTGGATTGGCAGTCATTGAATGAATGAATCAATGAAATACTGTGTCTAAGAATAGTTTTAAAAACATTGGAGGGGAAGGATAGAGGGTGATCTGAAACACCTATGCATGCAGATGAGGTACCTGGAGAGCTGTCTTTGTGGCATGAAATGCCCTGTGAAAGAATAGTTAAAATGTTTTTGTCTTTTTTATGTCTTTGTGGTAATGAAATTCTGTGTAAGAATAGTTACAAATTACACCTTCAGATTGTACAAATATTTTAGCACTTGCATGAATCGACTAATCTTTTGATGTTGCCTTTCTCTTTAAGCATACAATGACCACTCACAGTAGCTTTTAGTCAGTATAATGATAATAGTAAGTAATGCATTGATAAAGTGATTCTCCATTAAAGTTGTTTAAATGTGAAAAACTTGGTTCATTAAAGTTTATTGTAAACAAAGATTGTGGTGTGCGGTAGTTTTTCACTTTCCAGTATTTGAATTTGTACAATTTAACTTCTTTTAAATCATTAATTGTGGGGGAAACAAAACATTGCTTTCTTTTGCTCTCATTCTTTTCTATTTATCAAGGACATTTTTGCCACTTTATAGGTACAATGGCATCGTCGCTGGGGTGGTACCCCATAACGAGAACAAATTGGCACCATCTAATGGGGTACCTTTTTGTACCAGTGGATTAAGGTACAAATTTATTGCTGAGGTACCAAATTGTCTCTCAAAAGGTACAGTATAAAAGGGTACAACTCTGTACCTATGGTAAGGGTACCATTGATGTACCTCGGGGGTACCACCCCAGCGACGAGCCATTTGTACCCTTGAAGGAACATATTCAAGGGTACATATTTGTACCTAAAAGGCAGAAACTGTAGGGGTACTTCTTTGTACCCATTAATATGGTTCAAGTTAGTTCCCCTTGGGGGTACTGCCCCAGCGACGAGCATTTGTACCTTTTTTTTGACTTTTCTGTACCTTTTATTTCTGAGAGCGTAGCCCAGGCATTAATCCGGAAATACCCATTCCTGAAGGATGTTACGGGAAATGGCTATGTAAGTAGCTTTGCTTAATTTACTCCATGATAAATATTAAACCATGTGAATGAGCCCTGATAGTCATTGTTGTCTAGCTAGCTTTTTTGTAGTCCTATCCTTCATCCTAATAGGTGTGTATTAAGTCTCAGGAGTGACAATGGAAGCGTCCATATGCCAGTCAACCGTTTCCCACCTGCAGCAGGTCACTGAATGAAAGCACAAATGTTTACCTCAACGCTTCCTCCAGACCTCCACCGATGGGATAATTAATTAGTTAATATCCATTCCATTGAACAATTGATTAATCAAGTCTGCCCTGGTCAGTTAATCCAATAGTACAGGACAGGAAATGGTAGATGCAGTTTTACTTTCAGGAAGTAGTGGAGCTGGTGAATATAGCCTATAGGCTTCTGTATATGGACACAACTCTTTCCTCCTCAATTGCACAGCTTCCGAGAAATCTTCGTTAATGTAGATCTTAGTGCCCTTTAATTTCTTGGCAGAAGAAAGAATCAGCTCTCTATCTTTAATGCGAAGAAGTTTAACAACAATTTTCCTTGGCCTTCCCCTCTCCTGAAACTGACCAAGTCTCTGGGCATGCTCAATGTCCATATTTATTCCATCTAAGCCCAAGTTTTTTGAAAACATTTCTCGTACCTTTTTCTCTGATTCACACCAATTCTCTCCTTTCTCATCAGCAATGCCATCGATTAAAATATTTGTTCTCCTGCTCTGGTTTTCAATGTAATCAAGCTTGTTGAACATTGCATCCAATTCCTGCTTGGAGGTAGTGATGTTTGTCTCAAATGCCCTTATCTTTGACTCGATCTCCTTGCATCCCATCTTCTCTTCTTCAAACTTTGATTGGGTAAATTCCAAGCTGGTCTTCAGCTCCTGTACTTCTCTGATAACACCATCCAATATTTTGTTAGTTCCATCCATGATCAGCTGAATGAAACATTTGAAGTTATCTTGCTGCTGCAATAACATATCTTTATAGATCCCTCTCTGCTGCTCCATTAACTGAGAGAGTACACTCATTGTGACAACAGCGTCCTCCTCACAAGGAGATGTTTTAGCATTTTTAGGAGGCATGATGTGTCTTACCAGGATGTAGTTGATGAAAGTTGCAAATATTGATGGTGACAGATCTGTTTGTCCAGTCCTGGTAGGCCCAAAAGCCCATCCACTTGGGCTACAGCACAAGCTCAGCGGATAGTGGAAATATTGTCCCCAATTTTGAGACGCAATTTAAATAAAATGCAACTTGTGTCAATTAACCACTGAATTTGAGAATACCAGAAAGGATTCAGTAGATTTGTTAGATTCTAAGAGGCCAGGTTCTCAGAGAAAACTCATGGCAGCCATCTTGACAGTGTTGTGAAACCGAAAACTCTGAGTTTCCCATCTCAGGATAAATCAACTCAGAGGTCAGGCTCAGACTCTGAGTTTGTTGAACCTCCTACCTGAAACGGACCCCAGATTTTGTGTGTGTGTGTGTGCCCGATACATGTTTTGTATGAATTTTATTCTGTATAACTTAACATTTTATGTCGCTCTTGTACGAAGCACATTGTGTTACATTCATTTGTATGACATGTACAATAGAAATAAAGTTTGATTTGATTTTAATTGATTTGGTTTCTTGTGCTCTCTTCTGAGTTCCTCTTAGAGATGGTTGATAATGATGATAAATAAATACAATAATGTTAATATATAAATACAATAATGGCATAATGAATAAACAGCATAATAAATAGTAATATAATTACGGCATAATGAATAAATAAGCTACTAGATGCCTACAATTTCCTTCAGGATAAATAAAGTATCTATTTTTGTTGATTCTCTTATAAGAATGGACTTCAGAGCGGCGCTCATCCTCCTGCCAATCATTTTTAAAGAGTGTGGATCATCACATTATGATGGGAGAGGTATGCATCTCTAGCACTCTTTTTTGGGGGGGGCTGTCCATCGACTATCTCTCTCATTTTTTGTGTCTTTTTCATGTGTTTGCATCCCTGTCTGCTTTGCTGTATTCTTCAGGGTGAACCCAACACACCATACCCAATTGTCCAGGTGACCCAAGAAGACTGGAAGTCCACATTTGAGGGACGAAGCTCCTGTTCCCTGAAGGTAGACAGGATCGAGGTGTGTGAAGGCATGAAGGTAGAGGAAGCAATGGTCTCATCGTTTTATTCATATTTTGTTTTCAATCTTGAATACCAACCCAAAAACAAGAACACTCTGACCTTCCTCCAGCGATGTATTGCGAAAATTAATGTGAAGGGAGACCGGCCTCTGCCGACGACTGTAACCAGAGTGATAAACCTCATCTTCTAAATGCCTCGTTTACACTCTCGTGTACACCAGTGCCCTAAGTACCAAAGAAAAACTTTCACTCTCAAGTCCAACATGTGGGACTAACTCATGCCCATGAGGCAGGCTTCTCAATCACATGTGGACTCAATGACTGCCAATCCACTTTTTCCAGTTACCCATCTTTCAGATGTCACGTTTATAGAAAACATAGAGCTTGCATTTTACCTACTGGTGATCCTGCTAGTGAGGAGCCTGCTAGCGAAAACCCTGCTTCTGAAAATGAACATGAGCACGTTATGTGTGATAATGATGCAGATGTCCAAACCCCCCCTTGTATGGATACACTTTTATATAACTTTAAAAATAATCTTTGTAGCTTCATCCTAAAATGCAGGGAAAAAAATTATTTACCGGAATCTGTTCTGCAAGAAATACTTAGTGATGTAAACTTTCTATTTTGTCTTAAGTAGAATTACGATGAAGTTTTATCTTATCATCTTAAAGAAAATGGTTTTTGATGTCAAAGGATGTCCTGAACTTCAGCAGGTTTTACAGTCCAATGATTTTTTTGAGGAAGCATCAAAAGAGTTCTCTTCTCAGTTCAAATTGAAAGAATACTGTAAGTCGAGGTTAGACTTGACTGAACCAGTTCAATACACTTTAAGAGGGTCTACAGGACATGAAATAGGTAGCTTCTCCTATGTTCCCATTTCTGTTTTAAAAAAATATTGTTCCCATGAGGATGTATGGGATGATGGTTCATTAAGCACAGTTTGTGTTTTGTTTTCTTTGAACCCAAAGAGATGTGCGATCTTGTATACATGTGTATACAATATACATTAGCTAAGCTGCGAGCGTTACCAGTAATGTTACAGTATGTTATGTATGCCATGTTATAACGTATTAACAGTGCTGTTTCTGTCCTGATCTGACTTATATAATCATTAGGGACACGGACCTGGCAGCCGTCAACGCTGCCAACTTGAGGGAAGTCCTCCTCTGCTGGAATGCGAACGACCTGGGGGAGGAGAGAGAGGATTTCCCTGCTGGTCTTGTGGACAGCACGGTGCTCTGGCTAAACCACAATAAGAGGTACCGCTGGCTAGCCAAAAGAGGAAGACAAGGGCCTCGATGACGGGTCCCCAGCCATGGCACACGCCGTGCCGAGGATGTACCGTTACAGGATCCCCTGGAGAGTCTGAAGTCCACCCTCATATCACTTTCCCCATCAAAGTACAGGCCCAGCAATGGCACCGTCTTTTAAAATAAAATGTTATTGAATGTATTTAATGGTATGTGTTATCTTTAGCGTTGCATGACTGTAGCAAGCATACATTAAATGAATGCATAGAACAATAGGATCTATTTAAATGTCTATTGGGTTGCCTCTGCTTTCACTCTTGTATTGTCACTGTAATTAATAGCTATTGCAATAAACACCCTTATATAAACATATAATATGACTATTTTCTATGTTAACGTTTTATGTCAGTTGGACACCATTTTAATTGCTCCAATTTTGCTAAATAACAAAAAATGCCATTTTTGGTTATTTCTTACAATGAATTAAGAGCAAAAGTATGAATATCATCATACCGGTATGTTTATGGTTGCATAAAACAGAGGGCAAATACAAGCAACAATAAAAATAATTACATTCATTTTGATGAACAAAGCAGAAATGTATTTTTCGCAGGTGGCAATAGGTAGTGGGGGTGGTCTGCCCTGGGTACAATTCACAATTTCGCAGAAGGAGGAGGACTGAGATGTTGTGATCGTCACTTCCGGTGTTGTAGCTTTACGTATATACTACTTTAGTATTACTGTTCGTGGGTTAGGCTGCTATTAATGTATTTAATAATACACACGGAGGCAAGGCCGCAATACGAGCACGTCTTTACTTGCACATAACTCCAACCAACAGAGGGCAGTAAACACTTCCCGAGCACACTGTAACAACACTGACAGTGCAATGTAATCGAGCACCGAGTGCTCGATCTAATATACCACATCGCTCTTTTCCAAGACTGGAAAGTGGTGCATGAAATCAGCTACCTGAACTTTTAGCCATCAACTCAGGTGTATCAGCATTAAACATACCACTTGTCAACTTGCATATTTCAATGAACAATAAAGCACGTTTTCCATGAAACAATGGCTTCCAATTAATCACAGCAAACCACTTTTATGTTCAGCGTTCTGTTTTGAACATTCATAAAACATTTCAGGTTGAACACTTCTTTACCCCCCTACTTTCAACTGTAGGTGTGTTACTCTTAGGGCCAGATGTACGTAAATTTGCGAACGTAGCGTTATCAGCGCCATGGCTCACCCGCTGATAGCGAACGCAATGATACCATAGTTTACGCCATATTTACCAAACCTGCAGGTCCTAATCCGTAATTAGCGCCTTTCTCCGCCCACTATACCGTAAACTGTAAGTACTTGTGCTATGATACGGCTGAGTGCAGACTGCGATATTCCCACTGCTGATGCTATGACTGTTTGAAATTATCCTGATGCCAATATTTGTAATGTAGGGAGGAGTTTAACAACTGCTGGAATGTGAACTCTGAGTCGGAGATTCGATGTCATCTTTGATTTCTTCCAGTAACTGTAATCTTGCATGGCTGCTTAATCTGTGATCCTTGTGGCAAAACTCCTTTCAGCTCGTCTCCTTGGCCTATGTCTTCGTCTTGCTCGGATTACTGCTGTCATTTCACCAGGAGGCATATGTGAGGAAACCCGCTTCCAGGTTTACACCTGCTTTTAAGAGGCGGAGAATTTTCACCGCAAAATAGAGGCGCGCTATCACTGGCGGTTTTTGTACATACCGCGGAATACGTAATTAAGCGCTCTTTACGCTTCCCCTCCCATCTCTTTACGGTAAACTCCCACTTTCCCCGCGACCCTCCCATGAATAAATATGCATGACACGAAAAACGCAATTTGCCCTTTTCAGCTCCCACGACATGCAGTTTGCGCTTTTACATCATTGCGGCCTGTTTGTACATACCTCGCCATGATTTTACGCGCACGTTGCGACACAAATACGCCTGAAGTGGGCGCAAAAGCGTTAGTACATCTGGCCCTCAGTGTCTATTTGTCGTCTTCTTCTTCTTTTTTTTTTTTTTTTTTTTTTATGAAACCCCTCAAGGCACACTTATGGAATAACAACATGAGACGTCCGTGAGATCAGTCTCTGTACCTGGCAGGGCGTCTGACCGCTCTACCAGCTCTGGTGTAGCATATAGGTCTGCTGTCCTCGATCACAAGGGAAGGATCTTGTGAAGGTGAGTCTTGTGGTGGTTCATCTGACCCACGCGTCTGAGAAGTTTGTTCCTCAGAGTCCAAATGTTCATCAAAGCGAGCGTCTCTGAAGAGACTCGGGTGTATCTTCCTCAGATGTCGTCTGTTCCTCCTGAGCATCCTTCCTGCCGGTGTCTGCACGGTGTAGGAGCGCGGTTCATCTCTCTGTCGGATGACAACTGCAGGCTCCCAACCACGTCGTGTCTGCATGTTTACGGTGTCACCTGAGGTCAACGCCGGCAGTGGCTTTGCATGCTGGTCGAAGTGTTGCTTTTGGCGTGACTGCAGGTCCTGTATTCTGTCGTGAATATGATGCGGTGTAGACTGTTTCAGCACGGCACTGGAGCGCGGAAGCGTGCTCCGCAGGATTCGTCCCATCAACATCTGCGCCGGTGACATGTTCAGTCAGTCAGTGTGTTCCTCAATGACAACAACACCAGATGTGGATCAGTGCCGGTCTGCATGGCTTTCTTCAGTGCATGTTTTACAGTCTTTATGGCCCGTTCAGCCATTCCATTTGAAGAGGGAAAACCTGGGCTAGAATGTGTGAGCTTGAAGTCCCATGAAGCTGCAAATGACTTCATTTCATAGCTGGCGAATGGGACATGATCACTCACTAGCTCTCTGGGGATCCCGTACCTGGCAAAAACTGACTTCATTTTCTGAATTACTGTGTAAGCCGTTTTATCAGGTATATTGAGCACTTCAGGATATTTGGTCAGGTAATCGACTAACAGCAGATAAGACTGACCATTCAGCTCGAAGATATCAGCTCCGACTTTCATCCACGGCAGGTCTGGAACTTGATGTGGGACAAGCGGCTCTGCCTGGTGTTTGGGCTGTAGCTGCTGGCACTGCACACATTTCTCCACCATTGTCTCTATATCTCGTGCCATGCCAGGCCAGTAGAGGACTTTCCGTGCTTTGGCTTTTGTGCGCTGTACTCCTTGGTGTGCGAGGTGCAGCTTCTCCAAAATCACTCTCCTGAAGCTCTGGGGTATGACGATTTTGTCTCCGACCATTACAATGTCGTTTTGTATGCTGATGTTTTGCCGCATCGGCCAGTAGCTGTGTAGTTTCCTGTCTAGGCTACGCTTCTTCGTGGGCCAACCTTTTGTGTGTTTTTCACACACCGCTTGTAACACGCCGTCTGCTGCGGTTGCCTTTTTCAGTTGTATGAGTGTTTCCTCACTCAGGGCGTCTGTGGCGTCCAAGGTATACACAACTCTCTCGTCACAGGGGTTTTCGTCAACATTTTCACCGTCCCTGCTCACTGTAGCACGTGAGAGGGTGTCAGCAATGTGCATGTGCTTTCCTGGTGTGTATGTGACATTGAGATCATACCTCTGCAGTTGTAGCAGCATTCCTTGCAGCCGTGCTGGTGCTTTGCTTAGCGGCTTGCGCAAAATGACCTCCAGAGGCTTATGATCAGACTGCACAGTTACTGGTCTACCATAAACATATTGGTGGAATCGCTTGGCGGCAAACACTATGGCGAGCAACTCTTTTTCTATTTGTGCGTACCTTTTCTCAGTGTCTGTGAGCGCTTGTGAGGCATAGCACACTGGGCGACCTTCCTGCAGCAGACAGGCCCCCAGTCCATCTTTTGAGGAGTCCGCTTGTAGCATTAGTGGCTTCTTATGATCATAATACCTCAGCACTGGAGCTTGCGTGAGGGTAGATTTCAGTGTCTGTAGCGCTGCGCTGTGGTGTGAGCACCATTGCCACGCTACATCCTTCTTAAGCAGCTGTCTGAGGGGCGCTCTGAGTGAGGCTTCATTTGGTATGTATTGCGCTAGGAATTTTGTCATTCCCAGCAGGCGTTGGAGACTTTGTTTGTCTTCTGGGGCTGGCATGTCAACAATCGCTTTAATCTTTGTGTCGTCAGCCCTCTGGCCTGCTGCCGTGATGACATGCCCCATATATCTTACTGTGTCGACTTTGAACTGGATTTTATCTCTGTTAAACTTCACCTTTGCTGCCTTTGCTCTCTCCATCACTTTCTGCAGGATCACATCATGCTCCTGCTCTGATGACGCTGCAATTATCATGTCATCTGCTATGATGTACACACCTGGGATATCGCCGAAGGTCTCACAGTTCTTTTGTTGGAACACCTCGCTGGCAGACTTGATCCCGAATGGGAGTCTGAGGAAGCGGAACCGACCCCACGGCGTGTTGAAGGTGCATAGCTTTGACGATGGCTCATCTAGCTTGATCTGCCAGTATCCATCCTTTTCGTCTAGGATGGAGAAGATGGATTTCCCAGCTAGTCTGCTGCGCACATCTTCAGGAGTTGGGATGGAGTAGTGCTGGCGTTTGACTGCCTGATTCAGGTCGCAAGGGTCCAAACACACCCTTAGAGCACCGTTCTTTTTCTTTGTAGCAACAAGACTGTTCACCCATTCTGTTGGCTCATTGACAGGTGTTATCACCTTCCTTTTCTGTAAGTCTTTCAGTGTCACTTTCAGTGAGTCCATGATAGAGAGGGGTACGTTTCTGCAGGCATGAATCACAGGTGTGGCAGTTGGGTCAATGTGTATGTGGTGGACTCCAGGAAATTCACCCAGTCCTGTGAAAACATCTGCGTACCTTTCTATCAGCTCCTTTTGGGTGGATGGTGGTTTACCTGGCAGCGGCAACTTTACTGTGAGTGCCTCGACCCTTCTCACCAGCTGCAGCTCCTCACATGCGTCTCTGCCCAGAATTGACTTGTCTGCCTGGCTAGTCACATGGAAGTCTAGCACTGCTTCACTTCTGGTTGTCTGGCAATTTAGAGACACAACACCATCTGCGGGCACACGGGCTCCACCGAAGGCAATCAACACAGTCTGTGTGGGCCTCATCTGCATGGGACCTGGTAGCTGCCGATACATGGACATGGGAAGCACGTTTGCATCGGCACCTGTGTCGAGCTTGAAATTAATCGCTACGCCTCTGATTATGGCTGTTTCATGCCACACAGTGCCTTTTGGTTGGCGTGCTGTTTCTTTGTGGTCATTATGAACCATGCCAATGTATAAAGAGTCCACTTCACTTTCTATATTATTTACAGTTTTTGTCTTATAGCTGCTGCTGCTTTTTTCAGTGCCTGCTCTACATACCTTTGAGAAATGGTTTTTTTTTCCACATTTGTGACACACTGCTCCATAAGCTGGGCACTGACAAGGCTCATGCTTGTTTCCACATTTATGGCAGACAATTGTTGTTTGCTTTTTGATGCTTGTTTTGCATTTGTTCCAGCTACCCGTTCGTGTTTGCCCTGTTGCTTTCCTTAATGCATCCACTGAGGTGTCGTGAGCGACAGGAGTCTGCATTGCCTGTATTTGTGTTTTCGCAAGCTCTGCAGATCTACAAATGTCTATGGCCTTGCGCAGAGTGAGCTCATTATCACGTAGCAGTCTCTCTTTTAGACGAGTGTCATTTATGCTGAAGACTAATTTATCCCTAATCATGTCATCTTCATTTCGACCAAACTCACAATCTTTGCTCTTCTGGCGCAGTTCCGTGATGAATCTGTCCACCGCTATTCCTGTTGACAAACAGTGTGACCAAAATTGGTGACGCTCGAAAACAACGTTCTTTTGTGGGCTGCAGTAATCTTTGAATGCTTTAAGAACTTCCTCCATCGTTGCGTTGTCCCCGGCTGCGGTAATTGTGAGTGTGTTGTACACTTCTAGTGCCTCTTCGCCAACAGTGTGAAGGAGAATGGCCACCTTGACCGTCTCTTCTGAGGTCAACGCACCTGACGCGACCATATACAGCCGAAACCGTTGCTCCCATCTGCATCAATTCTCAGCTATGTTGCCGGTGAGTATCAGCGGTGACGGTGGTTGAATTGCTCCATGTTCGCGCCGTCTGTTAGCTGTCGGCTAATCTTCAGTTAGCTTGCTAACCTTCAATAAGCTTGCTCACAGTACGGTCCTCGGCTTGCTCCGTAACACCATCTTCTGACACCATGTTGTAGCTTTACGTATATACTACTTTAGTATTACTGTTCGTGGGTTAGGCTGCTATTAATGTATTTAATAATACACACGGAGGCAATGCTGCAATACGAGCACAGGTGTGTCCCAAACCGCGCACTTCCCTTAGTGCACTCAGAGAAGTGCACTTTGTGCACTATGTACTTACTTGGATAGTGCGTAAAATTTGACGGGGGAGTGTTGTCTCAAATCGCGCACTGCCTCATGTACTTACCGGAAGTGACGATCACAACATCTCAGTCCTCCTCCTTCTTCTTCTGCGAAATTGTGAATTGTACTCAGCGTTCCCGCCACCTATTGTCACCCGCGAAAATTACATCTATGCTTTGTTCATCAAAATGAATGTGATTGTTTTTATTGCTGCTTGTATTTGCCCTCTGTTTTACGTGCGGATGAGAGGATTGCGACGACGCCGTCGCATCATCCAACTCCTTTTAGCAGAAGACATACCGGTATGTTGATATACATACTTTTTCTGTTAATTCATTTAAAAAAAATGACATGACCATTGAGTTCTTTTAGCAAAAGTGGAGGAATAAAATGTTGTCCAACTGACATATAGCTAACGTTAACATAGCTAGATAGTCATATTATATGTTTATATAAGGGTGTTTATTGTGTTTATATTATATAAGCTGTAACTAATGCATTTTGGTTATTTTTGCATGATTAATGATTCATCTATTAGTTAGCTAATTACAGTGACAATACAAGAGTGAAAGCATAGGCAACCCAACAGACATTTAAATAATACATATTTATTAATTTTCCATTTAATGTATGCTCGCTACAGTCAGGCAAAGTGCAACACTAAAGATAACCCATACCATTAAATGCATTCAATACAATTTTATTTTAAAACTGTCCTGTGTTAATTGTTCTACAGGCTCCAAACCCCAGGCAGTACTGCCAGCTTAACAATACGGTGCCATTGCTGGCACTGTATTTTGATGGGGAAAGTAACATGAGGGTGGACTTCAGACTCTCCAGGGCATCCTTCAACGGTCTGATGGTCATCCTCAGCACGCCGTGTGATCATGGCTGGGGACCCGTCGTTGAGGCCCTTGTCTTTCTCTTTTGGCTAGCCAGTGGTACCTCTTACCGCGTTGTAGCCAGAGCCTTTGCTATGCCCCGGTCCACTGTGCACCGTGCTGTCCACAAGACAAGCAGGAAGGTCCTCTCTCTACTCCCCCAGGTCGTTCGCCTTCCAACGGAGGAGGACTTGCCTCATGTTGGTGCAGGTTTTGCCCGGTTAGCCGGGTCAGCGGTCTTCAACAGGGTTGTTGGCAGCATTGACGGCTGCCATGTCCGTGTGACCCCCCCTATCAAGGACGCAGCCTGTTACCTGAATAGAAAGATTTTTTATTCTGTTCAATTTCAGGCTGTGTGTGACCACACAGCGAAGTTTATCGATGTGTTCATTGGCTTCCCCGGGTCGGCTCATGACGCAAGGGTTCTAAAGAACAGCCCCCTGTACTACCAGCAAAGGTACCCTCCACCCGGTTTCTGCATCATTGGGGATGGTGGCTACCCCTGCCTCAGGCAACCCATCGCCCTCATGACTCCCTACAGGCAGCCTCTACACAACCAACTCCAGGTCCGCTTCAATGGGCACCTGTCTAGAGCGAGGTGTGTTGTGGAGAGGGCCTTTGGAATCCTGAAGACCAGATGGAGGTCCATATTTTTGAAGGCGCTGGAGGTGGATGTCCTCTATGTCCCAGAGGTCATTGCCTGCTGCACAGTCCTGCACAACATCTGCCTAAGCAATGGGGACCTGTTGGAGCCTGAAGAGGATGTGGAGGGAGAAGCATGGGATCATGACCAACCAGCCCCTCAAGGCGCTATCTGTGGAGCAGAGGACAGGCACAGAATGGCAGTCATGTGTGTTGTGCCAGACCATGACTATGCAATTTAAATAGTAGCTTATGCTGTTCTTGTTAATCAGTTCAATAATCAGTTCAAAAAACATTTGGTGAAATCTTATGCTGTTCTTGTTAATCAGTTCAAAAAACATTTGGTGAAATCTTATGCTGTTCTTGTTAATCAGTTCAATAATCAGTTCAAAAAACATTTGGTGAAATCTTATGCTGTTCTTGTTAATCAGTTCAATAATCAGTTCAAAAAACATTTGGTGAAATCTTATGCTGTTCCTGTTAATCAGTTCAATAATCAGTTCAAAAAACATTTGGTGAAATCTTATGCTGTTCCTGTTAATCAGTTCAATAATCAGTTCAAAAAAACATTTAAGCAATCCCAGAAATGCATGTTACTAACTTAGCTCTGGGGAGCTTATTCCCCAGAGTCCTGTTTTGTTTTTTTCAGCCCAGCATATTTCCTTGGATTAGGATGGCACCTAAATCATGATTGCAGCTGACGCCGTGGTCCTGATGCATGAACTACAACTACTATTTCTAGTCACTGTTCCATTATCTTTATTGTGACTATTATTGCCACTGTGTTCATATATATATATATATATATATATATATATATATATATATATATAGAGAGAGAGAGAGAGAACAATATTGAGGGTAACCATCACACTTTCAGAGTACAGTAATAATAGACAGATCATAGTTATAATTACTTTATTTTTATTATTTATTTACAAGTTTTTCCAGGAGAGACAGGAAGCGCTCCTCCCTCATGGCCACCTCCCTGTCTCTCCTCTCATCCCTCTCCCTCATCTCAGTGTCTCTCCTCTCATTCCTCTCCCTCAACTCTGCAAACCGCCGTTCCTCTCTCTCCACTGCCTCGCGATGCCGCCTTTCCTCTCTTTCATCTCTAGCTGCCTCTCTCTCTCTTGCCTTCTCCTCCATCTTCTTCATCTCCTCCTCAAAATACGCTTCCTTTTCATTAATTTCCCTCAGAGCCTCCACGACACCCACCCGCCTCCGTTTTGGAGTGGATGCCGTGGAAGCCCTGGCTAGGTCACTTTCTGGGGTCACCACTGAGGGGGGTTCAACAACCGCCACGTCCTGGCACGATGAGGCAATGAGGACAGGCTGCGTTACAGACGGCCTGCCCCCAATTGCCTCATCCATCAGTGCGTACCACTTCCAGGACGCAGCGGTTGCCTCACCCCCCTCAGTGCTGACCCCAGTTCTGGGGCATTTCAGATCCTACGGACAACAGAAAACACTCCAATTTCAGATCAAACATCAACTACAATTAAATTAAATGCTTACATCCTTATGGCTGATTAACTCACAATGATTGCCAATCATTGTGACGGTTAACCAACCTTATATTTTTGTTTTAGGTTTTCCCATTTCTTTTTTAGAAAAAGGGGTGTAACCAGGACTGGCAGCCCTCGACTTTCAATGTACGCCCTAATGAAAATAAAATTTGCATGAGGGTAGCAATGTAAAATATAAGTCCACAGTAAAACTTAGCTAGAACTATAGGAAGATGTGATATAAATTGACTTACTCATATCCATTCAGGGCAGCGTTACGCTTGCCCGTGAAGCATGAGGCATTCACCATCCTCCATCGAATGAGGGATCTGGTGTCCTCGTCTGTCCCTAACAATTATAAAAGTCAGATCAGGACAGAAACAGCACTGTTAATACATTATAACATTACATTCATTAGCAGATGATTAACGTAGCTACTGTAACATAACTGCTAACGCTTGCAGCAAAATCTTCTACAGTGAAGACGATAGTTTAACACAAACAACACTAGCTAGCCAGCTATACCACAACACATTTAACGTCACGTAGCTAGGTTATAACTTATTTGCCAGTGGTCAAACTTAAAATATTTACAGTTTGAATTTCGTCACGCCACTTATATAACATCTACCCCGATGTCTAATACAACTAACGACGGTGTCTGATTTCAATTTAATGCATGTTTGTGAACATTGGGGGTTTCGTTAGCTGCTACTGTCCCTTCAATCCATCATGTGTACAGATCGCGGCTAGTTTGCTTCACTTTTTAAAGTACATTTATAGTTTGAATTTCGTCACGCCACTTAAATAACATCTACCCCGATGTCCAATAAAGCTAACAATGTTGTCCGATTTCAATTTAATGCATTTTTGTGAATATTAGCTAGCGGTATAGAAGTAACTTCTCTTTGGTTTAACACTACCGCTGCTAAAGTTAGCTAAAGCTAGCTTGATGACACGTCAAATTACGGTACATATTAACGTAATTTTTCGCGGTACAAAATTCAACACCGACTGCAGAATTACCTAAATATACATAAACTGGTTAAATGTTTTACAAGTATAGCAAAAAAAGTAATGTTCAACTTACATTTGTACTGCGCTGTATCTGTCGCTTCCCTGGCCGCCATTATCCAAAGTTTTTCAGTATTTGTTAGCTCCGCCCCTTCCGCTACGTAGACAAGATGGCGACCGTTGAGTGTGTTGAGTGTGCATCGATGCACACTCAATTTTCTGACCGTTTTGAGTGCACCATCCGGGTATTTGCAGTGCACTGCATTTACCACACTTCGACAAGTTACACTTTGAGTGCACTCAAATAGTTAGTATAAGTACAGAAGTGCGCGGTTTGGGACACACCGTATGTCTTTACTTGCACATAACTCCAACCAACAGAGGGCAGTAAACACTTCCCGAGCACACTGTAACAACACTTACAGTGCAACGTAATCGAGCACCGAGTGCTCGATCTAATATACCACATCCGGTAAGTACATAAGGCAGTGCGCGATTTGAGACAACACTCCCCAGTCAAATTTTACGCACTATGCAAGTAAGTACATGGTGCACGAAGTGCACTTCTCTGAGTGTACTAAGGGAAGTGCGCGATTTGGGACACACAGGGCTCTCAAGTGTCACGCATTGAGCGTGACAGTCACTCATTTCGGTCTGTTGTCACGCACTCCCGCCACACACTGTATTTCTCATGCAGAAACACGATTTATAATATATTTAATATGCCGCAGCGCCCAAAATTTCTCTGGCCGCGCCTCTCTCACTATGGAACCAAGCGAGTCTCCCCTGGAGTTCTTAGTCGAGCCTGACACTTATCAGCCAATCAAACAAAAAAAGAAAGGGGCTACACCAGACGCTGCGTCGCTGATTTTGCCGAGGCTTCGGCTCAAATGTTTTGAGTGTAGCCCCGAATGTATTTTGAAAAGTTGACTGACAAATATGAAACGTGGCTTAGTGTCCACTCTCGCTGTAAAAAGCTGCAGCTTCAGGTTTATCGATGCGCTCTGCTGTCGACATGCTGCGGCAGATGTGTCGCGTTTGAGCTCCGTTAATTCTGCCGTATAGTTTCTGTTCTCCACCTCCGGCATAGAGCAGCGTTCAGCCACTTCACTAAACTTTGTCTCATTCAGAGACCAGAGACCCAGACGGGGATCTGGTCTGTCAGAAGGTCTGAGGTCTACCGTATCAGCAGAGCAAGTAATGCACAGCAGACTATTGTGCAGGTGGATTATTTTCTGAAATATTGTGACTGCATTCTTGTAATATCCTATTATCACTTTATTTTTCACAAAATATCACGACTCCTCCAAATCTCGGAGAGCATGGGATGAGTTATATTTTGAATGCGCAAAGGTTTTGGACATGAGCAGAAATCTTGCTCAAAAACATCTGAAATATTAAAGTCCAGGGGTTTATTAATCCATTAAAATGAATAATGTATAATTGAGGTGAATAATTGTCATATGCACATTTAAGGAGGTTACTTCCCCAACAAAAGATGCAAAAGAGAAGGTAAGAGTAAATGATGCCTAAGCTACATGTGTGCTGACTCAGATATAATTAGGAAAGTTGATCCAAAGGAGAATAAATAGTTGAAAGCAATACAGAATACATGAGAGTATTACTGCAATATATTCCATTATGTTTTTATATTTGAATTGTAATTTGTGTTCCTTTACATAAAGATATTTTCAGCATATTGATTCAGAAAAAGGTACTAATAGGTGCATAAACATTCACCACAGTGCAGGAAATTAAGTATTTAATGCTCAACATTTTCTCGGGGTGGACCCCCAGAACCCCCCATCATAAGTCTCCAAACAAATCTGGAACCAGAACCCTGTCCTTTGGGTTGCCAGGCCAGTTATGATTAGACCAAATCTTGGTGCCATCTAACTAACATCTACAAACTGGAAGCTATAATGAACACACACTGGCTATTAACACGCTGGGTGTGCGTGTGTGTGTGTGGGGGGGGGGGGGGGGGAGTGTCACTCTTGCCTGTCTTCAAAACTTGAGAGCCCTGGACACACTATTTGTCTTTGTTGTCTTTCTTACATTTGACACTAGCGATTTTACTGTATATTGATATACTGTTGTTGCTTTCCTGTTTTTATTTTTAAATGTACAACCCCAAATCAGAAAAAGTTGGGACAGGATGAAAAACACAAATAAAAAAAGAAAGTAGTGATTTCTAAATGTACTTTGATTTGTATTTCATTGCAGACAATGTGAACACAAAATATTTCATGTTTTGTCTGGTCAACTTAATTTCATTTGTAAATATACATCCTTTCCTGTCATTCACACCTGCAACACATTCCAAAAAAGGTTGGGACACATTGCATAGCATAACATTGCATAACGTAACATAGCATAGCGTAACGTAGCATAGCGTAATGTAGCATAGCGTAACGTAATGAAACGTAACGTAACATAGCGTAACGTAGAGTAACGTGATGTAACGTAACGAAATGTAACGTAATGAAACGTAACGTAACATAGCATGGCGTAACATAGCATAGCGTAACGTAACATAGCGTAATGTAACATAGCATAACGTAGCATAGCGTAACGTAGCATAGCGTAACGTAGCATAGCGTAACGTAGCATAGCGTAACGTAACTTAATGTAACGTAACGTAGCATAGCGCAATGTAACATAACGTAACGTAGCATAACATAATGTAACGTAACATAACGTAACGTAGCATAACATAATGTAACGTAACGTGGCGAAACGTAACGTGGCGAAACGTAACGTGGCGAAACGTAATGTAACGTAACGTGGCGAAACGTAACGTGGCGAAACGTAACGTGGCGAAACGTAACGTAACGTAGTGTAGCGTAACATAGCATAGCGCAATGGAGCATAGCGTAACATAGCGTAACGTAACTTAATGTTACGTAACGTAGCATAGCGCAATGTAACATAACGTAACATAACGTAACACAACATAATGTAACATATCATAACGTAACATAACATAACATAACATAACATAACGTAACATAGCGTAGCGTAGCGTAGCGTAGCGTAACGTGACATAACGCAACACAACGCAACGTAACATAGCGTAGCGTAGCGTAACGCAACGCGACGCAACGTAACATAGCGTAACGTAACATAGCGTAACGTAACATAGCGTAACGTAGCATAGCGTAATGTAGCATAGCGTAACGTAATGAAACGTAACGTAACATAGCGTAACGTAGAGTAACGTGATGTAACGTAACGAAATGTAACGTAATGAAACGTAACGTAACATAGCATGGCGTAACATAGCATGGCGTAACATAGCATAGCGTAACGTAACATAGCGTAATGTAACATAGCATAACGTAGCATAGCGTAACGTAGCATAGCGTAACGTAGCATAGCGTAACGTAGCATAGCGTAACGTAGCATAGCGTAACGTAGCATAGCGTAACGTAGCATAGCGTAACGTAATGAAACGTAACGTAACATAGCGTAACGTAGAGTAACGTGATGTAACGTAACGAAATGTAACGTAATGAAACGTAACGTAACATAGCATGGCGTAACATAGCATGGCGTAACATAGCATAGCGTAACGTAACATAGCGTAATGTAACATAGCATAACGTAGCATAGCGTAACGTAGCATAGCGTAACGTAGCATAGCGTAACGTAGCATAGCGTAACGTAGCATAGCGTAACGTAGCATAGCGTAACGTAACTTAATGTAACGTAACGTAGCATAGCGCAATGTAACATAACGTAACGTAGCATAACATAATGTAACGTAACATAATGTAACGTAACATAACGTAACGTAGCATAACATAATGTAACGTAACGTGGCGAAACGTAACGTGGCGAAACGTAATGTAACGTAACGTGGCGAAACGTAACGTGGCGAAACGTAACATAATGTAACGTAACATAGCATAGCGCAATGGAGCATAGCGTAACATAGCGTAACGTAACTTAATGTTACGTAACGTAGCATAGCGCAATGTAACATAACGTAACACAACATAATGTAACATAACATAACGTAACATAACATAACATAACATAACGTAACATAGCGTAACGTAACATAGCGTAACGTAACATAGCGTAACGTAGCGTAGCGTAATGTAGTGTAGCGTAACGTAGCGCAACTTGGCATAGCGTAACGTAGCGTAGCGTAATGTAACAGAATAACGTAGTGTAACGTAGCGTACCGTGACGTATCGTAGCGTAGCATAGCTTAACGTAGCATAGCATAACATAACATAGTGTAATGTAGCGTAAGATAGCATAGTAAATGGACTGTATTTATATAGCCATTTTCCAGTCTTAACGACTACTTAAAGCGCTTTCACATAGTACAGGAACTGTGGCCGGGGCTGCCATACAAGGTGCCACCTGCTCATCAGATAAACACTCACACACATTTACACTCCGATGCGCAGCATAGTGTAACGTAACTTAGCTTAACATAGCATAGCTTAACGTAGCATAGCGTAATATAGCATAGCGTAACGTAGCATAGCGTAACGTAGCATAGCGTAACGTAGCATAGCGTAACGTAGCATAGCGTAACGTAACTTAATGTAACGTAACGTAGCATAGCGCAATGTAACATAACGTAATGTAACATAACATTATGTAACGTAAAATAACGTAACGTAGCATAACATAATGTAACATAACGTGGCGAAACGTAACGTAGCATAACGTAACATAGCATAGCGTAACAGCATTACGTTACGTAGCGTAGCGTAACATAGCAAAGCGTAACATAACATAGCATAACGTAGCATAGCGTAACATAGCATAGCGTAACATAGCATAGCGTAACGTAACTTAATGTAACGTAGCATAGCATAACGTAACATAACGTAACGTATCATAACATAATGTAACATAACGTGGCGAAACGTAACGTAGCATAACGTAACGTAGCATAGCATAACGGAAAGTAACATAACATCACATGACATAACATAACGTAACATAACGTAGCATAACGTAACAGCATAGCGTAACATAGCATAACGTTACGTAGCGTAACATAGCAAAGCGTAACGTAACATAGCATAACGTAGCATAGCATAACGTAGCATAGCGTAACGTAACTTAATGTAACGTAGCATAGCATAACGTAACATAACGTAACGTAGCATAACATAATTTAACATAACGTGGCGAAACGTAACGTAGCATAACGTAACATAGCATTACGTAACATAGTGTAACATAGCGTAACATAGTATAGCGTAACATAGTATAGCGTAACATAGTATAGCGTAACATAGCATAGCGTAACATAGCATAGCGTAACATAGCATAGCGTAATGTAACATAGAATAACGTAACGTAGCATATCGTAATGTAGCATAGCATAATGTAGCATAGCGTAACGTAGCATAGCGTAATATAACATAGAATAACGTAACGTAACATATCGTAATGTAAGGTAGCATACCGTAACATAGTATAATGTAACGTAACGTAGCATAGTGTAATGTAGCATAACGTAGCATAGTGTAACGTAACTTTATGTAACGTAATGTAGCATAACGTAGCATAATGTAACATAACATAACGTAAGATAACGTAACGTAGCGTAGCGTAGCGTATAGTAATATAACGTAAAATAGCTTAACATAGTATAGTGTAATGTAGCGTGACATAACATTGCATAACGTAACATTGCATAACGTAACATTGCATAACGTAACATTGCATAACGTAACATTGCATAACGTAACATTGCATAATGTAACATTGCATAACGTCATGTAGCGTAACATAGCATAACATAGCTTAACGTAGCATAGCATAACGTAGCATAACGTAACGTAATGTAACGTAAACGTAACGTAGCATAGCGTAACGTAGCATAGCGTAACGTAGCATAGCGTAACGTAGCATAGCGTAACGTAGCATAGCGTAACGTAACTTAATGTAACGTAACGTAGCATAGCGCAATGTAACATAACGTAATGTAACATAACATTATGTAACGTAAAATAACGTAACGTAGCATAACATAATGTAAGATAACGTGGCGAAACGTAACGTAGCATAACGTAACATAGCATAGCGTAACAGCATTACGTTACGTAGCGTAGCGTAACATAGCAAAGCGTAACATAACATAGCATAACGTAGCATAGCGTAACATAGCATAGCGTAACATAGCATAGCGTAACGTAACTTAATGTAACGTAGCATAGCATAACGTAACATAATGTAACATAACGTGGCGAAACGTAACGTAGCATAACGTAACGTAGCATAGCATAACGGAAAGTAACATAACATCACATGACATAACATAACGTAACATAACGTAGCATAACGTAACAGCATAGCGTAACATAGCATAACGTTACGTAGCGTAACATAGCAAAGCGTAACGTAACATAGCATAACGTAGCATAGCATAACGTAGCATAGCGTAACGTAACTTAATGTAACGTAGCATAGCATAACGTAACATAACGTAACGTAGCATAACATAATTTAACATAACGTGGCGAAACGTAACGTAGCATAACGTAACATAGCATTACGTAACATAGTGTAACATAGCGTAACATAGTATAGCGTAACATAGTATAGCGTAACATAGTATAGCGTAACATAGCATAGCGTAACATAGCATAGCGTAACATAGCATAGCGTAACATAGCATAGCGTAACATAGCATAGCGTAACGTGGCGTAACGTGATGTAACACAACGCAACGTAGCGTAACGTAACAAAACGCAGCGTAACATAGCATAGGGTAACGTAGCATAGCGTAACGTAGCATAGCGTAATGTAACATAGAATAACGTAACGTAGCATATCGTAATGTAGCATAGCATAATGTAGCATAGCGTAACGTAGCATAGCGTAATATAACATAGAATAACGTAACGTAACATATCGTAATGTAAGGTAGCATACCGTAACATAGCATAATGTAACGTAACGTAGCATAGTGTAATGTAGCATAACGTAGCATAGTGTAACGTAACTTTATGTAACGTAATGTAGCATAACGTAGCATAATGTAACATAACATAACGTAAGATAACGTAACGTAGCGTAGCGTATAGTAATATAACGTAAAATAGATTAACATAGTATAGTAATGTAGCGTAACGTAACATTGCATAACGTAACATTGCATAACGTAACATTGCATAATGTAACATTGCATAATGTAACATTGCATAACGTCATGTAGCGTAACATAGCATAACATAGCTTAACGTAGCATAACGTAACGTAATGTAACGTAAACGTAACGTAGCATAGCGTAACGTAGCATAGCGTAACGTAGCATAGCGTAACGTAGCATAGTGTAACGTAGCATAGCGTAACGTTGCATAGCTTAATGTTGCATAGCGTAATGCAACGTAACGTGGCATAATGTAACGTGGCATAGCGTGACGTAGCATAGCGTGACGTAGCATAGCGTAACATAACATAACGTAACATAACGTAACACAACATAATGTAACATAACATAACGTAACATAACATAACGTAACATAACATAACATAACGTCACATAGCGTAACGTAGCATAGCATAACGTAACATAGCATAGGGTAACGTAACGTAGTGTAGCATAGCGTAGCATGCCATAGCATAGCATAATGTAGCATAGCGTAACTTAGCATGATGTAACATAGCATAGCGTAACATAAAATGTAGCATTATGAGCGTAATGTAGCATAGGATAGTGTAACATAGCGTTAGCATGATGTAACTTAGCATGGTGTAATGTAACAGCGTAACATAGCATAGCCTAACATAAAATGTAGCATTATAAGCGTGAGGTAGCATAGCATAGTGTAACATAGCATAGTGTGATGTAGCGTAGCGTAGCATACCATAGCTTACCGTAGCATAGCATAGCATAACTTAGCATGGTGTAACGTAGCATAGCGTGACATAAAATGTAGCATTATGTGCGTAACGTAGCATAGCATAGTGTAACACAGCATAGCATAATGTACCATAGCATAATGTACCATAGTGTAACATAGGATAGGGTAACGTAACGTAGCGTAGCATAGCATAACGTAGCATAGCATTACATAGCATAGCGTAATGTAGCATAGCATAATGTAACATAGCATAGGGTAACGTAGCATAGCATAATGTAGCATAGCATAATGTAGCATAGCGTAGTGTAGCGTAACATAGCATAGGGTAACGTAACGTAGCGTAGCATAGCATAGCATAGCATAGCGTAGCACAGCGTAGCATAACATAGCATACCATAGCATAGCGTAACGTAGCATACCATAGCATAGCGTAACGTTGCATAGTGTAACGTTGCATAGCGTAACGTTGCATAGCGTAACGTTGCATAGCGTAACGTTGCATAGCGTAACGTTGCATAGCGTAACGTAGCACAGCGTAACATAGCATAGTGTCGCGTAGCATAGGGTAATGTAACGTAGCATAGCATAGCATAACGTAGCATACTATAACGTAGCATAGCGTATCGTAGCATAGCATAAAGTAACATAGCATAGGGTAACGTAACGTAGCATAGCATAATGTAGCATAGCGTAGTGTAGCGTAACATAACATAGGGTAACGTAACGTAGCGTAGCATAGCGTAGCATAGCATAACGTAGCATAGCGTAGTGTAGCGTAACATAGCATAGAGTAATGTGACATAGAGTAGCAGAGTGTAGCATAGCGTAGCATAGCCCAGCATAGCGTAATGTAGCATAGCGTAACGTAGGATAGCGTAACATAGCCTAGCGTAGCACAGCGTAGCATAACATAGCATACCATAGCATAGCGTAACGTCGCATAGCGTAACGTAGCACAGCGTAACGTAGCACAGCGTAACGTAGCACAGCGTAGCGTAGCATAGGTTAATGTAACGTTGCGTAGCATAGCATAACGTAGCATACTATAATGTAGCATAATGTAACGTAGCATAGCATAAAGTAACATAGCATAGGGTAACGTAACGTAGCACAGCATAAAGTAGCATAGTGTAACATAGCATAGCGTAGCATAGCATAGCACAGCATAGCATAACGTAGCATAGCATAGCCTAACGTCGCATAGCGTAACGTCGCATAGCGTAATGTCGCACAGCGTAATGTCGCACAGCGTAACGTAGCACAGCGTAACGTAGCATAGCGTAACATAGTATAGGGTAACGTAACGTAGCGTAGCATAGCATAGCATAGCATAGCATAGCATAGCATAGCATAGCACAGCGTAGCATAACATAGCATACCATAGCATAGCGTAACGTAGCATACCATAGCATAGCGTAACGTTGCATAGTGTAACGTTGCATAGCGTAACGTTGCATAGCGTAACGTTGCATAGCGTAACGTTGCATAGCGTAACGTAGCACAGCGTAACATAGCATAGTGTAGCGTAGCATACGGTAATGTAACGTAGCATAGCATAGCATAACGTAGCATACTATAACGTAGCATAGCGTATCGTAGCATAGCATAAAGTAACATAGCATAGGGTAATGTAACGTAGCATAGCATAATGTAGCATAGCGTAGTGTAGCGTAACATAACATAGGGTAACGTAACGTAGCGTAGCATAGCGTAGCATAGCATAACGTAGCATAGCGTAGTGTAGCGTAACATAGCATAGGGTAATGTGACATAGCGTAGCATAGTGTAGCATAGCGTAGCATGGCCCAGCATAGCGTAATGTAGCATAGCGTAACGTAGGATAGCGTAACATAGCATAGCGTAGCACAGCGTAGCACAGCGTAGCATAACATAGCATACCATAGCATAGCGTAACGTCGCATAGCGTAACGTAGCACAGCATAAAGTAGCATAGTGTAACATAGCATAGCGTAGCATAGCGTAGCACAGCATAGCATAACGTAGCATACCATAGCATAGCGTAACGTCGCACAGCGTAACGTAGCACAGCGTAACGTAGCACAGCGTAGCGTAGCATAGGTTAATGTAACGTTGCGTAGCATAGCATAACGTAGCATACTATAACGTAGCATAGTGTAACGTAGCATAGCATAAAGTAACATAGCATAGGGTAACGTAACGTAGCACAGCATAAAGTAGCATAGTGTAACATAGCATAGCGTAGCATAGCGTAGCACAGCATAGCATAACGTAGCATAGCATAGCCTAACGTCGCATAGCGTAACGTCGCACAGCGTAACGTAGCACAGCGTAACGTAGCATAGCGTAACATAGTATAGGGTAACGTAACGTAGCATAGCATAGCATAGCATAGCATAGCATAGCATAGCATAGCACAGCGTAGCATAACATAGCATACCATAGCATAGCGTAACGTAGCATACCATAGCATAGCGTAACGTTGCATAGTGTAACGTTGCATAGCGTAACGTTGCATAGCGTAACGTTGCATAGCGTAACGTTGCATAGCGTAACGTAGCACTGCGTAACATAGCATAGTGTAGCGTAGCATAGGGTAATGTAACGTAGCATAGCATAGCATAACGTAGCATACTATAACGTAGCATAGCGTATCGTAGCATAGCATAAAGTAACATAGCATAGGGTAATGTAACGTAGCATAGCATAATGTAGCATAGCGTAGTGTAGCGTAACATAACATAGGGTAACGTAACGTAGCGTAGCATAGCGTAGCATAGCGTAGCATAGCATAACGTAGCATAGCGTAGTGTAGCGTAACATAGCATAGGGTAATGTGACATAGCGTAGCATAGTGTAGCATAGCGTAGCATAGCCCAGCATAGCGTAATGTAGCATAGCGTAACGTAGGATAGCGTAACATAGCATAGCGTAGCACAGCGTAGCACAGCGTAGCACAGCGTAGCATAACATAGCATACCATAGCATAGCGTAACGTCGCATAGCGTAACGTAGCACAGCATAAAGTAGCATAGTGTAACATAGCATAGCGTAGCATAGCGTAGCACAGCATAGCATAACGTAGCATACCATAGCATAGCGTAACGTCGCATAGCGTAACGTAGCACAGCGTAACGTAGCATAGCGTAACATAGCATAGGGTAACGTATTGTAGCGTAGCATAGCATAGCATAGAATAGCATAGCATAGCATAGCATAGCATAGCATAGCATAGCATAGCGTAGCACAGCGTAGCATAACATAGCATACCATAGCATAGCGTAACGTAGCATACCATAGCATAGCGTAACGTTGCATAGTGTAACGTTGCATAGCGTAACGTTGCATAGCGTAACGTTGCATAGCGTAACGTTGCATAGCGTAACGTAGCACAGCGTAATAGCATAGTGTAGCGTAGCATAGGGTAATGTAACGTAGCATAGCATAGCATAACGTAGCATACTATAACGTAGCATAGCGTATCGTAGCATAGCATAAAGTAACATAGCATAGGGTAATGTAACGTAGCATAGCATAATGTAGCATAGCATAGTTTAGCGTAACATAACATAGGGTAACGTAACGTAGCGTAGCATAGCATAACGTAGCATAGCATAGTGTAGCGTAACATAGCATAGGGTAATGTGACATAGCGTAGCATAGCATAACGTAGCATACTATAACGTAGCATAGTGTAACGTAGCATAGCATAAAGTAACATAGCATAGGGTAACGTAACGTAGCATAGCATAAAGTAGCATAGTGTAACATAGCATAGCGTAGCATAGCTTAGCACAGCATAGCATAACGTAGCATACCATAGCATAGCGTAACGTAGCATAGCGTAACGTCGCATAGCGTAACGTCACATAGCGTAACGTCGCATAGCGTAACGTCACATAGCGTAACGTGACACAGCGTAACGTGACACAGCGTAACGTCGCATAGCGTAACGTAGCATAGCGTAGCACAGCATAGCGTAGCACAGCGTAGCATAACGTTGCATACCATAGCATAGCGTAACGTAGCATAGCATAACGTAACATAGCATAGGGTAACGTAACGTAGCATAGCATAGGTTAATGTAACTTTGCGTAGCATTGCATAACGTAGCATACTATAACGTAGCATAGTGTATAGTAGCATAGCATAAGGTAACATAGCATAGGGTAACGTAACGTAGCATAGCATAAAGTAGCATAGTGTAACATAGCATAGCATAGCGTAGCATAGCGTAGCATAGCGTAGCATAGCGTAGCACAGCATATCATAACGTAGCAAACCATAGCATAGCGTAACGTCGCATAGCGTAACGTCACATAGTGTAACGTAGCATAGCGTAACGTAGCATAGCGTAGCATAGCATAGCATAGCGTAGCGTAGCACAGCGTAGCATAACGTTGCATACCATAGCATAGTGTAACGTAGCATAGCATAACGTAACATAGCATAGGGTAATGTAGCATAGCATAACGTAACATAGCATAGGGTAACATAACGTAGCATAGCATAACATAGCATAGCGCAACATAGCATAGCATAGCGTAGCACAGCATACCACAGCATAGCATAAAGTAGCATACAATAGCAAAGCGTAACGTAGAATAGCATAACGTAGCATAGCGTAACGTAGCATAGCATAACATAGCATAGCATAGAGTAACGTAACGTAGCATAGCATAACGTAGCATAGCGTAACATAGCATAGCATAGCACAGCATAGCATAACGTAGTATACAATAGCAAAGTGTAACGTAGCATAGCATAACGTAGCATAGCATAACATAGCATAGCATAGAGTAACGTAACGTAGCATAGCATAACGTAGCATAGCGTAACATAGCATAGCATAGCATAGCACAGCATAGCATAACGTAGTATACAATAGCAAAGTGTAACGTAGCATAGCATAACGTAGCATAGAGTAACATAGCATAGCGTAACATAGCATAGCGTAACGTAGCATAGCGTAACGTAGCATACCGAAACGCAACGTAGCGTAGCATAGCGTAGCATAGCATAGCATAGCATAGCATAGCATAGCATAGCGTAGCATAGCGTAGCATAGCGTAGCATAGCGTAACATACCATAGCATAGCGTAGCATAGAGTAACATAGCATAGCGTAACGTAGCATAGCGTAACGTAGCATAGCGTAAACGTAGCAAAGTGTAAAGTAGCATAGCGTAATGTAGCATAGCGTAATGTAGCATAGCGTATGATAGGATGTATTTTACTGAAAATATAGCATGCAGAAGTGTTCAACTGTGTCTTAAAGCTATTCCAGCTATTTTGAGAATAGAATATCTTCCTATACCAATTCTATTAACAGTCTTGTGCCTTAAAAGGTAAAGTTTGAAGGCTATAGGATAACAGTCAGCTCAAGTTCTTTAGGGTTTAAGCACAAAATATCTGTATATAAGGACTCTCGCCACCAATAGAAATTTGGACATCTTCTGATGGTCTCATTGTCATGACAGATTTGTTCTTTGTGAATAAAGCTCCGCTTGACTTCAAGATCAGCGTAACGTAGCATCGCGTAACGTAGCGTAACAAAGCATAGCATAACGTACCATAGGGTAATGTAACGTAACGTAGCGTAGCATAGCGTAGCATAGCATAGCATAACATAACATAGCGTTATGTACCATAGGGTAAATTAATGTAGCGTAGCATAGCGTAGCATAGCGTAGCATAGCGTAGCATAGCGTAGCATAGCGTAACATATCAGAGCGTAGCGTAGCATAGCATAGCTTAGCATGACGTAACGTAGCATAGCATAACGCAGCATAGCTTAACGTAGCATAGGGCAACGTAACGTAGCATAGCATAGTATAACGTAGCATAGCAAAACGTAGCATAGCATAACGTAACATAGCATAGCATAGCATAACGTAGCATAGCGTAATGTAGCATAGGGTAAAGTAACGTAGCATAGCATAACGTAGCATAGCATAGCGTAGCATAGCGTAGCATACCATAGCATAGCATAACGTAGCATAGCGTAATGTAGCATAGGGTAAAGTAACGTAGCATAGCATAACGTAGCATAGCAAAACGTAGACTAGCATAATGTAGCATAGCGTAACATAGCATAGCAAAACGTAGCATAGCATAACATAGCATAGCATAACATAGCATAGGGTAAAGTAACGTAGCATAGCATAACGTAGCATAGCGTAGCATAGCTTAGCATAGCGTATCATACCATAGCATATCATACCATAGTATAGCGTAGCATAGCGTAACGTAGCATAACGTAACGTAGCATAGCGTAACGTAGCATAGCATAGCATAGCATAGCATAGCATAGCATAGCGTAGCATAGCGTAACATACCAAAGCATAGCGTAGCATAGAGTAACATAGCATAGCGTAACGTAGCATAGCGTAACGTAGCATAGCGTAACGTAGCATAGCATAACGTAGCAAAGTGTAACGTAGCATAGCGTAACATAGCATAGCGTAATGTAGCATAGCGTATGATAGGATGTATTTTACTGAAAATATAGCATGCAGAAGTGTTCAACTGTGTCTTTAAGCTCTTCCAGCTATTTTGAGAAATGCCTTAAGCATCAGGTGACTGAGTCATAGAAAAATATCTTCCTATACCAATTCTATTAACAGTCTTGTGCCTTAAAAGCTAAAGTTTGAAGGCTATAAGATAACAGTCAGCTCAAGTTCTTTAGGGTGTAAGCACAAAATATCTGTATATAAGGACTCTCGCCACCAATAGAAATTTGGACATCTTCTGATGGTCTCATTGTCATGACAGATTTGTTCTTTGTGAATAAAGCTCCGCTTGACTTCAAGATCAGCGTAACGTAGCATCGCATAACGTAGCATCGCATAACGTAGCATCGCATAACGTAGCGTAACAAACCATAGCATAGCGTAGCATAGAGTAACATAGCCTAGTGTAACGTAGCTTAGCGTAACGTAGCATAGCGTAACGTAGCATAGCGTAACATAGCAAAGTGTAACGTAGCATAGCGTAACGTAGCATAGCGTAACGTAGCATAGCGTAACGTAGCATAGCGTAACGTAGCATAGCGAAACGTAACGTAGCGTAGCATAGCGTAGCATAGCGTAGCATAGCGTAGCGTAGCATAGGTTAATGTAACGTTGCGTAGCATAGCATAACGTAGCATACTATAACGTAGCATAGTGTAACGTAGCATAGCATAAAGTAACATAGCATAGGGTAACGTAACGTAGCATAGCGTAGCATAGCATAGCATGGCGTAGCATATCGTAACATACCATAGCATAGCGTGTTCTTGGTGAATAAATTTCCGCTTGACTTCAAGATCAGAGTAACGTAGCATCGCATAACGTAGCATCGCATAACGTAGCATTGCATAACGTAGCGTAACAAAGCATAGCATAACGTAGCATAGCGTAACATAGCATAGGGTAATGTAACATAACGTAGCGTAGCATAGCATAGAGTAACATAGCATAGCGTAACGTAGCATAGCGTAACGTAGCATAGAGTAACATAGCATAGCGTAACGTAGCATAGCGTAACGTAGCATAGAGTAACATAGCATAGCGTAACGTAGCATAGCATAACGTAGCACAGCATAACGTAGCATAGCGTAGCGTAGCATAGGTTAATGTAACGTTTCGTAGCATAGCATAACGTAGCATACTATAACGTAGCATAGTGTAATGTAGCATAGCATAAAGTAACATAGCATAGGGTAACGTAACGTAGCATAGCATAAAGTAGCATAGCGTAACGTAGCATAGCGTAACGTCGCATAGCGTAACGTCACATAGCGTAACGTCACATAGCGTAACGTCACATAGCGTAACGTAGCATAGCGTAATGTAGCATATTCCAGCTATTTTGAGAAAAGAATATTTTCCTATACCAATTCTATTAACAGTCTTGTGCCTTAAAAGGTAAAGTTTGAAGGCTATAGGATAACAGTCAGCTCAAGTTCTTTAGGGTTTAAGCACAAAATATCTGTATATAAGGACTCTCGCCACCAATAGAAATTTGGACATCTTCTGATGGTCTCATTGTCATGACAGATTTGTTCTTTGTGAATAAAGCTCCGCTTGACTTCAAGATCAGCGTAACGTAGCATCGCGTAACGTAGCGTAACAAAGCATAGCATAACGTACCATAGGGTAATGTAACGTAACGTAGCGTAGCATAGCGTAGCATAGCATAGCATAACATAACATAGCGTTATGTACCATAGGGTAAATTAATGTAGCGTAGCATAGCGTAGCATAGCGTAGCATAGCGTAGCATAGCGTAACATATCAGAGCGTAGCGTAGCATAGCATAGCTTAGCATGACGTAACGTAGCATAGCATAACGCAGCATAGCTTAACGTAGCATAGGGCAACGTAACGTAGCATAGCATAGTATAACGTAGCATAGCAAAACGTAGCATAGCATAACGTAACATAGCATAGCATAGCATAACGTAGCATAGCGTAATGTAGCATAGGGTAAAGTAACGTAGCATAGCATAACGTAGCATAGCATAGCGTAGCATAGCGTAGCATACCATAGCATAGCATAACGTAGCATAGCGTAATGTAGCATAGGGTAAAGTAACGTAGCATAGCATAACGTAGCATAGCAAAACGTAGACTAGCATAATGTAGCATAGCGTAACATAGCATAGCAAAACGTAGCATAGCATAACATAGCATAGCATAACATAGCATAGGGTAAAGTAACGTAGCATAGCATAACGTAGCATAGCGTAGCATAGCTTAGCATAGCGTATCATACCATAGCATATCATACCATAGCATAGCGTAGCATAGCGTAACGTAGCATAACGTAACGTAGCATAGCGTAACGTAGCATAGCATAGCATAGCATAGCATAGCATAGCATAGCGTAGCATAGCGTAACATACCAAAGCATAGCGTAGCATAGAGTAACATAGCATAGCGTAACGTAGCATAGCGTAACGTAGCATAGCGTAACGTAGCATAGCATAACGTAGCAAAGTGTAACGTAGCATAGCGTAACATAGCATAGCGTAATGTAGCATAGCGTATGATAGGATGTATTTTACTGAAAATATAGCATGCAGAAGTGTTCAACTGTGTCTTTAAGCTCTTCCAGCTATTTTGAGAAATGCCTTAAGCATCAGGTGACTGAGTCATAGAAAAATATCTTCCTATACCAATTCTATTAACAGTCTTGTGCCTTAAAAGCTAAAGTTTGAAGGCTATAAGATAACAGTCAGCTCAAGTTCTTTAGGGTGTAAGCACAAAATATCTGTATATAAGGACTCTCGCCACCAATAGAAATTTGGACATCTTCTGATGGTCTCATTGTCATGACAGATTTGTTCTTTGTGAATAAAGCTCCGCTTGACTTCAAGATCAGCGTAACGTAGCATCGCATAACGTAGCATCGCATAACGTAGCATCGCATAACGTAGCGTAACAAACCATAGCATAGCGTAGCATAGAGTAACATAGCCTAGTGTAACGTAGCTTAGCGTAACGTAGCATAGCGTAACGTAGCATAGCGTAACATAGCAAAGTGTAACGTAGCATAGCGTAACGTAGCATAGCGTAACGTAGCATAGCGTAACGTAGCATAGCGTAACGTAGCATAGCGAAACGTAACGTAGCGTAGCATAGCGTAGCATAGCGTAGCATAGCGTAGCGTAGCATAGGTTAATGTAACGTTGCGTAGCATAGCATAACGTAGCATACTATAACGTAGCATAGTGTAACGTAGCATAGCATAAAGTAACATAGCATAGGGTAACGTAACGTAGCATAGCGTAGCATAGCATAGCATGGCGTAGCATATCGTAACATACCATAGCATAGCGTGTTCTTGGTGAATAAATTTCCGCTTGACTTCAAGATCAGAGTAACGTAGCATCGCATAACGTAGCATCGCATAACGTAGCATTGCATAACGTAGCGTAACAAAGCATAGCATAACGTAGCATAGCGTAACATAGCATAGGGTAATGTAACATAACGTAGCGTAGCATAGCATAGAGTAACATAGCATAGCGTAACGTAGCATAGCGTAACGTAGCATAGAGTAACATAGCATAGCGTAACGTAGCATAGCGTAACGTAGCATAGAGTAACATAGCATAGCGTAACGTAGCATAGCATAACGTAGCACAGCATAACGTAGCATAGCGTAGCGTAGCATAGGTTAATGTAACGTTTCGTAGCATAGCATAACGTAGCATACTATAACGTAGCATAGTGTAATGTAGCATAGCATAAAGTAACATAGCATAGGGTAACGTAACGTAGCATAGCATAAAGTAGCATAGCGTAACGTAGCATAGCGTAACGTCGCATAGCGTAACGTCACATAGCGTAACGTCACATAGCGTAACGTCACATAGCGTAACGTCACATAGCGTAACGTAGCATAGCGTAATGTAGCATATTCCAGCTATTTTGAGAAAAGAATATTTTCCTATACCAATTCTATTAACAGTCTTGTGCCTTAAAAGGTAAAGTTTGAAGGCTATAGGATAACAGTCAGCTCAAGTTCTTTAGGGTTTAAGCACAAAATATCTGTATATAAGGACTCTCGCCACCAATAGAAATTTGGACATCTTCTGATGGTCTCATTGTCATGACAGATTTGTTCTTTGTGAATAAAGCTCCGCTTGACTTCAAGATCAGCGTAACGTAGCATCGCGTAACGTAGCGTAACAAAGCATAGCATAACGTACCATAGGGTAATGTAACGTAACGTAGCGTAGCATAGCGTAGCATAGCATAGCATAACATAACATAGCGTTATGTACCATAGGGTAAATTAATGTAGCGTAGCATAGCGTAGCATAGCGTAGCATAGCGTAGCATAGCGTAACATATCAGAGCGTAGCGTAGCATAGCATAGCTTAGCATGACGTAACGTAGCATAGCATAACGCAGCATAGCTTAACGTAGCATAGGGCAACGTAACGTAGCATAGCATAGTATAACGTAGCATAGCAAAACGTAGCATAGCATAACGTAACATAGCATAGCATAGCATAACGTAGCATAGCGTAATGTAGCATAGGGTAAAGTAACGTAGCATAGCATAACGTAGCATAGCATAGCGTAGCATAGCGTAGCATACCATAGCATAGCATAACGTAGCATAGCGTAATGTAGCATAGGGTAAAGTAACGTAGCATAGCATAACGTAGCATAGCAAAACGTAGACTAGCATAATGTAGCATAGCGTAACATAGCATAGCAAAACGTAGCATAGCATAACATAGCATAGCATAACATAGCATAGGGTAAAGTAACGTAGCATAGCATAACGTAGCATAGCGTAGCATAGCTTAGCATAGCGTATCATACCATAGCATATCATACCATAGCATAGCGTAGCATAGCGTAACGTAGCATAACGTAACGTAGCATAGCGTAACGTAGCATAGCATAGCATAGCATAGCATAGCATAGCGTAGCATAGCGTAACATACCAAAGCATAGCGTAGCATAGAGTAACATAGCATAGCGTAACGTAGCATAGCGTAACGTAGCATAGCGTAACGTAGCATAGCATAACGTAGCAAAGTGTAACGTAGCATAGCGTAACATAGCATAGCGTAATGTAGCATAGCGTATGATAGGATGTATTTTACTGAAAATATAGCATGCAGAAGTGTTCAACTGTGTCTTTAAGCTCTTCCAGCTATTTTGAGAAATGCCTTAAGCATCAGGTGACTGAGTCATAGAAAAATATCTTCCTATACCAATTCTATTAACAGTCTTGTGCCTTAAAAGCTAAAGTTTGAAGGCTATAAGATAACAGTCAGCTCAAGTTCTTTAGGGTGTAAGCACAAAATATCTGTATATAAGGACTCTCGCCACCAATAGAAATTTGGACATCTTCTGATGGTCTCATTGTCATGACAGATTTGTTCTTTGTGAATAAAGCTCCGCTTGACTTCAAGATCAGCGTAACGTAGCATCGCATAACGTAGCATCGCATAACGTAGCATCGCATAACGTAGCGTAACAAACCATAGCATAGCGTAGCATAGAGTAACATAGCCTAGTGTAACGTAGCTTAGCGTAACGTAGCATAGCGTAACGTAGCATAGCGTAACATAGCAAAGTGTAACGTAGCATAGCGTAACGTAGCATAGCGTAACGTAGCATAGCGTAACGTAGCATAGCGTAACGTAGCATAGCGAAACGTAACATAGCGTAGCATAGCGTAGCATAGCGTAGCATAGCGTAGCGTAGCATAGGTTAATGTAACGTTGCGTAGCATAGCATAACGTAGCATACTATAACGTAGCATAGTGTAACGTAGCATAGCATAAAGTAACATAGCATAGGTTAACGTAACGTAGCATAGCGTAGCATAGCATAGCATGGCGTAGCATATCGTAACATACCATAGCATAGCGTGTTCTTGGTGAATAAATTTCCGCTTGACTTCAAGATCAGAGTAACGTAGCATCGCATAACGTAGCATCGCATAACGTAGCATTGCATAACGTAGCGTAACAAAGCATAGCATAACGTAGCATAGCGTAACATAGCATAGGGTAATGTAACATAACGTAGCGTAGCATAGCATAGAGTAACATAGCATAGCGTAACGTAGCATAGCGTAACGTAGCATAGAGTAACATAGCATAGCGTAACGTAGCATAGCGTAACGTAGCATAGAGTAACATAGCATAGCGTAACGTAGCATAGCATAACGTAGCACAGCATAACGTAGCATAGCGTAGCGTAGCATAGGTTAATGTAACGTTTCGTAGCATAGCATAACGTAGCATACTATAACGTAGCATAGTGTAATGTAGCATAGCATAAAGTAACATAGCATAGGGTAACGTAACGTAGCATAGCATAAAGTAGCATAGCGTAACGTAGCATAGCGTAACGTCGCATAGCGTAACGTCACATAGCGTAACGTCACATAGCGTAACGTCACATAGCGTAACGTAGCATAGCGTAATGTAGCATAGCGTAATGTAGCATAGCGTATGATAGGATGTATTTTACTGAAAATATAGCATGCAGAAGTGTTCAACTGTGTCTTAAAGCTCGTCCAGCTATTTTGAGAAATGCCTTAAGCATCAGGTGACTGAGTCATAGAAAAATATCTTCCTATACCAATTCTATTAACAGTCTTGTGCCTTAAAAGGTTAAGTTTGAAGGCTATAGGATAACAGTCAGCTCAAGTTATTTAGGGTGTAAGCACAAAATATCTGTATATAAGGACTCTCGCCACCAATAGAAATTTGGACATCTTCTGATGGTCTCATTGTCATGACAGATTTGTTCTTTGTGAATAAAGCTCCGCTTGACTTCAAGATCAACGTAACGTAGCATCGCATAACGTAGCGTAACAAAGCATAGCATAACGTAGCATAGCGTAACATAGCATAGGGTAATGTAACATAACGTAGCGTAGCATAGCATAGCATAGCATAGTATAACGTAGCATAGCGTAACATAGCATAGGGTAATGTAACGTAACGTAGCGTAGCATAGCGTAGCATAGCATAGCATAATGTAGTATAGCGTAACGTAGCGTAACAAAGCATAGCATACCGTAGCATAGCGTAACGTAGCATAGCATAACTTAGCATAGCATAACGTAGCATAGCGTAACATACCATAGCATAGCATAATGTAGCTTAGAGTAACATCGCATAGCATAATGTAGTATAGCGTAACGTAGCGTAACAAAGCATAGCATACCGTAGCATAGCGTAACGTAGCATAGCGTAACGTAGCATAGCGTAACGTAGCATAGCGTAACGTAGCATAGCGTAATGTAGCATAGCATGACGTAGCATAGCGTAACGGAGCATAGCGCAACGTAGCATAGCGTAACAGCATAGGGTAACGTAGCATAGCATAGCATAGCATAGCGTAGCATAGCATAGCATAGCATAGCATAGCATAGCATAGCATAGCGTAGCATAGCGTAACATAGCATAGCGTAATGTAGCATAGCGTAACGTAGCATAGAGCAACGTCGCATAGCGTAATGTAGCATAGCGTAACGTAGCATAGCGTAACGTAGCATACCGTAGTATAGCGTAATGTAACGTAGCATAGCATAACGTAGCATAGCATAACATAGCATAGCATAACGTAGAATAGCGTAACGTAGCATAGCGTAACGTAGAATAGCGTAATGTAACGTAGTATAGCGTAATGTAACGTAGCATAGCATAACGTAGCATAGCGTAACATACCATAGAAGCGTAACGTAGCGTAGCGCAGCATAGCGTAGCATAGCGTAGCATAGCATGACGTAGCATAGCATAGTGTAGCGTAACATAGCATAGGGTAATGTGACATAGCGTAGCATAGCGTAGCTTAGCCCAGCATAGCGTAATGTAGCATAGCGTAACGTAGCATAGCGTAACATAGCATAGCATAGCGTAGCACAGCGTAGCATAACATAGCATACCATAGCATAGCGTAACGTAGCACAGCGTAACGTAGCACAGCGTAACGTAGCACATCGTAACGTAGCACAGCATAACGTAGCATAGCGTAGCGTAGCATAGGTTAATGTAACGTTGCGTAGCATAGCATAACGTAGCATACTATAACGTAGCATAGTGTAACGTAGCATAGCATAAAGTAACATAGCATAGGGTAATGTAACGTAGCATAGCATAAAGTAGCATAGTGTAACATAGCATAGCGTAGCATAGCGTAGCATAGCGTAGCATAGCATAGCACAGCATAGCATAACGTAGCATACCTTAGCATAGCGTAACGTAGCATAGCGTAACGTCGCATAGCGTAAGGTCACATAGCGTAACGTCGCATAGCGTAACGTAGCATAGCGTAACGTCACATAGTGTAACGTCACATAGCGTAACGTAGCATAGCGTAATGTAGCATAGCGTATGATAGGATGTATTTTACTGAAAATATAGCATGCAGAAGTGTTCAACTGTGTCTTAAAGCTCGTCCAGCTATTTTGAGAAATGCCTTAAGCATCAGGTGACTGAGTCATAGAAAAATATCTTTCTATACCAATTCTATTAACAGTCTTGTGCCTTAAAAGGTAAAGTTTGAAGGCTATAGGATAACAGTCAGCTCAAGTTCTTTAGGGTTTAAGCACAAAATATCTGTATATAAGGACTCTCGCCACCAATAGAAATTTGGACATCTTCTGATGGTCTCATTGTCATGACAGATTTGTTCTTGGTGAATAAATTTCCGCTTGACTTCAAGATCAGCGTAACGTAGCATCGCATAACGTAGCATCGCATAACGTAGCATTGCATAACGTAGCGTAACAAAGCATAGCATAACGTAGCATAGCGTAACATAGCATAGGGTAATGTAACATAACGTAGCGTAGCATAGCATAGCATAACGTAGCATAGCGTAACATAGCATAGGGTAATGTAACGTAACGTAGCGTAGCATAGCATAGCATAGCATAGCATAGCATAACATAACATAGCGTAACGTAGCATAGGGTAAAGTAATGTAGCGTAGCATAGCTTAGCATAGCATAGCGTAGCATAGCTTAGCATAGCATAGCATAGCATAGCATAGCATAGCATAGCATAGCATAGCATAGCGTAGCATAGCATAGCATAGCATAGCGTAACGTAGCATAGCATAAAATAGCATAGCGTAACATAACATAAGGTAACATGATGTAGCGTAGCATAGCGTAGCATAGCGTAGCATAGCGTAACGTAGCATAGGGTAAAGTAACGTAGCGTAGCATAGCATAGCGTAACATACCATAGCATAACGTAGCATAGAGTAACATAGCATAGCGTAACGTAGCATAGCGTAACGTAGCATATCGTAACGTAGCATAGCGCAATGTAACGTAGCATAGCGTAATGTAACGTAGCGTAACGTAGCGTAGCGTAACGTAGCGTAATGTGGCATAGCATAAAATAGCATAGCGTAACATAACATAAGGTAACGTGATGTAGCGTAGCATAGCGTAGCATAGCGTAACATAGCATAGCGTAATGTAGCATAGCGTATGATAGGATGTATTTTACTGAAAATATAGCATGCAGAAGTGTTCAACTGTGTCTTAAAGCTCTTCCAGCTATTTTGAGAAATGCCTTAAGCATCAGGTGACTGAGTCATAGAAAAATATCTTCCTATACCAATTCTATTAACAGTCTTATGCCTTAAAAGGTAAAGTTTGAAGGCTATAGGATAACAGTCAGCTCAAGTTATTTAGGGTGTAAGCACAAAATATGTATATAAGGACTCTCGCCACCAATAGAAATTTGGACATCTTCTGATGGTCTCATTGTCATGACAGATTTGTTCTTTGTGAATAAAGCTCCGATTGACTTCAAGTTCAGCGTAACGTAGCATCGCATAACGTAGCGTAACAAAGCATAGCATGTGTGTAGCTTAGCGTAACGTAGCATAGTTGTAACGTAGCATAGCGTAACATACCATAGCATAACGTAACGTAGCATAGCGTAACGTAGCATAGCGTAACATACCATAGCGTAACGTAATGTAGCATCGCGTAATGTAGCATCGCGTAACGTAGCATCGCGTAACGTAGCATCGCGTAACGTAGCGTAGCTTAGCGTAGCATAGCGTAGCATAGCGTAACGTAGCATCGCGTAATGTAGCATCGCGTAACGTAGCATCGCGTAACGTAGCATCGCGTAACGTAGCATCGCGTAATGCAGCATCGCGTAACGTAGCGTAGCGTAGCATAGCGTAACGTAGCATAGCGTAACGTAGCATAGCGTAACGTAGCATCGCGTAACGTAGAATCCCGTAATGTAGCATCGCGTAACGTAGCATAGCGTAACGTAGCTTAGCGTAGCGTAGCATAGGGTAACGTAACGTAGTGTAGCATAGCATAACATAGCATAGCATAACGTAGCATAGCGTAACGTAGCATCGCGTAACGTAACGTAGCGTAGCGTAACATAGCATAGCGTAACGTAGCATAGCGTAACAAAGCATAGCGTAACATACCATAGCATAGCGTAACATACCATAGCATAGCGTAGCGTAAAGTGACGTAGCATAGCATAACGTAGCATAGCATAACATAGCATAGCATAACGTAGCATAGCGTAACATACCATAGCATAGCGTAACGTAGCGTAGCGTAGCGTAGCGTAGCGTAGCGTAGCGTAAAGTGACGTAGCATAGCATAACGTAGCATAGCATAACATAGCATAACGTAGCATAGCGTAACGTAGCATAGCGTAACGTAGCATAGCGTAACGTAGCATAGCGTAACGTAGCATAGCGTAACGTAGCATACCGTAGTATAGCGTAATGTAACGTAGCATAGCATAACGTAGCATAGCATAACATAGCATAGCATAACGTAGAATAGCGTAACGTAGCATAGCGTAACGTAGAATAGCGTAACGTAGCATAGCGTAACGTAGCATAGCGTAACGTAGCATAGCGTAGTATAGCGTAATATAACGTAGCATAGCATAACGTAGCATAGGGTAAAGTAACGTAGCGTAGCATAGTGTTGAGTTAAATAAAGTTTCAATAATGGTGATGCTTGATAACCATGTATATTATATGCTTTTATGTTTTATGTTTAATGTAAGAAATGATATGCTGCACTGGGTTAGAAAATAGGATTGAATTCAATTCAACTCCATATCATGCCCCTGCCCTCCCCCTCTCTTCCTGTCTCTTGTAGACAGATTAGATTAAAACCAAACACTTAACAAATAAGAAAGAAACTTTTGTCCCACAACAGGAAGCAAACACCCTGATGTGCTGAGACTAATTAGAATACAGGATAGTCCTTGATCTGTGACCAGGAGAAACCCCCAATGTGCATGCAAGAGGTGTGACCATCACATCTGAGGCTATAAGGAAAGCCAATGAGATGCGATCAACACATCATGCCAATGATGGGCCAATGGGAATAGAATCAGCTCCAGGTCCAGGGGAATATAATTCTGAAACTAATAATGATCGGGGCAGTAAAAATGTGACTCCACCGGGGAAGCATCTTTGCTGTCCGCTGCTCGCAGTGTATTGTAAAGGGGATTATCACGCTTCCGGGTTTCATGGGCGGGATTTGTCAACTTTGTGCATGTCCACTTCCGTCGCAGTTCAACAATGGCTGAAACGAAGGCTAGATGTCACTGCTCTGTTCCACTTTGTAATTCGAACAAACAATGCCAACCCTACTTAAGTTTCCATGGATTCCCGACTGAATTGAGTCTAAGGAAGAAGTGGATTAAAGCGGTTCGCCGGGATGAGGGGCCAAACTTTAAAATAAAACAAGGTAGCACGTTTGTTTGTAGCCGGCACTTTAGTGAATCAGACTACACTAACGTTACAGGAAGTGCTAGCAGGCTAGCGTTAGCTGACGTAGCTAACTTTACCAACCGAGGTTGCATCAAGCGTCTGCAAATCGGTTCTGTGCCCTCCCGTTTCCAGTGGAACAACTGGGGACTGCCAAGAAGGGAGTCTGCTTATAAAAGAGCATCAACTCGCTTAGGCCATGACGTTTGTCCAGCCCTTCCTCTGGAGCAGCCCCTACCATGTGAGGAAGAGACGATGGAGGAGGTCGCAGCTTCGGTGGTGATGACAGAACATGATTACGGTTCTGCTCCTCAACCAGGTATGTCAGTGTTTGCCGGTATTCTGAAATGTTGGACTACCTTTATATCTTACTTGATTAAACGGAAAGGTGAATATTGAGCTATAAAAAGCTATTTCATGTAGCTTTAGAGGTCCAAACTACTTCCAATATGCAAGTCACAGACAAAATCTGGGTCAGATGTTTTAATTTTTTCTCTCATCTCATACAGGTGCACTGGATGCTGCTGCTGCACACATACAGCAACTGGAAGACAAAATCAAGGAGCTGACAACAGAGCTGTCACAGCTGAAAGTGGGTGAAGTGCATTTTCACCGATTTTGTGTCTCAGACAAGGACATCCTTTTTTACACAAGATTCACGTCAAGATATGTTTTTTGTCACTTCTGGGAGGCTATTCAACCATCTGCCTCCATGGTGGTTTATTGGTCGAAAGCTCAGAAAAAGGGACAAACATTTGAACCCATTTCTCCCAGTCCAACGCGTAGGCTGCAACTGGTTGATGAGTTTTTTCTTTTCTGCTGCCGAGTTGCTGCAGGCCTGCAAGAGAAGGTGCTGGCTGACATGTTTCAGGTCAGTGTGTCCACTGTCTCCCGTGTTGTTATAACGTGGGCCAACTACCTTTACCTGCTCCTTGGCTCCCTTCCCATCTGGATGAGTAAACAGCAAGTCAAGAACACCATGCCAAGCAAATTTGTGCAGTACAGTCCAGATGTTCGGGTAATCATCGACTGCACCGAGGTGCGATGCCAGAATCCATCATCCCTCACTCTCCAGTCTGAGGTTTTCTCATCGTACAAAAACACGACAACCTTGAAGGGATTAATTGGGATTGCCCCATGTAGTGCTGTGACTTTTGTGTCAAGTCTCTTCACCGGCTCCATCTCTGACCGAGAGCTGACTGAACGAAGTGGACTGCTGGACTTACTGGAGCCAGGAGATGGCTGCATGGCAGACAAGGGTTTCACCATCGAGAAGCTGCTAGCTGACCGTGGGGCAACGCTGATTATACCACCCTTCAAGATGACAGGTAGGCATGAAAGGAATGAACATTTCAAATTAAAACTGTGACCAAAATGATAGTCATTAAGGTGTGCAGACAAATGTTTAAAAAGTACTGAGGCACTCACTGAAATAATAGAAATTAACTTATTACATCTCTAACCACAGCGCAGTTCACCAAAGAGGATGCTCTAAAAACACAAGCAATCGCCCGACTTCGAATCCTCGTGGAAAGAGCAATACGCAGAGTCAAAGAATACCGCATCTGGGAACGCACTCTCCCTCTAACCTTGTCTGGGACAGTCAACCAGCTGTGGACCGTCTGCTGTGTGATGACCAACTTCCAGGGACCACTTGATTTAAAAGGCTACATCCCTGTTGAATAGTGTTTCCCCCGATCACATGCATTTAACTGTATACTGAAAACATTGTATATATTGAATGAGATGTATATAATTAATGAGAAGTAATTGATCTATAATCAATTCTAAAGGTCAGTCCATCCTGAAAGTATTCAAAATAATGTAAATATGTAAATAATGTACTCAGAAAAAGGGAATTAATAAAATCCTTTATTCATTCATTTCCTTTATTCATTCAGTTCATTTCACTTTCTGCTGAAGATACACATTCATATATGTACCAAAGAAGTACAGGTCCACCTTCTTTTTCATCTCTTTTATCATTTCATCATCCCTCCAGACTCTTTCGACTGTTAAGTCTCCCTCAGTATCTGTTATAAAATCGCACCAACTCAATCCAGTTACTGCCAGTTGACCTTGAACCTGCCAGTGGTATTTATGATTCTGCTTCAGTTTTGCCTGACCATTCACAATTTTTACATGTCCTGCCTCAGAAATGCTGGAGATGTCTGGGCATTTAACTTCAGCAAGCCCAAAACACGGAACGGCACTAGGGTCATATACCCTTGCATCGGGGCTAGCCCCGATGTGAGGAGCATCGGGATGGATAACAAATCCACAGCGTGAGACATTTACATTGAAATGTTTTGAATATTGTTCCAGCACCTGTGGCTCGCGTTCAAGGCCCCTTTTCATGGCGGGAGTCTGGTGTACTCCCTTAAGTATCCGCCCTGCCAGGGTCTGACCAGAAGACGGCCCTTTCACATGGCTTACCTCATAGAACCTACTAGCTGTCACTCTAGGCTTGCGTAAAGCTTGCCATAATGGGCACTCAGACTGCTCACGTGTCTGCTCCTCTCTCTCAGCTGCCATCTTGTGTGTCACGGTTAAGCTGTCCAAATGGAGAAACTGTTGGGAGTTTGGGTCAATGTTTGGAAAAGTAGTGGGAAATGTTGACCCCTCTAAAGGCAGTTTAGGGAATTTTGGTGCACCTGGGTGTTGGACATAATTTCCGTAGGTTAAACACATTAAACGTAGGTTAAACACATTATAACCATACGAACATCTGAGCTGACGCCAAACTGACGTTAGCATAAGCTAACCTACCTAGCTAATGTTATGTTAGCTAGCTAGCTAGTAGCCACTCACCTTCGTAGTCATAGATGAAGTTCTCGAAAAAGAAACTGTATCCCTTGTCCACTTTGGAGCGGGCTGTGATGGAGTGTTGTTCAGTTAGTCGATGTACGTCAGAAAAAGTTATTTTGGGTAAATTTACCAGGGATGCAGTATAAGTTAACTTATAATCGTCCATCATAGGTTCGCCAGAGTGATGAGTGATCCACCGGAAGTGGCAGTGCACAAAGCTCACTGAATGCGGAAGTACTACGTATCAGTGTGATAATGGCCTATTGTATTGTATTGTATTGTCTTGTTTGTCCAATGTCAGCTGAATTGTAACTGTTGCCTTTGTCATGTCGCTTTCATCATAGTGTTAATTAAATATTCTCTTTAATCCTCCAATTGCTCCCAGGCCTTTTCTCCTTCTTCAAAGATCCAAGAACACGTCTTTTAGTTTTTCTCAACAATAGCATAGCATAACATAACATAGCATAGCATAACAACATAGCGTAACGTAGCATAGCGTAACATACCATAGCGTAACGTAACGTAGCATAGCGTAACGTAGCATCGTGTAACGTAGCATCGCATAGCGTAACATACCATAGCATAGCGTAACGTAGCATCGCGTAACGTAGCATCGCGTAACGTAGCATAGCGTAGCGTAGCATAGCGTAGCATAGCTTAAAGTGACATAGCATAACGTAGCGTAGCGTAACGTAGCGTAGCGTAGCATAGCGTAGCATAGCGTAGCATAGCGTAAAGTGACGTAGCATAGCATAACGTAGCATAGCATAACGTAGCATAGCATAACATAGCTTAGCATAGCGTAACGTAGCGTAGCGTAACATACCATAGCATAGCGTAATGTAGCGTAACGTAGCATAGCGTAACGTAGCATAGCGTACTATAGCGTAATGTAACGTAGCATAGCATAACGTAGCATAGGGTAAAGTAACGTAGCGTAGCATAGTGTTGACTTAAATAAAGTTTCAATAATGGTGATGCTTGATAACCATGTATATTATATGCTTTTATGTTTTATGTTTAATGTATCTGTGACCAGGAGAAACCCCCAATGTGCATGCAAGAGGTGTGACCATCACATCTGAGGCTATGAGGAAAGCCAATGAGATGCGATCAACACATCAAGCCAATGATGGGCCAATGTGAATAGAATAAGCTCCAGGTCCAGAGGAATATAATTCTGAAACTAATAATGATCGGGGCAGTAAAAATGTGACTCCACCGGGGAAGCATCTTTGCTGTCCGCTGCTCGCAGTGTATTGTATTGTATTGTATTGTGTAGCATCGTGTAACGTAGCATCGCGTAACGTAGCATAGCGTAACGTAGAGTAGCGTAACGTAGAGTAGCGTAGCATAGCATAACATAGCATAGCGTAACATAGCTTAGCGTAGCGTAGCATAGCGTAGCATAGCATAGCGTAGCATAGCGTAGCATAGCATAGCATAGCATAGCGTAGCATAGCGTAGCATAGCGTAGCATAGCGTAGCGTAGCGTAGCGTAGCGTAAAGTGACGTAGCATAGCATAACGTAGCATAGCGTAACATAGCATAGCATAACGTAGCATAGCGTAACATACCATAGCATAGCGTAACGTAGCGTAGCGTAGCATAGGGTAACGTAGCGTAGTGTAGCATAGCATAACGTAGCATAACGTAGCATAGCGTAACGTAGCATAGCATAATGTAGCATAGCGTAACATCGCATAGCATAACGTAGCATAGCATAACATAGCATAGCGTAACGTCGCATAGCGTAACGTAGCATAGCGTAAAATACCATAGCATAGCGTAACGTAGCATAGCGTAACGTAGCATAGCGTAACGTAGCATAGCGTGACGTAGCATAGCGTAGCATAGGGTAACATAGCGTAGCATAGCATAACATACCATAGCGTAACGTAGCATAGCGTAACGTAGCATAGCGTAATGTAACGTAGCATAGCATAACGTAGCATAGGGTAAAGTAACGTAACATAGCGTAGTGTAGCATAGCATAACATACCATAGCTTAACGTAGCATAGCGTAACGTAGCATAGCGTAACGTAGCATAGCGTAACGTAGCATAGCGTAACGTAGCATAGCGTAATGTAACGTAGCATAGCATAACGTAGCATAGGGTAAAGTAACATAGCGTAGCATAGCATAGCATAACATAACATAGCATAGCATAACAACATAGCGTAACGTAACGTAACGTAACGTAGTGTAGCATAGCATAACATAGCATAGCATAACGTAGCATAGCGTAACGTAGCATCGCGTAACGTAACGTAGCATAGCGTAACATAGCATAGCGTAACATAGCATAGCGTAACGTAGCATAGCGTAAAAAAGCATAGCGTAACATACCATAGCATAGCGTAACATACCATAGCATAGCGTAACGTAGCGTAGCGTAGCGTAGCGTAGCGTAGCATAGCGTAGCATAGCGTAGCGTAAAGTGACGTAGCATAGCATAACGTAGCATAGCATAATGTAGCATAGCGTAACATACCATAGCATAGCGTAACATAGCATAGCGTAACGTAGCGTAGCGTAACATACCATAGCATAGCGTAACATACCATAGCATAGCGTAACGTAGCGTAGCGTAACGTAGCGTAGCGTAACATAGCGTAGCATAATGTAGCGTAGCATAATGTAGCGTAGCATAGCGTAGTGTAGCGTAGCATAGCGTAGCGTAAAGTGACGTAGCATAGCATAACATAACATAGCATAGCATAACATAGCATAGCATAACGTAGCATAGCGTAACGTAGCATAGCGTAACGTAGCATAGCGTAACGTAGCATCGCGTAACGTAGCATCCCGTAATGTAGCATCCCGTAATGTATCATCGCGTAACGTAGCATAGCGTAACGTAGCTTAGCGTAACGTAGCTTAGCGTAGCGTAGCATAGGGTAACGTAACGTAACGTAACGTAACGTAGTGTAGCATAGCATAACATAGCATAGCATAGCATAACGTAGCATAGCGTATCGTAGCAATGCGTAACGTAACGTAGCGTAGCGTAACATAGCATAGCGTAACGTAGCATAGCGTAACAAAGCATAGCGTAACATACCATAGCATAGCGTAACATACCATAGCGTAGCATAGCGTAGCGTAGCGTAGCATAGCGTAGCATAGCGTAGCATAGCGTAGCGTAAAGTGACGTAGCATAGCATAACGTAGCATAGCATAACATAGCATAGCATAACGTAGCATAGCGTAACATACAATAGCATAGCGTAACATACCATAGCATAGCGCAACGTAGCGTAGCGTAACGCAGAGTAGCGTAGCGTAGCGTAGCGTAGCGTAGCGTAAAGTGACGTAGCATAGCATAACGTAGCATAGCATAACATAGCATAGCATAACGTAGCATAGCGTAACGTAGCATAGCGTAACGTAGCATAGCGTAGTATAGCGTAATGTAACGTAGCATAGCATAACGTAGCATAGGGTAAAGTAACGTAGCGTAGCATAGTGTTGAGTTAAATAAAGTTTCAATAATGGTGATGCTTGATAACCATGTATATTATATGCTTTTATGTTTTATGTTTAATGTAAGAAATGATATGCTGCACTGGGTTAGAAAATAGGATTGAATTCAATTCAACTCCATATCATGCCCCTGCCCTCCCCCTCTCTTCCTGTCTCTTGTAGACAGATTAGATTAAAACCAAACACTTAACAAATAAGAAAGAAACTTTTGTCCCACAACAGGAAGCAAACACCCTGATGTGCTGAGACTAATTAGAATACAGGATAGTCCTTGATCTGTGACCAGGAGAAACCCCCAATGTGCATGCAAGAGGTGTGACCATCACATCTTAGGCTATAAGGAAAGCCAATGAGATGCGATCAACACATCATGCCAATGATGGGCCAATGGGAATAGAATCAGCTCCAGGTCCACAGGGGAATATAATTCTGAAACTAACTAGAACTGCAAGCAGTTATGAACGGGGTCCAAGCCTCGTGCGCCGGTGCCCCCCGGCGTGAGCCGCCCCCGGCGACGCCGAGAGCCGGCGAAAACGGAGCCCCCGAAAGGAGAACCCGAAGCGCCGCCGCGGCGAGGCGAAAGTCGGGAAATTTGACCGAGCGCGAGCTCCAAAGTCCGTAGTGAAACGCAATCGCAAATTTCCTCTTCGTTGCGTAAAAGGCCCAAACGCTTCTACTTCGATTTTAGCGCCCCCTAAAGGGCGATCGTCGCCAAATCCGGTGGGGAGCCGCAGAGTGGCATGACGAACAATACTCTCAAGATTCGTGATGATGGCATTTACTGCTGCAGAAAGATTCACATTGCAAGTTATTCCCATTTAAATGCATTGACTCATTTGCCAAAAGGCATCTACGTTAATTGTAGCGCCCCCTAACGGCCGATTTTCACCAAATTTGGTGGGAAGCTGCAGAGTGGCATGACGAACAAAATACTTCCAGGGTTTGTGATGATAGCATTTAATGCTGCAGAGATATTTACATTGCAAAGTATTCCCATTCAAATGCATTGACTTATTTGCCGAAAAAGCCTCTACGTTAATTGTAGCGCCCCCTAACGGCCGATTTTCACCAAATTTGGTGGGAAGCTGCAGAGTGGCATGACGAACAAAATACTCCCAGGGTTTGTGATGATAGCATTTAATGCTGCAGAGATATTTACATTGCAAAGTATTCCCATTCAAATGCATTGACTTATTTGCCGAAAAAGCCTCTATGTTAATTATAGCGCCCCCTAACGGACGATTTTGACCAAATTTGGTGTGGAGGCTCAGAATGGGATGTTGAAGAAGACTACCAGGTTTCTTTCTGATAACTATTAATTTGGGAGAGATATGCCAAAGTTTGTGTTTTGTGGCTAGCTACAACGAATTAGTTTGGTTGTAAAGTGCGAACGGTGTAATGTAGCGAAATTCCTTTGATAACTTTTGGTCAGCTCCATACACAGATGGTATCTACCAAGTTTCGTGCACATCGGTCGCATGGCCTAGGACGAGTACGAAAACTTTGTTTTGCGCATTGTGTGATTTTACGAAATAACTTCTTCGTGGAAATGGGATTACCCTCTATCATCAGATTCATATGGATTCAAGGAACAAGGAGATCTAAGAACTTCTCATCTGCAATGCAGACTGTGGGAGTTATACGCAAAAACATATTTAAATGCATTGACTTATTTGCCAAAAGGTCTCTACGTTAATTATAGCGCCCCCTAACGGCCGATTTTCACCAAATTTGGTGGGAAGCTGTAGAGTGGCATGACTAACAAAATACTTCCAGGGTTTGTGATGATAGCATTTAATGCTGCAGAGATATTTACATTGCAAAGTATTCCCATTCAAATGCATTGACTTATTTGCCGAAACGGCCTCTACGTTAATTATAGCGCCCCCTAACGGCCGATTTTGACCAAATTTGGTGTGGACTTTCGGAATGGGATGTTGAAGAAGCCTACATGGTTTCTTTCTGATAACTTTTAATTTGGGCGAGATATGCTAAAGTTCGTGTTTTGTGGCTAGCTACAACGAATTAGTTTGGTTGTAAAGTGCGAACGGTGTAATGTAGCGAAATTCCTTTGATAAATTTTGGTCAGCTCCATACACAGATGGTATCTACCAAGTTTCGTGCACATCGGTTGTATGGCCTAGGACGAGTACGAAAACATTTTTTTTCGCACTACACGATTTTGCGAAAAAACTTTTTAGTATAAATGGACCTGTCCTATATCGTCAGATTCAGGTCGATACAAGGAACAAGTCCATCTATAAATATTCGGTCTGCAATGTAGCCTTTCGGAGTTATATGCAAAAACACGTTTTACGTCATTGTAGCGCCACCTAGTGGTCCAATAATGTAATATTTGGTATGTCAGGTCCATGAACCATTGCACATCGACTCTGTAAATTTTAAGTTGCTCACTTTAGTGTAAGTGGTAGATCCAAACATGGGTCCCATAGGCCACGCCCACTTTGACGAATCAGTACGCCACTGTAGGCCTTGCCTCAAGAGTTAACCTAGATGGTACGCACCAAATTTCGTGAAAATCGGATGAGCTGTTCATGAGATATTAACTTTTGGTACTTTTGGCGCCCCCTATTGACCAAATTTTGTAAAATTAGTTGCCTACACTAAGAGGCTCATGTGAAACAAGAATCTAAAGATTTGTGATGATATCATTTATTTTGGCCGAGATATGGCAACGTTTGTGTCTTCGTAGCTAGCTACACAAATTAGTTTGTGCGTAGTTTACGAAATTTTCATCCGAAAAAAAATCTTTTGATAACTTTTTGTCAGGTCGGTCTACTGATGCTAGAGACCAAGTTTCATGCAGATCCGTTGCACGGTGTAGGAGAAGTACGAAAAAGCAGGTTTACAATAAATCGCGATTTTGCACGCATAAAAGTCAATAAATCGCGATTTTTCACGCATAAAAGTCGGGGCGGAAATAGGCGTGGCCTACACCACAAGATTCAGCTGGATCCAAGGAACGCGTGGATATGTGTATTTTTAATGTGCGATGTACGGTTCGGGAGTTATAAGCAGAAACGCGTTTTTTCTGCTATAGCGCCACCTAGTGGTCAAAGTGGCTGAATTTTTTCGTCCGAGGTCCCTGCAGTGTTTTGGACCAGACCTGAAAACGGCAACCTCCCACCATTTACGGTTTAGGCTGCAGTATCAGTTTTAGAGGCGGAAGAATAATAATAAGAAACCTTACAATTCCAATAGGGTTCCACAGCCCTGCTGTGCGAACGGCGTAGCTTCGCTACCGCCGATTCTCGCAACCTCGGGCTTGGACCCCTAATAATGATCGGGGCAGTAAAAATGTGACTCCAACGGGGAAGCATCTTTGCTGTCCGCTGCTCGCAGTGTATTGTATTGTATTGTATTGTATTGTATTGTCTTGTTTGTCCAATGTCAGCTGAATTGTAACTGTTGCCTTTGTCATGTCGCTTTCATCATAGTGTTAATTAAATATTCTCTTTAATCCTCCAATTGCTCCCAGGCCTTTTCTCCTTCTTCAAAGATCCAAGAACACGTCTTTTAGTTTTTCTCAACAATAGCATAGCATAACATAACATAGCATAGCATAACAACATAGCGTAACGTAGCATAGCGTAACATACCATAGCGTAACGTAACGTATCATAGCGTAACGTAGCATCGTGTAACGTAGCATCGCGTAACGTAGCATCGCATAGCGTAACATACCATAGCATAGCGTAACGTAGCATCGCGTAACGTAGCATCGCGTAACGTAGCATTGCGTAACGTAGCATAGCGTAGCGTAGCATAGCGTAGCATAGCTTAAAGTGACATAGCATAACGTAGCGTAGCGTAGCGTAACGTAGCGTAGCGTAGCATAGCGTAGCATAGCGTAAAGTGACGTAGCATAGCATAATGTAGCATAGCATAACATAGCTTAGCATAGCGTAACGTAGCGTAGCGTAACATAGCGTAGCGTAACATAGCATAGCATAGCGTAACATACCATAGCATAGCGTAACATACCATAGCATAGCGTAACGTAGCATAGCGTAACGTAGCATAGCGTAACGTAGCATAGCGTAACGTAGCATAGCGTAACATAGCGTAGCGTAGCATAGCATAGTGTAGCATAGCTTAAAGTGACGTAGCATAGCATAACGTAGCATAGCATAGCGTAACATACCATAGCACAGCATAACGTAGCATAGCATAACGTCGCATAGCATAACATAGCATAGCGTAACGTAGCATAGCGTAATGTAGCATAGCGTAACGTAGCATAGCGTAACGTAGCATAGCGTAACATACCATAGCATACCAGGTAACGTAGCATAGCGTAACATACCATAGCATAGCGTAACATACCATAGCATAGCGTAACGTAGCATAGCGTAGCATAGCGTAGCATAGCGTAACATACCGTAGCATAGCGTAAGCATAGCATAACATACCATAGCGTAACGTAGCATAGCGTAACATAGCATAGCATAGCGTAACGTAGCATAGCGTAGCATAGCGTAGCATAGCGTAACATACCGTAGCATAACGTAGCATAGCGTAGTATAGCGTAATGTAACGTAGCATAGCATAACATAGCATAGGGTAAAGTAACGTAGCGTAGCATAGCATAACATAACATAGCATAGCATAACAAAATAGCGTAACATAGCATAGCATAACAAAATAGCGTAACGTAGCATAGCGTAACGTAGCATAGCGTAACGTAGCATCCCGTAATGTAGCATAGCGTAACAAAGCATAGCGTAACATACCATAGCATAGCGTAACATACCATAGCATAGCATAATGTAGCGTAGCGTAACGTAGCATAGCGTAACGTAGCATAGCGTAACGTAGCATAGCGTAACGTAGCATAGCGTAACGTAGCATAGCGTAACGTAGCATCGCGTAACGTCGAATCCCGTAATGTAGCATCGCGTAACGTAGCATAGCGTAACGTAGCATAGCGTAACGTAGCATAGCGTAACGTAGCATAGCGTAACGTAGCATAGTGTAAAGTAGCTTAGCGTAGCGTAGCATAGGGTAACGTAACGTAGTGTAGCATAGCATAACATAGCATAGCATAGCATAGCATAACGTAGCATAGCGTAACGTAGCATCGCGTAACGTAACGTAGCGTAGCGTAACATAGCATAGCGTAACGTAGCATAGCGTAACGTAGCATAGCGTAACAAAGCATAGCGTAACATACCATAGCATAGCGTAACATACCATAGCGTAGCGTAGCGTAGCGTAGCGTAGCGTAAAGTGACGTAGCATAGCATAACGTAGCATAGCATAACATAGCATAGCGTAACATACCATAGCATAGCGTAACGTAGCGTAGCGTAACGTAGCGTAGCGTAACGTAGCGTAGCGTAACGTAGCGTAGCGTAACGTAGCGTAGCGTAGCGTAAAGTGACGTAGCATAGCATAACGTAGCATAGCATAACATAGCATAGCATAACGTAGCATAGCGTAACGTAGCATAGCGTAACGTAGCATAGCGTAACGTAGCATAGCGTAACGTAGCATAGCGTAACGTAGCATAGCGTAACGTAGCATAGCGTAGTATAGCGTAATGTAACGTAGCATAGCATAACGTAGCATAGGGTAAAGTAACGTAGCGTAGCACAGTGTTGAGTTAAATAAAGTTTCAATAATGGTGATGCTTGATAACCATGTATATTATATGCTTTTATGTTTTATGTTTAATGTAAGAAATGATATGCTGCACTGGGTTAGAAAATAGGATTGAATTCAATTCAACTCCATATCATGCCCCTGCCCTCCCCCTCTCTTCCTGTCTCTTGTAGACAGATTAGATTAAAACCAAACACTTAACAAATAAGAAAGAAACTTTTGTCCCACAACAGGAAGCAAACACCCTGATGTGCTGAGACTAATTAGAATACAGGATAGTCCTTGATCTGTGACCAGGAGAAACCCCCAATGTGCATGCAAGAGGTGTGACCATCACATCTTAGGCTATAAGGAAAGCCAATGAGATGCGATCAACACATCATGCCAATGATGGGCCAATGGGAATAGAATCAGCTCCAGGTCCAGGGGAATATAATTCTGAAACTAATAATGATCGGGGCAGTAAAAATGTGACTCCAACGGGGAAGCATCTTTGCTGTCCGCTGCTCGCAGTGTATTGTATTGTATTGTATTGTATTGTCTTGTTTGTCCAATGTCAGCTGAATTGTAACTGTTGCCTTTGTCATGTCGCTTTCATCATAGTGTTAATTAAATATTCTCTTTAATCCTCCAATTGCTCCCAGGCCTTTTCTCCTTCTTCAAAGATCCAAGAACACGTCTTTTAGTTTTTCTCAACAATAGCATAGCATAACATAACATAGCATAGCATCGCATAACAACATAGCGTAACGTAGCATAGCGTAACATACCATAGCGTAACGTAACGTAGCATAGCGTAACGTAGCATCGTGTAACGTAGCATCGCGTAACGTAGCATCGCATAGCGTAACATACCATAGCATAGCGTAACGTAGCATCGCGTAACGTAGCATCGCGTAACGTAGCATAGCGTAGCGTAGCATAGCGTAGCATAGCTTAAAGTGACATAGCATAACGTAGCGTAGCGTAACGTAGCGTAGCGTAGCATAGCGTAGCATAGCGTAGCATAGCGTAAAGTGACGTAGCATAGCATAACGTAGCATAGCATAACGTAGCATAGCATAACATAGCTTAGCATAGCGTAACGTAGCGTAGCGTAACATACCATAGCATAGCGTAATGTAGCGTAACGTAGCATAGCGTAACGTAGCATAGCGTACTATAGCGTAATGTAACGTAGCATAGCATAACGTAGCATAGGGTAAAGTAACGTAGCGTAGCATAGTGTTGACTTAAATAAAGTTTCAATAATGGTGATGCTTGATAACCATGTATATTATATGCTTTTATGTTTTATGTTTAATGTATCTGTGACCAGGAGAAACCCCCAATGTGCATGCAAGAGGTGTGACCATCACATCTGAGGCTATGAGGAAAGCCAATGAGATGCGATCAACACATCAAGCCAATGATGGGCCAATGTGAATAGAATAAGCTCCAGGTCCAGAGGAATATAATTCTGAAACTAATAATGATCGGGGCAGTAAAAATGTGACTCCACCGGGGAAGCATCTTTGCTGTCCGCTGCTCGCAGTGTATTGTATTGTATTGTATTGTGTAGCATCGTGTAACGTAGCATCTTTAACATAACATAGCGTAGCGTAACAACATAGCGTAACGTAGCATAGCGTAACGTAGCATAGCGTAACGTAGCACAGCGTAACATACCATAGCGTAACGTAGCATAGCGTAACGTAGCATAGCGTAACGTAGCATAGCGTAACGTAGCATAGCGTAACGTAGCATACCGTAACGTAGCATAGCGTAACGAAGCATAGCGTAACATACCATAGCGTAACGTAGCATAGCGTAACGTAGCATAGCGTAACGTAGCGTAGCATAATATAGCATAGCGTAACGTAGCTTAGCATAGCGTAGCATAGCGTAGCATAGCGTAGCATAGCGTAGCATAGCGTAGCATAGCATAACGTAGCATAACATACCATAGCATAGCGTAACGTAGCGTAGCGTAGCGTAGCATATGGTAACGTAGCGTAGTGTAGCATAGCATAACGTAGCATAACGTAGCATAGCATAGCGTAACATAGCATAGCATAGCATAGCGTAACGTAGCGTAGCATAGCGTAGCATAGCGTAACATAGCGTAAAGTGACGTAGCATAGCATAACGTAGCATAACGTAGCATAGCGCAACGTAGCGTAACATACCATAGCATAGCGTAACGTAGCATAGCGTAACGTAGCATAGCGTAACGTAGCATAGCGTAACGTAGCATAGGGTAAAGTAACGTAGCATAGGGTAGCATAGCATAGCATAACATAGCATAGCATAACAACATAGCGTAACGTAGCATAGCGTAACATAGCATAGCGTAACATACCATAGCATAGCGTAACGTAGCGTAGCGTAGCGTAGCATAGCATAGCATAGCATAGCATAGCGTAGCATAGCATAACGTAGCATAGCGTAGCATAGCGTAGCATAGCATAACGTAGCATAGCGTGACATACCATAGCGTAACGTAACATAGGATAGCATAGCGTAACATACCATAGCATAGCGTAGCGTAGTGTAGCATAACGTAGCATAACATACCATAGCATAGCGTAACGTAGCGTAGCGTAGCATATGGTAACGTAGCGTAGCGTAGCGTAGCATATGGTAACGTAGCGTAGTGTAGCATAGCATAACGTAGCATAACGTAGCATAGCATAGCGTAACATAGCATAGCATAGCGTAACGTAGCGTAGCATAGCGTAGCATAGCGTAGCATAGCGTAGCATAGCGTAAAGTGACGTAGCATAGCATAACGTAGCATAGCATAACATAGCATAGCGTAACGTCGCATAGCGTAACATACCATAGCATAGCGTAACGTAGCGTAGCGTAGCATAGGGTAACGTAGCGTAGTGTAGCATAGCATAACGTAGCATAACGTAGCAAAACGTAGCATAGCATAACGTAGCATAGCATAACGTAGCATAGCGTTACATCGCATAGCGTAACGTAGCATAGCATAACGTAGCATAGCATAACATAGCATAGCGTAACGTAGCATAGCGTAACGTAGCATAGCGTAAAATACCATAGCATAGCGTAACGTAGCATAGCGTAGCATAGGGTAACATAGCGTAGCGTAGCATAGCATAACATACCATAGCGTAACGTAGCATAGCGTAACGTAGCATAGCGTAACGTAGCATAGCGTAACGTAGCATAGCGTAACGTAGCATAGCGTAATGTAACGTAGCATAGCATAACATAGCATAGGGTGAAGTAACGTAACATAGCGTAGCGTAGCATAGCATAACATACCATAGCTTAACGTAGCATAGCGTAACGTAGCATAGCGTAACGTAGCATAGCGTAATGTAACGTAGCATAGCATAACGTAGCATAGGGTAACGTAGCATAGCATAACATAGCATAGCATAACAACATAGCGTAACGTAGCATAGCGTAACATAGCATAGCGTAACATACCATAGCATAGCGTAACGTAGCGTAGCGTAGCATAGCGTAGCATAGCATAGCATAGCGTAGCGTAGCATAGCGTAGCATAGCATAACGTAGCATAGCATAACGTAGCATAGCGTGACATACCATAGCGTGACATACCATAGCGTAACGTAACATAGGATAGCATAGCGTAACGTAGCGTAGCATAGCGTAGCATAGCGTAGCATAGCGTAGCATAGCATAACGTAGCATAACATACCATAGCATAGCGTAACGTAGCGTAGCGTAGCGTAGCATATGGTAACGTAGCGTAGTGTAGCATAGCATAACGTAGCATAACGTAGCATAGCGCAACGTAGCGTAACATACCATAGCGTAACGTAACGTAGCGTAACGTAACGTAGCATCGCGTAACGTAGCATAGCGTAACATACCATAGCATAGCGTAACGTAGCGCAGCGTAGCATAGCGTAACATACCGTAGCATAGCATAACATACCATAGCTTAACGTAGCATAGCGTAACGTAGCATAGCGTAACGTAGCATAGCGTAGCATAGCATAGCGTAACGTAGCATAGCGTAACGTAGCATAGCGTAACGTAGCATAGCGTAACATAGCATAGCGTAACGTAGCATAGCGTAGTATAGCGTAATGTAACGTAGCATAGCATAACGTAGCATAGGGTAAAGTAACGTAGCGTAGCGTAGCATAGCATAACATAACATAGCATAGCATAGCATAGCATAACAACATAGCGTAACGTAGCATAGCGTAACGTAGCATAGCGTAACGTAGCATAGCGTAACGTAGCATAGCGTAACGTAGCATAGCGTAACGTAGCATAGCCTAACATACCATAGCGTAACGTAGCATAGCGTAACGTAGCATAGCCTAACATACCATAGCGTAACGTAGCATAGCATAGCGTAGCATAGTGTAGCATAGCGTAGCATAGCATAACGTAGCATAGCGTAATGTAGCATAGCGTAATGTAGCATAGCGTAACATAGCATAGCATAACGTAGCATAACATAGCATAGCATAACGTAGCATAGCATAACGTCGCATAGTGTAACATACCATAGCATAGCGTAACGTAGCATAGCGTAACGTAGCATAGCGTAACGTAGCATAGCGTAACGTAGCATAGCGTAACGTAGCATAGCGTACTATAGCGTAATGTAATGTAGCATAGCATAACGTAGCATAGGGTAAAGTAACGTAGCGTAGCATAGTGTTGAGTTAAATAAAGTTTCAATAATGGTGATGCTTGATAACCATGTATATTATATGCTTTTATGTTTTATGTTTAATGTATCTGTGACCAGGAGAAACCCCCAATGTGCATGCAAGAGGTGTGACCATCACATCTGAGGCTATGAGGAAAGCCAATGAGATGCTATCAACACATCAAGCCAATGATGGGCCAATGGGAACAGAATAAGCTCCAGGTCCAGGGGAATATAATTCTGAAACTAATAATGATCGGGGCAGTAAAAATGTGACTCCACCGGGGAAGCATCTTTGCTGTCCGCTGCTCGCAGTGTATTGTATTGTATTGTATTGTGTAGCATCGCGTAACGTAGCATCGCGTAACGCAGCATCGCGTAACGCAGCATCGCGTAACGCAGCATCGCGTAACGTAGCACAGCGTAACGTAACATAGCATAGCATAGCGTAACATACCATAGCATAGCGTAACGTAGCGTAGCATAGCGTAGCATAGCGTAAAGTGACGTAGCATAGCATAACGTAGCATAACGTAGCATAGCGTAACGTAGCATAGCATAACGTAGCATAGCGTAACATCGCATAGCGTAACGTAGCATAGCGTAACGTAGCATAGCGTAACATCGCATAGCGTAACGTAGCATAGCGTAACGTAGCATAGCGTAACGTAGCATAGCGTAACGTAGCATAGAGTAACGTAGCATAGCGTAACATCGCATAGCGTAATGTAACGTAGCATAGCATAACGTAGCATAGGGTAAAGTAACGTAACATAGCGTAGCGTAGCATAGCATAACATACCATAGCTTAACGTAGCATAGCGTAACGTAGCATAGCGTAACGTAGCATAGCGTAACGTAGCATAGCGTAATGTAACGTAGCATAGCATAACGTAGCATAGGGTAAAGTAACGTAGCGTAGCATAGCATAGCATAACATAGCATAGCATAACAACATAGCGTAACGTAGCATAGCGTAACATAGCATAGCGTAACATACCATAGCGTAACATACCATAGCGTAACGTAACGTAGCATAGCGTAACGTAGCATCGCGTAACGTAGCATCCCGTAATGTAGCATCGCGTAACGTAGCATAGCGTAACGTAGCATAGCGTAACGTAGCATAGCGTAGCGTAGCATAGGGTAACGTAACATAGTGTAGCATAGCATAGCATAACATAGCATAGCATAGCATAGCATAGCATAATGTAGCATAGCGTAACGTAGCATCGTGTAACGTAACGTAGCGTAGCGTAACAGCATAGCGTAACGTAGCATAGCGTAACAAAGCATAGCGTAACATACCATAGCATAGCGTAACATACCGTAGCATAGCGTAATGTAGCGTAGCGTAACGTAGCGTAGCGTAACGTAGAGTAGCATAGCGTAGCATAGCGTAGCATAGCGTAAAGTGACGTAGCATAGCATAACGTAGCATAGCATAACATAGCATAGCGTAACGTAGCATAGCGTAAAATACCATAGCATAGCGTAACGTAGCATAGCGTAGCATAGGGTAACGTAGCGTAGTGTAGCATAACGTAGCATAGCGTAACGTAGCATAGCATAACGTAGCAAAGCGTAACATCGCATAGCGTAACATACCATAGCGTAACGTAGCATAGCGTAACGTTGCATAGCGTAACGTAACGTAGCATAGCATAACATAGCATAGGGTAAAGTAACGTAACATAGCGTAGCGTAGCATAGCATAACATACCATAGATTAACGTAGCATAGCGTAACGTAGCATAGCGTAACGTAGCATAGCGTAACGTAGCATAGCGTAACGTAGCATATCGTAATGTAACGTAGCATAGCATAACGTAGCATAGGGTAAAGTAACGTAGCGTAGCATAGCATAGCATAGCATAACATAGCATAGCATAACAACATAGCGTAACGTAGCATAGCGTAAAATAGCATAGCGTAACATAGCATAGCGTAACATACCATAGCGTAACGTAGCATAGCGTAACGTAGCATCGCGTAACGTAGCATCCCGTAATGTAGCATAGCGTAACAAAGCATAGCGTAACATACCATAGCATAGCGTAACGTACCATAGCATAGCGTAACATACCATAGCATAGCGTAATGTAGCGTAGCGTAACGTAGCGTAGCGTAGCATAGCATAGCGTAAAGTGACGTAGCATAGCATAACATAGCATAGCATAACATAGCATAGCATAACATAGCATAGCATAACGTAGCATAGCATAACGTCGCATAGTGTAACATACCATAGCATAGCATAATGTAGCGTAACATAGCATAGCGTAACGTAGCATAGCGTAACGTAGCATAACGTAGCATAGCGTAACATACCATAGCATAGCGTAACATACCATAGCATAGCGTAACATACCATAGCATAGCGTAACATACCATAGCATAGCGTAACGTAGCGTAGCGTAACGTAGCGTAGCGTAACGTAGCGTAGCGTAACGTAGCATAGCGTAGCATAGCGTAGCATAGCGTAGCATATCGTAGCATAGCGTAGCATAGAGTAACATAGCATAGAGTAACATAGCATAGAGTAACATAGCATAGCGTAACGTAGCACAGCGTAACGTAGCACAGCATAACGTAGCATAGGTTAATGTAACGTTGCGTAGCATAGCATAACGCAGCATACTATAACGTAGCATAGTGTAACGTAGCATAGTGTAACGTAGCATAGTGTAACGTAGCATAGCATAAAGTAACATAGCATAGCGTAACGTCGCATAGCGTAACGTCACATAGCGTAACGTCGCATAGCGTAACGTCGCATAGCGTAACGTCACATAGCGTAACCTCACATAGCGTAACGTCACATAGCGTAACGTAGCATAGCGTATGATAGGATGTATTTTACTGAAAATATAGCATGCAGAAGTGTTCAACTGTGTCTTAAAGCTCGTCCAGCTATTTTGAGAAATGCCTTAAGCATCAGGTGACTGAGTCATAGAAAAATATCTTCCTATACCAATTCTATTAACAGTCTTGTGCCTTAAAAGGTAAAGTTTGAAGGCTATAGGATAACAGTCAGCTCAAGTTATTTAGGGTGTAAGCACAAAATATCTGTATATAAGGACTCTCGCCACCAATAGAAATTTGGACATCTTCTGATGGTCTCATTGTCATGACAGATTTGTTCTTTGTGAATAAAGCTCCGATTGACTTCAAGATCAGCGTAACGTAGCATCGCATAACGTAGCGTAACAAAGCATAGCATGTGTGTAGCATAGCGTAACGTAGCATAGTTGTAACGTAGCATAGCGTAACATACCATAGCATAGCGTAACGTAGCATAGCGTAACGTAGCATAGCGTAACATAGCATAGCGTAACGTCGCATAGCGTAACGTAGCATAGCGTAGCATAGCATAACATAGCATAGCATAGCATAACATACCATAGCGTAACGTAGCATAGCGTAACGTAGCATAGCGTAACGTAGCATAGCGTAGTATAGCGTAATGTAACGTAGCATAGCATAACGTAGCATAGGGTAAAGTAACGTAGCGTAGCATAGCATAACATAACATAGCATAGCATAACAACATAGCGTAACGTAGCATAGCGTAATGTAGCGTAGCGTAACGTAGCGTAGCGTAGCGTAGCATAGCGTAGCATAGCGTAGCGTAAAGTGACGTAGCATAGCATAACGTAGCATAGCATAACATAGCATAGCATAACGTAGCATAGCGTAACATACCATAGCATAGCGTAACATACCATAGCATAGCGTAACATACCATAGCATAGCGCAACGTAGCGTAGCATAGCGCAACGTAGCGTAGCGTAACGCAGCGTAGCGTAGCGTAGCGTAGCGTAGCGTAGCGTAGCGAAAAGTGACGTAGCATAGCATAACGTAGCATAGCATAACATAGCATAGCGTAACGTAGCATAGCGTAACGTAGCATAGCGTAACGTAGCATAGCGTAGTATAGCGTAATGTAACGTAGCATAGCATAACGTAGCATAGGGTAAAGTAACGTAGCGTAGCATAGTGTTGAGTTAAATAAAGTTTCAATAATGGTGATGCTTGATAACCATGTATATTATATGCTTTTATGTTTTATGTTTAATGTAAGAAATGATATGCTGCACTGGGTTAGAAAATAGGATTGAATTCAATTCAACTCCATATCATGCCCCTGCCCTCCCCCTCTCTTCCTGTCTCTTGTAGACAGATTAGATTAAAACCAAACACTTAACAAATAAGAAAGAAACTTTTGTCCCACAACAGGAAGCAAACACCCTGATGTGCTGAGACTAATTAGAATACAGGATAGTCCTTGATCTGTGACCAGGAGAAACCCCCAATGTGCATGCAAGAGGTGTGACCATCACATCTGAGGCTATAAGGAAAGCCAATGAGATGCGATCAACACATCATGCCAATGATGGGCCAATGGGAATAGAATCAGCTCCAGTTCCAGGGGAATATAATTCTGAAACTAATAATGATCGGGGCAGTAAAAATGTGACTCCACCGGGGAAGCATCTTTGCTGTCCGCTGCTCGCAGTGTATTGTATTGTATTGTGTAGCATCGTGTAACGTAGCATCGCGTAACGTAGCATCGCGTAACGTAGCATAGCGTAACGTAGCATAGCGTAACGTAGCATAGCGTAACGTAGCATAGCGTAACGTAGCATAGCGTAACGTAGCGTAGCGTAGCATAGCATAACATAGCATAGCATAGCGTAACGTAGCTTAGCGTAGCATAGGGTAACTTAACGTAGTGTAGCATAGCATAACATAGCATAGCATAACGTAGCATAGCGTAATGTTGCATAGCATAACATAGCATAGCGTAACGTAGCATAGCGTGACATACCACAGCGTAACGTAACATAGCATAGCATAGCGTAACATACCATAGCATAGCATAGCGTAGCATAGCGTAAAGTGACGTAGCATAGCATAACGTAGCATAACGTAGCATAGTGTAACGTAGCATAGCGTAACGTAGCATAGCGTAACGTAGCATAGCGTAATGTAACGTAGCATAGCATAACGTAGCATAGGGTAAAGTAACGTAACATAGCGTAGCGTAGCATAGCATAACATACCATAGCTTAACGTAGCATAGCGTAACGTAGCATAGCGTAACGTAGCATAGCGTAGCATAGCGTAATGTAACGTAGCATAGCGTAATGTAACGTAGCATAGCATAGCGTAGCATAGGGTAAAGTAACGTAGCGTAGCATAGCATACCATAACATAGCATAGCATAACAACATAGCGTAACGTAGCATAGCGTAACATAGCATAGTGTAACATACCATAGCGTAACATACCATAGCGTAACGTAGCATAGCGTAACGTAGCATCGCGTAACGTAGCATAGCGTAACGTAGCATAGCGTAGCGTAGCATAGGGTAACGTAACATAGTGTAGCATAGCATAGCATAACATAGCATAGCATAGCATAGCATAGCATAGCATAATGTAGCATAGCGTAACGTAGCATCGCGTAACAAAGCATAGCGTAACATACCATAGCATAGCGTAACATACCATAGCATAGCGTAACGTAACGTAGCGTAGCGTAGCATAGCGTAGCATAGCGTAGCATAGCGTAGCATAGTGTAGCATAGCGTAAAGTGACGTAGCATAGCATTACGTAGCATAGCATAACATAGCATAGCGTAACGTAGCATAGCGTAAAATACCATAGCATAGCGTAACGTAGCATAGCGTAGCATAGGGTAACGTAGCGTAGTGTAGCATAACGTAGCATAGCGTAACGTAGCATAGCATAACGTAGCAAAACATAACGTAGCATAGCGTAACATCGCATAGCGTAACATACCATAGCGTAACGTAGCATAGCGTAACGTAGCATAGCATAACGTAGCATAGCATAACGTAGCATAGCGTAACGTAGCATAGCGTAACATCGCATAGCGTAACATACCATAGCGTAACGTAGCATAGCGTAACGTAGCATAGCGTAACGTAGCATAGCGTAACGTAGCATAGCGTAACGTAGCATAGCATAACATACCATAGCTTAACGTAGAATAGCGTAACGTAGCATAGCGTAACGTAGCATAGCGTAACGTAGCATAGCGTAACGTAGCATAGCATAACGTAGCATAGGGTAAAGTAACGTAGCGTAGCATAGCATAGCATAACATAGCATAGCATAACAACATAGCGTAACGTAGCATAGCGCAACATAGCATAGCGTAACGTAGCATAGCGTAACAAAGCATAGCGTAACATACCATAGCATAGCGTAACATACCATAGCATAGCGTAACGTAACGTAATGTAGCGTAGCGTAGCGTAGCATAGCGTAGCATAGCGTAGCATAGCGTAGCACAGCGTAAAGTGACGTAGCATAGCATTACGTAGCATAGCATAACATAGCATAGCGTAACGTAGCATAGCGTAAAATACCATAGCATAGCGTAACGTAGCATAGCGTAGCATAGGGTAACGTAGCGTACTGTAGCATAACGTAGCATAGCGTAACGTAGCATAGCATAACATAGCATAGCATAACAACATAGCGTAACGTAGCATAGCGTAACATAGCATAGCGTAACATACCATAGCGTAACGTAACGTAGCATAGCGTAACGTAGCATCGCGTAACGTAGCATCCCGTAATGTAGCATCGCGTAACGTAGCATAGCGTAACGTAGCATAGCGTAGCGTAGCATAGGGTTATGTAACGTAGTGTAGCATAGCATAACATAGCATAGCATAGCATAACGTAGCATAGCGTAACGTAGCATCGCGTAACGTAACGTAGCATAGCGTAACAAAGCATAGCGTAACATACCATAGCATAGCGTAACATACCATAGCATAGCGTAACGTAGCGTAGCGCAACGTAGCGTAGCATAGCGTAGCATAGCGTAGCATAGCGTAGCGTAAAGTGACGTAACATACCATAACGTAGCATAGCATAACATAGCATAGCATAACGTAGCATAGCGTAACATACCATAGCATAGCGTAACATACCATAGCATAGCGTAACATACCATAGCATAGCGTAACGTAGCGTAGCGTAACGTAGCGTAGCGTAACGTAGCGTAGCGTAGCGTAACGTAGCATAGCGTAGCATAGCGTAGCATAGCGTAGCATAGCGTAGCATATCGTAGCATAGCGTAGCACAGAGTAACATAGCATAGAGTAACATAGCATAGAGTAACATAGCATAGCGTAACGTAGCACAGCGTAACGTAGCACAGCATAACGTAGCATAGGTTAATGTAACGTTGCGTAGCATAGCATGACGTAGCATACTATAACGTAGCATAGTGTAACGTAGCATAGTGTAACGTAGCATAGTGTAACGTAGCATAGCATAAAGTAACATAGCATAGCGTAACGTCGCATAGCGTAACGTCACATAGCGTAACGTCGCATAGCGTAACGTCGCATAGCGTAACGTCACATAGCGTAACGTCACATAGCGTAACGTAGCATAGCGTATGATAGGATGTATTTTACTGAAAATATAGCATGCAGAAGTGTTCAACTGTGTCTTAAAGCTCGTCCAGCTATATTGAGAAATGCCTTAAGCATCAGGTGACTGAGTCATAGAAAAATATCTTCCTATACCAATTCTATTAACAGTCTTGTGCCTTAAAAGGTAAAGTTTGAAGGCTATAGGATAACAGTCAGCTCAAGTTATTTAGGGTGTAAGCACAAAATATCTGTATATAAGGACTCTCGCCACCAATAGAAATTTGGACATCTTCTGATGGTCTCATTGTCATGACAGATTTGTTCTTTGTGAATAAAGCTCCGATTGACTTCAAGATCAGCGTAACGTAGCATCGCATAACGTAGCGTAACAAAGCATAGCATGTGTGTAGCATAGCGTAACGTAGCATAGTTGTAACGTAGCATAGCGTAACATACCATAGCATAGCGTAACGTAGCATAGCGTAACGTAGCATAGCGTAACGTAGCATAGCGTAACGTAGCATAGCGTAACGTCGCATAGCGTAACGTAGCATAGCGTAGCATAGCATAACATACCATAACGTAACGTAGCATAGCGTAACGTAGCATAGCGTAATGTTGCATAGCGTAACATACCATAGCATAACGTAGCATAGCGTAACGTAGCATCGCGTAACGTAGCATAGCGTAACGTAGCATAGCGTAACATAGCATAGCGTGACATACCACAGCGTAACGTAACATAGCATAGCATAGCGTAACATACCATAGCATAGCGTAAAGTAACGTAGCATAGCATAACATAACATAACATAGCATAGCATAGCATAGCATAGCATAGCATAGCTGTTGGCGCACGTTTGTTCCTTTGTTTGGTCTGTAAGTTACGCGTGGCACTGGTGTAGATGCGTGGTTTTTAAACAAACAATAGCCAATGAATAACTTGTCCAAGACTTCAAGCTTAACGTTGGATATGGCAATCCGTTTATTTTAAGTGATCAGCAAAATAATAAAACAAAATAATAATTCTTCTTTCAATCTTACCACGTTAACATACACGTAACCACGGTCAAAAAAACTGTGACCCTGCTGTGCGCAACACAGCTGAAGCAATTAGGCCGCATTTAAATAAACTTCCACCCCCAGCGTCACACGCTGATTGCCAATTAATGGCTCCAACACAACCGGCCCCTAATTGTGTATGGCTATACAAGACATAACAATTAAACACACATACATATGGAGCCATGTCAAACTTCATGGGAATGTTCTCAAAAACTGCTAAATTAAGCCACCTTACTTCTTTTTTTTTTTATTTAAAGTTGGCTCAACATGTCAACTATTCATGTTGACAGTTCATTTTCTACTAACAGACACAATTTTGTCAATGGTCTTTCAATAATACTTGTTTTTGTCTGGATTTGAACAGATCTGACCATTCCGGACTTGTCAGGGAATGTTTTGATTACCTTTCCAATTATCCAGGAATTTCGTGGGGCTGAGGCATCCGCAATCAAAACAATATCTCCTGCAGCAAGATTTCGTTTTGCTTTGTTCCACTTTTGCCTTTCCTGTAGCGAAGCCAGATATTCCTTTGCCCATCTTTTCCAAAACAGATCTGAAATGTACTGTGCCTGTTTCCATCGTCGTCTTGCATACTGGTCCTTTTGGTCAAACAGACCTGGAGGCAAACATGGTTTCCTTTTCAATGTAAGAAGATGGTTTGGCGTCAGAGGTTCCAAATCATTCGGATCTGCAGAGACTGTGGTAATGGGTCGATCATTTAAGATTGCTTCAGCTTCACATAAGACAGTGACCAATGCTTCATCCGTTAAAGTTTGTTGGTGTAGAACAGATATCAGCACCTTTCTAACCAGCCTGATCATGCTTTCCCAAGCACCTCCATGATGTGAAGCTGTTGGAGGATTGAAACACCACTTGATGTCCTTGTGCAGTAAAGCCTTTTCAATTGTCCCATTGTTAAATTTTGCAATTTCTCTTTTTAGCTCCTTCTCTGCTCCTGTGAAGTTTGTGCCGTTGTCTGAGCGGAACTGTGACACTGGGCCTCTCCGACATATAAACCGACGAATGGCACTGATGCAAGAGTCTGTGTCCAGTGAATGTGCTACTTCTAAATGAACAGCCCTGCTTGCCATACACGTAAAGATGACTCCATAACGTTTCACATAAGAACGGCCTTGCTTTATCTCAATCGGCCCAAAGTAATCCACCCCTACGTTTGTGAATGGAGGCAAATCTGGAGTAATTCTTTCTTTGGGCAGGTCAGCCATTATTTGATCACACATTTTTCCTTTGTGACGCTTGCAAAAAGCACAACTTGACAAGATTTTTCTTGCAGCTGCATTTGCATGTGTGATCCAATATTTTTCCCCCAACCTGGAGAGGATGTGATTTCTCCCACCATGTCTTATTTGTTCATGGATATGTCGAAGAATTAACATGGAGATGTGCTGATCTTTTGACAGGATAATTGGGTGTTTGCTTTCTTCTGGCATAGCAGCCCTGGACAGCCTTCCACCAACTCTCAGCAGTCCATCCACTACAACAGGGTTGAGCTTGTAGATGGGACTACTCTTTTTCACAGATTTCCCAGACAACAAAGCACAAAACTCCTCGTTAAATCTTTCCTTCTGGCAGAATTGGATGATAGCATTTTCTGCCAATGACAGGTCATCAGTTGACAACTCTTGTCCCATTAAGCCTCTGGCTTTCGACATTTCCAGTTCAATGTAATTGCGATCCAGAGGAATATGCAACTGAAGTTTCTTTCTTTTTTGACTCAATTCCAGTAGAGCCTTCTTAATTTTCAATATCCACGATACTGCAGTTTTCAGTCTCTTCCAATCAGAGTAATACATGATCAGCTGACTGGTTGCACTGTTCTGTAAACTTAAAGCATTTGCAGTGATCTCCTTCTTGATCTCTGGATCACCTTCATCAATAGTGGGCTCCACTTTCCAGTGCGTCCACGTTTCTTTTGCTTTCCATAAGAATTCTGGACCTGACAACCACGTCTTGTTGTTCAAAAGTTTGTGGACTGTCACACCTCTAGATGTATCATCTGCAGGGTTTTGTGACGTGTGGATATACCGCCATTGATCCGTGTTTGATGCTTCCCTAATAACAGATATGCGGTTGGCCACAAATGTCCGAAATCTCTTGTTTTCGTTGTGGATGTATTTCAAGACTGTGGTACTGTCGGTCCAGAAACAGGATTCTTCCAAGTGAAGCTGTAACTCTTCTCTTACCATCTTGTCTATTCGAACAGCTAAGACAGCGGCAGTGAGCTCCAAACGAGGGATGGTTACTGGTTTTAGTGGGGCCACTCTGGCTTTTCCAAGAGTGAAAGATACATGTACCTCACCTTCTTCATTCTGTAACCGGAGGTATGTTACCGTGCCATAACCCACTTCACTCGCATCAGCAAAGTGGTGCAATTGGGCGTTGACAGGTGGTCCAAAGTCACATGGTTTTAAACACCTGTTCACTTGGAACATTGAAAGTTCTTTAAGGTCAGTCAACCACTTGAGCCATTGTTGTTTTAGGAATTGCGGAATTTCTTCATCCCAGCCACAGTTCATTCTGCACAAATCCTGTAAAATGTGCTTGGCTGGAAGAGTAACTGATGCAAGGTAGCCCAAGGGATCGTACACTGAGCTAACCACTGATAAAATCCCCCGTCGAGTTTGCGTCCTTTCTTTGCAGTCCATGCGGAAATTGAAGGTGTCACTTTCCATACACCATTGAAGCCCCAAAGCTCTTTCCATTGGGAGTTGGTCCCTGTCCAAATTGAGCTCACTCACTTTGGTAGAGTGGTCCTTTTCTGGAATTGCTTGCAGGACTTCACGATTGTTGCTAATCCACTGTGTAAGATGGAAGCCTCCCTTCTGGCAAAGGTCACCCAGATTTTTAACAATTTGTATTGCTTTTTCCACAGACGGTGAGCTTTTCAGACAGTCGTCCACGTAGAAATTTCTGTGAACAGTGTCAACTATTTCATCTGGAAAGCTGCCTTGATGGTCATCAGCAGTCCTCCTCAAAGCGTAGCATGCACAGCTGGGAGATGACACTGCTCCAAACAGGTGTACAGTCATTCTGTAATCTGTAATTTCATTGTTCAAATCCCCATTGGGCCACCATAGAAATCTCAGAAAGTCCTTGTCTTCCTCTGCCACCTTGACTTGGTAAAACATTGATTTTACGTCAGACATAAAGGCAATGGGTTCTTGTCTGAACCTTAGAAGCACACCTATCAAGGAACTTGTAAGGTTCGGGCCTTGCAAAAGTTGTTCATTTAAGGAGGTTCCTTTGAACTCCGCTCCACAGTCAAAAACAACTCGCAACTTGCCTTTGCGTGGATGGTAAACACCATGATGTGGAATGTAAAACACATTGTCTTCACCACAACGCAATTCATCCTGTGGGACCTTTTCCGCATATCCATTGCTGATAACATCCTCAAGGAATTTTGTGTACTCTTGTTTGAACCTTTCATTTCTTTCCATTTTTTTTCTAATTCCAATGAGGCGCTGTTGAGCAACACATCGGTTGTTTGACATTTTCACGTCTTTGTTCTTGAATGGCAGTTTTAAACTGTAGTGTCCATCCAGCAACTTCACAGATTGTTCCATAATTTCAATGAATCTTGAATCTTCTCTGGACATTTCTTCTTTGTCCTCAGCATCTCTTTCATTAAAATCATGTTCATACTGCTTCTCTAGTAGCAGCTCAAGTGACTCGACAGACACTTTATTTACAGTGGCAACATGACAGTCATCACGGTTGCCTTTCCAATCTTCACATGAACCATTAACAACCCACCCCAGTAGGGTCTTAATGGCAAAGGGTCCATCTCCTTGGCTGTTAACAACTTCCCATGGTTCCAGCAACTTTGAAGCGTTAGTACCAATTAACAACTCCACTTCAGCCTGGATTTCAGGGATGTCGATCTGATCAAGGTAAGACCACTTTGTGAGGTTTTCCATTTTGATTATGTTTGTTGAATTCACCGGCATTGTTTTTTGTGTATAAACATTTGGAAGACTGTGGTACCTTTTTCCATTAAGGCTAGATATTTCCAGATCCTTCACAATGTATGTTGACACAGATGCCTTTGGGCTCATTGTTAACAAACATATCTTTGATTTTTTCCCAGTCAGGTTTAGCTTTCGCATCAAAGCTTCAGTGCAAAATGTAGAAGTTGATCCATTATCTAAAAAGGCATAGGTTTGAATCACTTTGTTGCCCCTTCTTGCTTTCACCTGAACTGGAAGGATTGGTAGTATTCCATTACTACCGGCCCCAGTTTGGCTTCCAAAGGTTTGAGCTACAGTTGAGTTCCCAGTTGGTTCAGGTTTACATGAGTTTAGGCCATCAGTGCTCACCGACTTGTCCAACTTTGTTTTGACGTGAATATGTAAAGCTGTTGGATGACTCAGTTTGCATTTTTCACAGGTTATGCGCTTTTCACAATTTTTGCTCAAATGCCCAGTGTTGAGACACCCAAAGCAAACTCCTTTTTCCTTTAAGAAGGTGATTTTTTCACGATGGCTGTTTTTGGCAAATCGATGACATTCATCCAGAAAGTGACCTTGTAAACAGAATAAACAAGTGATACTGCTGTGTATGTAATTCTGTTTAGTTACTTTTTTCTCCTCATGCTGTAGTTTATTGGTAGCATAGACATTTTTAGTGAAGTTGTCATGTTTCCGTTTGGATTTTTCTATATCCACATCCTTTTTGATTCGTATTCCTCTTTCTGTGCTTTGAAGATCCCCAAAAACTGGATCAGACAAAATCTTGACTTGATGTTCGACAAATTGCACAACGTCACCGAAGTTTGGTTTGCGCTTTTCCTTTTCACGAACATCACATGCAATACTTCGGAATCGTTCTTTAAGTTTATAAGGAAGTTTTGAAATGACAACTTTAAGGTTTGCAGACATGTCTAGTTCTCTCATGTCCTGCAAATCAAACATTGCATTGTTGCATCCACGCAGGAATAAGGCGTAATCCTGGAGTAAAGGCACATTTTCAGCTTTAACAATAGGCCAGTTGAGCACCTTTTCAATATAAGCTGCCGTAATCTTTGCTTCATTGCCAAAATGTTCTTGTAGGAGGGCTTTGGCTGCTTCAAAACCTCTTTCAGGACTCATGTTTAAACAGCTTTGCACAAGGTTCCGTGGGTGCCCTCTAGTGTATCTCTCCAAAAAATACATGCAGTCCCCTTTAGAAGCGCTTTTCTCTTCCACACAGTGTTTAAAGGCTTGCATAAAAACTTTGAACTTTAATGGATCACCTTCAAACACTGGTATCTCTCTTGGTGGTAATTGACTTGCCCTTTGTTGTTGTATGATCAATTCAGATATATCATTTTGTCTTTGCAGAATTTGTATTGTGGAGCTTTGATTGATTGCATGTTCAACATTTTCAGTCCTTAATCTTGTGACAGGTAAGGTTTTATTTTCCATCCTGGATTCTTTGAGCTTTGAACCCGAAAGGACAGTTTGTTTTGCCACATGTTTCTCGAAATAGGATTCCATTCCATCCTGATCTGAAAAGGCCTGCAAAACTGCAATTTCTGCACCTGAGGCTTCAATCTGAGCATCCATTTCCAATTGCTCCATTTGTTTGCGCAGTGACTCCGCCTCTATCTCCAGTGCATGTTTCTGTTTCATAGCTGCTGCGCGCGTCAGAAGTGCGGCTCTCTTGGCTTCGGCTTGTGCACGCGCAATTTCAATTGAGGATTTGTTTGATCGACTCGAAACTCTTGTTCCAACATTTGACACACTATCAATCGGTTTTATTTCATTGTCATCAATATCAACATCCTCTTTTCCATTAGATCCCTCATTTGCATTTGTCAAACGTTTTGTCACATTTTGGGAAAATTCATTGACACTCATAAGTTTTGCCTTGAACCAAGTGTCCTGTTTTTCCTTTTCTTCCACAGGTAACAACTCTAAAAGAGTATTTTGTGCATCCTTTGCGTCCTTGATCAACATTTGATATTTGTTGAAGTTTTGGCTTATTTCAGTTTCATAACCAGATTCACACAACAACCCTAGTATTGTCTTTTTTAGGTTGGCAGCTTTATTAAGTGTCGATTTTCTTAGTTTCTCTAAGCCATCTATTTTATAAAGCAATGCCTTTGTTGTGAGGTTTTCAGGTCGCTTTTTAACAGAGGCCGTACCCTCCTCAAACTGAGCTTGACCCTCAAAATCCGTGTCAGTTGGAGCCTCATCCTCCATTCTACCCTTTGTTTAACCACACGTTTTTCATTCAAACATTGACAACACAAAGAAAGCATATGACCTAAACTTTACGCTCGTTGAGCACACATTTTAATGCAAACAATCTCACAAAACACAAAACCACCAATGCGCATTGGATTTTTTGTTGGTTGTCTTTGTGTGCACACTTTAAATGTTAATGGCCATGTACTTTGTATGGTAGCGCTACCGTTTTACCTTTAATCACTTGGACTTGGTTCGAAGAAACTATCCTCAGCTTGCATCGCCGCTCCGCGCAACCACGATCTCCAATGTTCATTCGCGCCGCGTCCAGCCGCCCACACTCTCCTATGCGTGGTCCACTGCCTGGCACCGATCCGATGTCCGTCTGCACCGCGTCCAGCCGCCCACACTCTCCTATGCGTGGTCCACTGCCTGGCACCGATCCCCGATGTCCGTCTGCACCGCGTCCAGGAGCCCACACTCTCCTATGCGTGGTCCACTGCCTGGCACCGATCCCCGTCACTGCACCAGAGCTTTCGCCATTTGGCTTCTCTCAGTCTTTAGTTTTAGTTTTGGTGACTGTGGTGGACAACGAACACATCGGCCCACCCACATCATCCGTATTGAAGTCAGTTTTTTTGACTTAATGTTGGCGCACGTTTGTTCCTTTGTTTGGTCTGTAAGTTACGCGTGGCACTGGTGTAGATGCGTGGTTTTTAAACAAACAATAGCCAATGAATAACTTGTCCAAGACTTCAAGCTTAACGTTGGATATGGCAATCCGTTTATTTTAAGTGATCAGCAAAATAATAAAACAAAATAATAATTCTTCTTTCAATCTTACCACGTTAACATACACGTAACCACGGTCAAAAAAACTGTGACCCTGCTGTGCGCAACACAGCTGAAGCAATTAGGCCGCATTTAAATAAACTTCCACCCCCAGCGTCACACGCTGATTGCCAATTAATGGCTCCAACAATAGCATAGCATAACAACATAGCGTAACGTAGCATAGCGTAACGTAGCATAGCGTAACATAGCATAGCGTAACATACCATAGCGTAACGTAACGTAACATAGCGTAACGTAACGTAGCATCGCGTAACGTAGCATAGCGTAACATACCATAGCATAGCGTAACGTAGCGCAGCGTAGCATAGCGTAACATACCATAGCATAGCGTAACGTAGCGCAGCGTAGCATAGCGTAACATACCGTAGCATAGCGTAGCATAGCATAGCGTAACGTAGCATAGCGTAGCATAGCATAGCGTAACGTAGCATAGCGTAACGTAGCATAGCGTAACGTAGCATAGCGTAGTATAGCGTAATGTAACGTAGCATAGCATAACGTAGCATGGGGTAAAGTAACGTAGCGTAGCATAGCATAACATAACATAGCATAGCATAGCATAACAACATAGCGTAACGTAGCATAGCGTAACGTAGCATAGCGTAACGTAGCATAGCGTAACGTAGCATAGCGTAACGTAGCATAGCGTAACATACCATAGCGTAACGTAACGTAGCGTAACGTAACGTAGCATCGCGTAACGTAGCATAGCGTAACATACCATAGCATAGCGTAACGTAACACAGCGTAGCATAGCGTAACATACCATAGCGTAGCATAGCGTAGCATAGCGTAGCATAGCATAACGTAGCATAGCGTGACATACCATAGCGTAGCATAGCGTAGCATAGCATAACGTAGCATAGCGTGACATACCATAGCGTAACGTAACATAGCATAGCATAGCGTAACATACCATAGCATAGCGTAACGTAGCGTAGCGTAGCATAGCGTAGCATAGTGTAGCATAGCGTAGCATAGCATAACGTAGCATAGCGTAATGTAGCATAGCGTAATGTAGCATAGCGTAACATAGCATAGCATAACGTAGCATAACATACCATAGCATAGCGTAACGTAGCGTAGCGTAGCATAGGGTAACGTAGCGTAGTGTAGCATAGCATAACGTAGCATAGCGTAACGTAGCATAGCATAACGTAGCATAGCGTAACATCGCATAGCGTCACGTAGCATAGCATAACGTAGCATAGCATAACGTAGCATAGCGTAACGTCGCATAGCATAACGTAGCATAGGGTAATGTAACGTAGCGTAGCATAGCATAGCATAACATAACATAGCGTAGCATAACAACATAGCGTAACGTAGCATAGCGTAACGTAGCATAGCGTAACATACCATAGCGTAACGTAGCATAGCGTAACGTAGCATCCCGTAATGTAGCATAGCGTAGTATAGCGTAATGTAACGTAGCATAGCATAACGTAGCATAGGGTAAAGTAACGTAGCGTAGCATAGTGTTGAGTTAAATAAAGTTTCAATAATGGTGATGCTTGATAACCATGTATATTATATGCTTTTATGTTTTATGTTTAATGTAAGAAATGATATGCTGCACTGGGTTAGAAAATAGGATTGAATTCAATTCAACTCCATATCATGCCCCTGCCCTCCCCCTTTCTTCCTGTCTCTTGTAGACAGATTAGATTAAAACCAAACACTTAACATATAAGAAAGAAACTTTTGTCCCACAACAGGAAGCAAACACCCTGATGTGCTGAGACTAATTAGAATACAGGATAGTCCTTGATCTGTGACCAGGAGAAACCCCCAATGTGCATGCAAGAGGTGTGACCATCACATCTGAGGCTATAAGGAAAGCCAATGAGATGCGATCAACACATCATGCCAATGATGGGCCAATGGGAATAGAATCAGCTCCAGGTCCAGGGGAATATAATTCTGAAACTAATAATGATCGGGGCAGTAAAAATGTGACTCCACCGGGGAAGCATCTTTGCTGTCCGCTGCTCGCAGTGTATTGTATTGTATTGTATTGTATTGTCTTATTTGTCCAATGTCAGCTGAATTGTAACTGTTGCCTTTGTCATGTCGCTTTCATCATAGTGTTAATTAAATATTCTCTTTAATCCTCCAATTGCTCCCAGGCCTTTTCTCCTTCCTCAAAGATCCAAGAACACGTCTTTTAATTTTTCTCAACAATAGCATAGCATAACATAACATAGCATAGCATAACAACATAGCGTAACGTAGCATAGCGTAACATACCATAGCGTAACGTAACGTAGCGTAACGTAGCATAGCGTAACGTAGCATCGCGTAACGTAGCATCGCGTAACGTAGCATCGCGTAACGTAGCATCGCGTAACGTAGCATAGCGTAACATAGCGTAGCGTAGCATAGCATAGCATAACATAGCATAGCGTAACGTAGCTTAGCGTAGCGTAGCATAGGGTAACGTTACGTAGTGTAGCATAGCATAACATAGCATAGCATAACGTAGCATAGCGTAACGTAGCATCGCGTAACGTAGCGTAGCATAACGTAGCGTAGCATAACATAGCGTAGCGTAACATAGCATAGCATAGCGTAACATACCATAGCATAGCGTAACATACCATAGCATAGCGTAACGTAGCGTAGCGTAACGTAGCGTAGCGTAGCATAGAGTAGCATAGCATAGAGTAGCGTAGCTTAAAGTGACGTAGCATAGCATAACGTAGCATAGCATAGTGTAACGTAGCGTAACGTAGCATAGCGTAGCATAGCGTAGCATAGTGTAGCATAGCGTAAAGTGACGTAGCATAGCATAACGTAGCATAGCATGACATAGCATAGCATAGCATAACGTAGCGTAGCATAACGTCGCTTAGCATAACGTAGCATAGCGTAATGTAGCATAGCGTAACGTAGCATAGCGTAGCATAGCGTAGCATAGCGTAACATACCGTAGCATAGCGTAAGCATAGCATAACATAGCATAGCGTAACGTAGCTTAGCGTAGCGTAGCATAGGGTAACGTAATGTAGTGTAGCATAGCATAACATTGCATAGCATAACAGCATAGCGTAATGTTGCATAGCTTAACATACCATAGCATAACGTAGCATAGCGCAACGTAGCATCGCGTAACGTAGCATAGCGTAACGTAGCATAGCGTGACATACCACAGCGTAACGTAACATAGCATAGCATAGCGTAACATACCATAGCATAGCGTAACGTAGCGTAGCATAGCGTAGCATAGCGTAGCATAGCGTAGCATAGCGTAGCATAGCGTAAAGTGACGTAGCATAGCATAACGTAGCATAGCATAACATAGCATAGCGTAACATCGCATAGCTTAACATACCATAGCATAGCGTAACGTAGCGTAGCGTAGCATAGGGTAACGTAGCGTAGTGTAGCATAGCATAACGTAGCATAGCATAACATAGCATAGCGTAACATCGCATAGCGTAACATCGCATAGCGTAACGTAGCATAGCGTAAAATACCATAGCATAGCGTAACGTAGCATAGCGTAGCATAGGGTAACGTAGAATAGTGTAGCATAGCGTAACGTAGCATAGCATAACGTAGCATAGCATAACGTAGCATAGCATAACGTAGCATAGCGTAACATCGCATAGCGTAACGTAGCATAGCATAACATACCATAGCGTAACGTAGCATCGCGTAACGTAGCATAGCGTAACGTAGCATAGCGTAACGTAGCATAGCGTAATGTAACGTAGCATAGCATAACGTAGCATAGGGTAAAGTAACGTAACATAGCGTAGCGTAGCATAGCATAACATACCATAGCTTAACGTAGCATAGCGTAACATAGCATAGCGTAACATACCATAGCGTAATGTAACGTAGCATAGCGTAACGTAGCATCGCGTAACGTGGCATCCCGTAACATAGCATAGTGTAACATAGCATAGCGTAGCATAGCGTAGCATAGCGTAGCACAGCATAGCATAACGTAGCATACCATAGCATAGCGTAACGTAGCATAGCGTAACGTCGCATAGCGTAACGTCACATAGCGTAACGTCACATAGCGTAACGTCACATAGCGTAACGTAGCATAGCGTATGATAGGATGTATTTTACTGAAAATATAGCATGCAGAAGTGTTCAACTGTGTCTTAAAGCTCGTCCAGCTATTTTGAGAAATGCCTTAAGCATCAGGTGACTGAGTCATAGAAAAATATCTTCCTATACCAATTCTATTAACAGTCTTGTGCCTTAAAAGGTCAAGTTTGAAGGCTATAGGATAACAGTCAGCTCAAGTTATTTAGGGTGTAAGCACAAAATATCTGTATATAAGGACTCTCGCCACCAATAGAAATTTGGACATGTTCTGATGGTCTCATTGTCATGACAGATTTGTTCTTTGTGAATAAAGCTCCGATTGACTTCAAGATCAGCGTAACGTAGCATCGCATAACGTAGCGTAACAAAGCATAGCATGTGTGTAGCATAGCGTAACGTAGCATAGTTGTAACGTAGCATAGCGTAACATACCATAGCATAGCGTAAGGTAGCATAGCGTAACGTAGCATAGCGTAACGTCGCATAGCGTAACGTAGCATAGCATAACATACCATAGCATAGCGTAACGTAGCATAGCGTAGTATAGCATAATGTAACGTAGCATAGCATAACGTAGCATAGGGTAAAGTAACGTAGCGTAGCATAGCATTGCATAACATAACATAGCATAGCGTAACGTAGCATAGCGTAACGTAGCATAGCGTAATGTAGCATAGCGTAACATACCATAGCGTAACGTAACGTAGCGTAACGTAACGTAGCATCGCGTAACGTAGCATAGCGTAGCATAGTGTAGCATTGCGTAGCATAGCGTAGCATAGCATAACGTAGCATAGCGTTACATACCATAGCGTAACATAACATAGCATAGCATAGCGTAACATACCATAGCATAGCGTAACGTAGCGTAGCATAGCGTAGCATAGCGTAGCATAGCGTAGCATAGCATAACGTAGCATAGCGTAATGTAGCATAGCGTAGCATAGCGTAGCATAGCATAACGTAGCATAGCGTAATGTAGCATAGCGTAATGTAGCATAGCGTAACATAGCATAGCATAACGTAGCATAACATACCATAGCATAGCGTAACGTAGCGTAGCGTAGCATAGGGTAACGTAGCGTAGTGTAGCATAGCATAACGTAGCATAACGTAATGTAGCATAGCGTAACAAAGCATAGCGTAACATACCATAGCATAGCGTAACGTACCATAGCATAGCGTAACATACCATAGCATAGCGTAATGTAGCGTAGCGTAACGTAGCGTAGCGTAGCATAGCATAGCGTAAAGTGACGTAGCATAGCATAACATAGCATAGCATAACATAGCATAGCATAACATAGCATAGCATAACGTAGCATAGCATAACGTCGCATAGTGTAACATACCATAGCATAGCATAATGTAGCGTAACATAGCATAGCGTAATGTAGCATCGCGTAACGTAGCATAGCGTAACATACCATAGCATAGCGTAACGTAGCGCAGCGTAGCATAGCGTAACATATCGTAGCATAGCGTAGCATAGCATAGCGTAACGTAGCATAGCGTAACGTAGCATAGCGTAACGTAGCATAGCGTAACGTAGCATAGCGTAGCATAGCATAGCATAGCGTAGCATAGTGTAGCATAGCATAGCATAGCATAGCATAACGTAGCATAGCGTAATGTAGCATAGTGTTAATTAAATATTCTCTTTAATCCTCCAATTGCTCCCAGGCCTTTTCTCCTTCCTCAAAGATCCAAGAACACGTCTTTTAATTTTTCTCAACAATAGCATAGCATAACATAACATAGCATAGCATAACAACATAGCGTAACGTAGCATAGCGTAACATACCATAGCGTAACGTAACGTAGCGTAGCATAGTGTAGCATTGCGTAGCATAGCGTAGCATAGCATAACGTAGCATAGCGTTACATACCATAGCGTAACATAACATAGCATAGCATAGCGTAACATACCATAGCATAGCGTAACGTAGCGTAGCATAGCGTAGCATAGCGTAGCATAGCGTAGCATAGCATAACGTAGCATAGCGTAATGTAGCATAGCGTAGCATAGCGTAGCATAGCATAACGTAGCATAGCGTAATGTAGCATAGCGTAATGTAGCATAGCGTAACATAGCATAGCATAACGTAGCATAACATACCATAGCATAGCGTAACGTAGCGTAGCGTAGCATAGGGTAACGTAGCGTAGTGTAGCATAGCATAACGTAGCATAACGTAGCATAGCGTAACATCGCATAGCGTCACGTAGCATAGCATAACGTAGCATAGCATAACGTAGCATAGCGTAACGTCGCATAGCATAACGTAGCATAGGGTAATGTAACGTAGCGTAGCATAGCATAGCATAGCATAACATAACATAGCGTAGCATAACAACATAGCGTAACGTAGCATAGCGTAAAATAGCATAGCGTAACATAGCATAGCGTAACATACCATAGCGTAACGTAGCATAGCGTAACGTAGCATCGCGTAACGTAGCATCCCGTAATGTAGCATAGCGTAACAAAGCATAGCGTAACATACCATAGCATAGCGTAACGTACCATAGCATAGCGTAACATACCATAGCATAGCGTAATGTAGCGTAGCGTAACGTAGCGTAGCGTAGCATAGCATAGCGTAAAGTGACGTAGCATAGCATAACATAGCATAGCATAACATAGCATAGCATAACATAGCATAGCATAACGTAGCATAGCATAACGTCGCATAGTGTAACATACCATAGCATAGCATAATGTAGCGTAACATAGCATAGCGTAATGTAGCATCGCGTAACGTAGCATAGCGTAACATACCATAGCATAGCGTAACGTAGCGCAGCGTAGCATAGCGTAACATATCGTAGCATAGCGTAGCATAGCATAGCGTAACGTAGCATAGCGTAACGTAGCATAGCGTAACGTAGCATAGCGTAACGTAGCATAGCATAGCGTAGCATAGTGTAGCATAGCATAGCATAGCATAGCATAACGTCGCATAGTGTAACATACCATAGCATAGCATAATGTAGCGTAACATAGCATAGCGTAATGTAGCATCGCGTAACGTAGCATAGCGTAACATACCATAGCATAGCGTAACGTAGCGCAGCGTAGCATAGCGTAACATATCGTAGCATAGCGTAGCATAGCATAGCGTAACGTAGCATAGCGTAACGTAGCATAGCGTAACGTAGCATAGCGTAACGTAGCATAGCATAGCATAGCGTAGCATAGTGTAGCATAGCATAGCATAGCATAGCATAACGTAGCATAGCGTAATGTAGCATAGTGTTAATTAAATATTCTCTTTAATCCTCCAATTGCTCCCAGGCCTTTTCTCCTTCCTCAAAGATCCAAGAACACGTCTTTTAATTTTTCTCAACAATAGCATAGCATAACATAACATAGCATAGCATAACAACATAGCGTAACGTAGCATAGCGTAACATACCATAGCGTAACGTAACGTAGCGTAACGTAGCATCGCGTAACGTAGCATAGCGTAACATAGCGTAGCGTAGCATAGCATAGCATAACATAGCATAGCGTAACGTAGCTTAGCGTAGCGTAGCATAGGGTAACGTAACGTAGTGTAGCATAGCATAACATAGCATAGCATAACGTAGCATAGCGTAACGTAGCATCGTGTAACGTAGCGTAGCATAACATAGCGTAGCGTAACATAGCATAGCATAGCGTAACATACCATAGCATAGCGTAACATACCATAGCATAGCGTAACGTAGCGTAGCGTAACGTAGCGTAGCGTAGCATAGAGTAGCATAGCATAGAGTAGCATAGCTTAAAGTGACGTAGCATAGCATAACGTAGCATAGCATAGTGTAACGTAGCGTAACGTAGCATAGCGTAGCATAGCGTAGCATAGCGTAGCATAGTGTAGCATAGCGTAAAGTGACGTAGCATAGCATAACGTAGCATAGCATGACATAGCATAGCATAGCATAACGTAGCGTAGCATAACGTCGCTTAGCATAACGTAGCATAGCGTAATGTAGCATAGCGTAACGTAGCATAGCGTAACATACCGTAGCATAGCGTAAGCATAGCATAACATAGCATAGCGTAACGTAGCTTAGCGTAGCGTAGCGTAGCGTAGCGTAGCATAGGGTAACGTAATGTAGTGTAGCATAGCATAACATTGCATAGCATAACAGCATAGCGTAATGTTGCATAGCTTAACATACCATAGCATAACGTAGCATCGCGTAACGTAGCATAGCGTAACGTAGCATAGCGTGACACCACAGCGTAACGTAACATAGCATAGCATAGCGTAACATACCATAGCATAGCGTAACGTAGCGTAGCATAGCGTAGCATAGCGTAGCATAGCGTAGCATAGCGTAAAGTGACGTAGCATAGCATAACGTAGCATAGCATAACATAGCATAGCGTAACATCGCATAGCTTAACATACCATAGCATAGCGTAACGTAGCGTAGCGTAGCATAGCATAACGTAGCATAGCATAACATAGCATAGCATAACACCGCATAGCGTAACATCGCATAGCGTAACGTAGCATAGCGTAAAATACCATAGCATAGCATAACGTAGCATAGCGTAGCATAGGGTAACGTAGCATAGTGTAGCATAGCGTAACGTAGCATAGCATAATGTAGCATAGCATAACGTAGCATAGCGTAACATCGCATAGCGTAACGTAGCATAGCATAACATACCATAGCGTAACGTAGCATCGCGTAACGTAGCATAGCGTAACGTAGCATAGCGTAATGTAACGTAGCATAGCATAACGTAGCATAGGGTAAAGTAACGTAACATAGCGTAGCGTAGCATAGCATAACATACCATAGCTTAACGTAGCATAGCGTAACATAGCATAGCGTAACATACCATAGCGTAATGTAACGTAGCATAGCGTAATGTAACGTAGCATAGCATAGCGTAGCATAGCGTAGCACAGCATAGCATAACGTAGCATACCATAGCATAGCGTAAGGTAGCATAGCGTAACGTAGCATAGCGTAACGTCGCATAGCGTAACGTAGCATAGCGTAGCATAGCATAACATACCATAGCGTAACGTAGCATAGCGTAACGTAGCATAGCGTAACGTAGCATAGCGTAGTATAGCGTGATGTAACGTAGCATAGCATAACGTAGCATAGGGTAAAGTAACGTAGCGTAGCATAGCATAACATAACATAGCATAGCATAACAACATAGCGTAACGTAGCATAGCGTAACGTAGCGTAGCGTAGCGTAGCATAGCGTAGCGTAGCATAGCATAGCATAGCATAGCATAGCGTAACATACCAAAGCATAGCGTAACGTAGCATAGGGTAACGTAACGTAGCGTGGAATAGCGTAACGTTGCATAGCGTAACGTAGCATAGCATAACGTAGCATAGCGTAACGTAGCATAGGGTAACGTAGCATAGCATGACATACCTTAGCATAGCGTAACGTAGCATAGTTGTAACGTAGCATAGCGTAATGTAGCATAGCGTAACGTCGCATAGCGTAACGTAGCATAGCATAACATACCATAGCATAGCGTAACGTAGCGCAGCGTAACGTAGCGCAGCGTAGCATAGCGTAACATACCGTAGCATAGCGTAGCATAGCATAACATACCATAGCGTAACGTAGCATAGCGTAACGTAGCATAGCGTAACGTAGCATAGCGTAACGTAGCATAGCGTAGTATAGCATAATGTAACGTAGCATAGCATAACGTAGCATAGGGTAAAGTAACGTAGCGTAGCATAGCATAACATAACATAGCATAGCATAGCGTAACGTAGCATAGCGTAACGTAGCATAGCGTAACGTAGCATAGCGTAACGTAGCATAGCGTAATGTAGCATAGCGTAACATACCATAGCGTAACGTAGCGTAACGTAACGTAGCATCGCGTAACGTAGCATAGCGTAACATACCATAGCATAGCGTAACGTAGCGCAGCGTAGCATAGCGTAACATACCATAGCATAGCGTAACATAGCGTAGCGTAGCATAGCGTAGCATAGTGTAGCATAGCGTAGCATAGCGTAGCATAGCATAACGTAGCATAGCGTGACATACCATAGCGTAACATAACATAGCATAGCATAGCGTAACATACCATAGCATAGCGTAACGTAGCGTAGCGTAGCATAGCGTAGCATAGCGTAGCATAGCATAACGTAGCATAGCGTAATGTAGCATAGCGTAATGTAGCATAGCGTAATGTAGCATAGCGTAACATAGCATAGCATAACGTAGCATAACATACCATAGCATAGCGTAACGTAGCGTAGCGTAGCATAGGGTAACGTAGCGTAGTGTAGCATAGCATAACGTAGCATAACGTAGCATAGCGTAACGTAGCATAGCATAACGTAGCATAGCGTAACATCGCATAGCGTCATGTAGCATAGCATAACGTAGCATAGCATAACGTAGCATAGCGTAACGTCGCATAGCATAACGTAGCATAGGGTAATGTAACGTAGCGTAGCATAGCATAGCATAACATAACATAGCGTAGCATAACAACATAGCGTAACGTAGCATAGCGTAACATAGCATAGCGTAACATACCATAGCGTAACGTAGCATAGCGTAACGTAGCATCGCGTAACGTAGCATCCCGTAATGTAGCATAGCGTAACAAAGCATAGCGTAACATACCATAGCATAGCGTAACGTACCATAGCATAGCGTAACATACCATAGCATAGCGTAATGTAGCGTAGCGAAACGTAGCGTAGCGTAGCATAGCATAGCGTAAAGTGACGTAGCATAGCATAACGTAGCATAGCATAACATAGCATAGCATAACGTAGCATAGCATAACGTTGCATAGTGTAACATACCATAGCATAGCGTAATGTAGCGTAACGTAGCATAGCGTAACGTAGCATAGCGTAACGTAGCATAGCGTAACGTAACGTAGCGTAATGTAATGTAGCATCGCGTAACGTAGCATAGCGTAACATACCATAGCATAGCGTAACGTAGCGCAGCGTAGCATAGCGTAACATACAGTAGCATAGCATAGCATAGCATAGCGTATCGTAGCATAGCGTATCGTAGCATAGCGTAACGTAGCATAGCGTAGCATAGCATAGCGTAACGTAGCATAGCGTAACGTAGCATAGCGTAACATAGCATAGCGTAACGTAGCATAGCGTAGTATAGCGTAATGTAACGTAGCATAGCATAACGTAGCATAGGGTAAAGTAATGTAGCGTAGCATAGCATAACATAACATAGCATAGCATAGCATAGCATAGCATAACAACATAGCGTAACGTAGCATAGCGTAACGTAGCATAGCGTAACGTAGCATAGCCTAACATACCATAGCGTAACGTAACGTAGCGTAACGTAACGTAGCATCGCGTAACGTAGCATAGCGTAACATACCATAGCATAGCGTAACGTAGCGCAGCGTAACGTAGCGCAGCGTAGCATAGCGTAACATACCATAGCATAGCGTAACGTAGCGTAGCGTAGCATAGCGTAGCATAGCGTAGCATAGCGTAGCATAGCATAACGTAGCATAGCGTGACATACCATAGCGTAACGTAACATAGCATAGCATAGCGTAACATACCATAGCATAGCGTAACGTAGCGTAGCGTAGCATAGCATAGCATAGCGTAGCATAGTGTAGCATAGCGTAGCATAGCATAACGTAGCATAGCGTAATGTAGCATAGCGTAATGTAGCATAGCGTAATGTAGCATACCGTAACGTAGCATAGCGTACTATAGCGTAATGTAACGTACCATAGCATAGCGTAACATACCATAGCATAGCGTAATGTAGCGTAGCGAAACGTAGCGTAGCGTAGCATAGCATAGCGTAAAGTGACGTAGCATAGCATAACGTAGCATAGCATAACATAGCATAGCATAACGTAGCATAGCATAACGTCGCATAGTGTAACATACCATAGCATAGCGTAATGTAGCGTAACGTAGCATAGCGTAACGTAGCATAGCGTAACGTAGAATAGCGTAACGTAACGTAGCGTAGCATAGCGTAGCATAGCGTAGCATAGCGTAGCATAGCATAACGTAGCATAGCGTGACATACCATAGCGTAACGTAACATAGGATAGCATAGCGTAACATACCATAGCATAGCGTAACGTAGCGTAGCATAGCGTAGCATAGCGTAGCATAGCATAACGTAGCATAACATACCATAGCATAGCGTAACGTAGCGTAGCGTAGCATAGGGTAACGTAGCGTAGTGTAGCATAGCATAACGTAGCATAACGTAGCATAGCGCAACATAGCGTAACATACCATAGCGTAACGTAACGTAGCGTAACGTAACGTAGCGTAACGTAACGTAGCGTAACGTAACGTAGCATCGCGTAGCATAGCATAGCATAGCGTAGCATAGCGTAGCATAGCATAACGTAGCATAGCGTAATGTAGCATAGCGTAATGTAGCATAGCGTAATGTAGCATAGCGTAACATAGCATAGCATAACGTAGCATAACATAGCATAGCATAACGTAGCATAGCATAACGTCGCATAGTGTAACATACCATAGCATAGCGTAATGTAGCGTAACGTAGCATAGCGTAACGTAGCATAGCGTAACGTAGCATAGCGTACTATAGCGTAATGTAACGTAGCATAGCATAACGTAGCATAGGGTAAAGTAACGTAGCGTAGCATAGTGTTGAGTCAAATAAAGTTTCAATAATGGTGATGCTTGATAACCATGTATATTATATGCTTTTATGTTTTATGTTTAATGTATCTGTGACCAGGAGAAACCCCCAATGTGCATGCAAGAGGTGTGACCATCACATCTGAGGCTATGAGGAAAGCCAATGAGATGCTATAAACACATTAAGCCAATGATGGGCCAATGGGAACAGAATAAGCTCCAGGTCCAGGGGAATATAATTCTGAAACTAATAATGATCGGGGCAGTAAAAATGTGACTCCACCGGGGAAGCATCTTTGCTGTCCGCTGCTCGCAGTGTATTGTATTGTATTGTATTGTGTAGCATCGCGTAACGTAGCATCGCGTAACGCAGCATCGCGTAACGCAGCATCGCGTAACGTAGCATAGCGTAACGTAGCGTAGCGTAGCATAACATAGCATAGCGTAACGTAGCTTAGCGTAGCGTAGCATAGGGTAACGTAACGTAGTGTAGCATAGCGTAACATACCATAGCATAGCATAACGTAGCATAGCGTAACGTAGCATAGCGTAACGTAGCATAGCGTAACGTAGCATCGCGTAACGTAGCATAGCGTAACATACCATAGCATAGCGTAACGTAGCGCAGCGTAACGTAGCGCAGCGTAGCATAGCGTAACATACCATAGCATAGCGTAACATAGCGTAGCGTAGCATAGCGTAGCATAGTGTAGCATAGCGTAGCATAGCGTAGCATAGCGTAGCATAGCATAACGTAGCATAGCGTGACATACCATAGCGTAACGTAACATAGCATAGCATAGCGTAACATACCATAGCATAGCGTAGCGTAGCTTAGCGTAGCATAGCGTAGCATAGCATAACGTAGCATAGCGTAATGTAGCATAGCGTAATGTAGCATAGCGTAACATAGCATAGCATAACGTAGCATAACATACCATAGCATAGCGTAACGTAGCGTAGTGTAGCATAGGGTAATGTAGCGTAGTGTAGCATAGCATAACGTAGCATAACGTAGCGTAGCGTAACGTAGCATAGCATAATGTAGCATAGCGTAACATCGCATAGCGTAACATCGCATAGCGTCACGTAGCATAGCATAACGTAGCATAGCATAACGTAGCATAGCGTAACGTCGCATAGCATAACGTAGCATAGGGTAATGTAACGTAGCGTAGCATAGCATAGGATAACATAACATAGCGTAGCATAACAACATAGCGTAACGTAGCATAGCGTAACGTAGCATAGCGTAACATACCATAGCGTAACATACCATAGCATAGCGTAACGTACCATAGCATAGCGTAACATACCATAGCATAGCGTAATGTAGCGTAGCGTAACGTAGCGTAGCGTAGCGTAGCGTAGCATAGCATAGCGTAAAGTGACGTAGCATAGCATAACGTAGCATAGCATAACATAGCATAGCATAACGTAGCATAGCATAACGTCGCATAGTGTAACATACCATAGCATAGCGTAATGTAGCGTAACGTAGCATAGCGTAATATAATTCTGAAACTAATAATGATCGAAGCAGTAAAAATGTGACTCCACCGGCGAAGCATCTTTGCTGTCCGCTGCTCGCAGTGTATTGTATTGTATTGTATTGTGTAGCATCGCGTAACGTAGCATCGCGTAACGTAGCATCGCGTAACGCAGCATCGCGTAACGTAGCATAGCGTAATGTAGCGTAGCGTAGCATAACATAGCATAGCGTAACGTAGCTTAGCGTAGCGTAGCATAGGGTAACGTAACGTAGTGTAGCATAGCATAACATAGCATAGCATAGCATAACGTAGCATAGCGTAATGTTGCATAGCGTAACATACCATAGCATAACGTAGCATAGCGTAACGTAGCATTGCGTAACGTAGCATAGCGTAACGTAGCATAGCGTAACGTAGCATAGCGTGACATACCACAGCGTAACGTAACATAGCATAGCATAGCGTAACATACCATAGCATAGCGTAACGTAGCATAGCGTAACGTAGCATAGCGTGACATACCACAGCGTAGTAGCATAGCGTAACGTAGCATAGCGTAGTATAGCGTGATGTAACGTAGCATAGCATAACGTAGCATAGGGTAAAGTAACGTAGCGTAGCATAGCATAACATAACATAGCATAGCATAACAACATAGCGTAACGTAGCATAGCGTAACGTAGCGTAGCGTAGCGTAGCATAGCGTAGCGTAGCATAGCATAGCATAGCATAGCATAGCATAGCATAGCATAGCATAGCATAGCGTAACATACCAAAGCATAGCGTAACGTAGCATAGGGTAACGTAACGTAGCGTGGAATAGCGTAACGTTGCATAGCGTAACGTAGCATAGCATAACGTAGCATAGCGTAACGTAGCATAGGGTAACGTAGCATAGCATGACATACCTTAGCATAGCGTAACGTAGCATAGTTGTAACGTAGCATAGCGTAATGTAGCATAGCGTAACGTCGCATAGCGTAACGTAGCATAGCATAACATACCATAGCATAGCGTAACGTAGCGCAGCGTAGCATAGCGTAACATACCGTAGCATAGCGTAGCATAGCATAACATACCATAGCGTAACATAGCATAGCGTAACGTAGCATAGCGTAACGTAGCATAGCGTAACGTAGCATAGCGTAACGTAGCATAGCGTAACGTAGCATAGCGTAGTATAGCATAATGTAACGTAGCATAGCATAACGTAGCATAGGGTAATGTAGCATAGCGTAATGTAGCATAGCATAACGTAGCATAACATACCATAGCATAGCGTAACGTAGCGTAGCGTAGCATAGGGTAACGTAGCGTAGTGTAGCATAGCATAACGTAGCATAACGTAGCATAGCGTAACGTAGCATAGCATAACGTAGCATAGCGTAACATCGCATAGCGTCATGTAGCATAGCATAACGTAGCATAGCATAACGTAGCATAGCGTAACGTCGCATAGCATAACGTAGCATAGGGTAATGTAACGTAGCGTAGCATAGCATAGCATAACATAACATAGCGTAGCATAACAACATAGCGTAACGTAGCATAGCGTAACGTAGCATAGCGTAACATAGCATAGCGTAACATACCATAGCGTAACATACCATAGCGTAACGTAGCATAGCGTAACGTAGCATCGCGTAACGTAGCATCCCGTAATGTAGCATAGCGTAACAAAGCATAGCGTAACATACCATAGCATAGCGTAACGTACCATAGCATAGCGTAACATACCATAGCATAGCGTAATGTAGCGTAGCGAAACGTAGCGTAGCGTAGCATAGCATAGCGTAAAGTGACGTAGCATAGCATAACGTAGCATAGCATAACATAGCATAGCATAACGTAGCATAGCATAACGTCGCATAGTGTAACATACCATAGCATAGCGTAATGTAGCGTAACGTAGCATAGCGTAACGTAGCATAGCGTAACGTAGCATAGCGTAACGTAACGTAGCGTAATGTAATGTAGCATCGCGTAACGTAGCATAGCGTAACATACCATAGCATAGCGTAACGTAGCGCAGCGTAGCATAGCGTAACATACCGTAGCATAGCGTAGCATAGCATAGCGTAACGTAGCATAGCGTAACGTAGCATAGCGTAGCATAGCATAGCGTAACGTAGCATAGCGTAACGTAGCATAGCGTAACATAGCATAGCGTAACGTAGCATAGCGTAGTATAGCGTAATGTAACGTAGCATAGCATAACGTAGCATAGGGTAAAGTAATGTAGCGTAGCATAGCATAACATAACATAGCATAGCATAGCATAGCATAGCATAACAACATAGCGTAACGTAGCATAGCGTAACGTAGCATAGCGTAACGTAGCATAGCGTAACGTAGCATAGCCTAACATACCATAGCGTAACGTAACGTAGCGTAACGTAACGTAGCATCGCGTAACGTAGCATAGCGTAACATACCATAGCATAGCGTAACGTAGCGCAGCGTAACGTAGCGCAGCGTAGCATAGCGTAACATACCATAGCATAGCGTAACGTAGCGTAGCGTAGCATAGCGTAGCATAGCGTAGCATAGCGTAGCATAGCATAACGTAGCATAGCGTGACATACCATAGCGTAACGTAACATAGCATAGCATAGCGTAACATACCATAGCATAGCGTAACGTAGCGTAGCGTAGCATAGCATAGCATAGCGTAGCATAGTGTAGCATAGCGTAGCATAGCATAACGTAGCATAGCGTAATGTAGCATAGCGTAATGTAGCATAGCGTAATGTAGCATACCGTAACGTAGCATAGCGTACTATAGCGTAATGTAACGTAGCATAGCATAACGTAGCATAGGGTAAAGTAACGTAGCGTAGCATAGTGTTGAGTTACATAAAGTTTCAATAATGGTGATGCTTGATAACCATGTATATTATATGCTTTTATGTTTTATGTTTAATGTATCTGTGACCAGGAGAAACCCCCAATGTGCATGCAAGAGGTGTGACCATCACATCTGAGGCTATGAGGAAAGCCAATGAGATGCTATCAACACATCAAGCCAATGATGGGCCAATGGGAACAGAATAAGCTCCAGGTCCAGGGGAATATAATTCTGAAACTAATAATGATCGGGGCAGTAAAAATGTGACTCCACCGGGGAAGCATCTTTGCTGTCCGCTGCTCGCAGTGTATTGTATTGTATTGTATTGTGTAGCATCGCGTAACGTAGCATCGCGTAACGCAGCATCGCGTAACGTAGCATAGCGTAACGTAGCGTAGCGTAGCATAACATAGCATAGCGTAACGTAGCTTAGCGTAGCGTAGCATAGGGTAACGTAACGTAGTGTAGCATAGCATAACATAGCATAGCATAGCATAACGTAGCATAGCGTAATGTTGCATAGCGTAACATACCATAGCATAACGTAGCATAGCGTAACGTAGCATAGCGTAACGTAGCATAGCGTAACGTAGCATAGCGTAACGTAGCATAGCGTGACATAGCACAGCGTAACGTAACATAGCATAGCATAGCGTAACATACCATAGCATAGCGTAACGTAGCGTAGCATAGCGTAGCATAGCGTAGCATAGCGTAGCATAGCATAACGTAGCATAGCGTAACGTAACATAGGATAGCATAGCGTAACATACCATAGCATAGCGTAACGTAGCGTAGCATAGCGTAGCATAGCGTAGCATAGCATAACGTAGCATAACATACCATAGCATAGCGTAACGTAGCGTAGCGTAGCATAGGGTAACGTAGCGTAGTGTAGCATAGCATAACGTAGCATAACGTAGCATAGCGCAACGTAGCGTAACATACCATAGCGTAACGTAACGTAGCGTAACGTAACGTAGCATCGCGTAGCATAGCATAGCATAGCGTAGCATAGCGTAGCATAGCATAACGTAGCATAGCGTAATGTAGCATAGCGTAATGTAGCATAGCGTAATGTAGCATAGCGTAACATAGCATAGCATAACGTAGCATAACATAGCATAGCATAACGTAGCATAGCATAACGTCGCATAGTGTAACATACCATAGCATAGCGTAATGTAGCGTAACGTAGCATAGCGTAACGTAGCATAGCGTAACGTAGCATAGCGTAACGTAGCATAGCGTACTATAGCGTAATGTAACGTAGCATAGCATAACGTAGCATAGGGTAAAGTAACGTAGCGTAGCATAGTGTTGAGTCAAATAAAGTTTCAATAATGGTGATGCTTGATAACCATGTATATTATATGCTTTTATGTTTTATGATTAATGTATCTGTGACCAGGAGAAACCCCCAATGTGCATGCAAGAGGTGTGACCATCACATCTGAGGCTATGAGGAAAGCCAATGAGATGCTATAAACACATTAAGCCAATGATGGGCCAATGGGAACAGAATAAGCTCCAGGTCCAGGGGAATATAATTCTGAAACTAATAATGATCGGGGCAGTAAAAATGTGACTCCACCGGGGAAGCATCTTTGCTGTCCGCTGCTCGCAGTGTATTGTATTGTATTGTATTGTGTAGCATCGCGTAACGTAGCATCGCGTAACGCAGCATCGCGTAACGTAGCATAGCGTAACGTAGCGTAGCGTAGCATAACATAGCATAGCGTAACGTAGCTTAGCGTAGCGTAGCATAGGGTAACGTAACGTAGTGTAGCATAGCGTAACATACCATAGCATAGCATAACGTAGCATAGCGTAACGTAGCATAGCGTAACGTAGCATAGCGTAACGTAGCATCGCGTAACGTAGCATAGCGTAACATACCATAGCATAGCGTAACGTAGCGCAGCGTAACGTAGCGCAGCGTAGCATAGCGTAACATACCATAGCATAGCGTAACATAGCGTAGCGTAGCATAGCGTAGCATAGTGTAGCATAGCGTAGCATAGCGTAGCATAGCGTAGCATAGCATAACGTAGCATAGCGTGACATACCATAGCGTAACGTAACATAGCATAGCATAGCGTAACATACCATAGCATAGCGTAGCGTAGCATAGCGTAGCATAGCGTAGCATAGCATAACGTAGCATAGCGTAATGTAGCATAGCGTAATGTAGCATAGCGTAACATAGCATAGCATAACGTAGCATAACATACCATAGCATAGCGTAACGTAGCGTAGTGTAGCATAGGGTAATGTAGCGTAGTGTAGCATAGCATAACGTAGCATAACGTAGCGTAGCGTAACGTAGCATAGCATAATGTAGCATAGCGTAACATCGCATAGCGTAACATCGCATAGCGTCACGTAGCATAGCATAACGTAGCATAGCATAACGTAGCATAGCGTAACGTCGCATAGCATAACGTAGCATAGGGTAATGTAACGTAGCGTAGCATAGCATAGGATAACATAACATAGCGTAGCATAACAACATAGCGTAACGTAGCATAGCGTAACGTAGCATAGCGTAACATACCATAGCGTAACGTAGCATAGCGTAACGTAGCATCGCGTAACGTAGCATCCCGTAATGTAGCATAGCGTAACAAAGCATAGCGTAACGTAGCATCGCGTAACGTAGCATCCCGTAATGTAGCATAGCGTAACAAAGCATAGCGTAACATACCATAGCATAGCGTAACGTACCATAGCATAGCGTAACATACCATAGCATAGCGTAATGTAGCGTAGCGTAACGTAGCGTAGCGTAGCGTAGCGTAGCGTAGCATAGCATAGCGTAAAGTGACGTAGCATAGCATAACGTAGCATAGCATAACATAGCATAGCATAACGTAGCATAGCATAACGTCGCATAGTGTAACATACCATAGCATAGCGTAATGTAGCGTAACGTAGCATAGCGTAATATAATTCTGAAACTAATAAAGATCTAAGCAGTAAAAAAGTGACTCCACCGGAGAAGCATCTTTGCTGTCCGCTGCTCGCAGTGTATTGTATTGTATTGTATTGTGTAGCATCGCGTAACGTAGCATCGCGTAACGCAGCATCGCGTAACGTAGCATAGCGTAATGTAGCGTAGCGTAGCATAACATAGCATAGCGTAACGTAGCTTAGCGTAGCGTAGCATAGGGTAACGTAACGTAGTGTAGCATAGCATAACATAGCATAGCATAGCATAACGTAGCATAGCGTAATGTTGCATAGCGTAACATACCATAGCATAACGTAGCATAGCGTAACGTAGCATTGCGTAACGTAGCATAGCGTAACGTAGCATAGCGTAACGTAGCATAGCGTGACATACCACAGCGTAACGTAACATAGCATAGCATAGCGTAACATACCATAGCATAGCGTAACGTAGCATAGCGTAACGTAGCATAGCGTGACATACCACAGCGTAACGTAACATAGCATAGCATAGCGTAACATACCATAGCATAGCATAACGTAGCGTAGCATAGCGTAGCATAGCGTAGCATAGCGTAGCATAGCGTAACATACCGTAGCATAGCTTAGCATAGCATAACATACCATAGCGTAACGTAGCATAGCGTAACGTAGCATAGCGTAACGTAGCATAGCGTAACGTAGCATAGCGTAGTATAGCATAATGTAACGTAGCATAGCATAACGTAGCATAGGGTAAAGTAACGTAGCGTAGCATAGCATAACATAACATAGCATAGCATAGCATAACAACATAGCGTAACGTAGCATAGCGTAACATACCATAGCATAGCGTAACATAGCGTAGCGTAGCATAGCGTAGCATAGTGTAGCATAGCGTAGCATAGCGTAGCATAGCGTAGCATAGCATAACGTAGCATAGCGTGACATACCATAGCGTAACGTAACATAGCATAGCATAGCGTAACATACCATAGCATAGCGTAACGTAGCGTAGCGTAGCGTAGCGTAGCGTAGCATAGCATAGCGTAGCATAGCGTAGCATAGCGTAGCATAGCATAACGTAGCATAGCGTAATGTAGCATAGCGTAACATAGCATAGCATAACGTAGCATAACATACCATAGCATAGCGTAACGTAGCGTAGCGTAGCATAGGGTAACGTAGCGTAGTGTAGCATAGCATAACGTAGCATAACGTAGCGTAGCGTAATGTAGCATAGCATAATGTAGCATAGCGTAGCATAGCGTAGCATAGCATAACGTAGCATAGCGTAATGTAGCATAGCGTAACATAGCATAGCATAACGTAGCATAACATACCATAGCATAGCGTAACGTAGCGTAGCGTAGCATAGGGTAACGTAGCGTAGTGTAGCATAGCATAACGTAGCATAACGTAGCGTAGCGTAATGTAGCATAGCATAATGTAGCATAGCGTAACATCGCATAGCGTCACGTAGCATAGCATAACGTAGCATAGCATAACGTAACGCAGCATCGCGTAACGTAGCATAGCGTAATGTAGCGTAGCGTAGCATAACATAGCATAGCGTAACGTAGCTTAGCGTAGCGTAGCATAGGGTAACGTAACGTAGTGTAGCATAGCATAACATAGCATAGCATAGCATAACGTAGCATAGCGTAATGTTGCATAGCGTAACATACCATAGCATAACGTAGCATAGCGTAACGTAGCATTGCGTAACGTAGCATAGCGTAACGTAGCATAGCGTAACGTAGCATAGCGTGACATACCACAGCGTAACGTAACATAGCATAGCATAGCGTAACATACCATAGCATAGCGTAACGTAGCATAGCGTAACGTAGCATAGCGTGACATAACACAGCGTAACGTAACATAGCATAGCATAGCGTAACATACCATAGCATAGCGTAACGTAGCGTAGCATAGCGTAGCATAGCGTAGCATAGCGTAACATACCGTAGCATAGCGTAGCATAGCATAACATACCATAGCGTAACGTAGCATAGCGTAACGTAGCATAGCGTAACGTAGCATAGCGTAACGTAGCATAGCGTAACGTAGCATAGCATAACGTAGCATAGCGTAGTATAGCATAATGTAACGTAGCATAGCATAACGTAGCATAGGGTAAAGTAACGTAGCGTAGCATAGCATAACATAACATAGCATAGCATAGCATAACAACATAGCATAACGTAGCATAGCATAACGTAGCATAGCGTAACGTCGCATAGCATAACGTAGCATAGGGTAATGTAACGTAGCGTAGCATAGCATAGCATAACATAACATAGCGTAGCATAACAACATAGCGTAACGTAGCATAGCGTAACGTAGCATAGCGTAACATACCATAGCGTAACTTAGCATAGCGTAACGTAGCATCGCGTAACGTAGCATCCCGTAATGTAGCATAGCGTAACAAAGCATAGCGTAACATACCATAGCATAGCGTAACGTACCATAGCATAGCGTAACATACCATAGCATAGCGTAATGTAGCGTAGCGTAACATAGCGTAGCGTAGCGTAGCATAGCATAGCATAGCGTAAAGTGACGTAGCATAGCATAACGTAGCATAGCATAACATAGCATAGCATAACGTAGCATAGCATAACGTCGCATAGTGTAACATACCATAACATAGCGTAATGTAGCGTAACGTAGCATAGCGTAACGTAGCATAGCGTAACGTAGCATAGCGTAACGTAGCATAGCGTAACGTAGCATAGCGTAACGTAGCATAGCGTAACGTAGCATAGCGTAACGTAGCATAGCGTACTATAGCGTAATGTAACGTAGCATAGCATAACGTAGCATAGGGTAAAGTAACGTAGCGTAGCATAGTGTTGAGTTAAATAAAGTTTCAATAATGGTGATGCTTGATAACCATGTATATTATATGCTTTTATGTTTTATGTTTAATGTATCTGTGACCAGGAGAAACCCCCAATGTGCATGCAAGAGGTGTGACCATCACATCTGAGGCTATGAGGAAAGCCAATGAGATGCTATCAACACATCAAGCCAATGATGGGCCAATGGGAATAGAATAAGCTCCAGGTCCAGGGGAATATAATTCTGAAACTAATAATGATCGGTATGGCGTTATTTTTTAGTCAAAAGTTATGAGCGTGTAACACGCTCACGAGCACATTATGTTATTTCACACGCGCAAAAATGAACCTTCAGCTGGCATGATAAAAGTACTCGAGCACAAATTCAACAACCGAGAGGTGTAGGTAGCTGCGAGCGAGCGCCTGGCTACTCTTACTCTGCTTGTACAGTGGAATCCTGCTCGCGCGCAGCGGGCTACCTGCTCGCGGAGTGGATTTCTGCTCGCTCAGCTGATTTCTGCTCGCTCGAGTACATGACTTTTGACAATTTGGGGGCGGAAACCAAGGAGGGCACTGACCCTCTAATGATTGGTCACTTTCACACAGGGACATCCTTGATTGACAGCTCTCATTACAGGAAGCACGGAGTCACAGTATCTGACGGTTCAGGCGACACCTGAAGATGTAGATGTAGGCGTAAGTGATATTGATGATATGATGGGGGCTGTGTGTTTGACAGTGTTATAGCAATTTAATCTGAAATTTGTTGAGAATAAACTCATTAAATATTGAGAATAAAGTCGTTGTATTTCAAGTTTTTTTCTCAATATTTAATGAGTTTTTTCTCAAAACACAACGACTTTATTCTCAATATTTAATGAGTTTATTCTCAACAAATTTCAGATTAAATTGCTATAACACTGTCAAACACACAGCCCCCATCATATCATCAATATCACTTACGCCTACATCTACATCTTCAGGTGTCGCCGCCATTCCGTCCACTGTGCAGTGTTAACTGAATGACTGAACTCCGTCAGATACTGTGACTCCGTGCTTCCTGTAATGAGAGCTGTCAATCAAGGATGTCCCTGTGTGAAAGTGACCAATCATAAGAGGGTCAGTGCCCTCCTTGGTTTCCGCCCCCAAATTGTCAAAAGTCATGTACTCGAGCGAGCAGAAATCAGCTGAGCGAGCAGAAATCCACTCCGCGAGGAAAACAGCACTCCGCGAGCAGGTAGCCCGCTGCGCGCGAGCAGGATTCCACTGTACAAGCAGAGTAAGAGTAGCCAGGCGCTCGCTCGCAGCTACCTACACCTCTCGGTTGTTGAATTTGTGCTCGAGTACTTTTATCATGCCAGCTGAAGGTTCATTTTTGCGCGTGTGAAATAACATAATGTGCTCGTGAGCGTGTGTTACACGCTCATAACTTTTGACTAAAAAATAACGCCATAGATCGGGGCAGTAAAAATGTGACTCCACCGGGGAAGCATCTTTGCTGTCCGCTGCTCGCAGTGTATTGTATTGTATTGTATTGTGTAGCATAGCGTAACGTAGCATCGCGTAACGTAGCATAGCGTAACGTAGCATAGCGTAACATACCATAGCGTAACGTAACGTAGCGTAACGTAGCATCGCGTAACGTAACGTAGCATCGCGTAACGTAGCATAGCGTAACATACCATAGCATAGCGTAACGTAGCGCAGCGTAGCATAGCGTAACATACCATAGCATAGCGTAACATAGCATAGCGTAGCATAGCGTAGCATAGCATAACGTAGCATAGCGTGACATACCATAGCGTAACGTAACATAGCATAGCATAGCGTAACATACCATAGCATAGCGTAACGTAGCGTAGCATAGCGTAGCATAGCGTAGCATAGCGTAGCATAGCATAACGTAGCATAGCGTAACGTAGCATAGCGTAACGTAGCATCGCATAACGTAGCATCGCGTAACGTAGCATCGCGTAACGTAGCATAGCGTAACATACCATAGCGTAACGTAACGTAGCGTAACGTAACGTAGCATAGCATAACGTAGCATAGCGTAACATAGCATAGCGTAACATAGCATAGCGTAACGTCGCATAGCGTAACATACCATAGCGTAACATCGCATAGCGTAACATCGCATAGCGTAACGTAGCATAGCATAACGTAGCATAGCATAACATAGCATAGCGTAACGTCGCATAGCGTAACGTAGCATAGCGTAACGTAGCATAGCGTAAAATACCATAGCATAGCGTAACGTAGCATAGCGTAGCATAGGGTAACATAGCGTAGCGTAGCATAGCATAACATACCATAGCGTAACGTAGCGTAGCATAGCGTAGCATAGCGTAGCATAGCGTAGCATAGCATAGCGTAAAGTGACGTAGCATACCATAACGTAGCATAGCATAACATAGCATAGCATAACGTAGCATAGCGTAACATACCATAGCATAGCGTAACATACCATAGCATAGCGTAACACACCATACCATAGCATAGCGTAACGTAGCATAGCGTAACGTAGCGTAGCGTAACGTAACGTAGCGTAGCATAACGTAGCGTAGCATAGCGTAACATAGCGTAGCATAGCGTAGCATAGCGTAGCGTAAAGTGACGTAGCATAGCATAACGTAGCGTAAAGTGACGTAGCATAGCATAACGTAGCATAGCATAACATAGCATAGCGTAACGTAGCATCGCGTAACGTAGCATCCCGTAATGTAGCATCGCTTAACGTAGCATAGCGTAACGTAGCTTAGCATAGCGTAGCATAGGGTAACGTAACGTAGTGTAGCATAGCATAACATAGCATAACATAACGTAGCATAGCGTAACGTAGCATCGCGTAACGTAACGTAGCGTAGCGCAACATAGCATAGCGTAATGTAGCATAGCGTAACAAAGCATAGCGTAACATACCATAGCATAGCGTAACATACCATAGCATAGCGTAGCGTAGCATAGCGTAGCATAGCGTAGCGTAAAGTGATGTAGCATAGCATAACATAGCATAGCATAACATAGCATAGCATAACGTAGCATAGCGTAACATACCATAGCATAGCGTAACATACCATAGCATAGCGTAGCGTAGCGTAGCGTAAAGTGACGTAGCATAGCATAACGTAGCATAGCATAACATAGCATAGCATAACGTAGCATAGCGTAACGTAGCATAGCGTAACGTAGCATAGCGTAGCATAGCATAACATACCATAGCGTAACGTAGCATAGCGTAGCGTAGCATAGGGTAACGTAACGTAGCATCGCGTAACGTAACGTAGCGTAACATAGCATAGCGTAACGTAGCATAGCGTAACAAAGCATAGCGTAACATACCATAGCATAGCGTAACATACCATAGCGTAGCGTAGCGTAGCGTAACGTAGCATAGCGTAACGTAGCGTAGCATAGCGTAGCATAGCGTAGCATAGCATAGCGTAAAGTGACGTAGCATACCATAACGTAGCATAGCATAACATAGCATAGCATAACGTAGCATAGCGTAACATACCATAGCATAGCGTAACATACCATAGCATAGCGTAACACACCATACCATAGCATAGCGTAACGTAGCGTAGCGTAACGTAACGTAGCGTAGCATAACGTAGCGTAGCATAGCGTAACATAGCGTAGCATAGCGTAGCATAGCGTAGCGTAAAGTGACGTAGCATAGCATAACGTAGCGTAAAGTGACGTAGCATAGCATAACGTAGCATAGCATAACATAGCATAGCGTAACGTAGCATCGCGTAACGTAGCATTCCGTAATGTAGCATCGCTTAACGTAGCATAGCGTAACGTAGCTTAGCATAGCGTAGCATAGGGTAACGTAACGTAGCATAACGTAGCATAGCGTAACATACCATAGCATAGCGTAACATACCATAGCATAGCGTAGCGTAGCGTAGCGTAAAGTGACGTAGCATAGCATAACGTAGCATAGCATAACATAGCATAGCATAACGTAGCATAGCGTAACGTAGCATAGCGTAACGTAGCATAGCGTAGCATAGCATAACATACCATAGCGTAACGTAGCATAGCGTAACGTAGCATAGCGTAACGTAGCATAGCGTAACATAGCATAGCGTAGTATAGCGTAATGTAACGTAGCATAGCATAACGTAGCATAGGGTAAAGTAACGTAGCGTAGCATAGCATAGCATAACATAACATAGCATAGCATAACAACATAGCGTAACGTAGCATAGCGTAACGTAGCGTAGCGTAACGTAGCGTAGCGTAGCGTAGCGTAGCATAGCATAGCATAGCATAGCATAGCATAGCATAGCGTAACATACCAAAGCATAGCGTAACGTAGCATAGGGTAATGTAACGTAGCGTGGAATAGCGTAACGTTGCATAGCGTAACGTAGCATAGCATAACGTAACGTAGCGTAACATAGCATAGCGTAACGTAGCATAGCGTAACAAAGCATAGCGTAACATACCATAGCATAGCGTAACATACCATAGCGTAGCGTAGCGTAGCGTAACGTAGCATAGCGTAACGTAGCGTAGCATAGCGTAGCATAGCGTAGCATAACGTAGCATAGCGTAACATACCATAGCATAGCGTAACATACCATAGCATAGCGTAGCGTAGCGTAGCGTAAAGTGACGTAGCATAGCATAACGTAGCATAGCATAACATAGCATAGCATAACGTAGCATAGCGTAACGTAGCATAGCGTAACGTAGCATAGCGTAGCATAGCATAACATACCATAGCGTAACGTAGCATAGCGTAGCGTAGCATAGGGTAACGTAACGTAGCATCGCGTAACGTAACGTAGCGTAACATAGCATAGCGTAACGTAGCATAGCGTAACAAAGCATAGCGTAACATACCATAGCATAGCGTAACATACCATAGCGTAGCGTAGCGTAGCGTAACGTAGCATAGCGTAACGTAGCGTAGCATAGCGTAGCATAGCGTAGCATAGCATAGCGTAAAGTGACGTAGCATACCATAACGTAGCATAGCATAACATAGCATAGCATAACGTAGCATAGCGTAACATACCATAGCATAGCGTAACATACCATAGCATAGCGTAACACACCATACCATAGCATAGCGTAACGTAGCGTAGCGTAACGTAACGTAGCGTAGCATAACGTAGCGTAGCATAGCGTAACATAGCGTAGCATAGCGTAGCATAGCGTAGCGTAAAGTGACGTAGCATAGCATAACGTAGCGTAAAGTGACGTAGCATAGCATAACGTAGCATAGCATAACATAGCATAGCGTAACGTAGCATCGCGTAACGTAGCATCCCGTAATGTAGCATCGCTTAACGTAGCATAGCGTAACGTAGCTTAGCATAGCGTAGCATAGGGTAACGTAACGTAGCATAACGTAGCATAGCGTAACATACCATAGCATAGCGTAACATACCATAGCATAGCGTAGCGTAGCGTAGCGTAGCGTAAAGTGACGTAGCATAGCATAACGTAGCATAGCATAACATAGCATAGCATAACGTAGCATAGCGTAACGTAGCATAGCGTAACGTAGCATAGCGTAGCATAGCATAACATACCATAGCGTAACGTAGCATAGCGTAACGTAGCATAGCGTAACGTAGCATAGCGTAACATAGCATAGCGTAGTATAGCGTAATGTAACGTAGCATAGCATAACGTAGCATAGGGTAAAGTAACGTAGCGTAGCATAGCATAGCATAACATAACATAGCATAGCATAACAACATAGCGTAACGTAGCATAGCGTAACGTAGCGTAGCGTAACGTAGCGTAGCGTAGCGTAGCGTAGCATAGCATAGCATAGCATAGCATAGCATAGCATAGCATAGCATAGCGTAACATACCAAAGCATAGCGTAACGTAGCATAGGGTAATGTAACGTAGCGTGGAATAGCGTAACGTTGCATAGCGTAACGTAGCATAGCATAACGTAACGTAGCGTAACATAGCATAGCGTAACGTAGCATAGCGTAACAAAGCATAGCGTAACATACCATAGCATAGCGTAACATACCATAGCGTAGCGTAGCGTAGCGTAACGTAGCATAGCGTAACGTAGCGTAGCATAGCGTAGCATAGCGTAGCATAGCATAGCGTAAAGTGACGTAGCATACCATAACGTAGCATAGCATAACATAGCATAGCATAACGTAGCATAGCGTAACATACCATAGCATAGCGTAACATACCATAGCATAGCGTAACACACCATACCATAGCATAGCGTAACGTAGCGTAGCGTAACGTAACGTAGCGTAGCATAACGTAGCGTAGCATAGCGTAACATAGCGTAGCATAGCGTAGCATAGCGTAGCGTAAAGTGACGTAGCATAGCATAACGTAGCGTAAAGTGACGTAGCATAGCATAACGTAGCATAGCATAACATAGCATAGCGTAACGTAGCATCGCGTAACGTAGCATCCCGTAATGTAGCATCGCTTAACGTAGCATAGCGTAACGTAGCTTAGCATAGCGTAGCATAGGGTAACGTAACGTAGTGTAGCATAGCATAACATAGCATAACATAACGTAGCATAGCGTAACGTAGCATCGCGTAACGTAACGTAGCGTAGCGCAACATAGCATAGCGTAATGTAGCATAGCGTAACAAAGCATAGCGTAACATACCATAGCATAGCGTAACATACCATAGCATAGCGTAGCGTAGCATAGCGTAGCATAGCGTAGCATAGCGTAGCGTAAAGTGATGTAGCATAGCATAACATAGCATAGCATAACATAGCATAGCATAACGTAGCATAGCGTAACATACCATAGCATAGCGTAACATACCATAGCATAGCGTAGCGTAGCGTAGCGTAGCGTAAAGTGACGTAGCATAGCATAACGTAGCATAGCATAACATAGCATAGCATAACGTAGCATAGCGTAACGTAGCATAGCGTAACGTAGCATAGCGTAGCATAGCATAACATACCATAGCGTAACGTAGCATAGCGTAACGTAGCATAGCGTAACGTAGCATAGCGTAACATAGCATAGCGTAGTATAGCGTAATGTAACGTAGCATAGCATAACGTAGCATAGGGTAAAGTAACGTAGCGTAGCATAGCATAGCATAACATAACATAGCATAGCATAACAACATAGCGTAACGTAGCATAGCGTAACGTAGCGTAGCGTAACGTAGCGTAGCGTAGCGTAGCGTAGCATAGCATAGCATAGCATAGCATAGCATAGCATAGCATAGCATAGCGTAACATACCAAAGCATAGCGTAACGTAGCATAGGGTAATGTAACGTAGCGTGGAATAGCGTAACGTAGCGTAGCGTAGCGTAGCGTAGCATAGCATAGCATAGCATAGCATAGCATAGCATAGCATAGCATAGCGTAACATACCAAAGCATAGCGTAACGTAGCATAGGGTAATGTAACGTAGCGTGGAATAGCGTAACGTTGCATAGCGTAACGTAGCATAGCATAACGTAGCATAGCGTAACGTAGCATAGTTGTAACGTAGCATAGCGTAATGTAGCATAGCGTAACGTCGCATAGCGTAACGTAGCATAGCGTAACATACCATAGCATAGCGTAACATAGCGCAGCGTAGCATAGCGTAACATACTGTAGCATAGCGTAGCATAGCATAACATACCATAGCGTAACGTAGCATAGCGTAACGTAGCATAGCGTAACGTAGCATAGCGTAACGTAGCATAGCGTAGTATAGCGTAATGTAACGTAGCATAGCATAACGTAGCATAGGGTAAAGTAACGTAGCGTAGCATAGCATAACATAACATAGCATAGCATAGCATAGCATAGCATAACAACATAGCGTAACGTAGCATAGCGTAACGTAGCATAGCGTAACGTAGCATAGCGTAACATACCATAGCGTAACGTAGCATAGCGTAACGTAGCATCGCGTAACGTAGCATCCCGTAATGTAGCATAGCGTAACAAAGCATAGCGTAACATACCATAGCATAGCGTAATGTAGCGTAGCGTAACGTAGCGTAGCGTAGCGTAGCGTAGCGTAGCGTAGCGTAGCGTAGCATAGCATAGCGTAAAGTGACGTAGCATAGCATAACGTAGCATAGCATAACATAGCATAGCATAACGTAGCATAGCATAACGTCGCATAGTGTAACATACCATAGCATAGCGTAACATACCATAGCATAGCGTAATGTAGCGTAACGTAGCATAGCGTAACGTAGCATAGCGTAACGTAGCATAGCGAAACGTAGCATAGCGTACTATAGCGTAATGTAACGTAGCATAGCATAACGTAGCATAGGGTAAAGTAACGTAGCGTAGCATAGTGTTGAGTTAAATAAAGTTTCAATAATGGTGATGCTTGATAACCATGTATATTATATGCTTTTATGTTTTATGTTTAATGTATCTGTGACCAGGAGAAACCCCCAATGTGCATGCAAGAGGTGTGACCATCACATCTGAGGCTATGAGGAAAGCCAATGAGATGCTATCAACACATCAAGCCAATGATGGGCCAATGGGAATAGAATAAGCTCCAGGTCCAGGGGAATATAATTCTGAAACTAATAATGATCGGGGCAGTAAAAATGTGACTCCACCGGGGAAGCATCTTTGCTGTCCGCTGCTCGCAGTGTATTGTATTGTATTGTATTGTGTAGCATCGCGTAACGTAGCATAGCGTAACGTAGCGTAGCGTAGCGTAGCATAACATAGCATAGCGTAACGTAGCTTAGCGTAGCGTAGCATAGGGTAACGTAACGTAGTGTAGCATAGCATAACATAGCATAGCATAACGTAGCATAGCGTAACGTAGCATCGCGTAACGTAGCATAGCGTAACGTAGCATAGCGTAACGTAGCATAGCGTAACGTAGCATAGCGTAACGTAGCATAGCGTGACATACCACAGCATAACGTAACATAGCATAGCATAGCGTAACATACCATAGTATAGCGTAACGTAGCGTAGCATAGCGTAGCATAGCGTAGCATAGCGTTGCATAGCGTCGCATAGCGTAACATAGCGTAAAGTGACGTAGCATAGCATAACGTAGCATAGCATAACGTAGCATAGCATAACATAGCATAGCGTAACGTAGCATCGCGTAACGTAGCATCCCGTAATGTAGCATCGCTTAACGTAGCATAGCGTAACGTAGCTTAGCATAGCGTAGCATAGGGTAACGTAACGTAGTGTAGCATAGCATAACATAGCATAACATAACGTAGCATAGCGTAACGTAGCATCGCGTAACGTAACGTAGCGTAGCGCAACATAGCATAGCGTAATGTAGCATAGCGTAACAAAGCATAGCGTAACATACCATAGCATAGCGTAACATACCATAGCATAGCGTAGCGTAGCATAGCGTAGCATAGCGTAGCATAGCGTAGCGTAAAGTGATGTAGCATAGCATAACATAGCATAGCATAACATAGCATAGCATAACGTAGCATAGCGTAACATACCATAGCATAGCGTAACATACCATAGCATAGCGTAGCGTAGCGTAGCGTAGCGTAAAGTGACGTAGCATAGCATAACGTAGCATAGCATAACATAGCATAGCATAACGTAGCATAGCGTAACGTAGCATAGCGTAACGTAGCATAGCGTAGCATAGCATAACATACCATAGCGTAACGTAGCATAGCGTAACGTAGCATAGCGTAACGTAGCATAGCGTAACGTAGCATAGCGTAACATAGCATAGCGTAGTATAGCGTAATGTAACGTAGCATAGCATAACGTAGCATAGGGTAAAGTAACGTAGCGTAGCATAGCATAACATAACATAGCATAGCATAACAACATAGCGTAACGTAGCATAGCGTAACGTAGCGTAGCGTAACGTAGCGTAGCGTAGCGTAGCATAGCGTAGCATAGCATAGCATAGCATAGCATAGCATAGCATAGCGTAACATACCAAAGCATAGCGTAACGTAGCATAGGGTAATGTAACGTAGCGTGGAATAGCGTAACGTTGCATAGCGTAACGTAGCATAGCATAACGTAGCATAGCGTAACGTAGCATAGTTGTAACGTAGCATAGCGTAATGTAGCATAGCGTAACGTAGCATAGCGTAACATACCATAGCATAGCGTAACATAGCGCAGCGTAGCATAGCGTAACATACTGTAGCATAGCGTAGCATAGCATAACATACCATAGCGTAACGTAGCATAGCGTAACGTAGCATAGCGTAACGTAGCATAGCGTAACGTAGCATAGCGTAGTATAGCGTAATGTAACGTAGCATAGCATAACGTAGCATAGGGTAAAGTAACGTAGCGTAGCATAGCATAACATAACATAGCATAGCATAGCATAACAACATAGCGTAACGTAGCATAGCGTAACGTAGCATAGCGTAACGTAGCATAGCGTAACATACCATAGCGTAACGTAGCATAGCGTAACGTAGCATCGCGTAACGTAGCATCCCGTAATGTAGCATAGCGTAACAAAGCATAGCGTAACATACCATAGCATAGCGTAATGTAGCGTAGCGTAACGTAGCGTAGCGTAGCGTAGCGTAGCATAGCATAGCGTAAAGTGACGTAGCATAGCATAACGTAGCATAGCATAACATAGCATAGCATAACGTAGCATAGCATAACGTCGCATAGTGTAACATACCATAGCATAGCGTAACATACCATAGCATAGCGTAATGTAGCGTAACGTAGCATAGCGTAACGTAGCATAGCGTAACGTAGCATAGCGTAACGTAGCATAGCGTAACGTAGCATAGCGTAACGTAGCATAGCGAAACGTAGCATAGCGTACTATAGCGTAATGTAACGTAGCATAGCATAACGTAGCATAGGGTAAAGTAACGTAGCGTAGCATAGTGTTGAGTTAAATAAAGTTTCAATAATGGTGATGCTTGATAACCATGTATATTATATGCTTTTATGTTTTATGTTTAACCCTTGTGTTGTCCTTCGTGTCAGGGAGACTTGTTTAGCCCCTGCAGTGTCCGTCGTGTCACGGGGACCCTCACTCATTTCATGTCATGTCAACTACCAGTGCTCGGTACCTCGGGTCAACGGGTTTGTTTTTGTTTCTCGATTCGCTTACGTTTCCTACTACTCCCGCGTCGTCTTTCGGGTCTCCGAGACCCTTCCTCGTTTGAGTTCATTTTCTCACCGGCACCCTCGCGGCCCCGTCCTACGGGGTCCCGGGGACCCTCGCTCACTAAGTGCATTCATGTGCACGTCAACACGTCACGGTCTGTCGCAGTCTCCGGGACCCCTTGGTCATTCGATTGCACTTGCCCGCTACCGCCCTCGCGGCCTCGTCCTACAGGGTCCTCGGGACCCTTGTTTTAGACGATTCTATTTTCTGCTACCCTCGCGGCCTAGTCCTACGGGTCCCCGAGACCAGAGCGTGCGAGATGAGGGTGGTGGGAAATGCGTTTGACTACATGCATGGGTCTCTGGGGACCCCGGAGGACGAGATGAGGGTGGTGGGAAATGTGTTTGACTGCAGGGATGGGTCTCTGGGACCCCGGAGGACGAAATGAGGGTGGTGGTGAATGCGTTTGACTACAGGGATGGGTCTCTGGGACCCGGGAGGACGGGATGAGGGTGGTGGGAAATGCGTTTGACCGCAGGATGGGTCTCCGGGACCCTGGAGGACGGCATGAGGGTGGTGGGAAATGCGTTTGACCGCAGGATGGGTCTCCGGGACCGCGGAGGACAAGATGAGGGTGGTGGGAAATGCATTTGACTACATGGAGATGTGTTTGACTACATGGAAATGCGTTTGACTACATGGAGGGTGGTGGGAAATGCGTTTGACCGCCGGATGGGTCTCTGGGACCCCGGAGGACGAGATGAGGGTGGTGGGAAATGTGTTTGACTACATGGATGGGTCTCTGGGACCCCGGAGGACGAGATGAGGGAGGTGGGAAATGCGTTTGACTACATGGATGGGTCTCTGGGACCCCGGAGGACGAGATGAGGGAGGTGGGAAATGCGTTTGACTACATGGATGGGTCTCTGGCACCCCGGAGGACGAGATGAGGGAGGTGGGAAATGCGTTTGACTACATGGAAATGCGTTTGACTACATGGAGGGTGGTGGGAAATGCGTTTGACCACCAGATGGGTTTCTGGGACCCCGGAGGACGGGATGAGGGTGGTGGGAAATGCGTTTGACCGCCGGATGGGTGTCCGGGACCCCGGCGTGTGTGTGTGCGTGCAAAGGTGTGGTGCGTCACATAATTATGTCAGACAGCAGCCGTATACCAAAGGCTTTTATTCAGCATAGCATTCAAGTGGAGTGGTAGAGTCGAAGCTCAAGCCGGTGCGCGGGTGCCTGCGTTCTCACGCACAGTCCGGACAGTAGGCCCGCGTGCAGCTCCCGCAGATGTATCTCATGCAGCCGCCGCACACCGTTTGTGTTTTGCGGTCCTTCTTCTGTGGACACAGCTGACACCTCTTTCGCTTGCTGGGCACTCTCGGCGCGCTCGGTTCCACACCCTCGTCGCCGTCGTCGTTGTCATCCTCTTCGTCCTCTTCCGTGAGCCGAGCGCCAGCAGCTGCGTCAGCGGAGCCGGTCCCGAGGCCGCAGCCGGTGCCGAGGCGGACACCGGTGCCCGCGGCGGACCTCATGGTCACGGCTTTGACGAGCGCGGCCGACGCTGCCGTGCGAGGGAGACGCTCGCGTCTCTCGATGAGCGGAGTCACCAGCGCCCTTCCCAGCTGCTCGAGGAACGCCCTCCTCTTGTTGAGCTTGCCACGTAGCCACTCGGGTCTGAGCTCTCGCCACAGCACGAAGGCGTTGTAGGCGGACACGTCGAGAATGTTGTGGAACACGGCGAGGGGCCAGCGTGCCGTCTTCCTGCGGCAGCTGTACGTGCCGACCAGCTTGTCCAGGTTGTCGACGCCGCCCTTGGTGCTGTTGTAGTGGAGGATAATGTCGGGCTTGGCCTGTCGGCCGTCGCTGACGCGCGCGTCCCCCGCATGCAGCGTGCTCAGCAGCAGCACGTTCCTGTTCTTCTTGGGCACGTAGGACACGAGAGCGGCGGTGGGCGTGAAGGCGAACACGGACGAGAAGACGGCACGGCCCTTGGTGGCGAGCAACGCGCTCGGCAGCTCGGGCTTGTTTTTGCGCATCGTGCCCACCACGGTCAGGCGCCTGTCGACTAGCAGCCGCTGTGCCAGTTCGTAGGAGGTGAAAAAGTTGTCGCACGTCACGTTGCGCGGCCCCCGCAGCCCCTCGGTCACGTCGAGCACCACCCGGGCGCCCAGGTTCCTCTCGGGGGCGCCGCTCACCGACTTGCCCGTGTAGACTTGCATGTTCCACGCGTAGCTGGAAGCGGCGTCGCAGGCCACCCACAACTTGATGCCGTACCTGGCGGGCTTGCTGGGCATGTACTGGCGGAAGGAGCATCGACCTTGGATGCGTCAAAGAGCGACGACAAAGAAGACAAACAATGAGACAAGACAAGAAGAAAAAGTTGAAAACGACACTCACACACACTCCCACATAAAAAAAAAACAATTGTGCGATGATGATGATGATGATGATGATGAAGATGACGACAAACGGGATAGACAAACACCTCGAAAGGGAACCAGCTGCTCGTCCACGGTCACGTCGGTGCCCGGGTTGTAGAGGCGAGGCAGCTGCAGCGCCCACGCGTCCCACACCTCGCGTACGGCCGCCAGTTTGTCCGAGGCGCGTCTGGCGTCTCTCGACTCGCGGTCGTCGAATCGCAGCAGTCGTGAGTACGCGTGGAACCGTTTGATTGGCATAGTGGCGCGGAAGATGGCCCGGCCGCTCTCCTCGTGCCACAGGCTCTCCAAGGCCTCGTTGCGGGACCTGTAGACGCCCGCGAGGATCAGCAGCCCCAGGTAGGCGCGCAGGTCCGTGGCGTCCATGGCTTTCCACTTGGCTTCGCCGTGTCGCCGTCGACCCTCGAGGTTCGTCGCGGCCACTACGATGTCTTGTATTTGCCGCGTGACAAACAGGTCAAACGCGGAGACTATATCGTGGACGCGGGCCACGGCGTACTCCGTGGGTCCCGGGCTTGGCGGAGCAGTAGCTTCTTGTTCTTCTTCTTGTTCTTGTTCTTCTTCTTCTTCTTCTTCTTGTTCTCCTTCTTGTTCTTGTTCTTCTTGTTCGTCTTCCTCTTGTTCGGTTGCACGGCCGTGAGGTCGAGGACAGGGATGATACGTTTTTGAGGACCATTCGATTTTGCCGTTCTTTGACAGGAAAGTTTCATTCTCCTCATCCTCATCGTCCTCTTCCTCATCCTCATCCTCATCGTCCTCGTCTTCAGTCTCTCCTTTACTATGTTCTTCTGCTTCTCCTTCAATACCTTGTTCCTCTTCTTCGTCTTCTTCTTCTTCATCAAATTCTTCTTCTTCGTCTTCTTCTTCTTCTTCTTCTTCTTCTTCTTCTTCGTCTACATTTACTTTTTCTCCTCCTTGTTCTACTCCATTGTCTCGGCCTTTGTCATCATCGTCGTCATCTTCTTCTTCTTCTTCTTCTTCTTTGTCTTTGTCATCATCGTCGTCTTCTTCATCTTTGTCTTCTTCTACTTTTTCGTCTTGTTGTTTTTCTACTTTGTCTTCTTTTTCAGGGACATTGTAATTGCAATCACTGACGAGAATCCGATGCAGCTTCAATTCTAGAGTCAAACGACGGGCCATGCTGGTGCTAAAAGTACCAAGAGTAAAAAAGAAGACAATACAATGAAAGCAGCAAGACAGTGCACGTGTACAGTGTACATCTGTGTCTATAGGCCAAAATGTTTAGTATGTTCATGGAGGGTCACGGGGACCCAGAGGGCAAGATGAGGGTGGTGGGAAATGTGTTTTACCGCAGCATGGGTCTCTGGGACCCCTGAGGACTAGACGAAGGTGGTCTCTGGGACCCTGAAGACAAGACAGCTGCAGCACGAGTCTCTGGGACCCGTGAGGACGAGACGAGGGTGGTGGGAAATGTGTTTGACCGCCGCGTGGGTCTCTGGGACCCGTGAGGACGAGACAGCTGCAGCATGGGTCTCTGGGACAGAGGAGGGAGAGATGAGGGTGGTGGGAAATGTGTTTGACCGCAGCATGGGTCTCTGGGACTGCTGGGGACAAGATGATCGTGGTGGGAAATGTGTTTGACTGCAGCAGCATGGGTCAGTGGGACCCCCATGAGGACAAGATGAGCGTGGTGGGAAATGTGTTTGACTGCAGCAGCATGGGTCCGTGGGACCCCCTGAGGACAAGATGAGGGTGGTGGGAAAATGTGTTTGACTGCAGCAGCAGGTGTCTGTGGAACCCTGCAGGGTGAGATGAGGGTGGTGGGATATGTATTTGACTGCACCATGGGTCTCTTGGACCCCTGAGGATGAGATGAGGGTGGTGGGAAATGTGATTGACTGTAGCATGGGTCTCTGGGAGCCCTGAGGTCGAGATCATGGTGGTGGGAAAAGTGTTTTGACTGCAGCATGGGTTTTGGGGACCCAGCAGGATGAGATGAGCGTGGCGGGAAATGTGTTTGACAGCAGCATGGGTGTCTGGGACCACGGAGAACGAGATGAGGGTGGTGGCAAATCTACCATTGACTGCAGCAGGGGTTTGTGGGACCCAGCAGGAGGAGATGAGGGTGGTTGGAAATGTGTTTGACTGTAGCATGGGTCTCTGGGATGCCAGAGAACGAAATGAGGGAGGTGGGAAATGTGTTTGACAGCAGCATGGGTGTCTGGGACCACGGAGAAGGAGATGAGGGTGGTGGCAAATGTACAGTTGACTGCAGCATGGGTCTCTGGGACCCAGCAGTATGAGATGAGCGTGGTGCCGAATGTATTTGACTACAGCATGGGTCTCTTGGACCCCTGAGGATGAGATGAGGGTGGTGGGGAAAGTGTTTTGACTGCAGCAGGGGTTTGCGGGACCCAGCAGGATGAGACGAGGGTGGTGGGAAATGTGTGTGACAGCAGCATGGGTGTCTGGGACCCAGCAGGATGAGACGAGCGTGGTGGGAAAAGTGTTTTGACTGTAGCATGAGTCTCTTGGACCCCTGAGGATGAGATGAGGGTGGTGGGAAAAGCGTTTTGACTGCAGCATGGTTCTCAGGGACCCCTGAGGACGAGATAAGGGTGGTGGGAAATGAACATGGTGACAAAAGTGTTTGACTGCAGCATGGGTCTCTTGGACTCCTGAGGATGAGATGAACATCATTTAATAATAGTGTTGTTATTATTATTATCATCATTATTATTATTATTATTATTATTATTATTATTATTATTATTATTATTATTATTATTATTATTATTATTATCATTATTATTATTACTTACTATTATTATTATTATTTACTGTCTACTGTTTCTTGTTTACTTACTATATGTATCTAAGAGTTTATTGTTTGTATCTTATACTCTTTTTTTCAATACTGTATTTAAGTGTCTTTTTTGTAAAATGCTGGAATTTGCTGCTGGAAAGCCAATTTCCTTGCGGGAAACATCCCAATAGGATCAATAAAGAAAACTCTAAGTCTAATTCTATGAGGGTGGTGGGAAAAGCGTTTGACTGCAACAGGGGTCTGTGGAACCCAGCAGGATGAGATGATGGTGCTGGGAAATGTGTTTGACTGTAGCATGGGTCTCTGGGACCCCTGAGGTCGAGATGAGGGTGGTGGGAAATGTGTTTGACTGTAGCATGGGTCTCTTGGACCCCTGAGGATGAGATGATGGTGCTGGGAAATGTGTTTGACTGTAGCATGGGTCTCTGGGACCCCTGAGGTCGAGATGAGGATGGTGGGAAAAGTGTTTTGACTGTAGCATGGTTCTCAGGGACCCCTGAGGACGAGATAAGGGTGGTGGGAAATGAGCGTGGTGACAAATGTGTTTGACTGCAGCATGGGTCTCTTCTACTCCTGAGGATGAGATGAACATCATTTAATAATACTTTTTTTATTATTATTATTATTATTATTATTATTATTATTTACTGTCTACTGTTTCTTGTTTACTTACTATATGTATCTAAGAGTTTATTGTTTGTATCTTATACTCTTTTTTTCAATACTGTATTTAAGTGTCTTTTTTGTAAAATGCTGGAATTTGCTGCTGGAAAGCCAATTTCCTTGCGGGAAACATCCCAATAGGATCAATGAAGAAAACTCTAAGTCTAATTCTATGAGGGTGGTGGGAAAAGCGTTTGACTGCAGCAGGGGTCTGTGGAACCCTGCAGGATGAGCTGAGGGTGGTGGGATATGTATTTGACTGCACCATGGGTCTCGTGGACCCCTGAGGATGAGATGAGGGTGGTGGGAAAAGTGTTTGACTGTAGCATGGGTCCCTGGGACCCAGGAGGATGAGTTGAGCGTGGTGGGAAATGTGTTTGACAGCAGCTTGGGTGTCTGGGACCACGGAGAAGGAGATGAGGGTGGTGGCAGAAGCGTTTGACTGCAGCAGGGGTTTGTGGGACCCAGCACGATGAGATGAGGGTGCTGGGAAATGTGTTTGACAGCAGCATGGGTCTCTGGGACAGAGGAGGGAGAGATGAGGGTGGCGGGAAATGTGTTTGACTACAGCATGGGTTTTGGGGACCCAGCAGGATGAGATGAGGGTGCTGGGAAATGTGTTTGACTGTAGCATGGGTCTCTGGGACCCCTTAGGTCGAGATGAGGGTGGTGGCAAAAGTGTTTTGACAGCAGCATGGGTTTTGGGGACCCAGCAGGATGAGATGAGCGTGGTGTGAAATGTGTTTGACAGCAGCATGGGTGTCTGGGACCACGGAGAAGGAGATGAGGGTGGTGGCAGAAGCGTTTGACTGCAGCAGGGGTTTGTGGGACCCAGCAGGATGAGATGAGCGTGGTGGGAAATGTGTTTGACAGCAGCATGGGTGTCTGGGACCCCTGAGGATGAGATGAGGGTGGTGGGAAAAGCGTTTGACTGCAGCATGGTTCTCAGGGACCCCTGAGGACGAGATAAGGGTGGTGGGAAATGAGCGTGGTGACAAATGTGTTTGACTGCAGCATGGTTCTCAGGGACCCCTGAGGATGAGATGAGGGTGCTGGGAAATGTGTTTGACAGCAGCATGGGTGTCTGGGACCCCTGAGGATGAGATGAGGGTGGTGGGAAAAGCGTTTGACTGCAGCATGGTTCTCAGGGACCCCTGAGGACGAGATAAGGGTGGTGGGAAATGAGCGTGGTGACAAATGTGTTTGACTGCAGCATGGGTCTCTTGGACTCCTGAGGATGAGATGAACATCATTTAATAATACTTTTATTATTATTATTATTATTATTATTATTATTATTATTATTATTATTATTATTATTATTATTATTATTATTATTATTATTATTATTATTATCATTGTTATTACTATTATTTACTGTCTACTGTTTCTTGTTTACTTCCTATATGTATCTAAGAGTTTATTGTTTGTATCTTATACTCTTTTTTTCAATACTGTATTTAAGTGTCTTTTTTGTAAAATGCTGGATTTTGCTGCTGGAAAGCCACTTTCCTTGCGGGAAACATCCCAATAGGATCAATAAAGAGAAGTCTAAGTCTATGAGGGTGGTGGGAAAAGCGTTTGACTGCAGCAGGGGTTTGTGGGACCCGGCAGGATGAGATGAGGGTGGTGCGAAACGTGTTTGACAGCAGCATGGGTGTCTGGGACCACAGAGAAGGAGATGAGGGTGGTGGCAGAAGCGTTTGACTGCAGCAGGGGTTTGTGGGACCCAGCAGGATGAGATGAGCGTGGTGGGAAATGTGTTTGACAGCAGCATGGGTGTCTGGGACCCCTGAGGATGAGATGAGGGTGGTGGGAAAAGCGTTTGACTGCAGCATGGTTCTCAGGGACCCCTGAGGACGAGATAAGGGTGGTGGGAAATGAGCGTGGTGACAAATGTGTTTGACTGCAGCATGGTTCTCAGGGACCCCTGAGGATGAGATGAGGGTGGTGGGAAAAGCGTTTTGACAGCAGCATGGTTCTCAGGGACCCCTGAGGACGAGATAAGGGTGGTGGGAAATGAGCGTGGTGACAAATGTGTTTGACTGCAGCATGGGTCTCTTGGACTCCTGAGGATGAGATGAACATCATTTAATAATACTTTTATTATTATTATTATTATTATTATTATTATTATTATTATTATTATTATCATTGTTATTACTATTATTTACTGTCTACTGTTTCTTGTTTACTTCCTATATGTATCTAAGAGTTTATTGTTTGTATCTTATACTCTTTTTTTCAATACTGTATTTAAGTGTCTTTTTTGTAAAATGCTGGATTTTGCTGCTGGAAAGCCACTTTCCTTGCGGGAAACATCCCAATAGGATCAATAAAGAGAAGTCTAAGTCTATGAGGGTGGTGGGAAAAGCGTTTGACTGCAGCAGGGGTTTGTGGGACCCGGCAGGATGAGATGAGGGTGGTGCGAAACGTGTTTGACAGCAGCATGGGTGTCTGGGACCACAGAGAAGGAGATGAGGGTGGTGGCAGAAGCGTTTGACTGCAGCAGGGGTTTGTGGGACCCAGCAGGATGAGATGAGCGTGGTGGGAAATGTGTTTGACAGCAGCATGGGTGTCTGGGACCCCTGAGGATGAGATGAGGGTGGTGGGAAAAGCGTTTGACTGCAGCATGGTTCTCAGGGACCCCTGAGGACGAGATAAGGGTGGTGGGAAATGAGCGTGGTGACAAATGTGTTTGACTGCAGCATGGTTCTCAGGGACCCCTGAGGATGAGATGAGGGTGGTGGGAAATGAGCGTGGTGACAAATGTGTTTGACTGCAGCATGGGTCTCTTGGACTCCTGAGGATGAGATGAACATCATTTAATAATACTTTTATTATTATTATTATTAATATTATTATTATTATTATTATTATTATTATTATTATTATTATCATTGTTATTACTATTATTTACTGTCTACTGTTTCTTGTTTACTTCCTATATGTATCTAAGAGTTTATTGTTTGTATCTTATACTCTTTTTTTCAATACTGTATTTAAGTGTCTTTTTTGTAAAATGCTGGAATTTGCTGCTGGAATGCCAATTTCCTTGCGGGAAACATCCCAATAGGATCAATAAAGAGAAGTCTAAGTCTATGAGGGTGGTGGGAAAAGCGTTTGACTGCAGCAGGGGTTTGTGGGACCTGGCAGGATGAGACGAGGGTGGTGCGAAACGTGTTTGACAGCAGCATGGGTCTCTGGGACCCATGCGATTGAGATGAGGGTGGTGAGACTTGAGTTTTGACCGCAGCATGGTTCTCAGGGACCCCTGAGGATGAGATGAGCGTGGTGGGAAATGAGGGTGGTGGGAAATGTGTTTTGACCGCAGCATGGGTGTCTGGGACCACGCAGGATGACATGAGTGTGGTGGGAAATGTGCTCGACTGCAGGATGGGTCTCTGGGACCCCTGAGAACGAGATGAGGGTGGTGGGAAATGATGGTGGTGGGAAACGTGATTGACAGCAGCATGGGTCTCTGGGACCCCTGAGGACGAGATGAGGGTGATGGGAAATGTGTTTGACTGCAGCATGGGTCTCGGGGACAGCGGACGGAGAGATGAGGGTGGCTGGGAAATGTGTTTGACTGCAGGTTGGGTTTCTGGGACCCAGCAGACATTGGTGGAAAATGTGTTTGACGGCAGCATGGGTCGCGGGGACTCCTGAGGACTAGATCAGGGTGGGGGATGATGATTGTGGGAAACGTATTTGACTGCAACATGGGCCTCTGCGACACAGGTGGAAGTGATGATGATTGTGGGAAACGTGTTTGACAGCAGCATGGGACTTTGGGTCCCCTGAGGAAGACATGAGGATGGTGGGAAATGTTTATGACTGCAGGATGTGTGTCGGAGACCCCTGAGGTTGAGACCACTGCATCATGGGTCTCGGGGACCCCGCAGGGCAAGATGAGGGTGGTGGGAAATGTGCTCAACTGCAGGACGGGTGTCTGGGACCCCGCAGAACGAGATGAGGGTGGTGGGAAATGTGCTCAACTGCAGGACGGGTGTCTGGGACCCCGCAGAACGAGATGCGGGTGGTGGGAAAAGTGTTTGAGTGCAGGATGGGTGTCTGGGACCATGCAGGATGACATGAGGGTGTTGGAAAATGTGCTTGACTGCAGAACGGGTGTCTGGGACCACACAGAACGAGATGCGGGTGGTGGGAAAAGTGTTTGAGTGCAGGATGGGTGTCTGGGACCACGCGGGATGACATGAGGGTGGTGGTAAATGTGCTCGACTGCAGGACGGGTGACAGGGACCCCTGAGGATGAGACCACTGCAGCATGGGTCCCCGGGACCCCTGAGGATGAGATGTGGATGCTGGGAAATGTGTTTGACTGCAGTTTGGGTCTCTGGGATCCCTGAGGATGAGATCAGGATGATGGGAAATGGGTTTGACTGCAGCATGGGTCTCTGGAACCCGGGAGGAAGAGATGATGATTGTGGGAAATGTGTTTGACTGCAGTTTGGGTCTCTGGGATGCCTGAGGATGAGATTAGGATGGTGGGAAAAGTGGGTTTGACTGCAGCATGGGTCTCTGGAACCCAGGCGGAAGAGATGATGATTGTTGGAAATGTGTGTGACTGCAGCATGGGTCTGTGGGACCCAGGAGGACAAGATGAGGGTTGTGTGAAATGTGTTTGATTACAGGATGGGTGTCTGGGACCCCGCAGAACGAGATGCGGGTGGTGGGAAAGTGTTTGAGTGTAGGATGGGTGTCTGGGACCACGCAGGATGACATGAGGGTGGTGGAAAATGTGCTTGACTGCAGGATGGGTGTCTGGGACCCAGGAGGATGAGACCACTGCAGCATGGGTCTCCGGGAACCCTGAGGATGAGATGAGGATGGTGGGAAATGTGTTTGACTGCAGTTTGGGTCTCTGGGATCCCTGAGGATGAGATCAGGATGATGGGAAATGGGTTTGACTGCAGCATGGGTCTCTGGAACCCGGGAGGAAGAGATGATGATTGTGGGAAATGTGTGTGACTGCAGCACGGGTCTGTGGGATCCAGGAGGATGAGACGAGGGTGGAGGGAAATGTGTTTGACTGCAGCATGGGTCTTTGGGACCCCCGCAGGACGAGATGAGGGTGGTGGGAAATACGCTAGAGTGCAGGATGGGTGTCTGGCACCCCTGAGGATGAGACGACTGCAGTGTGGGTCTCAGGGACCCCGCAGTGCAAGATACGGGTGGTGGGAAATGTGATCGACTGCACGATGGGTTTCTGGGACCCAGGAAGATGAGACCACTGCAGCCTGGGTCTCCGGGACCCCTGAGGACTACATGAGGGTGGTGGGAAATGATGGTGGTTGGAAATGTGTTTGAATGCAGTTTGGGTCTCTGGGACCCCTGAGGATGAGAGGAGGATGGTGGGAAATGTGTTTGACTCCAGCACGCGTCTCAGGATCCCAGGAAGACGAGATGAGGGTAGAGGGAAATGTGTGTCACTGCAGCATGGGTCTCTGGGACCCAGGAGGACGAGATGAGGGTGGTGGGAAATGTGTTTGACTCCAGGATGGTTGTCCGGGACCCCTGAAACGAGGTGACTGCAGCATGGGTCTCTGGGACCCCGGAGGAAGAGATTGAGGTAGTGGGAAATGGTTTTGACTGCAGCATGGGTCTCCGGGACCCAGAAGGAATACATGAGGGTGGTGGGAAACGATGGTGGTTGGAAAGGTTTTATTTGACTGCAGCGTGGGTCTCTGGGACCCCGCAGGACGAGATGAGGGTGCTGGGAAATGTGTTATTTGACTGCAGCGTGGGTCTCTGGGACCCCGGAGGACTAGATGAGGGTGGTGGGAAATGTGTGTGTTTCTGCAGCGTGGGTCTCTGGGAGCCCGCAGGACGAGATGAGGGTGCTGGGAAAGGTTTTATTTGACTGCAACGTGGGTCTCTGGGACCCCGGAGGACGAGATGAGGGTGCTGGGAAATGTGTTTTTTGACTGCAGCGTGGGTCTCTGGGACCCCGCAGGACGAGATGAGGGTGCTGGGAAATGTGTTATTTGACTGCATCGCGGGTCTCTGGGACCCCGGAGGACGAGATGAGGGTGCTGGGAAATGTGTTATTTGACTGCAGCATGGGTCTCCGGGACCCCGGAGGATGAAATGAGGGTGATGGGAAAGACCCTCGCCATTTCACGTGAAATGCCATCGCGTAGTACGCGAGGGTCACCGGGGACCCGAAGCACCACACCAGGTCAATACAAAAAGTCTGATAAATTGAACGGGGTCCCGGGGACCCGATGGACAACACAAGGGTTAACGGACCAGATAATGGCGTTTTTACGGCATCTGCGGGCAGAACGCGGTACTGCCTGCCCTAAAGCCAAAGTTATCGCCACAGGAAACAGAGATAGATTCGTTTCGACCCGTTGGATGTTTTTATTTCGATGAGATGTTATTCCCATCTTTTGAGATAAATAAAAATCCATGTATGTTTGTATGTATGTATGTATATATGTATGTATGTATGTATGTATGTATGTATATATGTATGTATGTATGTGGTCTACAACGTAGTGACATATCTAAACACATCACTGATACAATGATATGACAGACTCAGATGCATTCATTATCATGATCGGGTTTATTTTTTTTTTCACTTCAATGGGAACATTTCTTGTTTCATTGTCGTACATGCGCTGCGATGCTCTGTCAGAGTGGTCCTCGGGGCACGGTGTCAGGATCCCGGGGCTCCACTTGGTGACTGCAGTTCTTTACTCTTGGCTTGGCTTGGCTTGGCTTGGCTTGGCCTCGCCTCGCTTGATGCTGGTGACGATGCAAGGTCCACTTGCGTATCACACACGAGTCTCTGGGGATAGTCGTATAGGCTTTTTACTGTGGGATCTACGTAGCAACACAATAAGGCCAATAGGTCCCCGACATTGTGCTGGTGTGTAAACTCGACGAACAGGGGTCTGTCGAGGTGACTTTCTTGAGGACCTATTAAATCACATCCGCCTCGGGTGACACATTTCACATGGACATGGCCCAAGTTTTTCTTCTCGTGATCTGTCAGGGTCCTGTTGTTTAGGCGCAGACAGTCATACCACACGGACATCGTGTTGGGTGCTGAGCTTTCTGTCTTGGTTGAGCATGGATTTGTTCCTGATATTGACACAGGTGACCTGACACATGGGTTAATGTAAATACGGGGCTGTTACGGGTTGTGTAGCCCTCGGTGACACGCTCTCGGTACTATCTTTCATAGAGCTCCTCATGCGACCGCTGCAATCCTTGTGTAGACGTAGACTTTGTTGAGTGTCTTAGATAAAGCTGGACACTGAATTGTACGGCTCGTAGTAGCTTCTGTGGTCTCGAGCAGAGGCTGTGGTGTTCAGGAACGCTCTCTGACCATCAACCTGGACAGTCTCGCGTCTGTCCTTGAGAATGGTCGAGGTCATGACCATGGTTACCACGTACATGGCGTAGATTACGATGTTGAACACGGCGATGGCACACTCCATGTTGTGCAGCCTCTGATCGTTGCTAATCAGAGGTCGATACAGTAACTCCATGCATCCCGCTATCACAGCCATGATGAGCTCAATGTTCATCATGACGAGGCATGTGATGACGGTCCTAGTGCTCTTGGACCCGGGACCTCTGTGTGGATCTGACACGTCGTCCATTTTCAGTTTGCTCTCGGCTGCGAAATAGCTGAGCACCATGCTCACGACCATTGCCAGGCATCCCAGTGTGATTAAAGCTATCCCTGCATGAATGTAGGCGTAGTTGTATTCGTGCTTAGCCTGGGCCAAGGTAGAGTCTGCCCATGGGCATCCCGTGGCTCTGGTGCCATGTTTGCTGTCGATGAAGTAGAGGATGTTGTTGGGGATGGTGAGGAAACCCACGATGAGAGAGGTGATGACGGCTATCGCGGCTCCCAGCTTACCCTTAAAGCGAACAGCGGCTCCGTTCAATAGGGACGGCACCTTCTTGGTGTTGGCTACCAGAGTCTCAATGCTCATTGGGTTTCTATTCCGATGCATTTCTCAGGGGGAATCCTTCCCCTCTTGTGAGTTTGCTGTTATTTACTCGTAATGCGTTTCTTCCACATACCGGTAAGCCGACCAATCCCAGCACTTTAATACAATGAAGCTCCAAGACCCTGCGATCGAGTTCCGTGGCTCACACGGCACCCTGTGCGCGAAATCTACCGCAGACCACCGTTGGTACAAGGTTCAGGGTATCACCAAAACTCTTGAGTCTATCAAGTTATACAGGAAGCGAGCGCCCAGCCACAACATGATAAGCATGGACATGTTCACCAGGGTGGTCAAGGACCTGAACACCAACCCTGACAGTTCACTCGAGTGGGTGCTAGAGTACGTGAGAAACCTGAATGTGCCAAACGAGTCCCACGGGTTGGCACTCAAGGAAGCGCTGTTGCAACTGTTGAGGTCAAAAGCGCTCACTCCTGAAGCCTGCAGGCTCCTGTGGGACAGGAGCCACATGTCCTCCATTATAGGCACTGTGGTAGACGCTCAGTGCAAGGATGTGTTCAACAAACAGAAGACAATACTCGAAGTGGGTCCGGTGTCTCGCCTCATTCTCACGCAACTCAAAGCTCTGCGCCTGACTCCGATATGCGCAGGCCTGAAGGTCGCCGGTGTGCCCAGGCCCGATCGGTTGAGCAGCAGCAGCAGCAGCAGCAGCAGCAGCAGCAGCAGCAGCAGCAGCAGCAGCAGCAGCGGCAGCGATGGCAGCCTACCCAGAGCCTACACGTACCACAACGGCTGTACACGGTGCACGTCGATAGACGAAACGTGGGGCTTCTACACTGAAGTGGACCTAGTGGCCCACGACACGGTAAGGGACAACATAGTGCTGCTCGAGCTCAAGACCAGAAACAACGACGATCTGGATCCGGTCACCTTGTGGCGATACAACACGCAACTGTGGCTGACGTGGTTGATGTTCTCGCTCACGTACCCGAGCATGGCGGAGTGGTCCGTGGCGTACCTGGTGATTGTCAGACCCGGGACCAACCAAGTCACCATAAGGAGTTGCTCACGACCCACAATTTCTAATTCCCTGCGCACCAAGTTTCCGTGGCTGAACAGTTTCTGCCCACAGGTGCTTAATTGTCTCACTCCTACATGTGTGAACATGAGAGTCGAGACTCGGCTGGCCTCGGCAAAGCGGAGCGAGGCCTCCTGGTTAGACAAGACCGAGTTGAGTTACAGGAACATGCTTTTCAATGAGGAGAAGAAGAGTATCGTGACTCGCGCCTCCCTGAGCACAGACGCGTTATGAATGGAGATGTTCACAGTCAAGGCTACAGGGTGGTACATATACATATAACATATATCCATATAACAGTTCAGAGACACCCATGTGGGGCTCAGGGCTGGCAACTTAGGTGTGCTGGATCGGGTCCTTTGCTCGGATGCCTTGGACGTTAGTCTTATAAGACTGCCGAGCAATGGTTCCAGGGAGGTTACACATGTATAGTTCTCCTCTGTGGCTGATAGTCAGATTGTGAGTCGTACCTGGTCTTCGGTTGAATACACTGTCCCCGAGTCAGATTGATCTCAAGGCCGTGTACTGTCTTTGACCCAAGTGTTTCAATAGGCTTTTAGTCCACCGGTTTTGCCAACATGGGGTTGAGACACAATGCTATCCACGCAATGCTCGCAAACCCTCACCTAGCGCCGTTCGAATTGATCGACAGCCCGTGTCAACAACAGGATTGGACTCTGATAGACCATCTCATGGTAATCCACAAAGTCAAGGAGAGTGACTACATCGAGGACGATTCACAGGCATCCATAGTGAACATGGCCAGAACGCTGGCGTGCGGCTACATCTCAGAGAATGAGGGCAGTCGGTGTGTGGTGCTCGTCAAGGATGGGACTAGGGCTCAGAAGCCAGCCGTGAGGGAGCTCAGACTCAACCGCACTCCTGCGCCTCACATGGAGTTCTGTAAGCGTAATCTATGCGCCATAGAATACACAATGATGAAGCTTTTGGCCCACATGGGTATGAAAAACAAGTTGTTTATAGTGACCGGGGCCAAGGGAGAGGGTGATGGAACCTCTGTTGAAAACCTTGTGTCGTTCCACAAGAAGTACACAGAGTACCGGGATGATAGCGTGTCGCTGAAGATGCTCGACGCTCCGACACCTGCGTTGTATGAGCGCTGCGACGTAGATCCTAGTTACGCAGATGGAGAGATAGAAAGACCCAATGGCCTCGAGGGCGTCTTTGTGGCGACCTTTGCGGACCCCGCAATTTCACAAGTGTCTTTGTTGCGGGACGCGTGTCTGCTGTGTAGAAGCACAGAGGCTGACATGCTGCTCGTGGAGTTGGCCAATGTCCTCACGGGCAATGTGACCGTGTGCAGCGGAGATTCCGATCTAGTGGCCGTGCTTACGGCTCGTGGACGGGAAGGAATTACTATGCGGATGGACAACAGGAGCTACCGGGAGGGTCGAGAAATGCACATGTCTTGCTTTGGAGACCTGTTGTTTGCTATTCCCGAGAGACGTGCACCGCAACTGCCGTTTGGGGAGCATTCTTCAAGCGAGGATAGGTTCCGAGTTCTGTGTGACATCGCTCCCGGGGACGAACACCTGCTACCAGAGGCGCGAGCGCAACACAAGAACTTTGAAGCCAGTCTGGATGAGCACGGGAAAGACAAGGGTAGAGTCAACCTAAAGCTAGACGTGGCTAGGTACCTGTACCTGGCCGGGATCAGGGGATCTCTGTACGTTATGTTTCTGCCTACTTTCTTGAGCAAAGTGGAAAGACTAAGTGAATTGTGTTGCAATGTGGACGCAGACTGTGTCAACGCAAAAACAGTCGGTTACCTATATGAAACACTAAGGCACGCATCTGACCAGGGTGTGACCTCAAGCTCCGAATCGGAGCAGCCCAAGTGTACCGGTGAGAAGAGGAAGCTCTCCTGTCTGCAGGAGCATGACAATGCCCCTGAGGTGGAGCTAGACAACCGTGTAGACGTGGCGGACCTGAGCAAGGAGCATAAACAGCTCTTGAGCGGTCTCAGGCACTTGAGCAATGCGTACATCAAAGGCCTGGTACAGAGGGGCAGCTACGGTCGTTTTTTGAGATTGAACCGGGCAGGCAGGTATTTTTTCATGCGCATTAAAAGAGACGTAATCAGGGATGATAAGGAGCGTATGGAAAAGCTGGTGTTCATGGCGCTCTGTGGGACCGATTACAACAAGGTGCCAACGGGACTGGGGATTAAGAGATTGATGACCGCAGTGGTGACCAAGTACACAGAGTTTTCCTCTTGGTGTCATTCGCTGAGGAGTCTATGGGACTCAATCGACACATGTTCTCTTCGGGACTGCTACAAGGTGGCTGCGCAACTCTCGGAATTGACACAAGTACCAAAGTCAGTCCGGTCTGCATATTGGACCGAGTTTAATTGCGCCTTGATGGTCAGGAGCATGAAATATGTATACGAACTGTGGAACCTGATGAAACCGAGACCTGGTCCCGATTACGGGTTCTCTGAGCGTGACGGTGTAGTCTGCTTTAGATGTGAGGACTCCACGCGGGACTCTGAACTTGTCCCGAAAATGTAACACTGGCTGCGTCTCGATAACCAAGGCAAGATGATGTGTACATTGTTGTATGTTGTAATGTATATGTTGTGTGGTGTACAATAAACTCCCGTAAACTATCTTTTACTGTCTCACAGAGTTTTCCTCTACATTTCAATAAGTCTAGGCTGATATTTCCACTCTGTGTGTGCAGCCTGCACCACACTGCCCAATGTCCAAACCTTACTCTACAGAGTTGAACCTGTATGTGTTGTATCAATAAAGACATGTCAGCACTGAAGTGAACAAACTCCATGTCGTGTTTATTTTGTCTTTTGGTTGCACATGCAAACATATCTCACAGGGTGACACAGGCATTGGCGTTCACTTTCTAACCCTTGATGCAGTCGCGGTGTGAAGATAAGAGTGAAGACAATCAAACAACGCCGTCACACTGTGATCCAAACATAGGTATACTTTATTGACTCAAAAGTACATTGTATAGTAACACATGGTTACAGTTATAACAGCATAATTATAGCAGAACAGAGATCGAGTTACACAGCTGAACTCAGAGTTGGTAGCATGAGAGCAGCTCACGCTGGTCACCTTTATTGACAGTGTGAGTGCAACAAGCATCCATGTTTACACGGGACCACAGAGGAGATTCACCAACAATAGCATCTATGGACCACCGGAATATTGACAGGGCTTTATAGTCATCCTCAGTGATGTGGGTCTTGAGAGCCTCGACGATCTGCCTTGCACTGTTTGCATTGCGGGCATCTCCAAACCTCTCAGCGTTGTACATGTCCAGCCAAGAGTGGACATCTTTGTGGCTCTTGCTTCTCTCGAATATGCAAGCCAGTCCATCCACAATAGCTTCCACAAGGTTCATGTCATACATAGCACCCTGTATGAAGTGCTCGGGGTGATGGGGGTTTTCCTTGTAATGGTGCTTGAGGCCAAAGTTGGCCATGGGTGTTATCAGTGCATCGGGGTCACGGTAGATATCATCCCACGAGCAGGCTCTGGCGTCCTCTTCGGTCAGCTTAGATCCGCATTGTTTGTTGAGAGCCTGTCTCTTTCTTGCATTGTCAGCCAGGGCATTCATCTCCATGTTCACGGCCATGATACCGGCATACGCAGCTGCTTCCATCTTACTGGTCTTACTGGAATCGTGACACAAGATGCTTCTTACGTAGTGCCTATCGGCAAGAAGGTCCACAGTGTTTCCACCATTCCTGGTGTCTTGCTCCAGAGCTCTGGCAACCAAGGTCCCGATCATGGTCACAAACATGGTGTGTGACAAGAGGGCCTTGTGGTGCTCCCTCAAAGGGAGAAACGTCCTCAAGGCTTCCTCGCACTCGTCGGGCCAGATATTTGCGGCCGCAGCCGAGCACAGGACATGAACCAGTTTGCTAGTAGTGTGTCGGGTCACAGGGAGCACAATCCTCAGTTTTTCCCTATTGCATGCAACTACAATGTCACGCGTGGACTCCATAATCGACTTTGGCAGGTAGCGATATTGCTTCTGTTCGGGGATCAGCGGTTGTATTTTCACTTGTGTACCAGGATCCTTCTTCGCCATGTCCTTAGCGGAAGCGCTTGGTCTGCTTGTACGAGGTTTAGCGGATGCCATGTCCCAAGTCTATCGGTGACAGTATTATGAGGATTGAAGGGGAAAGCTGTGTTTCACAAGGGGCTGCTACAGGCAATGTTAGTAGACAGAGACAAAGTGAAGAAGTGGTCCAATTGCAAGCACGAGACTCGAAGATATCAGGCTCATTGATTTCCCAAGAGCCTCGGCCCCCTCATCGGATGCTAGGCTTGGTTCAATGACAACGTTGCAGTTGGCCACTCTGAAAGTGTGCTGTCGACTCTTGTATCCCTCTTTAGCAGCCCTCGAACACTGGTAGATTGCTGAGTGGCTGCAATTGTAATCATGGATCTCTAACGTCTTGGTCGTAACGTTGTGTGTCACGTTGAACTCAGAGAGTCTCTTGTTGGTAAGCGTGTGTGTTGTCACAATGCCTCGGTCGTCAATGTGAGCCAAGTCCAGGCCTAGAGTCTCCCCTTTCACTGTCATCAGATACCAGGTAGTGGAGTGGAATCTGTCAGGGTTTTCACTTGGACAAACCAGTTCCATGGAATTGAGACTAGGAAGGTCCATCACAGGATGGGAAGTGAGCACGGTGGTCACGTCCACATCCATGGATGCAGTGGCAGTTGCTGACGTGAGCCCGGTGGTTGTGGACCTGAGCCCGGTGGTTGCGGATGTGAGCCCGGTGGTCACATCCACGTCCGTGGACGCAGCGGCAGTTGCGTACGTGAGCCCAGTGGTTGTGGACGTGAGCCCGGTGGTTATGGACTTGAGACCGGTGGTCACGTCCACATCCGTGGATGCGGCGGCCGTTGCTCCACTGTCGGAGACCGTCGCATCATTTTCAATAGGTGCAGTGCCAAGCTCTAGAAGAGACTTCGTGTGAAGAAACATGCGAGCAAACATGTAATGAGAACGCTCTAGGTTCACACTCACTTCTGACACTGTGGTTGCTGCCGGGATACCAGATCTACTGGTTGAATGGGGTGCTGGTGTGACAGAGCCGTAGCTCGCATACAAAAGACTGTATGCCAAAAGTGTGACAAGTAGATAGATCGTAGGTATGTGGGCCATGGCTGTGTCTTAGGACTGCAGAGTAATGTGTGAATAGTGCATCTGTAAGTACTTGTCCTGACAGCACAGTGATACGTGTGTGCCATGTGCACACCTACAGTAAAGGCTCAGTTAGGTCCCTGTCTATCCTCACAGGGACATGTCGGTTCCCGCTACACTTCAGTGTTGTGATTATAACAATCAATAACGTGCAGGTTAGAGCGGACAGGGTAACCGAAGCAGCGCCCGTGAACCGAATTCGGGCTATCGTGCGCTCACAGTCTACACAACCCTGAGATCGAGCGAGTGTCTGCGCAAGTATTTTGTCAGCGTATTTTCGAGCTGCGTGATCCATGGCGATCACGGTCTGTGACACGGTCTCCCCTCGCTCCAGCAATTGAGACGAACGGTCAGCTCGGTCCCGAACGCTAGCAAGAGACATTTGCATCTCGGCCTCAGACAGAGAGTAGACCTTGGTGACTATCCTGGGGCTCTTGGTCGCCTGGACCTGACGTGTGGTTGCGTAGACACCATGAGCTCCCTCGGGCGCGGTCCTCAGCGTATACGTGTCCCACTGTGGCTGGTAGCAGATAGGACCGAAGCACGAGTGTCCGCACACCACCGGGCACTCAGAACTTATCTCGCCCCTCTGGTTCACTAGGCACGCCGGGACCGTGGTATTGTCAACAACCAGAGGCTCGCATATCCCGTTCGAGTCGCACAAGGGCACCCTGTAGTTTGCGTCTGCATCGCTCACCATGGGCCTGTTTAGCCAACAAGTCCTGTTACCGTTGGAAGAATCGATGAAGGGCATGTACCAACGTGAGAGAACCACAGGCTTCCAGTGCTCCCTCTCGGCAACCACGATGAGCCTGGATGACAGCGAACGGCTCGCCACGGGTATGTCCGTGTAATACTCGGTAATGAATTTTGGCTCGCAACCCGTCATGTCCGACCTCTTGACGCCCTGCGCACACGAGACTAACCGGCGGTGAGCTCCCTGTAAGGCAAATGTGACAGCATTGAGCTGTATGGCCAACTTTAATGCGCGGCTCTTCCAGGTGTCTAGCAACGCGTTGAACACACTCACATCATTGGATCCCAAGACCGGCTGGCTGTGTACGGACTCAGTAGTCTTGACTGCGTCGTTTGACAGGTGTTCCGCTACAGAGCTCAGCGCATCCTCAATCAACGTCCTGTAGGGTCGCATGACGTCCACAACTTGCGAACCCGAGCCCCTGTTTGCCAAGAGTTTGAAAACGCCCGGATCTAAAGCGCTCGAGTGGCCAACGACGTCCACGAGAGCGGCTACATCGCCAAAGGCTGCTTCTAGCGAGGACGTGGCCCTGGTGTACTCACGCTTGGCTGTTTTCAAGGCGAGCTCAGCCTCATTCCAACTGCCACTGGAGCACAGTCGATCGCAACGTTGACTTGACTTGTCGTCCTCTGGTAAGCCTTTGCAGGCCACTTGGGAGCACTCGGGGTACTCGAGTTGCAGATGGGTCAGGTTCAATCCTAAAAAGAAATGGTACACTAAGAAAGGGTTTCTTCCAGGCATGCGGATCTTCCATTTACCAGGGGGGATTATCACCCTGTGATCCTGGGAGTCAAGAGAAGCGTGGCCTGGGGTCTCACCAGACCTCGCGTTCAATGGTGCCGAACGTTGACAAAAAACCGGGTATCCAGCCCAAAACAGAGTTAGCAGTAGACAGACGGCCGAGAGCTGCGAGGCAGTAGTCATGTCCAATTATCATTTCAGTTTTCTGAACCGTTGTTGTCGGTATGTGCTGCACATCGAGCACAGCATTGCCAGCAACGCGATATTGATTAATAAAGCGAGCACAGTAGCACTCAGACAAAGCGCAGAGGTGCGAGCCGAGATGTACGCCACGTGTTGTACTCTCACTTCTGTGGCCCTCTCTTCCCGCATGAGCACTGTAGCCAGTCGAGAGAACATGTCCCCTAGAGTCCCAATGGAATTGTTCATTGTGGTCACACACGCATGGGCCTTTTCTGGAAGATCTTGGTTGAAGTCAGGGCAGTAGAGGAATGCAATGGCTTCCACAATCCTGGAGGTGAGCGGACCCAGGGCTGCGATGTAGCTGTCCATACTAGGGACCAGGAACTCATCTCTTTGTGTGTAGTAACCCGGTGCAGGCTGAGGGACTGAGGGCCGCTGGGATCCGAAAGAGAATGGCTCCAGGTCACAAGGGATCTCAACGCGCCTCACACCGTGGTTGACAGCAACTATCATCTTAACCAACATGTTGTCGCGCGTGTCATCGCTGCTTGAAATGGCGATCGGGTACCCCGTGCCTCCTCGGGGCCACCCGTTATGAGCATAGTCTCCCAACTCCATGCACGAACTAGAGCCCCTGATGCACTCGACTGTCTTTGATATCAAGTGCATACTGTCCAGGATCGATGTCAGCCCCGAGAGTGAACATTTGACCGATGGGAATGTGGAGGTGACGTTGTGCACGGGCTTACTGTAAAGCCACTTGTCTTCTTCTCCCGTGAGCACGGTGTACCCGAGCCAGAGACTCGCTTCTGATATGCTTTGGTGAACAGCAGAGTGCATAGATCTGGTGACCGGTACTGTCACAGAGATCCTAGCGCGATGCTGTGCCCCACTAATGTAGTGGTGGCAACTGCGGCGCTGGTTCTCACCTTTACCTAGTTCCTTGTCATCTTGTCGGTGGACACCAAAGGAGGGCAACCTGAGACCGTTGCTCCTCACAAATGTGTCTGGTGAATGGACGCAAATTGTCCCTGTGTTGTGATCAACAAAGGCGACCATGTCTTTGTAATTCAGGTCGACAACCTGCATGCCCTGCGGGACGACCTTGATCTGGTCAACAGTGTTCTGGGCAATGAGCTCGTTGCCGACGGGCACCGGAGCGCCTACATTCATGTCTGAGGACAAGCCCAGTCGTAAGTTCGGCATGTCGGGAACTGACACAAAGCTTTTGGTCGGAGACATGCCCTGGGTCACATGCTGGAAGAACATACCGCCTTCTAGCTTATACACTCCATCCACATGAGCGTGAGACTGTCCGCCGTCTCCAAACGCCGGGTCTCTCGTATACCGGTAGTGTAAGGTCTGGAGCTTTACGGCAGCAGAGTCGATTGCACGCGAGAGTTCAGTGAAGGTCGGCTCGTGTTCCGCAGAAGAGGTGCCAAATGTGTAGTCAAGGTATCCCAGTGAATATCTACGCACACCCCACTTGGCCATGTCTTTGATGATGCCAGTCAGGTCATGCATTGAGTAATGGACCCTGGCAGAGTCCCCGGGGCCCTTTCCACTGTGTCTGTTGAGCAAGTTCATCTCAGCGCAGCTCTGGGGCACATAGTCGGCCGAGGGCACCGTGACCACAATGCCTGCGCGGTTGTTTGATCTCTTGCATAGCTCCTCGAACACAACGAGTCCTATTCTCTCCGGGTGCTGTTCGTTACGCGGTATCTTGATGGCATATTCCTCTACCGCATCTCCCACGGTCCAGCGGGCAGGCTTCACTTGTTCGCAGCCCGTGGAAAGACTCGTGGGAAACACAGATATGGTGTCCAGGTTCAGGAAAGCCCCGTGTAGCGACACAAGCAGGCCTAACTCGCGTAACACGTTCTCAGCTTTCACCTGCTCAGGCAACAGGGTGCCACTGAGCACAGATTCTGCACTGTTCTTCACGTGATAAAAACCCAGACGTCTTCCTGCATGATTCACCACGGTGGCTGGTTGATAGGCGTTTGGACAGATGATGCCGATGGTCATGTCTTTGTGTCGGCACACATTGCAGTCCTTGGGAAACTGTGGAGCCTCACGACAATAAGGCATGGGAGCGTTGACATCTTTCTGGAACAGGAGGGTTTCCTCTGCGTCGTATATGGCTGCCAGTCTGGAACAGCTTTCCTTACCAACACATTTAAAGTGATTGTACTCATGTGATTGTACGTCGTACCCACTGATCCTGATGACTTCCGCGATCATATCTGCCGACAGCCCGGGAATCAACTCTAACTTGGACCCGTATAGATTGTTGATCATGGCAAAGTCCGCCAACTTAACACTTAGGTCCACGTCAACGACTACCACCGTCAGCCCTTGCTCGGCACTCTTTGTGGTCAATATCCAGTCAAGTACAGCGGCGATATCTTCCTGGTGCGGCGTAACTCGACTAGACGAGTGTAGAAATCTGAGCTTCACGCCGATCCTCTTTCCCCAACCTTGGTCGATGACAGTTTTCAAGGTGTCCACGGCCGCAAGTGGCATGTGCAGCTTGGGTGTTGTTGCGTCGTTGTCCTCCTCCTTTGCCAAGGACCGTACGGCTATGGTCAAGTAGTGCTGTTCACCGTACGGACCCGGTGCCCGGTCGTGTGTCACGATGTCAAACTCCACCAATACGACGCCACATCGCCGCACATCCAGAGGCGCTGATGTCGCGTGTCGTTCTGGTCCCTGAGGCGAGCGGGTGAAAATGTCCATCTTGACTAGACAAAAGCTTTCAGTCGTGGCATACACCGACCCGTGCAGGACCCGACCACGGCTCCTTAATGAGGTGTCAGGCGGCATGCGTGTGATTTCCAGCGTCCAGTCGTTATTGCTACCCGCGAGTCCTTTGAACAGGTGGGCGAATGGGCTCGAGAGACACGTCGGCGAGCACAGGCCTTCTGGGTTGATGTAATTCAGTAGCGCCCGGCTGCAATTGCAGGCTGCGCTCAGTTTGGGTTTCCACATGCAGTTGACACTGAGCGGTGCAGATATCCACATTGTGGTCCTGCGCCGTTTGTCTGTAAGGGCAACCTGGGCTTGCAATGTGTCAAACAGGCTACAGTGGAACCGTTCCACAACCAGTGAGATGTCCAGCGTGTCCACCAAGAAGCCACTTGACGAGTCCCTTTTGGTCCATGTGAGGCCTCTGGTGATGTCGTAGCGAGAGTTGTATTTCTCGACCGTCTTCTTGTTTGCCGTGAGAACTATCCTGGTCCACAACCTACCCGTGTACCAAGTGAGATCATTGAATGTGTACCTGTCGGACATGCCCATGGGGATAGTGATTTTAGTGGGTATGATGACCGTGTCGTGTTCTGCCAGCCACAAGGGATTGGACTGCATGAACTCAATGGACACCTTGGGTGCTGCAGAGTGCTGCTGCCCGCCGAGTAGCGGCTTGGCCACGGTCTCATACATGGCGTTTGCCAAGTCATAAGATGATATTTTGTTCAACGTGTAGTACATTTTCTCAAACAGCATACCCGTGCACATGGGCTGGTGCTCAAAGTCACACGTGCACGTCTTTTGGTCCAGCCTGGAGAATTCAACGCATAGATCATCAACATCCTCGTCTGGCATACCCTGGAGCCACACCATGGTCAGTCTGTTGAGCGTGTCGAGAAACACCTGGGATTCTATCCTGTGCGCGAAAGTCGCCGGTGCCACGTAATCCCTCCGGTGGCCACATATTGTGTCGTGCCAGGACGTTCCGGGTAGTATCACACTCTGACCCACGGGACACGGCAGACTGTGTGGCTCACAACGCTTGTCAGACTCCACATTCACAAATTGCCCGCTGGGACACACCGCTGCACATCGTAGTCCTTCTCCGCCTCTGGGATGTCTAACGGGTCGCCCCAGAGGACAGCGGCGCACACAGCGTACTTGGCGGCTTGCCGTGCATCCGATTAGATATGGCGTAAACTTTGTGCGGCAGTAGTTTACTTTGAGACTACACTTGTCCAGATTGACAGTGTCCCATGATGAAGGCACAGCTTTCAGACTCGCAAGGCTCACGATGATCAGTGCTGCCAGCAACACACATGGCACGTTTAGCAGCTTCATTATTATCCTCGTGACGCACTGATATCGTAGCCCGGTTAACACATTTTGTCAGAAGGAGCTCGCACAGAGACACAAGGACCGATTGTGCAGCTATGGAGGCTATACTCTATTATTCTATTTGTTACTGTGTTGCTGCATGTCTGTAAAATGTACACGAAAACCTTTGAAGACACTGACATTGACAATAAAGACTCTCACTCTGGGCTTGTTCGTATGCGTGTTTTAATTTTATAATTCAATACAGACCAGGGTACAAATCATTTGGTATTAGTGAGTGTGTGCGTGTGTGTGTGTGCGTGTGTGTGTGTGCGTGTTAAAGGCCACAGAACCCCGAGCCCGTATCAACTCCTCCGAGGACTCAGTCTATGTTACCGTGCTGCTGAATGTCTGTAAAATGTAAACCAAAACCTTTGATGACACTGACATTGACAATAAAGACACCCACTCTTGTTCGTATGTGTGTTTTTATTTTATTATCCAATACAGACCAGGGTACAAATCATTTGGCATTTGTGTGTGTGTGTGTGTGTGCGTGTTAAAGGCCACAGCACCCCGAGCCCCTATGAACTCCTCCGAGGACTCAGTCTATGTTACCATGTTGCAGAATGTCTTTTACGATCTACACCAAGTACCTTTATTGACACTGACATTGACAGTAAAGACTCACTCACTCTGGGCTTCTTTGTAGGTGTGTTTTTTATTTTATTGTTCAACACAGGTTATGGTACAAAACATTTTGGCTTAGTGAGTGTAGCAAAGACCACAGCGCCGAGCATGGACCTGGAGTGTACCCTATTGTGTATAGGACAAGGGTAGGTTGCAGACGTTTCATTCGCCTGGACACAAAAGAGTCCCGATCCAGTCTTCCTAATAGTCACGGGGACACTCCAGAGCAAAGCCAGTCTCCGGGCTTCACTTTCCACATGGGCCTGATCCGGCGCTTCGGCAAGCCTGGAGACAACCGAGGGTTGAGCGCGTCCCCCGGCTCTCAGTATTCCTTGGAAACGGTTTCCCAGCGATGTCACATCGTTCGATATAGAGTTTGAGGACAGTCCCACGGACAGGGATAGCGGGTCATCAGAGCCCGGGTCTTCAAGGTCTTGCTTGTTGAATGTGTCCACGTACTCGAACCCAGAGTCTTCCTTATAGCAGTTGGGGAGCCGCACACACTTTCTAAACAAGTACGGGGCCTTGTCGATAGACGAGCGCCTGTTTGACACATGACTCGAGTTGAGTCTCAGATACCTGGACCCCGAGGAGTTGCAACCTCCTCTTACCATAGCATTGCCCAGGTCGCAGAGTCCGCACAATTCTGCATCCTCTGGGTAGGACAGCAGGACGTAGTTGAGAGAGACCTTCTCCATCTCGTCAAGCAAAGGTCTGTATGCCTCTATGCCCTCGAAAGCGCACAGTTCTACCGGAAGATACCAGAGCATCCTCAGGCTTAGTTTCGACTTGGCTGCGGAGGGTCTGATGTACACAGCTATCTTACCCACGGCACTCGCCAGCCTCGTGAGACACGGGTCACGCTCCCACTCGGCCCTTTTCACTTTTGCAAATCTACACAGAGACTCAACTATCACGGAGATCAGACTCGCAGTCAAGGCCTCAGAGACCTTGCGCTTAACAGAGCCCTCTGCGTGGGTAGCGAATTTTTTGTTGCATTTCTGACAACACTTGAGGTCCACGTCCAGGTTCAGTCTGCTGACAGGCCTTCCGGGTAGAAACACCTCGTTGTAGCACAGAGAACGCTCACCATCTCGGTTTGCCACAATAGTACTCAGGTGTCCCCTGGATGTTACAGCGTACCGGTGCACCGTCTTACCTGTAACAGGGTCTACGCGGTCTTCCATGAGCAGCACGGGGTTGACAGAGCCCCACATTTCACGTGACGGTAGAGCGCGCAACGGCTCACGGGTGCGTGTTAGACAGTAATTGACCAAGTCATCGAAGGTCAGATCGTGGCCCGTGTGCACACTAAAGATGTAAGGGAAGGCCCTCGGTCCGTCCGTCAGGGTGCCCGCGAGGTTGTTGAACGTGTTCACTGTTACCCTTTCAACACATCTCATTTTCCCGACACTGAGCTCAGCCGATGCAGTTTGACCGTCATCGTCTACTTCGTCGGGGTTGTCTATTGTCACATTGTGACAACTCGACGATGGTCCATCTCCTCCATCTTGCCCTTTGCGTTCTTGCTCCCTTTCCCGCATCCCAATGCTCTGCCCATCTGGTGCAGTATTGAAGCGTGTCGACGACGGTTCCTCTCCTCCGGTCAAGCATTGATATTCTTGGTCCATTTCAGATTGGTCCTCTCTGTTGTCTGGATAGTTCCACTGTGAAAACACAATGTGATCGTCTCCCGTCAACGAGATCCCATGGAGGGACCGATGAGCGTCGACACTCCTGTCGAGTAGCCCTCCTGTAGCCATCATGTCTCTCGTGTCTGGGAGTTCTGAGTTACCCTGATCGTAGTAGTGCAGTCCTAAGGCTCGGTTGAACAACGGATAGTGGTGCATGATGTCGTACTTTGCGGCGAGCATCTCACTTACCGTATCGATAAAAAGTGAGCACACTCGCGAACCGATCTGCAGTTCCTCATCCTGGGGGTTGTGTGTGTAATGCTCTAAAAAGCTTGCACACTTGACTCCCTTAGACATGCACATGTCCTCCAGAGCAGCCTGTGTAGCCACCGGTTGCAGGTCTTCGATCTGCTCCTGGAACTCTATCTCTCGCGCCAGTATAAAGACTGAGCTCCGCTTTCCGTCGATAGTGAAGTTCTGAAGTACTTGTGCGGGGAGACAGGTTGTAGTTTCAAAGCTAGAGGCAACCACGCGGATGTGCAGTGAGTCGCCTTTGTGCAAGACGAGAGCTACAGCCGAGGTGTTCCAAATGTACCATTCCTCCTTGACGCGCCCTCGCGTCACATAGCATGTAGCAAGAGGCCTTGGCGAACGGTCATCTCCGATGGCCAGGGATTCTCTTCCCTTCAGACCGTGTGCTTTTGTGGTAGATGCCATGGCTTACTAGGGCAGACTGGTGTGTACAAGTAAGCAGGATATTCGGGATGGTAGGAGAAGTGTCGGCAGTCCTCTCGCCTATGTTCAACAGTTATGCACGAGCATCAGATGTTTCACCTGCAGTCGGATGTTTCACACCCCGGGTGAGATGTCATTGGACGTCATCGGTTTTCAGCCGTGCTGAGACTCACTTACCGGTCAGGGGAAGCACCTCGGGAGATTACAACAACTTACCTGTGCCAGGGACAGACCCGGTGGAAGTACAGAGTATAGGATAGAAAAGTAATAGAAAGAAAAAGAAGGGTGTATGTGTACTCAAATGAAACATGTAAAGTCATGGTCACACTGGCATACTCACGTCATTACTGGAAGACAAAAAGTGAGCATGAGAAGGTCCCTTGTAACCTGTATGGAATTTGTAGGTCCTGTTCTCTGGGTTACCGCAAATGTTTGTGGGTTTCTCCGCTTGTCTGAAAGACGGCAGTTGCTGCAGCTCCTCCATGGCACTCTCCACACCCAATCTCAAGGTGGTGCACATGTGCTTATTTTGAGCCTGTACCATTACGTTGATATCCAAGTGTAGGAGCACCGCAGCCAGCAACAGCCTCATCATCAAGCTTTTGCCACACTGTCTCGGAGCGAGGCAGAGGGTGTAAGGGTTGGCGTAGTGAGAGAACTCTCTCTCCACGTGGTAGCAGTGACTCAGGGCAGGGTTGACGTGGTCATAGCTCTCCGAGCCCAGTGGGGCTAAGCCCAGTTTGTCCAGCAGAGCGTGCTTATACTTGAACAGAGCATCGCCAAACTGCTTCCTAGTGACACCCAACACCACACCCCTGAAGAGCTCTAGCTGAAAGGGTTCCATTCTCATGCCCTTGACTTGGAAGTATTCAAACACCCTGTAAATCAGCCGTTCGAATCGGCACATGACGGGGCCGGACGTGTCCTTGACAGACACACCGTGAAGCTGTAGCCTGCGCATTCTAGCCTTGGCACCCTCGAGTCCCAGCTCCTTTATCAGCGCGGCTTGGGCCACACGGTCCATTATCAGGCGATTGTACTCTGTCATTCTCTCGTTCTCCATATGCTCCCTTTCTCTGTTGCTGTCATCCTTGGAGAGCCTGATTCTCACACAGTCGACAGCCACGCAAACAGACACGGACCTAGAGTTGTCGATGGGATCCCGCACCATGTCGCTGAGCAGCCACAAGCAGTCCTCCGGGTTCGTGGAGAGCGCTCGCTTGGGATATCGCAACCCTGTGAACGTGTTGCACCCAGAGATCAACTGGAGCTCCGGCGACGATGAGAGCATCATATTATGCCCCAGAGAATGCATCACAGACGGTTCCATGTGTCTCACGGACAGGGAGCAAGAGAGCCCGACCCAATCTACAGTAATGGAGTTTGTGTTACCGCTGAAGATTCACTTTAGATACTGTTGGCTTTACTCCGGGGTGCCATGGCATACCACCAAGCGCCTGGGAATTAGAACGGAGCAGTTAACCGAACGAGAATGGCGCCACGTAAACCGAACGTTGATGACACACGAGATCGCTGAGCTGTGCAGCCAGGTGTGTTCCGTCGAGAGAGCCGAACAGCAGCACATAAAAGCCTTCTGGTTGACTGCGGATGGGCGACTGGTCTACGTGGACCGACTCTCTGAAGACATCAAGTTCCGCAACCTCAGGCAGCAAAACCTACGCGTGGCGCTGTCCTTGTGGATTAGCAACCCAGAGCTGTGCAGACAAACGATGCAAGCGTCAGGCTCGGCTCACGCTAACCTGATTAGAATATGCGGCGAGGCAATGACTTTGAGCAAGGGTAGGTTCTACAACGTGTACGCCCAGTATCCTCTCCCCATCAACACAAACGGCAAACAGGACGCCTCCTTCGAGGTGTACAATGTGCAAGAGAAGCACATTGATGCCAGGGAGATACGGAATGGTCAGGCGTTACTCATTGAGCTTCATCCTCTTTACACAGAATATTTCACCTTCCTCACGGACCCCTCTAGGGTCCCCAAGCTCAAGGAGAGAGTGTGGCTTCTGGGTGCCCAGTGGTTGGTACAAGAGGACCTTGCGGAGTTGCGGTTTTCACTGGACCAGAAAGAAAACTGGTTTGCAAGAATGTTCACTGGATTGGCCTTATGTCTACATATGTCATGACACAGGAGTAAAAACAAAACAACAGCAGTTTTCAAATTGCCAATGTGCGCAGACGGGCAAACAGCCGTGCTCGGACAACCTACAACAGTAGGACATGTTTATCGTCACCGGTCCGCCTCCCTTACACAGAGAGGCATATAACATGCACGGTTCATGTCCACTGTGGCTTGGGATATCACAGAGCACACAGGGTCCTTGGTCGAGAAGCCTTACATAAGCTTTGGGGTTGCAACACAACTGACAACTATCATGGAGAAGTACCTGACAGGCGCCAAAATCGGCGAAGGTTCCTATGGAACCGTATATAAAGCCACGTGTCAAACAACTGGAAAAGAGTTTGCCATGAAATATCACATGCACGGTGTAGAGGATGCAACTGTGAGAGAGTTATCCTGTCTCACGGCACTACAGGGTCACCCTTATGTGATCCAGATCCACGAATGTGTCATAGACAACGGAATGATGGCCATGATTATGTCCTATGCACCCTACACGTTGTCGAATGTGATTCACACTGGACACCTTCTCTGTTACGAGCAGGTCCGGCCACTAGAAATGATTCCGTTGAGTTTCGTGGCTCGTTTTTCAGTTCAAGTGGCTCAAGCACTGTCTTTCATGCATGGGCTGAACCTGGTGCACCGGGACCTGACGCCATTCAACGTGCTGTTGACAGAAGATCTAACTGTACAAGTGGCTGATATGGGCCTCTCTAGACATTCCTGTAAATGGATGAGCACGCCTGTGGTCACGGAGGCGTACAGGGCCCCTGAATTGTTTGTTAAAGGTGGCGTCTCAGAATACACCTGTGCCATAGACATGTGGAGCCTGGGGGTAATGATTGTCGACGCCATGGAAGGGCGAGTGACATTCTCGAAATCTGGTGTGTCCACGTACGAGATCATTGTAAAGACATTGTGTCCCAAAGACCACCCTGGTGCATCACTCACCCCTTGGGACCCTAAAACTGTAATGCCCAAGGTGATGGATTGTGCACTGGTCAAAAGAATCGTCTTCCAATTGCTGGCTTTTTGTGAGAATGAGAGACTTTTGGCTCACAAGCTGCTGAAGGACACAGAATGGACTGAGGCTGCTCATATGACCAAAGAAGACGGAGACCTGGTCAGAAGCCGGCTTGATCGACAGCGGGTGCAAGTACGAAAAGACAAGCAATAACATGAACATGATTACTTTATTCACTACATGTGTACATGATTCACAATGTGTCAGTGTGTGTATTGAAAATAAACATGAAAGCAAACTTGAGTGTAATTATTGTCCCTGTAGAGTTGGCAGGATCAGCATGTGGTTCACAATCACATTGCCACAGGATAGTAGGTATACAAATCAGGATATAGCATAGAGTAGCTTGTGCTGTGAGCATGGACCTAGCAGAGCCCATAGGCTAGTTGAAAATACCACATGACAAACTGATATGATATAAGGTTTATTATTTGAAAAGTACAGATAGTAACAAATTGCACATCAAATTGCATTCAAGTCACAGACGTTGAGTGCACAAGTCTGCAGAGTGGGAAAGTGGAGTGGGAAAATACAAGATCCACTTGTCCACACAGTATGGGTTGCACAGCGAGTCTCAGGAGATGTTCACCCTAGCTCGGTCACCGGCTTACTGATAAGATTTTAGGTCTGGGTGGCTAGAGTGGGCGGAGCTACCTTAAGGCATCCAAACTGTGGCTTAGAATCCTAGCTGTGACTGAGTATCCCATATATATATCCCTGGATTGGGGATCTTTCCTGGATTGTAACAGAGACAAGAGAGAGCCGTCCTGTAGCCTGTTAGTTCACTACCATGGATGTCAAACTGCTGACACTGATGACTCTGCTGGCCATGGCCACACATGTACCAACCTACAACGCAAAGCCCCTCAGTCTGGTTGAGCGGTGCTCTTGTCGTTCAATCCTCAACACGGTTCCTCAGCGCTTTGTCAAAGAGCTCAAGTTCCTCCACACACCCAGCTGCCCCTTCCAAGTCATTGCCAAGCTAAAGAACAACAAGGAGGTTTGCATCAACCCGGAGATCAAGTGGCTGCAGCAGTATGTAAAGAACGGCATTGTCATCGTGAAAGCTAAAAGACGCAATGACAAGAAACTCTAAACAAAAAAGGGAAGACATGTATGTTAACAGAACCACTTATATATGCAATACAAACCATTGTGGCATCTCTCTACAACACCATACCTACCACACCTTTTAGTCTTTCTGATATTAACAATGCTCAACACAAGTGGTGCAACACATCCGATCACACATCCAAACCTAAACGCCTCAGCATGGAGAACCTCGAGCCCAGGGTCCAGAAGTTCCTTGATGATCACGGCTATACGAATGAGAGTTCCAAGTTTCTGGGGATGTCTTTCTGTTTATTTACCACACTACCAACGAATGCTCTACGCGCCATGGGTCTCACCGATGAATTCATACATGACCGTAAAAAACTGGCAGATAGTTTGACAGAAAGGTGTAATCGTGGCATACTGAGGCAACAAGGAGAGATGTTGCTACAAGATAAACACCGTGTGGAGCACCAGGGAGCTGTTGGTAATGTCAGGATGCGCTCCAAAAGTCCAGACTATGTGTATCACACTCCAGCAGCAACTGCTGAAACAATATATGCCACATATCAATCCAAGATCGGAGAGAATTGCCGCGGACACTCTGTCAGAGCTAAATATGTCCGGGACCAGAGTCACGAACCCCGGTGGGCTAAGCCATGTCAAAGCAAACTGCAGCTGGGCTCCGATGGGAAAGGTGGAATGCTGCTTAGGTCTGATGTCAGTACAGATGAGAGCCTGATCAGGTCAAGAGCAGCCGGTGAGCAGCTTAATCACAGCAGCAGTGTCTATGAGTATTAGACATCCCACCACAGAGCTTGTTCAGTCGTCCACACAGAGCCCTGCTCATTCAATCATCTGCTCATAGACATCCGAGCAAAGAGCTCTCTCATCGCACCACAGAGCTTGTTCATTCATCCGACCGGAGGTTTCTACTTGACTCAGCGGTGGATCTCTTCACCAAAGGGTCTGGAGTTAGATAAAAGGGCGTCAAACCCTGACTGGAATAAGAACCTACTACAACATCTCTGATTGCACACGGGACTTGATACACCTAGCTAGCTAGCACCTAGCTCTTCCGGTAAAGACTCAGCCTTCAGCCGACGGTCTCTGGTGAGATTCAATTCAGCAGTTGTCACACAGCATTAGATTCCGCAAAGTGCAGCAGCATGGACCCGGCTCAGTCAGATTGCCCTTACACCAGAACTGCAACCACTGGGAACACTACTACTTGTACATATTCATGTGCCAAAGGACCTACATCTTCCGTGGTGCTCAGTAGAATGATGTTATTGTACCAGACAGACCTCAGCGTTATAAAGGAAAGCGACAAATTGTACAATGATGATGCTGACACCAGGGACCAGGGACCCCTTGCCGAGGACTCGTCTGTTGATCGAGACACGGACATCGGGTGCAAAGAACCTGGTTACGAGGACCCCGTGTCTTCTTCCGACGAAGACACGGACACGGCCGAGTATGAGTCTTCTTCCGAGGAAGACACAGACACGGACGAGTCTTCTTCCGAGGGAGACACAGACACGGACGAATCCAGTGGTGGATGGTTCGTCAACTGCGATCAACGGCCTAAAGGAGTTGTGTTTGAAGAGGATATGTGTGATGATTGAATTTGTCAACTTTTTGCTGCTTCTTGTACGTTACTTTTGTGACTCAATGTGGTTTTGGCTTTGTCAACTCTGTGCTTATACATGACCCATTGTCTATTGCATGTGAAACCCCAACTGCCCCGTGATGTGTGTTTGTGAAAAAGGTATTCAATAAAAAATCACAAAAACAACAGAGACTCTATGTGGTGTACTTTTTAATCATCAGATCAAGTCGCAACAACACACAAACAATCACACACACACATACACACACACACACATGCTAGTTACAGTAAACCTCACCGCCGAGTCTGATAGAGCTTTCTCGGCTGTGTATCTCGTCTCTCGTGTGACATAGAAGCAGGAATGCAGAGAGCATATCGTCTCTGGTGTACTCTCCGTTTACAGACTTCTTACCCCCTGTGGTAACTGTACTACCTTTAGCGGACTCAGTGATAGTGACCAGTGACAGTTCCTCTCTCAGTTTCCCGAGTAGAACTTTCCCTTGCTGTGCATGGGTCTTGTCCGTGAGCCTAGCCTCAGGCAATGCTATCACGTCGCGTGTCTCAAACACACTCGCTGTGATATCTGTGGCCAAATTGACTCCCCTTTCCGAGCGCCTGTACATGAACACTTCCTTATTGGAGCCCATCTTGTTACTTGAACCCGCACCCTGTGCCGTGCCCATGCTCGACTCGAGTATGCGAGTTTTATTCATGGCCTCAGATAGCACTGCCCATCCCAGGGACATGACAGCATCACAGTAATATAGTGTTTCCCTATTGATTGCCAACACCGTACTGAGAACCATAGCCAGTTTGGTCCTGGCGCCCACATGCTTCCCTAGCATGTACTTGTTGTTGATATGTGACCACTTGCTGTAGAACAGCACCTTGAACCCGGAGCGTGCTAGCGAGTGATCAACTAGATTTTTCACATCGACCAGGGCGTTGACGTAGGTGTTTTGTTCAAATACTATGACCACAGGGACTTCCTTCCACATGACTCTGGGCATGAGAAGCTTCAGCAGTCTGACATGAGAGCTGAGCAGAGCAGCGTAGACTCGAGTAACATGATCCAAATCACGTATCTCCAGTTCTTCCAGGGCCATAACCTGTGGTGAGAAAGAAGGTATAACACAGATTGTTAGGGCCAGCAGGATTTTCTCTACAAACAAGAATTATCATCATCATCATCACCATCATCATCATCATCATGTTCTGTCCCACATGTCAGGCGGTTCGAGGGCAAGTTGATACGCTGATGAGAATACCATGGGAGTACCTGATATCGCAGTACGAGTTCATGATAGCGTTCACTACGTTCCATCGCAACATACTCTTCTACGCTAACATGGATCACGGCCAGCTCAGAAACCTTTACAGTCAGCTCGTGTCCTTCTCTCCTGCTAGGATACTCGTAATCGACACCTTGGTGTCCGTGTACAACAAACGAGGACTCGGCAAGAATGCATGTGATTCTCTCCATGTCCCCGGTGACTTGTCCAGGGTTATAACACTCGCACTCGGAAACCGTGTCCCAGAGCAGTTGGTGCACAGGTGTATCTCGAGCTGCAACTGGAAGGCGTACCGCGATATGGTGCTAGGGGTGTTCGCCTCGGCCGAGTCCATTCGTAGCGGTGCCCTAAAGTACATGGCCATCATCAAGGAGAGCGTGCGAACAAGAGGATCTCTTCAAACCATTATTTCGTTAGCGGTAACAGGGTGGATGTTGACACTCTCGAACTCCAAGTGCACGTGCGGCATCTGGACCCAGGCCCTGGACCTGATCTCATGCTTCGTGCCCGACACGGAGACCACGTTGACAATACAGGACGAGACTCGTATCAGCGCGTACATCTGCACCCTGTTAGACCTAAGACCGGTGGTTAACAACGGGCCGCAGCATAGCGAAAACTACAGACCTGTAAATTACGATTACATGTTTAGCGATCTTCTGGTCTCGGGCTTAGATTCACCCACGGGAGATTGTGACAACTCACCACTAGATTGCCACCTGCCAGCTCCACGGCACAGCACACTCCAGCACAGGACCTAGAGCCTCCTCCGAATGTCGGATCGAGACACAGGTAGGCTCTGACCACGGACGCCCGTCTCATGAAGTCCAGCGTGACGCTGTTGTTTGAGAGGAACTTGTTTATCACCGAGGGCTCAAAGGGAGTGGTGTTGTCGGTCTTGGTGTCGGTGGACGACATGCTGCTGCTTCCCGTGACTTCGTTCTCGAATCCCTTTGGCGTGACCATGTTCATCAGCTCCTTCAGATGGTTGTCTACGGATATGTGTTGAGGACAGTACACTCCGAGGCAGGCGCAAGTCAGGCCCGGCTCCCTCTCGTGACGCCTACACTTGAAGCTCTGTGAGACTACGTGGTAGGCTGGCTCGCCGTTGTCTCCGCGGATGTCGGCAACTCTGTGCAGCCACGGGGTGTTGTTGACGTGACTAGTGATGTGCACTTGCTTGCGCCCTCTGAACGCGATGTTTGGCAACACAGCCAGTAGCACCTTGGCACCGACAAAACCCACTTCATCCACGAGAATAAGGTCGGCGCTCTGTCCTCTGCTAGCCTGTGAAGACACGAGATGTGGACATGGGAGCGGTGGGTTAAGATCACACTCATAATGACACTGGTTATTGCAAAAATTCACATTTGAGAGGAGCAGAGTTGGCTCCCAGAAGAAAGTGGATCGAGAGGAGATAGAGAAGAGGGAAATTAAAAGTGAATAACGAAAAGACAGAAACCGGGGGCGAGTCTCAGCAGACCCAGGCCAGCATGTACCATTCCCATACAGAGTTAATAGAGGATCCGCAATGGGTGAGCTACTGCGTCGAGATGGAATGCTCTTTCAGAGATCACATCGGGGGCTACATGTGTCCAACACACTGCAGCAGGCACGTGTGCTCGGCTTCCATTTGCTCTTTGATACAAGCCATGGCCACGCGAACCCAATATCAGGCACGGTCATCAGAGTCGCCATGCCCCGTTGCAGCCCTGCACATATTTCAGAAGCCGCATTTGGAGTTCAGAGGAACATACTACGTACCGGCTAAAGGGGACCCTGTCGAAATGGGCTATGGTGCAATGGAATATGAACCGGGTAGACGTCTCTGCGACACGGAATTTGACGTCAACGTTCTCATACTGAAAGCCAGCTTGCCTGCCATGATCGCACTGTTCTCAACAGCACTGACCGATGAATTTGCTTGCCAATACGAGATGATCGCCAAGAGTCAGGTGTTGAACACCTCATTGAAAGACCCCCGTTTCTCGTGGCCGGCCAAGATATTCGAGCTGGCCGAGGCGATACAGTTCTGTGGCAAGCCTACGCTGCATTGCTCCAGAGAGATGTCCTTGGTTGTGAAGGACGCAGTGTTGAAGAGCGCCGTGGCTGTAGCAACGCTCTTCAACTCGCGTGATGACAAGATCACCAGGTTCATGAGGAAAGTGACATGCAAGTACAATGATATACACAGCAAGACAGCTGACTTCTACACCATGGTGATCATGCTGGCACTGTGTCTTTTCCCATATTTAAAACATCGCATACTCGGTGACCTATTTAACAACAGGACATTAGTGATTATGTGCTTTGACAAGGCTCGCACCAGACACAACCAGTGGTCTACGCTCTCCACGCATGTCCACCTGCACGCGAACAAGCCTGAGTTTGTAAAGCGGGTGCTAGCGAACATCGATCTCAGAAGCTCCTTGCCCACTGTGGTCACAGTCACCTTGGACAAGTACTTTTTGGACGCTAGCTACTCCGAGAACAAGATTGAGTCCATGTCTCACAGTCAGACTCCCAAAGACCACAGTGAGCAAACGAGGAAACCCCGGGAGGCTCGAAATCGACCCGAACCTCGCCCGGAGTCATCTTTTCACCAAACAAAGACCAGTGCGCCACTGACAAGGAAAAGGAAGAGGCCTTGCTATGCGGGGTACTACGAAAGGCACGACGGGAGACTCGAGGAGAAAGTGATGTGTTTAGAGCACTCCTAGCCTTGACCAGGACCGCATAAACTTTGCTTCAATTGATTATGGTGCATTGGTGTTCAATTGTGATGTACTATGTGATGTACGTGTTGTTCTATGTGACTGTACAATAAAATATCACTCTCATGACAGATTGTTTCCTTGGTTGGTTTATTCATATGAGACACAAAAAAAACTTAAGAAAGGAACTTGATTCATGTTTGGTCAGGGTACTTTATTCGGACACTTGCCTGCGTACATAGAAAAAGACAAAAAAAGGAACAACAATCAGGAACCATTGAGTCTCTGTACGATTGGTTTAAGGGGGTACAGACAATCCTTGCGGCTCCGGTCCTCTTCGCCTGGCTGTTTCCTCAGAGTTTTTGTTCTTCTTCTCTTGCATGCAGACAGGTCTCTTCCACCTGACTGTACCCTTAGCTCTACACTGCTTCTGTGACAACGGCTTAGAACACTGGGAGCTCATGGTGTGTCGATTCTGCCTGCTCGCCACGTACTCGCTGAGTATTTTGTCAAACACGATAGCAGAGTATTTCGAGCGCTCAGAGCTGTGTCTTTCCATAGCCTCGCATTTCCACTGTAGATTCACCATGCCGGTTATGGGAGCGTTGCCGAACTGTACCAGCGCCTCGTAAGACTGCTCAGGTCTGGCTCTGATGACTCTATTGGCAAAGTCTCTCCTGAACGCTATCCCGCAGTGCAAGCAGTTCCATAATCTGTGAGAAGGGCACATACGCCGAGGCTGCTGGTCCTGTTGTGCGGACATCGGTTGCGGCTGAGAGCTCGGGTCCCGGGGACAGTTTGAAGCCCACGTGATCTTGGTCGAACACGTAGAGCCCATCGCAGGCCATGTCCTCGGGTGAGTCTCCCATTTGTACGTAGCCATGACTCAGCTGTCGAAGTGTGCAATATGCAGTGATGTGCGAGAATAACCATATGAGGCAAGCTATCTTTCTGTTATATGTGGTGGGCTGAACGGTCTTTTTCAACTGTAGCTCAACCCCCTTGGCCAAAGGTAAAGCAATCATGGACACTCTCTTGGAATCGCTTATACTCTTCACCAGACTCGATGCAATCTCTATAGGAAAGCCAGAAGCTATCAGGTGCTTGAATAACACCACTCTCTCGGCCGTGAAGTTGTACCTAGGCGTGTATCTTCGCACTGGACCTATCATCGCCATGCACACGTACGAGAGCAGCTTGTCATTGGTACCTGTTGAGGCTGTCGACCTTAGCTTCAGTCTCAGTTCTTTGACTTTGAGCTGTGCCCGGAGCCTGTCCCGGCTACACTCGGGGTACTGTTCCGACAGGACTTGGGCTCTTGTGCGGCTCCTGTTCAACGAGCCATAAAATTGGTAGAGGCAACGCAACGGGTATGCGCTCAGATACCTGGGGGCCTCTAGCTCCTTGAGTGTGTGGCTGTGCGACTTGAGTTCGTGGAATATTTCTTTGCCCAACGTTTTCTGCTTGGTTATCTCGTCCCGCCTCTTGAGCGACTCCAACTGCTCGAGAAACCTCATGGGTTTTAGACAATCAGCCGCGTCGTCCTTGGCCTCGTCGGTCATGAACACGCTACCGCAGGGTCCGGCTCTCACCATTTCCCCGTTGTCGTCAACGCGGAGATAGCCCATGTCCTCCGAGGCCAGACCACTGTCTGTCCGTGTGCACATGAACTGTTCATGCCTCAGCGTGAAGTGGTAGCATGACATCTTTTGCCTCACGTCTTTCCATGTCTCGGCGGTTATCTCCGCTTCAAAGAAACACTCGGGACACTCCTTGGTGTCCATGGCCAGCTTCGGTACAATGGGGTACCGGAGCATGAGCGATATGAAGTCCTGTAGCAAATTCAAGGCATTTAGAGACTCTTCGTGAGAGCATGTGATGAACTCTCTGCTCAGTTTTGCGTATGCACCAGTGACTTCGGACAGTGTCAGCGGTTGATTGGGGTTTCTTACTATGATGTCTTGGTTCTCTACGCCTCGCACCGTGAGCCACACCGTGTATTCGTTTACACGTTTGTTACAAGGCTCTTCGGGTGTCAAGGCTGATTGCCTAGGCTCCTCGAAGCCGTCTACAAAGTTCCTCAGTTGCGGGTCAATCTCCCCGAGCAACCTCGCTCTGCATGCCAGATCGTAGAGGTCGATCACTCTCAGCCTGTGGCCTTGGCGAGGCCCGCTCTCAGAGCCTCTAGCGCTCCCGGGGCTACAGCATCTGCAACTCCCCTCTTCCCCTGCCACTCCGCGAGACACACCATGAGTCCTATCCATCTGGGGTCTGGTGAGCATGTGGGGTGTTTTATGTCACCTCTCTTGCATACAGAGGGCCAGAGGGTCGTTAGTTGAGCAAATGCAGATATGCCACTGTCACAGATAAACTTGTCAGGCGAGGCGTAGTGTGCAGCAAGCTGGCTATATCCCGTAAGCAATGAGCAGCAGGTCTCTCTTTCTATGTTGTGCGGCAACTCCCTAAATGTGTACACCAGGGCACCTGCTCTCTTCCTGTGGCCGACAGTCACGACAATGCAGCGGCTGATCTCGCGAGCGAGTTTTACCATCTCCTCTCTCCCCTCGCGTACCACAATTGCAATCTTGGGACGGCTAGGATACACATTGGAGGTGAGTTTGTCGGCCAATGCCAGCGCTCCCATGACCAGACGGAGAACCCTCTCACCTGCAGCGTCCGAGGAGCCGTGCACAAACACCGGTCTCAGTCCGCAGCCATAGACCAGCACTGTGCAAATGTCGTACATCAGCGAGAGGAATTTGTGAGGTTTGTAGTATTTGACGAGCTTGCCGCAGTCGTCCAATGTCCCTTCAGTCCCGTAGTAGGCCGGGTTGTGCACGGGTTCGAAGAACACATGTCCTTCGGTCCTAGGGAGACTGGAGACTAGTTCAATCTCGAGACGTGAATTGAGTGAGATGAAACTCGAAAGTTCCCTCTCACGCCACTCACAGTTCACAGTCGTGTGTTCCCCGGGCTGGCCTACACCGCCTCCATCTTCGCCACCTGCTCCTTCTTTGTCTTCCCCTTCCGAGTACTCATCGAGGTCTGGCGACCTGGGTCTGTCGTTGTCGTCAGATCTCACAATGTCCGCAGCATTCTGTCTGATGAAAGACTCCTTGTAGTCAATCAGGTACCAAAATCTGTCTCTTCGAGGTATCAGTTTCCCATCGGAGCACCTCCGCCATGGCAGCTGCTCTCCGTACCACCTACCAGAGTCTCGAACTTGCACCTCGGCCAAGTCAGTGTTCCCAGACTCCCATCTGTACTTCAAAGCAGACACCTTAGAGCAAAAGTTGCCCGGGTCCCCTTTTGACCACGGTAAGGCTCTCCTCCACGTTTCGGGACCTCGAATTCCCTCGGGTATACGTTGCAGCTTGCAAAACTCCCTCAGCGATTGGTTGCAGCGAATGTGCACCTGAGCGCAGTCGCCCTCGCAGACTTTCGTGCTTTCTGCGGGTGTGGCAACGAGAGCGTGCACCCCTGGCTCCTCTTTCATGGTAGACACTTTCAAACTCCCCGGGTTTGAATGTAACACCAGATTGCCAGCTGAGTTGACTCGAACGATCCCTTTGGACTTTGCGACCGCCAAAGACACAAGCTCCCGACAAGGATCTTTGCAAGAGACCAGATAGCTAGTGCTACTTGTTGTCAGAACATCTAATCCCTGGGGCAGAGTGTGGGTCCAAGTTTCTGTCCCGAAGTCCGCTTCAGGTGTGAAGACGGTCACCGTCCGTGATCTGAAAGGTCCTGTGGCACCTGCGAACCAGACCAGGGCCCGCTGCAGGTAATTGTACACCCCGCGTCTTAGACATTTTATCTCCAGCTCTTCGTGCACCTCTCCCGAGAGCATTCTACACGCTAGGGCCACTGCAAACTCTGGAGCCGAGCACACCTCACGGTGGTACATCAGACCTTCGCCAACTGGCGACATGTGTATCTCGGCGTCGTGACACCGTGAGCCATCGACGTTACAGGGCAACGCGTACCATGCTCCGGGTTCGACTATCACAATCAGGTTGGCCATAGGCACCAGAGCTTCGCGTTCAAAAGCGTTCAGTCCTTTGTTCACCACCTTACAAAGGCCTCTGGTCCACATCTTTTCGGTAGGGCACGTCAGCACACGGGAGCACAAGGCCTCGAAACCTTTCCACTCTGTAGGGTCCCGGATCCGAGCCGTCCTAGAGTCGATCTCCATGCACGTGAGGTTCGCAGAGATCCTGTCGTGCGGTGGTTCACCTACACGACTGCATTGTCCAAAGGCGAATTTGGCAGGAGGCGCGGCACAAAGCCACTTTACAGTCTCGACAAGGCTAGAACCCCCGGGCCCTATCACAGTCAAGCTCTCTGACACGGGGTACTCCAGTTCCCAGTCTCGATCTTGATACCTGTCACCTGGGGCCTTCTTGAATGTCCACCTGGAGCCTATCAGTTTGGCCCAAGACCTCCCGTTCACATCGTACCCTTCTAAGGGATCCCGGCCTCCGCAGCGCATGAACATTTCGTCGATGACAGAGCTCTTGCTTTTACACTTGACGCGGTCCTGCGTCTCTATCGTATTTGGTCCCGGCCACTCCGGGTCCTCTTTCTTCAACACGTTCGTTCTGTACGCCGAGCTGCTCTCAACGACCACTGCCACAGACTCCAGCTTCTGCACCAATGGCCCCTCGCCTCTGAGATAGAAGAGCGGGGACTCGGCTGCGAATGCCAAAGCATACCCATCTACCACTGTGGTGCCCGGGTAGCGCTTGACACCAGAAGACTTGCTCGCAAGCCGCATGAACGTCCACTCCCCGAGACTGGTGCTGACCTTAGACGGGAAATGCTCTAACTTGTCAAACTCAAACACGGGACCGAGTGTCTTAGAATAGGCTCGCAAGAGGAGCTCCTCTTCATCTCCGCTAGGCAGCAGCTCGCAACCTTCCCAGAATTCCGAGGGCTGTACAGGCTTTGGGTTGCAGCACCTCGACAGCAGAGGCGCTAGCCTGTGATCTTGAGCGCACAAGAAGGCTCCGATGGTGTTTGTTCTCAGCCGCCGTGATTGGAACAGGGCCTCGGTGCCCCTTGTCCACACCGATGCACCTCTGGGTCTAGTCAGGGTGATGAGCTTGTACTTGGGGAAGCAGTTGACCCTGCAGCTTTCCGCCAAATGGCTGAGGAGAGCGAACACGGGAGACAGTTCGCCCTTGCCGTGCAGGGTGAACTCGTAGTCGAGCATCACGTCTCCAACGTTCATGTCGGGGACACAGGGGTGAACTGACCTGTAGAAGCATGTCAGGCAAGCGCTCACGTCAAAGTTCCTCTTGGCACCCTGTGTGACAGAGACCCTCGCACAGTGGCCCAGTAGCACGGCCTCATCCAAGCACGCCTCGTACACGGAGCCGCATTCGCCAGGGGATCGGTCTGCCCTAATCATTGCATGGTGATTAGGAGAAGATTTAATCGTGAGGTTGAGATTGTATTCCGAGAGCGGGTAGGCGAGCATGTCTTCATCGCTCTCCTCGAGATCGGGTTCTGTCGCTATCTCTACAAAAGGGAAGTGTTCTCCGTCTCCTATGGTCGAGGGAGCTGCGAACGAGCCCGGTTGTCGCCTTTGTGACACAAGCCACGATCTCTTGTAGAGAGGCTCAGTGCATCCGCGGCCTCCGATCTCGGGTTCGTCAATCTCAACGTCAAACGGGCACTGCAGCATCCTCCTGCGAGAGGTCCGAAAGAGCCGTAAGAGTTTCTGTTCTTCATAGCCTCTTGCGGTCTCGCTACATATGGCCTGTTCTATCCTGGACATCTCTACAACCAAACCCCCATTGTCAACGGCTCCCGGGTGGATTTTAGGCTTCGCCAACTTGGGAGAGTAATTTAGTTGAAAGAAGCAGTTGCTGCAATTGAGTAATGGCGTAGGCAGGCCCTCGGGGCCCCATTCACGACCGAGACACAGATCATCCGTGAGCAATGTTCCCCCGCCTAACCAGCAGGATTCGGGCAGGACGCCGTTCGTGTTCGGAATCCTCAACGTAGCTCTGCTACGTCCGACCTTTGAGTGAAACAATCTGCATGCACGCAATATTTTCAAGTTAACCAGGCCCAGCGTCCGTAGACCGATCGTGAGCCATTTGAAACTCGACGGAGGACATCCTCCGCGCCCAAACAGGACCATGTGTCCCGTTCTTGCACTGAACCCAGGTACCGTGCCGACGACGCTTGCTATGTTTGCTACCACTCGCTCTTCCTCGTCTGTGTCATCCCCACAATCGCAATCAGAGCTGCCACTGCCCTGCTGACTCTCTTCCTTTCCAGAATACTCGTTTACAGCTTCACCGGTATCATCACTCTCCTCGTCGTCGCCACTCCTGACGTCCTCCCACTCATCGTCTTTATTCTCTGGCTGCCTGGTGTGCTCGCGTTTCTCTCCACTGGAAACCTCATTGCTCTCTTCGGCGGCTAAACCATCTCGGATTTGCAATATCTCCTCTTCTAGGTCCTGCCGCATCACCTGCTCTCCAAGCGACAGGTCCAAGGCCACGAGCCTCGAGTGCACTCTCGGGTTTGCGTGGATTATCTTTCTGAGTTCTGACAACGTTGAATGATGTTGTACCGTAAATGCAAATCGGCTCTTTTTTGACGCACCAAAAGACTCCGTGAGACACAGGTACGACAAAAGCACAACCAGAGCCTCTCGCACGCTCAGGTTTGACACAAACGACAGCTGGACAGGGCTACTAGCGCGCTCCTTTTCATAGACACCTAGCTGTTGGAATGCATCAAAGGCATACCAGACAGCTACACACCCATGGAAGCGTAACACCCTCGGCGCAACAATGGTCATGGTGCCCGGTAGCAGGCACACCGATTGATTGAAGAGGTGGCTGCTTGACCGAAACACTCTCGGTAGTACCCTGTGATACTTTGAGCTCCTGAGGACGCGCAGCGTGGGCACCTCTCCTGTGGAACATTCCTCGCCTGGGCGTCTGTGGTCGCCATCTCCATTGCAGGATATCATGACAGGAGGTACACCCGCGAGACCCCTTTCGACTGTGAACAGAGAGTGCCCGCACGGGAACCATTCCGTCACACACCCTCTCGGAGCTGAGATGTCACCGTCCCTCAGCCGACTTGCACCTCGGACTCGCCGTGTCATGCAAGCCCTGCTCTTCGGTACGATCACCACAGCGTCTCTCAATATGTGCCTCAATACGACCACGTTCTCATTCTCCGCAAGAATAGAGAACCCCGATGGGAGTCTGGTAAGGTCTCTGAGACACACCAAGCCTTCACGGTCACAGCAGCTCAGCGGAGCGTTCGACTGTTCACACGCAACATGCTCAACCTGGTTGTCTGCAAGATCGTGGATGTCTCTCAGTGTTGAGTCTGGCTCCAGTGGGTCCAGCTCTCGCAGATCTAGGTCTGGCCCTCGATCGGGTAGAACACATTTCAGTGTGAACTGAGTGCCCAACCTAGAGTCTCCCATCGCCAAAGCACAAAGCGTGCGGATGATCTCCTCTCGGCAGGCTTCGTCGAACATCAGACAGACATTGGTCTTCCATGAGGAGACCGATCTGTACAGTGATTGTCCGTCCGTTGTGTAGATGTAGCCTGCTTCGACCTTCAGGCCTCGAATGTCGCACTCCTTAACCGTATAGCATGTCTGCCAGTTTGGATGCAAGGTATTGTGAGACCCCGAGTGTCTGCAAATTACCAGCGAAGGCAATGCTGGCGCTCCTCCACCTTGCAGCCTAAAGGCCACATCAGAGAACACCGATAGGTTTTCCTCAAATGCTGAAAAGGCCTCATGCCCAAGTTTCCTAGGGAGACCTGGGTCTGTGAAATTCTCAATCTGTACCACACGACCTCTGCTGTCGACTGTTACAAATGTACCCACTCCGGTCCGTGCCTTGTACATGGTTTTGGAAATAGGTAGAGGCGGCAAAGAAAGACACTTCTTCAGTTCCCCGTGGTACAACAACTGACACCTTGCAATGAATCGCGATAGCCACTTCGGATCCAACTGTGCAAATACATTGCTGCGACCACCAAATAGGTGTGACAGTTCATCGTCAGTTAGCTGAAGCTTTCGCCATTTTAGGCAAATGTAAACGTAGAAGATGTACTTATCACACATGCGAACAAGAGATCTTGGGCTACATCTATTTGATCCAGTAGCAACGAGAGCTCCCTGTCTCTGACGAAAGCTCCAATTCGAGGCCATGGTCGCTACTTCGCTCTGGAAGAGAGGGCTCAATGAGTTCGATGGCTCTCTCTTTTCATTGGGAGACGCATTGACCCGCGCGGTTTCCGACATCTTCACAAAATACGACCGTGTCAAGGATCAGGCGAGCGCTCGGGTCACGGTTTCCCGAGAAAGAAGCATTGCAGAGTCAATGGAAGTCGGGCCTCTGGGCGACAGTGAGACAGACCTGCAATGCAATGACAGCAGTATGAGTTCCGAGGACTCCTGTGATGAAGAGCTCCCTAAAAACTCGCTTAGACACATACGTGTCGAAGGCAGCGACAGTGACGAGTGTATGTCAATATCTAATTTAAACCTGTACGATCGTCACCATGAAGACAACGTTGACACTCCTGAGTCCCATCAGGCCCAGGCATGGAGATTTACAAAGTGTACCACCGCGGACCTCTTATTAGATAGAGAAAAGAGACCGGCAGGAGCACCGTTGGGGCACTCGACCAGCTCCAGGCGTCGATGTTTGCGATGCGAGGCATACGACGCTCACTGTAAGGCTGCGGCTGAGAACTACAGACGCGTCCTGACCAGCTACACCAAGACTGTTTCCGAGCTCATGGTAGGCTTCAAGAAGGTCCTAGAAAGGTACCCAGAGCTTAGGGCTGACTCGAACGATGGTCATATCCACTACATGGTGCAGGCTGCGTTGGGGCGCAACAGTCTTGTGCAGGATATGATTCGCCTGGCTGCAACAAGACAGACGCAAAAGGCACTCGAGTCCAGCCAAGAAGAGGCTACGTTTGACCATGTCATAGTTTCCGTCCACGAAGCGCTAAACACGTGCTACACCGACGGTGAGGCACTCAGGATGATCCTCGAACGCTACACCAATCTGTACGTTCGCTACATAGAGGTGTGGAGAGAAATGTGTTCCAAGGTATCGCGGGACATCACAGTGATGGAGTTTATGAACCTGACTCAGGACAGGCCAGGTGTGAGCCACGGGGAGCCTTGGTCAGAGGCAAAAGCCTACATAGCTCGCATGCTAGCCAAGGTGGGCACTATCACCCCTAGGGCCGTGGGAGAAGCGTGTACCCGCGCTCTGAAAAAAATAGACTTCAAACTCTCATCCGCGCCTAGGGCTTTTGACAGACACAAAGGGGACATCGAAGACGAGTTAGAGGACCTTCGCGGCTGTCTGGACAGGAGTTCACACAAGTGGAGTTGGGATTCGCACATGAACGACCTGTACTTTGACATTCGCAGCGACCTCACGGTACTCGAAGCCTTGACCGGCGTGGGAGAGCTCTCCGTGAAGACTCTGTTGCACGAAAGGTCTATGCTTGTCTCGCAAGTGAGGAAGTTGACCAGGAACCAGGGCTCTCTGGAGCTGCAGGTGGCTCAGACTCGAGTCAAGCTCAGAGACTGTGTAGCTCAGTGCCGGCACGCAGAGATGAACACACTGTAGCAGTGACTGCACTTGCATGGCTGACAACCGGTGTGGAGTGGTCGTATGAGTATGTACTAATCCCTTGCATTGCCGATGGTTTGACACAGCATGGATTCCGATTGTGATCACCTGGTGTACCAAAGCAACAACCCGGTTGAGGATAGGGGCGACAATGACGCCGACACTGGTTGTCCCGTCTGTGTCGACTATCAGGTTCAGGACAAGCCAATACGATGCACTGGAATTATACCCACGGTCTCGTTTCAAGGAGCGTGGAACTCCGGGCGCATGGTGCCTTACGTAGAGATTCTCCAAGAGCAGCCAGAGCTAACCGTGTTCCCGGAATCCGAGCCTATATTCTATGCAAAAGAAGGACTCGTGGTAGCCCTACGAGGTGTGATATTTATGCAGGACGTGTCACCTAATGGCACATGGCTCGCCAACAGGGCCCAGTGTCTGAGATCTGTATCCAGGTTGAGACACGCGGGTCTGATGTGTTTACATCTACCAGGGCTAAACAGAGTAGTCCTTGAACAAAAAAATGACGACGGGCTATTGCATCTGACAAACAAGTGGCTCTTGGACAAACAGAACATGAACCAATGCATAGAGTTATTCGGACCCTTTGTCTGTGACGCAATGCTCGCCCCAGTTCTCCATCAAACACTTCGTTCAGACTGGATCGAAGAACGCAAGGAACTCATGGAGACGAACAACGAGCTGAAGCTTGGCTGGGCTCAGGAGTTTTACGATTGGAAGTATATTGCCAAGAACAGGACCTGCTCTATGGTGTTTGCTCACCACGGTACGTGTCGAAGCCAAGCAAAACGCATTGTACACGGTTGGACACTCGTAGCGGTGATACTGGACAAGATGAAATGGTGTGGTTACAGCCCTTGGTCTGCTGTGCATGCAGTGCGGTGCGCTGAGGTTGGCATTGCAAAACTTTCATGTTCTGATTGTAAGCGTAGACTCTTGACATCCTGCGTGTTTCTCATGGAGTGTGCTGCAGTTGAGGCTTCTCGCCAGCACGACTGGCTGGTGCGGAACGAAGCTGTGATTCAACTGTGCTGGCTCCTGTATCAAATCCACAAGCCTCCGGGTTCTGATATACATGAGTTGTTAGAAGCCTGGACCAGGTCAATCATGGCGCACTCGATCAAGTTCCAGGAGTGTCAGGCCACGAGAGCCTCGTTTGACTTGGAGGCTCTCATTGTCATGTTTTCCATCGATCACATTCCGTCCGTATCACCTACACCCACATGCCGCGTAGAGGTCGAGCATGAAGCAGATCTCAAGCCAGAACCAGAGTTGATAAAGGTCCTTACTCAAAACGAAGGATTCAACCCTAAGCGCAGGGCTGTTGCATACCCAATTACAAGCAAGAACGAGTTCAATGTATCGAGCGCGGTGGATGTCCTGACCAATGCCCCCCATGCGATGGAGGCCAGGGCTCAAGATGTGAACTTAATAACGCAAGCTCTTGTGTCAAGCTTCCCCAGGGTTGCTGCTTCGGCTCTGGACGATCTCACTCTGAAGGCTCCTGACACACGCAAGTGCTCGGGTAGAATATGGCCCGTGTTTGTCAACTCCACCAGGATGTGTTACCAGCTGTTCAAAGCCCTAGCTCTCCCAGTTTCGCCCAGTCCTGTGTACACACTTGAGCTGCTGGCGAGAGCGTGGAGATGCGTGACGCGACATGTCTTGGAACGATTCACACCAATGGGCACCGGAGGTCTTGTCAGAGTCAGCTACGAGCATTACACCAAGCACCTCCTGGGTCCCTTGAACACGTTAGCCAAAGTTGCTCTCATAAGTGAATCCGAAAGGCGTCTGATGATCGACGTTTTGAGCAAAGGAGTTCTACCATGCTTCGCAGGACAGGGTGATAGTGTGCCTGACCAACTCATGAGCTCCACGATAGCTTTGACGTTTGCAGCCTGTGGCCTACGTGTGGTTGGGGACCACAGCGACAACAATGATGACGGTGATGATCAGGACGGTGCCCAGCGCACAGTTACCTCAGCCGGCCTGTTGTACTTTGCAGCATGGTACATACTGGTCTATGCCGGGAACTTGCATGTACAGCCTGCGTTGAAGATGCGATTGTCCCAAACCGGTTTGGATGCTGACAAACACCTGTGTGCAGCTCTGCACCTTAAGTGTGCACCCAAGGCATTCGATAGCTACATAGTCCTTGACCACGGCGAGTTTTTACAAGCTCTACGCATAGTCTTGGGAGACTTGATCGACTCAGGGACCATGCTACGCACCGCTGAGCTGTACGTGCCCGAGCTTCTGGCTCAGCTGCCTTACACAGACAAACTGAACCAGAGCCCAGGCAGCGTGAAGAGCGCGATAGAGAGTCGAGACATTTGGTTTGCAAAGGAGCACGGGCACGTCTACCTCCAACATGGTGAACCACCCTTCAACTACCTTGGTAATCTTGCGCATGGGCTACATAGCAGCATCCAGGGCACATTGACCAGGTCTCACACCAGACCGATTGCCCAGGCACTCCATGGACCTGGCGACGAGTATGACCCGTGGTGTGACACACTCCTGGTCACAGAGGATGAGCATGGTTACGAAATCGATAGCATTTTACACATGGCAGGCATAGATGAATCGTTTGAGACCTTTGAATGTGTAGATGGACAGAGAGAGACTGAGGAGCATGAGGTTCGGCACTGTCCTTCTCAAATTGTTGAATCTGGAACACATGAATGCAACAATGAGACTAGCGCACCACGGCAAGACACCAGTGCCGATGGTGAATGCACCAGACCCCAGGGGTCTCGGCGTCTATGCACGGGGCTAGTGGTCGATGTAGACAAGTTGGGATTTCAGGAAGGTCACCTATTCCTTAGTAACAAAAATGTGCAACCGGCATTAGACAAGAACTGGGATACATCACCAAGCATCAAAAACCCATGCATGGCTAACATTGCGTCTACCGTGTACGGAAAGAACCCGGGTATGGCAGACGTGACAACATGTGCAAGCTCTCATGGTACCCTCATGGAGGCACTCTGGGTCCTCTTTATGTATTCAAAGACGAACCTTGTAGCTACATCACCATCAACCGACACAGCTGCTGCTACCGCTGCTACGGAACCCATGACCCCCGAAGCCCTGGCCGTTATGGTACATCTAGCAGTGAAGAGTTTCAACTTCAATGACTCTGTACTTGCTGTCTGCAATGACATACATGGTCTGTTCAAAGCAACATGCAACAGCGAAGACAAGTTTATACCTGTAACAGCAATCGTAGGAGGTTTGTTCAGAGTCAACCTGGAGCTCAATGTCAGTGGATACAGCTATTATGTCTTCAACGAGCACTATACATCTTGGGCTCCTGGCTCTATCTGTTACAATAGGGGTCTCTGGCACGTAATAGCCCATGGTCTCAACTTACCCATACGTGCACCGCAGGAGATGACAGACACACACTGCTATCACATGGGTGCATTACGCGCTTACGTGAGACTGAATAATCTGAAAGTTGTGAAAGTACCGTCTGATCACCACTGCGGTTTCCACACAGTTGCCGCCCTATTGGGTGTAGACCATCGCGAGGTAGATCACAAAACCTTGGTCGACACCACCGTCAAATACATTGAATCTAGTAGCCACGACAAGGGCATCGAGGCATACCTAAATGTTGAAGACACTGACAGTAAAGGTCTGACTGTTCGTCTCATGCAGTATAAACGGTGGTTGTCCGTAGACGAAGTCTCAATGATGCTCAAGGCTCACGGCAAGTTCCCAGTAATGATCACAGAAAACTCATTTCCCATTTACAACCCAGATTGTAGTCATTTTCTTATCAAAAACCATCATTTTGAACCAGTAATGAGTGTCTGTCTGTGACATTGTGAGAATGTGTGCATATGTAATTGTTGTACAAATAAAAACAAACTGAGATACATGAAGCATCTTTATTGGCCACAAAACATAGGCAATGTTCCTTCGCAGGATTGTGTACAGCGGCTCAGGTTTTCTGCCAACAAATATGTCACTTCTCTATCATTGATTTGCTACTCGAGATACCAAGGAATGAACATCATCAGTGTCCTGGAACTTTGTTTGTCTTGAATTCTCCACCATTGCTTTAGAAACTGGTGTGTCTCCATAGTCAAATCTGCTGCAGCTCGTTTGGAGTTTCCAAACACGTACCTGCCGTACTGATTCTGGCATCTTCTGATACAAGTATCGTATGATTTCATCTGTGCATGTAAACGTTTTATCACAACAATAACCTTCGAGGGCCCCATGGTAGTAGACAGCTGTGGCGACCACTTAATCACTTCATCCCGGGGCTCCAATGCACACTATACAAAAAACAGTTGTAAGTTAGCAATTAGTGATCAAAACAATTACTGTTACCATAAGACTGACCATGGCAAAGTCTGATAACTCCCCAGCTAACATGTGTGGACCATAGATGTGTACAAATCATGTGAAGCGAGTCGTACTGTCAAAGTCTGAAAATTTGCAGTGATGCATCAGTGTCCCTGACAGTGTGACATATCATCATCTTATATTTCATGTCTCTGGCATGATAGTACAGCGTATGCTGAACGGCAATTGCCAGGCAACTACTTCCATCTTGCTTGAGAACCCATTCTGACAAGGATGCCTTGAGCTCAGCAGTGAAAGCCGTTGCGTGGCCGTGTCTGACTCCACAGCTGAACGGTGTAGGTTGGTAGCATCCCAAACTGGGTAAGGAATACCAGACAACAAACGCCGATGAGTCTGGACACGGAGAGCCCATTCTACTTCCATTTCCTGGCACCCGGCCGATTGTGCTGGTGGCCAGATCCAAATCTCCCGTAAAGGATGTGTGTATGAAGAAAGATTCAGTCTTTCTTGGAGGCTTGGGTATATCCAAGTGGAACTTGTCCATGTCCATCAGTATGTACCTAACTCCGTGTAGTTGGTTTCTGTGGTCTACCATATGCACCTCATTTGGTAGTTCATTTGCCTGGCCAAAGAGCCATGCTAAAACATTACACTCTATGTCCTGAACATTCTTGTTGTGGTTTGACCACACGACAGCTTGCAGTCCACGTAACTTGGGGATTGCGTTGATGCAAGCAGACCTAGTGTGAAATCCCTTCCACCGTAAATCGATGACACACATCTGCTCTGTCCGCATGGCTACCTCGTGATACTCGCACGCGGTTGGCATCTCGCAGGATGTAATGAGCCCCAAGGCTTTTGCCTCTCCAAACATTCTGTTCCCGTACTCCGGTGGGGACACGGCAAGATGCCGGTTTATCACGTACACGGCACTTACATTCTCACGGCCAGGGAACATATCTATGGTAATGTCGCTGGGTAGGCCTTCTCCTCTGTGGAACTGCTTCGGGTGACCATCAAAGTTGAACTGTTCCACAACCATCAAGGGTCTCTCGACTGTGCAACCAAAGTGACACGGGCGTGTCCTGTACACGTACAAGCCTGGAGGGAGACTTTGTGACTTTTGGAGCTGATAGACGATCACAGCACCACAGCACTTGGGGTAATGGAGGCTTCGATTCTGAATCAGCCACCTGTATGCAATAACCACAGTGTCCATTTCATATGCCCAAAGGGTCCTGTTAGATCTGAACGTCCCATTATCCCACGTCCCGCCCCGTAACGTGTGTGCTTTCCCCGTGGCATTAGGTACAAAAGGGGTGACGTTCTGTTCTTCCAAGCTTTCCTTCCGAGAGTTTGAACAAGAAACAGACTCACACAAGCACAGGGTGTTCTTCAATGCGTGCTGACGCAGTGTCCTCACTGTGTGTCCGAAGCTGTATCTGTGAGCTGGACAAGGCTCCGCTAGCTCTTCCTTAAGATCACTCAACTTGAACCCCTCTGCTCCAGGAATGTATACAGCATCTCCTATCACAGGGACGGGCTCCAGAGATAGTGCCTTGAACAGCGGGCAGCACAAAACTCCAGGATCGATTGACGACAGCCCCGCTTTCAATGGCATAGTTCCCGAGGGACTGCTGAGAGATTGTGACAGGAAACGTAAAGAAACACTGGTGGGAGCGGTCCGGAAAGCAACAAATCTTTACAGGAGAGTGTCCACAGTTACATACAGAAACTTTGGGGCCACGACCAACAGTCGTCTCAATTCGTCCAGTGCAAAGTGTTTCGTGTGCCTGGTCACCTTGGTTAAAACCAGCAAAGATAAGCAGAGGGCGGGGATTAAACTCCGTTGTCAGTGTAAGGTTAGAGTATGTTCCACCTGCTTCAAAAACAACCCGGACTGGCACTTGAGTGAGCCTCACTTCACAAAATGCCCAACCCTGTCGGGATTCATTTGCACAGTCTGTGCGTGCTTCGAAGGCACGAAGGAGAAACTCTGCTGCGTCTGGACGTGCACTAGGTGTGCCTATGAACGGCGACACCAGGGCTCTCAATGTCTGAAATGTTCGTTGGGCTTGAATCTGCGTTCCAGGCGTGCAACGCGCACCCTGTATAGGTTGAACGATGTTGATCCATGTAGGGACACAGACACCAATACCTCTCGTGTGTGTGTAGATGAAACAGTTGCCTGTTATAGGGATGCTATGAGATCACGGGTCTTCAACAAGGTGTCACAGAGTAGACACTTGTCACCATCAGACATCAGGGCCCTCTTCCCTGAGTGCTATGCCCCGCAAGTGTGCATGTGTACATCGAATTGCCCCAGAAACCCTATGTGTGCAAGCTGCACCCCCGTGCTGACCGTGTTGCAGCTACTGGCCAAGAATCCATGTCCTCTTCTAGCTTCTTTTGCAGAGCGTGCTATACCAGGCAGGGCACTTGCTCGCAACGTGTATGACAGATCACTGCTGAGTGACATGCTCAATGATCAAGATCTACCCTTGTGTGTCAACGGGAACTCTTGTAAGGGTATGCTGGTTAATGCTCTGTACAATCCTAAGCCATTACCCTTGCTGCTCTCACCCGAGTCGTACAACAGCTTTGTGTCGAGCAGAACGAAAACTGGTCAGGTGCCGCAGATCGACCCATGTCGATGTATACTCTGTCTTCTGTTCAACCAGTCCGCTGCCATTGCACACATGTACAGCTCTGATAGTCTACGCCTCGAGCCACATCCTACTGGGCCTGTGTATTATTTCAATGTCAAACTATCTCCAGATCTTGGTGTACCTGAGGTGTGCATGGATGAGTACCAAGGCAACATTATTGACTTTCAAGGCTCAGTGGGTAGCTACAAGCCCACCTGCTACTATAACTGGACAGATATGTTTAAGGTGCTACACAGAAACAACACGGGGAAGATTACGATCTTGCCTTTAAAATGACACCAGTGTGATGTGAGCCTGTTTACGGACCAGCTGAGTCTCTGGCAGTAGAACTTGTGGGGAATAGGGTGTCTGCAGGCTGTAGTGTTGAAGCAGGGCCGGTTGTATATGCTGCTCCTTCACGTGAAGGCAAATACATACAATTGATGTGAACATTTTAACGACAAGCCTGTGTAATGTTGAAACCTCCCTTCAAAGGGGAGTGTTTTTAAAATCCACATTCAAATTACGGTCCACAAGTGCTGACCGAGGATGATCACTCTTACAACCCCTTCATATATGATACTTATGGACACATGTTTCACATCGCGTAGAGTGTTACAATGTCACATACTATGTTTGTTGATACACACAAGGTGCTCGATAATCTAACAACCAGGGATGTTAGCAATGAGGACTCTGACATTGACTTTGTTAGCGAGACCAGTAGGGAGCTGCGATTTTACCCTATTTCAGGTGGACTCGCATCCTTACTGTGCAAGAGGCTTGGTGTGGAATGGAAGCGGCGTTTGTATCACACAGATCGCGGTGAATTAGGGGTCCCTTGTAAGACTGTGAAAATAACAGCTGATGGAAATTGTTTCTTCAGAGCGGTGAGTGCAGCACTATGCGGTACAGATGAATACCATGGAACAATTCGAAATGTAGTGGTCGAGCAGCTGGAACAAAACAATGCCAGCTATCAAACCAGTCTGAGAGCAGAGTTTGATTCAGTGGAACACTACCTTGCCAAATCCCAGATGAACGCTCTAGGTACTTGGGCAACCGAAGTGGAGATACAGGCAACGGCCGACCTTTTGGGTGTGGGCATTTACACATACTACAAAGAATGTTGGTTAAAGTACAGCTCTAAGGTTTTCCCGCTGTCTGACAGGGGGATTTATTTGGAGAATTGTGGTTACCACTATGACACGGTGGTTTGTGTGATGAGACCTGGGACACAGTCCTGTTATAGGTACTGCAAGGTAGATGCAGCAGGGATTGTACCACTAGAGCCAATCAACTCTCCAACCTTACACTCAGCTGGTTCAGAGACCGTATGGAATCCCGGACCAAGTGACAACTGTGTGACTGACGGCGATGGATCTGGACTTGATTGGTGCTATTACGATGAGGATACCAGGAACCATTATGTTCAAGGCAATGCAACTGGGAACAGAACAGCACAGTCTTCAGGCTCCAAATTGTTCACTTCCAACAGCACTTCTCGGGCTCCAATGTTTGGTATTGGATACCAGCATGAGCGGTACCAGGATGTACATGGACATGAGGGTCCAGCCCACAAACTCATTGACGCGAGTGGGGCTCTAGTCAACAGCTATCACAACGGCAGAATCGCGACTGGGGACAACTCGTACAAGGGGAGCACGTTGCAAGCAGCAATGTTTGAATACCAAGATGGTATGCATGCTGGCGACGACTGTCCCATGGACACCGGAGTGTTTGAGCGTGACGACGAGATACACGTGTATGAGTTTCCTGTTCACGCTGATGTGAAGCAATGCAATTTGTCACTATTGACTGGGACCTGGCATGTGTTTCTAGAATGGCTGGGCAACCGCTGGTGGGGGTCCGTTTCTGAAGAGGATATAATGTCCTTTGTAACAACCCGTAAGCCTGGGCGAATTGTCGTTGCTGCACCCTTTGGTGATACACCCGGACAGGTGTGTTCTGTTACCATGATGTCTCGTGAAGGTGTGCAGACCTCTCATATTGTCGTTCGCGGAGGTGCTTATATGTGTAACGCATTGATAAAGGGTGACTTTTCGAGTCCTGTTGACCTGTTCAGACAGATGGCTCGTACAAAGTGTGTATACTTGGAGTCTTGTCGAGGATGTCCAAGCCCAGCGCACTTTTCAGTGACACATATAGTGGAGGACATACGTTTCATGATACTGGTACTGAAGACGGCATGGAGGGGAGTTTCAACCGGCGGTGATCCGAAGTCACCAGAGCACCTCAAGCTGCTAGATGATCTAGATGCTTGGCACGAGCGCCTCACGGTGCTACAGGCTTCACGAAGGAAGCCAGCAACGGCAGTGTGTTATATGGACGAGAAGAGTTTGGGATACCTGTTTGAGATTGTAACTGGCGAGGGAGAGAGATTCAAGGTCACGTTCGATGCGCTGGGGTTTAGGCTTGGGGGATACAGGGAACGCTTTTTCAACATCTTTGATATCCTGAGCCATTACGAGCTTAAGGGTGTCTCGTTTACGGGGCAAAGCTAGTCGCATAGGTGACACGCAATTGGTAGACATGTGTAATCACTGTTATAGTCCTTGGTTTCTTGTAATGTGTGATTTCAAAGGTACTTGTGTTGTTATACTCATCGATGTACTAGGAAAGCATCTGGGCAAAGCTAGTCAAATAGGTGACAAGCAATCTGTAGACATGTGTTTTCACTGTCATATCCCTGTTTTACTGTGTATATTTCAAAGTGCTTGTGTTATAATCATGTCCATGTGTGAATAAAGACAATATGTGTTATTGGAAGCAAATGAACATTTATTGACTGAGTACATCATTCCCCGAACCGGTCACGGTCCATGGAAGCAGTCATCAAACATAAACAATACACACTGTTGAGAATGAATGTGATGTTGCTATCCATCCTCCGGCTCCTCGTCCTCGTCATCGGCCATGTACTTGAGGGAAAGACAAATGTAATTACCATGAGGCCATATACAGATAAAATGTCACACGTAATTCGGATATTACCATATCTTCATTCACATCATTCACACGAGGAAGAGGAAGCAAGGCTTCGTTGGCATGTGCAGGGTTGAGGAGTTCTGGGGGTAACGGTAGATGCACTTGCACCACAGGGTTTTGAGGTCCATCTTCGTCCGATGATACCATGTAATCACTCTCCTGCAATACATGCAAGGTATGTCACGTACAGGAATAGGAACCGTGTTTGACAGTTGTCTCTATGTCAGATACTTACAGTGCGGTCCAGGATTATGGTAGAAGCCTGTTGAGTAGAGTACAATAGTGGTTAGCGTCAATTGATGACTTTAACCTGACAAAGTGTATTCACGTAGAACACTGATCTCACCTGGCTGAGGCCATCGTGATCTGTTTCTATACCGCTTTCCTCTGACATGTCTTACAAGGGTGGCACAAGCAGTGAGGTGATATGAGCCAGTTTTAATCACTGTAATACTCAAGGATTATCTGTGGCAAATGTATGCGCTATACAGGGGATACGTTATATGTAGACCCAATCATGTTTGATTTGTTCAGTGTTTATATTCAGGAGTGGATAACCCTGGTAGTCACACAAACCGCAAATCACATATGTCCACCAGTGACTGAGCTCGGATAAAAGTTGCTGAGAATCTTGGCCATAAAGAGAGGGAAGAGAAGCATCTGTTAGATTTGCAAAAGATCAAAGACACAGCCTGTTCTCCGACGCTGTGGCCGTTACCAGATAGACAGCCGCTGAATCCCCTGGGCCTAACCTCAACAAAACGGACGCTAACAATCAGGACCTGGACCAATGGCTTCTATGGACACTGAACATTTTGACTCATGTAATTTTTCCGAATCAACAATCCGCAACTTTGGGAACTGGTGGACATTGAACCAAACATGGCCTTTGTTTTTACAGTATATAAATGACAGCTGGTGGGGCTCTGCGTCTGAAGAGAGCATTGAGTCTTTCCTGAATAGACCCGAGGTTGCCAATGGGGCTATTGTCATCGCAGAAAACTTCAATGGCACAATTGCAGGAACAGTGTGTTCAGGTATGGTGAAGACCCACAATACTGTAGACAGATTTGATATCATCGTCGAACCCAAACGAGGCTATTTTGCATGGACACTACATGAACAATGGCACCGTCTGTCTCTTGTTGAGATGATACAAGGTGTGATTGAATCCACCCCTAGTGGATGCTTAATGGCTAGACCAGAAGACATCCATGATGGTCCGCAAAGGTTTTCTGGGGCACTTGTACTGGAGGAGATGCGTGACACAATAACATCGCTGAAAGGCGCATGGTGGACACTTGCACATCGCCGTAACATGGATCCGTTGGAGCATAAAGAACTGATAGAGGACCTACAAAGAATGAACAAGGGATACTACTGTAATCCTGCCGCAGTGATGTCTTATATGGGTCGAGACGTTTTTGGACACCTCTTCAAAATCGTAACTTCAGACCTGCAAATATACCATGTCACATTCTGTAGCACCGGGTATGAGCTTAAAACAGCCAATGGTGACACAAAACACTTCGACACGATCCGAGGCTTGCTGGCTCACATGACCACGGTTGAAAGGGTGACATTTGTGACAAGGCCCGTTCCTACACTGCAACAATTCTGCAGGAGGGCGATCAAGACAGACCGGGTGACCGTGTGGATTCTTCCCCGATATCTCAGAGACTTTGTGCGGGTCAGCCCACACGGCAGAAAATTATGTCAGTGAACACGGAACCCTGGCCCTGTCTATTTCACACCCAAATATGTGGATCAGTGTTACTTTGTTATACCCAATGATGTACAATTGATTTCTGTTGTCTTTCTTCACATTGCAATGTGCACATTTCACAAATTAAAAGACAGTGAACGACCATTGGTTTGTATTGTTTTTATTTACATGTACGCAGCTTGCACATTTCACCTGGTAAAGGCAGTGAATGACCATTTGTTTATTCCATTGTTTTTATGTACATGTATTAGGCTTTCACATTTCACCCATAGTAAAAGTGAGACCAATCCTTCAATGACATATGATTATTCAACACAAAAGTCAACTGAGTTCTCCTGATCAACACGTCGGTGCTCAACTGTGTGATGTTGGCCACGCTGTCGATGTCTTGTTTCTCACACACCTCGGAACTGTGCAGGCCGTGAATGAGTTTATTGTAAATGGTGAGCAGAGTTGATCCGTAGATTTTGGTTAGGGACACAGAGCCGGTGACTTCACCAATGTTCTCCGAGGGGCTTTCGATCAACACTTTGATGTAGGGCCTATTGCGGTCCACTATGGCGAAGTTGTCTGCATACTCGCTCATGGTCTGGTACAGGGTGCTGATGAATTTCATCACCGTGTATGGGATTTCTATGGTCCTCTTGTACCCTTGTCTTTGATGGAAATATGTACACTCGCGCTCTTCAAGGGCTGCATCGGTGGATATCTCCTCACTGATTCGTGTTACAATGTCAAGGTTGTCAATGGAAGCGGATCTCAAGAGAGTTAGGAGATTTCGGAGCGCGTCATAGTCTTTGTCAGCGAAGGCTTGTTGGGAAGGTATGCACACAAAGCCGTCTATACACGAGGAGAAAGAGAATGACGGCAGTTCACTGGGGGCTCCTTTCTTAACGCAGGCAACACCAATCTGCAAACACTGTTGGCACGTGAATTCATATTCTCCTCGAGTAGACTCTACGAGGACGTCGAAAGCACCTTGCGCTTTATCCGAGGCCCAGAGGCTTTCTGACATCATGAAGGCCAATACATTGACTAGAGCCTGCCGGGTTTCTTCGTCGTACACAGGTAGGGTACGTTTGAAAGGCTCAGTGTCGGTGCCCGCTATCTTCATACGGGATCCACAGTCGATGTTGACATTCCACTTTGAGGAAAGCTTGCCCGGCTCATTGGTCAGGATCCTTTTGTCAGTGTCGTTTACTATTGCAAACTTAACTGGTATTCTTTCCATGGTGCCTTGTTTGTATGCCGTAAGGTTCATCTTGTCAACAACAAACAGAGTGCTACACTCACCGATGGATGTGAGGCCGAGCAGGTCCACTTTTAAGATGACAGGCTGATGGGGCTTACTGGCATTGGTCACGGTGTGGGATACAATGTACTCATTCTGACTGAAAGACATCTTGACTGAATATGGACCAGGTTGCAATGAAGGTATAATCTCCACGGGTTGCCCATGTACAGAAACGTTTATACACAGCGTTTTTGGATTTGCATCTCAATATATGTTGAAGAAAGGGGCCACGTGGAGAGCAAAGATCAAGAGTGCCACGGTGTTTCGCTGACACACTGTCCTATCTTTCGCCTCTTGTCCTGCCCATATACCGATTCTAGAAGTTTGTGACCTGGGACGTTGTTGGCAAACAGGTCCATGTAGAAGTTTTTGCAGCCCATGCAATGATACGTGACCTCCCTGCAGTTGTCGACAGGTCGCTTCCTTTTGCCAAGCTTGACTTGCATGGGTTTGAGCCACTTTCTCCCCTTGAAGGCCTCGATCCACGATCGCACGAGATGTACGTCCGCACATGAATAGGGCATGATACAAAGAATGGACTCGGGGTACATGGCGGTTGTTGAACTGAACGCATCAGGAGTGTGTACCTGCGCCATGATCACAGTCTGGTACAGAACACTGGCCAGATCAACTAAAGTCCTCTCGCATAGCTCGCTTCTGGCTATGGAAAGCCTACCAGTGGATGTAACGATCTCAGCATCTGCGAGTATGACCGTGGGCAGCGAGAGCGATATAGAGGAGTCTGAACAGGGGACAGCTGAGTCATCAGCATCTCGCACAGACACTGCGCCTTGAGATATGACTTTGGCCAGTGTCTTCCCAAGCTGAGTGCTGAGGTTCTTGTAGACAACGTCGGGCCTTAGTGACATGTCCTCTGTGATAACCTTGAGACAGGCCTCGAGTTTCTCACCCGGTAGACGAGTCATGTTCTCCCTCTTTATCCTTAGTTGCTCCAACTCACGTGTTCCGTGCACTGGTATCATGTGTTCGGGGCAGTTGTTCATCAGCGCATTGAAAGCCGCGGTTGCCCGTTTCAACCTCTGTCTGACAGAGGCGATCGACGCGAGCAAGTGCTCTTTACAGTCCTCCATGCTACCGGGCCCCAGCGCGGAACTGTACATGTAGCGGGGCAGGCAGTAGTCTACGATGCAATGAGCCACGAGCTTCCCTGAACGATTGACCAACGTGCGGTCTACACGGTGCGCTACCAAGACCCTAGAGTTGTCGTAACATTTGTTGAAAGGCTGGTACGGGTGGGATATCAGGTCCGTGGAAGAGGAGCGAGTGATACATTGCCGTTCGTCAACCTCGTCACCAACGACTTTGTGCTCTGAGTCACTCCCGCGACTCTGCTCAGTGTCAGAGAATTTGCTGGATTTGGAACAGTTGGCCTCGCATATGAGCGAGCCTCCGAACATGGCCGTGATGCACCCTGTGTTAGCCTGGAGGTTCAACGGGTATCTGTAGAAAGCGGCCTCGCAGGGGTTGCACTTGTGATACTCAATGACTTCGACGGGCTTCACGGAGAGTCCCGTGATGCGCTTTAGCCAGGTCTTCACAATTTCCACGTATGAGGTTTTCACACTGGAATTGGCCACTTTTAAGCGGTCCAGGGTTAGTTGATGAAAGTGCTTGTTCTTTGATGATTTGATGAGACTGCTCCAGGGAAAGAAACCGGCTCCCATTTTTGACGCGATGAGTTCTGCCGCTTTGCACATCAGCAGGTCTCGTAGTATGCCTTGTTTGCTCGAGAACATGTGGTTCATGCAATACCCGTCTTTGTACAGCATTCTCACCGTTGGTCCATGAAGCGATCCAGACTCGTTTGGCAGCACGCGGACAAGTGTCGTTGACACCGCAGAGAAACCAGAGTCCAGCGGCAGTGTTACAACATCTTTGACTCTGTACTCAGTGAGAAACGAGCTGGCACGATGCAGCTCTAACCACCGGCCGAGATCATCAACACGGGGGTCCCGCTCGAGGTACAAGATGACGTCTCCTGGCTTGAGCTTGGGCCAGGGGGAGGTGGAAAAACATGACACTTGGTCCGTTTCGAGCTTGATACAGTCTCCTCTGATGACACACGCTATGAAGACATCCGTGACTGCAGAATCGCAAGGCGAGCGCACACTTTTGAAGGCTGCCAATCCCCTGACCTTAACGGAGAGAGACGAGACATCGCCGTTGTCGTCGAGGCTGTGAGTGAGTGCCACGTAGGTCTTCTTGGCCACATGGCAGTATATGGAGCAACTGTTTTCGTATTCTAGTTTGACTCTCCTGTCTCTGACAAAGGGTCCGGTGACATCCACACATTCTTCAGAACCAGGGAGTGTAGTCACGTATACAGGGTAGCCTTCCTTAGTGAACGTCCCCTTAGGGTCTCTGACTAGCTGTTGGTGCTTGTTGCCTCCGACTATCATGTACATCCTCGTGAGAGTGTCCTCCACCAATGCAGTGTGCACATAGTCCAGAAAGGAAGGCACCTGTTCGCCAGCCCGCTTAAACTTGTCACCCAAGGCCACACGGGCCTTGTGGGAGAAGATCTCTAGGAGTTCATTCTCAGGCTTTTGTGCCAGTGTGTCTTCATCGCCTGCGATATCAACGTCGGCCACTTGGCTCTCTGCCTGGTCTCCTGGTCCATAGCCAACCGAGACCATCACACTGTCCGTGTCTCCGTAGACAACGGGGCAACGATGCTCGTAAAAGGTAGACACACAGCTGTTTACCACGGCAATCTGTTGCCTACCGTGGCCAGATATGAGTGGCCCACAGGGATGAGGAGCAGTGCCGTAAAAGGAGTTGGCCAGGACTTTACATTCGCCCTCAAGCGTCTTGCAGTAGACACGCTCGGCCTCGCTGATCTCGGGCATCTTGAGCTTTCTCTTGAACTCGGCTCGCTGGTTGAGAAAGTACTCAACCGAAGACGAGAATATGGCCGGGGCGCGGACGAAGCAACCTTGGGCCTGGTCGTACTTGAGAATGAGCGAGGCATATTCAAAGCCCTCAGCTTCCCAGTTGTAACACACCCAACCCGATAGGTCGTGAGGAAAGTTCACGGGCGGCCAGGGAATTGTGGTCTCGGGCGAGATGTTGAGAGCGCACATTATGGACGGGTACATACTGGCAAAGTCGAATGCGAGCTCCAGGCCCATACCAGGTCCCGAGTAGTGTAGGCCTGTGAGAGGGTCGCACACAGCTCCCCCCTTCCAGTGTGCACCGTCGTCGGTCACGACCTCGGGTTTCCATCGCTTGCGGCTTTCCAGTTGCATACCCACGGGTCCCGCTTTGACTCTGAGAGTGTCGAGTGTGATCTTGAGCTGAGGGATCTGGACAGAGTGAATGCTCTGCACAAAGCCACCAAACAGATCCCCTCTTCCGTGTACCACAACATCTATGTTGAGCGTGGTCCTACATCTGTGGAACAGCGCCGATACGGGGTTGAGGACCTTAGCCAACCTGGCGCATAACTGCGAATCAACTAGGTTGTAGACAAGCACGGCAAAGAGACTCTCCCCCCCGCTGTTGATCATCTCGTCCATTTTAGAGTAACTGATGTCTGCCAGCTTTTGAAGCTTTCTCCTGTCCTTCGGGGGCTTTCCGTTTAGTCTCCTGACCTTGGTAATGACAAAGGGGGCCACGTCATTCAACTTCATGCTGGTGCATGCAAACTTGATATCTCTGGTCCCCGCCATCCTGTACAAATCTATGATGTTCATACCACAACTGTTCATCTTGAAGTGCCCCAACTTCGCCTTCTCTTTGTTGAAACTTCCGATGTGCATGTATGCCTTGTAGAGTTTGTACTCTGTCACGGCGCCATTTAGCAACACCGAACCTAGGCTATTGAGCATCTCCTTGTACATGTCCAGATACCGTACGTTTTCAAACTGGAAGAAAGGTGCCACTGTGTCCATGGTCAGTGCCCTGGTCACAAAGAGCCCGTACCAGGCTTCCAATAGTGATTTGGTTCGTTTCTGGGTAGCTAGGTCACGCGACTTTGCATAGTTTGAGTCTGTGTAGAAATGCACACGCTGCTCAAGCACCCTGACATCAAACTCTGCGTTGTACACATAGAGTAGTTCTATCTTGCATTCGTACAGTATCCGGATCAGTCTTTCAAGGAGCGCGAGTTCACTGGTGCACGGGCAGATCGAAATCCTTTTGATGTCATCTATTCCCGCATCCCTGGCCAGTTTGTGGTCTGGTTTTGGTGGGCCGCGTGTCACCTTGCATGTGTTGTAGAGAACTATCAGCACCTTCCTGTGGTGCTCACGTGAGGTCTTGGGTACATGGGAGTTGAGGATCACAAGAGAGATGCAAGTTATCTCGTGCTGCTGCCCTGGCATGTCAGGCGCCAGAGCAGGGATAGAGGCATGTGTACTCTGTGTGGGCAATTGTTTCCTGGCCATGTTTAGCTTACACACCAGCTTATTCCTGTACTCTGTCATGTCGTTGATCATTTGCTCAGTGCAGTAGGGAAATTTGTGGGCAAAAGTCTTGCATCGCAGGTACACCTCCCGATACGATGGATCAAACACAGTCTCGATGTCCAGACACGCCGCGTTGTAGAAATGTGACACGTGTTTGCTGTCAAAGAGCTTAGCCTCAGCCTCAGAGGTGTCGTGATCGTAGATGAGGTCTGACACTAAGAGGTCCTTGTCCAGCTTGTTTTGGGGCATGAAATACACCCTGCCAAACATAACATCAGAGCAAAGCGCAGGCGTGTTACCGTCTCGAGCCACATAGTAGCCCCGGTCTGGGCAAAAGTCTCCAAAAGTAAGCGCACCCCTTACGGTTTCCACGTACTTTTTGGCCAACCGTATAGAGGCGAGCGGGAAGACCTGAGCGTTTACTTTTCGCTTAATGTCATCATGGTGAACGGCGAGGTGCACTGGCTCGGCAACAAAATGTTTTGCCCAATATTTCTGTACCGTGTGCCAGTTCTCTTCCTCGCCATCCTGATCGTACATCAGGTCTAGGTCGTAGCCCACAACAGGCGCTATACCAGTGACTTTGAAGTGTACCGTGGAGTAGATTTTGACTTGTCGTGGTGCTTGTAACACCAGTCCTCTACACAAGAGCGCCTCTTCGACCTTGTGAAACATCACAGATTTGATCATCACCCCAACCAGAGTAGGCTCGAGCTCAAGGTTGACAGCTCTGCGCTCAGGGTAGATATTAGGGAAGAATTCCACGAACGGTATAGCTTTGTTCATGATTCGGAATGGACAGAGACCACAAGTTTTCTTTACAAGGTGTTGTGATCCTTGCCCTTCCTTTGTCATGTAATGAGTGAGAGCTGGATAACGCTGTATGTGTAGCATGCATCTAACCAAGCGTGAGCTATCACACTATCTAATGTAGCTGTGCTCGGAGACACACAGACTCGGTCGGACGCCTTGATATATATATATATATATATTGGCTGTGTGTTCACTGTGTGTCATGGACAGTTTGATGTTGAGTGAATGAGTACTCAACGGTACACACAAAAACACACACACACGCCTTTGCAGCTTGCAATGTGACTGGAAGGAGTCAACATGACAATGCTTACCCGTTCACGCCTTGGCTATCGCTCATGCTCACAGTCTCCACCGTGCATTGCCAATGTACGTGCAGATAAGTGCTCTGTCTCCTCTTCTAACCAGACACATGGCTCGTTTGACTACAGCATAAAAGGCTGGCTTGGAGACTGTCTGGTGCGGTGCTGCTGCTGCAAGGACATGGACACCATCAAGACTGCTCTGGACAAGTGTCCTTTCTTTGCCACATTGCACGGGAAGGTTCCTATGTGGATGTTGGAAAGTGCGCGCAGCTGGGTGCCTGACAACTTCCCTTGTAACCTTATGCGTGAGGGTAAAATCATCCAGCTGAAATGTACGTCTATTGCCCAACCAAAGTACCCCGTGAGACACATAAGGGCTCCCAACGAGGTCTTCGTTGTGCAGATAGACATATCTACTAAACGAGGCCTACCAGGATACGCTGTCCGTCTACTCAATGTTAAACGGTCATCCCTGACCCCTAAAGTGTTATTACTGGTGGTGGACCCCGAGAAGACCATAAGGGAGTCACTGAAGGACGACGGTCGGTTTAGCTCACAAGTACTGGCTGGTCGCTACACTCATCTCACACCAACTGACTACCCCCTCTTGATCCCTGTGGATCAACTCGGCCAGGCTCTGGAACGTGATGTCAAGTATGATATATGCCTCAAGATACCTGGACATCTTTGGAGGAAATCTAAACTACGCTCCTTGCTCAAAGGTGTTCCCAACTAACTGTAGAAATTGCCTTGTCCGATGTTGGTCATGATCAAGGCTAACAACACCAAACCTTCTGCTGTTTATGAACCTGAAAAAAGGCTTTTCAAACATTAGCAAACTGTGTGTGTGATTTTTTTATTGTCAAGTGTCAAGTTGCTGTAAGCCGGTGGTGTCAATAAGAAACGGATAAGTGTTTTTGGGATCACGACTTTGACACGCTGCTGTGCTTCATCTCTGTGTAGAAGGAGAACTCAAGATGAATCGTCTGGGCAGTGTGATGACTCTTGTCACACCAAGATGATAGCAAATATGAACCGTAAAATCCTAGAAGAGTTTGCAACCTTGTGTCGGACAGGTTGGAGTTGAGTGAGCGGGTATAAAGTGGCGCACACACACACACATTTTGTACACACATCTTGTACTATAGCTGAAAGGACCCACCAATGTCTGTCTTTTCACACATTGGTTCCCGCTCAAGCTCACGCTCTCCACCATACACTGCCAATGTATATGCAGCTGTGTCTTCTTTCCCCTCTCCTAATCAGACACATCACTCATTTGGGTACGAAGTACACCATGTGACTACACCATACAAGGTACAGTGCTGCTGCACGGACCTGGACACCATCAAGACTGCTCTGAACAAGTGTCCTTTCTTTTCGACAGTGCACGGGAGGACTGCGCACACTATGCTGATTTTGAGATATCCCGATCAAGCGTGGGTGCCTGAAAACTTCCCTTGTAACCTTATGTGTGACAGAGACATCATCATTCTGAAACATACGTCTACTCCCCAACCAACGTACCCCGTGAGACACATAACGGTTCCCAACAAAGTTGTCGGTGTACTGCTATGCGTACGGGGAGGAGCTGAAGGTGTTCATGTGCTTGATGTTCGACGGACAGCCATGACCCCTACATGTTTATTAGTGGTGGTGAATCCCAGGAAGACCATAAGGGAGTCATTGAAGGATGACGGTCGGTTCAGCTCACAAGCGCTAGAGGGTCGCTACACTCTACTCAAATCAAACAGGGCCGACACCTTTATCCCTGTAGATCAACTCGGCCAGGCTCTCCAAAGTGATGACACGTATGATATATTCATCAAACTACCTAAAGTGCTTCGAAAGAAGGCTCGACTGTGCTCCTTGCTCAAAGGTGTTCCCAACTAACTGTAAAAATGTCCATGTCCGGTGTTGGTCATGATAAATGCTAACAACACCAAAACCTTTGCTGTTTATGAACCTGAATAAAGGATTTTTCAAACTTTAGAATACTGTGTGTGTGTGATTTTTTTATTGTCAAAAGTCAAGTTGCTGTAACCTGGTATTGTCAATAAGAAACGTGTAAGTCTATTGGGGATCATGCCTCTGACACGCAGTGGTGCATCATCTCTGTGTAGAAAGAGAACACGAGACGAGTCGTCTGGGCAGTGTGACGACCCATCTCACATGAAGATGATAGCAAACCTGAAACGTGAAATCCTGGAACTCAATAGCTCACTGAATACCGAGCGCAAACACAGGGTCGAGGCTCTTCGCGACAGGACAGCCTTGTTTTCAGCACGCTTGTCGACAGACAAAGAACAAAATGTTGCCAGACAAGGAGGCGTAGGAGACACTGCTCACGCCACAGCCCAGGCTGTTACCAAGCAGAGCGATGCTCTAAGGCATACGCTATATGAACTCGAGCTGTGTAAAAGGGAACTGGAGAATATGAGAGGGGCTTTCCACGAGGCCTGTGAAGAGAGAGAATGCTTGCGGATCAAACTGTCACAGACCCAGACCAAATCCGTTGAGAATCACAGCTCGCTCGGCGAAACGCACACGACTGAAGTCTTGCATCCCCATTTAGACTGGGTAGGGAGACATTACCTGGCCGTGTCACTCCCCGAAGATCGCATGTTCAAACCCGGTCAGTCTGTCACTCCGGTCGGAGTGTTGCAGAAGCTCTTTGAGATGAGGGTAGGGGACAGACTTTCAACGGGGTTCAGCCTGCTGTTAGAGAATATAAACATCATGCTAGCTCAACGGGACCCTGAGTGGTACGGAAAGCACTTTGGTCTATGTAGAGCGTACGTGCATGGCAACAAATACAAGTCTACGGACAGGGTGGAAACTGAGGATTTTGCTTGGATGTTGTTTGAGTACGGGGCGCACGCTCCGCTGATCGAAGTGATAGCGGGGCTCCTTAATGTTGTAAACAGCATGGGGAAGGGGGGTGTTACGACCACGGCTCTGTGCACAAGCAAGAGCATGTATACCTCATACGTGGCACTGTTCAGAGACACGGTGTCAAGGGCCTACGACGAGTTTGTACGCGTGCATGAGAGAGCTCAGAAGGTGCGGAAGGCGCAAGGAGTTGTGTACGTGCCTCTGACGGCAGGCTTGAGTGCTGTTGATCACAGTGAATATCAAGGAGGTTCCCATTCTGTCAGGAACACAATCTTGCGCTCCATACTGGAAGGCATCGAAGTGCCTCCTCACATTGACTGCACGGAAACAAGCGCAGATGTGGACAGGGTCTCACGTGAAGACCCCTTTAGGATAGAACAGTCTTTGTCTGCGTTCATGAAACGTAGAAGTCTGCAGGGACAGGGCAAAGAGGTGAGGTCGGTTAGTCGGACCAACACCCAGGAGCATTTTCCCCTTAAAGGATCCGCGTCACACGACGTGCCAGGGCCTCTTGTGAAGCGTGTGCTGTTTGATTCACCTTGGCCAAGTGATTCCGCCATTCTGTAGCACTATCAACTGAGAGGGATTAGAGGAGGTAGATAGTGTGTATATATATAGTTTGGTAGATACAGTCACCAATACAGAAAATGAATGTGCACGTGGGGGGCCTCGGAGGTGCTTCACTGGTGGGCGGCTCTGAGAGCAAGAGACGACGTGTCGAAGAGGATGAGGACCTGAGAACAAAAGCACTCTTGGCCATGTCTAGGTACTGTCAGGAACAATGGGTGAGGAAAATGGTAAAGCTGCACATGTCCCGAGGTGAGCGCATGAAACTGGCATTGCTGAGTGGAGACGCCGGCTGTGGCAAGTCATATGCTATATCACTGCTTGTGAAGAAGCTCAGGAACTTGAACATCAGCGTGGCTGTGAGTGCCATGACCAATAAGGCAGCAGGCACTCTGATGGAAACCGGGTCCTTGGACCGAGTCTACACGTTCCACAAGATGATGGGATTCAACAAGGAACTCCTGGACGACAAGCTTTCACTCAAAGACTTTATGCAGAAGTACAACAAGGTTCACGGGACGGTGGTGTGTCGTTTTAATACACTGTACCGGTCCGAGTTGCCTCGGAAGCAGAACGATGCAATCCTCAGACACTCGTGTAGACACCTGAGGCCAGAGTCGTGTGCTGTGTGCAGTAAAATGTTTGAGCAGCTGAGAGTGTTTGAGAACATGGACACGCCGCCATTCCTAGGGGTGAACGTGCTGATCATCGACGAGTATGGTCTGATGAACGTGGAGCTGCTGGAGAGGATGTTGGGCTGCCTGGCTCTCTTCTATGGACCTGGCAAGGGTCCGTTGATAGTCTTCTCAGGCAGCGTATCTCAATTGCAGCCCGTGGGCTCGACCACGCGCATCTGGGAGACTGATCGCTTTGAAGGGCTTCTTTCTTCTTCAACGCCGCTGTTTGTCAACAGACGACAGTTCAAGGACCCGGGTTATGCGGAGGCCGTAACGTACCTCCAGTTCAACATGGTCACCAAAGAGTCTCGGCGCATTTTCAAGAGTCAGGTGTCTGTACGTGAGCTCGACGTCATGGACCCAGAGTACGAATCTGAGAAACTGCGGATCTTCCACAAGGATGAACAGCAGATCACTTACACTGCAGCCTACATGAACATTGTGAGCTCAAAGGCCCGGGAAAAGTTTCTGAGCGTGGCTCAGAGCCGTGCGTCCTTTGGAGGACCGAGCGCCTGGTACGAGGTGCTGAAGCAGGCCGCTCAGACGCTACCCAAGCTTTTTTCGGTGCCCAAATACCGTCAAGGGATCCGCTCCACAATGAGGGATTATCTGAAGGTGGACAAGCTATGGGTAGGTTGCAAGGTGCGCATGATCTGGCACATGGACGTAAATGGTATAGAGGTAGCGAACAAGAAGGCAGTGGCCTCCTATGCAGGCTTGTCAGGTGGGCAAAGGGGGACGCAGAAGCAGCCCCCGTCCATGGTTGACTCGGAAGGTGTAGTGAAAGACATTCGATTCAAGCGAGGGAGTCGGGTGAACGAGTTCTACGTGAGGGGAGATTGCACAGGGACCCTGTACAAGGTCACTCCTTCCGAATGGCGGTGCATGAACTGGACAGTGACCACGCACCCCCTGGCCTGTCTCTTGGCGATGAACACCTACGATTGTCAAGGTTGCACCGTGCACGGTCAAGTGCTCTACCACCCACCCGGGTATTTTGCCATGTCACCAATAAAGCCCTCGGTGTACGTTGTGTTGACTAGAGTAGTTACAAGAGGCAATCTCCAAATGACAAACTGTAACTTTGCTGAGAATGTAGGCATTGTGGCCTTTTACGATGAAAGACTGGTGGCTTATCGCAAGAGGGTGGAGATGAGCTATTCATCACAACGCACCTAGTACACACCAAAACCCCTAGAGTCAGCATTGTGTCCTGCATCGCGATCCGCACTGGAAAAGACGAGGATATGAGCTGGGCTGTAACATGGCATGAGCTGACGCTCGAGGAGTTGCTGTGTCTCACCTCGTCCAGGTCTCTCATTGAACTCACCAAGGAGTACGAGCAGAAGCCCAACCGGGTGCAGCTGATGCTCGCCAGTCAAACGGCTAGCGAGCCGGATCTCGATCATGCGCCACCCCGGGCCAGTGCACAAGACGATCTCAATTCGTACATTATGCTAAGGTGGTGCCCTTGGTTTTCGCGCACGTTCGGTGTGCTCTCTGACGCACATCTTAACATGCTCACAGTCAGGTTGCTCAGGCTCAACAGCGAGGAAGCTCCAATCCTCCTGGAACTGGTCACAGCAGCGATGCTCATCCTCACGCAGCCCAACGTACCACACTCTCCAATCTGTCGAGAACCACGTTGAGCAGAGAGGTTCCTGTTTTGCAGCTGACCCGAGAATTTGCGGTACTAGCGCTTTGTCCAACACAATTCAGCGTCCATTTCAATTGAGCTGCGTTGAGTTTCACCTATGTCGTCCACAAGACTATACCAACCAATCTACGGGTACACCCATGCTCTGACCGAGCGTCAGACCAGGAGTGTTGATGTGCCTTACGGGTGCTACAAATACGAGTCGAGTAAGACCTACCTCCCTGCTGGCCTGTTCCACTTTGTGAAAGATGCAGATGTATACGTGCCTACTCTACACGGGCTGAGTGCGGACCTAATTGGGAACCTGAAAGAGGTGGCGGTCTGCGACAGGAGCAGCGCTGTTGCCCATAGACCTTTCCTGAACACCCCGCACCTATACGAAGTGGAGCTGATCAACACGGGATGTGACTCCTTGACACAGGGAGATCGCTTCACAGTGCAGCTCCCCAACCAACACGATGTAAATGCTCAAGTCGAAGTGAAGGGCGACAAAGGTTACAACATGTACGTGAACAATGGCATATGGGGAGGACTACTGGCTACTAGAAAAGTGAATTGTGAATATGGTGGTGACCCCGTTGAAGAGGTGATACAGTCTATCAAGAACGAGGATGACTTTGACGTGTTTAACCTGATTTCACCTTACACACCCCAAAGTATACTGTCAATGCTGTCTCTCATTGCCAACGGTGCCAATTATCACAACATCGTTGATAATCTAAGACACGCAGCCGGTCATGCCGTGAACGAGGACTTCAACCTAATGGCAATTTGCACCATCCTGGAGGATGACAGTGTCAAAAGGTTTTTAAGGACCGTGGTAGGACATGCAATGAGCATCGTCGAAAGCGTGCAAGGCTTCGCGGGAGGACAGGTGGTGCGAGCCTGCGAAGGTTATAATAACAGCACAATCAAGACGGGTGACAGATTCAAGGCTCAGCTCAACATGAACAGGTGGCTTTTGTGAATGGTTTGTTCAAGGATCTGCATTGATTTGTGAACATGTGTGCTTTGTAATAAAAAACGAAAGGATGTACAAATTCAACATGTGTCTTTGTAGATTTTGTTTTATTTCTGTAACAATGATAAGGGTACACAAGCATGACACACATATACACACACATACATCAAGCTCAATACAGTGACTTTGAGACACACTGTGGGTTGTCAAAGGGGATCCTGGTAGTGTTTTTGATCATTTTCATGTGGCGCTTTGCAGACTTGACGGCAGATATCTTTGCCTTGTAATGGATGTGGAATGGTGCTTCCTTGGTCTCTGTGTTCCTTGGTAAGCTCACGTTCTGGATGGTCGTGCTTGAGGAGCTCACGCTCTGGTTGACCGTGCTTGAGGCACTCGCGTTCTGGCTGGTCGCACTTGGGTTATTATCCAGTGCCTTGCAAGTCACACTTTTCTCTTCTTTCCCTAAAGTCATCCACCATTGATCAAAAAACTGTTCGCCGATCATTGGACAATGAGCATCTCCCATTTCGAGGCACCTGTCAGGTCGATGTCCGCACACGCCTTGATGTTTTCGTTCATCCGCTTTCACTTTGAGAAGGTTCATCCACCATTTATCCTCGAGATCATCCATGGCAGCCCAAAATATTCTAGTGTTTTCACTTGTTACTCAACTAAGGAGCTGGCATGGAAACATAATCTAGCAAACCAGAGGCCGATGTTCAATAAGACCAGTATGCATAGGATTACAGCAATACCTCGTTCCACACACTTCTCCAGTGTGGCACATTCACCTTCTTCGTCTTTGAGTCGGTTTTGGGCTGGCGTATATCATATTTCCTTTGCCATGTAGCCGTCTTGCATCTTTTGTTAATACGACACAATGTAATACTGTTCATCGAAACACGATCCAGGTTGTTCTCACAGCTCCCCAGTACAGCACGTAAGCGGGTGTACTGAATAATAGAGGCGATGTGTAAGGAAGGGGAACTAGAGCAAGATGTGCTGTGTTGTAGAGGACCATGACTGTCATGAGGCTGCACCAGAATAGGGGTGCCGAGTTGTGTTGGTAATGAGCGATAAACTGTTTGTGCTCACCATGTCCAAATGCTGTCTTGCTATAGAACTCCTTGCCTCTGTTAGAGGCAGACAGTTTTTCCTCCCTGTACAGAGCAAGCACCTCGCCTTTGCATGTGGTCGCCAGGGCCGAACACTGCAGCTCTCTAGTGCTCTCGAGTAGTGTGTTTAGTTCCAGGCACACATACGATGTTAAGGATTTGACAGCCGCGAGCAAGAATATAACCTTATACCCAGAGAGCCAGCCAAAGTTTCCTTCTAGTACACCCCACAGTGCTAGGTTGTAGGAGAGATAGCCAATAGAAAATAAGAGAAAGTGTAACCGAGGCCATTTGCATAGTGACATGTGTTCAATTGAATCGAACCAGTCTGATGAACCCAATGGTGTTAATCCAGACAAATACGAACGTAGTCCATATCAAAATCGGGAACAGACACGCACCTCGTTTGTCCGAACATTCAACCCGGGAGACAACGAGCTCCGTGCTACTGCAAAATCTGTAGTATAACCAGGTGTGAATATACGTGACTGAGAAGAAGATGAACACGACGAGTTTCTGGGAAACCGATGTGGTCGACATCGGATCAGCTATTGCTCTGGTATCACTGCGAGTGCGTCGTCTCACTGCGCTCAGCATGGCCACGGTAGCACCTGCAATCAGTGTGACGCACACCATAAGAGACCACAGGGCGCCCAGTAGTCCCCAGGTAAACAGGTTCCACAGTCTGAGTATGTGCACAAAGAGGGTGACAGACACCAGCACGATTGAGATGACATTGACCAAGTTGAACAGTACACCCCTAACACGCAGAACTTGCACATATGTCCGATTGAGCCAGCACACCACGGGTGGTAGGTACAGGGGGTGAACGTTTGTGGTCACCATAGTCCTTGCCGGGGTGGTGTGGTAGAGGATCAGGTCTTGATCGGGTGCACAATTTCTGGGTAACATGTCCGGGGCCGGGTTGCGTACAGTGCTATGTGGTATTTTTTTAATGTGTACAAAATAACTTGGATCGCTAAGCTTGGTGTACCAGTCTAGCTGAGTCTCCTGTGTCACCGGCCAGACCCGAACTAGCATACGTTGACACAGTCTCATGTCCTATTCTAACCATCCTTTCGAACACTGTGTGGTTGTAATAGCGCCACTCACAGAACTCGGCGCACCTGAAGGTGTTCCCGGACTCTGTGCCGATGTGCACGTAGGAGCAGTTTTGGCTGTTTTTCAGATGATCGTACAGTTCATCTTCGGTAGAAACCCATAGCAGACCTAGCGTGACACCGGCTTCGTCTCCCAGTATGGTGTTGCCCCTTGCGGGTACAGGTTTCGCTATCAGGTACAATTTCACAGCGCGCGCATCGGTATCGCGTGGAATCATCACATTTTCGACTTCACCAGTGCGGCAGAGCAGGCCCGAACGTGATGAGATCGAACCCACAAGTTGCAGGACCTGCTTGACCAGGCGCGGTCTTGACACAATAGAGTGTAGCACAAACCACAAATGGTCACTGGCAATGGGCACTTTCTTGAGAGCGAGCTCTGCCACGTTGGAAACCACAGTCAGACGCCGCTGCTTTGCGGTCCTGCGATCATTCAGATTGTCCGGGCCAATCATGTCATGGAACTGTCGGAGCGACTTGTTCCACTCGTGAACAAACGTGTGGATAGGGATCGCAGGTATGTACAGCTCCTTTGAGCCGGTGTAGCTGTCTACACATCTCCTGGCCATCTGAGCGCTGCCGGTGACGATGTACGTCTTGTACAAGTCCACTACCGATGAGTATTCTTCCGATTGACTGAAGACATCCATGAGTCTGACACACACGTCCCCAACTCGTGGACCGTGTTTGGTAGTCGAGGAGAGAAGATCAGAGGCAATGTGCTTGAAGTAAAGATTACCCAAGGCCAAGTTGTTCCATTGTCCCCTGTAGCCGGTGGAGCCCGATGTTATCACGTCATTGTCGCAGTGCTCATCGGTCACCAGGTCTATCCCAGTAATAGAACCCCCCCGTGGTTGCACTCTCACTCGTTCTTTATTGAGCATGAAGCAGACTGACCTATGTGACATAGTGAGCAGCAGTGGAGTCTCGGTGATAAACATGGTTCACGGTGAAACGTGTGTCGTTAGTGGCTGCTTCATAACCCATACCCCACACTTGATAACACAGGCCCAGCATAAAGGACAGGAAAACACACATTGACACTTTTATCTGGGTGTATCTGTAAGACTTTATTTAACCCTGCACACACATACACACACATGCTACATGCATACACATATCACTACATACATTACTCAAGGTCCACAACAAGCACAATCCTCACACCTTTACACCTTTGTGACAACCGCTGAGATAAACTCTTCCATGGCTGTACAAGTTGTAGGAGAACTGCCTCCTCCCGAGGGCACCAAGTACCCGGCCTGCTGTTTGTTTGTCACGGCTGTGTTGGACTGCTGTGCGGTCGGCTGCTGGTTGTTGAATGTTGAGATTGTGGGCCCCTGACCGTCTTCAGTGTCCATCGTGACAATTTTTTCACTATCCTCCTCGCCGGAGCGGCTAGTTTCCCGCTTTGAGATATGCTTCGTGAGCTCACGTAGTTCTTTCATCAATTGCGAGATGCCAACAGGCTCTTGCTCGTCCTTGGCACGCACACGCTTATATGGGGTGTCCTTGGCTAAACCCTGCAACGTGTCCATATTGGATCGATTAGAGGAGGACTCTTCCGGCGTAGAGCTGCGCTGTTCTTCTAGTATCACAGCCCTTACGCTGGCCTTGATCGAATCAAGCATCCTCTCATGCTCTTTTTGCGACACTGCCTGTCGCTCAGATTCCTCCCTGTTATACTCCATGGCTATCGTCCTCCTTTGCTCGTCGGTCAGAGTCCCGTACTGAAATGGGTTCTCTGCGGGAGTCGGCCGGGGGTATGTCCCGGTTGCGGTTTGCTGATGCTGCTGATGATTCCACATGTTGTGGGCTTGGGGTTGTGTGAGTTGTTCGAGCAGCGGGGCCAAGTACATTAAACTCTGTAGGGGTTGTAGCTGCACCTGTGACTCTTGATATGGCTTAGGCTGCTGTTGAGGCTGCTGTTGAGGCTGCTGCAATAGCTTGATCAGCGTGTCGATTTGTGTCTGGGAAGCTGCCATAGTGTCTTCCGTGTGTTCGCAGTTAGATGCTAAAGTGTCTCTGGGTGGATATGACTCTCCAGTGTTAGGATCTTCGTCAGTAGGTGTAATACCGGCACAGAGTTTAGTCTTCACTCCGGTACGCTTGGTGAAATCCTTAGCTCCTTTCACCGTGAACAGCGTGTCCTGATCGTCGGGGACGTTCGCTCTCTGAGTTAGTACACTAGTCTGCACCTTCATGGCCTCTATCACATCCTTGAGCGCTCGAACTTCCGCCGCCTGATCTAGCACGGCTTTAGCCAGGGATTTGAAAGTCTCAGTGAGTGCCTCTGCACTCTGCATCGACACGTCAGAATGGGCTTTGGTCTGGGTGTCGATAAGCCCAGTGGTACTTTCATCCACGTTGAGTCCTGCATCGAGGACCGAGTCCTTGAGTGTGGAAAAGCCCATCCTGGTCATAAGCTGGGCTACATTGTTACCTGTCCCCATGGTGCAGTAGCAACCCGGTCTCATGGGCACGGTGACTAAACTGCACTCTTCGGTGACAGGGCCGCTCTTGTTGTCTCCCACTGTGCCCAAGCTGAAGCCCATGTTCATCTCTGACTCCAAGACGCTCTTGGTGTACTCGCTGCCATCACACGCAACGCAGCAGTACAGGAAGGTTTTCTCTGCAGACCTACTGTGAACGTGCCAGTAACACAGGACTTTACCAATGTTCCTCTTGATGTTGTGTAAGAATACAGCCTTACCGGGTTGGGGGTGACACGCTCCGGAGAACGACAAGTCATTCCCCAAAATGAAATCCTTCCTTGACTCTGGATAGACCTCGTCCCGTTCACGGCCAAATACGCAACACAGCCCTACCAGGAACGTGGTACTCCCACACAAAACAATATTGGCCAGGGCTTCTGCGTAGTCATCATCCCTGGTACCGTAACACTCTTTGCAGAATGTCGGCACAAAGAGAGCCTGATCAGAACGCAGAGGCCCTTCAGGGTAGTTGCATCTGTCGGCATATTCAACCAGAGTCATGCTGGTCATGTTCACAACAGCTCTCTTGGCATCCTCCTTGGACACTTTCACAAATGCGCACTGGTCATTCTTGCAGAACACAGGTCCTACTCTAGATGAGCAGCTCACCAACGGGGTTATACTGTTCGAAGTCATCGCTGGAGCACTGAGGAGCTAGGACTCTAATGAGAGCCAGAATCTGAACGTTCAGTTTTGAACATCAGATTGTCCCCCCAGACAAATTCCTTATCGAACTCGATGAGCTTCTGGAGCGCGAGGCCAGAGATGTGTGTCACGTTCTCCACTGTGCAATAGGGTGGTGTAGCGGTGAACGGCACACCGTGGGTGTTGCCTGTTGTTTGAGTGTGCGTGAGCTCTGCTATCAATTCGGACAACTTGACAGTGTCTGAGGCGTTTACGCCGAATATTCCTTGTAAGTACGTTCTAGTCGCAAAACCGTCAAAGTTGCTCTCTTGCACAGATGAGGCACATATGCACCATTTACACTGTGCACTGTTTACTATGGCAACAAGATGATTGGAACTTGTACGGAATACGCAGTGACTATCCCAACGTAAGCCACAGCCCGAGGCCAGAAGTCCTCCACTCACGGTGAATTTACCACACTCGATAAATCCCACAACAGCCTTGGAAAGGTCTCCAGGTTTAGCCACGGTAGCCGAGGATGAGTGAACACGGCTCACACTCCAGGTCTTGCTCTGTGTATCTTTCTGGGTCATCCTCTCAGCAGCTGTCATCGTCGCATGAAGTTGTTCAAGGTAACCTCCCCGAGAGACGACTCGGGTGCAAGAGGGTGAGAAACGACTCAGAAGTACTGAGTGATCAGCCTCCCTGCAAGATCCCAAGTTCCGCTGTCAGCCGTGTTCATGATCGTGTTTCACTGGGAAACGTGCAAACAGCCCTTTCTGTTAGTAATACCAACAGTCATCACAATGGGGCTTCCACGTCCTCAGACAATGGATCTCTGACCGCGCGAGATGCGTCAAAGCGAGGCTATTCCCCAAACATGGCGTCGGACCCTATATTCCACATGTTCCCGGAGCCTGGGGAGCAACGAGACCAGGAGATGTACAAGATCAGCGAGCATGACCGCTTCATACAAAAGCAGTACCCAATGCTGTACATGAACCTCAACGCACACGAGCATCCCTCGATAATTGACGTGCAGTACGAAGACGAGAGCATCAGCTGTCCCCTGTGTCAATTGGACAGGAACACCTTGGACTCCACGAAAGTGCTTAAGCCCCACGAGGTTAAAGCCTACCTTGACTCCTATGATCACAGATTCACAGAGGAGCAAGTCAACGTACATCTGGCCCACAGCGTGAGGGATGAGAACGTCATTGGGGTGATACAGAACATGTCCGTGGACCTGATTAGCAAATCTTACTCGCTGGCGAACAAAGCTTCTCTGCGCATCATGAACCGCTTAAGAACGCACATGGGTAGACCACTTTTTGTACCGGACCAGGATGTGGCTAGGGTTCACAGTGACGCCGTGAAACAGTTCATAGGTCTCGCGTCTACGTGTCAGACGTTGATGAAATACAAGCACAACGAGAATGAAAGAGTGTCTGCGACTAATCCTCTGTTGTAGTGAGTTCAGCACTAATGTTACCCTAACCTTCTTGTGACACTGAGGCTACACTTCCTACACTTCCCAAGCATTGTCGTCCCATTATCACCCACCATGTCCACTGAATCAGCAGCACACATGATGCTCCCGATCCTGTCACTCTTGTGGCTCCCACACGCCATGGGCTCACCGGTGGACAACACCAAGTCTTACGGATACGCTCCCTACGTTTGGATCAATGTCGACACATGCAATGGAGGCTGGTGTCAGGGAAACAGTGCCACTGGATTTGCGTTGGCCGTGGGGGAGTACAACCGCATGCGTGACATGTGCACAGAGTACTGCCCGGGGACAATCAATGCTCACTGGAGACCCTCGCAAGACTGGACTGTCGACCTCACCAAGTACAAAGCAGAAGGCTCCTTCCTCGGGGCATATGTGAAGAAGCTGGACAGAGGGTCCTGTCTCACGGTGCCCGGAGGCTTCAAGTGTTCGGACCGTGTTATCCGAGACACCCCCTTGAACAAGTTATCAATTCGGCTCCACGCCGCACCTGGTAACAGGGACTATTACTTCGGAGAGGATCCCATGGCCGACTGTGGGCCCGGACCTCAGTGTGCAAGCTTTAAGCTGTTGCGGAGGACGTTGCAAGCGTCCAATGATACCAGAACGTGGCCTGAGACTGACGATGTCCTCGCTATCCGAAACTCACCCTACGCCTGTGTGCTCTCCTATGTGGGCCTTGGAGACTCAGAGTCCATTGGCACCTGTTACGCACAACTAGGGGACAACTGCTTCTGGTCCGAACGTGTCACGTTCTGTGTAGTAGGCAATTCCAGAGGCCCTATACTGGGCATAACCAATGCAGACGGTTCCGCTTCGGCACCGATTGCCATGTGCGAGGTCTCAAGCACCTCGAGTCCAAAGGATCAGGACTCTGCAAACAAACCCACGGCAACCGAGATCCGGGACTTTCTCATACCCTCATCGTGCGACGCCGCGATACTGTCTTTAGACCGAGCCGTATACAACTCAAACTATCTCTCGGTGAAGCTCAACATGGCCACTTTTCACACCGTGTCTGAAGCGGGCCAAGTCATCATGAAGGTCCCCTTCGATGAGTGTCTCGTCCCCTTGTCATACATTGAATTCCCTGCAATCATCAGTGACGTTGCCGAAACATTAGCAAAGGTGAGAGTGTCCACGTATTCGACCGCTATCATGCTGGACGCGACTGACTGGGGAACCGGCAAGTGCTCTCGCACACACTCGCAAGCCACGAGTTTCACCAAGGTTGCAGCGGATCTCGCCTCAGCTCTGATCAGGGAGGGGGTGTACAAACTCTTCCTCAGGTTGCCCCGTTCCCATAGACTCTTGGGTGAGATTGACTTTTTGCAGTTGCATGCGTTTGACGCTTTTGTTACACCCCAGGGTTCGGTGGACATGAGCAGACATGGACACTGTCAGAATATGTGGTCATCGAGGAGCGGCTACAAGTCCTCGGAGGGCCTCATGTCATACCTCTTGGCGCTGATCAGGCAAGGTGTCAGAGCCAACAGGGTGATTGTCACGCTGTCTCTCACTGGCGGCGTGAAAATGAGCCAACTCGAACCTCAGGGTGAGCGGCACGCCGCGTACATAGGTGAGCTCACCTTGGCCGACATGGAAACCAATACGTTGTTAAACTGTGAAGAGGACCTCAACACCAAGTGCTGCTCAGGGTCCAGTGTCACGGTCCAGGCTAGGGACACAATGGTGAACATCACTGTGACCTCCACCTCATTCGAAACGCTAAAGCGGTTCCCCGAGCTGGTCGCAATGGTTTTCGGTATCAACCAGTTTGTCCTAGCTCCGGTGGATTCGGATTTCAAGCGAGGCGTTAGGGCTAGCACCCCTGCAATATTGGGTATCACTTCGGCCGTACACAGACTTAGGGACTGGAAGAAGCATCAGATTGCGGCGGGCATATCCAGAGAGACACTTGGACAGTGGTGGCATGGGAGAATGAGACGCGAACTTGACAACCCGGGTGTGATGCAGCAGCTGTCCGACATTGTCACGCACGAAACCCAGTACAAGGACCCGGCCTCGGGCTCCAAGAATTGTCTGGACCCCCTGTACAAGATAGGCGTGGGTTTCACGATCGTGTGTCCCGGCCTTGTAGCCGCTCACGGGTCACTCGGGGTGTTCCAGGAACCCCATGTTGAGATGTACAGCACCAGCTATGACAAGATCTACATAGTCGATTTGCACACGCTGGAGTCATGCACGCCTGGTGAGCCTAGCAAAAGGGCTCAGGTGTCCACACAGCCGCCTCAGATTGCAGTCAACATCAACACCTTGAGCCCCACTATGGACAGTAACCACTACATGGTAGGCTTGCTTGATTCCACAATGCTAGTGGAATACGCACCTCCCGTCAACAAAGTGTGTGTCGCACACAACACCGGGGAGACCACGCTGCGCATGAACGTGGTCCAAGTGGACAACAGTTATACAGTTGACAAACCTATGATCGAGGCCGGCCACGGGGTGATAGTGAAGCCGGTCGAAGCGCTGTACTTTGTGTCCAACTTCACCCCAGGCATTGACTACATCAACCTGAACGTGAGCTGCATCAATTACGACGTGAGCGCTCTACGTCCCTGTCTGATTGCAATTTGCGGAGTTGACAGCAGTTGCAGGAAGGACTACGGCAGGCTCTGCAATTCAGCGCACGAGATCATCAGCGACGCTCGCAGGGCCGGAGAGATGATGAGGGAAGGTCTCGAGGACTTGGCTGTGCAGGAGTCTAAGGCCAAAATGTATGAGCTGCCCGACGACGCACCCTTCCCCTGGCTGGACAGACCCCAACGTGGCAACGTCAGACACAAGCGCTTTCTCAGTTTGCTGACCGGCGCGGCAGCCTTGGGGCTAGCGTGGCATGTGTCCAGTAGGGTGGACAAGTTGGAGAAACAAACAGACTCGCTTAAGAATACACTCGTCGACGTGTCGAGTCGACTGGTCGAAGTGAGCGGCAAACTCAACAAGAACATAGCCCTGGTCAGTGGCAGGATCGATGAGCAGGAGAAGATGATTCAGAAGAACAACGAGATAGTCAACAGCAACTTTGCCATGATGAGAGATGCCATGATGAGGAACACAGAGGCAGCGTTGCGCGACACCAACGCCAAGTTCTCAGTCATGGCAAGCTATCAAATGTGGTATGCTCAGATGCAGAGCGTCACCCATCAGATGACACAGGCCGCAATGTACACCAAGTTCATGGCCAGAGGAGTGGAAAATTGTCTCAGGCAGATCGCATCAAAGCGTTCAGGGAGCTGCCCCAGTGGCATGACTGTCATGCGGGATCACCCCGGGCTGTCAGATTTCCCAACCGTGGGCACGGCCCTATACAAAAACAGAAAGCTTTTCATAGTACACTCTATCCCCGGGACCGTTGAGCAGAAAGTTGTCAGAGGGATCATACCCATGCCCAAGATGAGCACGGACGGAGTCTCGTGCTGGCCCGACTACAAGGTGTGGCTTATTGACGGCGAGTATTACGAACCGTCTGAATGTCATGGCAAGTATTGTCACAAGCCCGAGCGTCACGAAAGGTACCAGAGATGCGTCAAGAACCCCAGCGAGTGCAGGACCGTGTGCGCACCTTGTCACCGTGGCATTTGCTACCAGGACAGGAAAGTCACTTGGATGGAGGGTTCTGCTGCGGTAGAGATCGCATCTCCTCCGCTTAGGCCGTTCTCGAGACCGCACATTTCAGACGGACCCGTGTCCTTCTCAGATCTACTGAAAAACAGCATCCCAGGAATGCCCGAAATGGAGTTACTCCAGGCCATAAACACCAGTGTGAAGCTCATCAATGTGCGAGGAGACCTGGACAACGTTACAAGGAGCATACAGGAGTTTGACAAGCGGTATGATGAGATCACAGCTAGCAGGGTCACTTTTGGCGGATGGCTTTCGGGATTCGCCAGCGACATGGCCCTCTGGACCTCTGTGACTATACTCATGGCTTGGTGCACTGCACTCTCTGCTGGGATTGGATACATGTATTTCTGTGGAGCTGGTGGTGCTGGTGGTGGTGGTGGAGGGGTTGTGTACTCCAACTATAAGAAGCGGCCTAAGATGTTATAGGTACATTTATGTGCTTTGTGTATGTGTTGTTTCTGATGTAAATCATGAGTGTACATGTATTTGCACCCTAGCCACATTGAACCCAATGTAAACCTAGGGTCTATGACTAGGTTGTAGCTGTAGTTGAGGATACGTGTAGTACAAATAAAAAGATTGATGTCCATGTTGTGCAGTCAATTATCCATTTGAAGTACCTTGTAAAAATAAACCCATACAAGAACGTCTGTATTTTCACTGTTTATTTCCTTGTAACACACAGATACACACATAAACAGATAGACAATTATCTTAATAGAGGAAAACACGACTATTTAAACACAAGCATGTCTTCCTTAGACATGCCAAGAATGCCAAACACATACATGTTACACGACATGAACCTCCGACTGTCTCCGCGGATGCTAGTATCCATGCACAGGTATTCCAGTTGCTTAATCATGACATTGTGATCATCACAGTTAATCATGAACTCCTCGTGTTCTTTGGGAAGCAGTTGAGTGAGTGCATCTAGTACTGGCCAGAAATTGGTGATATTATTTGTGTAATAAGGTTGCATAATCATGCTCCCTAGATCCTCAATCCTTTCACCCAGTGCAACTCTGGCCTTGCTGGTGATTTCCACTGCCGACGGCTCTGCCCTGACTGTCATGCCTCTTGGCTATGTCATGCTTGTACTTCTACAGCTGCTGAGCGTATATCTTCGAAAAAAAAGTGAAGTAGTGACACCCTGATGCTGTGAATGGGTATCGCCGAGTGCGTGTGGGTAGCTATTGAGCTTGGACAGCAGCCGCGAGCAAACACGTGGCCACGCGGCCACGGTCAGACAACAGACACTTTCGGACACAGCTGGGGAGGGGCCTTTGTATCATTGGGTATATACCCACTCAAATTATTGTCCCCAACACAGAGTCTGTGCACACCAGCGGATCAACATACAAGATGGAATTGACTTTGAAGTTCAAATTGGCCAACTTCCTGATGAAAAACTACAAGGTCTTTGACACTGTGGTCGCGGATATAAGAACCAACAAGACTCCGCCACTGACCAAAGAAAAAATCACCGGAGTGCTTAAGAAGTACAATCCGGACAACCTGCTGAAACACCCTGAGACCCTGGTCGATGGGCTGTTTCGCCATCTGGGTGACGAAGATGCGTGGAATATTCTGCTTGGCACATTCCACACAAACAACCCTAATTACGAGGCTCTTGTCCATGTCAATATCTATACGTATGGTCTGGCAAAGCTTGAGACGTATCTCCATGCACACGCTCTGGTAAAGCTTGAGATGAAAAATGTCATCATGGCTTCACTTTCAGACCTGAAAGAAGCCGAACTGGAACGAGTGAAACTGTTGCTCTCGTGGGAGATGTTCGCATATTACGGTCACATTCCATTTGAACATCTTGAGGATTTGAATCCCCGCCAGCTAACCGAGCAGCTGTTCTCCAAGTACTCTGACCACGCAGCTTATGTGATGAGTCTGATATTCAATCAAATCCAGCGTCTGGATCTGGTAGAAGAACTGACCGCCGTTGCTTACAGAGACCCTCTGCAGACCAGAGAACTAACACACAAGAAGGGACTGACGCGGATGTTCAAAATGGTCAACTACCTAATAAGAAGTAAGGACTTTGTTGACGAAGTGGTCGAGACTATACAAGCCAACAAGACTCTGCCACCGGACGAGACACAGCGGATCGCCCTCATGCTTGAGGACTACGGTACGGACACCCTGCTAAGACACCCTGAGACTCTGGTCAATGGGATGAAGCGCTATCTGGGCGGCGATGTGACATGGAAAATTCTGGCTGGCATACTCCACAGGCGCTGGAGCGATTTCAGTGTTACCGATCTCCATGTACACGGTCTGGAAAAGCTTGAAAAATATGACCGGTGTAACAACAGCAAGATGAAAGGGGTCATGATGGATACATTGTCAGTCCTAAGGGAAGAGGAAGCTGAACTGGAACGGGTGAAAGTGTTGCTCTCCTGGGACATTGTCAAGGAGTGTGGTCACATTCCCTTCGAACGCATCGAGCATTCGAGCCCTTGCCGCCTAACCGAGCAGATAATCTCTGAGTACTCTGACCACGCAGCATATGTAATGATTCTGATATTCACTCAAATCCAGCGTCTGGATCTGGTTGATAGACTGACTGCCGCTGCCTCCACAGAACCTCTGCAGACTGGAGAACAGCCATCCAAGATGGAACTGACGCGGAAGTTCCACTTGGCCAACTACCTGATGAAACACGACAAGGTCTTTGCAACAGTGGTCATGGACATACAAACCAGCAAGCATCTGCCACTGGCTGAAGACAGGGTTGCCAGTATGCTTACGAAGTACGGCCCGGACACCCTGCTGAAACGCCCCGAGACTTTGGTTGATGGGATGACCCGGGAGCTGGGTGACGATGTCACGTGGAAAATCTTGCTTGGCATACTCCGAATGCACATGCCTCATTTCAAAAGTATCGATCTCCGTGCGTACGATCTGAAAAAGCTTGAGAAGTTTGACCGGTGTATCAACAGAAATATAAAAAAGGTCATCCTGGCTTCACTTTTGGGCCTGAGTAAAGCCGAATTGGAACGAGTGAAACTGTTGCTCTCGTGGGACATTGTCAAGAATTACGGTCACATTGCCTTCAAACGTGTCGAGAAGTCGTCACCCTGCCGCCTAACTGAGCAGATATTCTCCAAGTATTTTCATCACGCAGCGTTTGTAATGAGTCTGATATTCACTCAAATCCGGCGTCTGGATATGGTAGAGTCACTGACTGCTGCTGCCCATAAAAACGCTCTGCGGATCGGAGAACAACCAAACAAAAAGGAACTGACGCGGAAGTTTGAAATGGCCAACTACCTAATGAGAGACAAGTATGCCTTTGACACTGTGCTGGCGGATGTACGAGCCAACAAGACTCTGGACGAGACACAGCGGATTGCCCTTATGCTTGGGGCACGCGGTGCGGACACCATGTTGAAATACCCTGAGACATTGGTCGATGGGATGAATTGGTATCTGCGTGACGACGTTGCGTGGTATATTCTGGTTGGCATACTCCAAAAGCACTGGATCTATTTCAGCGTCACTGACCTCCATGCTCACGGTCTGGAAAAGCTCGAGAAGTACGACCATTGTAGTGGTGGCGAGATAAAAACGATCATCCTGCATGCAATTTCGAACATGGGGGACTCCGGACTGAAACGAGTGAAACTGTTGCTCTCGTGGGAGATTGTCAAGGATTACGCTCACATTCCCCTCAGATGTATTGAGGATTCGAGCCCCGGCCACCTAACTGAGCAGATATTTTCCAAGTACTCTGACCACGCAGCGTATGTAATGAGCCTGATATTCACTCAAATCCAGCGTCTGGATCTGGTAGATAGACTGACCGTGGCCGCCGCCCGAGTGCGGCGTGACACCGAAGCAATCCCCGATGAGGCGCAGCGAGGAAACGCTCCACGTTAGAGCGGGGATGTTCTGTCAGTGGCCGAGTAATACCTTTTTTTTAAATGGGTCCGCATGTGTCCACTGTTATGTTTCTAAACTTTTGTATAATAAAGGCTCATACCTGTTAATGAATATTGCTGTCAAGTGTTCTTTGTCTAGTTACATGTGTAAACCAACACATGTCTTGGTAAGATTAAACTGTTAAATGTTAACCAAGATGCCATTGAGTAGAATGGAAATATGTTAGTCTAAATTCTCAATACAGCAGCTGCGCTTGGACAACGGTCGTGGATAGCCGTGGAGGAATAAATAGCCTTGGTGTCTTTCGGTGTATATGTAATTGAATTCTTGTCAACTACAGAGAAAGAACGTACAAGATGGAACTCACATTGCAGTTCAAATTGGCCAACTACATGATGAGGAAAGTGGACGCCTTTGCCACTGTGCTGACTGCTATACAACGCACAAAGTCTCTGCCACTGGCCGAAGACAAGATCGCTGACATGCTTAAGAAGTATGGTCCTGAGAAGCTGCTGAAACACCCCGAGACTCTGCTCGATGGGATGTATTGCTATCTCGGTAAGGATGTCACATGGAATATTCTGCATGGTGTATTCCAAATGCACAAGCCCAAATGCCTTATTCTTGCCACTATCGATCTCTACGCACATGATCTGAAAAAGCTTAAGAGGTATGACCGGTGCAACAACGGCAAGGTTAAGGAGGTCATCCGGCATACACTCTCAAACCTAACAGAAGCTGAACTGGAGCGGGTGAAACTGTTGCTCTCCTGGGAGATTGTCAAGGAGTACGGTCAAATTCCCTTTGAAAGTATCCAGTGTTTGAGCCCTTGCCGCCTGACCGACCAGATATACACCAAGTACTGTGGCCACGCAGCGTATGTGATGACTCTGATATTCACTCAAATCCAGCGCCAGGATCTGGTAGAGGAACTGACCACCGCAGCCTCAGCAGCCAGAGCAGCCAGAGCAGCCACAGCAGCCACTTCAGCCGCAGCAGCCACAGTAGCCACAGCAGCCCAAGTACGGAACGAGTCTGAGGAGATCCTGGACAAGGCTCAGCTAGGAAATGCTCCACCTTAGACCGAGGGTGTTCTGTCTGTGTAGGAGCTATTGGAAAAATTCTACCCTATGTGTCTACTGTTATTGGTTTATTTAGACTGAATGGTTGTGTGTGTACACGACAGAGTGCTTGACAACTAACCACACAGACCCTCTGTGTGACCAGAGAGTTAACCCACAAGATGAGACTGACGCTGATGTTCAAATTGGCCACCTACCTAATGAGAAAAAAGGACGCTTTTGCCACTGTGGTGGCGGACATACGAGACCACAAGACTCTGGATGAGACAGAGCGGATCGCCCTTATGCTTGAGGAGTGCTGCACAGACACCCTGCTGAAACACCCTGAGACTCTGGTCATTGGGATGAGTTGCTCTCTGGGTCACAAGGTCACGTGGAAAATTGTGGCTGGCATACTCCGAAGGCACATGCCTGATTTCTCCATCACCGATCTCCATGCGTACGGTCTGCCAAAACTTGGAAAGTATGACCGGTGTAACTACACCAAGATGAAAAAGATCATCCTGGATGCACTCGCTGGCCTGAGAGAAGTCGAACTGGAACGAGTGAAACTGTTGCTCTTGTGGGACATTGTCACAGATTACGGTCATATTCCCCTCGGACGTATTGAGAATTCGAGCCCCCACCACCTGACCGAGCAGATATTCTCCAAGTACTCAGATGACGCAGCATGTGTAATGAGTCTGATCTTCACTCAAATCCAGCGTCCGGATCTGGAAGAGGAACTCACAGTCGCTGCATACACAAGCCCTCTGCAGTCTGGAGAACAAACACATGAGACGGGACTGACTCGAATGTTCAAAATGTCCAACTACCTAATGAGAAAAAATGACGCATTTGTCACTGTGGTCACAAATATACAAACCCACAAGACTCTGCCACCGGACTCCATAGAGCAGATCACCCTCATGCTTAAGGAATGCGGTACAGACACCCTTCTGAAAGACCCAGAGACTCTGGTCATTGCCACAAAATGCTATCTGGGTGACGATGTCACATGGAACATGCTGCTTTACATACTCCAAATGCACATGCCTGACTTCAACATTACCGATCTCCATGCGCACGGTTTGGAAAAGCTTGAGAAGTTTATCTGGTGTCACAACAGCAAGATAAAAAAGGTCATCCTGGATGCACTTTCGAACCTAAGCAAAGGCGATCTGGAACGGGTGAAACTGTTGCTCTCGTGGGAGATCGTCAAGGATTACGGTCACAGCACCCTCGCACGTATCGAGGACTCGAGCCCCAGCCTCCTAACCCACCAGATAGTCTCCAGGTACTCTGATCACGCAGCGTATGTGATGACTCTGATATTCACTCAAATCCAGCGACAGGATCTGGTGGAGCAACTGACGGCCGCCGCCACCACCACCCAAGTACGGTGAAACCAAACCCAAGCACGGTGTAACCAAAAGGATCCCAGATGAGGTGCAACGAAGGACACTTCACCTTAGGCCGAGGATGATATCTCTGTGGTTGAGCTATAACAAAAGAAATATATAAATTGTGTCCCCATGTGTCTACTGTCATTTTTTTCTGTTTGTTAAGCCCTTGCCTAATAAAGACCCGTTCCTGTGAATGACTATTGTTCTTGAGTGTTCATTGCTGAGGTCTACCTGAGAACAAACATGGTCTACCTGAGAACAAACATATGTCTCTGTAAGATTGAACTGTTACATGTTAACTGAAATGCCAACGAGTAGAGAGGGAACATATTAGCATAAAGTCTTTTTGTGATGCAAGTTGTCATCATGGTTGGTCAAAAAGAAGACGCTCACCACCACAGTAATTACTGGTGGATTAACGTAAGGGACGATTGGCTCAAGATCGCCATGATAGCGGCTGTTTGGATGATCGTGTTAGGTTTGATGCTGATCACCCACAGGATCTGTAGGATACAACTGTCCCATATTTACAAACAGAGTTCAGGGCCACATTCATTCCTGAACACCAGCGTGTATCTTCCCACAACATGCGCTTTGGAAGACACAAGGTGTGATTTAAAGAACCAGGCTGACAAAAATGCCATTGCGGCTACAGACGCTTCAGTGATTGGCGGTGCAAAGAGGGGTAACTGCAACTAACTCAAATTCCCACATGCTACTAAGATGCCGTACTGAGATTTTATTTGTCTAACGGCAGGTCTGTGTTTCAACAAAACCTGAAAAAGACCTCTGAGATGTGAAGGTTTGGCACAGTCCTAACCTCAAAAGAAGTCTGACTCACTACAACAATGTGTGTATGCAATACACGGATCCTTTTATAACTCGTCCTCAATGTATCAGAGACAATAAAGAATGATGCATGGCGGTTAAAGTCTTTGGGTTTTTATTAGCAAAGGAACAATTCCACACATTCACACTGTGACAGCAGGCACACTCACGTATATGATCTTTTTTCTACATAGCAGATTGACACAATACAAGCCGTACACAAACAAGATTGCTGGCAATGCCACAATCACAGCCATGCTCCATGTGCACAATTCTCTGTCAGCCACAAGTGAAGGGCTAGAAGTGATGTTAGTGTATAGCGTGTCTAGGATCGCAGACATGGTCCTCTTCAATCCACAGTCTCTAGGTCTACGAGCCGGGTAATCGACAGTGTGAGTTGTAGAATTTGTGCAGCCACTGCACTTCTCGCAGCCTTCTTCGAGGTCCCGTAACCTTAAAGTGTAGGGTAGACGTAACATTTGTTATCTCGAAAGGGGCACAAACATTACCAGTCTATAAGATACACAGTACATAAAGCAAACACCCACCTGTCAGACGTATGTGAATTTCAACTTCAGGTCTCAACACGGTCAGATTTCCAAAGCAGACGCGGTTAGGCTGTGCGTGCAGATAGGCGTACCACGGTGTAGGCCACTTATTCTTGTGACACAATTCCTAGGATACAAAGCATGCAGTGTGTCAAGTGTGTACCCATTTGGGTTTTTATAAATAAACCGTATGTACAGGATGACCACATACCTGCAATTTGACAACGGAATTGTCTGACATTGGCTCAACTCCGTTCGGTGTCTGAGAGTCACTTGTGGACACAGCACAGTTACACTGGGCACGGACGTACTGTGCCAATTCACTTTCACGCAGTGCCATCCATGCTTGTGCAGCCTGAGATTTGGCTTCATCCATTGTCTTGCCAGTGCCTGTAGCTTCCGCTTGCTTTTCTGGTAGATCGGTAATGAAGACGTTGACTTTCACGATGAACGGGTGCTCATACTGTGTTCCCATTGGACTCAGTTCGTGGTATTCAACTGTGCACTTCAGTTTATCAGCATATGCCTCTAACAAGCCGCACCAGTTCACAGCCATGACTCTGTGTGCAGGGGCCGTTTGTTGTCACTCTAACTTCAGATGAACAGATGCAGGGTGAACAAAAACACACAGGGCTATGTCACAGTGAAAGACAGAGGTATATGCACCAGGTATAAGGTCTAGAGAAACAAGACAAGTGTTGACACTCTGCTGATCAAGGTGAGGCTTGCAGCTCCTTATAACTCTGCTCAGATTGCTCTGGTATGTACGGATAGCCGCGGACAATGAACACTACTCGGACAAAGAGCCGTACTCGGACAATGAACACTACTCGGACACGGAGCCTTAGTCGGACACAGGGCCTTAGTTGGACATGGAGCCTTAGTGAGACAATGAGCCGTACTCGGACAATAAACACTACTCGGACATGGACCCATTTTAGGATTGTCCGGCCTTAGTCGGATGAACAAACCGTGTTTCAACCTCTTGTGTGTGTATATAAGCAGCTGAACAACAGTTCCAGTCTGTCTCAGCACAGGGTGTTGGTTAGAATGGAGTACACAACGATCCTTGTCAAGTGGGACTGCAAACCTAATGCTCAAATCAACTTGCCTACGGATGGCACTAGAAACTGGTACATGAGCGAATGGACTATGAGAAAATGCAGGTACAATCCCACTACAAAAGCCAAGCGGCAGCCAGATGACACTCAACATTTGACAGTAATTTGCGTTCAAATAGCGACAGACAAAGTCACTGACTACATTACGCGGACTAAAGAGTCTTTTGACGATAAACGTGTGGGACATTGGCCTAAAATTTTAACCCAGAGAGCGTTTGAGGAGCTGCTTACTGCTCCACCCAGCCACTCCTACTACAGTGTCACTCACACGAGCATTAGACCAGGAAACTCGCACAGCTTCTACCGTCATGTTTGTGACACGGTGACATTGGTAAAGTCATTAGATTGGACCATTTGTGATGACATTGCTGACGAGATGACGGCATTCAAGGTGCACTGCAAACACGTAAGTTTGACGTTTCAAAACATTCCGCTTTAACCCTTTTTATGACATCTAACACAGTTTGGTTCATATCAACACATTCCGCTCTAACCCTTTATTATGACATCTAACACAGTTTTGTTTGTGTCCACAACAGGAACCTCACAGTGTCACAGCGTTATTGGTCGGCTCACAAACCAGGATGATAATGGCGAGGTGCGAAGAGCCTCAGACGATACATGATCTGATGAAGACATATGGCGTGATGTGCTCTTCTGTGTGGAATTCTACAACATCCCTGTCTGCGAGGTCTCCATGTACAGCCTTGCTCCACCAGAACATGCCGATAGTTAATGTTAACGCCCTTGGTCCCAATGCCGTCTTTAACGTGGCCGAAATGACTCAGTTCTACAGCGACATGAAACCCATCACAGTTTCCACCATGTATCACTCAATGAGACATAAACCCAGCAGTGTAGGCACAGCGGGGGTCACGCTCTACTATTCTAATAAGATGTCCACACTACGTGATGTCGTTGCACAAGATGGTAGATTCAAGTCATCTGCAAAGTGTGTGGATTGCAGAAACAGGCCAGTCGACGATACACCGGTGTCACAGATCAACCGAATTCCAGGATTGCTTATTAAGGGTAAGGATGCGATAAAGATTGCACCCACAATTGTTATGCTTTGGTGTGTGTGTGTGTGTGTGTGTTGTAAAATGTGTTCTTTCTTTGTAGGTACTGCAGAGGTTTCGACTGACGATGAGGATGACGAGGGGCTTGGGTCATTCACCTGTTTTTGTTGCACACAAAAACCCATCGACGCCTATCTGGAATGCGGACACGTAGGATGTTCAGAGTGTTTAGAGGAACTACGCAGACGTGGTTCGAGGGACTGCCATGTTTGCAGACAAACATGCAACTATACACGTCTCGACATACCAAGAGACTTCGATTACACATGTCACCTATGTTTCAAGCGGCGGACCTGGGTCACAAATTGTAATCACTTGATATGCGCCTGTAACAAAACATGTCCTGTGTGTAATACAGTATTCACAAAGCTTCAGAGAGTGTACCCTTGAGGTGCACCACATGCACCATGTGCTGTTTGTAAATTCTGACTGAATGCTTCCTTAGCCATTCACTGTAAGTAGTATGTGGTCACAAATGCTAGAATAACAGGTACATTATTGTTGTGTATCTCAATAAATGGAAACTGTTGTGTATCTCAATAAATGGAAACTGTTGGGTATCTCAAGAGATTTGTTTTGATGTACACTTCATCACGCAATACAAGTCAACAGACGTAACACCCAGCCATTATGTGAGTAAAGACTCTGAGCAAAAATATGTGACAAGCGTAATGTAATACTTTGTGTGACTTAATGTTATAGCTCATAACTGTCATATTACCTATGTGTATCTCAATAAATGGAAACCATTGTGTATCTCAAGAGTATTTTTATTCAAGCATCCTCATCATGCAACACAACATCGTTCGTTGTAACGGTTACCACGTTGTGCGTCGAACCCGGGCCTTGACATGTACCATCAGCTATGTGAACAAACTTATTGCTCGGTGCTTCATATTGTCCCTTGAAAGGCACCTTACCAAAGTTGTACATGTAGGACTCCTCACCTTCTGGTTTCACAACCACCAAATAATATCTTCTCATGTCTTTTTGTTTGTGTACTATGATAGTATAAACCGCCCCTTTCCGGTCATCGTCACCGTATACCTCGTGATCCCCACTCGGTGTCCAACATATGAACAAGGTGCATTTCAGTCTGTTCGAGAACCGTTCCATTTCTTGGCAATGGCATTTGCTTTGTGTGATTTCAGAGCAAGCCTCGATCTCATGCTCTGCAGCTTGTAACACCTTCAATAGAGTAACAAGTGGGTCCAGGTGTCCCAACTCGAGTATCTTGAGATCCCCGTGTGCACTGAGTGATTTTGCAATATAATTGGGAATGGGCGTCCTGACATGTGTGGCGTTATCACGGAGTTCAATGTCAAAGCTGTCCACATCATTGTGGTGGATGTGATGTTCAATGTCAAGTGACCACATATCCTGTTCACACTCTCCCTCTATCTTCAGTAGCTTAGTTATGCCAGGTCCAATGTCCTCTGGAGTCGCATATTCCCTCTTTACTAACAATCCCTGGGACCCGGCACTCTCCAGGGTGTCCACTGACGTTTTTCGCTTGTGTGCTTTTCTCACTGGCCTAGGCTCCACACTGTCAAGAGATTGTATTATGCCAGTTACAGCAACCTCATAGGTTTTAAACATATCACCAGTGTTGCGGTGTTCAAATTCCATCCTATCAGTATCATCGATACGTTGGGTGTCGTCGACGTCGCGCTTAATGCATGCTCGTTTAAGCACTTCCCCGATCCTGTCAACTGATGCATCCATCTCAGCCGTGACTGCAAATTGTAAGGATTCCCAACTGTCAACCATTTCAACACCCAAGAAGCCACACAAGGAAGACAGTACACGCTCACAATTGCCCAATCTCTGTATCTCATCGGTAAGCTTGTCATTTTCCTCTTTGTAGACCACCAACTCAACGTGACCAGCTTTTACATCTCCCTCACCCTTGGCCAATCTGCACCGAAGTTCAGTGATGAGACCACGACACTCTAATAGCTTCAAGGCCTGGCCATGCTTTTTCTGTTGACAATCCATGAGCTCTGCGGTGTACTTACGTGCGTCCTCTTTCCTACCACGCTCTAGCGCTTTCACAATCCCTGTCAGTGACCCATTACGCTCTGCTAGATCAGAGATCTGTAGTTTGAGACCTTCTTGTTCCTGCACACTGTCGTCTTTCACACGACACAATGTTACATCTCTTTCCCCAAGCTGACAGCGTACGCCGTCAAGTGCCTGGTTTAATTGTTCTTTCTCACGACTGTGAGCTGATACAATCTCGGCAATGTGAAGTTCCAGTTCGTCACACTTGTCCCGAGACTGCTTATGAGCCTCGTTCAGGTTGTTAAAGCGTACCTCTTTTTTTTGTAACTTGCCCATAGCCTCTTCAAGTTCCATCTTTGTCTCAGTCACTCTCTGTCTTACAATATTGCGATTGTGTTCGAGCCCACTCTGGACTTTCCTGCTGTTGACAAGTTCGGATTGAACCTTAGCTAGTTTTTCCGTGACGGTCTTCAACTCCCCCTGGTGCTCTGTGCACTTGTTTTTCAATTCCCGAAGCCGTGTATTGCCAATATCGACCATGTGTTTGAGCTCACTCTGGACTTTCCTACTGTTGACAAGTTCAGATTGAACCTTAACTAGGTTTTCCGTGACAGTCTTCAACTCGCCCTGATGCTTTGTGCACTCGTCTGTCGAATCCACAAGCCGTGTATTGCCATTCTCGACCATGTGTTTGAGTTCACTCTGGACTTTTCTGCTGTTGACAAGTTCAGATTGAACCTTAGCTAGTTTTTCCGTGACAGTCTTCAACTCGACCTGACGCTTCATGCACTCGTTTGTCGAATCCACAAGCTTTGTATTGCCAATCTCGGCCATGTGAATGAGGGCACGAATCGACTCGAGTGCTCCTCTCCGATGCAGACAGAGGGACTCCTGTAACGTGAGTGCCGACGGCGACGGCAAGGCTGTCTTTTGTGACAACAATTTGTCGAGAGTGGTCTTCAGTTCCTCTGATCCAGGACCGGACCCCGTGCTACTCACTAGACGCGCTACATCACGGAAAGAGTCAAGGTCCGCTGACGTTGTTGGAATAGCCTCAAGCCACCGCAAGACTTGATCGGCATCTTGGAGCTGTCGTGCACTTTGTATAAATGTACTCCTAGCAAACATGTCCCTTATGCCCCTTCCCAACCTGCTGAGCACAAGCTCGTAACATCCACACATTTCCATAGCCAGGTCAAACCCTATTACGTCCCGAGCACTTGTGCCCTCAAACGACTCAAACCACTTGGCCAGGTCTCCGAAATTGTCCACAAGCGCCTCAACTACCACCAAGGTGTCATCCAGAGTCTCTGGGCACGTTAAGTTCTGTGGCGCCGTGGACACTTCGGCCATGCTACATGCCGAGGAGTCCACCTTGGTAGCCAAAGGGAAAAGTTTTGATATGATATGTACGAGCGTGGCACGAGAATTGCTTCCAGTGTCCGATCGAAGTAGAGAATCTAGTTCTGTCGTCTGCTCTGAGGCCTGAGCCTGAGAGGTAGAGCTCCCAGAATCTGTGCTTGCTGACCGTTCGGTTGTGCGTGCTGTACCCCAGTATGACCCGACACTCTTTCTGCCACGACCACAAGCCGAGGTCGTGTTCCGCTTGTGTCCCGCTGATCTTTCGCTTCCTGCTCGAACGCTCTTGGCTACGCTTACGTGGTAACGTTTGGTTCGTGGTGTAGTGTTGCCGTTCGTCTTCTTCACCTTGGTCTTCACCCCAGTAGCATCGTGATCCGTTCTCCCACCACGAGGTGATCCAGTTTGTTCTTGCGGTGTTGTCACATGAGAGGACCTGCGAGTTGTGCTCTCGAACATCGTCTTCTTCTCCACCTTTTTCTCCTCCTCCTGGCCCTTGTTCACCCGTTGTTCCCTTGTTGAGTTCAAAGATTTCCTCGAGACTCGCACTGTAGTCTCTGCGGTGGTTGAGACAGTATTTGTGTCGTTGCACATGATTTTCCTTAGGCTCGCGCTGGGCTCCATTACCCATACCTCGGGAGACCGTAGCACAAAGAGTGGTGCAGATGCTGCCCCGCAGCAACCTGTCTATCTGCGACACAGCCGAGACCCTCTTGGGTGTGGGCTCGCACACCACAGGCGGTACTCGATAAGCATACCCGCAGCGTTGACACAACTCATCCCTCTTTGGATCACTTGTTGAGTGTAGATGCGCGTCTATTCTCAACAAGGCAGAGAGCTCGTCTAGCTCACGAGACCAACGGTCCAGTGCTCCGCAACACAGAGCAGCGAGTATAACTGCCCAGTATGGAGCCCTGATAATGTCTTTAGTACACCTCCCTGGCGAGCCCCCGGTCAACTCTAAACCCACGGACGTTAACCTAACGCTCAACCACTGAATTGTGCCTGAGGCCGGTGATGGGTTCGTATTGTGGTTAACAGTCGCACGGGAGAGATTTAGGTCGGTGTCCAGCTGCCACAGTACACACGTCCCCCAGAGAGCATCTCGCGGATTGGGTACCATTAAGATCTCCCGGTCCTCGCTGCACCGCAACCGCTCCAGGGTTAGCCTGCTCTGCTCATGTAACACCTTGAAGGCAAGCGGTGCCCCGAGTATTGAAAGAGTTTCGCTCACCAGTTTGGTGGCCAAAGCCTCCCTATCGTCCGGCTCGTAGGAGGGAGACACCAAGCCGCTGTGCATGCAACGAGTCAATCTGGTGTATACAGTCGAGACAATCGCTTCGGGTTGGTACCCGGAAACCGTGTCCCCGGTGTAAAGGTCGTTTCTACCGGCAGTTGTATTCATCCTCACCCAGGCCAAGGGCCCTCTGGCTACATAACTGATATTTTTCACCTGGTGACCCCTGTTGTCTGTGTACATCTCGGAAAAGTGTTTGGCTGTAATTAGACCGTAGCTCTCTCTGGAGTGCGTGTATAGAGCACGGAGAACAAGATAATGTGTACCGGGACACGTGTCAGACTCCACAGGTATGCGAAAGACCCCGTCAAACTCAGGCTCTGTGAGCGCTACGGACATAGGTATCCGTTTCTCTATGTCAAACATTTGCACCCATGTATACTCTAGGCATGAAACAGCACCTATGTCTTCGAACAGCACAGCCATGTGACGAGTAGAGCTCCGCTCGCCTTTCTGTAAGGGTTCCATTTCAGCTCCGCTGTACTAGTGGGAACTCTGTGCAGTGGAATCTGCACGCTCCTCAGTGGAATGGAAAAGAAACACGGAGGCAGACTTGCATTATGCAAAACATTTTGTTTGTATTTCCAATGTTACAAGAGAGAAAGGGAATCACAACAAGTCAACTCTGTCAATAGTATACACACACATAACAAACTGTACATGAAGTAATCATCAACAACACTCTTCGGAAAGTATAACTAGGGGTCATCACAGACTCCTTCCGACACCTCGTGACATGCCGGCTTATCTCTGTGTTGCATTGTGTCGCCACGAACTGAAGCGCACATGGTGAACTGATCATCCTGGTCCGAACACCACTCGTCTTCCTTGCAGTCCTCATCGGCATAATATTCAATGCCATACTCGCCAAATTCGTGACAACAGCTGCGAGTGGTATTGCAATTGAAAGCCTCCAGATAATCGCTTATAGACTGAACATTCTCAACCACGCTCTCGGCAGCCACGCTCTCGGCAGCCTCGATCACGGCGTCGCATACTGCAGTGGGATCACCTTGCTCCACGAGTGGTCGCGGTGTTATCAAGTCCAAGGTCTCCAAACCACCTTTGTTCTGGGATTCCACGATTATTGTCTCGGAGGCTGTGATGCTCTCGGTGGCCTCAAGTATGACGTTGTTGATCGCAGTGGGATCGCATTGCTCCACGAGTGGTGACTGTGTTATCGGTTGGTACTCAAAATATGAGACAGGTTCAGCCATCGTTTGTTTGCCCGTGAGACAGAGAGTGTTGTCCATCTGGGCCCTATCAGAGACCTTTGGATGTGCACACTACACAGCGCCGGTAGAGAGTTTCCATATCCACTAGTACTTCGGAAAATATGGGCTGCTTGCATTTCATACACGAGGTGTACATCTGTTTCATGTCAGTAAATGTGCAAGTGTTGACAGCACTTGTGCTTAGGGGTACATTTATCATCGGCGCAGCACAGCACGAAGACCAGAATTTCATCTGCTCAAAGTCAAATTCCACGTCAATGTTTCTCGGGTTGCCTTTCACCTCTGACGAGTGGAAGGACTGATTTTTAAGACATCTGGAGCACCTCAGGTCTCCCTGTTGACAAGGAGGCTGCGAGCTGGGTTGGCCCGGTACGAGGAGTATCTGCCTGTGGTTGTGGCTCACCCAGTTAATGTGACAGTTGAGCACGGCATATAGCAGCATCTGACACTCGAGCTTCAGTTCGCTCAGCTTCTGAAAACGTTCACTGTGGATAATATCTACGGCTTCGCGCAGTTCGGGTAGACACGCCGCGGCCAACTCCAGCGGTTGATCCGTTGTGTACGCGACAGCCAGCTTGTAGTAACAACTCAGACCCCACTCGGAATGGAGCGTCAGCATGGTGTGTCCCACGTTTTTCACTACCTGAAAGGCTCTTGTGAGCTTTGTGTAGTACGTCTTCCTCGGTGTCGAAAAACTGTACTTTGACCACTTAATGGAATCCTCGCCGTGTCTTGCACTGTCTAAAGAGCAATGCCTTTTCCTGTGTCTGCGGACTCCGGCTTTCCCCGCAGTGACAACACTCTGAGATTTTATGAGCACAGTGCCAACGGTTGGTTTCCTAGTGACTGGACTGCGTCTTCTCATGCGCTGTTTAGCTTTACCAGGACAGCCTCGATTGGGTACAAGGTCAGGATTGGTAAGCCAGCCGCTGTCGGCTCTGCAGCCTCGGTTGGAAACGCCGCCGCGCTCGAACACTTTAGCCCTCGGTCGCATGTTCTCAGTAAGGAGGAGCCTCAGTGCATCCGATCTAATCCCACAAACTTTCACCTCGGACTCCTCTATATTTAAAGCCAGAGCCTCTTTTTGGTACCTATAAAAGTCCGCCAGGAGAGCCAGTCTGAGCACAACTTTGCATTCTTGCATCAGAGACAACCTCTCTTTACTTGGCAGCACAACGCTCGAGCCTTGTGATTCAATCAGGGCCGAGGACAGATCATCCCAGAGCTCCAAACAGAATTCGTAAGCGTCACCGCAGTCTGAAATCTTTGTCTTAGACGTCAACATCTTCACTAGTTTTGTCTGCATTCGGGACTTGGGACTTTTATCTCTCTGTTTAGAATGACAAACTACGGTAAGACACTCGAGGTAAGCCTGGACCAGAGTGGCTTTTGCATAGCTACGGGACCACAGGACTCCGGAATCGTGTACACCTGCCATGTGAACCCGTTTGCTCCGATCCTGCTCAAATCTCCCGTAGTGCTGCATCTCTATTGTCCAGACCTCTTCCCTGGCGAGGTCCTGAAAGTTCACGCGGAACACTTGGGCCACTTTTTGGCTCTGCAGAGCGTGCCTCGCATAAACCAGGAGGTCGAGCGGACGCTTTTCCTGGGCCTGTGCAAACTCTTCACTCGGGAAAAGGTGCTCTCCCTGTACCAGCAGACGCTGACTGACGAGGCTCTGCATCAACATGTCCTTGACTCCTCCGACGATCAGGGTGGGAGTAACCCAAGTGTTTTCCTCGGCTTCCACAAAACCAAATCGGGTCAGATCGTGTCTCTGCTGCGAAAGCTACTCGGGCTGTTTGACGTGGCTGGCCTGGTCAACAATGATGTGATGTACAAACATGGAGAGGAGCCTCAGCACATGCTGTTTCTGTACCTGATTCAGCTGTTGGCTATATTTGTGAGCAGCTGCATCCAGGAGAAGGACCTTGCCACTATCATGAGTGTAGCGTCATCCCCCTTCCTGGAGGCCAATTTCTGCAACCCCTTGTGTGCCGCAACTCTGCTGAAGCCCATGTTCATTCCCTTCTTCAATTGGCAAGGGGGTAAAAACCCCCGAAGGGGTGAGAACCGAGCGGCCGATTGTCAGGACCCCGATGCTTTCTTGACCCATTACCGGCTTTTTACGGGGTACGAACTGGACAAAGATGGGTCTGACGTGTCCTACGGAATGACTCTTGGCTGGACAGACACCCGCATACTAGAACGCATCCATGAGTGTAGGATCGTGGAGGGAAAGCTTAAAAAGCTGTGGTTTGTTGCTCCCCAGATGGGTGACAGGATGGTCATGTTAAAGGAGGCTGGTGTGAAAATGATGGGGGGACAAACGGACAACAAGGCCCTCAAGATATGCTCCTACCTGATGTCGGATAACATAATGGCTTACATGCAGTGTGCTGTATTCAGTACAATCGGCAACATGCTGCCCTGCGCTGCAAACAGTGACTTCACCGAGACCGTAATGACCGCCATCGGGAGGTCGATGGCCAAGTTTTCAGATGCTGTCCGCCACCAGAGTGCAAACCTCATGACAAAGATGAGTAAAATACCAGACAGCTGCTTGTACACTACCGGGGTAGGCTTCTCCGGACAGGATAAAGGTAACACTCTATACTTTGGAAAAGTTTTCACCGGCCCTGATGACAAGAGGCCCCATCCACCTCCGGGAGCCTCATCGCCCAAAGGGGTTTTTGCTTCAGTGACCCTGGGGATTGCTGACAACACTACGATGAACACAATGCTGACCATTGCCCTTGAAGACCCGCAGCACCCGAGCGGTGGTAGTTTACAAAGTATGCTGTCTAAGGGACACAAACCCATTGGGATTAACAACACATCCACTGATGGGTTCCTATATGCTCGCTTCCACCACTGGTTTAACTCGGGCGAATTCACAGAGGTGGCCAATGTTAAAGCCATGAGCGATACCACCTACAACTCCTCGGTTCACAAAGCATACCTGTCCAATGAGACTGACTATCGACTAATCGTGTCCCACGGAGCCTTGCCCATGTGCACACTAACTTTGGCCATGACTATGAGACAAGCGGTGATGATGGTCATGGGGCTTTTCTGCGCTGAGTTAGCCCGCCTGGTCTACAGTCCGAAAGGGCATGACGCGGCCCTGTGCAAACATCTCTCCTTTCTTTCCATGGCGCCGAAGTTTAGACATGGAAAAGATAAAGAGAGTGGTGGCAACGCATTCGAAGCATCTTTTGGCAACTGTCTAAAACTCACGGGGCCAGCCTTCAGTAAGCCAGTTAGAAGGGGTATCAACTACACCCAGCTGGATACCATGGAGTGGTTACAAGCAAATGACACAAATCTCCCTGATTACATACGGAAGTCACTGGAAATGATCGGGGACACAAAAAACGAGGTCTCAAAGATCATGAAGGAAAGCTTGCTTTCCTACAACAGGGTGTTGTTCTGGGGTGAAGAGGGGGTGCTGAAATTCGCCACTGTGTTTGCCAATGAGGAATTCATGATCCATGCACCCCTGATGCAAAAGATGAGCATGAGAACTTACTCCACAATCAACAAGACCTACGGCTGTGTCAAGCTTTGTAGGCAGGATTGCTACTACCATGTGAGGGTTTTCAGCAATGGGTGCATCGACACAAAACTGTTTAGTTCCCAGCGTGATACAGACTTGGGCTGTCTCACCAATAAGAAGACAAGCTCGATTGATGAAATGGTCGAAAGGATCAAAAGCTCTGTGTCCTGTGTGTTACCCAGGATAGGCGTGAATCGCATCAAGATGATGAACCCTGGGCTGAATGAAGCAGATTTTGACTCACTGGTGTCTGCTGTTAAGAATAACAACATCGAGGTGACTGGAGAAGATGACATCAGAGGAGAACGTAAGAGGGGACAGACATCAGAGGGGAAGCACCATGTTTCATCTGACCCTTGGCTCCATGGAGTTGGAAAGGAACATGACGCTAACCCGGAGGAGAAAAAGTCCAAACTTGAACATGATTGTGTGCTGACGATGTGTAACTCAGATGTGGAATTTGGGTTTGATGACTCTGATTGAGCCCGGGTTTGCAACTGACCTATCGTTTGCTGTATCTACCCATTCCTTGTGTGATGTATAAAATAAAGAGTTGATCAGACACAATGGCCAGTTGTACACAGTCTTTATTTCACATTGATAGGTGCGGCAAATGAGCGCCTGTGCACTAGGAATATATGAAATGTAGAACATTTAGGTGTAACAATTCAACTATAACCATCATCTGCCTATAAGCACATCCTAGAGTGTGCAAGTCCTCCGTTATGGTGAAAACAAAACGATTCTCCATGCTACTTAGAGTGCTTCCCACGTTCCCCTTGTACACTCGCGGTACTCTCATCTTACTCCGTGAGTCGAGTCTAGCAAACTCCTCGGTAGCCCTGTGGTAGTCTGCGTCTCCACATTGAGTGAGCTCTAGCTCTCCGTGTTCTACCCGTGCACTGAGGAGCGGGTTCAGTATGCCGCTGACCGAAATTAGTCTGTGGGAGTTAGCGCCGTCCTCAGGGCAGGTGAGCTTGGTAAACTTGCACATAGGAGGCTCTCCATCCCGATGCAAGATCCTGGTCACATTAGGTGGGTCGAAGGAACACATGCCATATATGTTCATGAACTCGTAGGAGGCTGATACTGTGCTCAGTTTCTCCACGTGCTCTCTCACAAGACCCTTTATGTCTGAGAGCGCTTTATTTCTCAGTTCACAGTATAGACGCCGGTACTCCATGTCTATAGTTTCACAGCCTTGCTCTAGCAACACAGATCCCTCTTGGTTCTGTAACCTGGGTCTTTTCCCGAGTGAAGACTCGTCGTCCCGAGATTGCTCGCTTGTGTCGTCCCAAGAAGGCAGCGTCCCGTAACACGCTTTAATGGCACTCGCTACAAAGAACTGTTCGGGAATCCGTTTCTCAGACCCCATCACTAGATGCCCCGGTCCACACGTGGACATAAAAAGGTACGATATCTTTCTTGAGTACCTAATGGATGAGCTGGACTACTCCAGGGACGCTCCGCTCTCCAGCGAAGCCTTAATAGAGTGTCTCGTCAAGCATCGAGAGCTGATCTCAGGCCCTAACGTTTGGTCTCCTAGAGCCCGAGCCTATGTTCACTTTCAGCAGCATGCTCACGGAAAATTTGCAGCTGTAAAGCCCAAGGGCCCTACCGTGGTTCAGTTCCTGGGAAAGTTATTGCCGGTGTACTGCAGGCTTTGCTTTTTGTCCGAATGCCACGACCAAGCCAAGGCTGCGGCGCAAGCTTTGCTAGTGCGTGTGATGGGATCTAGTGACGTTAGAGGTGAGGTTGTTGAATTTGAACTCAGAGCCCTGAAATACCTGATAGACAACCTCTCGGCAACACCTCCCGCAGTATTTGGTGCGGTGTGTCAATCATCTGATGTTTCGGCTGAGACAAAGATTGCTGTGGAGCTCCTCTGGTCGCATTTGGTGCTAGTGTACGCTGGCAATCGTAAGCTCCTACTCTGTAATCTGGAACTCTTCCTCATCAAACGCCAGGACTCCCTGAACCTGTGTCCAAGCGCACTTCGAGCCGCCCTATTTGTGCACGGTAAACATGAACCCTTGTCTCAGCGCACAGAACGTTGCCAAAGACGAGGCTCGAACGAAAGAGGTAAAAACAACCAACCCTCTCAGCTCAAGGAACGTTGCCACAGACAACAGAGAAAGTGTCCCGTTCTGCCACTCGACACACATACAAGGTCTAAATGGGCCATGTCTACATCCAGGCCCGCCGCCGTCAATATCCTTTATGAGTCTCGAGTGTCCCGCATTTGCTGGCTCGGAGCCCTGTGGATCCTGGACATTGAGTGCAATAGGAGCACCCTTCACTGGCTATACAGACCCGAACCGCACAGAGTGTAGCACAATTGCAATCCGTGCACCCCAGCAGTGGCCCCAGCACCTAGCCTCCCCTCAGAGTCCAAATGAGATGCTTAGGACAACAGGTACCTGTGTCGTGGAGTTGGACCACAACGTGCTCCTCCACGTGCTCCATGTGAACACAGTCGGTAATCAGAAATTCAGTGCGACCGTATTCTCTAAGCGTCTCCGACAGTACGCCCTGATGCAGTCCAACACCACTAAAACCAAGTTGCCGAGCAGACTGAGGTTTGTGTCGGACAAGAAGAGGCTGTGCTCCCAACACGGCTACAAAAACACCCGCATAGAGTTCTCGTCCAGCCCCTGCCGCAGCGCCAACTACACTTCCAACGCCAAGTACCTGCTACAGCCCTACTTCAGAGGAGTGTTTGAGACCATAGCCTTGTCCCAAGGAAGCTGCCTGGTCTCCACAAAACCATTCACGATCAGCAACGAAAACCTGACCTGTTACATATATGGCGTGGCCAACCCGTCGACCGTAGTGATCCTGATGAAGGAAAAGAAGAAACATTTCCACACACCCTTCTTCTTCTCCTCCGTCAACGTGACCTGGAATGAGACCAGACACCAGGTCTTCGCATCGATGTCTATCAACTCGCAAAAGGTGAGGGACGTAGCCAAGGAGCTCCCAAAGGCGCTGGATGAAGTGACCAAGCTGGTGGAGATGCATGTCCATCTCAACAGGTTGTGCTGTGAGCTTGCTCAGGAGCGGCGCGGTACATTGACATCCCAGGAGAAGATGGTTCTGGTATACCTTACAGAGACATACTTCTTACAAGTGAGAGACCGCAGTCACCCCAAGCACTGGCCTGTCTACAGAGAGTCTGTGAGAAATGCATTTGTAGAGCGTTACCGTAGCAATCTCTCAACGTGTCAGGATAACGTCCTGATGCGTTACCATCTGAAAAACCCCGAGTTTATTCACTTAGTCCCGTGGCTCCTGGACAATCCCAGTGCTCTGCATGACAAAATTATACTTGCGCATGAGGCGTACCTGAGAGAGGAAGGTAAAGTGAACGCTAGAGTGGAACTGATCGCTACGGTATGCAATCATGTCACCCAAAGCCCCACATGCTGCTCACCCCGAGGATTTCCCAGCTTAGAGGATGTTGATTTCGAAGACCTTGGATACAGCAAGCAGACACTTCAGCTCGCCTTGAGTAGAGTTCAGCGCCTTACCATGAGTTGAGCATTCTACGCGTAGCCCACTCATTGAGTTCTACGTGGCTTGAGTGCTCATTGTCTTTGTTGTACATGTTGTGGATATTAAAGATGATTTGACTGTGTATAGGTGTCAGAGTGTTTTTTGTTTATCTTATTTGTACACTAATCACCTAATGTGTACATGTCACAGGTGTACTCAATGCCGGTTCATAATGTCAGTGCGTGGCACTGACAGCGGGATCTGGGTTATAAAGTGGGTATGAACATTCTGTGATTGTCACTGGGAAGTCATTGTGCACATTGAGCATGTAAGTTAATTAGTCTATGAATACGGACGTGGATTAGAGCTAACATGTTGCAGCAGTAGCAGCAGAAGAAGAAGAAGAAGAAGAAGAAGAAGAAGAAGCGGTAGCATGGCAAGCAATAAGTCAAACAGCAGCTGCCAAGCCACAGCACCTTTTGCAGCTTCCACAGCGCCTATTCTAAGGGTGTGGGACATAGTGAACAGACACTTTGAATCTCTTCTAGCAACTGCTGAACGGTCCACCACAAAGAGCAGGGCTGAGACCAACATACAGTCTCAAGTCAAGGAACTTAGAAACCTAATGGACGTATGTGGCATGCGGCTGCAGAGTATTGAGACTTATATCTCGGAATTGCATGGACAAGATGAGGGTACCGCTCTCAACAAGACGCAGAACTGCCTGTTGCAACAGACCCCATGCTCCGACCTGATAGGGGACTGGCATTTCCTGTACCTGGAAGACAACTGTGTTTTCGGATACATGAAGCTGGTCCCAGAAACGGTGTTGGTCCGTGGCAAAAGTGACGATGGGCAAGGGTGCGTGAAGAGAGCCGAATTCACTATCCCCTTTGGGGTACTGAGAGAGGTGAATGAGACCTTGTGTGGTGATTCCACTCAAACAAGTGACTATGCACTGTGTCCTTGTTGTCGAATATCTTTCAAGGTTTCTGAGTTTTGGAAGCATGCGTTGTTTGAGATTGCAGAAAAGGGTAACAGAGTGCCAGCCTGGCAGTCCATGGACAGCTCAGCTGCCCCTAGGTGGATAGTGGAACATAGTGCGGGTTGGAGAAACCCTATTTACAGACCCAGAGGTTTAGAGAATGGCTGTGAGATTGGACAAAGTCTTGCAGAGCTGAACCTGAAACACTTCCTTTCAGACTACGACTTCTCTCGAGCTCTCGATAGCAGTTTTGGGTTTCTGGCCTTACAGTTGAGACACTAAACCATGTTTGCCTACTCATACCAACCTCGAACTAAGCCGTTGTCCTCTCCCATGCCTACGCACCCGCTTAGTCAGTTGCAGCCTAAGCCTCAGCAGCAACCATTTCATGGGACTGAGGACAGGATGGAACCCATACGGGAGGACATGGTGACACTCGACTCCTTTATCGGAGTAGCGGCTCTAGGTTCAGATTACTCTTTTGTGAAATACAAGATCACTGAAAAACACAAAGAGTGTGGAGTGCTAAAGATCGACCGCGTTCAGCAGATCAACATGTTCATTCAGACGCTGCGAGACAAGGCCATGCCAATAGAGACATACCTACATACGCTCATGTCATCAGGCAAAAAGACTCTCTGGATGAGAGTGTCACTAGCAACCCTGAATGAACTCAGCTTGGAACCTCTTTGGAAGATTAAGGGGATAGTCCAGCTGTACTCCAAAGAGCAGTGGGTCACGATTAAGATAGATGACCGTGCACTAGATCCGTGTGTACTTGCCCCTGGACAGCTGCTTTGTACTCAACCCGATAGGCACCACACTGAGAAGTTCCTCAGATTGGCTAAGGAAGGTCTAGTCGATCACAATCAGGAGGAGAAAGGTGACGACGCGAGTGATGGCCTCGTATATGACCATGATGTGAAAACCAGCGGGCAAGACAAGGCCTGTGATAAGCGTGCCAAGGACAGGGTTCGAGTCACACAGAAGCGTAAGACATGTACAGTCAGCAAGGATGATGCTACGGTTGAACATAAGAAACCAAAAACCTCGACCAAGGGTTCTCATGTGAGCCGAGGCTCTGGACCTGAGGTCCCGGGAGAAGAAAACGAACAGCAAGACAGATGCAATACACCGAATGTTGTACCCACAAACTTTATTCAGGGAATGCAAACCAGGATGAAATTGAGACAACACTCCAAAAGAGGAATGAACACAATGCACACTGCGAAGAGGAGAACCAGTCGTCTTTACAACAAGTCACCAGAGCCCATCTCCCTGCACAGAGAAGACAGCGCTCAATACCAACAATGTCCTTGTCCCGGGCCCAAAGCGCACCCACAGAATGTGCGGGCAGCTCAGGCAATCACGTCCCACGTTGACCCTGGGACTGCGCAACGGAGCCCTGATGATTTGACGAACTGGACTGATGCGCTGGAGCAACATATCTGTGACCGTTACTCAGAGTCTGTTGGTATTGCTTCTTGTGACATCTTGCCAAGTGTTGACCAACCCCCTTTGAGATCGCAGCCCCCAGAGGTTCAACAGAACCCAGTCTGTGATCAACGTACGGCCGAGGGTCCGAGGACCTGGGATTGTTTGCTGATGTAGCCGAGAGCAATGTCTCCGTGGATTCTGCCGCAACAACCCCCTGAGTCCATTCTCTTTCGCCTTCGCACCTCACATCCGAGGGTCTGAGACCCAGCTTGTTGGCCAAAAGTAACCCATACGCGCTAGGATGCAGAGACTCTCTCGTGAGCATGATGTCGTTGACTGTGAGCGAAGCGTCTGGCTTTCTCCCAGATAGGCTGTCTGCGAATGTCACCCCGGACGTGTTCAAAAGCATCACCAGCATACAGTGGAAAACGTGCACAGGTGACCCAGACTCTAGTTCTCTCACCGTATCCCTGTTGTTGTACTGTATGGTATTGTGTCTCCTATTGAACTGGCTGAATCCGGACAGGGTGCTTCGCCAAAAATTGGTCCACATGCTCAACGTCTCCTCTAGATGAGCCACGCTGACAGACGACGGGTAGTTGCACACAAGTTTAACGTCCGATCCGAGCTCTGTCACCGCTGCTTCATGTTTGGTGTCGCCTGCCTCACCGATAGACCGTTCCAGCTGCCTCGTGACAGCCTCGGCCAGCTGCAGCAGCCCCCGATCCTTACAGTCACTCTTGAGCCGTTCCAAGGCCAGGCGAGGGTGCCTGTTTGCCTCACCGAGAAACTGCTTGAGGAGCAGAACCTCCTTGCCTTCAGAGATCATCGAGGTCATCATTTTACTCAAGCTATGCGAGACGCTCGCGGACTTGTGCTCTGAAACCGTAGTCCCGACCCCAGATCTCAGAAACACATCTGGCAGAGTGGCCGCATTCAGCCCGAACATATCGGTCTGCTGTTCGCTGGCCAGGAAGCGGGACAGGTTATCGAGTAATGGTTGCCCAAAAGAGTTGCCCGCGACCGAAAGTCCCGTACGCTGCTGCTCTCCACGGGATGAAAGCATTACGTCGGCTAGGTGTGTCAAAGACGAGCGGTCTACACCCGTGCTGGTGTATACGTGTCTGCTCGATGCCGTGGTGAGACCCTGTATGATCTTGTAAAAGAGAGTAGCCCAGCTCCGAACCATTGTGTGAGATCTTTTGGCCAACGAGGAGAAGGTCGAACCCCATGACCAGCAACTATCCCAAATAGAGACGTGTCTATAGAGGACCCGGTCCACCGAGGCTGTGACAAGGTCTGTCTCTGTGTCGTAGAAGGCCAGACATGTGGAAGCTCTGCACTCGGGTATGACTGGACACCGTCCGTGCTCAAAGGTCTTCATCACGCCCCACAGGGCCACAGTTGCCATCTTAAGCTCAGTTTCCTTGATTGGGTCACGCTTGAGCGCAATGTCCCGTTGGACCCAGTCTCCGATGATCTTACACACCACGGAGACCTGCGTTTTGGGCACCGAATTGTTCATCAGAAGTGTCAGCGTGTCCGCGAGCTGATCGAGTGGCACGTCCAAGACCGAAGGCAGGGCCCGCTCATGAGCTTCTCGTTCCTGCACGGCTTCGAAAGCGGCAGCCGTTGGACTGAGTCCGTCAGGCACAGGGCTAAAGCAAGGCTTGTGATGCTTGTGTTTACCCCTAGTGCCGTGTTCCCTATGCTGCCCAAGATGATCGGGTCTCATTGATCGCTGGTTGTGCCTGTCAGTCCTCCTACGTTTACTTTGGTCACATACCTCATTGCCAACATAACCCATGTACACATCCCTGTGTACGACCGGTTTGGACGAGATTAGGTTAGTCACGGCAGCTTTGCCTGATAACCCCAGACCTAGAGCTCTGACTTTCTTCCAAGGCAAGAAAACACAGGGCACAAATCCTGCCAACACGGTCCAGCGAATCATGTTCCTCAGTGTGGTCTTGATGTGTGTGCACACATGGTTCGCGGAGTAGTAGTTGATGAGGTATCGCACCAAGCAAGTGGCACTCTCGCTGTTGCTCCCCAGCACATTGTAAAGCAACAACTCCACGGACAGAGCCGGGCTGAATGTGTTGACAATCTCCTCTATCACTATGGCCAGCTGCGGATCCTCACTTACGTAGACCCAAGAGTCTCTGTCCCTGTGGATGGGGACCAACCCGTAACGCTCATAGTCAACTGCATGAGAGTCAAGACCCTGTTCGCGGTGGGAACACTCTCTTCTCCTGAAAGTCTCTAACACGTAGAAATCCCCTCTGTCCTCCAAAGCCGCCATGGCCAGCGCTTTCTCACAATGGACCAGCTGTTCCCTGGACACGCTTGGTGCAGCTCTCGTCATCTCTCTGCCCAGTCTGAACGTGTGGCGTGCACTATCATGTGCAATGTACAGTTAACGATATCAACGTGTCGCCAGCATAGACAGCAAGGTTCCGAGATGTTCTCTATGTTGTTTAGAGCATTATATTGTCTGTGTAGCAACAGGCAACGTATTCCAAACAGAAACCGTGGTTGTCAACACTTTGACAGTGATGACAGTGATGACAGCGATGACGAAGGGTTTGCCACCACCAAGACCCGGGCACATGTGGTCAAGCTCTCAAAACTCAAACGCAACGCTATCGACGTTGCAATGGATGTGATTGTCGCAGAAAACCTGCTGAGACAACACGGTGATGATTTGAGTTTACTAATGTACCATGGCAAGTGTGACAGAGAGATGCATCGAGCTCTCGATAAAATCCCTGTAACGTCCCATGGAGCACTAGTGAAAAAGCCCTATTACTACAAGTCCCATCGTAGCGGTAAACGCGCACGTCACACCAGTGACATTGTCTAACCAAAAACACACATTGACAACGCACGCGTCCACATTTGTCCTGCAATTCACTCTACACCCGAGTACCCTGTACAGTTAGTTCGGTGTAAGGCTCCGTCATCATGAGTGTGGTGAACCTGGACCCAAGCAGCTACAAGCTGAAACCATTGGACACAATTGAGCGCTTGGTGAAAGCTCCCGGATTTATGGCCAATCCCCACAGCTCATTTGCGCAGTACGTGGTCGATAACATAACCAGAGCCTCCGCCGCCAACACTTCCATCACAGCCGAGGCCACCGTGATGATGGCGCAAGCTCACATGGGAGCAACCCTGTTCAGGCAACAGAAAGATACAAGTCGTCTACTCGCTGGCTTTGTCTACAAGATGCTAGTCCCCGACACAGTGGTGCCCACTGGTACTAGATTCTGCAAGCGCTACAGGATTACGGATCAGCGCGAGGCTCAGCAGGGCACCTATGACACAATCACCAATGGAGTGCAGACCAGAGAGTACAGTCAGGTGTTTCAGCACAAGTCCTTTGTGGTCACGCTGCAATTTGGATGCCTCCTCAGCGTCACAGTGCCCACGGAGGCCTTTGATCTCGTCAGCAGAGAGTTGGCCAGAGCCAGCACATCCTGGGAGCTAACACGGACCACAGAAGTGCTCCATTACTGCGCTGCTCAACCCACCCTGACGGACAGGATTGCACAAAGAACCAACACGGCCAGCCGTGCAGAGAAATTGGACTCTGTGTTGATCATGGCGGAACTCATGTGCGGTATGGTCAACATACAGCCCGACTCTTTTGTTTGTGCGCTGGAAAACGCTCGCAGGATACTGGCCAGCGATAAGCCCGAAGTTGTGATTGTGGGCAACACTCTTTTCCGCGTGATCTCCCAGAGAAGCTCCAATGTCTGGCTTCAGATAGTCAGCGAGGACACCAAGATCACCCCCGAGTTCTCCGTGTACACAATGGCCAACGAGAACGCTAGAGGGGGGGGAGGTTATGAGTTCACCATGCAACAGGTCACACAGCAGGCTCTGGGTGACAAAGATCTACCCTTCACCAACGAATCGTGCTTCCGGGACAGCCCGATCGAAATGAAAGTACACTACATTGGACTCGGAGGAGGACCTACGGACAGGATCCCCATTGTGACCGTGGACTCGGTGCAGATGGAGCTGGGTGGCAAGAGAAACACTTCCACTGAACACAAGGCCTTCTGTAACCCGGAAGGTTTCAAGTGGGAGTACTTCACAGTCGGTTGCACGGCTCCCGCTCTAAATCAAATCAACCCTTCGAATGTGCTCTCCACGACGGACTCCGATGGCATCAACTACAAGCATCTTGCTCAGCGATCACCCTGCACCTCGTACCTTCACCAGTATGATGGTGCGGTCGCCTCAGTCACTCTCCGTAGCCTGCACGCCGTGGGTAACCCAGAGGAGCTGTTCACGCGGGAGCGCAGACTGAGACTGCAACAACAGGTCAACACGTTGATGAGAGGCGACCTCAGCGCCATCCCTGTACATAAACTGGGCTGTCTGGCTCGCGCTAGAGACTGGTACAGTAAGATAAGCAACCCCGCATCCGTACTGGAGTTTGACACGCGCAACATGGTGGTACCCATCCCTAATGACAATAACCCGGAACAAGTTGGACAATGGGTAGTCAGGCCCAGGGTGGCTCTTTTCAACTCGTCGGCCATGAACAACATCGACAATGAAATGGCTCAGATTGGCAGTGAGTTACTCACGCACTTTGGTGACACCAAGCAGGCTAAACTGGTGCAAGATCACTTGATGTTCCTTGAGCGGGCACTCCGACACGAACACGGCATACAGTCAATGCTTGAAATGAGACGGAAGATCGTAGCTGGAGTCGAGATTGCAGAATTGGACACAGAGTGGACTAAGGGAAGATCTTTTTGGTCCTGGATAGCCGACCCAATATGTGCTGTGCACATACGCAACGTTCTCGTAGCAAAAGAGGCAGCCTTGAGTGGCACAATAACCGCAGAGGAACGTACCATATTGATACAACTTGAGGGGTTGATGAATGGCCTGATCGGGCTGTTCAAGGGCATTGTTGGGTGCAGACGCAACTCTGTGATAGCCTCGATGCCTGCGTGCTACAATTTCGATGGAAATAACATTACAGAATATGGCTACCCGGGGGACTTTAGTTTGGAGGATGTGGACTACTGCAATCTCATGTACTGGATTATCCTCCCAGTCCTGGGAGCTCGAGTGTACCGGATTGGCGCCTGTAGTGGAGATGAAAGTGTTCGCGTTCATATTCAATACAGACAGGAGGACCGGAATCTGACCAACGAGTTAAGCCTTGCCAATAGCAACCGCCTCACGGTGATGCGTTTGAATGGCAACTGTGCTTTCTCCAAGGTAGCAGTGCAGACCGGGGTAGACGTGAGTGAAATGTTTGAGCCTACGGCGTTGACACATGAGCGGTCTAGCAACACGGGATTCAGCACCACATCCGTGGTCACCTATATGTGGGCGATCAGACTGCAACAACTCGCGGGTATCAGCAATGACCTAGCCAAGGTGTTACTGGCGATGCATTACAGTACCCTGTTGACCCACAATGTCATACGAGATCACTATGACACAAAGTACTACTCGGGTATGTCCTACCTGCTGTTCAGGGGTGTGCGTTTCACAGGATGCGGTGTCTCTCTCATTCGACAAAAGTCAGCTCTGTACACGCTGGGCACCGAGATCCTCTGTAAACCCACGTCCCACAATACGCACCAGGTGCACACCATAAACCAATACTGTGAGTCCACTGTGATACCAGAGACAATAGAGTCTCCTGGGGTCTACATCCCCAACCTGTACATGAAAGACGTGCGAGGCGGAGACGTGCGCATAAACACACGTGACCCCTTTGACATGGTGGTCGCAGACGCATTCAATGGTTTTTGCCCAGAGTCAGAGAGCTCGAGTGGCTACCGCAGACGTTACATCTTCACGACCGGTCGCTCCGAAAGACTCAACGGCTCTATTACCGAGGACCCTTTGATGGGAGTCAAAGCATACACTTGTATGCCAAGCCTACTCCAGCCTTTCAGCTCCGTGCACAGGGGGGTAAACAAGTACGCCAACAGAGACCGCAACGAGGATAGCAATCACAAGCTCTTCCGAGAGATACATCACATTGCGGAGTTTGAAAGGGGAGTACTCGACCCCATCGGCGATCCCTTCAAGGATACTGTGGAGAGAGTGAACGGAGACAAGCGTACCACAGACATAATGCAGCCAAAGCTTGGAGTGGCCTTCTGCGGTACTTATAGTATAGGGCTTACATCTGACAAGAAGCTCATGTGCGGCAGTGACTTGACGCAAGAGACCCTGCTTGAGAGGCTAGCGCCTAGAATCAACGGAACAGGTATATTTTCCTGCAACCCCATCCAGACGACCACTCGCCTAATCAACCCCATATTTAACAGGATATTCGAGAACACCCGGTACTCTCGGTACTTGGACCATTAACTCGCCACACAATGGAACAATAGAGTCAGAGTCTATTCACTGCTCCAAAGGCACAAAGGATGCACAGTAGCGGCATAGCACACACCATAGCCCTGGGACTGTATGCCTTGACCGACTTTGTGCTCTCATGTGGTGTAAACTTTTTTACCTCGCTCTACATGCACCCCATGGAACAAGAGAACAAGCTAATTCTGAGCAGGAAAAGGGAGGATGTCGAAGTGGACATAGCAATAAACACTGTTGCGAGGTCCGTAGCAAGTTTAGATGCTAACATAGCCCTGCTCAAGGAAACCATTAATGCAACCATAGGGGAAGAGCACAAAAAGTTGAACAACGAGCTGCTGTCGAGCCAGAAGCAGAGAGCCGACCTCCGCTACTTACTGGGAGCACTCCGGGGAAGACTTGATTCTCACAGGTTAATCGGTGCTGTAAAGACTCTTTCAGACAACGTGGGACTACAACTCAATGCCTCAGCATATATCAACAGGCAGGTGTTAACCCTGGCTGTGCAAAGGGACCTGGATGATACGAGAGAACCTGTCACAAGAGTAACCGTTGAGGATGCTTACCGGGAATACAGTAGAACCAAACCTATGACTGGAACCACTGTTGTATGAAGACCTGTGTGTATAGACATGTCAATGTTTGTCATTGTACTCTGAGTGTGCAAATAAATAATCTCTCATATGCTGCATATGTGTGTATGTTGTGTGTATATCAACTACAATGTGTCTGAGTTAAGGTTCTACAATGTGACCTGGGTTCATGGCGTATGTAACTTATGAAAAAAGATGTATAGACAGCACATTCAGCTAAGAAATTGACTTTATTGATGAAAAGAGTGACAGTCAGCATTGGATACCTTGGATACCAAAGCCTCTGTCGGACGCACACCCATCCTCGGGGAGACAGTAGCTGTCGGGTACAAAGTCAATGGGCTAAGCTACAGTATTAAAGGCAAAGGTGCGTTCACAGTGGGAAAGAGGATAGTGAAATGCAAAGTATGGACACCATCCAAGTGCATGACCGGCCAAATGCGATAGCTTGTATCCCCTTAAAGCGCAGGAGGAAACAGGGGCCGTTCACCAGGGAGATGTTCAGGCATGAAATACACCGCTCGCCCTCTTCGGATACACTCGTCATGGGGTTTCCGAACTTGGACTTTGGTATGTGTTCGATGGATAAGGATGACATGAAGCGAGCCCTGGTCACCCAATTCCATCTACACGCTAAACACGCTGCAAACAATAATGGACTAGAGCACACTGATCCTAAGATGCGAATCGGCGATATAGATTACTGGACCCATCGACTGGTGGCTGTGAGCTGGTTTGCCAAGATACCATTTGAGTTGATCCTCGGTGAGGATCATCACTCTGTCCTCATACCAGCTGTGAATATCATGGACAGATACATGACCACTTGCGCTCACCTCGGTGATGATACATGTCAGCTATTGAAAAATGTCAGTAACATCCTAGCGGCATGTCTGTCGCTCTCGATCAAGATGTATGCTGTGCAGATGGTAATTGATATTGATACGGAGGATTTGAACCAACACATTCGCCATGCAAACGAGGCCTTGGTTGTAGACCCATCCGAAAAATCAGGCAATCCCAGGCTCAGGTACATCCTGTCAGATGCACAGGGGATAGAAGAGGCTGAGAGGCAGATAATTGTAAAGTTGAAAGGGGCCGTGTTTCCAACAAACGCTCAAAATATGATCAGTTTACTGTGTGCATATCTGATCCTGGATCATGGAAAGCCTTCGACTTTGTTGACAAGTGACTACACCCTGAAGCACCAAGCCACGGTCGTGGCTAGCAAGCTCTTGTTGAAGACTACACTGGACATTGCGTTCTTGCGCTTCGAAAGGTGGCTCTGCATAGCTGTGTGCAGCCTGCTTGGCCTGCTTGACGTGTGCCTTACAGAACCTGAACAGCTGCTCCTTGTGGAAGACAGTTTCATCTCACTCTTGGAAGAGATGATGCCTGGCAAGTTCACGCACACGGAGCTAGGTGACCTCAAGACGTTATTAAGCCAGGGATGTTTGGTGTGCAGTGGTCAGGTTGGCATCCATGCAGTGTGCAACGCTGTACGTAGGATATCGTCTATGTCATGCTCAGATTGTAGGGATGACAATGTTAAGGAGAACAATCACAGAATAAAGTGACTCGGTGTACCGTACATGTGAATGACGCTGTATGCAACACTGTGTAAATAAAAACAAACATATCACACCCACACTGTCTCTTGACATATTTTATTAGACCAAAGAGGTGTACCACAGTCAAGCAAGTTCCAATGTTACTTCGGACCCCAGTTGTTTCTCACAGCTGCAGAAGGACTGTCAGTCAGAGTTGGATAGACAGCCGTGAAAGGACAGTCAGCTCGGATAGGGATGCTTCTTGCTTATATAAACTGGTTTGACACCAACCTTAAGGGCTATTCACTGATAATTACAGGGTGACATTCACGTGTTAAACGTCAGAGATTTTGTCTATCGCACTGACTGAGCAGTACGTTTATCTGTCTAAGCACAAGGGTTTTTTCTATAACAATGCAGAACCCAGGCAATAGCAGAGACACACCTGTCCCAGAAGTGAAGATAATTCAGGGGACTCCTAAGATTGTGTATATGTCTGAAAGTGACCTGGACAGTGGTCTGGAAACGGACAGTGATCGGAGCACAACCAAGTCATTGGCCGCAACACCCTTCTCAATGCCGAGAAACACCACTCACAGAGGCTTTGGTGCAGCTTCAAAGACTGGACACAACCAGCTGCAGGCGCCAAAGCCCACACCTGGTATGGAGGTTTACCAGTGTGACGACTGTGCCTGGAACAAGATCGACTCAGATCTTGTGCACATTGAGTACGGCGGAGGCCAATGTCTGTCTTTTAAGGCCAGAAACGGGGGTCACGAAAAGGAGCTTCTCATCATACAAGGGAAGCTCCGGTTCATAGGGGGGTATGTGGCATTCCCCCAGTTCATGTTCTACTCAAAGTTTGGGAATGTTACAATCGACGGGACCAAACACTGCTTTGTCTGCGCACATGAACCCGGAGAAGGACACCCTAGCCATAGATGCAGTAACATGAAGGGTCTTCTCAAGATCAAACTGATGTCTTTGAAACTGCACGACAACGTGGACATGACTCGCCTTTATACTTCAAGAAGACCCACCGGTGATTGGGAACTCCTTGAAACTGACAGTACATCATCATGCGTTTCCACAAACTTCAGTATGCCGAAAAAGACGACCTTCAGTGAACTGGGACCGCAGGCAAACATGCACCACATTGCTGGTACGGTTGACACTCACTATTGTTATAGCTGTAAGGTCACACTTTGCAACTTTGTGGAGAATGACACCTTACTGGGTGAACACATCTACTACAGCAATGGCAATTGTCCCTACTTGATACGTGAGTTCGAGAATCGAAAGAGCGAGCTGGATGCTATGATGGGTAGGGAGCGATACCGAAGGGGACACATCGCATACCCGTGTCGTGCCACAGATGCCTTGTATGGGTGTAAAGGATACACATGGGACCGCCGCTGCGTTGTCTGCAACGCCACTGAGGGTCATTTCCCACTCTGTGATGCCATGAAACATTCACTTTGGAAAAAGCTCAAGAATATGCTTATGTTATGAACAAGTAACCCATTCGAGTGTACTAAATGTATTTTAACATGTATGTAATACGAGCCGTTGTCACTGACAATTGTCCTGATGTCACAGTATGTTCAATAAAAGTCATTGCTGTGTACCTTCTGACTCACTGCTCATTTCTATGTATCTTGTTACACAAAGGGGTGTGGTCTGTGGTGTTGACATACTCTAGACCTCTCTGTTTCTCACAGCAGCTGAAGGACTGTCAGTCAGAGTCGGATGGACAGCCGTCAAAGGACAGTTAGCCGGGGTCGGATAGGGATGCTTCTTGCTTATATAAACTGGTTTGACACCAACCTTAAGGGCTATTCGGTAATAACCACGGGGTGACAATCACGTGTTAAACGTCAGAGGTTTTGTCTATCGCACTGACTGAGCAGTACTTTTATCTATCTAAGCGCAAGGTTTTGTGCTATAACAATGCAGAACCAAGGCAATAGCAGAGACACACCTGAGTCTGTCCCAGTAGTGAAGATAATTCAGGGGACTCCTACGATCATGCACGTGTCTAGAGGTGACCTGGACAGTGGTCTGGAAGAGGACAGTGATCTGAGCATGACCTCGGAATTGCCGGGATACAGAACTCCCAGAGGCTTTGGTGCAGCCAGATACAGGGATCATGAATTGGAGCGTCTCATCATGCAAGGGGAGCTCCGGTTCCTGTCGGGGTATGTTGCATTCCCAAAGTCCATGTGGTACTCAAAATGTGGTTACGTTACAATCGAAGGGGCCCGGTACTGCTTTGTCTGTGCACACGAATCCGGAGAAGGACACCCTAGCTATAGCTGTGATAGCATGAAACGCCTTCTCAAGATCCACCTGATGTCTGTGAAACTGCAAGAGAACATGGACAAGGTTCCTTTATTTACCGCGAGAAGACCCGGCTGCGAGTACCCGTGGGGATGCCTCGAAACTGATAGCACCTTGGCGTGTTTTACCACGGACTTCAGTAAACTTGGACCACACGCAAACATGCAATACATTCCTGGTACTGTTGACACACACACATGTTTCCAGTGTAAGGTCACAATTAGCAACTTTGTGGAGAACGACACCTTACTGGGTGAACACATCTTTCACAGCAACGGCGATTGTCCGTATATCTCACGCAAGTTCAAGAATCGAAAACGTGACCTGGATGCTATAATGGGCAAGGAGCGATACAGAAGGGGACACATCGCATTCCCGTTTCAGGGCACAGAGGCCCATTACGGGTATACAGGATTCTGCGGTGCACGCCGCTGCGTTGTTTGCAGTGCCATCCAGGGATCCGACCTGCCAGCTAATGGCCATCACCCACACTGCAATTCCATGAAACATTCACTTCAGGAAATGCTTGAACAGTACCCCATCCAAGTGTGAAAAATCTATCTTTGCATGTATGTATTATGGTTGAGCCTGACCCTGATGTCATGGTCTGTTCAATAAAGTTCATTGTTGTTTACCTTCTGACTCACTGCTCATTTGTCTATGGCTTGTTACATGAAGGGGTGTGATCTATGGTGTTGACATACTCTAGACCTCTCCCCAGGGTGTCTCGACCCATGATATGTAAGTAAATGTGACTGCTTAGGTGACAGTGCTAGGGTACACTTATACTTGGGTGAGACAATTGGCTAGCAGCTAGGCACAACTTGCACAATGGAGGCAAGTGGTTATGGAACTCAGGGTACATACAGGGCCTTGGCAGGTGAACCCAGCCCCTCTGTATCCCGAGACTCGCTGGACAATGAGACCAGGCAACTCATACAAGGGTGCCTAGACAACTACACAGGACTAGTGAAACCTATGGGGAACGAAAGCAAAGCTCTGTCTACAATGAAAAGAGTTGTGGCTGAGCTATTAGATAAATACAGATGCAAATATAATGGTGGGTATTGATGTATGTAAATTAACCATTGCAGCTTCCTATAAGGAGTCTAACATGTTTCTGATCTGGACCCTTAGGCCTGGTCAAACGCGCAATGGAGCATTGGAACAGAAATGATGACATGGGGTTTGTTAGCAAGATAGCTATGAACATGTTCAATGATGGGACCGCAAACTGGGGCCGCATTGCCAGCTTGATAGCCTTTGGTGCTGCGTTGTGTCAGCGCTTCAATGAGCTTGGCAGAGAAGACTGCATGGAGCTAGTGGGAGAGGAAATCTCCCTGTACCTGCTGACCGCCCAGACAGACTGGCTGGTTAGAAATGAATCATGGGTAAGTTGAAATAACATTTTGATGGGAAAATGCCTGCAATGATTTGCTGACCTTGGTTTTTGTCCATGAGAGGCAAGGTGATGTCACCGCTACCTTGCTTTCCACTCTTGGATTTTTTAGTCACTGTGGTAGTTGTTGACTTTGAAAGACAAAAATGGATAACATTACTGTATGACAACCATAATTTTAGGCTTTCCTGTAATTTTATAAAAGGGTATTACATTGGTTTTGATTGACTTACAGTATATCTGAGCAATTCTACATTTGTCACTTTGATAAGTATGTAAAGTCAATTTCAATTCTCTATTTCCAGAAGGGTTTTGTGGAGTTCTTTCAGGTAACAGACCAGAAGTCTACTCTCACGAACATACTCCTAACGGCTACTGGATTTGTTGGCGTTTTGGCAGCTCTGACCTTGTTGATCAAGTGAACGCCAACTCTTGCTTGGTTATTGTGTGTGTGTGTGTGTGTGTGTGTGTGTGTGTGTGTGTGTGTGTGCGTGTGTGTTGGATTGGAAAATAAACAATTGAACAATTGTCTTTGTTGTTCTTTATTATCAGTGATATACAACACAACATGCACGGTCAAAAAAAACCTGACAAAAGACGTATCTCTTGTACAGTCATGTCACAGAATTTATAATGTGCACACAACAGTAACTCTACATATATGTGGAAATCCTGAGATCAATCTTAATGTTTGTAGGGCACACATCTCCTAGCAAGCTCTCTGTCGTCCATAGGAAGGTCTAGCTCTCCTTCCCAATTGATATTCTCTAGAGGGCAGTTCATCACAAACTCGTCAAGCAGCCTGCTCGTGTCAAGTTGAAAGTTGCACAGTGCTTCACTGCTTTGGTTAAAGTCACACGTAGTATCATCGGGCATCCATAAGTCCCACGCAAACTGTGATTCGTGATTATACACAGGGAAGTTGTTCATAACAATCTCGTCAAGCTGCATGATCTCATCAAGCTGAAAGTCGCACAGCGCTTCTTCACTTTGGTCAAAGTCACATGTTGTACTATCATTGAGCATCGGTAAGCCCCACGCAAACTGAGATTTGTAATTACACACAGGGCAGTTGTTTATCACAATCTCGTCAAGCTGCATGATCTCGTCAAGCTGAAAGGTGAACAGCGATTCTTCACTTTGATCAAATTCATGCATTGTAATATCACCGAGCATTGGTAAGTCCCACGTGAACTGGGATCCTTGATTATCTTGTGTTAGGGACTCCGACAACGGTTTGTCATGCACAAACTGGAAATCAGGCGAGTTACTCCGGATGATTTGTGAATCCAATCTTGGCATATCACTGTCAAGTGAGAAGATCTCTTGCGAGCCACTCTGGACAGCCTGTAGATTATTGGAGCTGCTCCAGATGTCTTCCAATCTCCGGTTCCAGTAGAGCCCCGAATCCGACTTTTGCACAGTTTTGTAATGTCCACGCCTTCCTTCTTTTGTCACAGCACCAATTGCTTGAAGTATGATTAAACTGTCCCCCACCTTGCGACGTTCAATATCTAATTTTTTACCCAAGTCACGTATCTTGATCACACCTGGGTTGTTTCGCACATATTGGTACACAATTCCGATTTCACATATCTGGCTGCACCGGAAACATGCCACTGGTTTACGATATTTTGTATTGCAAGTATATTTTCCTGCAAACTTATGCAGAAGTCCAACACCTTCCAGTCCGCAAAGCACTATGTTTACCCTGCCATAATCCTTGATGCCTGCCTTCAGTAGAAGGCTTGCAGACTTGCGAGTGAACGTGTTGTGGGTCTTCATCAGCTCTAGCATTCGTTCGGTAACTTTCCTCAGAGTAGCCATGACTTATGTGAGGCAGGACCAAGTAGGTTGTTGTGACAGGAGTCTCTTCGGAGGAGTCCAGTTATACTCTGCAAACACAATGGCTCGGCTGACTACCCAATAAAGGCTGGCTATCCAACCGCTGATGACTACCCAATAAAGGCTGGCTATCCGACCGCTGATGAAACTCCTTGGCAGGTTGTGATTCATAGTGCCCATAAATACATGTGACACAACACGTGAGCTATCCGACTGCTGATGACACTTCTTGGCAGTTTGTGATTCATAGTGCCCATAAATACATGACACAACACGTGAGAAACCCTCTTCTGTGAGCTCAACTAGGACCCTCACGACTTCCATAGACTAAATGATTGTCTTTCTACAGAGAACGCACAGACACAATGCTACATTTCAAAACGGTTTCTTTTATGCAGAAAGATATACAATATAGTGGTAATACAAAGATACAAGTGTCCGAAAAGAAAGCTGTTTGCTTTCTCTTCCATGTGTGCTCAGCATGTCACACGCTGCTCTGACCAGAAATGCACTCAGTGACTTGAGACCAAGCGCAGTACATAATACAGGAGATCCTTCATTGGTTCCCACACCGTTTCCATGTCATACTCAACAGTCCCCTCTGTCAAAACGCGTTTCGTATTCTGGGAGCACTGAGGGCTAGCCTCAACCCTAGTCACAGTCTGTAGACTTTGATTCATCTCGATGGTGAGCCATACATCAAACTCAATGTCGGCTAGACCTGTGACATCAACATTATCCAATGGGCTTCGATATTCATTTGAGGCACTCTGCACAGCACTCAAAAACAATATGCACCTGTGGTGTACCGTATACATATATTGCGCATGTATAGTTGGGTGCAGAAACATATGCTGGTACATCTTGTTCAGAGCGCGTTTAACTCTCGGATCACCCTCAGTGTCGATCAAAGTCTTGAATCTACAGTAGCTTGACATCAGCACTTTGAACCTCAGTTTGTACTCCGGGTCCGTTTTCCACTGTAACCCCATGGGCTTGACAATGGCAATCTTGGGGGGACGCTCTGCTGTGTCCTCGGCATGGCTGGGGTTGAAAATTTCTTTCTTGGTGAACGGCAGGTCAACTTTAGAGCCACTCTCCTTCCCTTTGGCACTCTTACTTATGGTCTCCATCTCCTCTAAATGGCTGATTGTTTATCTCTCTTTCTCAATGCACTGTTGACATTTCTTTCACGGTTTATATACCTTTCCATGGCTGTCGATCCAGCCGCAGCTGATATCCCTTCCGCGGCTGACAGTCCATCGGCAGCTGACCATCCGAGCTTCTTTGTGTGTCCTAGCTGTGGCTGAGTATCATAGCTGTGGCTGAGTAGCATAGCTGTGGTGAGTATCATAACTGTGGCTGAGTAGCATAGCTGTGGCTGAGTATCATAGCTGTGGCTGAGTATCATAGCTGACAGAATTTCCGTGCACAGATGCCTATCTGAGATGTCCCACAAAATGGACCTTGGGTTGTTAACTAGCTCTTCGGAGCTTATCTCTGTGTAAATCGTTGTTGTGTACAAGGAATAATGTAGCTCACTGTTCAAGATGTCGTGTCTATGTCCTACATGCTTTTCACACACACAAGACTGTCTGCTCGAATAAACGTAGTGCTTTAATGAAATGTCAATTGCAAAAGAGTTTTCACAAACACACAGATATACATACATGTCAGGGAAGACATAGTCAACACATTTGGTGTCATGTCTCCCACATCATCCTCACATCTTGAGCGTTTACACCTATGCACTCTCAGAGTGTCCGCAGAACCTCTTGAATTAGTCCTTTCACGACCCTGGCTACATGCGGTAGCTGACACTTCCTGAGCTCACCTTGCACGTTTACCCCTGTCCAATCTCAGTGTCCACAGAGCCTCTTGAAGTAGTCCTTTTACGAACCTGGCTACTTGCAGTAGGTGAGACTCCCTCATCTCGCCTTGCGCGTTTAACACTGTCCACTCTTAGAGTGCCCACAGAACCTCTTGAAATAGTCCTTTTACGACCCTGGTTACGGGCAATAGGTGAGACCTCTTGAGCTCGTCTTTGACACCTAGACTGTTTCGGGTCAAGCACCGCAGCCCTAGCCATTCTTATTGTGAGCGCTGCGTACCCATTCGACTCACGCAGTGCCCTTATCATTGCACCAAGCCTCAGAGATTTTTGAGGCTTTGCGGTCATCACCTCTCCCTTAACAACCATCATGGTTGCAGCGTAGTCCTGTTTAAGCATTTCCACAGAGAACACATCAACACCGTGAATGCTGTTAAACACATCACACGCATCCTTCCACTCCCAGTCCTCTTCTAGTTCATCTGAGAAGTGGCCACGATTATCCCGGTTGACTCTCAAAATGATCCTGTCCTGGTGATAAACGGTCCGTGTAGTGCAAAACGAGCTGACATTTTTCACGGGTACACCTGAGTAGTCGGTTGAGTACACGCTAAGTCTGGGCCCGTGGAAGGTGCCTCTCGGACCGAGCATTGATTCTCTCACATGCATTTTGTTGTAAGCTTCCTCAGGTGCAGCCGCAGACATCATCCTCTTGATAACTGCCCCATAATATACGGGTGCGGCGCACTGGAACTTCTCCCCTGCCAAGTGACACTTTACGAACGTGAGTTCGTTCAGGGCTTGTATGGCTGCACTTGCCTCCAGTATCAGAGAGCGCACCGGGTCCTCATTGAAATCCAAGGTGAATGCCAATCTGTGCGTACACAGTTGATTGTCCCCGCTGTCGTTCGAAAACTGCCCGAGAGCATTGACTTCACCGTAGTCTTGGTTTTCGTAAGCTTCGACCATGGCCGAGCTCAACTGATCCCAAAAGCCTGAGTGTGAACCCGGCACGTAAAGGGCCAGCATGTCGTACACTGCTTCGAGTGGGACTGTGACAGAACCTATTTTCTTGGGGGTTGAGTGACCCCCCCTGCTGCGTTGAGCGGTCTGGTTCATTGCATATTTGCACGTGCACAGCTTGTAGGTCTTCACCTCGTGGCTCACAACCCGACGAGCCGGAACCTCGCATGTTGAGCACAGCAGGAGCATCTCGTGAGCAACCGCGTTGCCACCCTTGATCTCAGTCTCTGAGAAAAACATAGAATCTATACCCGAAATGCACAGGTGTTCATTCTTCACACTAGTCTTCAGGTGCTGCTCGTGTATCTGGGTTAAGATGTAGCCCAGCACCTTGCAGGCGAAGCGAGCCTGTGTGTCGATGGCACGTGGACAAATGTCAGGAAGACAAGCGGCAGCACACAGCTTGTAGACAGCGTTGGTCTCCAGGCAGACCTGTCCAAAGGACAACTTGTTCAGCGCTTTCAGCCTGTTCTCGTTCATCTGTCGCATGTACATCCTCAAATCGGGACAAGTCTCGACATTCGGGATCTCAGTCCACGGAGGTATCCATATGTCAAACACAAAGTGACACGCCAACTTCATGGCCTCGGCAAACACTAAATGGTTGATACACGACGAAACCCTGCGACTGACGGTCCTCGTGCACACAATGTGGCTCGAGCGCAGGGCAGTGATGCAGGCTTGTCTGGCCATGTCGAACCTCTCTCCAAACTGTATAATGTCGGACATGGCGATCATCGTAGCGGACTGGATCAGGTTCTGCCTGTACAGGCACACTGCAGCTATTCGCTCCATTTTGCATTTCTCCACTGTGTCCTGTATTTGCTTGGTGCTACGTGTACGGGTCACTTGCTCAGGAAACTCGGATTCCATGACCAAGCTCCGATCAGCCCATGCCTCACTCACAAACCCCATTGTGTTGGTGTTCCACACAAAGCCGCAGTTGTGCGTAACCTCGTACTTGACCGTGGTCATCTGACCGCTGCTCATATCTCTGGTCACCACATCACTCTCCAACACACTGGTGTCCAGAAGGTTTTTGAATGTATTGGGGATCACGTTGGACTCCCTGTCTGCAGCATTGACGTTCTTCTCGTGGGTTATGTGTGCATCGTCTATGATGACAACGCAGGCGGTCCTCTTCTGCTTGTACTTGAAAGCTTGCGGGGTGAAAGACGACAGGGTCTCTATGCAACCATTTATCCTCCGAAACTGATAGTTCAGCACAAGGTTTGCATAGCTCTTACCTTCTCCCGGACCAGTGTTGTTGAACAACATGAACCGTTCGGTCGTAAACCTGGGAGCCGTGTTGGCGATAATGTAGTTGAATGTAGTCGACGCCTGAAACAACCTGCCAACTTGCAGGCTGTCACAGAACAAGTAGCGCACTAATGCGTGGTCATACACTTTCAGTGGAGCCAGGGCACCGGGCTCATTCGGGTAGTCATTGTGATTGTCCAGAGCAAGGTATAACGACTCGTGTATCTCAGCGAGACCGTAACCGAGAGACAGGCTCGAGATGCTCATATTCCCGTCGATCACTTCGCTCAAACCTTGGTATAGCGATTCGTTCTGGTTGAACCGTAGCCTGACAAGGATACTGAAGACCATGTTCGCTATGCTCTCAAACAGCCAGCATCCTCTGTACTTGACTTTCATTTCTTTGCTCAGGAGCTCCAGTTTACCCAGATTAGGGTACAGGCGCGCGATGTAGCAACTGTGGTCGCCTTTGCTCACAAGGAACGGGTGTTGCTCAGATGAGTTGTAAAAACAGGAGTACGCTGTCTGACACTCGCCGGTGCACGCGCCGTGTACCTCCATGTGCCTACTCCTCTTGCAATGACAGCGTCCGTGGTTCAGCAAAGACGCAAGAGCTTTTGTTCTGCGTTTGCTCTTTATGTCAGATAACACACTGTCAATGCGGGTCTGTGAAATGGGCACATGCCTGTGAATCAGAGATTTGACAAACAGGTCCGGGTTCTCCCTGTCGATGAGTTTCTCCAGAGAGTACCTGAATACCAACAGTCCTCCGATGTCGACCTCGCCGCCTCTTGAGGAACCGTCTAGTTCGCTCGTGAAATATCTCAGTCGTTTCATGAATTCCCTGTCCTTTGGCATGACCGTGGTATAGCCCGTTTGAATAACTTTCTGTTTCAACCATTGCGTCCTCGTGAGTTTAGATATGATGGACAGGAACAATGCCTTGCCCTCTCCTTTGCTCACACAGTCTGTGATCCTACCTATCGAGGTCTCCAGAGACTTGAGATTTTGGACGGTGATAGTCTCTGGCAAGATGACAGCCTGTCGACCAGACACTGGTGTGTACATGGAACCCTGTAGGTCCTTGACTTTCTTTTTGTCCACCTTGTGGGCGTTCAGTGTGTCATTGCAGATATCTAACCACTCGAACATCGAGCCTAACTCACCCTTTTCGTCTCTCATGCATAACATAGCATTGTTTAGCGAACATGCCTTTTTCCTGACCAACTGTAGACGCATGAACGCGTTGAATGCTTCCTTTAGGGTATCGTCAGCTGAGGATGCTTGCGAACCCGTGTTGTCTTCGGGCTCCTCCTCCCCTCTGAACACGTCCATGTTAATTGTGTTCATGAGACTGTACAGCTGGGTACTGGATACGTGCTCGCCCATGTCATCGTCCGTTGCCGCTCTGCCCAGATCGGATTGTATACCACTTGAGGATTGTTTTTCACACATGCTCTCTTCGCTCATGTCTAAGACAAAACAGAATAGGTGCCCGTGAGCAAAGTCCTCTCTGATGGGAGGTGACATATTGCCAAAGTCTGTGTTCTCTAGAGTCACTTGGAGAAACTCCCCTTTGCAGCAATACGTCAGATATAGCAGAAATTGAAAAGTTGCTCTGTCATTTGGAGACAACGCACCAAAGGACAATTCGTGATATGTCTTCTCATGTAAAATGTCGGTCCCAACTGCTAGGAACAATGCTTTCCTGTTGCACGGCACCTTAATCTTCTCTACAACCGCTGTATTTGCCTCTCTGTGAGGTAGTATTTTACACTCTATGACCCCAGTTGTGTCTTTCCTAGCTGCCATGACTACTTGGTGAGGTGTTCTCAGGTCTGACAAACATTGAGTAGTGTGTTACTTATCCCTTATGTGTCCATGGGATACTAGAACTAGACTCTGATCACAGGCTTTGCTCAGATCCTTGGCCTTTGCTCGGATGCATAGCCTTTGCTCGGATCACAGCCTTTACTCGGATCACAGGCTTTGCTCGGATGCATAGCCTTTCCTCAGATCCTTAGCCTGTCATTGGATCCTCCGACTTTCCTTGGATCTTCAGGCTTTAAACGGATCCTCTGCCTGCAGTCGGATAACCAGCCGTTGCTGAATCTCTTATGACCCTGGTTGTGTCTTTCCTAGCTGCCATGACTACTTGGTGAGGTGTTCTCAGATCTGACAAACATTGAGTAGTGTGTTACTTATCCCTTATGTGTCCATGGGATACTAGAACTAGACTCTGATCACAGGCTTTGCTCGGATCACAGGCTTTGCTTGGATCACAGCCTTTGCTCGGGATCACAGACTTTACTCGGATAGCAGGCTTTGCTCGGATGCATAGCCTTTCCTCGGATCCTTAGCCTGTCATTGGATCCTCCGACTTTCCTTGGATCTTCAGGCTTTAAACAGATCCTCTGCCTGCAGTCAGATAATCAGCCGTTGCTGAATCTCTTATGACCCTGGTTGTGTCTTTCCTAGCTGCCATGACTACTTGGTGAGGTGTTCTCAGGTCTGACAAACATTGAGTAGTGTGTTACTTATCCCTTATGTGTCCATGGGATACTAGAACTAGACTCTGATCACAGGCTATGCTCGGATCAGAGCCTTTGCTTGGATCACAGCCTTTGCTCGGATCACAGCCTTTACTCGAATCACAGGCTTTGCTCGGATGCATAGCCTTTCCTCGGAACCACAGCCTTTACTCGGATCACAGGCTTTGCTCGGATGCATAGCCTTTCCTCGGATCCTTAGCCTGTCATTGGATCCTCCGACTTTCCTTGGATCTTCAGGCTTTAAACGGATCCTCTGCCTGCAGTCGGATAATCAGCCGTTGCTGAATCTCTTATGACCCTTGTTGTGTCTTTCCTAGCTGCCATGACTACTTGGTGAGGTGTTCTCAGATCTGACAAACATTGAGTAGTGTGTTACTTATCCGTTATGTGTCCATGGGATACTAGAACTAGACTCTGATCACAGCCTTTGCTCTGATCACCGCCTTTGCTCGGATCACAGCCTTTACTCGGATCACAGGCTTTGCTCGGATGCATAGCCTTTCCTTGGATCCTTAGCCTGTCATTGGATCCTCCGACTTTCCTTGCATCCTCAGGCTTTAAACGGATCCTCTGCCTGCAGTCGGACAATCAGCCGTTTCTGAATGTTTTATGACCCTGGTTGTGTCTTTCCTAGCTGCCATGACTACTTGGTGAGGTGTTCTCAGGTCTGACAAACATTGAGTAGTGTGTTACTTATCCCTTATGTGTCCATGGGATACTAGAACTAGACTCTGATCACAGGCTTTGCTCGGATCAGAGCCTTTGCTCGGATCAGAGCCTTTGCTTGGATCACAGCCTTTGCTCGGATCACAGCCTTTACTCGGATCACAGGCTTTGCTCGGATGCATAGCCTTTCCTCGGAACCACAGCCTTTACTCGGATCACAGGCTTTGCTCGGATACATAGCCTTTCCTCGGATCCTTAGCCTGTCATTGGATCCTCCGACTTTCCTTGGATCTTCAGGCTTTAAACGGATCCTCTGCCTGCAGTCGGATAATCAGCCGTTGCTGAATCTCTTATGACCCTTGTTGTGTCTTTCCTAGCTGCCATGACTACTTGGTGAGGTGTTCTCAGATCTGACAAACATTGAGTAGTGTGTTACTTATCCCTTATGTGTCCATGGGATACTAGAACTAGACTCTGATCACAGCCTTTGCTCTGATCACCGCCTTTGCTCGGATCACAGCCTTTACTCGGATCACAGCCTTTGCTCGGATCACAGCCTTTACTCGGATCACAGGCTTTGCTCGGATGCATAGCCTTTCCTCGGAACCACAGCCTTTACTCGGATCACAGGCTTTGCTCGGATACATAGCCTTTCCTCGGATCCTTAGCCTGTCATTGGATCCTCCGACTTTCCTTGGATCTTCAGGCTTTAAACGGATCCTCTGCCTGCAGTCGGATAATCAGCCGTTGCTGAATCTCTTATGACCCTTGTTGTGTCTTTCCTAGCTGCCATGACTACTTGGTGAGGTGTTCTCAGATCTGACAAACATTGAGTAGTGTGTTACTTATCCCTTATGTGTCCATGGGATACTAGAACTAGACTCTGATCACAGCCTTTGCTCTGATCACCGCCTTTGCTCGGATCACAGCCTTTACTCGGATCACAGGCTTTGCTCGGATGCATAGCCTTTCCTTGGATCCTTAGCCTGTCATTGGATCCTCCGACTTTCCTTGCATCCTCAGGCTTTAAACGGATCCTCTGCCTGCAGTCGGACAATCAGCCGTTTCTGAATGTTTTATGACCCTGGTTGTGTCTTTCCTAGCTGCCATGACTACTTGGTGAGGTGTTCTCAGGTCTGACAAACATTGAGTAGTGTGTTACTTGTCCCTTATGTGTCCATGGGATACTAGAACTAGACTCTGATCACAGGCTTTGCTCGGATCAGAGCCTTTGCTCGGATCAGAGCCTTTGCTTGGATCACAGCCTTTGCTCGGATCACAGCCTTTACTCGGATCACAGGCTTTGCTCGGATGCATAGCCTTTCCTCGGAACCACAGCCTTTACTCGGATCACAGGCTTTGCTCGGATACATAGCCTTTCCTCGGATCCTTAGCCTGTCATTGGATCCTCCGACTTTCCTTGGATCTTCAGGCTTTAAACGGATCCTCTGCCTGCAGTCGGATAATCAGCCGTTGCTGAATCTCTTATGACCCTTGTTGTGTCTTTCCTAGCTGCCATGACTACTTGGTGAGGTGTTCTCAGATCTGACAAACATTGAGTAGTGTGTTACTTATCCGTTATGTGTCCATGGGATACTAGAACTAGACTCTGATCACAGCCTTTGCTCTGATCACCGCCTTTGCTCGGATCACAGCCTTTACTCGGATCACAGGCTTTGCTCGGATGCATAGCCTTTCCTTGGATCCTTAGCCTGTCATTGGATCCTCCGACTTTCCTTGCATCCTCAGGCTTTAAACGGATCCTCTGCCTGCAGTCGGACAATCAGCCGTTTCTGAATGTTTTATGACCCTGGTTGTGTCTTTCCTAGCTGCCATGACTACTTGGTGAGGTGTTCTCAGGTCTGACAAACATTGAGTAGTGTGTTACTTATCCCTTATGTGTCCATGGGATACTAGAACTAGACTCTGATCACAGGCTTTGCTCGGATCAGAGCCTTTGCTCGGATCAGAGCCTTTGCTTGGATCACAGCCTTTGCTCGGATCACAGCCTTTACTCGGATCACAGGCTTTGCTCGGATGCATAGCCTTTCCTCGGAACCACAGCCTTTACTCGGATCACAGGCTTTGCTCGGATGCATAGCCTTTCCTCAGATCCTTAGCCTGTCATTGGATCCTCCGACTTTCCTTGGATCTTCAGGCTTTAAACGGATCCTCTGCCTGCAGTCGGATAACCAGCCGTTGCTGAATCTCTTATGACCCTGGTTGTGTCTTTCCTAGCTGCCATGACTACTTGGTGAGGTGTTCTCAGGTCTGACAAACATTGAGTAGTGTGTTACTTATCCCTTATGTGTCCATGGGATACTAGAACTAGACTCTGATCACAGGCTTTGCTCGGATCAGAGCCTTTGCTTGGATCACAGCCTTTGCTCGGATCACAGCCTTTACTCGGATCACAGGCTTTGCTCGGATGCATAGCCTTTCCTCGGAACCACAGCCTTTACTCGGATCACAGGCTTTGCTCGGATGCATAGCCTTTCCTCGGATCCTTAGCCTGTCATTGGGTCGTCCGACTTTCCTTGGATCTTCAGGCTTTAAACGGATCCTCTGCCTGCAGTCGGATAATCAGCTGTTGCTGAATCACTTATGACCCTGGTTGTGTCTTTCCTAGCTGCCATGACTACTCGGTGAGGTGTTCTCAGGTCTGACAAAGATTGAGTAGTGTGTTACTTATCCCTTATGTGTCCATGGGATACTAGAACTAGACTCTGATCACAGGCTTTGCTCAGATCCTTGGCCTTTGCTCGGATGCATAGCCTTTGCTCGGATCACAGCCTTTACTCGGATCACAGGCTTTGCTCGGATGCATAGCCTTTCCTCGGAACCACAGCCTTTACTCGGATCACAGGCTTTGCTCGGATGCATAGCCTTTCCTCGGATCCTTAGCCTGTCATTGGATCCTCCTACTTTCCTTGGATCTTCAGGCTTTAAACGGATCCTCTGCCTGCAGTCAGACAATCAGCCGTTGCTGAATCTCTAATGACCCCGGTTGTGTCTTTCCTAGCTGCCCTGACTACTTGGTGAGATATTCTCAGGTCTGACAAACATGGAGTAGTGTATTACTTATCCCTTATGTGTCCATGGGATACTAGAACTAGACTCTGATCACAGGCTTTGCTCAGATCCTTGGCCTTTGCTCGGATCACAGCCTTTACTTGGATCACAGGCTTTGCTCGGATGCATAGCCTTTCCTCGGAACCACAGCCTTTACTCGGATCACAGGCTTTGCTCGGATGCATAGCCTTTCCTCGGATCCTTAGCCTGTCATTGGATCCTCCGACTTTCCTTGGATCTTCAGGCTTTAAACGGATCCTCTGCCTGCAGTCGGATAATCAGCCGTTGCTGAATCTCTTATGACCCTGGTTGTGTCTTTCCTAGCTGCCATGACTACTCGGTGAGGTGTTCTCAGGTCTGACAAAGATTGAGTAGTGTGTTACTTATCCCTTATGTGTCCATGGGATACTAGAACTAGACTCTGATCACAGGCTTTGCTCAGATCCTTGGCCTTTGCTCGGATGCATAGCCTTTGCTCGGATCACAGCCTTTACTCGGATCACAGGCTTTGCTCGGATGCATAGCCTTTCCTCGGAACCACAGCCTTTACTCGGATCACAGGCTTTGCTCGGATGCATAGCCTTTCCTCGGATCCTTAGCCTGTCATTGGATCCTCCTACTTTCCTTGGATCTTCAGGCTTTAAACGGATCCTCTGCCTGCAGTCAGACAATCAGCCGTTGCTGAATCTCTAATGACCCCGGTTGTGTCTTTCCTAGCTGCCCTGACTACTTGGTGAGATATTCTCAGGTCTGACAAACATGGAGTAGTGTGTTACTTATCCCTTATGTGTCCATGGGATACTAGAACTAGACTCTGATCACAGGCTTTGCTCAGATCCTTGGCCTTTGCTCGGATCACAGCCTTTACTTGGATCACAGGCTTTGCTCGGATGCATAGCCTTTCCTCGGAACCACAGCCTTTACTCGGATCACAGGCTTTGCTCGGATGCATAGCCTTTCCTCGGATCCTTAGCCTGTCATTGGATCCTCCGACTTTCCTTGGATCTTCAGGCTTTAAACGGATCCTCTGCCTGCAGTCGGATAATCAGCCGTTGCTGAATCTCTTATGACCCTGGTTGTGTCTTTCCTAGCTGCCATGACTACTCGGTGAGGTGTTCTCAGGTCTGACAAACATTGAGTAGTGTGTTACTTATCCCTTATGTGTCCATGGGATACTAGAACTAGACTCTGATCACAGTCCTTGCTCGGATCACAGCCTTTGCTCGGATCACAGCCCTTGCTCAGATCCTCAGCCTTTCCTTGGATCCTCAGCCTTTCCTCGGATGCAAAGCCTTTACTCAAATCCTTAGCCTGTCATTGGATCCTCAGACTTTCCTTGGATCTTCAGGCTTTAAACTGATCCTCTGCCTGCAGTCGGACAATCAGCTGTTGATGAATGTCTGGCAGTTCCCAGCTTCTGTATCACACCATTGTTGGGGGAGGGATTTCTCTGTCAAACTCTGGTTAAAAGCCCTCGCAAGATCCACTTCTGCCTCATAGTCTGTGCTGCTACATAGGCTCAGGACAGGCTACAGTCACCCACAGTGGAACACCACACAAGGTCATTTCTACAAACTGGTTGCTTTAAGAGTGCAGTTTGTATTCAAGTTTTACCCAGGTGAATTAAATTGAGCTGAACAAGATGGCGGACAGGAAAGCTAGATTTATTGTAACAGAGAAACCTAAGTGGAATTACAAGTCGAGCTACAAAGATGTGTTTGCATGTGAAAGCACACAAGGACTCTTCAACTCCGTGGCCAATCTAATGCTGCGCAAGCAAGACAAGCTGTCTGAGAGTGAGCACAGGCGCAAACCAAAAAACATCCACAAGACTATCAGAGACAAGGTACTCCAGAATGCCAAATGTCTCAGGCAGAAACCTTCGGTTGAGCTGTTACGTGCGCTTATGGACCTAGTGGACGTAGAAGGTGGCAACGGATTTGATTGTATTGAAAATGTAGACAAGGTTGGCATGAAACACGTGCTCATCGCATCCGGTAACTACACAGCCTTTTATCTGCCACAAAAGGAGCTGAGTAACCCCAATGGCACAAAGAAGGTTATCCCCGTTGTCACGCAGTGCTCTGAAACCCGCAATCTCATTTTACACGACATTTCCAGATCTATGATCGGAACCTACATTGTAGATATGCTGCAAAACGGGGAAGACTGTGGGAAAACATACTTCCTACAAGAGGTGCTGTTTGTCCCAGGACACGAAAGTCTTGAGTTGCTGAAGGTGGTCACCTCTGACAAGTATGAATTCTGGGACATGGCCCTGGAGGTGCCCACGGACTTAACAGCTCTCATGCCTTGCTTTCAACAAATCCACCCTTCCCAGCTACTGCAGAGCGAAGTCACCCTGGACACTCAGAACAACAGCGAGGCCTTGGATTCTCACATAGATCCAATGTGCTGTGTGGTAGGAGCGGATGTGGCTGAAACGATGAAGAGTAAACGTGAGAAGAACCCGGATTGCATCCAGGCAGAGCACGTGAGATTCAATTTGACACACTTTCATTACGAGAACGGTGGCACTCCTACTGTCTTTTACAAAAGGAACAGTAGGTCAGTGGAGGGCAAGAAGGCGTACCTAGTCTCAGTTGTCAACCTGAGACAGGGACAGGATGACATACCTGGGCTCTATGTGTCAACAACGGTTAGGTTTTGCAGGGCCGTGAAACGAAGTTGTTTTAAGGGCAATGGAGAGCTAGTGAGCAGTTGGAATGAGACAATACAGGACTTGGACAGGGATACTTTCATCCTGGGACGCGAGATGCATCAGGAGATATACAATCCTGCATTGACAGCCTTCATTAAACGTGTCAACCCAAACAGCTGGTGCAATTATACACCAAAGCACATTGAGAGCACAATTGGCGATCCCGGCGAGGTTGAAGTTGTGGACTTGGCCATTAAGTTCATGGACAGCAAGATTCCCAATGCGTTTGCAGTCGCAGAGCTGTTACATTGCCCCATGAAGAAAGTCCAGGAATATCAGAGTTTTTGGAACCTGTACAACTCTGACAGACAAATTGCCACTGCAGTAAAGAAGAAGCATTACAATATGATCGAAGCGCAGATGGCAATGGACTGGACCGAGTTGAGCCACATCGCCTCCAGTTATGGTCAAATTAGATACCCGGGTGATGTCAAGATGGTGTCAGCGTGCAACGCGTTGTACAAAGATTGTGCCATGGACAACGCTGCCAAAGCCCAGAAAATGTGGCACAGCTTGATCAAACCTCATGTGCACAAAGACAAAACTTTGACGCAGCTGTATTCCAAAGCTAAGGTGCTCTTTATAAAACTCCGCACCAAGTACAAAAGAGTGAAGAAAGGGCTCAAGTTAAGAGGAGAGCACGCCGAAGAAGTGGTTGACACAGACGGGCCTTCTAACCATGTAACCAAGGGCAAGAAGCTCAACAAGGTCAAGATCAGCGTGCAGAGCAGTCTGTACTCTATAGCCATACCGGAAGCTGTTCCCATTTGGACGTGGATAAAGAACATGTCAACACTACTGATGAGTGAACCATGGCTGAATGGTGAACATCTGAGGAGAGAAGCTGTTTGCACGCTCCTTGCATTAGACAACACTCTCCTGCACAGTAGACACAGTGTCATCCTTAAGGAGTGGGTCATTAACAATCGCCCTGTGGTCCATGTGCTCAAAAGCCATAGCTTGCAGGATAGACTCAGTAAAGCTCTCGTGGATTGCTTAGCCTCTACGTCCACAGAGAACTGGAAATGCAACATACTGACGTCCTTCCATGGGGCCCCAAGTCAATCCATGGGGCTTTCGGCCCAGACTACGCATTACATCAAGACAAACCCTGGCGGTTTCCGTGGCAAAAGATGTGGACAGGATAAAAATTTACATCACACGACAGCTCTCAAGCAAGACCGCACCTATGAGAGGAATAAGCAATCCACTTGTAAGTCTATGCAGAACTATGAAGAGCAAGACTCTGAGATTGTTGACGCTGCCAGTGAGGAGGAGGAGGATGAGGGAACCAGTGAGGACTCAACCTCTAAGCCATTCAGGATCAAGGTCAACAAGAAGGCTGAGGCTCACGGGTCACAAATCCACAACCAGTACACAAGGTACCAGGACCATGTGCTGTGCGAGGCTGTAGAAGTGAGTGGTGACGAGGAAGAGTGCGATACAGAGTCTGAATATGAAATATGGGGCGAGGACTTGGACGCAACAATGCATAGGGATAACATTGAGAGTCCTGACGAATACGATCCCAATGACAAATTCATAGACAACAGACCTATAGATGAGGACAGCAGTAATGAGGATGGTAGCAGTGATGAGGAGGCGGACGAAAAGGCGTTCTGTGCACAGCATCAAAGGAGGAGGGCTGTTCGAAGGCATAAGCGTGTCTCTCATTCAGAGTCTGAAGAAGACTATTATCGCCAACCCGGTGGTATTGGTGACACCGAAGCGGACACTGGTGCATATAAGCGCACACTGTCATCCTCGTCAGATGAGGAGTTGATCAAACCCACTGTGAAGCGCCCCAAATGTGTGACGGAGAGACGTGTAAAGGAGAAACTGATCAGGGCTGAAAACAAAACCTCTGTCCCACGTCCTAAAAGAAAAGAGGAGACTAGAAATAGACAGGAGGGGTCTAAGAGGTGTAAAGCAGTAAAATTGAATAAGAACACCCACGCCAAGAAACACGATTCCCCGCTCTACAAAAATAAGCTTTCAGACCTAGAAACATATGACCCAGAGTCGCATTGGGGAGGGATCAATGTCGATATAAAATGCCATCCGTCTCCAGTTACCCAGGCCAGACAAGAAGAGAGAAGGTCGCACAGTAAGACCCAAAAGGCCAGGCCTCACAATTCAACCAGACAAAAATGTGAAACAATAGAGCAAAACAGGCCACAGGAGTCACTCCATAAGTACCCTGTGTCTACAGCTTCACGTCAGAGCCCTGACGATACACAGTCACAGGTGCCAAGGTTACATGGAGAGGCAACAGAGTTTGCTTATTTGACCAAGCAAGCCTCGTGGCCTAGTGACACCTTAGAATCTGATCACGAGGACCTCTGTGACCCTGAAGAGGAACGGATAGAGAGTGAGGATAACTCAAACCGTACGAATGAGAGTACATCAGAGGACGAGGATCTCTCAGACCATACAGACAAGAGTACATCGGAGGACGAGGATCACTCAAACCATCCGGACACCAATCCATCAGAGGACGAGGATTCAGATCTTGGGCACAACCGTATGGACACCAAACCTGACAAGACAGGGTGTGGCGAGACCAGTACAGACTCTGACTATAACAATTGTGTCAGAGTCCACATGTAGTGACATTTTCAATCATGTCTTCCCATCATGTGGTAAAAATGCCAAGAGCTCCACCAGGACCCAGCAGTGCTTCTATGATACGATATTTGGAGCGTCTGGCAAATGCTGTGTGCACATCTCAGTTGGAGGAACCCTCTTCAGCTGTAGTATTGTCATCTAAATATTCAAGTCCGGGACCCAAGGTCATGCCTAACACTCTGGACAGATATTTTGTTAGGAAATGATTGTTTGAAGGCCTATGAACGTGTAATCTACTATGTATGTGTTTCTTCTGTTTAAGTATACTTTGCTGCATGCTATTCATGTTCTGTAAAATGATTAAATGAGTTGAAATCTATTGTGTTCTGCGAGTATTGATCATGCTGTAAGAAACATATTAAAGTGAGTCACAGTCTTTGAGTGTATGCGTGTCAGTGAGTATTATTTCATGTGCACAAATACTTCTTATGCTCATAATCATAAGTTGTATTACCTGATGCAAATAATGAGCACACATGTACTGAGGGGTATTTTACATTTATTATATATTGAAAGACGAACAACAAAACAACAAAAAGAAAACAAAGAGGTTCAAATTGCAGCTGATTCCCTTCTCTACATAAGCATGTAAGTTACCCCACTGTATAAAGACACTGCTTCATATATCACTGTGACATCCTCCGTTCAACCCTGTTGATGCTGCATTGTGTTCCATGATTAATCAAGTCACACTTATGTGACTGTGGACAGTGAGAGGGTTTGTGCTCTTAGTAGTGTGTCACGCTGAAACTTGACATGCTCTGGAACAATGCTTTAAGCGATTCCACAGTGCCCTCAGGCCCCAGTAGAACCATTAGGATCTTTACGCTGTAATATTCAGCAGTGAACTCTGGAGTAGGTCCATCTTGCCTACACTTTGTGAACATTATGACAGGGGCCCACTTGGACTGGGGCAAAATAGCATCATGTGTGAAACAGTTTCCGTTGTTGTCATGAAGTAACCTTGAATGGTCAAGTTGGTCTACACAAGGTATCTTACAGAGTGCTGAATTCTTGAGAGTCACCTTAGTGAAACCCTGCGTGCAATCCAGTGTTGTCACTTTGAGCCTCGCTAGTCCGAATAGCTTCACTTTCATCCTCAGTACTATATCCCTAACCAGTGTCTTCAGATTGGTAGCGCCTAAACCCTCTGCTGTCAGGTCTCGTTTGCCTGCTCTCGGATGTCCGTACACCAGCACTGTAGTGCAACTTCTATCGTGAGCAGCTTCCTTCTCACCCACGGCTGTCAGCCAGTTGGGTATATCCAATGTGTAATCTTTGAATGTGAAAAAGTTACCATCTAGGGTCGATATGCTCGGCGTGGCTCTTTCACTGGGACAGAAGATTCTCAAGTGTTCAATTGCCGTGGTCAGTATACACAATGCAGGTGTCTTGGGGTCAATATCCTGGAGCTGTTTGCACAGTTCTGAATGAGGTAAGTGTTTTTTCACCATGATAACACAAAGCCTGAGCAAGCTCTTGCAATATTCACCGAACATGGTGGACCGGGGCTTGTTGAAGTACCTGCTGAGGTACGAGACAACGTCAATCATCACAGCTCCTTTGCTGATTAGAATGAAGTTACACTCGGTCATGTGCGTGGGTAACAGCTTCCTCTCCAAAGCAGCTTTGAGCGTTAGAAAAACCTGCAGCAGTAATCCGTGAGCCGAGTTAGGTGTGTCTGAGGTGTCCAATGTAGACATCTGCTCGCACCCTTCGAAAAACTGGGCATACTGGAAGATGAACACACCGTTGCTCCTAGAGCACTTAGACAATCCGTTCCGGGGACCAGCAAACATGAGAGGACACATTTCGGTCATGCTTTGTGACAGGAGGATTACGTTGTCCTTGAAACGTTTCATCTCTTTCTCATTGTGACTCTTGAGAATGACCATTTGTGTGGCTATCTCCCCCGGTATCTGTTTTGTTCGTAGAATCACCGTACCCTGAAGCTCTGACTCTGCAATCGATTCGCTGTGTGGCCCCGGTGCCTTCTCCACTGTCAGCACATCATAGCTCTGCCTTTGTGCGGGCTCGTTGCTACAATCACAGGTACTTTCCCTTGCTCGATTGGGTAACAGTTCCGCTCCTGGGTTGAGTGTCTGCATCTGGGTCCCGGCTGGTTTAAGACACTGTCGTCGACCGGGGCCAGCGATTGAAGTACCCTCTCCCGGATCCACAGACTCCACTTTCAAGTGACTGGCCCCGATCTGAATCTCTGTGTTTCCTGCTTTGTGTTTGTTATTGATCCGGTACACATCAGCGAGTCCTTTGACCTTGTTTGAGTACCACTGGTAAGGCTGTATTCGACCAGGGGCCAGCCGCAAAAGGTCTATTCCGTAGAACTCTTTGACTTTGGACGTGATTCTTGTCGGCGGACGCGCCGCTGCGGCTGCATCGGTCATCAGTTTAGCGAGTCCCTCAGGGGCACAATCGTCACTGACTATGATATCGGTCAATCTGTACTCGCCTGCGTGAATGGACAGCGGCAGCACTCTGTGTGGCACATTTGCCTCACTTATGTCTCTACTCAAACACTTGTATCGTTCAAGTTTCAGCAGTTCGGAAGGAGACTGTCTCTCCTGAGGGAAGAGTGTAATGCAGAGCGCTCCTATCTGGATAAATGACTTGTCATTAGTGTTCAGGGCCATGTGCGTCAGGGTTGCCTGTATCTGCTCAACGCTAGGTCTCAAATCTTTGTATTTCGCGTGAAGGACACGAGCGTCTATTGCTTTCATGTAGCCGTGTTCTAACGACAGAATGTTGTCAGGATTGTACACCCCAACCAATTTGGATAGGTTCTCAGCGTATGTCTTTCCACAAAACCCTATATCATTCCCATTCTTGTACGCTATCAATGGTGAGCCATTGTACATCTCCCACATAACACAGTACCAGCTGAACACATCGCTCCCTGTGGCTGCGTTCAAAGTCCACAACACCTCTGGTGCCATGTTACAGCGGTTGCCTCGTGGCTGATCCGGGGTGGAAAAGTTGCACGCGGTTCCAAAGTCGCTGATCTTGAAAGCTAACGGTATGGGCGTTCTATCTTTCTGGTGACATACCAAAATGTTCCTGTGTGTAATGTCTGTGTGCTGGATGGCTCTCGATCGCAAATAATTCAGTCCTTGCAGGGTGTCCAGTTCGACCATGGGTACTATCGAGACGTTGTCAATTTTCCACATAAACTCATGCAGTGAGCATAGGGCTCGTTCCATAATGAGCACGGCTCTACCGCCCAGCTGGTATCCGGGGATCTCACACCAAAGGCCCCCGAATGTACGCAAGATGTTGGCGTGTTTCATAGAAACACCCATCATGACCTCTTCCACTTGTGAGGCAATGTGTGCATAGCAATTGAATTCAGAGTCTATCACAGGCCTGCTCCAGTTCACCATATCTGGAAACAGGTTGACCTTTGCAACCAGATTCTGGTTGAGCAGAACTGTCACCCCGAAGCCTCCTCGACCCAGAACCGTGTCCTTTGTGGTTATCAGTGTTTCTATGTCTATTGCACATCCGAGGTCCCTGGATATGTCTGCGTAGAGGCTCCATGGACTGGCTTCTTTGTTAGACCTTAGAGGCTTGTATTGTCGCCCAAATCTGTCTACGGTTACCTTGGGCATCTTGGGCTTAGTCGTATCGTGGCTAAGGGCCATGAATCCGTCTATTACCGGGAAGTGCTCCTGACGGACTGCCACCACAGTTGACAGATTACCATGGCGACACTTGGCAAACTCTGGGAACAGGGGGGTCCTGCATTTGGTGAGCAATGCACGCATATGTGTGAAGATAATGCTGGTATCCAGATTGTATGGGGCTCCATCAAAGTTCACCACTAGGAACAGTACTAACGAGTCATACCGCGTTTGGCCATGGTCCCCTTTTATGTATACAATCACACGCCTCTTGCCCTCGATCTGTGGCTCTGTGTCTATACTCACCACCGCCACATCGAGGAGTGATGGGAGAAGCCTATTGACCACTGTAACTGTGTCTTTGTGTTGGCTGAATTCGGAATTGCCACACCGTACCCCGAGCCAGTCCAGCACGCCATGCAAGTCATTGTAACGCAAAGTCTTAACATAGTACAGATTGTACCGCTCCACCAGATGTATCAGTTTTTCTGCGTTGCTTGGAACCCTGACGCTGACCATTTCCACAAGATCATCAACACCCATATGCTCTGCGATCGTACCTGGACTTGTAAATAATACGGGATGACCGAGTCACTTTCTCGCAGAGAAATCGTGTTCTCTGAACACGCCTCGTTGTTACTCTTCGAGTGCCTAATTGTGGCAGGTGCGCCAGCCACGGGTTTGCTGCAAGACACGTTGAAATGTGAAAACTCTCTACAGACTACCTTGAAGCACTTGAGAGATATGTGGCAGAGAGCTGATACACTGTACATACCCAAACTGGACCTAGAGTCTCTCCATGGAATGGAGTGTGGTAGCACGGCGTATCGCGGAGCCCAAATCCCTGAGCTGATAATCGTGGACAATCGCAAACTCTCCAGATACTATATATATCTTTTGTTTCGTTACTGCATGAGTTCTGCGTGGCCTGTGACACAAAACCGCTGGACCCGCATGTCTCATTGGGAAGCCAAGATGCACACAGCTCCTTTAGTGGACATACCCGCATGCTGGCTTGAGACTAAAGTGTGTACCAACTACTCTTCAGCTCCACCTATGCCCCACAGGTACACCCCAGGGGCCCAAGACAACAAGTCTCTTCGTCGGCCTCAGCAGCTACCTCAAGATCTAGAGCGTGAGCGACAAGCATCTGAGCGATGCAATAACAGGTACACAGTCCAAAGAACCAAGACGTCCAAAGGCCCAGATAGTTCCAGGAGTGGGGTTCGCTGTGGTTACAATTCTACAGTTGAGAGTGAAGAGGAATATTGAGGGCATATTTCCTAAGTCGTGTTAAATGTTTTGGAATTGTCAGTGATTGTCTAAATACACTCTCAAGAGCTGTGCATCGGACGACAGGGGATATGCGTCCAACAGAGCAGAAGTTGATTTTAAGACATAGGAATGTAATGGCAATTATACCATGTATGGGTCACGTATCTGCAGTTTGAGGCCTGAGTGCTTTTACGAACATGAGCATGAACCGGAGTACAGACAGGTAGCCAGTCTGCAGTTTCCACAACACCTGAGAGTTCAGCAGTTATGGTCACACCCAATGGGGAGTCACCAGCCTCTCCCACAGGCTATGCAAGACCATCAGCTTCTCCTACAGGCTGCGTGAGGCTGTCAGTCCTTTACCCAAACTGTGCCAGCACACCATTTGGTTCCCTAGTCCATGGTATTTCACCAGCTGTGGAGTCCACAGGAGCTCACGAGGAACCTGAGCATCAGATCCCTCACAGACCAGTTTTCTTGGTGTCATCAGGAGCCTGCTGTTATTGCTAGCCATAACACACTCAAATGATTATAGCTTTCTCCTGTATGTCAATAGCTTGCTTGTGTCATACTTCAATAGGTACCTTGATTTCAACATTTAAATTGCCATGACCTTGTGTCGAGCACTCTGTTTTGTTTGCCGTAATGTGTTATGTATTTGATTATGAATGATTAAAGGTGTAGGCTTGTCATGGACATGTGTCATTTATTTTACAACCTGTGTTTACTATGGAGATGAGTGACTAGTGTCAAGTACTCCGGTGCTTGCATATAGATATTGTACATGAAAAAGTTAAAAATACATGAAATACTGAAATACAAAGACAGTAGGCACATGTGCTCCAGCTATATTTTGCAAAAGTGAAGTAATTTGTTTGTAATTTATACGCACATAGTCAGGCTGATGTTAGCGATGGTCCCACTGGATGTGATGGACGGTCCCGCCAGACAAGAATTGTCATGAATTCCATTGAGGAAGTAGCTTCAGATCTAATATGTATTCAAGCGAAGGGTCTGCAAAACACAAACATCACATACTAAAACCACACAGCTGGTCCTCACCGTAGCTTGGCATGCAGGGCTCAAAATTAACCAATGGAAACCATAAGTGGAGATAATAAAGCTAAATAATGAAGCCTATATCAAAACACCTTAGTTATCCCTGCATTTACCATAATCCTCAGGGTACCAGAGACCCATGATGCACTTGTTATTTGCCCACTTACCTCACCGCCTCCTAAACCTCAGGCTCACAGATACCCTTGCTGCAGACGCTTGGTGCAATCATCCTAGTTGTCTTTACTGTTGGAACACACAAAATCATTCGCATTCCTTCATCAACGGCTCCTCAACCTCAGAGTCCCAAAGTTGGTTCCAGAGATCATTTGTGCAATCAATGTCATTCACCCACTTACCAGCAGTTTACCACAGGGTCCTATAGACTCAAGGTGAACTCGTCCTCAGGGTCTCAGACCTTTGGAGCAGTTTACCACCCGGTCCCATAGACCTTTGGTGCTGTATTCCTCAGGGTCCCATAGATCCATGTTGCACTCGTCCTCAAGGTCTCATAGACCTTTGGTTCACTCAACCTCAGGGTCCCATAGACCTTTGGTGCTGTTTTTCTCAGGGTCCCATAGATCCATGTTGCACTTGTCCTCAGGGTCTCATAGACCTTTGGTTCACTCAACCTCAGGGTCCCACAGACCCTTGTTGCACTGATGTGCATGGTCTCATAGACCCTTGGTGCAGGTTTCTTCAGGGTCCCATAGAAACATTTTGCACTTGTCCTCAGGGTCTCATAGACCTTTGGATGAGTTTACCACAGGGTCCCATGGACTCATGGTGCACTCATCCTCAGGGTCCCATAGACCCATGTTGCACTTGTCCTCAGGGTCTCAAAGACCTTTGGAGCAGTTTACCACTGGGTCCCATAGACCTTTGGTGCTGTTTTCCTCAGGGTCCCAGAGTTGGTTCCAGAGATCATTTGTGCAATCATTGTCATTCACCCACTTACCAGCAGTTTACCACAGGGTCCTATAGACTCAAGGTGCACTCGTCCTCAGGGTCTCAGACCTTTGGAGCAGTTTACCACCCGGTCCCATAGACCTTTGGTGCTGTATTCCTCAGGGTCCCATAGATCCATGTTGCACTCGTCCTCAGGGTCTCATAGACCTTTGGTTCACTCAACCTCAGGGTCCCATTGACCTTTGGTGCTGTTTTCCTCAGGGTCCCATAGATCCATGTTGCACTTGTCCTCAGGGTCTCATAGACCTTTGGTTCACTCAACCTCACGGTCCCACAGACCCTTGTTGCACTGATGTGCATGGTCTCATAGACCCTTGGTGCAGGTTTCTTCAGGGTCCCATAGAAACATTTTGCACTTGTCCTCAGGGTCTCATAGACCTTAGGAGGAGTTTACCACAGGGTCCCATAGACCTTTGGTGCTGTTTTCCGCAGGGTCCCAGAGTTGGTTCCAGAGATCATTTGTGCAATCAATGTCATTCACCCACTTACCAGCAGTTTACCACAGGGTCCTATAGACTCAAGGTGCACTCGTCCTCAGGGTCTCAGACCTTTGGTGCTGTTTTCCTCAGGGTCCCATAGATCCATGTTGCACTCGTCCTCAGGGTCTCATAGACCTTTGGTTCACTCAACCTCAGGGTCCCATAGACCTTTGTTGATTTTTTCCTCAGGGTCCCAGAGTTGGTTCCAGAGATCATTTGTGCAATCAATGTCATTCACCCACTTACCAGCAGTTTACCACAGGGTCCTATAGACTCAAGGTGCACTAGTCCTCATGGTCTCAGACTTTTGGAGCAGTTTACCACCGGGTCCCATAGACCTTTGTTGCTGTTTTCCTCAGGGTCCCAGAGTTGGTTCCAGAGATCATTTGTGCAATCAATGTCATTCTCCCACTTACCAGCAGTTTACCACAGGGTCCTATAGACTCAAGGTGCACTCGTCCTCAGGGTCTCAGACCTTTGGTGCAGTTTACCACCGGGTCCCATAGACCTTTGGTTCTGTTTTCCTCAGGGTCCCATAGATCCATGTTGCACTTGTCCTCAGGGTCTCATAGACCTTTGGTTTACTCAACCTCACGGTCCCATAGACCTTTGGTGCTGTTTTCCTCAGGGTCCCATAGATCCATGTTGCAATTGTCCTCAGGGTCTCATAGACCTTTGGTTCACTCAACCTCAGGGTCCCACAGACCCTTGTTGCACTGATGTGCATGGTCTCATAGACCCTTGGTGCAGGTTTCTTCAGGGTCCCATAGAAACATTTTGCACTTGTCCTCAGGGTCTCATAGACCTTTGGAGGAGTTTACCACAGGGTCCCATAGACCTTTGGTGCTGTTTTCCGCAGGGTCCCAGAGTTGGTTCCAGAGATCATTTGTGCAATCAATGTCATTCACCCACTTACCAGCAGTTTACCACAGGGTCCTATAGACTCAAGGTGCACTCGTCCTCAGGGTCTCAGACCTTTGGTGCTGTTTTCCTCAGGGTCCCATAGATCCATGTTGCACTCGTCCTCAGGGTCTCATAGACCTTTGGTTCACTCAACCTCAGGGTCCCATAGACCTTTGGTGCTGTTTTCCGCAGGGTCCCAGAGTTGGTTCCAGAGATCATTTGTGCAATAAATGTCATTCACCCACTTACCAGCAGTTTACCACAGGGTCCTATAGACTCAAGGTGCACTCGTCCTCAGGGTCTCAGACTTTTGGAGCAGTTTACCACCGGGTCCCATAGACCTTTGATGCTGTTTTCCTCAGAGTCCCATAGATCCATGTTGCACTCGTCCTCAGGGTCTCATAGACCTTTGGTTCACTCAACCTCACGGTCCCATAGACCTTTGGTGCTGTTTTCCTCAGGGTTCCATAGACTCATGGTGCACTGATCCTCAAGGTCTTATAGACCTTTTGAGCAGTTTACCTCAGGGTCTCATAGACCTTTTGAGAGGCATACCACAGGGTCCGATAGACCTTTGGTGCTGTTTTCCTCAGGGTCCGACACTTAGAAAAAATCCAACACTTAGAAAAACGTTGCACTTGTCCTCAGGGTCTCACAGACCTTTGGTGCACTCAACCTCAGTGTCCCACAGAGCCTTTTTGCACTGATGCGCATGGTTTCATAGACCCTTGGTGCAGGTCATCCTACGTGGTCCCACACACCCATCCCGCTTTCAAACACTTTTTCCACCACCCTCATCTCGTCCTCAGGGGTCCCGGGGACCCATGCTGCAATGCTCTAATCTACAGGGGTCCCTGTCACCCATCCTGCAGTCGAGCAAATTTCCCACCACCTTCATCTCATCCTCAGGGGTCCCGGGACCCATACTGCAGTGCTATCATCCACAGGGGTCCCTGTCACCCATCCTGCAGTCGAGCACATTTCCCACCACCCTCATGTAATCCTGCGTGGTCCCAGACACCAGTCCTGCAGTCAAACACATTTCCCAGCATCCTGATCTCAACTTCAGGGGTCCTGGGGAACCATGCTGCAGTGGTATGATCCTCAGGGGTCCGTGTCACACATCCTACAGTCGAGTACATTTCCCACCACCCTCATCTTGTCCTCAGGTGTCCCGGGACCCATGCTGCAGTGCTCTCATCCACAGGGGTCCCTGTCACCCATCCTGCAGTCGAGCACATTTCCCAACACCGTCATCTCGTCCTCAGGGATCCCGGAACCCATGCTGCAGTGCTCTCATCCACAGGGGTCCCTGTCACTCATCCTGCAGTCGAGCACATTTCCCACCACCCTCATCTCGCCCTCAGGGGTCCCGGGGACCAATGCTGCAGTGCTCTCATCCTGCGTGGTCCCTGTCACCCATCCTGCAGTCAAACACATTTCCCACCACCCTCATCTTGTCCTCAGGTGTCCCGGGACCCATGCTGCAGTGCTCTCATCATGCGTGGTCCCTGTCACCCATCCTGCAGTCAAGCACATTTCCCACCACCCTCATCTCGCCCTCAGGGGTCCCGGGGACCCATGCTGCAGTGCTCTCATCATGCGTGGTCCCTGTCACCCATCCTGCAGTCGAGCACTTTTCCCATCACGCTCATGTCATCCTGCGTGGTCCCTGTCACCCATCCTGCAGTCAAGCACATTTCCCACCACCCTCATCTCGCCCTCAGGGGTCCCGGGGACCCATGCTGCAGTGCTCTCATCATGCGTGGTTCCTGTCACCCATCCTGCAGTCGAGCACATTTCCCATCACGCTCATGTCATCCTGCGTGGTCCCTGTCACCCATCCTGCAGTCAAACACATTTCCCACCACCCTCATCTTGTCCTCAGGTGTCCCGGGACCCATGCTGCAGTGCTCTCATCATGCGTGGTCCCTGTCACCCATCCTGCAGTCGAGCACATTTCCCATCACGCTCATGTCATCCTGCGTGGTCCCTGTCACCCATCCTGCAGTCGAGCAAATTTCCCACCACCCTCATCTCGCCCTCAGGGGTCCCGGGGACCCATGCTGCAGTGCTCTCATCATGCGTGGTCCCTGTCACCCATCCTGCAGTCAAGCACATTTCCCATCACGCTCATGTCATCCTGCGTGGTCCCTGTCACCCATCCTGCAGTCAAGCACATTTCCCACCACCCTCATCTCGCCCTCAGGGGTCCCGGGGACCCATGCTGCAGTGCTCTCATCATGCGTGGTTCCTGTCACCCATCCTGCAGTCGAGCACATTTCCCATCACGCTCATGTCATCCTGCGTGGTCCCTGTCACCCATCCTGCAGTCAAACACATTTCCCACCACCCTCATCTTGTCCTCAGGTGTCCCGGGACCCATGCTGCAGTGCTCTCATCATGCGTGGTCCCTGTCACCCATCCTGCAGTCAAGCACATTTCCCACCACCCTCATCTCGCCCTCAGGGGTCCCGGGGACCAATGCTGCAGTGCTCTCATCCTGCGTGGTCCCTGTCACCCATCCTGCAGTCAAACACATTTCCCACCACCCTCATCTTGTCCTCAGGTGTCCCGGGACCCATGCTGCAGTGCTCTCATCATGCGTGGTCCCTGTCACCCATCCTGCAGTCAAGCACATTTCCCACCACCCTCATCTCGCCCTCAGGGGTCCCGGGGACCCATGCTGCAGTGCTCTCATCATGCGTGGTCCCTGTCACCCATCCTGCAGTCGAGCACTTTTCCCATCACGCTCATGTCATCCTGCGTGGTCCCTGTCACCCATCCTGCAGTCAAGCACATTTCCCACCACCCTCATCTCGCCCTCAGGGGTCCCGGGGACCCATGCTGCAGTGCTCTCATCATGCGTGGTTCCTGTCACCCATCCTGCAGTCGAGCACATTTCCCATCACGCTCATGTCATCCTGCGTGGTCCCTGTCACCCATCCTGCAGTCAAACACATTTCCCACCACCCTCATCTTGTCCTCAGGTGTCCCGGGACCCATGCTGCAGTGTTCTCATCATGCGTGGTCCCTGTCACCCATCCTGCAGTCGAGCACATTTCCCATCACGCTCATGTCATCCTGCGTGGTCCCTGTCACCCATCCTGCAGTCGAGCAAATTTCCCACCACCCTCATCTCGCCCTCAGGGGTCCCGGGGACCCATGCTGCAGTGCTCTCATCATGCGTGGTCCCTGTCACCCATCCTGCAGTCAAGCACATTTCCCATCACGCTCATGTCATCCTGCGTGGTCCCTGTCACCCATCCTGCAGTCAAGCACATTTCCCACCACCCTCATCTCGCCCTCAGGGGTCCCGGGGACCCATGCTGCAGTGCTCTCATCATGCGTGGTTCCTGTCACCCATCCTGCAGTCGAGCACATTTCCCATCACGCTCATGTCATCCTGCGTGGTCCCTGTCACCCATCCTGCAGTCAAACACATTTCCCACCACCCTCATCTTGTCCTCAGGTGTCCCGGGACCCATGCTGCAGTGCTCTCATCATGCGTGGTCCCTGTCACCCATCCTGCAGTCAAGCACATTTCCCACCACCCTCATCTCGCCCTCAGGGGTCCCGGGGACCCATGCTGCAGTGCTCTCATCATGCGTGGTCCCTGTCACCCATCCTGCAGTCGAGCACATTTCCCATCACGCTCATGTCATCCTGCGTGGTCCCTGTCACCCATCCTGCAGTCGAGCAAATTTCCCACCACCCTCATCTCGCCCTCAGGGGTCCCGGGGACCCATGCTGCAGTGCTCTCATCATGCGTGGTCCCTGTCACCCATCCTGCAGTCGAGCACATTTCCCATCACGCTCATGTCATCCTGCGTGGTCCCTGTCACCCATCCTGCAGTCAAGCACATTTCCCACCACCCTCATCTTGTCCTCAGGTGTCCCGGGACCTATGCTGCAGTGCTCTCATCATGCGTGGTCCCTGTCACCCATCCTGCAGTCAAGCACATTTCCCACCACCCTCATCTCGCCCTCAGGGGTCCCGGGGACCCATGCTGCAGTGCTCTCATCATGAGAGGTCCCTGTCACCCATCCTGCAGTTGAGCACATTTCCCATCACGCTCATGTCATCCTGAGTGGTCCCTGTCACCCATCCTGCAGTCAAACACATTTCCCACCACCCTCATCTTGTCCTCAGGTGTCCCGGGACCCATGCTGCAGTGCTCTCATCATGCGTGGTACCTGTCACCCATCCTGCAGTCAAGCACATTTCCCACCACCCTCATCTCGCCCTCAGGGGTCCCGGGGACCCATGCTGCAGTGCTCTCATCATGCGTGGTTCCTGTCACCCATCCTGCAGTCGAGCACATTTCCCATCACGCTCATGTCATCCTGCGTGGTCCCTGTCACCCATCCTGCAGTCAAACACATTTCCCACCACCCTCATCTTGTCCTCAGGTGTCCCGGGGACCTATGCTGCAGTGCTCTCATCATGCGTGGTCCCTGTCACCCATCCTGCAGTCAAGCACATTTCCCACCACCCTCATCTCGCCCTCAGGGGTCCCGGGGACCCATGCTGCAGTGCTCTCATCATGAGAGGTCCCTGTCACCCATCCTGCAGTTGAGCACATTTCCCATCACGCTCATGTCATCCTGCGTGGTCCCTGTCACCCATCCTGCAGTCAAACACATTTCCCACCACCCTCATCTCGCCCTCAGGGGTCCCGGGGACCCATGCTGCAGTGCTCTCATCATGCGTGGTCCCTGTCACCCATCCTGCAGTCGAGCACATTTCCCATCACGCTCATGTCATCCTGCGTGGTCCCTGTCACCCATCCTGCAGTCAAGCACATTTCCCACCACCCTCATCTCGCCCTCAGGGGTCCCGGGGACCCATGCTGCAGTGCTCTCATCATGCGTGGTTCCTGTCACCCATCCTGCAGTCGAGCACATTTCCCATCACGCTCATGTCATCCTGCGTGGTCCCTGTCACCCATCCTGCAGTCAAACACATTTCCCACCACCCTCATCTTGTCCTCAGGTGTCCCGGGACCCATGCTGCAGTGCTCTCATCATGCGTGGTCCCTGTCACCCATCCTGCAGTCAAGCACATTTCCCACCACCCTCATCTCGCCCTCAGGGGTCCCGGGGACCCATGCTGCAGTGCTCTCATCATGCGTGGTCCCTGTCACCCATCCTGCAGTCGAGCACATTTCCCATCACGCTCATGTCATCCTGCGTGGTCCCTGTCACCCATCCTGCAGTCGAGCAAATTTCCCACCACCCTCATCTCGCCCTCAGGGGTCCCGGGGACCCATGCTGCAGTGCTCTCATCATGCGTGGTCCCTGTCACCCATCCTGCAGTCGAGCACATTTCCCATCACGCTCATGTCATCCTGCGTGGTCCCTGTCACCCATCCTGCAGTCAAGCACATTTCCCACCACCCTCATCTCGCCCTCAGGGGTCCCGGGGACCCATGCTGCAGTGCTCTCACCATGCGTGGTTCCTGTCACCCATCCTGCAGTCGAGCACATTTCCCATCACGCTCATGTCATCCTGCGTGGTCCCTGTCACCCATCCTGCAGTCAAACACATTTCCCACCACCCTCATCTTGTCCTCAGGTGTCCCGGGACCCATGCTGCAGTGCTCTCATCATGCGTGGTCCCTGTCACCCATCCTGCAGTCAAGCACATTTCCCACCACCCTCATCTCGCCCTCAGGGGTCCCGGGGACCCATGCTGCAGTGCTCTCATCATGCGTGGTCCCTGTCACCCATCCTGCAGTCGAGCACATTTCCCATCACGCTCATGTCATCCTGCGTGGTCCCTGTCACCCATCCTGCAGTCGAGCAAATTTCCCACCACCCTCATCTCGCCCTCAGGGGTCCCCGGGACCCATGCTGCAGTGCTCTCATCATGCGTGGTCCCTGTCACCCATCCTGCAGTCAAGCACATTTCCCACCACCCTCATCTCGCCCTCAGGGGTCCCGGGGACCCATGCTGCAGTGCTCTCATCATGCGTGGTCCCTGTCACCCATCCTGCAGTCGAGCATATTTCCCATCACGCTCATGTCATCCTACGTGGTCCCTGTCACCCATCCTGCAGTCAAACACATTTCCCACCACCCTCATCTTGTCCTCAGGTGTCCCGGGGACCCATGCTGCAGTGCTCTCATCATGCGTGGTCCCTGTCACCCATCCTGCAGTCAAGCACATTTCCCACCACCCTCATCTCGCCCTCAGGGGTCCCGGGGACCCATGCTGCAGTGCTCTCATCCTGCGTGGTCCCTGTCACCCATCCTGCAGTCAAACACATTTCCCACCACCCTCATCTTGTCCTCAGGTGTCCCGGGACCCATGCTGCAGTGCTCTCATCATGCGTGGTCCCTGTCACCCATCCTGCAGTCAAGCACATTTCCCACCACCCTCATCTCGCCCTCAGGGGTCCCGGGGACCCATGCTGCAGTGCTCTCATCATGCGTGGTCCCTGTCACCCATCCTGCAGTCGAGCACATTTCCCATCACGCTCATGTCATCCTGCGTCGTCCCTGTCACCCATCCTGCAGTCAAACACATTTCCCACCACCCTCATCTCGCCCTCAGGGGTCCCGGGGACCCATGCTGCAGTGCTCTCATCATGAGAGGTCCCTGTCACCCATCCTGCAGTTGAGCACATTTCCCATCACGCTCATGTCATCCTGCGTGGTCCCTGTCACCCATCCTGCAGTCAAACACATTTCCCACCACCCTCATCTTGTCCTCAGGTGTCCCGGGACCCATGCTGCAGTGCTCTCATCATGCGTGGTCCCTGTCACCCATCCTGCAGTCAAGCACATTTCCCACCACCCTCATCTCGCCCTCAGGGGTCCCGGGGACCCATGCTGCAGTGCTCTCATCATGCGTGGTCCCTGTCACCCATCCTGCAGTCGAGCACATTTCCCATCACGCTCATGTCATCCTGCGTGGTCCCTGTCACCCATCCTGCAGTCAAACACATTTCCCACCACCCTCATCTTGTCCTCAGGTGTCCCGGGACCTATGCTGCAGTGCTCTCATCATGCGTGGTCCCTGTCACCCATCCTGCAGTCAAGCACATTTCCCACCACCCTCATCTCGCCCTCAGGGGTCCCGGGGACCCATGCTGCAGTGCTCTCATCATGAGAGGTCCCTGTCACCCATCCTGCAGTTGAGCACATTTCCCATCACGCTCATGTCATCCTGCGTGGTCCCTGTCACCCATCCTGCAGTCAAACACATTTCCCACCACCCTCATCTTGTCCTCAGGTGTCCCGGGACCCATGCTGCAGTGCTCTCATCATGCGTGGTCCCTGTCACCCATCCTGCAGTCAAGCACATTTCCCACCACCCTCATCTCGCCCTCAGGGGTCCCGGGGACCCATGCTGCAGTGCTCTCATCCTGCGTGGTCCCTGTCACCCATCCTGCAGTCAAACACATTTCCCACCACCCTCATCTTGTCCTCAGGTGTCCCGGGACCCATGCTGCAGTGCTCTCATCATGCGTGGTCCCTGTCACCCATCCTGCAGTCAAGCACATTTCCCACCACCCTCATCTCGCCCTCAGGGGTCCCGGGGACCCATGCTGCAGTGCTCTCATCATGCGTGGTCCCTGTCACCCATCCTGCAGTCGAGCACATTTCCCATCACGCTCATGTCATCCTACGTGGTCCCTGTCACCCATCCTGCAGTCAAGCACATTTCCCACCACCCTCATCTCGCCCTCAGGGGTCCCGGGGACCCATGCTGCAGTGCTCTCATCATGCGTGGTCCCTGTCACCCATCCTGCAGTCGAGCACATTTCCCATCACGCTCATGTCATCCTGCGTGGTCCCTGTCACCCATCCTGCAGTCAAACACATTTCCCACCACCCTCATCTTGTCCTCAGGTGTCCCGGGACCTATGCTGCAGTGCTCTCATCATGCGTGGTCCCTGTCACCCATCCTGCAGTCGAGCACATTTCCCATCACGCTCATGTCATCCTGCGTGGTCCCTGTCACCCATCCTGCAGTCAAACACATTTCCCACCACCCTCATCTTGTCCTCAGGTGTCCCGGGACCTATGCTGCAGTGCTCTCATCATGCGTGGTCCCTGTCACCCATCCTGCAGTCAAGCACATTTCCCACCACCCTCATCTCGCCCTCAGGGGTCCCGGGGACCCATGCTGCAGTGCTCTCATCATGAGAGGTCCCTGTCACCCATCCTGCAGTTGAGCACATTTCCCATCACGCTCATGTCATCCTGCGTGGTCCCTGTCACCCATCCTGCAGTCAAACACATTTCCCACCACCCTCATCTTGTCCTCAGGTGTCCCGGGACCCATGCTGCAGTGCTCTCATCATGCGTGGTCCCTGTCACCCATCCTGCAGTCAAGCACATTTCCCACCACCCTCATCTCGCCCTCAGGGGTCCCGGGGACCCATGCTGCAGTGCTCTCATCATGCGAGGTCCCTGTCACCCATCCTGCAGTCGAGCACATTTCCCATCACGCTCATGTCATCCTGCGTGGTCCCTGTCACCCATCCTGCAGTCAAGCACATTTCCCACCACCCTCATCTCGCCCTCAGGGGTCCCGGGGACCCATGCTGCAGTGCTCTCATCATGCGTGGTCCCTGTCACCCATCCTGCAGTCGAGCACATTTCCCATCACGCTCATGTCATCCTGCGTGGTCCCTGTCACCCATCCTGCAGTCAAACACATTTCCCACCACCCTCATCTTGTCCTCAGGTGTCCCGGGACCTATGCTGCAGTGCTCTCATCATGCGTGGTCCCTGTCACCCATCCTGCAGTCAAGCACATTTCCCACCACCCTCATCTCGCCCTCAGGGGTCCCGGGGACCCATGCTGCAGTGCTCTCATCATGAGAGGTCCCTGTCACCCATCCTGCAGTTGAGCACATTTCCCATCACGCTCATGTCATCCTGCGTGGTCCCTGTCACCCATCCTGCAGTCAAACACATTTCCCACCACCCTCATCTTGTCCTCAGGTGTCCCGGGACCCATGCTGCAGTGCTCTCATCATGCGTGGTCCCTGTCACCCATCCTGCAGTCAAGCACATTTCCCACCACCCTCATCTCGCCCTCAGGGGTCCCGGGGACCCATGCTGCAGTGCTCTCATCATGCGTGGTCCCTGTCACCCATCCTGCAGTCGAGCACATTTCCCATCACCCTCATCTCGCCCTCAGGGGTCCCGGGGACCATGCTGCAGTGGTCTCATCCACAGGGGTCCCTGTCACCCATCCTGCAGTCGAGCACATTTCCCAACACCGTCATCTCGTCCTCAGGCATCACGGGGACCATGCTGCTGTGCTCTCACCCACATGGGTCCCTGTCACCCGTCCTGCAGTCGAGCACATTTCCCACCAACCTCATCTCGTCCTCAGGGGTCCCAGGGACCCATGTTGCAGTGCTCTCATCCACAGGGGTCCCTCTCACCCGTCCTGCAGTCGAGCACATTTCCCACCAACCTCATCTCGTCCTCAGGGGTCCCAGGGACCCATGTTGCAGTGCTCTCATCCACAGGGTCCCTCTCACCCATCTTGCAGTCGAGCACATTTCCCACCACCCTCATCTCGTCCTCAGGGGTCAACATCTATTTCTGGAAAAAAAACTGTGATAATCACTGCATTCTATTGTCACCAAAAACGCTGTGTTCTTAAGAATATTGTAAATCCTACCTGGTAAATACAGCAGGGCAGTCACCCTTCTCCATTTTCTGCTGGCTCTCTATTCAACTGGAATGAGAGCATTCAATGAACACAGCCCCTCCAAGCAAATGGTAAAACGACGGGGGTTTATTGGCCTGTGGAATGATGAGGCCTAAGTCACACTATATGGCCTATTACACAGTGCAGCAGTGGGAATATCAATAAAAATCTCTAAATTACTGCCACTCAATGTCTCATGAGAAATTAACCTGAAATGTCAATGAATCATAGTCTAGAGTGGACTCTTACTTTGCCACAAATCTAAAATCTTACTGAGACAGTAGAGGGAAGAAGCATAGATACTCGGAGAGCAAAATGACTGATGAATACCAAATCCCTCTGAAAACAAACATGAATAAACTGTTAAAGTAACAGGAAATTTATGGTAACCCTGCTGCCAGTACGTTCCTGTTATTTAACAGAGAAATATGTAACAGCGCAGTACATTCTCAAGTAAACATTACATGATGCATACGTTTTAAATTCATTGGCTCATTTTTGCATTTCACAATATAGGTAAAAATACGACTGCAAGCTTTGGTGTATGTAGGTTCTACGGAAGGCAAAATCATGACTAGCAGTGTGACAAGAACTCATTTTGAGAAAACAGCGTTTAATGACTTTTTTATTCAGTCTTGCCACTAATGTCTGTCTTACCACTGTCGTACGCCTCAGACGTTCAGCTGCATTTTCATCTTTCTCTTTGTCCTGTCAGGTGAGACACAAGAACACAGAAGACATGGAGTGTAACTGAGCACAGATACGCCAACAATTTCAGTGAACTGAGTAATAAGATGTATTTATACTTCCCGTCCACTAGGTGTTTGTTTATTATGATATTTCATATAATTCCATAATACATTCTTATGTATATTAACAAATACATGCATAATATTTAATGCAATGTAATTCAAAACGTGGGGTGATTTTGTAAGATAAAAAAAGAAATGGCCCTTTTAAAATCATAATATAATATACATTTACTGTTATTTCATATTACTTGTTGCAATATTATGTAATAGTTTATGTCGGTATAATGTATTACGGTATTTAAATGTATGATATGTTACATTAAATCTGTTGTTGGTGTGAGTGTGTAAAATATAAACATAGAAATGACATTAATAAAATCTGTTACCTTGGGAAAACGTTTGGTGGTGCTCTGCATGTAGTTCCTGATGGTGTCCACCAGAGGGCGCCAAGACCACACTCACCAGCACAGATACGGCACCAATTTCAGTTAACTGAGTAATAAGATAGAGTTCTACTTCCCGTCCACTAGGTGGTTATTTATTATGGTATTTCATATAATTCCATAATACATTCTCATGTATATTACCAAGCACATACATAATATTTAATGAAATGTAATTAAAAAGTGGGGTCATTTTGTAAGATAAACATAGAAATGACACTAATAAAATCAATTTTCTTATTTTGCAGTGGACTCTTAGTTTGCCACAAATCTAAAATCTTACTGAGACAGACAGTCTGTGCATCTGCAGAGCAACGAGAGAACAGGAGAGACGTTAATTCCCACAAAATGTCACTGTTCATCATGTTAAATATGATTTAATATATTGGCATTTCATATGTGTTTTTTTCTGTGGCTGTATACTTTTATTCCATTCATGAAAATACTTTGCATGTGTCGCATTTCAACTAAAAGAACCAACACTTGTTGAAATTATACATCAACCATCTTTTGGAGTTGTTATAGAGCTACTGACAATGGTACAGGTAATTTTGGTTACACAATTCTGTAGTTTTACCGTATTATTTTGTCTTTGGGTTGTTGTCGTTAAGGCCAAAGCAACAACTTTCTTACCACCCTCAACTCGTCCTTTGAGGGCCCAGAGACGCGCACTGTAGCAGAACGCAGTCAAACGCATTTCTTACCACTCTCAACTCGTCCTTTGAGGGCCCAAACGATGCGTACTGCAAACACAGCAAGCTAAGTGTCCCAGGGGACCCGAAGGACAAGGTAGGAGTAGTCAAACATACGTATAGTCACAATGAAATATTTACTTACAAAATCACATTAGAAATACACAAACATTTCAGTTTCAATTAATCAATGAACACACACACACACACATACAAACACACACACAATCACTCACAGGACAGCAGCCGTCTCTGTCTTGCCACTGCCGTACGCCTCAGACATTCAGCTGCATTTTCATCTTTCTCGTTGTCCTGTCAGGTGAGAAACAAGAACACAGAAGACGTGGAGTGTAACTGAGCACAGATACGCCAACAATTTCAGTGAACTGAGTAATAAGATGTAGCTCTACTTCCCGTGCACTAGGTGTTTGTTTATTATATTTCATATAATTCCATAATACATTCTTATGTATATTAACAAATACATGCATAATATTTAATGCAATGTAATTCAAAAAGTGGCGTGATTTTGTAAGATAAACATAGAAATTACCTAAAAAAATCATAATATAATATACATTTACTGTTATTTCATATTACATGTTGCAATATTATGTTATAGTTTATGTTGGTATAATGTATTACGTTATTTAAATGTATGATATGTTACATTAAATCTGTTGTTGGTGTGAGTGTGTAAAATATAAACATAGAAATGACATTAATAAAATCTGTTACCATGGTTTTAATGTGTGAAAACGTTTGGTGGTGTTCTACATGTAGTTCTTATAAGTTCTCTTGTAATTAAACTATATGGTATATTACACAGTGCATGAGGGAGAATATGAATACAAGTCTCTAAATGAAGTCAATATTTCATAATCATCTCCTCTCTCCTACCTCTTCCTGTGTTCTTTTCTCTCTCATTTTTTCTAGCCTCCTCTTTTGTCCACTCTCCTCTTCTTGTGTCTCTCTTCTCCGTCCTCATTCCTCCCCTCTTCGCTGTCCGCTCCTTTCTGTGTGCTACATGCACATCTGTATTTTTCAGTGTTTCCAATACTGAGAGACAGGAAATAAAGTTCAGGAATCACTAGAGTTGTGCATGAGGTCCTTAAGACCATGACCTCACCAGCACAGAGATGCTGTGTCTGAATGGGTTCAGTGGGTAAATGAACAACTTCACTGTGAAATGAGTAATAAGATGGAATTCTCCTCCCTGTCCACTAGGTGTTTGTTTATTATGGCATTTCCTATAATGCCATACTACATTCACATTTATATTTCCATATAACATAATATACATTTACTGCTATTTCATATTACATGTTGCAATATTATGTAATAGTTTAAGTTAGTATAATTTATTATGGTAATAAATATAAATGTATGATATGTTACATTAAATCTTTTGTTGGCGTGAGTGTGTAAAATATAAACATAGAAATGACACTAATAAAATCTGTTACCATGGTTTTAATGTGTGAAAACGTTTGGTGGTGTTCTGCATGTAGTTCCTGATGGTGTCCACCAGAGGGCGCCAAGACCACACTCACCAGCACAGATACAGCACCAATTTCAGTGAACTGAGTAAGAAGATGGAGTTCTACTTCCCGTCCACTAGGTGGTTATTTATTATGGTATTTCATATAATTCCATAATACATTCTTATGTATATTACCAAGCAAATACATAATATTTAATGAAATGTAATTAAAAAGTGGGGTAATTTTGTAAGATAAACATAGAAATGACACTAATAAAATCAATTTTCTTATGTCGCAGTGGACTCTTAGTTTGCCACAAATCTAAAATCTTACTGAGACAGACAGTCTGTGCATCTGCAGAGCAACGAGAGGACAGGAGGGACGTTAATTCCCACAAAATGTCACTGTTCATCATGTTAAATATGATTTAATTTATTGGCATTTCATATGTTTCTTACTGTGGCTGTATACTTTTATTCCATACATGAAAATACTTTGTATGTGTCACATTTCAACTAAAAGAACCAACACTTGTTGAAATTATACATCAACCATCTTTTGGAGTTGTTATAGAGCTACTGACAATGGTACAGGTAATTTTGGTTACACGATTCTGTAGTTTTACCGTATTATTTTGTCTTTGTGTTTTTGTCGTTAAGGCCAAAGCAACAACTTTCTACATTTGACACAGTGCCCTCTCAAGCCTCAACCAGAGCAAGCTGTGTCACAAGCAAAGCCATCTGACTATTCAAGTAAAGGAAATGTGTAGTACTTTGCACTTTCATTAGTTGTAAGAGGTCTACCATCATCCCAGAATATATTTTGAATTGTGAAGTTGTATTGTGAAAAACATATTTTCATAGATGTAATTAAACTATATGGCCTACTACACAGTGCATGAGGGAGTATATGAATACAAGTCTCTATATTAAGTCAATATCTCATAATCATTTCCTCTCTCCTACCTCTTCATGTGTTCTTTTCTCTCTCCTTTCTTCTCACCTCCTCTTTCTCCCACTCTCCTCTCCCTGTTTTCGTCTTCTCCTCCATCCTGTTTCCTCCCCTCTTTGCTGTCCACTCCTCTCTGTGTGCTTTTATAAAAATTTCTTTCCCTTACAAAAGCCTTGTGTCAACATCCATTTCTGAAAAAAAACTGTGATAATAACTGCATTCTATTGTCACCAATAAAGCTGTGTTCTTAAGAATAATGTCAAACCTACCTGGTAAATACAGCAGGGCAAGCACCCTTCTCCGTTGTCTGCTGGCTCTCTATTCAACTGGAATGAGAGCATTGAATGAACACAGCCAATCCAAGCAAATGGCAAAATGACGGGGGTTTAATTGGCCTGTGGAATGTTGAGAGGGGGGGGGGGGGGGGGTGTAGAGGGAAGGAGCATAGATACTTGGAGAGCAAAATGACTGATGAATACCAAATTCCTCTGAAAACAAACTGATAAAGTAACAGGAAATTTATGGTAACCCTGCTGCCAGTACGTTCCTGTTATTTAACAGAGAAATATGTAACAGCGCAGTACATTCTCAAGTAAACATTACATGATGCATATGTTTTAAATTCATTGGCTCATTTTTGCATTTCACAATATAGGTAAAAATACGACTGCAAGCTTTGGTGTATGTAGGTTCTACGGAAGGCAAAATCATGACTAGCAGTGTGACAAGAACTCATTTTGAGAAAACGGCGTTTAATGACTTTTTTATGGCTGCTAATTTCTATTGAAAGCCATTAATTACAGACACGATGTGCTTTACGTCCAAATAAGATCCATGTATCACACTGTGTGATATCCAAAACTTGTTATTGCTCTTAGTTTGGCACAAATCTAAAATCTTACTGAGACAGACAGTCTATGCATCTGCAGAGCAACGAGAGAACAGGAGGGACGTTCATTCCCACAAAATGTCACTGTTTATCATGTTAAATATGATTTAATTTATTGGCATTTCATATTTGTTTCTTACTGTGGCTGTATACTTTTATTCCATGAAAGCCATTAATTACAGACACGATATGCTTTACGTCCAAATAAGATCTATGTATGTAGTAAAACAGACCGTGTTCAGACAGCTGAGGTAATGAGAAACACACACCTCTGTCTGTCTCTCTCTCTCTCTCAAAGCTGTTTACAGAAATTCATAGCCTTAAACATGTAGGTGTCACATATGCTATTGTTGAGAAAAACTAAAAGACGTGTTCTTGGATCTTTTAGGAAGGAGAAAAGGCCTGGGGGCAATTGGAGGATTAAGACTTCCAGAGATGCTGCTGGATTTTCACACCTGAAACATTTCCTTATATAAGCTATGCAGGATTTTTATTTAACAGGCTTCTGCTCACCTCCTCAGTTGTCTGGGCCCTGCATGAAAATCCAGCAAGCACCAGTCCAGTCCTTTGAATCTGCTTTTCTCCCTTTCTCCTCACAAAATCCACGTCAGGGGGTCACCAATTGTTGAGAAAAACTAAAAGATGTGTTCTTGGATCTTTGAGGAAGGAGAAAAGACCTGGAAGCAATTGGAGGATTAAGAGAATATTTAATTAACACTATGATGAAAGCAACATGACAAAGGCAACAGTTACAATTCAGCTGACATTGGACAAACAAGACAATACAATACACTGCGAGCAGTGGACAGTAAATATGTTTCATCGGTGGAGTCACATTTTCACTGTCTCGATCATTATCAGTTTCAGGATTATATCTCCCTGCACCTGGAGCGGATTCTATTCCCATTGGCCCATCATTGGCATGATGTTGTGTTGAACGCATCTCATTGGCTTTCTTCATAGCCTCAGATGCGATGGTCACACCTCTTGCATGCACATTGGGGGTTTCTCCCGGTCACAGATCAAAGACTATCCTGTACTCTAATTAGTCTCAGCACAGCAGGGTGTTTGCTTCCTGCTGTGGGACAAAAGTTTCTTAAGTGTTTGGTTTTGACCTAATCTACCTGGGAAAGACAAAAGGAGAATAGGACAAAAGGTCTGCTTTGACCTTAACCAGGCTGCCATGTGCAATGAATGCATCTGAACCAAAGCTACATTGTTTAAACTTTTTAGAACCTAACAATATCAAGCATCAGCATTATTGAAACTTTATTTAACTGAACACTATTCTAATATAATTACTATACAACACTAAACCAATCTGTAATTGTGGGATCCTAAAGTGGTTGTGAGTCCCTCAGGCTGTGGTAGGCAGATTGATACATATGTAGATAGCTGTCAGTGGAGCTGCTGTCCCTTCTCCTAGGAGAACTACCAGCTTCTTTTCTGGTATTAACTTTGGGAAGTGAACATTTTTTGGCTATTTTTCCAAGGTGTAAATCTCTTAGTGAACAGACTTTTTCCCAGTGGAGGAGGAAGTGCATCTCTGACCCAGTTAGTGGTCACTGAGCCTGTTTAGTCAGGATCTGTCTCTTCTTCGTATCTCTGACAGTGAGCAGATAATCTGTCAGCCATTTAGTCTACTTTATTTGCTTTCTGCATTGTTCTAAATATTGGTCTTCTGAATGATTCATAAGAAGCTCATCCCAGTGTATCACTGGATGTCCAGTGACAGCCTGCTCAAGCACATGCAGCATGGAGGCCCTCAGGATGCCTCAACTTGGTCATATATGTCTTTGTGGGGAAAAGCAGGGTTGAGGTTGCAGCCAGTATGGCTATTTCTATATGTAATGAGGTTGCCTCTGCCATGATGACTGTGTTGGAGAAATTGTGGCTTCAGTTAATCTGAAATGTCAATTAATTAAATGATATTCCTTACATGAAAAACAGAGTGAAATTTGTGGTAATGTTTATCTCTCCGTGCTTGTCTTTTCTCCTATATACTACCTTTTCCTGTGTTCTTTTCTGTCTCCACCTTTCCTCTCACCTCCTCTTTCTTCCACTCTCCTCTCCCTGTTTTCCTCTTCTCCTCCATCCTGTTTCCTCCCCTCTTTGCTGTCCGCTCCTCTCTGTGTGCTTTTATAAAAATTTCTTTCCCTTACAAAAGCCTTGTGTCAACATCCATTTCTGAAAAAAACTGTGATAATCACTGCATTCTATTGTCACCAATAAAGCTGTGTTCTTAAGAAAAATGTCAAACCTACCTGGTAAATACAGCAGGGCAAGCACCCTTCTCCGTTGTCTGCTGGCTCTCTATTCAACTGGAATGAGAGCCTTGAATAAACAGCCTCTCCAAGCAAATGGCAAACGACGGGGGTTTATTTGGCCTGTGGAATGTTGAGAGGGGGGGGGGGGGGGGGGGGGTGTAGAGGGAAGAAGCTTAGATACTTGGAGAGCAAAATGACTGTTGAATACCAAATCCCTCTGAAAACAAACATGAGTAAACTGTTAAAGTAACAGGAAATTTATGGTAACCCTGCTGCCAGTATGTTCCTGTTATTTAACAGAGAAATATGTAACAGCGCAGTACATTCTCAAGTAAACATTACATGATGCATATGTTTTAAATTCATTGGCTCATTTTTGCATTTCACAATATAGGTAAAAATATGACTGCAAGCTTTGGTGTATGTAGGTTCTACGGAAGGCAAAATCATGACTTGACATGATTTTGAGAAAATGGCGCAACGGCACCTTTTAATCATATTTTAATCATTTAATAACTATAAAATCGATCGTCTTACTTTTTTCTGTCCCCAGCAGCCAACAAGCTAACGATAACGAGCGTCTATTTGCTGTCCTTCTAGCCTTCTCGGGAGGTTTTGTATCCAGCCTGGAACTTGTGCCTTTTTTCGGGGTGGTTGAGCAATAAATCCAAACTCTTACATCCAAGATCAGAGCCTTCTCCAGGACAGCTCCCAGGCTCTGGAACTCCCTCCCCCAAGAGATCCGCACCTCTGACTCCCTCACCATCTTCCAGTCCCGCCTCTAGACCCATCTCTTCACCTCTGCCTATCTGTAGCCCCCTTTTCTTCTGTGACTGTATCTTGCTTTGCTTTGTCTTGTTTTCTTTTGCTTTGTTTTGTTTTGTCTTGTATTGTCCAGTTTTGCTTTACCTTATAATCTAGCAACCTGTAAAGTGACTTTGAGTCTATGAAAAGGGCTATATAAATTCAATTTATTATTATTATTATTATTATATGTCTTATAATGTTAATTATGTTTATTTTTCACTGGGTGACTCCAAATATATATATGTAGCAGAACTGTGAGTGTTATATAAATAAATATGACATTATTGTATTGTGTGACATCCAAAACTTGTTATTGCTCTTAGTTTGGCACAAATGTAAACACACCAGGAAATGTGTATGTCGGGCCGATCAACAGCTTTGCAATATGTTTAGCCAAAACCTTGTTTGTCACTTATTATTGTTATTCACGGCAGATTCTCAGCAGAAGTTACTATACACATATGTAATATGTCATGGAGTTTTAGGCTGTCATGTGTGTTTTCTGCTGCCTCTCTCTGTTAGTTGGCTGTGGTGAGGAGGAGGGGCTGCTGTGCTGTCAAGGGGAGGGGGGGGGGGGTTGATTTTATGAAAGCATTTGACTCAATTTGGCAATTTATTTATTTCAAGTAGGAAATGTATATTATGTGTGTGTGAGATAGATAAAACAGGAAGAAAAAGAAAAGAAATAGAGAACATTATCCTCAGAGATACATTGCATTACTTCAAAGCTTCCTTTGTCTCAGAGCTGTCTGCATGTTAAGGGTTATTAAGCTGATAAGGATGTGTGTGTGTGTGTGTGTGGGGGGGGGGGGGGGGTTGGGATGCAGACAAAGGTGAAAGGGAGCCGAAAAGGGTGATGTCTAACATCACAGCTAACCCCCGCTTTAAAGATTCAAGTCACTTTCCTTGACTTTCTTTACAGTGCTCAACTTATGCTCATTTTCAAGTTCATAATCGTATTCAGAGGTTGTATCAGAATATGTCATAATGGTTTAGATTTCTAGAAACACTGTGAAAAAAATGAAAGATATAGATTCTCGGTTTCACTGGGAATTCAACCAGGGTCCCCCAGGGCCATAGACATAAACACATAGAATGGCCTGAACTGTCACTCAGAACACACTGACACACACAAGCACACACACACACACACACACACACACACACACACACACACACACACACACACACACAGAGTCACTCAGAACACACTGACGCACACACACACACACACACACACACACACACACACACTGACACACACACACACACACACACACACACACACACACACACACACACACACACACACACACACACACACACAGAGTCACTCAGAACACACTGAGAGTAAAAACACTGCCATTGAACACAGTACAGACATACATGCACATTGGTAGATATGGTAGAATGATATAAACCAGAAACAAATGATATTTAAAGACTATAAACTTTATTTTACTTTAAAATCATATAAACAATATATTTTGTACAAGCGTGAGTGCAGTTGTAACAGAGATATGGCCATAAAAAATGAAAAAAATGTCTACTACAAGAGTCCATCATGACAGAATCCTCAAGCCAGGAAGGAAGATTATACCAGTTTGGCCTGAAGCTCTGTCTAATATTGATTGGACAGTGGCAACATCTACTGTATCATTTACACTAATTGCCATACTCACATGTCTGTTGACATGTAACTGTATGTACAGATGTATATATGCATTATGCATGTACACACTTGATTATACACAACTTATAGTTCTACATAGTAGGCACCTTTTAATCATATTTTAATCATTTAATAACCATAAAATCGATCGTCTTACTTTTTTCTGTCCCCAGCAGCCAACAAGCTAACGATAACGAGCGTCTATTTGCTGTCCTTCTAGCCTTCTCGGGAGGTTTTGTATCCAGCCTGGAACTTGTGCCTTTTTTCGGGGTGGTTGAGCAATAAATCCAAACTCTTACATCCAAGATCAGAGCCTTCTCCAGGACAGCTCCCAGGCTCTGGAACTCCCTCCCCCAAGAGATCCGCACCTCTGACTCCCTCACCATCTTCCAGTCCCGCCTCTAGACCCATCTCTTCACCTCTGCCTATCTGTAGCCCCCTTTTCTTCTGTGACTGTATCTTGCTTTGCTTTGTCTTGTTTTCTTTTGCTTTGTTTTGTTTTGTCTTGTATTGTCCAGTTTTGCTTTACCTTATAATCTAGCAACCTGTAAAGTGACTTTGAGTCTATGAAAAGCGCTATATAAATTCAATTTATTATTATTATTATTATTATATGTCTTATAATGTTAATTATGTTTATTTTTCACTGGGTGACTCCAAATATATATATGTAGCAGAACTGTGAGTGTTATATAAATAAATATGACATTATTGTATTGTGTGACATCCAAAACTTGTTATTGCTCTTAGTTTGGCACAAATGTAAACACACCAGGAAATGTGTATGTCGGGCCGATCAACAGCTTTGCAATATGTTTAGCCAAAACCTTGTTTGTCACTTATTATTGTTATTCACGGCAGATTCTCAGCAGAAGTTACTATACACATATGTAATATGTCATGGAGTTTTAGGCTGTCATGTGTGTTTTCTGCTGCCTCTCTCTGTTAGTTGGCTGTGGTGAGGAGGAGGGGCTGCTGTGCTGTCAAGGGGAGGGGGGGGGGGTTGATTTTATGAAAGCATTTGACTCAATTTGGCAATTTATTTATTTCAAGTAGGAAATGTATATTATGTGTGTGTGAGATAGATAAAACAGGAAGAAAAAGAAAAGAAATAGAGAACATTATCCTCAGAGATACATTGCATTACTTCAAAGCTTCCTTTGTCTCAGAGCTGTCTGCATGTTAAGGGTTATTAAGCTGATAAGGATGTGTGTGTGTGTGTGTGTGGGGGGGGGGGGGGGGTTGGGATGCAGACAAAGGTGAAAGGGAGCCGAAAAGGGTGATGTCTAACATCACAGCTAACCCCCGCTTTAAAGATTCAAGTCACTTTCCTTGACTTTCTTTACAGTGCTCAACTTATGCTCATTTTCAAGTTCATAATCGTATTCAGAGGTTGTATCAGAATATGTCATAATGGTTTAGATTTCTAGAAACACTGTGAAAAAAATGAAAGATATAGATTCTCGGTTTCACTGGGAATTCAACCAGGGTCCCCCAGGGCCATAGACATAAACACATAGAATGGCCTGAACTGTCACTCAGAACACACTGACACACACAAGCACACACACACACACACACACACACACACACACACACACACACACACACACACACACACAGAGTCACTCAGAACACACTGACGCACACACACACACACACACACACACACACACACACACTGACACACACACACACACACACACACACACACACACACACACACACACACACACACACACACACACACACACAGAGTCACTCAGAACACACTGAGAGTAAAAACACTGCCATTGAACACAGTACAGACATACATGCACATTGGTAGATATGGTAGAATGATATAAACCAGAAACAAATGATATTTAAAGACTATAAACTTTATTTTACTTTAACCCTTGTGTTGTCCTTCGTGTCAGGGAGACTTGTTTAGCCCCTGCAGTGTCCGTCGTGTCACGGGGACCCTCACTCATTTCATGTCATGTCAACTACCAGTGCTCGGTACCTCGGGTCAACGGGTTTGTTTTTGTTTCTCGATTCGCTTACGTTTCCTACTACTCCCGCGTCGTCTTTCGGGTCTCCGAGACCCTTCCTCGTTTGAGTTCATTTTCTCACCGGCACCCTCGCGGCCCCGTCCTACGGGGTCCCGGGGACCCTCGCTCACTAAGTGCATTCATGTGCACGTCAACACGTCACGGTCTGTCGCAGTCTCCGGGACCCCTTGGTCATTCGATTGCACTTGCCCGCTACCGCCCTCGCGGCCTCGTCCTACAGGGTCCTCGGGACCCTTGTTTTAGACGATTCTATTTTCTGCTACCCTCGCGGCCTAGTCCTACGGGTCCCCGAGACCAGAGCGTGCGAGATGAGGGTGGTGGGAAATGCGTTTGACTACATGCATGGGTCTCTGGGGACCCCGGAGGACGAGATGAGGGTGGTGGGAAATGTGTTTGACTGCAGGGATGGGTCTCTGGGACCCCGGAGGACGAAATGAGGGTGGTGGTGAATGCGTTTGACTACAGGGATGGGTCTCTGGGACCCGGGAGGACGGGATGAGGGTGGTGGGAAATGCGTTTGACCGCAGGATGGGTCTCCGGGACCCTGGAGGACGGCATGAGGGTGGTGGGAAATGCGTTTGACCGCAGGATGGGTCTCCGGGACCGCGGAGGACAAGATGAGGGTGGTGGGAAATGCATTTGACTACATGGAGATGTGTTTGACTACATGGAAATGCGTTTGACTACATGGAGGGTGGTGGGAAATGCGTTTGACCGCCGGATGGGTCTCTGGGACCCCGGAGGACGAGATGAGGGTGGTGGGAAATGTGTTTGACTACATGGATGGGTCTCTGGGACCCCGGAGGACGAGATGAGGGAGGTGGGAAATGCGTTTGACTACATGGATGGGTCTCTGGGACCCCGGAGGACGAGATGAGGGAGGTGGGAAATGCGTTTGACTACATGGATGGGTCTCTGGCACCCCGGAGGACGAGATGAGGGAGGTGGGAAATGCGTTTGACTACATGGAAATGCGTTTGACTACATGGAGGGTGGTGGGAAATGCGTTTGACCACCAGATGGGTTTCTGGGACCCCGGAGGACGGGATGAGGGTGGTGGGAAATGCGTTTGACCGCCGGATGGGTGTCCGGGACCCCGGCGTGTGTGTGTGCGTGCAAAGGTGTGGTGCGTCACATAATTATGTCAGACAGCAGCCGTATACCAAAGGCTTTTATTCAGCATAGCATTCAAGTGGAGTGGTAGAGTCGAAGCTCAAGCCGGTGCGCGGGTGCCTGCGTTCTCACGCACAGTCCGGACAGTAGGCCCGCGTGCAGCTCCCGCAGATGTATCTCATGCAGCCGCCGCACACCGTTTGTGTTTTGCGGTCCTTCTTCTGTGGACACAGCTGACACCTCTTTCGCTTGCTGGGCACTCTTGGCGCGCTCGGTTCCACACCCTCGTCGCCGTCGTCGTTGTCATCCTCTTCGTCCTCTTCCGTGAGCCGAGCGCCAGCAGCTGCGTCAGCGGAGCCGGCCCCGAGGCCGCAGCCGGTGCCGAGGCGGACACCGGTGCCCGCGGCGGACCTCATGGTCACGGCTTTGACGAGCGCGGCCGACGCTGCCGTGCGAGGGAGACGCTCGCGTCTCTCAATGAGCGGAGTCACCAGCGCCCTTCCCAGCTGCTCGAGGAACGCCCTCCTCTTGTTGAGCTTGCCACGTAGCCACTCGGGTCTGAGCTCTCGCCACAGCACGAAGGCGTTGTAGGCGGACACGTCGAGAATGTTGTGGAACACGGCGAGGGGCCAGCGTGCCGTCTTCCTGCGGCAGCTGTACGTGCCGACCAGCTTGTCCAGGTTGTCGACGCCGCCCTTGGTGCTGTTGTAGTGGAGGATAATGTCGGGCTTGGCCTGTCGGCCGTCGCTGACGCGCGCATCCCCCGCATGCAGCGTGCTCAGCAGCAGCACGTTCCTGTTCTTCTTGGGCACGTAGGACACGAGAGCGGCGGTGGGCGTGAAGGCGAACACGGACGAGAAGACGGCACGGCCCTTGGTGGCGAGCAACGCGCTCGGCAGCTCGGGCTTGTTTTTGCGCATCGTGCCCACCACGGTCAGGCGCCTGTCGACTAGCAGCCGCTGTGCCAGTTCGTAGGAGGTGAAAAAGTTGTCGCACGTCACGTTGCGCGGCCCCCGCAGCCCCTCGGTCACGTCGAGCACCACCCGGGCGCCCAGGTTCCTCTCGGGGGCGCCGCTCACCGACTTGCCCGTGTAGACTTGCATGTTCCACGCGTAGCTGGAAGCGGCGTCGCAGGCCACCCACAACTTGATGCCGTACCTGGCGGGCTTGCTGGGCATGTACTGGCGGAAGGAGCATCGACCTTGGATGCGTCAAAGAGCGACGACAAAGAAGACAAACAATGAGACAAGACAAGAAGAAAAAGTTGAAAACGACACTCACACACACTCCCACATAAAAAAAAAACAATTGTGCGATGATGATGATGATGATGATGATGAAGATGACGACAAACGGGATAGACAAACACCTCGAAAGGGAACCAGCTGCTCGTCCACGGTCACGTCGGTGCCCGGGTTGTAGAGGCGAGGCAGCTGCAGCGCCCACGCGTCCCACACCTCGCGTACGGCCGCCAGTTTGTCCGAGGCGCGTCTGGCGTCTCTCGACTCGCGGTCGTCGAATCGCAGCAGTCGTGAGTACGCGTGGAACCGTTTGATTGGCATAGTGGCGCGGAAGATGGCCCGGCCGCTCTCCTCGTGCCACAGGCTCTCCAAGGCCTCGTTGCGGGACCTGTAGACGCCCGCGAGGATCAGCAGCCCCAGGTAGGCGCGCAGGTCCGTGGCGTCCATGGCTTTCCACTTGGCTTCGCCGTGTCGCCGTCGGCCCTCGAGGTTCGTCGCGGCCACTACGATGTCTTGTATTTGCCGCGTGACAAACAGGTCAAACGCGGAGACTATATCGTGGACGCGGGCCACGGCGTACTCCGTGGGTCCCGGGCTTGGCGGAGCAGTAGCTTCTTGTTCTTCTTCTTGTTCTTGTTCTTCTTCTTCTTCTTCTTCTTCTTCTTCTTGTTCTCCTTCTTGTTCTTGTTCTTCTTGTTCGTCTTCCTCTTGTTCGGTTGCACGGCCGTGAGGTCGAGGACAGGGATGATACGTTTTTGAGGACCATTCGATTTTGCCGTTCTTTGACAGGAAAGTTTCATTCTCCTCATCCTCATCGTCCTCTTCCTCATCCTCATCCTCATCGTCCTCGTCTTCAGTCTCTCCTTTACTATGTTCTTCCGCTTCTCCTTCAATACCTTGTTCCTCTTCTTCGTCTTCTTCTTCTTCATCAAATTCTTCTTCTTCGTCTTCTTCTTCTTCTTCTTCTTCTTCTTCTTCGTCTACATTTACTTTTTCTCCTCCTTGTTCTACTCCATTGTCTCGGCCTTTGTCATCATCGTCGTCATCTTCTTCTTCTTCTTCTTCTTCTTCTTTGTCTTTGTCATCATCGTCGTCTTCTTCATCTTTGTCTTCTTCTACTTTTTCGTCTTGTTGTTTTTCTACTTTGTCTTCTTTTTCAGGGACATTGTAATTGCAATCACTGACGAGAATCCGATGCAGCTTCAATTCTAGAGTCAAACGACGGGCCATGCTGGTGCAAAAAGTACCAAGAGTAAAAAAGAAGACAATACAATGAAAGCAGCAAGACAGTGCACGTGTACAGTGTACATCTGTGTCTATAGGCCAAAATGTTTAGTATGTTCATGGAGGGTCACGGGGACCCAGAGGGCAAGATGAGGGTGGTGGGAAATGTGTTTTACCGCAGCATGGGTCTCTGGGACCCCTGAGGACTAGACGAAGGTGGTCTCTGGGACCCTGAAGACAAGACAGCTGCAGCACGAGTCTCTGGGACCCGTGAGGACGAGACGAGGGTGGTGGGAAATGTGTTTGACCGCCGCGTGGGTCTCTGGGACCCGTGAGGACGAGACAGCTGCAGCATGGGTCTCTGGGACAGAGGAGGGAGAGATGAGGGTGGTGGGAAATGTGTTTGACCGCAGCATGGGTCTCTGGGACTGCTGGGGACAAGATGATCGTGGTGGGAAATGTGTTTGACTGCAGCAGCATGGGTCAGTGGGACCCCCATGAGGACAAGATGAGCGTGGTGGGAAATGTGTTTGACTGCAGCAGCATGGGTCCGTGGGACCCCCTGAGGACAAGATGAGGGTGGTGGGAAAATGTGTTTGACTGCAGCAGCAGGTGTCTGTGGAACCCTGCAGGGTGAGATGAGGGTGGTGGGATATGTATTTGACTGCACCATGGGTCTCTTGGACCCCTGAGGATGAGATGAGGGTGGTGGGAAATGTGATTGACTGTAGCATGGGTCTCTGGGAGCCCTGAGGTCGAGATCATGGTGGTGGGAAAAGTGTTTTGACTGCAGCATGGGTTTTGGGGACCCAGCAGGATGAGATGAGCGTGGCGGGAAATGTGTTTGACAGCAGCATGGGTGTCTGGGACCACGGAGAACGAGATGAGGGTGGTGGCAAATCTACCATTGACTGCAGCAGGGGTTTGTGGGACCCAGCAGGAGGAGATGAGGGTGGTTGGAAATGTGTTTGACTGTAGCATGGGTCTCTGGGATGCCAGAGAACGAAATGAGGGAGGTGGGAAATGTGTTTGACAGCAGCATGGGTGTCTGGGACCACGGAGAAGGAGATGAGGGTGGTGGCAAATGTACAGTTGACTGCAGCATGGGTCTCTGGGACCCAGCAGTATGAGATGAGCGTGGTGCCGAATGTATTTGACTACAGCATGGGTCTCTTGGACCCCTGAGGATGAGATGAGGGTGGTGGGGAAAGTGTTTTGACTGCAGCAGGGGTTTGCGGGACCCAGCAGGATGAGACGAGGGTGGTGGGAAATGTGTGTGACAGCAGCATGGGTGTCTGGGACCCAGCAGGATGAGACGAGCGTGGTGGGAAAAGTGTTTTGACTGTAGCATGAGTCTCTTGGACCCCTGAGGATGAGATGAGGGTGGTGGGAAAAGCGTTTTGACTGCAGCATGGTTCTCAGGGACCCCTGAGGACGAGATAAGGGTGGTGGGAAATGAACATGGTGACAAAAGTGTTTGACTGCAGCATGGGTCTCTTGGACTCCTGAGGATGAGATGAACATCATTTAATAATAGTGTTGTTATTATTATTATCATCATTATTATTATTATTATTATTATTATTATTATTATTATTATTATTATTATTATTATTATTATTATTATTATCATTATTATTATTACTTACTATTATTATTATTATTTACTGTCTACTGTTTCTTGTTTACTTACTATATGTATCTAAGAGTTTATTGTTTGTATCTTATACTCTTTTTTTCAATACTGTATTTAAGTGTCTTTTTTGTAAAATGCTGGAATTTGCTGCTGGAAAGCCAATTTCCTTGCGGGAAACATCCCAATAGGATCAATAAAGAAAACTCTAAGTCTAATTCTATGAGGGTGGTGGGAAAAGCGTTTGACTGCAACAGGGGTCTGTGGAACCCAGCAGGATGAGATGATGGTGCTGGGAAATGTGTTTGACTGTAGCATGGGTCTCTGGGACCCCTGAGGTCGAGATGAGGGTGGTGGGAAATGTGTTTGACTGTAGCATGGGTCTCTTGGACCCCTGAGGATGAGATGATGGTGCTGGGAAATGTGTTTGACTGTAGCATGGGTCTCTGGGACCCCTGAGGTCGAGATGAGGATGGTGGGAAAAGTGTTTTGACTGTAGCATGGTTCTCAGGGACCCCTGAGGACGAGATAAGGGTGGTGGGAAATGAGCGTGGTGACAAATGTGTTTGACTGCAGCATGGGTCTCTTCTACTCCTGAGGATGAGATGAACATCATTTAATAATACTTTTTTTATTATTATTATTATTATTATTATTATTATTATTTACTGTCTACTGTTTCTTGTTTACTTACTATATGTATCTAAGAGTTTATTGTTTGTATCTTATACTCTTTTTTTCAATACTGTATTTAAGTGTCTTTTTTGTAAAATGCTGGAATTTGCTGCTGGAAAGCCAATTTCCTTGCGGGAAACATCCCAATAGGATCAATGAAGAAAACTCTAAGTCTAATTCTATGAGGGTGGTGGGAAAAGCGTTTGACTGCAGCAGGGGTCTGTGGAACCCTGCAGGATGAGCTGAGGGTGGTGGGATATGTATTTGACTGCACCATGGGTCTCGTGGACCCCTGAGGATGAGATGAGGGTGGTGGGAAAAGTGTTTGACTGTAGCATGGGTCCCTGGGACCCAGGAGGATGAGTTGAGCGTGGTGGGAAATGTGTTTGACAGCAGCTTGGGTGTCTGGGACCACGGAGAAGGAGATGAGGGTGGTGGCAGAAGCGTTTGACTGCAGCAGGGGTTTGTGGGACCCAGCACGATGAGATGAGGGTGCTGGGAAATGTGTTTGACAGCAGCATGGGTCTCTGGGACAGAGGAGGGAGAGATGAGGGTGGCGGGAAATGTGTTTGACTACAGCATGGGTTTTGGGGACCCAGCAGGATGAGATGAGGGTGCTGGGAAATGTGTTTGACTGTAGCATGGGTCTCTGGGACCCCTTAGGTCGAGATGAGGGTGGTGGCAAAAGTGTTTTGACAGCAGCATGGGTTTTGGGGACCCAGCAGGATGAGATGAGCGTGGTGTGAAATGTGTTTGACAGCAGCATGGGTGTCTGGGACCACGGAGAAGGAGATGAGGGTGGTGGCAGAAGCGTTTGACTGCAGCAGGGGTTTGTGGGACCCAGCAGGATGAGATGAGCGTGGTGGGAAATGTGTTTGACAGCAGCATGGGTGTCTGGGACCCCTGAGGATGAGATGAGGGTGGTGGGAAAAGCGTTTGACTGCAGCATGGTTCTCAGGGACCCCTGAGGACGAGATAAGGGTGGTGGGAAATGAGCGTGGTGACAAATGTGTTTGACTGCAGCATGGTTCTCAGGGACCCCTGAGGATGAGATGAGGGTGCTGGGAAATGTGTTTGACAGCAGCATGGGTGTCTGGGACCCCTGAGGATGAGATGAGGGTGGTGGGAAAAGCGTTTGACTGCAGCATGGTTCTCAGGGACCCCTGAGGACGAGATAAGGGTGGTGGGAAATGAGCGTGGTGACAAATGTGTTTGACTGCAGCATGGGTCTCTTGGACTCCTGAGGATGAGATGAACATCATTTAATAATACTTTTATTATTATTATTATTATTATTATTATTATTATTATTATTATTATTATTATTATTATTATTATTATTATTATTATTATTATCATTGTTATTACTATTATTTACTGTCTACTGTTTCTTGTTTACTTCCTATATGTATCTAAGAGTTTATTGTTTGTATCTTATACTCTTTTTTTCAATACTGTATTTAAGTGTCTTTTTTGTAAAATGCTGGATTTTGCTGCTGGAAAGCCACTTTCCTTGCGGGAAACATCCCAATAGGATCAATAAAGAGAAGTCTAAGTCTATGAGGGTGGTGGGAAAAGCGTTTGACTGCAGCAGGGGTTTGTGGGACCCGGCAGGATGAGATGAGGGTGGTGCGAAACGTGTTTGACAGCAGCATGGGTGTCTGGGACCACAGAGAAGGAGATGAGGGTGGTGGCAGAAGCGTTTGACTGCAGCAGGGGTTTGTGGGACCCAGCAGGATGAGATGAGCGTGGTGGGAAATGTGTTTGACAGCAGCATGGGTGTCTGGGACCCCTGAGGATGAGATGAGGGTGGTGGGAAAAGCGTTTGACTGCAGCATGGTTCTCAGGGACCCCTGAGGACGAGATAAGGGTGGTGGGAAATGAGCGTGGTGACAAATGTGTTTGACTGCAGCATGGTTCTCAGGGACCCCTGAGGATGAGATGAGGGTGGTGGGAAAAGCGTTTTGACAGCAGCATGGTTCTCAGGGACCCCTGAGGACGAGATAAGGGTGGTGGGAAATGAGCGTGGTGACAAATGTGTTTGACTGCAGCATGGGTCTCTTGGACTCCTGAGGATGAGATGAACATCATTTAATAATACTTTTATTATTATTATTATTATTATTATTATTATTATTATTATTATTATTATCATTGTTATTACTATTATTTACTGTCTACTGTTTCTTGTTTACTTCCTATATGTATCTAAGAGTTTATTGTTTGTATCTTATACTCTTTTTTTCAATACTGTATTTAAGTGTCTTTTTTGTAAAATGCTGGATTTTGCTGCTGGAAAGCCACTTTCCTTGCGGGAAACATCCCAATAGGATCAATAAAGAGAAGTCTAAGTCTATGAGGGTGGTGGGAAAAGCGTTTGACTGCAGCAGGGGTTTGTGGGACCCGGCAGGATGAGATGAGGGTGGTGCGAAACGTGTTTGACAGCAGCATGGGTGTCTGGGACCACAGAGAAGGAGATGAGGGTGGTGGCAGAAGCGTTTGACTGCAGCAGGGGTTTGTGGGACCCAGCAGGATGAGATGAGCGTGGTGGGAAATGTGTTTGACAGCAGCATGGGTGTCTGGGACCCCTGAGGATGAGATGAGGGTGGTGGGAAAAGCGTTTGACTGCAGCATGGTTCTCAGGGACCCCTGAGGACGAGATAAGGGTGGTGGGAAATGAGCGTGGTGACAAATGTGTTTGACTGCAGCATGGTTCTCAGGGACCCCTGAGGATGAGATGAGGGTGGTGGGAAATGAGCGTGGTGACAAATGTGTTTGACTGCAGCATGGGTCTCTTGGACTCCTGAGGATGAGATGAACATCATTTAATAATACTTTTATTATTATTATTATTAATATTATTATTATTATTATTATTATTATTATTATTATTATTATTATCATTGTTATTACTATTATTTACTGTCTACTGTTTCTTGTTTACTTCCTATATGTATCTAAGAGTTTATTGTTTGTATCTTATACTCTTTTTTTCAATACTGTATTTAAGTGTCTTTTTTGTAAAATGCTGGAATTTGCTGCTGGAATGCCAATTTCCTTGCGGGAAACATCCCAATAGGATCAATAAAGAGAAGTCTAAGTCTATGAGGGTGGTGGGAAAAGCGTTTGACTGCAGCAGGGGTTTGTGGGACCTGGCAGGATGAGACGAGGGTGGTGCGAAACGTGTTTGACAGCAGCATGGGTCTCTGGGACCCATGCGATTGAGATGAGGGTGGTGAGACTTGAGTTTTGACCGCAGCATGGTTCTCAGGGACCCCTGAGGATGAGATGAGCGTGGTGGGAAATGAGGGTGGTGGGAAATGTGTTTTGACCGCAGCATGGGTGTCTGGGACCACGCAGGATGACATGAGTGTGGTGGGAAATGTGCTCGACTGCAGGATGGGTCTCTGGGACCCCTGAGAACGAGATGAGGGTGGTGGGAAATGATGGTGGTGGGAAACGTGATTGACAGCAGCATGGGTCTCTGGGACCCCTGAGGACGAGATGAGGGTGATGGGAAATGTGTTTGACTGCAGCATGGGTCTCGGGGACAGCGGACGGAGAGATGAGGGTGGCTGGGAAATGTGTTTGACTGCAGGTTGGGTTTCTGGGACCCAGCAGACATTGGTGGAAAATGTGTTTGACGGCAGCATGGGTCGCGGGGACTCCTGAGGACTAGATCAGGGTGGGGGATGATGATTGTGGGAAACGTATTTGACTGCAACATGGGCCTCTGCGACACAGGTGGAAGTGATGATGATTGTGGGAAACGTGTTTGACAGCAGCATGGGACTTTGGGTCCCCTGAGGAAGACATGAGGATGGTGGGAAATGTTTATGACTGCAGGATGTGTGTCGGAGACCCCTGAGGTTGAGACCACTGCATCATGGGTCTCGGGGACCCCGCAGGGCAAGATGAGGGTGGTGGGAAATGTGCTCAACTGCAGGACGGGTGTCTGGGACCCCGCAGAACGAGATGAGGGTGGTGGGAAATGTGCTCAACTGCAGGACGGGTGTCTGGGACCCCGCAGAACGAGATGCGGGTGGTGGGAAAAGTGTTTGAGTGCAGGATGGGTGTCTGGGACCATGCAGGATGACATGAGGGTGTTGGAAAATGTGCTTGACTGCAGAACGGGTGTCTGGGACCACACAGAACGAGATGCGGGTGGTGGGAAAAGTGTTTGAGTGCAGGATGGGTGTCTGGGACCACGCGGGATGACATGAGGGTGGTGGTAAATGTGCTCGACTGCAGGACGGGTGACAGGGACCCCTGAGGATGAGACCACTGCAGCATGGGTCCCCGGGACCCCTGAGGATGAGATGTGGATGCTGGGAAATGTGTTTGACTGCAGTTTGGGTCTCTGGGATCCCTGAGGATGAGATCAGGATGATGGGAAATGGGTTTGACTGCAGCATGGGTCTCTGGAACCCGGGAGGAAGAGATGATGATTGTGGGAAATGTGTTTGACTGCAGTTTGGGTCTCTGGGATGCCTGAGGATGAGATTAGGATGGTGGGAAAAGTGGGTTTGACTGCAGCATGGGTCTCTGGAACCCAGGCGGAAGAGATGATGATTGTTGGAAATGTGTGTGACTGCAGCATGGGTCTGTGGGACCCAGGAGGACAAGATGAGGGTTGTGTGAAATGTGTTTGATTACAGGATGGGTGTCTGGGACCCCGCAGAACGAGATGCGGGTGGTGGGAAAGTGTTTGAGTGTAGGATGGGTGTCTGGGACCACGCAGGATGACATGAGGGTGGTGGAAAATGTGCTTGACTGCAGGATGGGTGTCTGGGACCCAGGAGGATGAGACCACTGCAGCATGGGTCTCCGGGAACCCTGAGGATGAGATGAGGATGGTGGGAAATGTGTTTGACTGCAGTTTGGGTCTCTGGGATCCCTGAGGATGAGATCAGGATGATGGGAAATGGGTTTGACTGCAGCATGGGTCTCTGGAACCCGGGAGGAAGAGATGATGATTGTGGGAAATGTGTGTGACTGCAGCACGGGTCTGTGGGATCCAGGAGGATGAGACGAGGGTGGAGGGAAATGTGTTTGACTGCAGCATGGGTCTTTGGGACCCCCGCAGGACGAGATGAGGGTGGTGGGAAATACGCTAGAGTGCAGGATGGGTGTCTGGCACCCCTGAGGATGAGACGACTGCAGTGTGGGTCTCAGGGACCCCGCAGTGCAAGATACGGGTGGTGGGAAATGTGATCGACTGCACGATGGGTTTCTGGGACCCAGGAAGATGAGACCACTGCAGCCTGGGTCTCCGGGACCCCTGAGGACTACATGAGGGTGGTGGGAAATGATGGTGGTTGGAAATGTGTTTGAATGCAGTTTGGGTCTCTGGGACCCCTGAGGATGAGAGGAGGATGGTGGGAAATGTGTTTGACTCCAGCACGCGTCTCAGGATCCCAGGAAGACGAGATGAGGGTAGAGGGAAATGTGTGTCACTGCAGCATGGGTCTCTGGGACCCAGGAGGACGAGATGAGGGTGGTGGGAAATGTGTTTGACTCCAGGATGGTTGTCCGGGACCCCTGAAACGAGGTGACTGCAGCATGGGTCTCTGGGACCCCGGAGGAAGAGATTGAGGTAGTGGGAAATGGTTTTGACTGCAGCATGGGTCTCCGGGACCCAGAAGGAATACATGAGGGTGGTGGGAAACGATGGTGGTTGGAAAGGTTTTATTTGACTGCAGCGTGGGTCTCTGGGACCCCGCAGGACGAGATGAGGGTGCTGGGAAATGTGTTATTTGACTGCAGCGTGGGTCTCTGGGACCCCGGAGGACTAGATGAGGGTGGTGGGAAATGTGTGTGTTTCTGCAGCGTGGGTCTCTGGGAGCCCGCAGGACGAGATGAGGGTGCTGGGAAAGGTTTTATTTGACTGCAACGTGGGTCTCTGGGACCCCGGAGGACGAGATGAGGGTGCTGGGAAATGTGTTTTTTGACTGCAGCGTGGGTCTCTGGGACCCCGCAGGACGAGATGAGGGTGCTGGGAAATGTGTTATTTGACTGCATCGCGGGTCTCTGGGACCCCGGAGGACGAGATGAGGGTGCTGGGAAATGTGTTATTTGACTGCAGCATGGGTCTCCGGGACCCCGGAGGATGAAATGAGGGTGATGGGAAAGACCCTCGCCATTTCACGTGAAATGCCATCGCGTAGTACGCGAGGGTCACCGGGGACCCGAAGCACCACACCAGGTCAATACAAAAAGTCTGATAAATTGAACGGGGTCCCGGGGACCCGATGGACAACACAAGGGTTAATGTATCTGTGACCAGGAGAAACCCCCAATGTGCATGCAAGAGGTGTGACCATCACATCTGAGGCTATGAGGAAAGCCAATGAGATGCTATCAACACATCAAGCCAATGATGGGCCAATGGGAATAGAATAAGCTCCAGGTCCAGGGGAATATAATTCTGAAACTAATAATGATCGGGGCAGTAAAAATGTGACTCCACCGGGGAAGCATCTTTGCTGTCCGCTGCTCGCAGTGTATTGTATTGTATTGTATTGTGTAGCATCGCGTAACGTAGCATAGCGTAACGTAGCGTAGCGTAGCGTAGCATAACATAGCATAGCGTAACGTAGCTTAGCGTAGCGTAGCATAGGGTAACGTAACGTAGTGTAGCATAGCATAACATAGCATAGCATAACGTAGCATAGCGTAACGTAGCATCGCGTAACGTAGCATAGCGTAACGTAGCATAGCGTAACGTAGCATAGCGTGACATACCACAGCATAACGTAACATAGCATAGCATAGCGTAACATACCATAGTATAGCGTAACGTAGCGTAGCATAGCGTAGCATAGCGTTGCATAGCGTCGCATAGCGTAACATAGCGTAAAGTGACGTAGCATAGCATAACGTAGCATAGCATAACGTAGCATAGCATAACATAGCATAGCGTAACGTCGCATAGCGTAACATACCATAGCATAGTGTAACGTAGCGTAGCGTAGCATAGGGTAACGTAGCGTAGTGTAGCATAGCATAACGTAGCATAACATAGCATAGCGTAACATCGCATAGCCAATGAGATGCTATCAACACATCAAGCCAATGATGGGCCAATGGGAATAGAATAAGCTCCAGGTCCAGGGGAATATAATTCTGAAACTAATAATGATCGGGGCAGTAAAAATGTGACTCCACAGGGGAAGCATCTTTGCTGTCCGCTGCTCGCAGTGTATTGTATTGTATTGTATTGTGTAGCATCGCGTAACGTAGCATCGCGTAACGTAGCATAGCGTAACGTAGCGTAGCGTAGCATAGTGTAACGTAGCGTAGCGTAGCATAGCATAACATAGCATAGCCTAACGTAGCTTAGCGTAGCGTAGCATAGGGTAACGTAACGTAGTGTAGCATAGCATAACATAGCATAGCATAACGTAGCATAGCGTAATGTTGCATAGCGTAACATACCATAGCATAACGTAGCATAGCGTAACGTAGCATCGCGTAACGTAGCATCGCGTAACGTAGCATCGCGTAACGTAGCATAGCGTGACATACCACAGCGTAGCGTAGCGTAGCATAGCATAGCGTAAAGTGACGTAGCATAGCATAACGTAGCATAGCATAACATAGCATAGCATAACGTAGCATAGCATAACGTCGCATAGTGTAACATACCATAGCATAGCGTAATGTAGCGTAACGTAGCATAGCGTAATATAATTCTGAAACTAATAATGATCGAAGCAGTAAAAATGTGACTCCACCGGAGAAGCATCTTTGCTGTCCGCTGCTCGCAGTGTATTGTATTGTATTGTATTGTGTAGCATCGCGTAACGTAGCATCGCGTAACGTAGCATCGCGTAACGCAGCATCGCGTAACGTAGCATAGCGTAATGTAGCGTAGCGTAGCATAACATAGCATAGCGTAACGTAGCTTAGCGTAGCGTAGCATAGGGTAACGTAACGTAGTGTAGCATAGCATAACATAGCATAGCATAGCATAACGTAGCATAGCGTAATGTTGCATAGCGTAACATACCATAGCATAACGTAGCATAGCGTAACGTAGCATTGCGTAACGTAGCATAGCGTAACGTAGCATAGCGTAACGTAGCATAGCGTGACATACCACAGCGTAACGTAACATAGCATAGCATAGCGTAACATACCATAGCATAGCGTAACGTAGCATAGCGTAACGTAGCATAGCGTGACATACCACAGCGTAGTAGCATAGCGTAACGTAGCATAGCGTAGTATAGCGTGATGTAACGTAGCATAGCATAACGTAGCATAGGGTAAAGTAACGTAGCGTAGCATAGCATAACATAACATAGCATAGCATAACAACATAGCGTAACGTAGCATAGCGTAACGTAGCGTAGCGTAGCATAGCGTAGCGTAGCATAGCATAGCATAGCATAGCATAGCATAGCGTAACATACCAAAGCATAGCGTAACGTAGCATAGGGTAACGTAACGTAGCGTGGAATAGCGTAACGTTGCATAGCGTAACGTAGCATAGCATAACGTAGCATAGCGTAACGTAGCATAGGGTAACGTAGCATAGCATGACATACCTTAGCATAGCGTAACGTAGCATAGTTGTAACGTAGCATAGCGTAATGTAGCATAGCGTAACGTCGCATAGCGTAACGTAGCATAGCATAACATACCATAGCATAGCGTAACGTAGCGCAGCGTAACGTAGCGCAGCGTAGCATAGCGTAACATACCGTAGCATAGCGTAGCATAGCATAACATACCATAGCGTAACATAGCATAGCGTAACGTAGCATAGCGTAACGTAGCATAGCGTAACGTAGCATAGCGTAACGTAGCATAGCGTAACGTAGCATAGCGTAGTATAGCATAATGTAACGTAGCATAGCATAACGTAGCATAGGGTAAAGTAACGTAGCGTAGCATAGCATAACATAACATAGCATAGCATAGCGTAACGTAGCATAGCGTAACGTAGCATAGCGTAACGTAGCATAGCGTAATGTAGCATAGCGTAACATACCATAGCGTAACGTAGCGTAACGTAACGTAGCATCGCGTAACGTAGCATAGCGTAACATACCATAGCATAGCGTAACGTAGCGCAGCGTAGCATAGCGTAACATACCATAGCATAGCGTAACATAGCGTAGCGTAGCATAGCGTAGCATAGTGTAGCATAGCGTAGCATAGCGTAGCATAGCGTAGCATAGCGTAGCATAGCATAACGTAGCATAGCGTGACATACCATAGCGTAACATAACATAGCATAGCATAGCGTAACATACCATAGCATAGCGTAACGTAGCGTAGCGTAGCATAGCGTAGCATAGCGTAGCATAGCATAACGTAGCATAACGTAGCATAGCGTAATGTAGCATAGCGTAATGTAGCATAGCATAACGTAGCATAACATACCATAGCATAGCGTAACGTAGCGTAGCGTAGCATAGGGTAACGTAGCGTAGTGTAGCATAGCATAACGTAGCATAACGTAGCATAGCGTAACGTAGCATAGCATAACGTAGCATAGCGTAACATCGCATAGCGTCATGTAGCATAGCATAACGTAGCATAGCATAACGTAGCATAGCGTAACGTCGCATAGCATAACGTAGCATAGGGTAATGTAACGTAGCGTAGCATAGCATAGCATAACATAACATAGCGTAGCATAACAACATAGCGTAACGTAGCATAGCGTAACGTAGCATAGCGTAACATAGCATAGCGTAACATACCATAGCGTAACATACCATAGCGTAACGTAGCATAGCGTAACGTAGCATCGCGTAACGTAGCATCCCGTAATGTAGCATAGCGTAACAAAGCATAGCGTAACATACCATAGCATAGCGTAACGTACCATAGCATAGCGTAACATACCATAGCATAGCGTAATGTAGCGTAGCGAAACGTAGCGTAGCGTAGCATAGCATAGCGTAAAGTGACGTAGCATAGCATAACGTAGCATAGCATAACATAGCATAGCATAACGTAGCATAGCATAACGTCGCATAGTGTAACATACCATAGCATAGCGTAATGTAGCGTAACGTAGCATAGCGTAACGTAGCATAGCGTAACGTAGCATAGCGTAACGTAACGTAGCGTAATGTAATGTAGCATCGCGTAACGTAGCATAGCGTAACATACCATAGCATAGCGTAACGTAGCGCAGCGTAGCATAGCGTAACATACCGTAGCATAGCGTAGCATAGCATAGCGTAACGTAGCATAGCGTAACGTAGCATAGCGTAGCATAGCATAGCGTAACGTAGCATAGCGTAACGTAGCATAGCGTAACATAGCATAGCGTAACGTAGCATAGCGTAGTATAGCGTAATGTAACGTAGCATAGCATAACGTAGCATAGGGTAAAGTAATGTAGCGTAGCATAGCATAACATAACATAGCATAGCATAGCATAGCATAGCATAACAACATAGCGTAACGTAGCATAGCGTAACGTAGCATAGCGTAACGTAGCATAGCGTAACGTAGCATAGCCTAACGTACCATAGCGTAACGTAACGTAGCGTAACGTAACGTAGCATCGCGTAACGTAGCATAGCGTAACATACCATAGCATAGCGTAACGTAGCGCAGCGTAACGTAGCGCAGCGTAGCATAGCGTAACATACCATAGCATAGCGTAACGTAGCGTAGCATAGCGTAGCATAGCGTAGCATAGCATAACGTAGCATAGCGTGACATACCATAGCGTAACGTAACATAGCATAGCATAGCGTAACATACCATAGCATAGCGTAACGTAGCGTAGCGTAGCATAGCATAGCATAGCGTAGCATAGTGTAGCATAGCGTAGCATAGCATAACGTAGCATAGCGTAATGTAGCATAGCGTAATGTAGCATAGCGTAATGTAGCATACCGTAACGTAGCATAGCGTACTATAGCGTAATGTAACGTAGCATAGCATAACGTAGCATAGGGTAAAGTAACGTAGCGTAGCATAGTGTTGAGTTACATAAAGTTTCAATAATGGTGATGCTTGATAACCATGTATATTATATGCTTTTATGTTTTATGTTTAATGTATCTGTGACCAGGAGAAACCCCCAATGTGCATGCAAGAGGTGTGACCATCACATCTGAGGCTATGAGGAAAGCCAATGAGATGCTATCAACACATCAAGCCAATGATGGGCCAATGGGAACAGAATAAGCTCCAGGTCCAGGGGAATATAATTCTGAAACTAATAATGATCGGGGCAGTAAAAATGTGACTCCACCGGGGAAGCATCTTTGCTGTCCGCTGCTCGCAGTGTATTGTATTGTATTGTATTGTGTAGCATCGCGTAACGTAGCATCGCGTAACGCAGCATCGCGTAACGTAGCATAGCGTAACGTAGCGTAGCGTAGCATAACATAGCATAGCGTAACGTAGCTTAGCGTAGCGTAGCATAGGGTAACGTAACGTAGTGTAGCATAGCATAACATAGCATAGCATAGCATAACGTAGCATAGCGTAATGTTGCATAGCGTAACATACCATAGCATAACGTAGCATAGCGTAACGTAGCATAGCGTAACGTAGCATAGCGTAACGTAGCATAGCGTAACGTAGCATAGCGTGACATAGCACAGCGTAACGTAACATAGCATAGCATAGCGTAACATACCATAGCATAGCGTAACGTAGCGTAGCATAGCGTAGCATAGCGTAGCATAGCGTAGCATAGCATAACGTAGCATAGCGTAACGTAACATAGGATAGCATAGCGTAACATACCATAGCATAGCGTAACGTAGCGTAGCATAGCGTAGCATAGCGTAGCATAGCATAACGTAGCATAACATACCATAGCATAGCGTAACGTAGCGTAGCGTAGCATAGGGTAACGTAGCGTAGTGTAGCATAGCATAACGTAGCATAACGTAGCATAACGTAGCATAGCGCAACGTAGCGTAACATACCATAGCGTAACGTAACGTAGCGTAACGTAACGTAGCATCGCGTAGCATAGCATAGCATAGCGTAGCATAGCGTAGCATAGCATAACGTAGCATAGCGTAATGTAGCATAGCGTAATGTAGCATAGCGTAATGTAGCATAGCGTAACATAGCATAGCATAACGTAGCATAACATAGCATAGCATAACGTAGCATAGCATAACGTCGCATAGTGTAACATACCATAGCATAGCGTAATGTAGCGTAACGTAGCATAGCGTAACGTAGCATAGCGTAACGTAGCATAGCGTAACGTAGCATAGCGTACTATAGCGTAATGTAACGTAGCATAGCATAACGTAGCATAGGGTAAAGTAACGTAGCGTAGCATAGTGTTGAGTCAAATAAAGTTTCAATAATGGTGATGCTTGATAACCATGTATATTATATGCTTTTATGTTTTATGTTTAATGTATCTGTGACCAGGAGAAACCCCCAATGTGCATGCAAGAGGTGTGACCATCACATCTGAGGCTATGAGGAAAGCCAATGAGATGCTATAAACACATTAAGCCAATGATGGGCCAATGGGAACAGAATAAGCTCCAGGTCCAGGGGAATATAATTCTGAAACTAATAATGATCGGGGCAGTAAAAATGTGACTCCACCGGGGAAGCATCTTTGCTGTCCGCTGCTCGCAGTGTATTGTATTGTATTGTATTGTGTAGCATCGCGTAACGTAGCATCGCGTAACGCAGCATCGCGTAACGTAGCATAGCGTAACGTAGCGTAGCGTAGCATAACATAGCATAGCGTAACGTAGCTTAGCGTAGCGTAGCATAGGGTAACGTAACGTAGTGTAGCATAGCGTAACATACCATAGCATAGCATAACGTAGCATAGCGTAACGTAGCATAGCGTAACGTAGCATAGCGTAACGTAGCATCGCGTAACGTAGCATAGCGTAACATACCATAGCATAGCGTAACGTAGCGCAGCGTAACGTAGCGCAGCGTAGCATAGCGTAACATACCATAGCATAGCGTAACATAGCGTAGCGTAGCATAGCGTAGCATAGTGTAGCATAGCGTAGCATAGCGTAGCATAGCGTAGCATAGCGTAGCATAGCATAACGTAGCATAGCGTGACATACCATAGCGTAACGTAACATAGCATAGCATAGCGTAACATACCATAGCATAGCGTAGCGTAGCATAGCGTAGCATAGCGTAGCATAGCATAACGTAGCATAGCGTAATGTAGCATAGCGTAATGTAGCATAGCGTAACATAGCATAGCATAACGTAGCATAACATACCATAGCATAGCGTAACGTAGCGTAGTGTAGCATAGGGTAATGTAGCGTAGTGTAGCATAGCATAACGTAGCATAACGTAGCGTAGCGTAACGTAGCATAGCATAATGTAGCATAGCGTAACATCGCATAGCGTAACATCGCATAGCGTCACGTAGCATAGCATAACGTAGCATAGCATAACGTAGCATAGCGTAACGTCGCATAGCATAACGTAGCATAGGGTAATGTAACGTAGCGTAGCATAGCATAGGATAACATAACATAGCGTAGCATAACAACATAGCGTAACGTAGCATAGCGTAACGTAGCATAGCGTAACATACCATAGCGTAACGTAGCATAGCGTAACGTAGCATCGCGTAACGTAGCATCCCGTAATGTAGCATAGCGTAACAAAGCATAGCGTAACGTAGCATCGCGTAACGTAGCATCCCGTAATGTAGCATAGCGTAACAAAGCATAGCGTAACATACCATAGCATAGCGTAACGTACCATAGCATAGCGTAACATACCATAGCATAGCGTAATGTAGCGTAGCGTAACGTAGCGTAGCGTAGCGTAGCGTAGCGTAGCATAGCATAGCGTAAAGTGACGTAGCATAGCATAACGTAGCATAGCATAACATAGCATAGCATAACGTAGCATAGCATAACGTCGCATAGTGTAACATACCATAGCATAGCGTAATGTAGCGTAACGTAGCATAGCGTAATATAATTCTGAAACTAATAATGATCGAAGCAGTAAAAATGTGACTCCACCGGAGAAGCATCTTTGCTGTCCGCTGCTCGCAGTGTATTGTATTGTATTGTATTGTGTAGCATCGCGTAACGTAGCATCGCGTAACGCAGCATCGCGTAACGTAGCATAGCGTAATGTAGCGTAGCGTAGCATAACATAGCATAGCGTAACGTAGCTTAGCGTAGCGTAGCATAGGGTAACGTAACGTAGTGTAGCATAGCATAACATAGCATAGCATAGCATAACGTAGCATAGCGTAATGTTGCATAGCGTAACATACCATAGCATAACGTAGCATAGCGTAACGTAGCATTGCGTAACGTAGCATAGCGTAACGTAGCATAGCGTAACGTAGCATAGCGTGACATACCACAGCGTAACGTAACATAGCATAGCATAGCGTAACATACCATAGCATAGCGTAACGTAGCATAGCGTAACGTAGCATAGCGTGACATACCACAGCGTAACGTAACATAGCATAGCATAGCGTAACATACCATAGCATAGCATAACGTAGCGTAGCATAGCGTAGCATAGCGTAGCATAGCGTAGCATAGCGTAACATACCGTAGCATAGCGTAGCATAGCATAACATACCATAGCGTAACGTAGCATAGCGTAACGTAGCATAGCGTAACGTAGCATAGCGTAACGTAGCATAGCGTAGTATAGCATAATGTAACGTAGCATAGCATAACGTAGCATAGGGTAAAGTAACGTAGCGTAGCATAGCATAACATAACATAGCATAGCATAGCATAACAACATAGCGTAACGTAGCATAGCGTAACATACCATAGCATAGCGTAACATAGCGTAGCGTAGCATAGCGTAGCATAGTGTAGCATAGCATAACGTAGCATAGCGTGACATACCATAGCGTAACGTAACATAGCATAGCATAGCGTAACATACCATAGCATAGCGTAACGTAGCGTAGCGTAGCGTAGCGTAGCATAGCGTAGCATAGCGTAGCATAGCATAACGTAGCATAGCGTAATGTAGCATAGCGTAACATAGCATAGCATAACGTAGCATAACATACCATAGCATAGCGTAACGTAGCGTAGCGTAGCATAGGGTAACGTAGCGTAGTGTAGCATAGCATAACGTAGCATAACGTAGCGTAGCGTAATGTAGCATAGCATAATGTAGCATAGCGTAGCATAGCGTAGCATAGCATAACGTAGCATAGCGTAATGTAGCATAGCGTAACATAGCATAGCATAACGTAGCATAACATACCATAGCATAGCGTAACGTAGCGTAGCGTAGCATAGGGTAACGTAGCGTAGTGTAGCATAGCATAACGTAGCATAACGTAGCGTAGCGTAATGTAGCATAGCATAATGTAGCATAGCGTAACATCGCATAGCGTCACGTAGCATAGCATAACGTAGCATAGCATAACGTAACGCAGCATCGCGTAACGTAGCATAGCGTAATGTAGCGTAGCGTAGCATAACATAGCATAGCGTAACGTAGCTTAGCGTAGCGTAGCATAGGGTAACGTAACGTAGTGTAGCATAGCATAACATAGCATAGCATAGCATAACGTAGCATAGCGTAATGTTGCATAGCGTAACATACCATAGCATAACGTAGCATAGCGTAACGTAGCATTGCGTAACGTAGCATAGCGTAACGTAGCATAGCGTAACGTAGCATAGCGTGACATACCACAGCGTAACGTAACATAGCATAGCATAGCGTAACATACCATAGCATAGCGTAACGTAGCATAGCGTAACGTAGCATAGCGTGACATAACACAGCGTAACGTAACATAGCATAGCATAGCGTAACATACCATAGCATAGCGTAACGTAGCGTAGCATAGCGTAGCATAGCGTAGCATAGCGTAACATACCGTAGCATAGCGTAGCATAGCATAACATACCATAGCGTAACGTAGCATAGCGTAACGTAGCATAGCGTAACGTAGCATAGCGTAACGTAGCATAGCGTAACGTAGCATAGCATAACGTAGCATAGCGTAGTATAGCATAATGTAACGTAGCATAGCATAACGTAGCATAGGGTAAAGTAACGTAGCGTAGCATAGCATAACATAACATAGCATAGCATAGCATAACAACATAGCATAACGTAGCATAGCATAACGTAGCATAGCGTAACGTCGCATAGCATAACGTAGCATAGGGTAATGTAACGTAGCGTAGCATAGCATAGCATAACATAACATAGCGTAGCATAACAACATAGCGTAACGTAGCATAGCGTAACGTAGCATAGCGTAACATACCATAGCGTAACTTAGCATAGCGTAACGTAGCATCGCGTAACGTAGCATCCCGTAATGTAGCATAGCGTAACAAAGCATAGCGTAACATACCATAGCATAGCGTAACGTACCATAGCATAGCGTAACATACCATAGCATAGCGTAATGTAGCGTAGCGTAACATAGCGTAGCGTAGCGTAGCATAGCATAGCATAGCGTAAAGTGACGTAGCATAGCATAACGTAGCATAGCATAACATAGCATAGCATAACGTAGCATAGCATAACGTCGCATAGTGTAACATACCATAACATAGCGTAATGTAGCGTAACGTAGCATAGCGTAACGTAGCATAGCGTAACGTAGCATAGCGTAACGTAGCATAGCGTAACGTAGCATAGCGTAACGTAGCATAGCGTACTATAGCGTAATGTAACGTAGCATAGCATAACGTAGCATAGGGTAAAGTAACGTAGCGTAGCATAGTGTTGAGTTAAATAAAGTTTCAATAATGGTGATGCTTGATAACCATGTATATTATATGCTTTTATGTTTTATGTTTAATGTATCTGTGACCAGGAGAAACCCCCAATGTGCATGCAAAAGGTGTGACCATCACATCTGAGGCTATGAGGAAAGCCAATGAGATGCTATCAACACATCAAGCCAATGATGGGCCAATGGGAATAGAATAAGCTCCAGGTCCAGGGGAATATAATTCTGAAACTAATAATGATCGGTATGGCGTTATTTTTTAGTCAAAAGTTATGAGCGTGTAACACGCTCACGAGCACATTATGTTATTTCACACGCGCAAAAATGAACCTTCAGCTGGCATGATAAAAGTACTCGAGCACAAATTCAACAACCGAGAGGTGTAGGTAGCTGCGAGCGAGCGCCTGGCTACTCTTACTCTGCTTGTACAGTGGAATCCTGCTCGCGCGCAGCGGGCTACCTGCTCGCGGAGTGGATTTCTGCTCGCTCAGCTGATTTCTGCTCGCTCGAGTACATGACTTTTGACAATTTGGGGGCGGAAACCAAGGAGGGCACTGACCCTCTAATGATTGGTCACTTTCACACAGGGACATCCTTGATTGACAGCTCTCATTACAGGAAGCACGGAGTCACAGTATCTGACGGTTCAGGCGACACCTGAAGATGTAGATGTAGGCGTAAGTGATATTGATGATATGATGGGGGCTGTGTGTTTGACAGTGTTATAGCAATTTAATCTGAAATTTGTTGAGAATAAACTCATTAAATATTGAGAATAAAGTCGTTGTATTTCAAGTTTTTTTCTCAATATTTAATGAGTTTTTTCTCAAAACACAACGACTTTATTCTCAATATTTAATGAGTTTATTAAATATCATCAATATCACTTACGCCTACATCTACATCTTCAGGTGTCGCCGCCATTCCGTCCACTGTGCAGTGTTAACTGAATGACTGAACTCCGTCAGATACTGTGACTCCGTGCTTCCTGTAATGAGAGCTGTCAATCAAGGATGTCCCTGTGTGAAAGTGACCAATCATAAGAGGGTCAGTGCCCTCCTTGGTTTCCGCCCCCAAATTGTCAAAAGTCATGTACTCGAGCGAGCAGAAATCAGCTGAGCGAGCAGAAATCCACTCCGCGAGGAAAACAGCACTCCGCGAGCAGGTAGCCCGCTGCGCGCGAGCAGGATTCCACTGTACAAGCAGAGTAAGAGTAGCCAGGCGCTCGCTCGCAGCTACCTACACCTCTCGGTTGTTGAATTTGTGCTCGAGTACTTTTATCATGCCAGCTGAAGGTTCATTTTTGCGCGTGTGAAATAACATAATGTGCTCGTGAGCGTGTGTTACACGCTCATAACTTTTGACTAAAAAATAACGCCATAGATCGGGGCAGTAAAAATGTGACTCCACCGGGGAAGCATCTTTGCTGTCCGCTGCTCGCAGTGTATTGTATTGTATTGTATTGTGTAGCATAGCGTAACGTAGCATCGCGTAACGTAGCATAGCGTAACGTAGCATAGCGTAACATACCATAGCGTAACGTAACGTAGCGTAACGTAGCATCGCGTAACGTAACGTAGCATCGCGTAACGTAGCATAGCGTAACATACCATAGCATAGCGTAACGTAGCGCAGCGTAGCATAGCGTAACATACCATAGCATAGCGTAACATAGCATAGCGTAGCATAGCGTAGCATAGCATAACGTAGCATAGCGTGACATACCATAGCGTAACGTAACATAGCATAGCATAGCGTAACATACCATAGCATAGCGTAACGTAGCGTAGCATAGCGTAGCATAGCGTAGCATAGCGTAGCATAGCGTAGCATAGCATAACGTAGCATAGCGTAACGTAGCATAGCGTAACGTAGCATCGCATAACGTAGCATCGCGTAACGTAGCATCGCGTAACGTAGCATAGCGTAACATACCATAGCGTAACGTAACGTAGCGTAACGTAACGTAGCATAGCATAACGTAGCATAGCGTAACATAGCATAGCGTAACATAGCATAGCGTAACATAGCATAGCGTAACGTCGCATAGCGTAACATACCATAGCGTAACATCGCATAGCGTAACATCGCATAGCGTAACGTAGCATAGCATAACGTAGCATAGCATAACATAGCATAGCGTAACGTCGCATAGCGTAACGTAGCATAGCGTAACGTAGCATAGCGTAAAATACCATAGCATAGCGTAACGTAGCATAGCGTAGCATAGGGTAACATAGCGTAGCGTAGCATAGCATAACATACCATAGCGTAACGTAGCATAGCGTAACGTAGCATAGCGTAACGTAGCATAGCGTAATGTAACGTAGCATAGCATAACGTAGCATAGGGTAAAGTAACGTAACATAGCGTAGTGTAGCATAGCATAACATACCATAGCTTAACGTAGCATAGCGTAACGTAGCATAGCGTAATGTAGCATAGCGTAACGTAGCATAGCGTAATGTAACGTAGCATAGCATAACGTAGCATAGGGTAAAGTAACGTAGCGTAGCATAGCATAGCATAACATAGCATAGCATAACAACATAGCGTAACATAGCATAGCGTAACGTAGCATAGCGTAACGTAGCATAGCGTAACATAGCATAGCGTAACGTAGCATCGCGTAACGTAGCATCGCGTAACGTAGCATAGCGTAACGTAGCATAGCGTAGCGTAGCGTAGCATAGGGTAACGTAACGTAGCATCGCGTAACGTAACGTAGCGTAGCGTAACATAGCATAGCGTAACGTAGCATAGCGTAACAAAGCATAGCGTAACATACCATAGCATAGCGTAACATACCATAGCGTAGCGTAGCGTAGCGTAACGTAGCATAGCGTAACGTAGCGTAGCATAGCGTAGCATAGCGTAGCATAGCGTAGCATAGCATAGCGTAAAGTGACGTAGCATACCATAACGTAGCATAGCATAACATAGCATAGCATAACGTAGCATAGCGTAACATACCATAGCATAGCGTAACATACCATAGCATAGCGTAACACACCATACCATAGCATAGCGTAACGTAGCATAGCGTAACGTAGCGTAGCGTAACGTAACGTAGCGTAGCATAACGTAGCGTAGCATAGCGTAACATAGCGTAGCATAGCGTAGCATAGCGTAGCGTAAAGTGACGTAGCATAGCATAACGTAGCGTAAAGTGACGTAGCATAGCATAACGTAGCATAGCATAACATAGCATAGCGTAACGTAGCATCGCGTAACGTAGCATCCCGTAATGTAGCATCGCTTAACGTAGCATAGCGTAACGTAGCTTAGCATAGCGTAGCATAGGGTAACGTAACGTAGTGTAGCATAGCATAACATAGCATAACATAACGTAGCATAGCGTAACGTAGCATCGCGTAACGTAACGTAGCGTAGCGCAACATAGCATAGCGTAATGTAGCATAGCGTAACAAAGCATAGCGTAACATACCATAGCATAGCGTAACATACCATAGCATAGCGTAGCGTAGCATAGCGTAGCATAGCGTAGCATAAAGTGATGTAGCATAGCATAACATAGCATAGCATAACATAGCATAGCATAACGTAGCATAGCGTAACATACCATAGCATAGCGTAACATACCATAGCATAGCGTAGCGTAGCGTAGCGTAGCGTAAAGTGACGTAGCATAGCATAACGTAGCATAGCATAACATAGCATAGCATAACGTAGCATAGCGTAACGTAGCATAGCGTAACGTAGCATAGCGTAGCATAGCATAACATACCATAGCGTAACGTAGCATAGCGTAACGTAGCATAGCGTAACATAGCATAGCGTAGTATAGCGTAATGTAACGTAGCATAGCATAACGTAGCATAGGGTAAAGTAACGTAGCGTAGCATAGCATAACATAACATAGCATAGCATAACAACATAGCGTAACGTAGCATAGCGTAACGTAGCGTAGCGTAACGTAGCGTAGCGTAGCATAGCGTAGCATAGCATAGCATAGCATAGCATAGCATAGCGTAACATACCAAAGCATAGCGTAACGTAGCATAGGGTAATGTAACGTAGCGTGGAATAGCGTAACGTTGCATAGCGTAACGTAGCATAGCATAACGTAGCATAGCGTAACGTAGCATAGTTGTAACGTAGCATAGCGTAATGTAGCATAGCGTAACGTCGCATAGCGTAACGTAGCATAGCGTAACATACCATAGCATAGCGTAACATAGCGCAGCGTAGCATAGCGTAACATACTGTAGCATAGCGTAGCATAGCATAACATACCATAGCGTAACGTAGCATAGCGTAACGTAGCATAGCGTAACGTAGCATAGCGTAGTATAGCGTAATGTAACGTAGCATAGCATAACGTAGCATAGGGTAAAGTAACGTAGCGTAGCATAGCATAACATAACATAGCATAGCATAGCATAACAACATAGCGTAACGTAGCATAGCGTAACGTAGCATAGCGTAACGTAGCATAGCGTAACATACCATAGCGTAACGTAGCATAGCGTAACGTAGCATCGCGTAACGTAGCATCCCGTAATGTAGCATAGCGTAACAAAGCATAGCGTAACATACCATAGCATAGCGTAATGTAGCGTAGCGTAACGTAGCGTAGCGTAGCGTAGCATAGCATAGCGTAAAGTGACGTAGCATAGCATAACGTAGCATAGCATAACATAGCATAGCATAACGTAGCATAGCATAACGTCGCATAGTGTAACATACCATAGCATAGCGTAACATACCATAGCATAGCGTAATGTAGCGTAACGTAGCATAGCGTAACGTAGCATAGCGTAACGTAGCATAGCGAAACGTAGCATAGCGTACTATAGCGTAATGTAACGTAGCATAGCATAACGTAGCATAGGGTAAAGTAACGTAGCGTAGCATAGTGTTGAGTTAAATAAAGTTTCAATAATGGTGATGCTTGATAACCATGTATATTATATGCTTTTATGTTTTATGTTTAATGTATCTGTGACCAGGAGAAACCCCCAATGTGCATGCAAGAGGTGTGACCATCACATCTGAGGCTATGAGGAAAGCCAATGAGATGCTATCAACACATCAAGCCAATGATGGGCCAATGGGAATAGAATAAGCTCCAGGTCCAGGGGAATATAATTCTGAAACTAATAATGATCGGGGCAGTAAAAATGTGACTCCACCGGGGAAGCATCTTTGCTGTCCGCTGCTCGCAGTGTATTGTATTGTATTGTATTGTGTAGCATCGCGTAACGTAGCATAGCGTAACGTAGCGTAGCGTAGCGTAGCATAACATAGCATAGCGTAACGTAGCTTAGCGTAGCGTAGCATAGGGTAACGTAACGTAGTGTAGCATAGCATAACATAGCATAGCATAACGTAGCATAGCGTAACGTAGCATCGCGTAACGTAGCATAGCGTAACGTAGCATAGCGTAACGTAGCATAGCGTAACGTAGCATAGCGTAACGTAGCATAGCGTAACGTAGCATAGCGTGACATACCACAGCATAACGTAACATAGCATAGCATAGCGTAACATACCATAGTATAGCGTAACGTAGCGTAGCATAGCGTAGCATAGCGTAGCATAGCGTTGCATAGCGTCGCATAGCGTAACATAGCGTAAAGTGACGTAGCATAGCATAACGTAGCATAGCATAACGTAGCATAGCATAACATAGCATAGCGTAACGTAGCATCGCGTAACGTAGCATCCCGTAATGTAGCATCGCTTAACGTAGCATAGCGTAACGTAGCTTAGCATAGCGTAGCATAGGGTAACGTAACGTAGTGTAGCATAGCATAACATAGCATAACATAACGTAGCATAGCGTAACGTAGCATCGCGTAACGTAACGTAGCGTAGCGCAACATAGCATAGCGTAATGTAGCATAGCGTAACAAAGCATAGCGTAACATACCATAGCATAGCGTAACATACCATAGCATAGCGTAGCGTAGCATAGCGTAGCATAGCGTAGCATAGCGTAGCGTAAAGTGATGTAGCATAGCATAACATAGCATAGCATAACATAGCATAGCATAACGTAGCATAGCGTAACATACCATAGCATAGCGTAACATACCATAGCATAGCGTAGCGTAGCGTAGCGTAGCGTAAAGTGACGTAGCATAGCATAACGTAGCATAGCATAACATAGCATAGCATAACGTAGCATAGCGTAACGTAGCATAGCGTAACGTAGCATAGCGTAGCATAGCATAACATACCATAGCGTAACGTAGCATAGCGTAACGTAGCATAGCGTAACGTAGCATAGCGTAACGTAGCATAGCGTAACATAGCATAGCGTAGTATAGCGTAATGTAACGTAGCATAGCATAACGTAGCATAGGGTAAAGTAACGTAGCGTAGCATAGCATAACATAACATAGCATAGCATAACAACATAGCGTAACGTAGCATAGCGTAACGTAGCGTAGCGTAACGTAGCGTAGCGTAGCGTAGCATAGCGTAGCATAGCATAGCATAGCATAGCATAGCATAGCATAGCGTAACATACCAAAGCATAGCGTAACGTAGCATAGGGTAATGTAACGTAGCGTGGAATAGCGTAACGTTGCATAGCGTAACGTAGCATAGCATAACGTAGCATAGCGTAACGTAGCATAGTTGTAACGTAGCATAGCGTAATGTAGCATAGCGTAACGTAGCATAGCGTAACATACCATAGCATAGCGTAACATAGCGCAGCGTAGCATAGCGTAACATACTGTAGCATAGCGTAGCATAGCATAACATACCATAGCGTAACGTAGCATAGCGTAACGTAGCATAGCGTAACGTAGCATAGCGTAACGTAGCATAGCGTAACGTAGCATAGCGTAGTATAGCGTAATGTAACGTAGCATAGCATAACGTAGCATAGGGTAAAGTAACGTAGCGTAGCATAGCATAACATAACATAGCATAGCATAGCATAACAACATAGCGTAACGTAGCATAGCGTAACGTAGCATAGCGTAACGTAGCATAGCGTAACATACCATAGCGTAACGTAGCATAGCGTAACGTAGCATCGCGTAACGTAGCATCCCGTAATGTAGCATAGCGTAACAAAGCATAGCGTAACATACCATAGCATAGCGTAATGTAGCGTAGCGTAACGTAGCGTAGCGTAGCGTAGCGTAGCGTAGCATAGCGTAAAGTGACGTAGCATAGCATAACGTAGCATAGCATAACATAGCATAGCATAACGTAGCATAGCATAACGTCGCATAGTGTAACATACCATAGCATAGCGTAACATACCATAGCATAGCGTAATGTAGCGTAACGTAGCATAGCGTAACGTAGCATAGCGTAACGTAGCATAGCGTAACGTAGCATAGCGTAACGTAGCATAGCGAAACGTAGCATAGCGTACTATAGCGTAATGTAACGTAGCATAGCATAACGTAGCATAGGGTAAAGTAACGTAGCGTAGCATAGTGTTGAGTTAAATAAAGTTTCAATAATGGTGATGCTTGATAACCATGTATATTATATGCTTTTATGTTTTATGTTTAATGTATCTGTGACCAGGAGAAACCCCCAATGTGCATGCAAGAGGTGTGACCATCACATCTGAGGCTATGAGGAAAGCCAATGAGATGCTATCAACACATCAAGCCAATGATGGGCCAATGGGAATAGAATAAGCTCCAGGTCCAGGGGAATATAATTCTGAAACTAATAATGATCGGGGCAGTAAAAATGTGACTCCACCGGGGAAGCATCTTTGCTGTCCGCTGCTCGCAGTGTATTGTATTGTATTGTATTGTGTAGCATCGCGTAACGTAGCATAGCGTAACGTAGCGTAGCGTAGCGTAGCATAACATAGCATAGCGTAACGTAGCTTAGCGTAGCGTAGCATAGGGTAACGTAACGTAGTGTAGCATAGCATAACATAGCATAGCATAACGTAGCATAGCGTAACGTAGCATCGCGTAACGTAGCATAGCGTAACGTAGCATAGCGTAACGTAGCATAGCGTAACGTAGCATAGCGTGACATACCACAGCATAACGTAACATAGCATAGCATAGCGTAACATACCATAGTATAGCGTAACGTAGCGTAGCATAGCGTAGCATAGCGTTGCATAGCGTCGCATAGCGTAACATAGCGTAAAGTGACGTAGCATAGCATAACGTAGCATAGCATAACGTAGCATAGCATAACATAGCATAGCGTAACGTCGCATAGCGTAACATACCATAGCATAGTGTAACGTAGCGTAGCGTAGCATAGGGTAACGTAGCGTAGTGTAGCATAGCATAACGTAGCATAACATAGCATAGCGTAACATCGCATAGCCAATGAGATGCTATCAACACATCAAGCCAATGATGGGCCAATGGGAATAGAATAAGCTCCAGGTCCAGGGGAATATAATTCTGAAACTAATAATGATCGGGGCAGTAAAAATGTGACTCCACAGGGGAAGCATCTTTGCTGTCCGCTGCTCGCAGTGTATTGTATTGTATTGTATTGTGTAGCATCGCGTAACGTAGCATCGCGTAACGTAGCATAGCGTAACGTAGCGTAGCGTAGCATAGTGTAACGTAGCGTAGCGTAGCATAGCATAACATAGCATAGCCTAACGTAGCTTAGCGTAGCGTAGCATAGGGTAACGTAACGTAGTGTAGCATAGCATAACATAGCATAGCATAACGTAGCATAGCGTAATGTTGCATAGCGTAACATACCATAGCATAACGTAGCATAGCGTAACGTAGCATCGCGTAACGTAGCATCGCGTAACGTAGCATCGCGTAACGTAGCATCGCGTAACGTAGCATAGCGTGACATACCACAGCGTAACGTAACATAGCATAGCATAGCGTAGCATAACGTAGCATAGCATAACATAGCATAGCGTAACGTCACATAGCGTAACGTAGCATAGCGTAACGTAGCATAGCGTAAAATACCATAGCATAGCGTAACGTAGCATAGCGTAGCATAGGGTAACATAGCGTAGCGTAGCATAGCATAACATACCATAGCGTAACGTAGCATAGCGTAACGTAGCATAGCGTAATGTAACGTAGCATAGCATAACGTAGCATAGGGTAAAGTAACGTAACATAGCGTAGTGTAGCATAGCATAACATACCATAGCTTAACGTAGCATAGCGTAACGTAGCATAGCGTAACGTAGCATAGCGTAACGTAGCATAGCGTAACGTAGCATAGCGTAACGTAGCATAGCGTAACGTAGCATAGCGTAATGTAACGTAGCATAGCGTAATGTAACGTAGCATAGCATAACGTAGCATAGGGTAAAGCAACGTAGCGTAGCATAGCATAGCATAACATAGCATAGCATAACAACATAGCGTAATGTAGCATAGCGTAACGTAGCATAGCGTAACATAGCATAGCGTAACGTAACGTAGCATAGCGTAACGTAGCATCGCGTAACGTAGCATAGCGTAACGTAGCATAGCGTAGCGTAGCATAGGGTAACGTAACGTAGTGTAGCATAGCATAGCATAACATAGCATAGCATAGCATAGCATAGCATAGCATAGCATAGCATAGCGTAGCATAGCGTAGCATAGCGTAGCGTAAAGTGACGTAGCATACCATAACGTAGCATAGCATAACATAGCATAGCATAACGTAGCATAGCGTAACATACCATAGCATAGCGTAACATACCATAGCATAGCGTAACGTAGCGTAGCGTAACGTAACGTAGCGTAGCGTAACGTAGCGTAGCATAGCGTAGCATAGCGTAGCGTAAAGTGACGTAGCATAGCATAACGTAGCGTAAAGTGACGTAGCATAGCGTAACATAGCATCGCGTAACGTAGCATCCCGTAATGTAGCATCGCGTAACGTAGCATAGCGTAACTTAGCTTAGCGTAGCGTAGCATAGGGTAACGTAACGTAGTGTAGCATAGCATAACATAGCATAGCATAACGTAGCATAGCGTAACGTAGCATCGCGTAACGTAACGTAACGTAGCGTAGCGTAGCGTAACATAGCATAGCGTAATGTAGCATAGCGTAACAAAGCATAGCGTAACATACCATAGCATAGCGTAACATACCATAGCATAGCGTAGCGTAGCATAGCGTAGCATAGCGTAGCATAGCATAGCGTAAAGTGATGTAGCATAGCATAACATAGCATAGCATAACATAGCATAGCATAACGTAGCATAGCGTAACGTAGCATAGCGTAATGTAACGTAGCATAGCATAACGTAGCATAGGGTAAAGTAACGTAGCGTAGCATAGTGTTGAGTTAAATAAAGTTTCAATAATGGTGATGCTTGATAACCATGTATATTATATGCTTTTATGTTTTATGTTTAATGTAAGAAATGATATGCTGCACTGGGTTAGAAAATAGGATTGAATTCAATTCAACTCCATATCATGCCCCTGCCCTCCCCCTCTCTTCCTGTCTCTTGTAGACAGATTAGATTAAAACCAAACACTTAACATATAAGAAAGAAACTTTTGTCCCACAACAGGAAGCAAACACCCTGATGTGCTGAGACTAATTAGAATACAGGATAGTCCTTGATCTGTGACCAGGAGAAACCCCCAATGTGCATGCAAGAGGTGTGACCATCACATCTGAGGCTATAAGGAAAGCCAATGAGAAGCGATCAACACATCATGCCAATGATGGGCCAATGGGAATAGAATCAGCTCCAGGTCCAGGGGAATATAATTCTGAAACTAATAATGATCGGGGCAGTAAAAATGTGACTCCACCGGGGAAGCATCTTTGCTGTCCGCTGCTCGCAGTGTATTGTATTGTATTGTCTTGTTTGTCCAATGTCAGCTGAATTGTAACTGTTGCCTTTGTCATGTCGCTTTCATCATAGTGTTAATTAAATATTCTCTTTAATCCTCCAATTGCTCCCAGGCCTTTTCTCCTTCCTCAAAGATCCAAGAACACGTCTTTTAGTTTTTCTCAACAATAGCATAGCATAACATAACATAGCATAGCATAGCATAACAACATAGCGTAACGTAGCATAGCGTAACATACCATAGCGTAACGTAACGTAGCGTAACGTAGCATAGCGTAACGTAGCATCGCATAACGTAGCATCGCGTAACGTAGCATCGCGTAACGTAGCATCGCGTAACGTAGCATAGCGTAACATACCATAGCGTAACGTAATGTAGCGTAACGTAACGTAGCGTAACGTAACGTAGCATAGCGTAACGTAGCATAGCGTAGCGTAACGTAGCATAGCGTAGCGTAACGTAGCATAGCGTAGCGTAACGTAGCATCGCGTAACGTAGCATCGCGTAACGTAGCATAGCGTAGCATAGCATAACATAGCATAGCGTAATGTAGCATAGCATAGCATAACATAGCATAGCATAGCATAACAACATAGCGTAACGTAGCATAGCGTAACGTAGCATAGCGTAACATAGCATAGCGTAACGTAACGTAGCATAGCGTAACGTAGCATCGCGTAACGTAGCATCGCGTAACGTAGCATCGCGTAACGTAGAATAGCGTAACGTTACATAGCGTAGCGTAGCATAGGGTAACGTAACGTAGTGTAGCATAGCATAACATAGCATAGCATAGCATAGCATAGCATAGCATAGCGTAACGTAGCATCGCGTAACGTAACGTAGCGTAGCGTAACATAGCATAGCGTAACGTAGCATAGCGTAAAAAAGCATAGCGTAACATACCATAGCATAGCGTAACATACCATAGCATAGCGTAACATACCATAGCATAGCATAACGTAGCATAGCGTGACATACCATAGCGTAACGTAACATAGCATAGCATAGCGTAACATACCATAGCATAGCGTAACGTAGCGTAGCGTAGCGTAGCGTAGCATAGCGTAGCATAGCGTAGCATAGTGTAGCATAGCGTAGCATAGCATAACGTAGCATAGCATAGCATAACGTAGCATAACGTAGCATAGCGTAACGTAGCATAGCATAACGTAGCATAGCGTAACATCGCATAGCGTCACGTAGCATAGCATAACGTAGCATAGCATAACGTAGCATAGCATAACGTAGCATAGCGTAACGTCGCATAGCATAACGTAGCATAGGGTAATGTAACGTAGCGTAGCATAGCATAGCATAACATAACATAGCGTAGCATAACAACATAGCGTAACGTAGCATAGCGTAACGTAGCATAGCGTAACATACCATAGCGTAACGTAGCATAGCGTAACGTAGCATCGCGTAACGTAGCATCCCGTAATGTAGCATAGCGTAACAAAGCATAGCGTAACATACCATAGCATAGCTTAACGTACCATAGCATAGCGTAACATACCATAGCATAGCGTAACATACCATAGCATAGCGTAATGTAGCGTAGCGTAGCATACCATAGCGTAAAGTGACGTAGCATAGCATAACGTAGCATAGCATAACATAGCATAGCATAACGTAGCATAGCGTAACATCGCATAGCGTCACGTAGCATAGCATAACGTAGCATAGCATAACGTAGCATAGCATAACGTAGCATAGCGTAACGTCGCATAGCATAACGTAGCATAGGGTAATGTAACGTAGCGTAGCATAGCATAGCATAACATAACATAGCGTAGCATAACAACATAGCATAACATACCATAGCATAGCGTAACGTAGCATAGCGTAACATACCATAGCATAGCATAACATACCATAGCATAGCGTAACATACCATAGCATAGCGTAACGTAGCGTAGCGTAACGTAGCGTAGCATAGCGTAGCATAGCGTAGCATAGCGTAGCGTAAAGTGACGTAGCATTCCATAACGTAGCATAGCATAGCATAGCATAACGTAGCATAGCGTAACGTAACGTAGCGTAGCATAGCGTAGCATAGCATAGTCCTTGATCTGTGACCAGGAGAAACCCCCAATGTGCATGCAAGAGGTGTGACCATCACATCTGAGGCTATAAGGAAAGCCAATGAGATGCGATCAACACATCATGCCAATGATGGGCCAATGGGAATAGAATAAGCTCCAGGTCCAGGGGAATATAATTCTGAAACTAATAATGATCGGGGCAGTAAAAATGTGACTCCACCGGGGAAGCATCTTTGCTGTCCGCTGCTCGCAGTGTATTGTATTGTATTGTCTTGTTTGTCCAATGTCAGCTGAATTGTAACTGTTGCCTTTGTCATGTCGCTTTCATCATAGTGTTAATTAAATATTCTCTTTAATCCTCCAATTGCTCCCAGGCCTTTTCTCCTTCCTCAAAGATCCAAGAACACGTCTTTTAGTTTTTCTCAACAATAGCATAGCATAGCATAACAACATAGCGTAACGTAGCATAGCGTAACATACCATAGCGTAACGTAACGTAGCGTAACGTAGCATAGCGTAACGTAGCATCGCATAACGTAGCATCGCGTAACGTAGCATCGCGTAACGTAGCATAGCGTAACATACCATAGCGTAACGTAACGTAGCGTAACGTAACGTAGCGTAACGTAACGTAGCATAGCGTAACGTAGCATAGCGTAACGTAGCATAGCGTAACGTAGCATAGCGTAGCGTAACGTAGCATAGCGTAGCGTAACGTAGCATCGCGTAACGTAGCATCGCGTAACGTAGCATAGCGTAGCATAGCATAACATAGCATAGCGTAATGTAGCATAGCGTAGCATAGAGTAGCATAGGGTAACGTAACGTAACATTGAATAGCGTAACGTAGCATAGCATAATGTAGCATAGCGTAACGTAGCATTGCGTAACGTAGCATCGCGTAATGTAACATAGCGTAGCATAGCATAACATAGCATAGAGTAAAGTAGCTTAGCGTAACGTAGCATCGCGTAACGTAACGTAGCGTAGCGTAACATAGCATAGCGTAACGTAGCATAGCGTAACGTAGCATAGCGTAACGTAGCATCGCGTAACGTAAAGTAGCGTAGCGTAACATAGCATAGCGTAACGTAGCATAGCGTAATGTAGCATGGCGTAACGTAGCATAGCGTAACGTAGCATAGCGTAGCGTAACGTAGCATAGCGTAGCATAGCGTAGCATAGCGTAGCATAGCATAACATAGCATAGCATAACAACATAGCGTAACGTAGCATAGCGTAACGTAGCATAGCATAACATAGCATAGCGTAACATACCATAGCGTAACGTAACGTAGCATAGCGTAACATAGCATAGCGTAACATAGCATCGCGTAACGTAGCATAGCGTAACGTAGCATAGCGTAACGTAGCATAGCGTAACGTAGCATAGCGTGACATACCACAGCGTAACGTAACATAGCATAGCATAGCGTAACATACCATAGCATAGCGTAACGTAGCGTAGCATAGCGTAGCATAGCGTAGCATAGCGTAGCATAGCGTAACGTCGCATAGCGTAACATACCATAGCATAGCGTAACGTAGCGTAGCGTAGCATAGGGTAACGTAGCGTAGTGTAGCATAGCATAACGTAGCATAACGTAGCATAGCGTAACATCGCATAGCGTAACGTAGCATAGCATAACGTAGCATAGCATAACATAGCATAGCGTAACGTAGCATAGCGTAACGTAGCATAGCGTAACGTAGCATAGCGTAAAATACCATAGCATAGCGTAACGTAGCATAGCGTAGCATAGGGTAACATAGCGTAGCGTAGCATAGCATAACATACCATAGTGTAACGTAGCATAGCGTAACGTAGCATAGCGTAACGTAGCATAGCGTAACGTAGCATAGCTTAACGTAGCATAGCGTAATGTAATGTAGCATAGCATAACGTAGCATAGGGTAAAGTAACGTAGCGTAGCATAGCATAGCATAACATAGCATAGCATAACAACAAAGCGTAACGTAGCATAGCGTAACATAGCATAGCGTAACATACCATAGCATAGCGTAACGTAGCATAGCGTAGCATAGCGTAGCATAGCGTAGCATAGCATAACGTAGCATAGCGTGACATACCATAGCGTAACGTAACATAGCATAGCATAGCGTAACATACCATAGCATAGCGTAACATAGCGTAGCATAGCGTAGCATAGCGTAGCATAGCATAACGTAGCATAACATACCATAGCATAGCGTAACGTAGCGTAGCATAGGGTAACGTAGCGTAGTGTAGCATAGCATAACGTAGCATAACGTAGCATAGCGCAACGTAGCATAGCGTACTATAGCGTAATGTAACGTAGCATAGCATAACGTAGCATAGGGTAAAGTAACGTAGCATAGCATAACATAACATAGCATAGCATTGCATAGCATAACAACATAGCGTAACGTAGCATAGCGTAACGTAGCATAGCGTAACGTAGCATAGCGTAATGTACTATAGCGTAACATAGCATAGCCTAACATACCATAGCTTAACGTAAGGTAGCGTAACGTAGCATCGCGTAACGTAGCATAGCGTAACATACCATAGCATAGCGTAACGTAGCGCAGCGTAGCATAGCGTAACATACCATAGCATAGCGTAACGTAGCGTAGCGTAGCGTAGCGTAGCGTAGCATAGCGTAGCATAGCATAGCATAGCGTAGCGTAGCATAGCATAACGTAGCATAGCGTGACATACCATAGCGTAACTTAACATAGCATAGCATAGCGTAACATACCATAGCATAGCGTAACGTAGCGTAGCGTAGCATAGCTTAGCATAGTGTAGCATAGCGTAGCATAGCATAACGTAGCATAGCGTAATGTAGCATAGCGTAATGTAGCATAGCGTAACATAGCATAGCATAACGTAGCATAACATACCATAGCATAGCGTAACGTAGCGTAGTGTAGCATAGCATAACGTAGCATAACATCGCATAGCGTCACGTAGCATAGCATAACGTAGCATAGCATAACGTAGCATAGCGTAACGTCGCATAGCATAACGTAGCATAGGGTAATGTAACGTAGCGTAGCATAGCATAGCATAACATAGCATAGCGTAGCATAACAACATAGCGTAACGTAGCATAGCGTAACGTAGCATAGCGTAACATAACATAGCGTAACATAACATAGCGTAACGTAGCATAGCGTAACGTAGCATTGCGTAACGTAGCATCCCGTAATGTAGCATAGCGTAACAAAGCATAGCGTAACATACCATAGCATAGCGTAACGTACCATAGCATAGCGTAACATACCATAGCATAGCGTAAAGTAGCGTAGCGTAGCGTAGCGTAGCGTAGCGTAGCATAGCGTAGCATAGCGTAGCGTAAAGTGACGTAGCATAGCATAACGTAGCATATCATAACATAGCATAGCATAGCATAACGTAGCATAGTGTAACGTAGCATAACGTACTATAGCGTAATGTAACGTAGCATAGCATAACGTAGCATAGGGTAAAGTAACGTAGCGTAGCATAGTGTTGAGTTAAATAAAGTTTCAATAATGGTGATGCTTGATAACCATGTATATTATATGCTTTTATGTTTTATGTTTAATGTATCTGTGACCAGGAGAAACCCCCAATGTGCATGCAAGAGGTGTGACCATCACATCTGAGGCTATGAGGAAAGCCAATGAGATGCTATCAACACATCAAGCCAATGATGGGCCAATGGGAATAGAATAAGCTCCAGGTCCAGGGGAATATAATTCTGAAACTAATAATGATCGGGGCAGTAAAAATGTGACTCCACAGGGGAAGCATCTTTGCTGTCCGCTGCTCGCAGTGTATTGTATTGTATTGTATTGTGTAGCATCGCGTAACGTAGCATCGCGTAACGTAGCATAGCGTAACGTAGCGTAGCGTAGCATAGTGTAACGTAGCGTAGCGTAGCATAGCATAACATAGCATAGCCTAACGTAGCTTAGCGTAGCGTAGCATAGGGTAACGTAACGTAGTGTAGCATAGCATAACATAGCATAGCATAACGTAGCATAGCGTAATGTTGCATAGCGTAACATACCATAGCATAACGTAGCATAGCGTAACGTAGCATCGCGTAACGTAGCATCGCGTAACGTAGCATCGCGTAACGTAGCATAGCGTGACATACCACAGCGTAACGTAACATAGCATAGCATAGCGTAGCATAACGTAGCATAGCATAACATAGCATAGCGTAACGTCACATAGCGTAACGTAGCATAGCGTAACGTAGCATAGCGTAAAATACCATAGCATAGCGTAACGTAGCATAGCGTAGCATAGGGTAACATAGCGTAGCGTAGCATAGCATAACATACCATAGCGTAACGTAGCATAGCGTAACGTAGCATAGCGTAACGTAGCATAGCGTAATGTAACGTAGCATAGCATAACGTAGCATAGGGTAAAGTAACGTAACATAGCGTAGTGTAGCATAGCATAACATACCATAGCTTAACGTAGCATAGCGTAACGTAGCATAGCGTAACGTAGCATAGCGTAACGTAACGTAGCATAGCGTAACGTAGCATAGCGTAACGTAGCATAGCGTAATGTAACGTAGCATAGCGTAATGTAACGTAGCATAGCATAACGTAGCATAGGGTAAAGTAACGTAGCGTAGCATAGCATAGCATAACATAGCATAGCATAACAACATAGCGTAATGTAGCATAGCGTAACGTAGCATAGCGTAACATAGCATAGCGTAACGTAACGTAGCATAGCGTAACGTAGCATCGCGTAACGTAGCATAGCGTAACGTAGCATAGCGTAGCGTAGCATAGGGTAACGTAACGTAGTGTAGCATAGCATAGCATAACATAGCATAGCATAGCATAGCATAGCATAGCATAGCATAGCGTAGCATAGCGTAGCATAGCGTAGCGTAAAGTGACGTAGCATACCATAACGTAGCATAGCATAACATAGCATAGCATAACGTAGCATAGCGTAACATACCATAGCATAGCGTAACATACCATAGCATAGCGTAACGTAGCGTAGCGTAACGTAGCGTAGCGTAGCGTAGCGTAACGTAGCGTAGCATAGCGTAGCATAGCGTAGCATAGCGTAGCGTAAAGTGACGTAGCATAGCATAACGTAGCGTAAAGTGACGTAGCATAGCATAACGTAGCATAGCGTAACATAGCATCGCGTAACGTAGCATCCCGTAATGTAGCATCGCGTAACGTAGCATAGCGTAACTTAGCTTAGCGTAGCGTAGCATAGGGTAACGTAACGTTGTGTAGCATAGCATAACATAGCATAGCATAACGTAGCATAGCGTAACGTAGCATCGCGTAACGTAACGTAACGTAGCGTAGCGTAACATAGCATAGCGTAATGTAGCATAGCGTAACAAAGCATAGCGTAACATACCATAGCATAGCGTAACATACCATAGCATAGCGTAGCGTAGCATAGCGTAGCGTAGCATAGCGTAGCATAGCGTAGCATAGCATAGCATAGCGTAAAGTGATGTAGCATAGCATAACATAGCATAGCATAACATAGCATAGCATAACGTAGCATAGCGTAACGTAGCATAGCGTAATGTAACGTAGCATAGCATAACGTAGCATAGGGTAAAGTAACGTAGCGTAGCATAGTGTTGAGTTAAATAAAGTTTCAATAATGGTGATGCTTGATAACCATGTATATTATATGCTTTTATGTTTTATGTTTAATGTAAGAAATGATATGCTGCACTGGGTTAGAAAATAGGATTGAATTCAATTCAACTCCATATCATGCCCCTGCCCTCCCCCTCTCTTCCTGTCTCTTGTAGACAGATTAGATTAAAACCAAACACTTAACATATAAGAAAGAAACTTTTGTCCCACAACAGGAAGCAAACACCCTGATGTGCTGAGACTAATTAGAATACAGGATAGTCCTTGATCTGTGACCAGGAGAAACCCCCAATGTGCATGCAAGAGGTGTGACCATCACATCTGAGGCTATAAGGAAAGCCAATGAGAAGCGATCAACACATCATGCCAATGATGGGCCAATGGGAATAGAATCAGCTCCAGGTCCAGGGGAATATAATTCTGAAACTAATAATGATCGGGGCAGTAAAAATGTGACTCCACCGGGGAAGCATCTTTGCTGTCCGCTGCTCGCAGTGTATTGTATTGTATTGTCTTGTTTGTCCAATGTCAGCTGAATTGTAACTGTTGCCTTTGTCATGTCGCTTTCATCATAGTGTTAATTAAATATTCTCTTTAATCCTCCAATTGCTCCCAGGCCTTTTCTCCTTCCTCAAAGATCCAAGAACACGTCTTTTAGTTTTTCTCAACAATAGCATAGCATAACATAACATAGCATAGCATAGCATAGCATAGCATAACAACATAGCGTAACGTAGCATAGCGTAACATACCATAGCGTAACGTAGCATAGCGTAACATACCATAGCGTAACGTAACGTAGCATAACGTAGCATAGCGTAACGTAGCATCGCATAACGTAGCATCGCGTAACGTAGCATCGCGTAACGTAGCATAGCGTAACATACCATAGCGTAACGTAACGTAGCGTAACGTAACGTAGCGTAACGTAACGTAGCGTAACGTAACGTAGCATAGCGTAACGTAGCATAGCGTAGCGTAACGTAGCATAGCGTAGCGTAACGTAGCATCGCGTAACGTAGCATCGCGTAACGTAGCATCGCGTAACGTAGCATAGCGTAGCATAGCATAACATAGCATAGCGTAATGTAGCATAGCGTAGCATAGAGTAGCATAGGGTAACGTAACGTAACATTGAATAGCGTAACGTAGCATAGCATAATGTAGCATAGCGTAACGTAGCATTGCGTAACGTAGCATCGCGTAATGTAACATAGCGTAGCATAGCATAACATAGCATAGCGTAACGTAGCTTAGCGTAACGTAGCATCGCGTAACGTAACGTAGCGTAGCGTAACATAGCATAGCGTAACGTAGCATAGCGTAACGTAGCATAGCGTAACGTAGCATCGCGTAACGTAACGTAGCGTAGCGTAACATAGCATAGCGTAACGTAGCATAGCGTAATGTAGCATGGCGTAACGTAGCATAGCGTAACGTAGCATAGCGTAGCGTAACGTAGCATAGCGTAGCATAGCGTAGCATAGCATAACATAGCATAGCATAACAACATAGCGTAACGTAGCATAGCGTAACGTAGCATAGCATAACATAGCATAGCATAACATACCATAGCGTAACGTAACGTAGCATAGCGTAACTTAGCATCGCGTAACGTAGCATCGCGTAACGTAGCATCGCGTAACGTAGCATCGCGTAACGTAGCATAGCGTAACGTTGAATAGCGTAACGTAGCATAGCATAACATAGCATAGCGTAACATAGCATAGGGTAATGTAACATAATGTAGAGTAGCATAGCATAGCATAATGTAGCATAGCGTAACATAGCATAGGGTACCGTAACGTAACGTAACGTAGCGTAGCATAGTGTAGCATAGCATAACATAACATAACATAACATAGCGTAACGTAGCATAGGGAAAGTAATGTAGCGTAGCATAGCTTAGCATAGCGTATCATAGCGTAGCATAGCGTAGCATAGCGTAGCTTAGCGTAGCTTAGCATAGCGTAACGTAACGCAGAATAGCGTAACGCAGCTTAGCGTAACGCAGCATAGCGTAACGCAGCATAGCGTAACGTAGCATAGCGTAACAAGGCATTGCGTAACATACCTTAGCATAGTGTAACATACCATAGCGTAGCGTAGCGTAGCGTAGCGTAGAGTAGCGTAGCGTAGCGTAGAGTAGCGTAGCGTAGCGTAGCGTAGCATAGAGTAGCGTAGCGTAGCATAGAGTAGCGTAGCATAGCGTAGTATAGCGTAATGTAACGTAGCATAGCATAACGTAGCATAGGGTAAATTAACGTAGCGTAGCATAGCATAACATAACATAGCATAGCATAACAACATAGCGTAACGTAGCATAGCATAACATAGCATAGCGTAACATACCATAGCGTAACATACCATAGCGTAACATACCATAGCGTAGCGTAGCATAGCGTAGCATAGCGTAGCATAGCATAACGTAGCATAGCGTAGCATAGCGTGACATACCATAGCGTAACGTAACATAGCATAGCATAGCGTAACATACCATAGCATAGCGTAACGTAGCGTAGCATAGCGTAGCATAGCGTAGCATAGCGTAGCATAGTGTAGCATAGCGTAGCATAGCATAACGTAGCATAGCGTAATGTAGCATAGCGTAACATAGCATAGCATAACGTAGCATAACATACCATAGCATAGCGTAACGTAGCGTAGCGTAGCATAGGGTAACGTAGCGTAGTGTAGCTTAGCATAACGTAGCATAACGTAGCATAGCGTAACGTAGCATAGCATAACGTAGCGTAGCGTAGCATAGCGTAGCATAGCATAGCATAGCATAGCATAGCATAGCATAGCATAGCGTAACATACCAAAGCATAGCGTAACGTAGCATAGGGTAATGTAACGTAGCGTGGAATAGCGTAACGTTGCATAGCGTAACGTAGCATAGCATAACGTAGCATAGCGTAACGTAGCATAGTTGTAACGTAGCATAGCGTAATGTAGCATAGCGTAACGTCGCATAGCGTAACGTAGCATAGCGTAACATACCATAGCATAGCGTAACATAGCGCAGCGTAGCATAGCGTAACATACTGTAGCATAGCGTAGCATAGCATAACATACCATAGCGTAACGTAGCATAGCGTAACGTAGCATAGCGTAACGTAGCATAGCGTAACGTAGCATAGCGTAGTATAGCGTAATGTAACGTAGCATAGCATAACGTAGCATAGGGTAAAGTAACGTAGCGTAGCATAGCATAACATAACATAGCATAGCATAGCATAACAACATAGCGTAACGTAGCATAGCGTAACGTAGCATAGCGTAACGTAGCATAGCGTAACATACCATAGCGTAACGTAGCATAGCGTAACGTAGCATCGCGTAACGTAGCATCCCGTAATGTAGCATAGCGTAACAAAGCATAGCGTAACATACCATAGCATAGCGTAATGTAGCGTAGCGTAGCGTAACGTAGCGTAGCGTAGCGTAGCGTAGCGTAGCATAGCATAGCGTAAAGTGACGTAGCATAGCATAACGTAGCATAGCATAACATAGCATAGCATAACGTAGCATAGCATAACGTCGCATAGTGTAACATACCATAGCATAGCGTAACATACCATAGCATAGCGTAATGTAGCGTAACGTAGCATAGCGTAACGTAGCATAGCGTAACGTAGCATAGCGTAACGTAGCATAGCGTAACGTAGCATAGCGAAACGTAGCATAGCGTACTATAGCGTAATGTAACGTAGCATAGCATAACGTAGCATAGGGTAAAGTAACGTAGCGTAGCATAGTGTTGAGTTAAATAAAGTTTCAATAATGGTGATGCTTGATAACCATGTATATTATATGCTTTTATGTTTTATGTTTAATGTATCTGTGACCAGGAGAAACCCCCAATGTGCATGCAAGAGGTGTGACCATCACATCTGAGGCTATGAGGAAAGCCAATGAGATGCTATCAACACATCAAGCCAATGATGGGCCAATGGGAATAGAATAAGCTCCAGGTCCAGGGGAATATAATTCTGAAACTAATAATGATCGGGGCAGTAAAAATGTGACTCCACCGGGGAAGCATCTTTGCTGTCCGCTGCTCGCAGTGTATTGTATTGTATTGTATTGTGTAGCATCGCGTAACGTAGCATAGCGTAACGTAGCGTAGCGTAGCGTAGCATAACATAGCATAGCGTAACGTAGCTTAGCGTAGCGTAGCATAGGGTAACGTAACGTAGTGTAGCATAGCATAACATAGCATAGCATAACGTAGCATAGCGTAACGTAGCATCGCGTAACGTAGCATAGCGTAACGTAGCATAGCGTAACGTAGCATAGCGTAACGTAGCATAGCGTGACATACCACAGCATAACGTAACATAGCATAGCATAGCGTAACATACCATAGTATAGCGTAACGTAGCGTAGCATAGCGTAGCATAGCGTTGCATAGCGTCGCATAGCGTAACATAGCGTAAAGTGACGTAGCATAGCATAACGTAGCATAGCATAACGTAGCATAACATACCATAGCATAGTGTAACGTAGCGTAGCGTAGCATAGGGTAACGTAGCGTAGTGTAGCATAGCATAACGTAGCATAACATAGCATAGCGTAACATCGCATAGCCAATGAGATGCTATCAACACATCAAGCCAATGATGGGCCAATGGGAATAGAATAAGCTCCAGGTCCAGGGGAATATAATTCTGAAACTAATAATGATCGGGGCAGTAAAAATGTGACTCCACAGGGGAAGCATCTTTGCTGTCCGCTGCTCGCAGTGTATTGTATTGTATTGTATTGTGTAGCATCGCGTAACGTAGCATCGCGTAACGTAGCATAGCGTAACGTAGCGTAGCGTAGCATAGTGTAACGTAGCGTAGCATAGCATAACATAGCATAGCCTAACGTAGCTTAGCGTAGCGTAGCATAGGGTAACGTAACGTAGTGTAGCATAGCATAACATAGCATAGCATAACGTAGCATAGCGTAATGTTGCATAGCGTAACATACCATAGCATAACGTAGCAAAGCGTAACGTAGCATCGCGTAACGTAGCATCGCGTAACGTAGCATCGCGTAACGTAGCATAGCGTGACATACCACAGCGTAACGTAACATAGCATAGCATAGCGTAGCATAACGTAGCATAGCATAACATAGCATAGCGTAACGTCACATAGCGTAACGTAGCATAGCGTAACGTAGCATAGCGTAAAATACCATAGCATAGCGTAACGTAGCATAGCGTAGCATAGGGTAACATAGCGTAGCGTAGCATAGCATAACATACCATAGCGTAACGTAGCATAGCGTAACGTAGCATAGCGTAATGTAACGTAGCATAGCATAACGTAGCATAGGGTAAAGTAACGTAACATAGCGTAGTGTAGCATAGCATAACATACCATAGCTTAACGTAGCATAGCGTAACGTAGCATAGCGTAACGTAGCATAGCGTAACGTAGCATAGCGTAACGTAGCATAGCGTAATGTAACGTAGCATAGCGTAATGTAACGTAGCATAGCATAACGTAGCATAGGGTAAAGCAACGTAGCGTAGCATAGCATAGCATAACATAGCATAGCATAACAACATAGCGTAATGTAGCATAGCGTAACGTAGCATAGCGTAACATAGCATAGCGTAACGTAACGTAGCATAGCGTAACGTAGCATCGCGTAACGTAGCATAGCGTAACGTAGCATAGCGTAGCGTAGCATAGGGTAACGTAACGTAGTGTAGCATAGCATAGCATAACATAGCATAGCATAGCATAGCATAGCATAGCATAGCATAGCATAGCGTAGCATAGCGTAGCATAGCGTAGCGTAAAGTGACGTAGCATACCATAACGTAGCATAGCATAACATAGCATAGCATAACGTAGCATAGCGTAACATACCATAGCATAGCGTAACATACCATAGCATAGCGTAACGTAGCGTAGCGTAACGTAACGTAGCGTAGCGTAACGTAGCGTAGCATAGCGTAGCATAGCGTAGCGTAAAGTGACGTAGCATAGCATAACGTAGCGTAAAGTGACGTAGCATAGCATAACGTAGCATAGCCTAACATAGCATCGCGTAACGTAGCATCCCGTAATGTAGCATCGCGTAACGTAGCATAGCGTAACTTAGCTTAGCGTAGCGTAGCATAGGGTAACGTAACGTAGTGTAGCATAGCATAACATAGCATAGCATAACGTAGCATAGCGTAACGTAGCATCGCGTAACGTAACGTAACGTAGCGTAGCGTAGCGTAACATAGCATAGCGTAATGTAGCATAGCGTAACAAAGCATAGCGTAACATACCATAGCATAGCGTAACATACCATAGCATAGCGTAGCGTAGCATAGCGTAGCATAGCGTAGCATAGCATAGCGTAAAGTGATGTAGCATAGCATAACATAGCATAGCATAACATAGCATAGCATAACGTAGCATAGCGTAACGTAGCATAGCGTAATGTAACGTAGCATAGCATAACGTAGCATAGGGTAAAGTAACGTAGCGTAGCATAGTGTTGAGTTAAATAAAGTTTCAATAATGGTGATGCTTGATAACCATGTATATTATATGCTTTTATGTTTTATGTTTAATGTAAGAAATGATATGCTGCACTGGGTTAGAAAATAGGATTGAATTCAATTCAACTCCATATCATGCCCCTGCCCTCCCCCTCTCTTCCTGTCTCTTGTAGACAGATTAGATTAAAACCAAACACTTAACATATAAGAAAGAAACTTTTGTCCCACAACAGGAAGCAAACACCCTGATGTGCTGAGACTAATTAGAATACAGGATAGTCCTTGATCTGTGACCAGGAGAAACCCCCAATGTGCATGCAAGAGGTGTGACCATCACATCTGAGGCTATAAGGAAAGCCAATGAGAAGCGATCAACACATCATGCCAATGATGGGCCAATGGGAATAGAATCAGCTCCAGGTCCAGGGGAATATAATTCTGAAACTAATAATGATCGGGGCAGTAAAAATGTGACTCCACCGGGGAAGCATCTTTGCTGTCCGCTGCTCGCAGTGTATTGTATTGTATTGTCTTGTTTGTCCAATGTCAGCTGAATTGTAACTGTTGCCTTTGTCATGTCGCTTTCATCATAGTGTTAATTAAATATTCTCTTTAATCCTCCAATTGCTCCCAGGCCTTTTCTCCTTCCTCAAAGATCCAAGAACACGTCTTTTAGTTTTTCTCAACAATAGCATAGCATAACATAACATAGCATAGCATAGCATAGCATAGCATAGCATAACAACATAGCGTAACGTAGCATAGCGTAACATACCATAGCGTAACGTAACGTAGCGTAACGTAGCATAGCGTAACGTAGCATCGCATAACGTAGCATCGCGTAACGTAGCATCGCGTAACGTAGCATAGCGTAACATACCATAGCGTAACGTAACGTAGCGTAACGTAACGTAGCATAGCGTAACGTAGCATAGCGTAGCGTAACGTAGCATAGCGTAGCGTAACGTAGCATAGCGTAGCGTAACGTAGCATCGCGTAACGTAGCATCGCGTAACGTAGCATAGCGTAGCATAGCATAACATAGCATAGCGTAATGTAGCATAGCATAGCATAACATAGCATAGCATAGCATAACAACATAGCGTAACGTAGCATAGCGTAACGTAGCATAGCGTAACATAGCATAGCGTAACGTAACGTAGCATAGCGTAACGTAGCATCGCGTAACGTAGCATCGCGTAACGTAGCATCGCGTAACGTAGAATAGCGTAACGTTACATAGCGTAGCGTAGCATAGGGTAACGTAACGTAGTGTAGCATAGCATAACATAGCATAGCATAGCATAGCATAGCATAGCATAGCATAGCGTAACGTAGCATCGCGTAACGTAACGTAGCGTAGCGTAACATAGCATAGCGTAACGTAGCATAGCGTAAAAAAGCATAGCGTAACATACCATAGCATAGCGTAACATACCATAGCATAGCGTAACATACCATAGCATAGCATAACGTAGCATAGCGTGACATACCATAGCGTAACGTAACATAGCATAGCATAGCGTAACATACCATAGCATAGCGTAACGTAGCGTAGCGTAGCGTAGCGTAGCATAGCGTAGCATAGCGTAGCATAGTGTAGCATAGCGTAGCATAGCATAACGTAGCATAGCATAGCATAACGTAGCATAACGTAGCATAGCGTAACGTAGCATAGCATAACGTAGCATAGCGTAACATCGCATAGCGTCACGTAGCATAGCATAACGTAGCATAGCATAACGTAGCATAGCATAACGTAGCATAGCGTAACGTCGCATAGCATAACGTAGCATAGGGTAATGTAACGTAGCGTAGCATAGCATAGCATAACATAACATAGCGTAGCATAACAACATAGCGTAACGTAGCATAGCGTAACGTAGCATAGCGTAACATACCATAGCGTAACGTAGCATAGCGTAACGTAGCATCGCGTAACGTAGCATCCCGTAATGTAGCATAGCGTAACAAAGCATAGCGTAACATACCATAGCATAGCTTAACGTACCATAGCATAGCGTAACATACCATAGCATAGCGTAACATACCATAGCATAGCGTAATGTAGCGTAGCGTAGCATACCATAGCGTAAAGTGACGTAGCATAGCATAACGTAGCATAGCATAACATAGCATAGCATAACGTAGCATAGCGTAACATCGCATAGCGTCACGTAGCATAGCATAACGTAGCATAGCATAACGTAGCATAGCATAACGTAGCATAGCGTAACGTCGCATAGCATAACGTAGCATAGGGTAATGTAACGTAGCGTAGCATAGCATAGCATAACATAACATAGCGTAGCATAACAACATAGCATAACATACCATAGCATAGCGTAACGTAGCATAGCGTAACATACCATAGCATAGCATAACATACCATAGCATAGCGTAACATACCATAGCATAGCGTAACGTAGCGTAGCGTAACGTAGCGTAGCGTAACGTAGCGTAGCGTAACGTAGCGTAGCATAGCGTAGCATAGCGTAGCATAGCGTAGCGTAAAGTGACGTAGCATTCCATAACGTAGCATAGCATAGCATAGCATAACGTAGCATAGCGTAACGTAACGTAGCGTAGCATAGCGTAGCATAGCATAGTCCTTGATCTGTGACCAGGAGAAACCCCCAATGTGCATGCAAGAGGTGTGACCATCACATCTGAGGCTATAAGGAAAGCCAATGAGATGCGATCAACACATCATGCCAATGATGGGCCAATGGGAATAGAATAAGCTCCAGGTCCAGGGGAATATAATTCTGAAACTAATAATGATCGGGGCAGTAAAAATGTGACTCCACCGGGGAAGCATCTTTGCTGTCCGCTGCTCGCAGTGTATTGTATTGTATTGTCTTGTTTGTCCAATGTCAGCTGAATTGTAACTGTTGCCTTTGTCATGTCGCTTTCATCATAGTGTTAATTAAATATTCTCTTTAATCCTCCAATTGCTCCCAGGCCTTTTCTCCTTCCTCAAAGATCCAAGAACACGTCTTTTAGTTTTTCTCAACAATAGCATAGCATAACATAACATAGCATAGCATAGCATAGCATAGCATAACAACATAGCGTAACGTAGCATAGCGTAACATACCATAGCGTAACGTAACGTAGCGTAACGTAGCATAGCGTAACGTAGCATCGCATAACGTAGCATCGCGTAACGTAGCATCGCGTAACGTAGCATAGCGTAACATACCATAGCGTAACGTAACGTAGCGTAACGTAACGTAGCGTAACGTAACGTAGCATAGCGTAACGTAGCATAGCGTAACGTAGCATAGCGTAACGTAGCATAGCGTAACGTAGCATAGCGTAGCGTAACGTAGCATAGCGTAGCGTAACGTAGCATCGCGTAACGTAGCATCGCGTAACGTAGCACAGCGTAGCATAGCATAACATAGCATAGCGTAATGTAGCATAGCGTAGCATAGAGTAGCATAGGGTAACGTAACGTAACATTGAATAGCGTAACGTAGCATAGCATAATGTAGCATAGCGTAACGTAGCATTGCGTAACGTAGCATCGCGTAATGTAACATAGCGTAGCATAGCATAACATAGCATAGCGTAACGTAGCTTAGCGTAACGTAGCATCGCGTAACGTAACGTAGCGTAGCGTAACATAGCATAGCGTAACGTAGCATAGCGTAACGTAGCATAGCGTAACGTAGCATCGCGTAACGTAACGTAGCGTAGCGTAACATAGCATAGCGTAACGTAGCATAGCGTAATGTAGCATGGCGTAACGTAGCATAGCGTAACGTAGCATAGCGTAGCGTAACGTAGCATAGCGTAGCATAGCGTAGCATAGCATAACATAGCATAGCATAACAACATAGCGTAACGTAGCATAGCGTAACGTAGCATAGCATAACATAGCATAGCGTAACATACCATAGCGTAACGTAACGTAGCATAGCGTAACATAGCATAGCGTAACATAGCATCGCGTAACGTAGCATAGCGTAACATAGCATAGCGTAACGTAGCATAGCGTAACGTAGCATAGCGTGACATACCACAGCGTAACGTAACATAGCATAGCATAGCGTAACATACCATAGCATAGCGTAACGTAGCGTAGCATAGCGTAGCATAGCGTAGCATAGCGTAACGTCGCATAGCGTAACATACCATAGCATAGCGTAACGTAGCGTAGCGTAGCATAGGGTAACGTAGCGTAGTGTAGCATAGCATAACGTAGCATAACGTAGCATAGCGTAACATCGCATAGCGTAACGTAGCATAGCATAACGTAGCATAGCATAACATAGCATAGCGTAACGTAGCATAGCGTAACGTAGCATAGCGTAACGTAGCATAGCGTAACGTAGCATAGCGTAAAATACCATAGCATAGCGTAACGTAGCATAGCGTAGCATAGGGTAACATAGCGTAGCGTAGCATAGCATAACATACCATAGTGTAACGTAGCATAGCGTAACGTAGCATAGCGTAACGTAGCATAGCGTAACGTAGCATAGCGTAACGTAGCATAGCTTAACGTAGCATAGCGTAATGTAATGTAGCATAGCATAACGTAGCATAGGGTAAAGTAACGTAGCGTAGCATAGCATAGCATAACATAGCATAGCATAACAACAAAGCGTAACGTAGCATAGCGTAACATAGCATAGCGTAACATACCATAGCATAGCGTAACGTAGCATAGCGTAGCATAGCGTAGCATAGCGTAGCATAGCGTAGCATAGCATAACGTAGCATAGCGTGACATACCATAGCGTAACGTAACATAGCATAGCATAGCGTAACATACCATAGCATAGCGTAACATAGCGTAGCATAGCGTAGCATAGCGTAGCATAGCATAACGTAGCATAACATACCATAGCATAGCGTAACGTAGCGTAGCATAGGGTAACGTAGCGTAGTGTAGCATAGCATAACGTAGCATAACGTAGCATAGCGCAACGTAGCATAGCGTACTATAGCGTAATGTAACGTAGCATAGCATAACGTAGCATAGGGTAAAGTAACGTAGCATAGCATAACATAACATAGCATAGCATTGCATAGCATAACAACATAGCGTAACGTAGCATAGCGTAACGTAGCATAGCGTAACGTAGCATAGCGTAATGTACTATAGCGTAACATAGCATAGCCTAACATACCATAGCTTAACGTAAGGTAGCGTAACGTAGCATCGCGTAACGTAGCATAGCGTAACATACCATAGCATAGCGTAACGTAGCGCAGCGTAGCATAGCGTAACATACCATAGCATAGCGTAACGTAGCGTAGCGTAGCATAGCGTAGCATAGCATAGCGTAGCGTAGCATAGCATAACGTAGCATAGCGTGACATACCATAGCGTAACTTAACATAGCATAGCATAGCGTAACATACCATAGCATAGCATAACGTAGCATAGCGTAATGTAGCATAGCGTAATGTAGCATAGCGTAACATAGCATAGCATAACGTAGCATAACATACCATAGCATAGCGTAACGTAGCGTAGCGTAGCATAGGGTAACGTAGCGTAGTGTAGCATAGCATAACGTAGCATAACATACCATAGCATAGCGTAACGTAGCGTAGCGTAGCATAGGGTAACGTAGCGTAGTGTAGCATAGCATAACGTAGCATAACATCGCATAGCGTCACGTAGCATAGCATAACGTAGCATAGCATAACGTAGCATAGCGTAACGTCGCATAGCATAACGTAGCATAGGGTAATGTAATGTAGCGTAGCATAGCATAGCATAACATAGCATAGCGTAGCATAACAACATAGCGTAACGTAGCATAGCGTAACGTAGCATAGCGTAACATAACATAGCGTAACATAACATAGCGTAACGTAGCATAGCGTAACGTAGCATTGCGTAACGTAGCATCCCGTAATGTAGCATAGCGTAACAAAGCATAGCGTAACATACCATAGCATAGCGTAACGTACCATAGCATAGCGTAACATACCATAGCATAGCGTAATGTAGCGTAGCGTAGCGTAGCGTAGCGTAGCATAGCGTAGCATAGCGTAGCGTAAAGTGACGTAGCATAGCATAACGTAGCATATCATAACATAGCATAGCATAGCATAACGTAGCATAGTGTAACGTAGCATAACGTACTATAGCGTAATGTAACGTAGCATAGCATAACGTAGCATAGGGTAAAGTAACGTAGCGTAGCATAGTGTTGAGTTAAATAAAGTTTCAATAATGGTGATGCTTGATAACCATGTATATTATATGCTTTTATGTTTTATGTTTAATGTATCTGTGACCAGGAGAAACCCCCAATGTGCATGCAAGAGGTGTGACCATCACATCTGAGGCTATGAGGAAAGCCAATGAGATGCTATCAACACATCAAGCCAATGATGGGCCAATGGGAATAGAATAAGCTCCAGGTCCAGGGGAATATAATTCTGAAACTAATAATGATCGGGGCAGTAAAAATGTGACTCCACAGGGGAAGCATCTTTGCTGTCCGCTGCTCGCAGTGTATTGTATTGTATTGTATTGTGTAGCATCGCGTAACGTAGCATCGCGTAACGTAGCATAGCGTAACGTAGCGTAGCGTAGCATAGTGTAACGTAGCGTAGCGTAGCATAGCATAACATAGCATAGCCTAACGTAGCTTAGCGTAGCGTAGCATAGGGTAACGTAACGTAGTGTAGCATAGCATAACATAGCATAGCATAACGTAGCATAGCGTAATGTTGCATAGCGTAACATACCATAGCATAACGTAGCATAGCGTAACGTAGCATCGCGTAACGTAGCATCGCGTAACGTAGCATCGCGTAACGTAGCATAGCGTGACATACCACAGCGTAACGTAACATAGCATAGCATAGCGTAGCATAACGTAGCATAGCATAACATAGCATAGCGTAACGTCACATAGCGTAACGTAGCATAGCGTAACGTAGCATAGCGTAAAATACCATAGCATAGCGTAACGTAGCATAGCGTAGCATAGGGTAACATAGCGTAGCGTAGCATAGCATAACATACCATAGCGTAACGTAGCATAGCGTAACGTAGCATAGCGTAATGTAACGTAGCATAGCATAACGTAGCATAGGGTAAAGTAACGTAACATAGCGTAGTGTAGCATAGCATAACATACCATAGCTTAACGTAGCATAGCGTAACGTAGCATAGCGTAACGTAGCATAGCGTAACGTAGCATAGCGTAACGTAGCATAGCGTAATGTAACGTAGCATAGCGTAATGTAACGTAGCATAGCATAACGTAGCATAGGGTAAAGTAACGTAGCGTAGCATAGCATAGCATAACATAGCATAGCATAACAACATAGCGTAATGTAGCATAGCGTAACGTAGCATAGCGTAACATAGCATAGCGTAACGTAACGTAGCATAGCGTAACGTAGCATCGCGTAACGTAGCATAGCGTAACGTAGCATAGCGTAGCGTAGCATAGGGTAACGTAACGTAGTGTAGCATAGCATAGCATAACATAGCATAGCATAGCATAGCATAGCATAGCATAGCATAGCGTAGCATAGCGTAGCATAGCGTAGCGTAAAGTGACGTAGCATACCATAACGTAGCATAGCATAACATAGCATAGCATAACGTAGCATAGCGTAACATACCATAGCATAGCGTAACATACCATAGCATAGCGTAACGTAGCGTAACGTAACGTAGCGTAGCGTAACGTAGCGTAGCATAGCGTAGCATAGCGTAGCATAGCGTAGCGTAAAGTGACGTAGCATAGCATAACGTAGCGTAAAGTGACGTAGCATAGCATAACGTAGCATAGCGTAACATAGCATCGCGTAACGTAGCATCCCGTAATGTAGCATCGCGTAACGTAGCATAGCGTAACTTAGCTTAGCGTAGCGTAGCATAGGGTAACGTAACGTAGTGTAGCATAGCATAACATAGCATAGCATAACGTAGCATAGCGTAACGTAGCATCGCGTAACGTAACGTAACGTAGCGTAGCGTAACATAGCATAGCGTAATGTAGCATAGCGTAACAAAGCATAGCGTAACATACCATAGCATAGCGTAACATACCATAGCATAGCGTAGCGTAGCATAGCGTAGCATAGCGTAGCATAGCATAGCATAGCGTAAAGTGATGTAGCATAGCATAACATAGCATAGCATAACATAGCATAGCATAACGTAGCATAGCGTAACGTAGCATAGCGTAATGTAACGTAGCATAGCATAACGTAGCATAGGGTAAAGTAACGTAGCGTAGCATAGTGTTGAGTTAAAGTTTCAATAATGGTGATGCTTGATAACCATGTATATTATATGCTTTTATGTTTTATGTTTAATGTAAGAAATGATATGCTGCACTGGGTTAGAAAATAGGATTGAATTCAATTCAACTCCATATCATGCCCCTGCCCTCCCCCTCTCTTCCTGTCTCTTGTAGACAGATTAGATTAAAACCAAACACTTAACATATAAGAAAGAAACTTTTGTCCCACAACAGGAAGCAAACACCCTGATGTGCTGAGACTAATTAGAATACAGGATAGTCCTTGATCTGTGACCAGGAGAAACCCCCAATGTGCATGCAAGAGGTGTGACCATCACATCTGAGGCTATAAGGAAAGCCAATGAGAAGCGATCAACACATCATGCCAATGATGGGCCAATGGGAATAGAATCAGCTCCAGGTCCAGGGGAATATAATTCTGAAACTAATAATGATCGGGGCAGTAAAAATGTGACTCCACCGGGGAAGCATCTTTGCTGTCCGCTGCTCGCAGTGTATTGTATTGTATTGTCTTGTTTGTCCAATGTCAGCTGAATTGTAACTGTTGCCTTTGTCATGTCGCTTTCATCATAGTGTTAATTAAATATTCTCTTTAATCCTCCAATTGCTCCCAGGCCTTTTCTCCTTCCTCAAAGATCCAAGAACACGTCTTTTAGTTTTTCTCAACAATAGCATAGCATAACATAACATAGCATAGCATAGCATAGCATAACAACATAGCGTAACGTAGCATAGCGTAACATACCATAGCGTAACGTAACGTAGCGTAACGTAGCATAGCGTAACGTAGCATCGCATAACGTAGCATCGCGTAACGTAGCATCGCGTAACGTAGCATAGCGTAACATACCATAGCGTAACGTAACGTAGCGTAACGTAACGTAGCGTAACGTAACGTAGCGTAACGTAGCATAGCGTAACGTAGCATAGCGTAACGTAGCATAGCGTAGCGTAACGTAGCATAGCGTAGCGTAACGTAGCATCGCGTAACGTAGCATCGCGTAACGTAGCATCGCGTAACGTAGCATAGCGTAGCATAGCATAACATAGCATAGCGTAATGTAGCATAGCGTAGCATAGAGTAGCATAGGGTAACGTAACGTAACATTGAATAGCGTAACGTAGCATAGCATAATGTAGCATAGCGTAACGTAGCATTGCGTAACGTAGCATCGCGTAATGTAACATAGCGTAGCATAGCATAACATAGCATAGCGTAACGTAGCTTAGCGTAACGTAGCATCGCGTAACGTAACGTAGCGTAGCGTAACATAGCATAGCGTAACGTAGCATAGCGTAACGTAGCATAGCGTAACGTAGCATCGCGTAACGTAGCGTAGCGTAACATAGCATAGCGTAACGTAGCATAGCGTAATGTAGCATGGCGTAACGTAGCATAGCGTAACGTAGCATAGCGTAGCGTAACGTAGCATAGCGTAGCATAGCGTAGCATAGCGTAGCATAGCGTAGCATAGCATAACATAGCATAGCATAACAACATAGCGTAACGTAGCATAGCGTAACGTAGCATAGCATAACATAGCATAGCGTAACATACCATAGCGTAACGTAACGTAGCATAGCGTAACTTAGCATCGCATAACGTAGCATCGCGTAACGTAGCATAGCGTAACGTTGAATAGCGTAACGTAGCATAGCATAACATAGCATAGCGTAACATAGCATAGGGTAATGTAACATAATGTAGAGTAGCATAGCATAGCATAATGTAGCATAGCGTAACATAGCATAGGGTACCGTAACGTAACGTAGCGTAGCATAGTGTAGCATAGCATAACATAACATAACATAACATAGCGTAACGTAGCATAGGGAAAGTAATGTAGCGTAGCATAGCTTAGCATAGCGTATCATAGCGTAGCATAGCGTAGCTTAGCGTAGCTTAGCATAGCGTAACGTAATGCAGAATAGCGTAACGCAGCTTAGCGTAACGCAGCATAGTGTAACGTAGCATAGCGTAACAAGGCATAGCGTAACATACCTTAGCATAGCGTAACATACCATAGCGTAGCGTAGCGTAGCGTAGCATAGCATAGTGTAACATACCATAGCGTAGCGTAGCGTAGCGTAGAGTAGCGTAGCGTAGCGTAGCGTAGCGTAGCATAGAGTAGCGTAGCGTAGCATAGAGTAGCGTAGCGTAGCATAGAGTAGCGTAGCATAGCGTAGTATAGCGTAATGTAACGTAGCATAGCATAACGTAGCATAGGGTAAAGTAACGTAGCGTAGCATAGCATAACATAACATAGCATAGCATAACAACATAGCGTAACGTAGCATAGCATAACATAGCATAGCGTAACATACCATAGCGTAACATACCATAGCGTAGCGTAGCGTAGCATAGCGTAGCATAGCGTAGCATAGCGTAGCATAGCATAACGTAGCATAGCGTAGCATAGCGTGACATACCATAGCGTAACGTAACATAGCATAGCATAGCGTAACATACCATAGCATAGCGTAACGTAGCGTAGCATAGCGTAGCATAGCGTAGCATAGTGTAGCATAGCGTAGCATAGCATAACGTAGCATAGCGTAATGTAGCATAGCGTAATGTAGCATAGCGTAACATAGCATAGCATAACGTAGCATAACATACCATAGCATAGCGTAACGTAGCGTAGCGTAGCATAGGGTAACATAGCGTAGTGTAGCTTAGCATAACGTAGCATAACGTAGCATAGCGTAACGTAGCATAGCATAACGTAGCATAGCGTAACATCGCATAGCGTCACGTAGCATAGCATAACGTAGCATAGCATAACGTAGCATAGCATAACGTAGCATAGCGTAACGTCGCATAGCATAACGTAGCATAGGGTAATGTAACGTAGCGTAGCATAGCATAGCATAACATAACATAGCGTAGCATAACAACATAGCGTAACGTAGCATAGCGTAACGTAGCATAGCGTAACATACCATAGCGTAACGTAGCATAGCGTAACGTAGCATAGCGTAACGTAGCATCGCGTAACGTAGCATCCCGTAATGTAGCATAGCGTAACAAAGCATAGCGTAACATGCCATAGCATAGCGTAACATACCATAGCATAGCGTAACGTAGCATAGCGTAACGTAGCATAGCGTAACGTAGCATAGCGTAACGTAACGTACCATAGCGTAACGTAACGTAGCGTAACGTAACGTAGCATCGCGTAACGTAGCATAGCGTAACATACCATAGCATAGCGTAACGTAGCGCAGCGTAGCATAGCGTAACATACCATAGCATAGCGTAAAATAGCGTAGCGTAGCATAGCGTAGCATAGCGTAGCATAGCATAGCGTAGCATAGCGTAGCATAGCGTAGCATAGCGTAGCATAGCATAACGTAGCATAGCGTGACATACCATAGCGTAACGTAACATAGCATAGCATAGCGTAACATACCATAGCATAGCGTCACGTAGCATAGCATAACGTAGCATAGCATAACGTAGCATAGCGTAACGTCGCATAGCATAACGTAGCATAGGGTAATGTAACGTAGCGTAGCATAGCATAGCATAACATAACATAGCGTAGCATAACAACATAGCGTAACGTAGCATAGCGTAACGTAGCATAGCGTGACATACCATAGCGTAACGTAACATAGCATAGCATAGCGTAACATACCATAGCATAGCGTAACGTAGCGTAGCGTAGCATAGCGTAGCATAGCGTAGCATAGCGTAGCATAGTGTAGCATAGCGTAGCATAGCATAACGTAGCATAGCGTAATGTAGCATGGCATAATGTAGCATAGCGTAACATAGCAAAGCATAACGTAGCATAACATACCATAGCATAGCGTAACGTAGCGTAGCGTAGCATAGGGTAACGTAGCGTAGTGTAGCATAGCATAACGTAGCATAGCGTAACGTAGCATAGCGTAACGTAGCATCGCGTAACGTAGCATCCCGTAATGTAGCATAGCGTAACAAAGCATAGCGTAACATGCCATAGCATAGCGTAACGTACCATAGCATAGCGTAACGTAGCATAGCGTAACGTAGCATAGCGTAACGTAGCATAGCGTAACGTAACGTACCATAGCGTAACGTAACGTAGCGTAACGTAACGTAGCATCGCGTAACGTAGCATAGCGTAACATACCATAGCATAGCGTAACGTAGCGCAGCGTAGCATAGCGTAACATACCATAGCATAGCGTAAAATAGCGTAGCGTAGCATAGCGTAGCATAGCGTAGCATAGCATAGCGTAGCATAGCGTAGCATAGCGTAGCATAGCGTAGCATAGCATAACGTAGCATAGCGTGACATACCATAGCGTAACGTAACATAGCATAGCATAGCGTAACATACCATAGCATAGCGTCACGTAGCATAGCATAACGTAGCATAGCATAACGTAGCATAGCGTAACGTCGCATAGCATAACGTAGCATAGGGTAATGTAACGTAGCGTAGCATAGCATAGCATAACATAACATAGCGTAGCATAACAACATAGCGTAACGTAGCATAGCGTAACGTAGCATAGCGTGACATACCATAGCGTAACGTAACATAGCATAGCATAGCGTAACATACCATAGCATAGCGTAACGTAGCGTAGCGTAGCATAGCGTAGCATAGCGTAGCATAGCGTAGCATAGTGTAGCATAGCGTAGCATAGCATAACGTAGCATAGCGTAATGTAGCATGGCATAATGTAGCATAGCGTAACATAGCAAAGCATAACGTAGCATAACATACCATAGCATAGCGTAACGTAGCGTAGCGTAGCATAGGGTAACGTAGCGTAGTGTAGCATAGCATAACGTAGCATAACGTAGCATAGCGTAACGTAGCATAGCATAACGTAGCATAGCGTAACATCGCATAGCGTCACGTAGCATAGCATAACGTAGCATAGCATAACGTAGCATAGCATAACGTAGCATAGCGTAACGTCGCATAGCATAACGTAGCATAGGGTAATGTAACGTAGCGTAGCATAGCATAGCATAGCATAACATAACATAGTGTAGCGTAACGTAGCATAGCGTAACGTAGCATAGCGTAACGTAGCATAGCGTAACGTAGCATAGCGTAACGTAGCATAGCGTAACATACCATAGCGTAACGTAGCATAGCGTAACGTAGCATCGCGTAACGTAGCATCCCGTAATGTAGCATAGCGTAACAAAGCATAGCGTAACATACCATAGCATAGCGTAACATACCATAGCATAGCGTAACATACCATAGCATAGCGTAATGTAGCGTAGCGTGACGTAGCGTAGCGTAGCGTAGCGTAGCATAGCGTAAAGTGACGTAGCATAGCATAACGTAGCATAGCATAACATAGCATAACGTAGCATAGCATAACGTCACATAGTGTAACATACCATAGCATAGCGTAACATACCATAGCATAGCGTAATGTAGCGTAACGTAGCATAGCGTAACGTAGCATAGCGTAACGTAGCATAGCGTAACGTAGCATAGCGTACTATAGCGTAATGTAACGTAGCATAGCATAACGTAGCATAGGGTAAAGTAACGTAGCGTAGCATAGTGTTGAGTTAAATAAAGTTTCAATAATGGTGATGCTTGATAACTATGTATATTATATGCTTTTATGTTTTATGTTTAATGTATCTGTGACCAGGAGAAACCCCCAATGTGCATGCAAGAGGTGTGACCATCACATCTGAGGCTATGAGGAAAGCCAATGAGATGCTATCAACACATCAAGCCAATGATGGGCCAATGGGAATAGAATAAGCTCCAGGTCCAGGGGAATATAATTCTGAAATTAATAATGATCGGGGCAGTAAAAATGTGACTCCACCGGGGAAGCATCTTTGCTGTCCGCTGCTCGCAGTGTATTGTATTGTATTGTATTGTGTAGCATCGCGTAACGTAGCATCGCGTAACGTAGCATCGCGTAACGTAGCGTAGCGTAGCATAACATAGCATAGCGTAACGTAGCTTAGCGTAGCGTAGCATAGGGTAACGTAACGTAGTGTAGCATAGCATAACATAGCATAGCATAACGTAGCATAGCGTAATGTTGCATAGCGTAACATACCATAGCATAACGTAGCATAGCGTAACATAGCATCGCGTAACGTAGCATAGCGTAACGTAGCATAGCGTAACGTAGCATAGCGTGACATACCACAGCGTAACGTAACATAGCATAGCATAGCGTAACATACCATAGCATAGCGTAACGTAGCGTAGCATAGCGTAGCATAGCGTAGCATAGCATAGCATAGCGTAACATACCATAGCATAGCGTAACGTAGCGTAGCGTAGCATAGGGTAACGTAGCGTAGTGTAGCATAGCATAACGTAGCATAACGTAGCATAGCGTAACATCGCATAGCGTAACGTAGCATAGCATAACGTAGCATAGCATAACATAGCATAGCGTAACGTAGCATAGCGTAAGGTAGCATAGCGTAGCATAGGGTAACATAGCGTAGCGTAGCATAGCATAACATACCATAGCGTAACGTAGCATAGCGTAAAATACCATAGCATAGCGTAACGTAGCATAGCGTAGCATAGGGTAACATAGCGTAGCGTAGCATAGCATAACATACCATAGCGTAACGTAGCATAGCGTAACGTAGCATAGCGTAACGTAGCATAGCGTAACGTAGCATAGCGTAACGTAGCATAGCGTAATGTAATGTAGCATAGCATAACGTAGCATAGGGTAAAGTAACGTAGCGTAGCATAGCATAGCATAACATAGCATAGCATAACAACATAGCGTAACGTAGCATAGCGTAACATAGCATAGCGTAACATACCATAGCATAGCGTAACGTAGCATAGCGTAGCATAGCGTAGCATAGCGTAGCATAGCGTAGCATAGCGTAGCATAGCATAACGTAGCATAGCGTGACATACCATAGCGTAACGTAACATAGCATAGCATAGCGTAACATACCATAGCATAGCGTAACGTAGCGTAGCATAGCGTAGCATAGCGTAGCATAGCGTAGCATAGCGTAGCATAGCGTAGCATAGCATAACGTAGCATAACGTAGCATAGCGCAACGTAGCATAGCGTACTATAGCGTAATGTAACATAGCATAGCATAACGTAGCATAGGGTAAAGTAACGTAGCATAGCATGACATAACATAGCATAGCATTGCATAGCATAACAACATAGCGTAACGTAGCATAGCGTAACGTAGCATAGCGTAACGTAGCATAGCGTAATGTAGCATAGCGTAACATAGCATAGCCTAACATACCATAGCTTAACGTAACGTAGCGTAACGTAGCATCGCGTAACGTAGCATAGCGTAACATACCATAGCATAGCGTAGCATAGCGTAACATACCATAGCATAGCGTAACGTAGCGTAGCGTAGCGTAGCATAGCGTAGCATAGCATAGCGTAGCGTAGCATAGCATAACGTAGCATAGCGTGACATACCATAGCGTAACTTAACATAGCATAGCGTAACATACCATAGCATAGCGTAACGTAGCGTAGCGTAGCATAGCGTAGCATAGTGTAGCATAGCGTAGCATAGCATAACGTAGCATAGCGTAATGTAGCATAGCGTAATGTAGCATAGCGTAATGTAGCATAGCGTAACATAGCATAGCGTAACATAGCATAGCATAACGTAGCATAACATACCATAGCATAGCGTAACGTAGCGTAGCGTAGCATAGGGTAACGTAGCGTAGTGTAGCATAGCATAACGTAGCATAACGTAGCATAGCGTAACGTAGCATAGCATAACGTAGCATAGCGTAACATCGCATAGCGTCACGTAGCATAGCATAACGTAGCATAGCATAACGTAGCATAGCGTAACGTCGCATAGCATAACGTAGCATAGGGTAATGTAACGTAGCGTAGCATAGCATAGCATAACATAGCATAGCGTAGCATAACAACATAGCGTAACGTAGCATAGCGTAACGTAGCATAGCGTAACGTAGCATTGCGTAACGTAGCATCCCGTAATGTAGCATAGCGTAACAAAGCACAGCGTAACATACCATAGCATAGCGTAACGTACCATAGCATAGCGTAACATACCATAGCATAGCGTAATGTAGCGTAGCGTAGCGTAGCATAGCGTAGCATAGCGTAGCGTAAAGTGACGTAGCATAGCATAACGTAGCATATCATAACGTAGTGTAACGTAGCATAACGTACTATAGCGTAATGTAACGTAGCATAGCATAACGTAGCATAGGGTAAAGTAACGTAGCGTAGCATAGTGTTGAGTTAAATAAAGTTTCAATAATGGTGATGCTTGATAACCATGTATATTATATGCTTTTATGTTTTATGTTTAATGTATCTGTGACCAGGAGAAACCCCCAATGTGCATGCAAGAGGTGTGACCATCACATCTGAGGCTATGAGGAAAGCCAATGAGATGCTATCAACACATCAAGCCAATGATGGGCCAATGGGAATAGAATAAGCTCCAGGTCCAGGGGAATATAATTCTGAAACTAATAATGATCGGGGCAGTAAAAATGTGACTCCACAGGGGAAGCATCTTTGCTGTCCGCTGCTCGCAGTGTATTGTATTGTATTGTATTGTGTAGCATCGCGTAACGTAGCATCGCGTAACGTAGCATCGCGTAACGTAGCATCGCGTAACGTAGCATAGCGTAACGTAGCGTAGCGTAGCATAGTGTAACGTAGCGTAGCGTAGCATAGCATAACATAGCATAGCGTAACGTAGCTTAGCGTAGCGTAGCATAGGGTAACGTAACGTAGTGTAGCATAGCATAACATAGCATAGCATAACGTAGCATAGCGTAATGTTGCATAACGTAACATACCATAGCATAACGTAGCATAGCGTAACGTAGCATCGCGTAACGTAGCATCGCGTAACGTAGCATCGCGTAACATAGCATCGCGTAACGTAGCATAGCGTGACATACCACAGCGTAACGTAACATAGCATAGCATAGCATAGCATAGTATAGCATAACATAGCATAGCGTAACGTAGCATCGCGTAACGTAACGTAGCATCGTGTCACGTAACGTAGCGTAGCGTAACATAGCATAGCGTAACGTAGCATAGCGTAAAAAAGCATAGCGTAACATACCATAGCATAGCGTAACATACCATAGCGTAACGTAGCGTAGCGTAACGTAGCGTAGCGTAACGTAGCGTAGCGTAACGTAGCGTAGCGTAACGTAGCGTAGCATAGCGTAGCATAGCGTAGCATAGCGTAGCGTAAAGTGACGTAGCATACCATAACGTAGCATAGCATAACATAGCATAGCATAACGTAGCATAGCGTAACATACCATAGCATAGCGTAACATACCATAGCATAGCGTAACGTAGCGTAGCGTAACGTAACGTAGCGTAACGTAGCGTAGCATAGCGTAGCATAGCGTAGCATAGCGTAGCGTAAAGTGACGTAGCATAGCATAACGTAGCGTAAAGTGACATAGCATAGCATAACGTAGCATAGCATAACATAGCATAGCGTAACGTAGCATCGCGTAACGTAGCATAGCATAACATAGCATAGCGTAACGTAGCATCGCGTAACGTAGCATCCCGTAATGTAGCATCGCGTAACGTAGCATAGCGTAACGTAGCTTAGCGTAGCGTAGCATAGGGTAACGTAACGTAGTGTAGCATAGCATAACATAGCATAGCATAACGTAGCATAGCGTAACGTAGCATCGCGTAACGTAACGTAACGTAGCGTAGCGTAACATAGCATAGCGTAATGTAGCATAGCGTAACAAAGCATAGCGTAACATACCATAGCATAGCGTAACATACCATAGCATAGCGTAGCGTAGCATAGCGTAGCATAGCATAGCGTAAAGTGATGTAGCATAGCATAACATAGCATAGCATAACATAGCATAGCATAACGTAGCATAGCGTAACGTAGCATAGCGTAATGGAACGTAGCATAGCATAACGTAGCATAGGGTAAAGTAACGTAGCGTAGCATAGTGTTGAGTTAAATAAAGTTTCAATAATGGTGATGCTTGATAACCATGTATATTATATGCTTTTATGTTTTATGTTTAATGTAAGAAATGATATGCTGCACTGGGTTAGAAAATAGGATTGAATTCAATTCAACTCCATATCATGCCCCTGCCCTCCCCCTCTCTTCCTGTCTCTTGTAGACAGATTAGATTAAAACCAAACACTTAACATATAAGAAAGAAACTTTTGTCCCACAACAGGAAGCAAACACCCTGATGTGCTGAGACTAATTAGAATACAGGATAGTCCTTGATCTGTGACCAGGAGAAACCCCCAATGTGCATGCAAGAGGTGTGACCATCACATCTGAGGCTATAAGGAAAGCCAATGAGAAGCGATCAACACATCATGCCAATGATGGGCCAATGGGAATAGAATCAGCTCCAGGTCCAGGGGAATATAATTCTGAAACTAATAATGATCGGGGCAGTAAAAATGTGACTCCACCGGGGAAGCATCTTTGCTGTCCGCTGCTCGCAGTGTATTGTATTGTATTGTCTTGTTTGTCCAATGTCAGCTGAATTGTAACTGTTGCCTTTGTCATGTCGCTTTCATCATAGTGTTAATTAAATATTCTCTTTAATCCTCCAATTGCTCCCAGGCCTTTTCTCCTTCCTCAAAGATCCAAGAACACGTCTTTTAGTTTTTCTCAACAATAGCATAGCATAACATAACATAGCATAGCATAGCATAGCATAACAACATAGCGTAACGTAGCATAGCGTAACATACCATAGCGTAACGTAACGTAGCGTAACGTAGCATAGCGTAACGTAGCATCGCATAACGTAGCATCGCGTAACGTAGCATCGCGTAACGTAGCATAGCGTAACATACCATAGCGTAACGTAACGTAGCGTAACGTAACGTAGCGTAACGTAACGTAGCGTAACGTAACGTAGCATAGCGTAACGTAGCATAGCGTAACGTAGCATAGCGTAGCGTAACGTAGCATAGCGTAGCGTAACGTAGCATCGCGTAACGTAGCATCGCGTAACGTAGCATCGCGTAACGTAGCATAGCGTAGCATAGCATAACATAGCATAGCGTAATGTAGCATAGCGTAGCATAGAGTAGCATAGGGTAACGTAACGTAACATTGAATAGCGTAACGTAGCATAGCATAATGTAGCATAGCGTAACGTAGCATTGCGTAACGTAGCATCGCGTAATGTAACATAGCGTAGCATAGCATAACATAGCATAGCGTAACGTAGCTTAGCGTAACGTAGCATCGCGTAACGTAACGTAGCGTAGCGTAACATAGCATAGCGTAACGTAGCATAGCGTAACGTAGCATAGCGTAACGTAGCATCGCGTAACGTAGCGTAGCGTAACATAGCATAGCGTAACGTAGCATAGCGTAATGTAGCATGGCGTAACGTAGCATAGCGTAACGTAGCATAGCGTAGCGTAACGTAGCATAGCGTAGCATAGCGTAGCATAGCGTAGCATAGCGTAGCATAGCATAACATAGCATAGCATAACAACATAGCGTAACGTAGCATAGCGTAACGTAGCATAGCATAACATAGCATAGCGTAACATACCATAGCGTAACGTAACGTAGCATAGCGTAACTTAGCATCGCATAACGTAGCATCGCGTAACGTAGCATAGCGTAACGTTGAATAGCGTAACGTAGCATAGCATAACATAGCATAGCGTAACATAGCATAGGGTAATGTAACATAATGTAGAGTAGCATAGCATAGCATAATGTAGCATAGCGTAACATAGCATAGGGTACCGTAACGTAACGTAGCGTAGCATAGTGTAGCATAGCATAACATAACATAACATAACATAGCGTAACGTAGCATAGGGAAAGTAATGTAGCGTAGCATAGCTTAGCATAGCGTATCATAGCGTAGCATAGCGTAGCTTAGCGTAGCTTAGCATAGCGTAACGTAATGCAGAATAGCGTAACGCAGCTTAGCGTAACGCAGCATAGTGTAACGTAGCATAGCGTAACAAGGCATAGCGTAACATACCTTAGCATAGCGTAACATACCATAGCGTAGCGTAGCGTAGCGTAGCGTAGCATAGCATAGTGTAACATACCATAGCGTAGCGTAGCGTAGAGTAGCGTAGCGTAGCGTAGCGTAGCATAGAGTAGCGTAGCGTAGCATAGAGTAGCGTAGCGTAGCATAGAGTAGCGTAGCATAGCGTAGTATAGCGTAATGTAACGTAGCATAGCATAACGTAGCATAGGGTAAAGTAACGTAGCGTAGCATAGCATAACATAACATAGCATAGCATAACAACATAGCGTAACGTAGCATAGCATAACATAGCATAGCGTAACATACCATAGCGTAACATACCATAGCGTAGCGTAGCGTAGCATAGCGTAGCATAGCGTAGCATAGCGTAGCATAGCATAACGTAGCATAGCGTAGCATAGCGTGACATACCATAGCGTAACGTAACATAGCATAGCATAGCGTAACATACCATAGCATAGCGTAACGTAGCGTAGCATAGCGTAGCATAGCGTAGCATAGCGTAGCATAGTGTAGCATAGCGTAGCATAGCATAACGTAGCATAGCGTAATGTAGCATAGCGTAATGTAGCATAGCGTAACATAGCATAGCATAACGTAGCATAACATACCATAGCATAGCGTAACGTAGCGTAGCGTAGCATAGGGTAACATAGCGTAGTGTAGCTTAGCATAACGTAGCATAACGTAGCATAGCGTAACGTAGCATAGCATAACGTAGCATAGCGTAACATCGCATAGCGTCACGTAGCATAGCATAACGTAGCATAGCATAACGTAGCATAGCATAACGTAGCATAGCGTAACGTCGCATAGCATAACGTAGCATAGGGTAATGTAACGTAGCGTAGCATAGCATAGCATAACATAACATAGCGTAGCATAACAACATAGCGTAACGTAGCATAGCGTAACGTAGCATAGCGTAACATACCATAGCGTAACGTAGCATAGCGTAACGTAGCATAGCGTAACGTAGCATCGCGTAACGTAGCATCCCGTAATGTAGCATAGCGTAACAAAGCATAGCGTAACATGCCATAGCATAGCGTAACGTACCATAGCATAGCGTAACGTAGCATAGCGTAACGTAGCATAGCGTAACGTAGCATAGCGTAACGTAACGTACCATAGCGTAACGTAACGTAGCGTAACGTAACGTAGCATCGCGTAACGTAGCATAGTGTAACATACCATAGCATAGCGTAACGTAGCGCAGCGTAGCATAGCGTAACATACCATAGCATAGCGTAAAATAGCGTAGCGTAGCATAGCGTAGCATAGCGTAGCATAGCATAGCGTAGCATAGCGTAGCATAGCGTAGCATAGCGTAGCATAGCATAACGTAGCATAGCGTGACATACCATAGCGTAACGTAACATAGCATAGCATAGCGTAACATACCATAGCATAGCGTCACGTAGCATAGCATAACGTAGCATAGCATAACGTAGCATAGCGTAACGTCGCATAGCATAACGTAGCATAGGGTAATGTAACGTAGCGTAGCATAGCATAGCATAACATAACATAGCGTAGCATAACAACATAGCGTAACGTAGCATAGCGTAACGTAGCATAGCGTGACATACCATAGCGTAACGTAACATAGCATAGCATAGCGTAACATACCATAGCATAGCGTAACGTAGCGTAGCGTAGCATAGCGTAGCATAGCGTAGCATAGCGTAGCATAGTGTAGCATAGCGTAGCATAGCATAACGTAGCATAGCGTAATGTAGCATGGCATAATGTAGCATAGCGTAACATAGCAAAGCATAACGTAGCATAACATACCATAGCATAGCGTAACGTAGCGTAGCGTAGCATAGGGTAACGTAGCGTAGTGTAGCATAGCATAACGTAGCATAGCGTAACGTAGCATAGCGTAACGTAGCATCGCGTAACGTAGCATCCCGTAATGTAGCATAGCGTAACAAAGCATAGCGTAACATGCCATAGCATAGCGTAACGTACCATAGCATAGCGTAACGTAGCATAGCGTAACGTAGCATAGCGTAACGTAGCATAGCGTAACGTAACGTACCATAGCGTAACGTAACGTAGCGTAACGTAACGTAGCATCGCGTAACGTAGCATAGCGTAACATACCATAGCATAGCGTAACGTAGCGCAGCGTAGCATAGCGTAACATACCATAGCATAGCGTAAAATAGCGTAGCGTAGCATAGCGTAGCATAGCGTAGCATAGCATAGCGTAGCATAGCGTAGCATAGCGTAGCATAGCGTAGCATAGCATAACGTAGCATAGCGTGACATACCATAGCGTAACGTAACATAGCATAGCATAGCGTAACATACCATAGCATAGCGTCACGTAGCATAGCATAACGTAGCATAGCATAACGTAGCATAGCGTAACGTCGCATAGCATAACGTAGCATAGGGTAATGTAACGTAGCGTAGCATAGCATAGCATAACATAACATAGCGTAGCATAACAACATAGCGTAACGTAGCATAGCGTAACGTAGCATAGCGTGACATACCATAGCGTAACGTAACATAGCATAGCATAGCGTAACATACCATAGCATAGCGTAACGTAGCGTAGCGTAGCATAGCGTAGCATAGCGTAGCATAGCGTAGCATAGTGTAGCATAGCGTAGCATAGCATAACGTAGCATAGCGTAATGTAGCATGGCATAATGTAGCATAGCGTAACATAGCAAAGCATAACGTAGCATAACATACCATAGCATAGCGTAACGTAGCGTAGCGTAGCATAGGGTAACGTAGCGTAGTGTAGCATAGCATAACGTAGCATAACGTAGCATAGCGTAACGTAGCATAGCATAACGTAGCATAGCGTAACATCGCATAGCGTCACGTAGCATAGCATAACGTAGCATAGCATAACGTAGCATAGCATAACGTAGCATAGCGTAACGTCGCATAGCATAACGTAGCATAGGGTAATGTAACGTAGCGTAGCATAGCATAGCATAGCATAACATAACATAGTGTAGCGTAACGTAGCATAGCGTAACGTAGCATAGCGTAACGTAGCATAGCGTAACGTAGCATAGCGTAACGTAGCATAGCGTAACATACCATAGCGTAACGTAGCATAGCGTAACGTAGCATCGCGTAACGTAGCATCCCGTAATGTAGCATAGCGTAACAAAGCATAGCGTAACATACCATAGCATAGCGTAACATACCATAGCATAGCGTAACATACCATAGCATAGCGTAATGTAGCGTAGCGTGACGTAGCGTAGCGTAGCGTAGCATAGCGTAAAGTGACGTAGCATAGCATAACGTAGCATAGCATAACATAGCATAACGTAGCATAGCATAACGTCACATAGTGTAACATACCATAGCATAGCGTAACATACCATAGCATAGCGTAATGTAGCGTAACGTAGCATAGCGTAACGTAGCATAGCGTAACGTAGCATAGCGTACTATAGCGTAATGTAACGTAGCATAGCATAACGTAGCATAGGGTAAAGTAACGTAGCGTAGCATAGTGTTGAGTTAAATAAAGTTTCAATAATGGTGATGCTTGATAACTATGTATATTATATGCTTTTATGTTTTATGTTTAATGTATCTGTGACCAGGAGAAACCCCCAATGTGCATGCAAGAGGTGTGACCATCACATCTGAGGCTATGAGGAAAGCCAATGAGATGCTATCAACACATCAAGCCAATGATGGGCCAATGGGAATAGAATAAGCTCCAGGTCCAGGGGAATATAATTCTGAAATTAATAATGATCGGGGCAGTAAAAATGTGACTCCACCGGGGAAGCATCTTTGCTGTCCGCTGCTCGCAGTGTATTGTATTGTATTGTATTGTGTAGCATCGCGTAACGTAGCATCGCGTAACGTAGCATCGCGTAACGTAGCATCGCGTAACGTAGCATCGCGTAACGTAGCGTAGCGTAGCATAACATAGCATAGCGTAACGTAGCTTAGCGTAGCGTAGCATAGGGTAACGTAACGTAGTGTAGCATAGCATAACATAGCATAGCATAACGTAGCATAGCGTAATGTTGCATAGCGTAACATACCATAGCATAACGTAGCATAGCGTAACATAGCATCGCGTAACGTAGCATAGCGTAACGTAGCATAGCGTAACGTAGCATAGCGTGACATACCACAGCGTAACGTAACATAGCATAGCATAGCGTAACATACCATAGCATAGCGTAACGTAGCGTAGCATAGCGTAGCATAGCGTAGCATAGCATAGCATAGCGTAACATACCATAGCATAGCGTAACGTAGCGTAGCGTAGCATAGGGTAACGTAGCGTAGTGTAGCATAGCATAACGTAGCATAACGTAGCATAGCGTAACATCGCATAGCGTAACGTAGCATAGCATAACGTAGCATAGCATAACATAGCATAGCGTAACGTAGCATAGCGTAACGTAGCATAGCGTAAAATACCATAGCATAGCGTAACGTAGCATAGCGTAGCATAGGGTAACATAGCGTAGCGTAGCATAGCATAACATACCATAGCGTAACGTAGCATAGCGTAAAATACCATAGCATAGCGTAACGTAGCATAGCGTAGCATAGGGTAACATAGCGTAGCGTAGCATAGCATAACATACCATAGCGTAACGTAGCATAGCGTAACGTAGCATAGCGTAACGTAGCATAGCGTAACGTAGCATAGCGTAACGTAGCATAGCGTAATGTAATGTAGCATAGCATAACGTAGCATAGGGTAAAGTAACGTAGCGTAGCATAGCATAGCATAACATAGCATAGCATAACAACATAGCGTAACGTAGCATAGCGTAACATAGCATAGCGTAACATACCATAGCATAGCGTAACGTAGCATAGCGTAGCATAGCGTAGCATAGCGTAGCATAGCGTAGCATAGCATAACGTAGCATAGCGTGACATACCATAGCGTAACGTAACATAGCATAGCATAGCGTAACATACCATAGCATAGCATAGCGCAACGTAGCATAGCGTACTATAGCGTAATGTAACATAGCATAGCATAACGTAGCATAGGGTAAAGTAACGTAGCATAGCATGACATAACATAGCATAGCATTGCATAGCATAACAACATAGCGTAACGTAGCATAGCGTAACGTAGCATAGCGTAACGTAGCATAGCGTAATGTAGCATAGCGTAACATAGCATAGCCTAACATACCATAGCTTAACGTAACGTAGCGTAACGTAGCATCGCGTAACGTAGCATAGCGTAACATACCATAGCATAGCGTAGCATAGCGTAACATACCATAGCATAGCGTAACGTAGCGTAGCGTAGCGTAGCATAGCGTAGCATAGCATAGCGTAGCGTAGCATAGCATAACGTAGCATAGCGTGACATACCATAGCGTAACTTAACATAGCATAGCGTAACATACCATAGCATAGCGTAACGTAGCGTAGCGTAGCATAGCGTAGCATAGTGTAGCATAGCGTAGCATAGCATAACGTAGCATAGCGTAACGTAGCATAGCGTAATGTAGCATAGCGTAACATAGCATAGCGTAACATAGCATAGCATAACGTAGCATAACATACCATAGCATAGCGTAACGTAGCGTAGCGTAGGATAGGGTAACGTAGCGTAGTGTAGCATAGCATAACGTAGCATAACGTAGCATAGCGTAACGTAGCATAGCATAACGTAGCATAGCGTAACATCGCATAGCGTCACGTAGCATAGCATAACGTAGCATAGCATAACGTAGCATAGCGTAACGTCGCATAGCATAACGTAGCATAGGGTAATGTAACGTAGCGTAGCATAGCATAGCATAACATAGCATAGCGTAGCATAACAACATAGCGTAACGTAGCATAGCGTAACGTAGCATAGCGTAACGTAGCATTGCGTAACGTAGCATCCCGTAATGTAGCATAGCGTAACAAAGCACAGCGTAACATACCATAGCATAGCGTAACGTACCATAGCATAGCGTAACATACCATAGCATAGCGTAATGTAGCGTAGCGTAGCGTAGCATAGCGTAGCATAGCGTAGCGTAAAGTGACGTAGCATAGCATAACGTAGCATATCATAACGTAGTGTAACGTAGCATAACGTACTATAGCGTAATGTAACGTAGCATAGCATAACGTAGCATAGGGTAAAGTAACGTAGCGTAGCATAGTGTTGAGTTAAATAAAGTTTCAATAATGGTGATGCTTGATAACCATGTATATTATATGCTTTTATGTTTTATGTTTAATGTATCTGTGACCAGGAGAAACCCCCAATGTGCATGCAAGAGGTGTGACCATCACATCTGAGGCTATGAGGAAAGCCAATGAGATGCTATCAACACATCAAGCCAATGATGGGCCAATGGGAATAGAATAAGCTCCAGGTCCAGGGGAATATAATTCTGAAACTAATAATGATCGGGGCAGTAAAAATGTGACTCCACAGGGGAAGCATCTTTGCTGTCCGCTGCTCGCAGTGTATTGTATTGTATTGTATTGTGTAGCATCGCGTAACGTAGCATCGCGTAACGTAGCATAGCGTAACGTAGCGTAGCGTAGCATAGTGTAACGTAGCGTAGCGTAGCATAGCATAACATAGCATAGCCTAACGTAGCTTAGCGTAGCGTAGCATAGGGTAACGTAACGTAGTGTAGCATAGCATAACATAGCATAGCATAACGTAGCATAGCGTAACGTAGCATAGCGTAATGTAACGTAGCATAGCATAACGTAGCATAGGGTAAAGTAACGTAACATAGCGTAGTGTAGCATAGCATAACATACCATAGCTTAACGTAGCATAGCGTAACGTAGCATAGCGTAACGTAGCATAGCGTAACGTAGCATAGCGTAACGTAGCATAGCGTAACGTAGCATAGCGTAATGTAACGTAGCATAGCATAACGTAGCATAGGGTAAAGTAACGTAGCGTAGCATAGCATAGCATAGCATAACATAGCATAGCATAGCATAACAACATAGCGTAACGTAGCATAGCGTAACGTAGCATAGCGTAACATAGCATAGCGTAACGTAACGTAGCATAGCGTAACGTAACGTAGCATAGCGTAACGTAGCATCGCGTAACGTAGCATAGCGTAACGTAGCATAGCGTAGCGTAGCATAGGGTAACGTAACGTAGTGTAGCATAGCATAGCATAGCATAGCATAGCATAGCATAGCATAGTATAGCATAACATAGCATAGCGTAACGTAGCATCGCGTAACGTAACGTAGCATCGTGTCACGTAACGTAGCGTAGCGTAACATAGCATAGCGTAACGTAGCATAGCGTAAAAAAGCATAGCGTAACATACCATAGCATAGCGTAACATACCATAGCGTAACGTAGCGTAGCGTAACGTAGCGTAGCGTAACGTAGCGTAGCGTAACGTAGCGTAGCGTAACGTAGCGTAGCATAGCGTAGCATAGCGTAGCATAGCGTAAAGTGACGTAGCATACCATAACGTAGCATAGCATAACATAGCATAGCATAACGTAGCATAGCGTAACATACCATAGCATAGCGTAACATACCATAGCATAGCGTAACGTAGCGTAGCGTAACGTAACGTAGCGTAACGTAGCGTAGCATAGCGTAGCATAGCGTAGCATAGCGTAGCGTAAAGTGACGTAGCATAGCATAACGTAGCGTAAAGTGACATAGCATAGCATAACGTAGCATAGCATAACATAGCATAGCGTAACGTAGCATCGCGTAACGTAGCATAGCATAACATAGCATAGCGTAACGTAGCATCGCGTAACGTAGCATCCCGTAATGTAGCATCGCGTAACGTAGCATAGCGTAACGTAGCTTAGCGTAGCGTAGCATAGGGTAACGTAACGTAGTGTAGCATAGCATAACATAGCATAGCATAACGTAGCATAGCGTAACGTAGCATCGCGTAACGTAACGTAACGTAGCGTAGCGTAACATAGCATAGCGTAATGTAGCATAGCGTAACAAAGCATAGCGTAACATACCATAGCATAGCGTAACATACCATAGCATAGCGTAGCGTAGCATAGCGTAGCATAGCATAGCGTAAAGTGATGTAGCATAGCATAACATAGCATAGCATAACATAGCATAGCATAACGTAGCATAGCGTAACGTAGCATAGCGTAATGGAACGTAGCATAGCATAACGTAGCATAGGGTAAAGTAACGTAGCGTAGCATAGTGTTGAGTTAAATAAAGTTTCAATAATGGTGATGCTTGATAACCATGTATATTATATGCTTTTATGTTTTATGTTTAATGTAAGAAATGATATGCTGCACTGGGTTAGAAAATAGGATTGAATTCAATTCAACTCCATATCATGCCCCTGCCCTCCCCCTCTCTTCCTGTCTCTTGTAGACAGATTAGATTAAAACCAAACACTTAACATATAAGAAAGAAACTTTTGTCCCACAACAGGAAGCAAACACCCTGATGTGCTGAGACTAATTAGAATACAGGATAGTCCTTGATCTGTGACCAGGAGAAACCCCCAATGTGCATGCAAGAGGTGTGACCATCACATCTGAGGCTATAAGGAAAGCCAATGAGAAGCGATCAACACATCATGCCAATGATGGGCCAATGGGAATAGAATCAGCTCCAGGTCCAGGGGAATATAATTCTGAAACTAATAATGATCGGGGCAGTAAAAATGTGACTCCACCGGGGAAGCATCTTTGCTGTCCGCTGCTCGCAGTGTATTGTATTGTATTGTCTTGTTTGTCCAATGTCAGCTGAATTGTAACTGTTGCCTTTGTCATGTCGCTTTCATCATAGTGTTAATTAAATATTCTCTTTAATCCTCCAATTGCTCCCAGGCCTTTTCTCCTTCCTCAAAGATCCAAGAACACGTCTTTTAGTTTTTCTCAACAATAGCATAGCATAACATAACATAGCATAGCATAGCATAACAACATAGCGTAACGTAGCATAGCGTAACATACCATAGCGTAACGTAACGTAGCGTAACATACCATAGCGTAACGTAACGTAGCGTAACGTAACGTAGCGTAACGTAACGTAGCATAGCGTAACGTAGCATAGCGTAACGTAGCATAGCGTAGCGTAACGTAGCATAGCGTAGCGTAACGTAGCATCGCGTAACGTAGCATCGCGTAACGTAGCATAGCGTAGCATAGCATAACATAGCATAGCGTAATGTAGCATAGCGTAGCATAGAGTAGCATAGGGTAACGTAACGTAACATTGAATAGCGTAACGTAGCATAGCATAATGTAGCATAGCGTAACGTAGCATTGCGTAACGTAGCATCGCGTAATGTAACATAGCGTAGCATAGCATAACATAGCATAGCGTAACGTAGCTTAGCGTAACGTAGCATCGCGTAACGTAACGTAGCGTAGCGTAACATAGCATAGCGTAACGTAGCATAGCGTAACGTAGCATAGCGTAACGTAGCATCGCGTAACGTAACGTAGCGTAGCATAACATAGCATAGCGTAACGTAGCATAGCGTAATGTAGCATGGCGTAACGTAGCATAGCGTAACGTAGCATAGCGTAGCGTAACGTAGCATAGCGTAGCATAGCGTAGCATAGCGTAGCATAGCATAACATAGCATAGCATAACAACATAGCGTAACGTAGCATAGCGTAACGTAGCATAGCATAACATAGCATAGCGTAACATACCATAGCGTAACGTAACGTAGCATAGCGTAACTTAGCATCGCGTAACGTAGCATCGCGTAACGTAGCATAGCGTAACGTTGAATAGCGTAACGTAGCATAGCATAACATAGCATAGCGTAACATAGCATAGGGTAATGTAACATAATGTAGAGTAGCATAGCATAGCATAATGTAGCATAGCGTAACATAGCATAGGGTACCGTAACGTAACGTAACGTAGCGTAGCATAGTGTAGCATAGCATAACATAACATAACATAACATAGCGTAACGTAGCATAGGGAAAGTAATGTAGCGTAGCGTAGCGTAGCATAGCTTAGCATAGCGTATCATAGCGTAGCATAGCGTAGCATAGCGTAGCATAGCGTAGCTTAGCGTAGCTTAGCATAGCGTAACGTAACGCAGAATAGCGTAACGCAGCTTAGCGTAACGCAGCATAGCGTAACGTAGCATAGCGTAACAAGGCATAGCGTAACATACCTTAGCATAGCGTAACATACCATAGCGTAGCGTAGCGTAGCGTAGCATAGCATAGTGTAACATACCATAGCGTAGCGTAGCGTAGCGTAGCGTAGCGTAGCGTAGCATAGCGTAGCGTAGCATAGCGTAGCGTAGCGTAGCGTAGTGTAGCGTAGCGTAGCATAGAGTAGCGTAGCGTAGCGTAGCGTAGCGTAGCGTAGCGTAGCATAGAGTAGCGTAGCGTAGCGTAGCATAGAGTAGCGTAGCATAGCGTAGTATAGCGTAATGTAACGTAGCATAGCATAACGTAGCATAGGGTAAAGTAACGTAGCGTAGCATAGCATAACATAACATAGCATAGCATAACAACATAGCGTAACGTAGCATAGCATAACATAGCATAGCGTAACATACCATAGCGTAACATACCATAGCGTAACGTATCGTAGCATAGCGTAACGTAGCATCCCGTAACGTAGCATCGCGTAACGTAGCATCGCGTAGCGTAGCATAGCGTAACGTTGAATAGCGTAATGTAGCATAGCGTAACGTAGCATAGCGTAACATAGCATAGGGTAATGTAACATAACGTAGAGTAGCATAGCATAGCATAATGTAGCATAGCGTAACATAGCATAGGGTAACGTAACGTAACGTAACGTAGCGTAGCATAGCGTAGCATAGCATAACATAATATAGCATAACATAACATAGCGTAACGTAGCATAGGGAAAGTAGTGTAGCGTAGCATAGCTTAGCATAGCGTAGCATAGCGTAGCATAGCGTAGCATAGCGTAGCTTAGCATAGCGTAACGTAACGCAGAATAGCGTAACGCAGCTTAGCGTAACGCAGCATAGCTTAACGTAGCATAGGGCAACGTAACGTAGCATAGCATAGTATAACATAGCATAGCATAACGTAGCATAGCGTAATGTTGCATAGCGTAACATACCATAGCATAACGTAGCATAGCGTAACGTAGCATCGCGTAACGTAGCATAGCGTAACGTAGCATAGCGTGACATACCATAGCGTAACATACCATAGCATAGCGTAACGTAGCGTAGCATAGCATAGCATAGCATAGCATAGCATAGCGTAACATACCATAGCATAGCGTAACGTAGCGTAGCATAGCATAGCATAGCATAGCATAGCATAGCATAGCGTAGCATAGCGTAGCATAACATAGCATACCATAGCATAGTGTAACGTAGCATACCATAGCATAGCGTAACGTTGCATAGCGTAACGTAGCATAGCGTAACGTAGCATAGCGTAACATAGCATAGCATAGCGTAGCACAGCGTAGCATAACATAGCATACCATAGCATAGCGTAACGTTGCATAGCGTAACGTCGCACAGCGTAACGTACCATAGCGTAACATACCATAGCATAAACTAGCATAGCGTAACGTAGCATAGCGTAACATACCATTACGCTGTAGCGTAGCATAGGTTAATGTAAGATTGCGTAGCATAGCATAACGTAGCATACTATAACGTAGCATAGTGTAACGTAGCATAGCATAAAGTAACATAGCATAGGGTAACTAAACGTAGCATAGCATAAAGTAGCATAGTGTAACATAGCATAGCGTAGCATAGCGTAGCACAGCATAGCATAACGTAGCATACCATAGCATAGCGTAACGTAGCATAGCGTAACATAGCATAGCGTAACGTAGCATAGCGTAACGTAGCATAGCGTAACGTAGCATAGCGTAACGTAGCGTAGCATAGCGTAGCATAGCATAACGTATCATAACATAGCATAGCGTAACGTAGCATAGCGTAACATACCATAGCGTAACATACCATAGCATAAACTAGCATAGCGTAACGTAGCATAGCGTAACATACCATAGCATAACGTAGCATAGCGTAACGTAGCATAACGTTACATACCATAGCATAACGTAACGTAATGTAGCGTAGCGTAGCGTAGCGTAGCGTAGCATAGCATAACGTTGCATAGCGTAAAGTATCATAGCGTAACATACCATAGAATAGCGTAACGTAGCATAGCGTAACGTAGAATAGCGTAACGTAGCATAGCGTAGTATAGCGTAATGTAACGTAGCATAGCGTAATGTCACGTAGCATAGCATAACGTAGCATAGCGTAACATACCATAGCATAGCGTAACGTAGCGTAGCGTAGCATAGGGTAACGTAACATTGCGTAGCATAGCATAAAGTAGCATAGGGTAACGTAACGTAGCATAGCATAACGTAGCATAGGGTAACGTAGCGTAGCATAGCATAACGTAGCATAGGGTAAAGTAACGTAGCGTAGCATAGCGTAACGTAGCGTAGCATAGCGTAACATACCATAGCATAGGGTAACGTAACATTGCGTAGCATAGCATAACGTAGCATAGGGTAACGTAACGTAGCATAGCATAACGTAGCATAGGGTAACGTAACGTAGCGTAGCATAGCATAACGTAGCATAGGGTAAAGTAACGTAGCGTAGCATAGCGTAACGTAGCGTAGCATAGCGTAACATACCATAGCATAGCGTAACGTAGCGTAGCGAAGGGTAACGTAACGTAGCGTAGCATAGCATAACGTACCATAGGGTAAAGTAACGTAGCGTAGCATTGCGTAACGTAGCGTAGCGTAACATAGCATAGCGTAACGTAGCATAGCATAACGTCGCATAGCGTAACGTCGCATAGCGTAACGTCGCATAGCGTAACGTCGCATAGCGTAACATACCATAGCATAGCGTAACGTAGCATAGCGTAACGTAGCATAGCGTAACGTAGCATAGCGTAACGTAGCATAGCGTAACGTAGCATAGCGTAACGTAGCATAGGGTAAAGTAACGTAGCATAGCATAGCATAACATAACATCGCGTAACGTAGCATAGCGCAAAGTAATGTAGCGTAGCATAGCATAGCGTAACATACTATAGCGTAACGTAGCATAGCATAACGTAGCATAGCGTAACATAACATAAGGTAACGTGATGTAGCGTAGCATAGCGTAGCATAGCGTAGCATAGCATAACATAACATAGCGTAACGTAGCGTAGCATAGCGTAACGTAGCGTAGCATAACGTAGCATAGAGGAACATAGCATAGGGTAACATAACGTAGCATAGCATAGCATAGTGTAACATATCATAGCATAACGTAGCGTAGCGTAACGTAGCATAGCATAACGTAGCATAGCGTAACGTCGCATAGCGTAACGTCGCATAGCGTAACGTCGCATAGCGTAACGTCGCATAGCGTAACGTCGCATAGCGTAACATACCATAGCATAGCGTAACGTAGCATAGCGTAACGTAGCATAGCGTAACGTAGCATAGCGTAACGTAGCATAGGGTAAAGTAACGTAGCATAGCATAGCATAACATAGCATAGCATAACATAACATAGCGTAACTTAGCATAGCGTAACGTAGCATAGCGTAACGTCGCATAGCGTAACGTCGCATAGCGTAACATACCATAGCATAGCGTTAACGTAGCATAGCGTAACGTAGCATAGCGTAACGTAGCATAGCGTAACGTAGCATAGCGTAACGTAGCATAGCGTAACGTAGCATAGCGTAACATACCATAGCATAGCGTAACGTAGCATAGCGTAACGTAGCATAGCGTAACGTAGCATAGCGTAACGTAGCATAGCGTAACGTAGCATAGCGTAACGTAGCATAGCGTAACGTAGCATAGCGTAACGTAGCATAGGGTAAAGTAACGTAGCATAGCATAGCATAACATAACATAGCGTAACTTAGCATAGCGTAACGTACCATAGCATAACGTAGCATAGAGGAACATAGCATAGGGTAACGTAACGTAGCATAGCGTAGCATAGTGTAACATATCATGTCTTAGCGTAACGTAGCATAGCGTAACTTACCATAGCATAGCGTAATGTAGTATAGCATAAAATAGCATAGCATAGCGTAACATAACATAAGGTAACGTGATGTAGAGTAGCATAGCGTAGCATAGCGTAACATACCATAGCGTAGCATAGCATAGCATAGCATAGCATAGCATAGCATAGCGTAACGTAGCATAGCATAACGTAGCATGTTGTAACATAGCAAAGCATAGCGTAGCATAGCGTAGCAAAGCGTAGCAAAGCGTAGCAAAGCGTAACGTAACGCAGCATAGCGTAACGCAGCAAATCTTACCGTAGCATAGGGCAATGTAACGTGGGCAATGTAACGTGTGTATTCATGTGTGTTACTGTGTGTTTCTGTATATTTATGTGTCTCACTGTGTGATTGTGTGTTACTTTGTGTTTCTGTGTATTTCTGTGTGTTACTGTGTGTTTCTGTGTGTTTCTGTGTATTTGTGTCTAAGTTACGCTTACGTTAAGCTATGTTAAATTAATCTGTTACGATATGCTACGCTTGCTACGCTATGCTGATTTACGCTACGTTACGTTACACTATGCTATGCTACCTTACGCTTATAATGCTGCATTTTATGTGATGATATGCTACGTTATGTTGTTACGTTACAACATGCTAAGTTACACCATGCTAACGCTACGTTACGCAACTATAATAGTATAGTTGTCGAAAAAAGTGGTAAAAAACCATAGGGTTATTTATCACTTTTTCGACATACTATACTATGTGTTTTATCACTTTTTTAGACATAGTATAGTATTACTTTTTTTGTGTTTTAAAAGTGATAAAAAAGCCATATTATAGTAGACTATAATTTTGTCGAAAAAAGCCAGTGTAGTATGTCGAAAAAAGACAAATTATAGCCTACTATAATATGGCTTTTTTATCACTTTTTTCGACATATTATAATATGACATTTTATCACTTTTTTGACATACTATACTATGGTTTTTTATCACTTTTTTGACATACTATACTATGTGTTTTAATACTTTTTTCGACAAATTATAGCCTACTATAATATGGCTTTTTTATGACTTTTTTCGATATACTATACTATGGTTTTTTTTATCACTTTTTTCGACAACTATAATAGTATAGTTGTCGAAAAAAGTGATAAAAAACCATAGGGTTATTTATCACTTTTTCGACATACTATGCTATGTGTTTTATCACTTTTAGACATAGTATAGTATTACTTTTTTCGACATACTAATTGTACTATGTGTTTTAAAAGTGATAAAAAAGCCATATTATAGTAGGCTATAATTTGTCTTTTTTCGACATACTATACTATGGCGTTTTTCGACAAATTATAGCCTACTATAATATGGCTTTTTTATCACTTTTTTCGACATACTATACTATGGCTTTTTTCGACAAATTATAGCCTACTATAATATGGCTTCTTTATGACTTTTTCGATGTACTATACTATGTCTTTTTTATCACTTTTTCGACATACTATACTATGTGTTTTATCACTTTTTTCGACATAGTATAGTATCACTTTTTTCGACATACTATACTATGGTTTTTTTAATCACTTTTTCGACATACTATACTATGGTTTTTTTTATCACTATTTTAGACATAGTATAGTATTACTTTTTTCGATATACTATACTATGTCTTTTTTCGACAAATTATAGCCTACTATAATATGGCTTTTTTATCACTTTTTTCGACATACTATACTATGGGTTTTTTTCCCTTTTAAGACATACTATACTATGTGTTTTATCACTTTTTTAGACATAGTATAGTATTACTTTTTTTGTGTTTTAAAAGTGATAAAAAAGCCATATTATAGTAGACTATAATTTTGTCGAAAAAAGCCAGTGTAGTATGTCGAAAAAAGACAAATTATAGCCTACTATAATATGGCTTTTTTATCACTTTTTTCGACAACTATACTATGGTTTTCTATCACTTTTTCGACATACTATACTATCTGTTTTATCACTTTTTTCTACATACTATACTATGTCTTTTTTCGACATACTATACTATGGCTTTTTACGACAAATTATAGCCTACTATAATATGGCTTTTTTATCACTTTTTTCGACATATTATAATATGACATTTTATCACTTTTTTGACATACTATACTATGGTTTTTTATCACTTTTTCGACATACTATACTATGTGTTTTAATACTTTTTTCTACATACTATACTATGTGTTTTATTACTTTTTCGACATACTATACTATGGTTTTTTATAGTATGTCGAAGAAAGTGATTCTATACTATGTAGAAAAAAGTGATAAAACACATAGTATAGTATGTCGAAAAAGTGATAAAAAAAACCATAGTATAGTTGTCGAAAAAAGTGATAAAAAAACCGTAGTATGTCAAAAAAGTGGTAAAAAAGCCATATTATAGTAGGCTATAATTTGTCGAAAAAAGACATAGTATAGTATGTAGAAAAAAGTGATGAAACACATAATATAGTATGTCGAAAAAGTGATAAAAAAACCATAGTATAGTATGTCAAAAAAGTGCTAAAATGTAACGTAGTATAGTATAGTATGTCGAAAAAAGTGATAAAAAAAAGCCATATTATAGTAGGCTATAATTTGTCGAAAAAAGCCATAGTATGTATAAAAAAGTGATAAAACACATAGTATAGTATGTCGAAAAAGTGATAAAAACACATAGTATAGCATGTGGAAAAAAGTGATAAAACACATAGTATAATATGTCGAAAAAGTGATAAAAAAAACCATAGTATAGTATGTCGAAAAAAGTGATAAAATACATAGTATAGTATGTCGAAAAAGTGATAAAACATACATAGTATAGCATGTGGAAAAAAGTGATAAAACACATAATATAGTATGTCGAAGAAGTGATAAAAAACCATAGTATAGTTGTCGAAAAAAGTGATAAAAAAAACCATAGTATAGTATGTCATAAAAGTGAAAATATTTCATAGTATAGTATATCCAAAAAAGTCATAAAAAAAAGCCATATTATAGTAGACTATAATTTTGTCGAAAAAAACCATAGTATAGTATGTCGAAAAAAGTGATACTATACTATACTAAAAGTGATAAAAAGACATATGGAAAAAAGACGTGGAAAAACATTTTATCACTTTTTTAGACATAGTATACTATGTTTTTTTAGCACTTTTTCGACATACTATACTATGGGTTTTTTATCACTTTTAAAACACATATAGTATGTCGAAGAAAGTGATTCTATACTATGTAGAAAAAAGTGATAAAAACCATAATATAGTATGTCGAAAAAGTGATAAAAAAAACCATAGTATAGTATGTCGAAAAAAGTGATAAAAAAGCCATATTATAGTAGGCTATAATTTGTCGAAAAAAGCCATAGTATGTCTAAAAAAGTGATAAAATGTCATAGTATAGCATGTGGAAAAAAGTGATAAAACACATAGTATAGTATGTCGAAAAAGTGATAAAAAGACATAGTATAGCATGTGGAAAAAAGTGATAAAGCACATAGTATAGTATGTCGAAAAAGTGATAAAAAAACATAGTATAGTATGTCGAAAAAAGTCATAAAAAAGCAATATTATGGTAGGCTATAATTTGTCGAAAAAAGCCATAGTATAGCATGTGGAAAAAAGTGATAAAGCACATAGTATAGTATGTCATAAAAGTGAAAAAATTTCATAGTATAGTATGTCGAAAAAAGTCATAAAAAAGCCATAGCATAGTATATAGTATACTGTATAATATAGTATGTCAAAAAAGTGATAAAGCACATAGTATAGTATGTCGAAAAAGTGATAAAAAAAACCATAGTATAGTATGTCTAAAAAAGTGATGAAATGTCATAGTATAGCATGTGGAAAAAAGTGATAAAACACATAGTATAGTATGTCGAAAAAGTGATAAAATGTCATAGTATAGCATGTGGAAAAAAGTGATAAAACACATAGTATAGTATGTTGAAAAATTGATAAAAAGACATAGTATGGCATGTGGAAAAAAGTGATAAAACACATAATATAGTATGTCGAAAAAGTGATAAAAAACCATAGTATAGTTGTCGAAAAAAGTGATAAAAAAACCATAGTATAGTAGACTATAATTTTGTCGAAAAAAGCCAGTGTAGTATGTCGAAAAAAGACAAATTATAGCCTACTATAATATGGCTTTTTTATCACTTTTTTCGACAACTATACTATGGTTTTCTATCACTTTTTCGACATACTATACTATGTGTTTTATATACTATGGTTTTTTATCACTTTTAAAACACATAGTATAGTATGTCGAAGAAGGTGATTCTATACTATGTAGAAAAAAGTGATAAAACACATAGTATAGTATGTCGAAAAAGTGATAAAAAAACCATAGTATAGTTGTCGAAAAAAGTGATAAAAAAGACCCATTATAGTAGGCTATAATTTGTCGAAAAAAGCCATAGTATGTCGAAAAAGTGATAGAACACACAGTATAGTATGTCGAAAAAGTGATAAAAAAAACCATAGTATACTATGTCGAAAAAAGTGATAGAAAATACTATACTTAGTATTTCGAAAAATGATAAAAAATACATAGTATAGCATGTGGAAAAAAGTGATAAAGCACATAGTATAGTATGTCGAAAAAGTGATAAAAAAAACCATAGTATAGTATGTCTAAAAAAGTGATAAAATGCCGTAGTATAGCATGTGGAAAAAAGTGATAAAACACATAATATAGTATGTCGAAAAAGTGATAAAAAAAAACCATAGTATAGTATGTCGAAAAAAGTGATAAAAAAGCCATATTATAGTAGGCTATAATTTGTCGAAAAAAGCCATAGTATGTCTAAAAAAGTGATAAAATGTCATAGTATAGCATGTGGAAAAAAGTGATAAAACACATAGTATAGTATGTCGAAAAAGTGATAAAAAGACATAGTATAGCATGTGGAAAAAAGTGATAAAGCACATAGTATAGTATGTCGAAAAAGTGATAAAAAAACATAGTATAGTATGTCGAAAAAAGTCATAAAAAACAATATTATGGTAGGCTATAATTTGTCGAAAAAAGCCATAGTATAGCATGTGGAAAAAAGTGATAAAGCACATAGTATAGTATGTCATAAAAGTGAAAAAATTTCATAGTATAGTATGTCGAAAAAAGTCATAAAAAAGCCATATTATAGTAGGCTATAATATGTCGAAAAAAGCCATAGCATAGTATATAGTATACTGTATAATATAGTATGTCAAAAAAGTGATAAAGCACATAGTATAGTATGTCGAAAAAGTGATAAAAAAACATAGTATAGTTGTCGAAAAAAGTGATAAAAAGATAGCATGTGGAAAAAAGTGATAAAACACATAATATAGTATGTCGAAAAAGTGATAAAAAGATAGCATGTGGAAAAAAGTGATAAAACACATAATATAGTATGTCGAAAAAGTGATAAAAAACCATAGTATAGTTGTCGAAAAAAGTGATAAAAAAAACCATAGTATACTCTGTCATAAAAGTGAAAATATTTCATAGTATAGTATATCGAAAAAAGTCATAAAAAAAGCCATATTATAGTAGACTATAATTTTGTCGAAAAAAGCTAGTGTAGTATGTCGAAAAAAGACAAATTATAGCCTACTATAATATGGCTTTTTTATCACTTTTTTCGACATACAATACTTTGACATTTTATCACTTTTTGAGACATAGTATACTATGGTTTTTTAGCACTTTTTCGACATACTATACTATGGTTTTTTATCACTTTTAAAACACATAGTATAGTATGTCGAAGAAGGTGATTCTATACTATGTAGAAAAAAGTGATAAAACACATATGTCGAAAAAGTGATAAAAAACCATAGTATAGTTGTCGAAAAAAGTGATAAACAACCATAGTATAGTTGTCGAAAAAAGTGATAAAAAAACCATAGTATATAGTATGTCAAAAAAGTGATAAGAAAGACCTATTATAGTAGGCTATAATTTGTCGAAAAAAGCCATAGTATGTCGAAAAATAGTATGTCGAAAAAGTGATAAAAAAAAACCATAGTATAGTATGTCGAAAAAAGTGATACTATACTATGTCGAAAAAAGTGATAGAAAATACTATACTTAGTATTTCGAAAAATGATAAAAAATACATAGTATAGCATGTGGAAAAAAGTGATAAAGCACATAGTATAGTATGTCGAAAAAGTGATAAAAAAAACCGTAGTATAGTATGTCTAAAAAAGTGATAAAATGTCGTAGTATAGCATGTGGAAAAAAGTGATAAAACACATAATATAGTATGTCGAAAAAGTGATAAAAAAAACCATAGTATAGTATGTCGAAAAAAGTGATAAAAAAGCCATATTATAGTAGGCTATAATTTGTCGAAAAAAGCCATAGTATGTCTAAAAAAGTGATAAAATGTCATAGTATAGCATGTGGAAAAAAGTGATAAAACACATAGTATAGTATGTCGAAAAAGTGATAAAAAGACATAGTATAGCATGTGGAAAAAAGTGATAAAGCACATAGTATAGTATGTCGAAAAAGTGATAAAAAAACATAGTATAGTATGTCGAAAAAAGTCATAAAAAAGCAATATTATGGTAGGCTATAATTTGTCGAAAAAAGCCATAGTATAGCATGTGGAAAAAAGTGATAAAGCACATAGTATAGTATGTCATAAAAGTGAAAAAATTTCATAGTATAGTATGTCGAAAAAAGTCATAAAAAAGCCATATTATAGTAGGCTATAATATGTCGAAAAAAGCCATAGCATAGTATGTAGTATACTGTATAATATAGTATGTCAAAAAAGTGATAAAGCACATAGTATAGTATGTCGAAAAAGTGATAAAAAAAACCATAGTATAGTATGTCTAAAAAAGTGATAAAATGTCATAGTATAGCATGTGGAAAAAAGTGATAAAACACATAATATAGTGTGTCGAAAAAGTGATAAAAAACCATAGTATAGTATGTCATAAAAGTGAAAATATTTCATAGTATAGTATATCGAAAAAAGTCATAAAAAAGCCATATTATAGTAGACTATAATTTTGTCGAAAAAAGCCAGTGTAGTATGTCGAAAAAAGACAAATTATAGCCTACTATAATATGGCTTTTTTATCACTTTTTTCGACAACTATACTATGGTTTTCTATCACTTTTTCGACATACTATACTATGTGTTTTATCACTTTTTTCTACATACTATCTATGTCTTTTTTCGACATACTATACTATGGCTTTTTTCGACAAATTATAGCCTACTATAATATGGCTTTTTTATCACTTTTTTCGACATACAATACTTTGACATTTTATCACTTTTTGAGACATAGTATACTATGGTTTTTTAGCACTTTTTCGACATACTATACTATGGTTTTTTATCACTTTTAAAACACATAGTATAGTATGTCGAAGAAGGTGATTCTATACTATGTAGAAAAAAGTGATAAAACACATATGTCGAAAAAGTGATAAAAAACCATAGTATAGTTGTCGAAAAAAGTGATAAAAAAAACCATAGTATACTCTGTCATAAAAGTGAAAATATTTCATAGTATAGTATATCGAAAAAAGTCATAAAAAAAGCCATATTATAGTAGACTATAATTTTGTCGAAAAAAGCTAGTGTAGTATGTCGAAAAAAGACAAATTATAGCCTACTATAATATGGCTTTTTTATCACTTTTTTCGACATACAATACTTTGACATTTTATCACTTTTTGAGACATAGTATACTATGGTTTTTTAGCACTTTTTCGACATACTATACTATGGTTTTTTATCACTTTTAAAACACATAGTATAGTATGTCGAAGAAGGTGATTCTATACTATGTAGAAAAAAGTGATAAAACACATAGTATAGTATGTCGAAAAAGTGATAAAAAACCATAGTATAGTTGTCGAAAAAAGTGATAAAAAAGACCCATTATAGTAGGCTATAATTTGTCGAAAAAAGCCATAGTATGTCGAAAAAGTGATAGAACACACAGTATAGTATGTCGAAAAAGTGATAAAAAAAACCATAGTATACTATGTCGAAAAAAGTGATAGAAAATACTATACTTAGTATTTCGAAAAATGATAAAAAATACATAGTATAGCATGTGGAAAAAAGTGATAAAGCACATAGTATAGTATGTCGAAAAAGTGATAAAAAAAACCATAGTATAGTATGTCTAAAAAAGTGATAAAATGTCGTAGTATAGCATGTGGAAAAAAGTGATAAAACACATAATATAGTATGTCGAAAAAGTGATAAAAAAAAACCATAGTATAGTATGTCGAAAAAAGCCATAGTATAGCATGTGGAAAAAAGTGATAAAGCACATAGTATAGTATGTCATAAAAGTGAAAAAATTTCATAGTATAGTATGTCGAAAAAAGTCATAAAAAAGCCATAGCATAGTATATAGTATACTGTATAATATAGTATGTCAAAAAAGTGATAAAGCACATAGTATAGTATGTCGAAAAAGTGATAAAAAAAACCATAGAATAGTATGTCTAAAAAAGTGATAAAATGTCATAGTATAGCATGTGGAAAAAAGTGATAAAACACATAGTATAGTATGTCGAAAAAGTGATAAAATGTCATAGTATAGCATGTGGAAAAAAGTGATAAAACACATAGTATAGTATGTCGAAAAATTGATAAAAAGACATAGTATAGCATGTGGAAAAAAGTGATAAAACACATAATATAGTATGTCGAAAAAGTGATAAAAAACCATAGTATAGTTGTCGAAAAAAGTGATAAAAAAACCATAGTATAGTATGTCATAAAAGTGAAAATATTTCATAGTATAGTATATCGAAAAAAGTCATAAAAAAAGCCATATTATAGTAGACTATAATTTTGTCGAAAAAAGCCAGTGTAGTATGTCGAAAAAAGACAAATTATAGCCTACTATAATATGGCTTTTTTATCACTTTTTTCGACAACTATACTATGGTTTTCTATCACTTTTTCGACATACTATACTATGTGTTTTATCACTTTTTTCTACATACTATCTATGTCTTTTTTCGACATACTATACTATGGCTTTTTTCGACAAATTATAGCCTACTATAATATGGCTTTTTTATCACTTTTTGAGACATACAATACTTTGACATTTTATCACTTTTTGAGACATAGTATACTATGTTTTTTTAGCACTTTTTCGACATACTATACTATGGTTTTTTATCACTTTTAAAACACATAGTATAGTATGTCGAAGAAGGTGATTCTATACTATGTAGAAAAAAGTGATAAAACACATAGTATAGTATGTCGAAAAAGTGATAAAAAACCATAGTATAGTTGTCGAAAAAAGTGATAAACAACCATAGTATAGTTGTCGAAAAACGTGATAAAAAAACCATAGTATATAGTATGTCAAAAAAGTGATAAAAAAGACCTATTATAGTAGGCTATAATTTGTCGAAAAAAGCCATAGTATGTCGAAAAATAGTATGTCGAAAAAGTGATAAAAAATACTATACTTAGTATTTCGAAAAATGATAAAAAATACATAGTATAGCATGTGGAAAAAAGTGATAAAGCACATAGAATAGTATGTCGAAAAAGTGATAAAAAAAAACCATAGTATAGTATGTCTAAAAAAGTGATAAAATGTCGTAATAGCATGTGGAAAAAAGTGATAAAACACATAATATAGTATGTCGAAAAAGTGATAAAAAAAACCATAGTATAGTATGTCGAAAAAAGTGATAAAAAAGCCATATTATAGTAGGCTATAATTTGTCGAAAAAAGCCATAGTATGTCTAAAAAAGTGATAAAATGTCATAGTATAGCATGTGGAAAAAAGTGATAAAACACATAGTATAGTATGTCGAAAAAGTGATAAAAAGACATAGTATAGCATGTGGAAAAAGGTGATAAAGCACATAGTATAGTATGTCGAAAAAGTGATAAAAAAACATAGTATAGTATGTCGAAAAAAGTCATAAAAAAGCAATATTATGGTAGGCTATAATTTGTCGAAAAAAGCCATAGTATAGCATGTGGAAAAAAGTGATAAAGCACATAGTATAGTATGTCATAAAAGTGAAAAAATTTCATAGTATAGTATGTCGAAAAAAGTCATAAAAAAGCCATATTATAGTAGGCTATAATATGTCGAAAAAAGCCATAGCATAGTATGTAGTATACTGTATAATATAGTACGTCAAAAAAGTGATAAAGCACATAGTATAGTATGTCGAAAAAGTGATAAAAAAAACCATAGTATAGTTGTCGAAAAAAGTGATAAACAACCATAGTATAGTTGTCGAAAGAAGTGATAAAAAAACCATAGTATAGTATGTCTAAAAAAGTGATAAAATGTCATAGTATAGCATGTGGAAAAAAGTGATAAAACACATAATATAGTGTGTCGAAAAAGTGATAAAAAAACATAGTATAGTATGTCATAAAAGTGAAAATATTTCATAGTATAGTATATCGAAAAAAGTCATAAAAAAGCCATATTATAGTAGACTATAATTTTGTCGAAAAAAGCCAGTGTAGTATGTCGAAAAAAGACAAATTATAGCCTACTATAATATGGCTTTTTTATCACTTTTTTCGACAACTATACTATGGTTTTCTATCACTTTTTCGACATACTATACTATGTGTTTTATCACTTTTTTCTACATACTATCTATGTCTTTTTTCGACATACTATACTATGGCTTTTTTCGACAAATTATAGCCTACTATAATATGGCTTTTTTATCACTTTTTTCGACATACTATGACATTTTATCACTTTTTGAGACATAGTATACTATGGTTTTTTAGCACTTTTTCGACATACTATACTATGGTTTTTTTTTATCACTTTTAAAACACATAGTATAGTATGTCGAAGAAGGTGATTCTATACTATGTAGAAAAAAGTGATAAAACACATAGTATAGTATGTCAAAAAAGTGATAAAAAAGCAATATTATGGTAGGCTATAATTTGTCGAAAAAGGCCATAGTATAGCATGTGGAAAAACGTGATAAAGCACATAGTATGTCGAAAAAAGTCATAAAAAAGCCATATTATAGTAGGCTATAATTTGTCGAAAAAAGCCATAGTATAGTATATAGTATACTATATAATATAGTATGTCAAAAAAGTGATAAAAAAGACATAGTATAGTAAATCGAAAAAGTGATAAAAAAGCCATATTATAGTAGGCTATAATTTGTCGAAAAAAGCCATAGTATAGTATGTCGAAAAAAGACATAGATAGTATGTAGAAAAAAGTGATAAAAAACCATAGTATAGTATGTCGAAAAAAGTGATAAAAAACCATAGCAAAGTATGTCTAAAAGAGTGATAAAATGTCATAGTATAGTATGTCGAAAAAGTGATAAAAAATACATAGTATAGCATGTGGAAAAAAGTGATAAAGCACATAGTATAGTATGTCGAAAAAGTGATAAAAAACCATAGTATAGTTGTCGAAAAAAGTGATAAACAACCATAGTATAGTTGTCGAAAAAGTGATAAAAAAGACCTATTATAGTAGGCTATAATTTGTCGAAAAAAGCCATAGTATGTCGAAAAAGTGATAGAACACACAGTATAGTATGTCGAAAAAGTGATAAAAAAAAACCATAGTATAGTATGTCTAAAAAAGTGATAAAATGTCATAGTATAGCATGTGGAAAAAAGTGATAAAACACATAGTATAGTATTTCGAAAAAGTGATAAAAAAAACCATAGTATAGTATGTCTAAAAAAGTGATAAAATGTCATAGTATAGCATGTGGAAAAAAGTGATAAAACCCATAGTATAGTATGTCTAAAAAAGTGATAAAAAGACATAGTATAGCATGTGGAAAAACATTTTATCACAAAAAAGACAAATTATAGCCTACTATACTTTTTTATCACTTTTTTTCTACATACTATACTATGGTTTTTTATCACTTTTTATCACTTTTTCGACATACTATACTATGTGTTTTAATACTTTTTTCTACATACTATACTATGTGTTTTATCACTTTTTTAGACATAGTATAGTATCACTTTTTTCGACATACTATGGCTTTTTTTATCACTTTTAAAACACATAGTATAGTATGTCGAAAAAAGTGATTCTATACTATGTAGAAAAAAGTGATAAAACACATAGTATAGTATGTCGAAAAAGTGATAAAAAATACATAGTATAGCATGTGGAAAAAAGTGATAAAGCACATAGTATAGTATGTCGAAAAAATAATAAAAAAACATAGTATGGTATGTCGAAAAAAGTCAAAAAAGCAATATTTTGGTAGGCTATAATTTGTCGAAAAAAGCCATATTATAGTATATAGTATACTATATAATATAGTATGTCAAAAAAGTGATAAAAAGTGATAAAAAACCATAGTATAGTATGTAGAAAAAAAGTGATAAAAAAGTATAGTAGGCTATAATTTGTCTTTTTTGTGATAAAATGTTTTTCCACATGCTATACTATGACATTTTATCACTTTTTTCGACATACTATACTATGGTTTTTTATCACTTTTTCGACATACTATACTATGTTATACTAAAAGTGATAAAAAACCATAGTATAGTATGTCGAAAAAAGTGATAAAAAAGCCATATTATAGTAGGCTATAATTTGTCGAAAAAAGCCATAAAAATAGTATGGTATGGTGTATTAAAAGTGATAAAAAAAACCATACTATACTATCACTTTTTTCGACATACTATACTATGGCATTTTAAAAAAAGTCATAAAAAAGCCATATTATAGTATGTCGAAAAAAGTGATAGAACACATAGTATAGTATGTCGAAAAAGTGATAAAAAAAACCATACCATACTATTTTTATGACTTTTTTCGACATACTATACTATGTTTTTTATCACTTTTTTCGACAAACTATACTATGGCTTTTTTCGACAAATTATAGCCTACTACAATATGGCTTTTTTATCACTTTTTCGACATACTATACTTTGACATTTTATCACTTTTACAACACAAAGTATAGTATGTCGAAAAAAGTGATAAAACAAACCACAGTATAGTATGTCGAAAAAAGTGCTACCTCACACAAGATTATACCTTAAACAGTTCAAATGTAATGAAAGGGGGCGTGGCTTAAGCATAGCGGGCAGGCCAAACCATCACCAATGAAGCAGTAACTCTGCTGAGTTCAATGCTACCTCACACAATAGTGTACAAGAAACAGGTCATTAGTTATGAAAGGGGGCATGGCGAAACCATCACCAATGAAGAAGGAACTCTCTGCTGAGTTCAATGACACCTCAAACTTTACTCTACCTAAAACGGTTCAAATGTTATTAAAGAGGGCGTGGCTAAAGCATAGGGGGCGGGTCAAACCATCACCAATCAAAAACAAACTCTCTGATGAGTTCAATGCTACCTCACACAAGATTATACCTTAAACAGTTCAAATGTAATGAAAGGGGGCGTGGCTTAAGCATAGCGGGCAGGCCAAACCATCACCAATGAAGAAGGAACTCTCTGCTGAGTTCAATGACACCTCAAACTTTACTCTACCTAAAATGGTTTAATATTATTAAAAGGGGCGTGGCTAAATCATAGGGGGCGGATCAAACCATCACCCATTACAAATGAACTCTGCTGAGTTCAATGCTACCTCACACAATAGTGTACAAGAAACACGTCATTCGTTATGACGGGGCATGGCCAAATGATCACCAACGAAGAAGGAACTCTCTGCTGAGTTCAATGACACCTCACACAATAGTCTGCAAGAAACAGGTCATTAGTGATTAAAAGGGGCGTGGCTTGAGCATAGCGGGAAGGCCAAACCATCACCAATGAAGCAGTAACTCTGCTGAGTTCAATGACACCTCAAACTTTACTCTACCTAAAACGGCTCAAATGTTATTAAAGAGTGCGTGGCTAACGCATAGGGGGCGGGTCAAACCATCACCAATCAAAAACAAACTCTGCAGAGTTCAATGACACCTCAAACTTTACTCTACCTAAAACGGTTTAATATTGTTAAAAGGGCCTGGCTAAATCATAGGGGGCGGGTCAAACCATCACCCATTACAAAGGAACTCCGCTGAGTTCAATGCTACCTCACACAATAGTGTACAAGAAACAGAGTTCAATGACACCTCAAACTTTACTCTACCTAAAACGGTTTAATGTTATTAAAGGGGTCGTGGCTAAAGCATAGGGGGCGGATCAAACATCACCAATCAAAAACAAACTCTCTGCTGAGTTCAATGACACCTCAAACAGGACTCTAACTAAAATTGGTCACCTGTTATGAAAGGGGGCGTGGCTTAAGCATAGCGGGCAGGCCAAACCATCACCAATGAAGAAGGAACTCCCTGCTGAGTTCAATGACACCTCACACAATAGTGCACAAAAATCACGTCATTAGTGATTAAAGGGGGCGTGGCTTGAGCATAGCGGGAAGGCCAAACCATCACCAATGAAGAAGGAGCTCTCTGCTGAGTTCAATGCTACCTCACACAAGATTATACCTTAAACAGTTCAAATGTAATGAAAGGGGGCGTGGCTTAAGCATAGGGGGCGGATCAAACATCACCAATGAAGCAGTAACTCTGCTGAGTTCAATGACACCTAAAACTTTACTCTACCTAAAACGGTTTATTGTTATTAAAGGGGGCGTGGATAAAGCATAGGGGGCGGATCAAACATCACCAATGAAAAACAAACTCTCTGCTGAGTTCAATGACACCTCACACAATAGTCTGCAAGAAACAGGTCATTAGTGATTAAAAGGGGCGTGGCTTGAGCATAGCGGGAAGGCCAAACCATCACCAATGAAGCAGTAACTCTGCTGAGTTCAATGACACCTCAAACTTTACTCTACCTAAAACGGCTCAAATGTTATTAAAGAGGGCGTGGCTAACGCATAGGGGGCGGGTCAAACCATCACCAATCAAAAACAAACTCTGCAGAGTTCAATGACACCTCAAACTTTACTCTACCTAAAACGGTTTAATATTGTTAAAAGGGCCTGGCTAAATCATAGGGGGCGGGTCAAACCATCACCCATTACAAAGGAACTCCGCTGAGTTCAATGCTACCTCACACAATAGTGTACAAGAAACAGAGTTCAATGACACCTCAAACTTTACTCTACCTAAAACGGTTTAATGTTATTAAAGGGGTCGTGGCTAAAGCATAGGGGGCGGATCAAACATCACCAATCAAAAACAAACTCTCTGCTGAGTTCAATAACACCTCAAACAGGACTCTAACTAAAATTGGTCACCTGTTATGAAAAGGGGCGTGGCTTAAGCATAGCGGGCAGGCCAAACCATCACCAATGAAGAAGGAACTCCCTGCTGAGTTCAATGACACCTCACACAATAGTGCACAAAAATCACGTCATTAGTGATTAAAGGGGGCGTGGCTTGAGCATAGCGGGAAGGCCAAACCATCACCAATGAAGAAGGAACTCTCTGCTGAGTTCAATGCTACCTCACACAAGATTATACCTTAAACAGTTCAAATGTAATGAAAGGGGGCGTGGCTTAAGCATAGGGGGCGGATCAAACATCACCAATGAAGCAGTAACTCTGCTGAGTTCAATGACACCTAAAACTTTACTCTACCTAAAACGGTTTATTGTTATTAAAGGGGGCGTGGATAAAGCATAGGGGGCGGATCAAACATCACCAATGAAAAACAAACTCTCTGCTGAGTTTAATGACACCTCACACAATAGTCTGCAAGAAACAGGTCATTAGTGATTAAAAGGGGCGTGGCTTGAGCATAGCGGGAAGGCCAAACCATCACCAATGAAGCAGTAACTCTGCTGAGTTCAATGACACCTCAAACTTTACTCTACCTAAAACGGCTCAAATGTTATTAAAGAGGGCGTGGCTAACGCATAGGGGGCGGGTCAAACATCACCAATCAAAAACAAACTCTCTGCTGAGTTCAATGACACCTCAAACTTTACTCTACCTAAAACGGTTTAATGTTATTAAAGGGGTCGTGGCTTAAGCATAGGGGGCGGGGCAAACCATCACCAATGAAGAAGGAACTCCCTGTTGAGTTCAATGACACCTCACACAATAGTTCCCAAAAATCAGGTCATTAGTGATTAAAGGGGGCATGGCTTGAGCATAGCGGGAAGGCCAAACCATCACCATTGAAGAAGGAACTCTCTGCTGAGTTCAATGACACCTCACACAATAGTGTACAAGAAACAGGTCATTAGTTATGAAAGGGGGCATGGCCAAACCATCACCAATGAAGTAGGAACTCTCTGCTGAGTTCAATGACACCGAAAAACTTTACTCCACCTAAAACGGTTCAAATGTTATTAAAGAGGGCGTGGCTAAAGCATAGGGGGCGGGTCAAACCATCACCAATCAAAAACAAACTCTCTGCTTAGTTCAATGCTACCTCACACAAGATTATACCTTAAACAGTTCAAATGTAATGAAAGGGGGCGTGGCTTAAGCATAGCGGGAAGGCCAAACCATCACCAATGAAGAAGGAACTCCCTGCTGAGTTCAATGACACCTCACACAATAGTGCATAAGAATCAGGTCATTAGTGATTAAAAGGGGCGTGGCTTGAGCATAGCGGGAAGGCCAAACCATCACCAACGAAGAAGGAACTCTCTGCTGAGTTCAATGACACCTCAAACTTTACTCTACCTAAAACGGTTTAATGTTATTAAAGGGGTCGTGGCTAAAGCATAGGGGGCGGATCAAACATCACCAATCAAAAACAAACTGCTGAGTTCAATGAGACCTCACACAGGACTAACCAAAATTGGTCACCTGTTATGAAAGGGGGCGGGGCAAACCATCACCAATGAAGAAGGAACTCCCTGCTGAGTTCAATGACACCTCACACAATAGTGCACAAGAATCAGGTCATTAGTGATTAAAGGTGGCGTGGCTTGAGCATAGCGGGAAGGCCAAACCATCACCAATGAAGAAGGAACTCTCTGCTGAGTTCAATGCTACCTCACACAAGATCATACCTTAAACAGTTCAAATGTAATGAAAGGGGGCGTGGCTTAAGCATAGCGGGCAGGCCAAACCATCACCAATGCAGAAGGAACTCTGCTGAGTTCAATGACACGTTCAACTTTACTCTACCTAAAACGGTTTAATATTATTAAAGGGGGCGTGGCTAAATCATAGGGGGGCGGGTCAAACCATCACCCATTACAAAGGAACTCTGCTGAGTTCAATGCTACCTCACACAATAGTGTACAAGAAACAGGTCATTAGTTATGAAAGGGGGCATGGCAAAACCATCACCAATGAAGAAGGAACTCTCTGCTGAGTTCAATGACACCTCAAACTTTACTCTACCTAAAACGGTTCAAATGTTATTAAAGAGGGCGTGGCTAAAGCATAGGGGGCGGGTCAAACCATCACCAATCAAAAACAAACTCTCTGATGAGTTCAATGCTACCTCACACAAGATTATACCTTAAACAGTTCAAATGTACTGAAAGGGGGCGTGGCTTAAGTTCAATGACACGTTCAACTTTACTCTACCTAAAATGGTTTAATATTATTAAAGGGGGCGTGGCTAAATCATAGGGGGGCAGGCCAAACCATCACCAACGAAGAAGGAACTCTCTGCTGAGTTCAATGACACCTCACACAATAGTGTACAAGAAACAGGTCATTAGTTATGAAAGGGGGCATGGCAAAACCATCACCAATGAAGAAGGAACTCCCTGCTGAGTTCAATGACACCTCACACAATAGTGCACAAGAATCAGGTCATTAGTAATTAAAGGTGGCGTGGCTTGAGCATAGCGGGAAGGCCAAACCATCACCAATGAAGAAGGAAGACTCTGCTGAGTTCAATGCTACCTCACAAGATGATACCTTAAACAGTTCAAATGTAATGAAAGGGGGCGTGGCTTAAGCATAGCGGGCAGGCCAAACCATCACCAATGAAGAAGGGACTCTGCTGAGTTCATTGACACCTCAAACTTTACACTACCTAAAACGGTTTAATAGTATTAAAAGGGGCGTGGCTAAATCATAGGGGGCGGGTCAAACCATCACCCATTACAAAGGAACTCCGCTGAGTTCAATGCTACCTCACACAATAGTGTACAAGAAACACGTCATTCGTTATGACGGGGCATGGCCAAATGATCACCAACGAAGAAGGAACTCTCTGCTGAGTTCAATGACACCTCAAACTTTACTCTACCTAAAACGGTTTAATGTTATTAAAGGGGTCGTGGCTAAAGCATAGGGGGCGGATCAAACATCACCAATCAAAAACAAACTCTCTGCTGAGTTCAATGACACCTCAAACAGGACTCTAACTAAAATTGGTCACCTGTTATGAAAGGGGGCGTGGCTTAAGCATAGCGGGCAGGCCAAACCATCACCAATGAAGAAGGAACTCCCTGCTGAGTTCAATGACACCTCACACAATAGTGCACAAAAATCACGTCATTAGTGATTAAAGGGGGCGTGGCTTGAGCATAGCGGGAAGGCCAAACCATCACCAATGAAGAAGGAACTCTGCTGAGTTCAATGCTACCTCACACAAGATTATACCTTAAACAGTTCAAATGTAATGAAAGGGGGCGTGGCTTAAGCATAGGGGGCGGATCAAACATCACCAATGAAGCAGTAACTCTGCTGAGTTCAATGACACCTAAAACTTTACTCTACCTAAAACGGTTTATTGTTATTAAAGGGGGCGTGGATAAAGCATAGGGGGCGGATCAAACATCACCAATGAAAAACAAACTCTCTGCTGAGTTCAATGACACCTCACACAATAGTGTACAAGAAACAGGTCATTAGTTATGAAAGGGGGTATGGCAAAACCATCACCAATGAAGAAGGAACTCCCTGCTGAGTTCAATGACACCTCACACAATAGTGCACAAGAATCAGGTCATTAGTAATTAAAGGTGGCGTGGCTTGAGCATAGCGGGAAGGCCAAACCATCACCAATGAAGAAGGAACTCTGCTGAGTTCAATGACACCTCAAACTTTACTCTACCTAAAACGGTTTAATAGTATTAAAAGGGGCGTGGCTAAAGCATAGGGGGCGGGTCAAACCATCACCCATTACAAAGGAACTCCGCTGAGTTCAATGCTACCTCACACAATAGTGTACAAGAAACAGGTCATTCGTTATGACGGGGCATGGCCATATGATCACCAATGAAGAAGGAACTCTCTGCTGAGTTCAATGCTACCTCACACAAGAGTATACTTTAAACAGATCAAATGTAATGAAAGGGGGCGTGGCTTAAGCATAGGGGGCGGGGTAAACCATCACCAATGAAGAAGGAACTCCCTGCTGAGTTCAATGACACCTCACACAATAGTGCACAAAAATCACGTCATTAGTGATTAAAGGGGGCGTGGCTTGAGCATAGAGGGAAGGCCAAACCATCACCAATGAAGAAGGAACTCTCTGCTGAGTTCAATGCTACCTCACACAAGATTATACCTTAAACAGTTCAAATGTAATGAAAGGGGGCGTGGCTTAAGCATAGCGGGCAGGCCAAACCATCACCAATGAAGAAGGGACTCTGCTGAGTTCAATGACACCTCAAACTTCACACTACCTAAAATGGTTTAATAGTATTAAAAGGGGCGTGGCTAAATCATAGGGGGCGGGTCAAACCATCACCCATTACAAAGGAACTCCGCTGAGTTCAATGCTACCTCACACAATAGTGTACAAGAAACACGTCATTCGTTATGACGGGGCATGGCCAAATGATCACCAACGAAGAAGGAACTCTCTGCTGAGTTCAATGACACCTCAAACTTTACTCTACCTAAAACGGTTTATTGTTATTAAAGGGGGCGTGGATAAAGCATAGGGGGCGGATCAAACATCACCAATGAAAAACAAACTCTCTGCTGAGTTCAATGACACCTCACACAATAGTCTGCAAGAAACAGGTCATTAGTGATTAAAAGGGGCGTGGCTTGAGCATAGCGGGAAGGCCAAACCATCACCAATGAAGCAGTAACTCTGCTGAGTTCAATGACACCTCAAACTTTACTCTACCTAAAACGGTTTAATATTGTTAAAAGGGCCTGGCTAAATCATAGGGGGCGGGTCAAACCATCACCCATTACAAAGGAACTCCGCTGAGTTCAATGCTACCTCACACAATAGTGTACAAGAAACAGAGTTCAATGACACCTCAAACTTTACTCTACCTAAAACGGTTTAATGTTATTAAAGGGGTCGTGGCTAAAGCATAGGGGGCGGATCAAACATCACCAATCAAAAACAAACTCTCTGCTGAGTTCAATAACACCTCAAACAGGACTCTAACTAAAATTGGTCACCTGTTATGAAAAGGGGCGTGGCTTAAGCATAGCGGGCAGGCCAAACCATCACCAATGAAGAAGGAACTCCCTGCTGAGTTCAATGACACCTCACACAATAGTGCACAAAAATCACGTCATTAGTGATTAAAGGGGGCGTGGCTTGAGCATAGCGGGAAGGCCAAACCATCACCAATGAAGAAGGAACTCTCTGCTGAGTTCAATGCTACCTCACACAAGATTATACCTTAAACAGTTCAAATGTAATGAAAGGGGGCGTGGCTTAAGCATAGGGGGCGGATCAAACATCACCAATGAAGCAGTAACTCTGCTGAGTTCAATGACACCTAAAACTTTACTCTACCTAAAACGGTTTATTGTTATTAAAGGGGGCGTGGATAAAGCATAGGGGGCGGATCAAACATCACCAATGAAAAACAAACTCTCTGCTGAGTTTAATGACACCTCACACAATAGTCTGCAAGAAACAGGTCATTAGTGATTAAAAGGGGCGTGGCTTGAGCATAGCGGGAAGGCCAAACCATCACCAATGAAGCAGTAACTCTGCTGAGTTCAATGACACCTCAAACTTTACTCTACCTAAAACGGCTCAAATGTTATTAAAGAGGGCGTGGCTAACGCATAGGGGGCGGGTCAAACATCACCAATCAAAAACAAACTCTCTGCTGAGTTCAATGACACCTCAAACTTTACCTAAAACGGTTTAATGTTATTAAAGGGGTCGTGGCTTAAGCATAGGGGGCGGGGCAAACCATCACCAATGAAGAAGGAACTCCCTGTTGAGTTCAATGACACCTCACACAATAGTTCCCAAAAATCAGGTCATTAGTGATTAAAGGGGGCATGGCTTGAGCATAGCGGGAAGGCCAAACCATCACCATTGAAGAAGGAACTCTCTGCTGAGTTCAATGACACCTCACACAATAGTGTACAAGAAACAGGTCATTAGTTATGAAAGGGGGCATGGCCAAACCATCACCAATGAAGTAGGAACTCTCTGCTGAGTTCAATGACACCGAAAAACTTTACTCCACCTAAAACGGTTCAAATGTTATTAAAGAGGGCGTGGCTAAAGCATAGGGGGCGGGTCAAACCATCACCAATCAAAAACAAACTCTCTGCTTAGTTCAATGCTACCTCACACAAGATTATACCTTAAACAGTTCAAATGTAATGAAAGGGGGCGTGGCTTAAGCATAGCGGGAAGGCCAAACCATCACCAATGAAGAAGGAACTCCCTGCTGAGTTCAATGACACCTCACACAATAGTGCATAAGAATCAGGTCATTAGTGATTAAAAGGGGCGTGGCTTGAGCATAGCGGGAAGGCCAAACCATCACCAACGAAGAAGGAACTCTCTGCTGAGTTCAATGACACCTCAAACTTTACTCTACCTAAAACGGTTTAATGTTATTAAAGGGGTCGTGGCTAAAGCATAGGGGGCGGATCAAACATCACCAATCAAAAACAAACTGCTGAGTTCAATGAGACCTCACACAGGACTAACCAAAATTGGTCACCTGTTATGAAAGGGGGCGGGGCAAACCATCACCAATGAAGAAGGAACTCCCTGCTGAGTTCAATGACACCTCACACAATAGTGCACAAGAATCAGGTCATTAGTGATTAAAGGTGGCGTGGCTTGAGCATAGCGGGAAGGCCAAACCATCACCAATGAAGAAGGAACTCTCTGCTGAGTTCAATGCTACCTCACACAAGATCATACCTTAAACAGTTCAAATGTAATGAAAGGGGGCGTGGCTTAAGCATAGCGGGCAGGCCAAACCATCACCAATGCAGAAGGAACTCTGCTGAGTTCAATGACACGTTCAACTTTACTCTACCTAAAACGGTTTAATATTATTAAAGGGGGCGTGGCTAAATCATAGGGGAGCGGGTCAAACCATCACCCATTACAAAGGAACTCTGCTGAGTTCAATGCTACCTCACACAATAGTGTACAAGAAACAGGTCATTAGTTATGAAAGGGGGCATGGCAAAACCATCACCAATGAAGAAGGAACTCTCTGCTGAGTTCAATGACACCTCAAACTTTACTCTACCTAAAACGGTTCAAATGTTATTAAAGAGGGCGTGGCTAAAGCATAGGGGGCGGGTCAAACCATCACCAATCAAAAACAAACTCTCTGATGAGTTCAATGCTACCTCACACAAGATTATACCTTAAACAGTTCAAATGTACTGAAAGGGGGCGTGGCTTAAGTTCAATGACACGTTCAACTTTACTCTACCTAAAATGGTTTAATATTATTAAAGGGGGCGTGGCTAAATCATAGGGGGGCAGGCCAAACCATCACCAACGAAGAAGGAACTCTCTGCTGAGTTCAATGACACCTCACACAATAGTGTACAAGAAACAGGTCATTAGTTATGAAAGGGGGCATGGCAAAACCATCACCAATGAAGAAGGAACTCCCTGCTGAGTTCAATGACACCTCACACAATAGTGCACAAGAATCAGGTCATTAGTAATTAAAGGTGGCGTGGCTTGAGCATAGCGGGAAGGCCAAACCATCACCAATGAAGAAGGAAGACTCTGCTGAGTTCAATGCTACCTCACAAGATGATACCTTAAACAGTTCAAATGTAATGAAAGGGGGCGTGGCTTAAGCATAGCGGGCAGGCCAAACCATCACCAATGAAGAAGGGACTCTGCTGAGTTCATTGACACCTCAAACTTTACACTACCTAAAACGGTTTAATAGTATTAAAAGGGGCGTGGCTAAACCATAGGGGGCGGTTCAAACCATCACCCATTACAAAGGAACTCCGCTGAGTTCAATGCTACCTCACACAATAGTGTACAAGAAACACGTCATTCGTTATGACGGGGCATGGCCAAATGATCACCAACGAAGAAGGAACTCTCTGCTGAGTTCAATGACACCTCAAACTTTACTCTACCTAAAACGGTTTAATGTTATTAAAGGGGTCGTGGCTAAAGCATAGGGGGCGGATCAAACATCACCAATCAAAAACAAACTGCTGAGTTCAATGAGACCTCACACAGGACTAACCAAAATTGGTCACCTGTTATGAAAGGGGGCGGGGCAAACCATCACCAATGAAGAAGGAACTCCCTGCTGAGTTCAATGACACCTCACACAATAGTGCACAAGAATCAGGTCATTAGTGATTAAAGGTGGCGTGGCTTGAGCATAGCGGGAAGGCCAAACCATCACCAATGAAGAAGGAACTCTCTGCTGAGTTCAATGCTACCTCACACAAGATCATACCTTAAACAGTTCAAATGTAATGAAAGGGGGCGTGGCTTAAGCATAGCGGGCAGGCCAAACCATCACCAATGCAGAAGGAACTCTGCTGAGTTCAATGACACGTTCAACTTTACTCTACCTAAAACGGTTTAATATTATTAAAGGGGGCGTGGCTAAATCATAGGGGGGCGGGTCAAACCATCACCCATTACAAAGGAACTCTGCTGAGTTCAATGCTACCTCACACAATAGTGTACAAGAAACAGGTCATTAGTTATGAAAGGGGGCATGGCAAAACCATCACCAATGAAGAAGGAACTCTCTGCTGAGTTCAATGACACCTCAAACTTTACTCTACCTAAAACGGTTCAAATGTTATTAAAGAGGGCGTGGCTAAAGCATAGGGGGCGGGTCAAACCATCACCAATCAAAAACAAACTCTCTGATGAGTTCAATGCTACCTCACACAAGATTATACCTTAAACAGTTCAAATGTACTGAAAGGGGGCGTGGCTTAAGTTCAATGACACGTTCAACTTTACTCTACCTAAAATGGTTTAATATTATTAAAGGGGGCGTGGCTAAATCATAGGGGGGCAGGCCAAACCATCACCAACGAAGAAGGAACTCTCTGCTGAGTTCAATGACACCTCACACAATAGTGTACAAGAAACAGGTCATTAGTTATGAAAGGGGGCATGGCAAAACCATCACCAATGAAGAAGGAACTCCCTGCTGAGTTCAATGACACCTCACACAATAGTGCACAAGAATCAGGTCATTAGTAATTAAAGGTGGCGTGGCTTGAGCATAGCGGGAAGGCCAAACCATCACCAATGAAGAAGGAAGACTCTGCTGAGTTCAATGCTACCTCACAAGATGATACCTTAAACAGTTCAAATGTAATGAAAGGGGGCGTGGCTTAAGCATAGCGGGCAGGCCAAACCATCACCAATGAAGAAGGGACTCTGCTGAGTTCATTGACACCTCAAACTTTACACTACCTAAAACGGTTTAATAGTATTAAAAGGGGCGTGGCTAAATCATAGGGGGCGGGTCAAACCATCACCCATTACAAAGGAACTCCGCTGAGTTCAATGCTACCTCACACAATAGTGTACAAGAAACACGTCATTCGTTATGACGGGGCATGGCCAAATGATCACCAACGAAGAAGGAACTCTCTGCTGAGTTCAATGACACCTCAAACTTTACTCTACCTAAAACGGTTTAATGTTATTAAAGGGGTCGTGGCTAAAGCATAGGGGGCGGATCAAACATCACCAATCAAAAACAAACTCTCTGCTGAGTTCAATGACACCTCAAACAGGACTCTAACTAAAATTGGTCACCTGTTATGAAAGGGGGCGTGGCTTAAGCATAGCGGGCAGGCCAAACCATCACCAATGAAGAAGGAACTCCCTGCTGAGTTCAATGACACCTCACACAATAGTGCACAAAAATCACGTCATTAGTGATTAAAGGGGGCGTGGCTTGAGCATAGCGGGAAGGCCAAACCATCACCAATGAAGAAGGAACTCTGCTGAGTTCAATGCTACCTCACACAAGATTATACCTTAAACAGTTCAAATGTAATGAAAGGGGGCGTGGCTTAAGCATAGGGGGCGGATCAAACATCACCAATGAAGCAGTAACTCTGCTGAGTTCAATGACACCTAAAACTTTACTCTACCTAAAACGGTTTATTGTTATTAAAGGGGGCGTGGATAAAGCATAGGGGGCGGATCAAACATCACCAATGAAAAACAAACTCTCTGCTGAGTTCAATGACACCTCACACAATAGTGTACAAGAAACAGGTCATTAGTTATGAAAGGGGGCATGGCAAAACCATCACCAATGAAGAAGGAACTCCCTGCTGAGTTCAATGACACCTCACACAATAGTGCACAAGAATCAGGTCATTAGTAATTAAAGGTGGCGTGGCTTGAGCATAGCGGGAAGGCCAAACCATCACCAATGAAGAAGGAACTCTGCTGAGTTCAATGACACCTCAAACTTTACTCTACCTAAAACGGTTTAATAGTATTAAAAGGGGCGTGGCTAAAGCATAGGGGGCGGGTCAAACCATCACCCATTACAAAGGAACTCCGCTGAGTTCAATGCTACCTCACACAATAGTGTACAAGAAACAGGTCATTCGTTATGACGGGGCATGGCCATATGATCACCAATGAAGAAGGAACTCTCTGCTGAGTTCAATGCTACCTCACACAAGAGTATACTTTAAACAGATCAAATGTAATGAAAGGGGGCGTGGCTTAAGCATAGGGGGCGGGGTAAACCATCACCAATGAAGAAGGAACTCCCTGCTGAGTTCAATGACACCTCACACAATAGTGCACAAAAATCACGTCATTAGTGATTAAAGGGGGCGTGGCTTGAGCATAGAGGGAAGGCCAAACCATCACCAATGAAGAAGGAACTCTCTGCTGAGTTCAATGCTACCTCACACAAGATTATACCTTAAACAGTTCAAATGTAATGAAAGGGGGCGTGGCTTAAGCATAGCGGGCAGGCCAAACCATCACCAATGAAGAAGGGACTCTGCTGAGTTCAATGACACCTCAAACTTTACACTACCTAAAATGGTTTAATAGTATTAAAAGGGGCGTGGCTAAATCATAGGGGGCGGGTCAAACCATCACCCATTACAAAGGAACTCCGCTGAGTTCAATGCTACCTCACACAATAGTGTACAAGAAACACGTCATTCGTTATGACGGGGCATGGCCAAATGATCACCAACGAAGAAGGAACTCTCTGCTGAGTTCAATGACACCTCAAACTTTACTCTACCTAAAACGGTTTAATGTTATTAAAGGGGTCGTGGCTAAAGCATAGGGGGCGGATCAAACATCACCAATCAAAAACAAACTCTCTGCTGAGTTCAATGACACCTCAAACAGGACTCTAACTAAAATTGGTCACCTGTTATGAAAGGGGGCGTGGCTTAAGCATAGCGGGCAGGCCAAACCATCACCAATGAAGAAGGAACTCCCTGCTGAGTTCAATGACACCTCACACAATAGTGCACAAAAATCACGTCATTAGTGATTAAAGGGGGCGTGGCTTGAGCATAGCGGGAAGGCCAAACCATCACCAATGAAGAAGGAACTCTCTGCTGAGTTCAATGCTACCTCACACAAGATTATACCTTAAACAGTTCAAATGTAATGAAAGGGGGCGTGGCTTAAGCATAGGGGGCGGATCAAACATCACCAATGAAGCAGTAACTCTGCTGAGTTCAATGACACCTAAAACTTTACTCTACCTAAAACGGTTTATTGTTATTAAAGGGGGCGTGGATAAAGCATAGGGGGCGGATCAAACATCACCAATCAAAAACAAACTCTCTGCTGAGTTCAATGACACCTCAAACAGGACTCTAACTTAAATTGGTCACCTGTTATGAAAGGGGGCGTGGCTTAAGCATAGAGGGAAGGCCAAACCATCACCAATGAAGAAGGAAGACTCTGCTGAGTTCAATGCTACCTCACAAGATGATACCTTAAACAGTTCAAATGTAATGAAAGGGGGCGTGGCTTAAGCATAGCGGGCAGGCCAAACCATCACCAATGAAGAAGGGACTCTGCTGAGTTCATTGACACCTCAAACTTTACACTACCTAAAACGGTTTAATAGTATTAAAAGGGGCGTGGCTAAACCATAGGGGGCGGTTCAAACCATCACCCATTACAAAGGAACTCCGCTGAGTTCAATGCTACCTCACACAATAGTGTACAAGAAACACGTCATTCGTTATGACGGGGCATGGCCAAATGATCACCAACGAAGAAGGAACTCTCTGCTGAGTTCAATGACACCTCAAACTTTACTCTACCTAAAACGGTTTAATGTTATTAAAGGGGTCGTGGCTAAAGCATAGGGGGCGGATCAAACATCACCAATCAAAAACAAACTGCTGAGTTCAATGAGACCTCACACAGGACTAACCAAAATTGGTCACCTGTTATGAAAGGGGGCGGGGCAAACCATCACCAATGAAGAAGGAACTCCCTGCTGAGTTCAATGACACCTCACACAATAGTGCACAAGAATCAGGTCATTAGTGATTAAAGGTGGCGTGGCTTGAGCATAGCGGGAAGGCCAAACCATCACCAATGAAGAAGGAACTCTCTGCTGAGTTCAATGCTACCTCACACAAGATCATACCTTAAACAGTTCAAATGTAATGAAAGGGGGCGTGGCTTAAGCATAGCGGGCAGGCCAAACCATCACCAATGCAGAAGGAACTCTGCTGAGTTCAATGACACGTTCAACTTTACTCTACCTAAAACGGTTTAATATTATTAAAGGGGGCGTGGCTAAATCATAGGGGGGCGGGTCAAACCATCACCCATTACAAAGGAACTCTGCTGAGTTCAATGCTACCTCACACAATAGTGTACAAGAAACAGGTCATTAGTTATGAAAGGGGGCATGGCAAAACCATCACCAATGAAGAAGGAACTCTCTGCTGAGTTCAATGACACCTCAAACTTTACTCTACCTAAAACGGTTCAAATGTTATTAAAGAGGGCGTGGCTAAAGCATAGGGGGCGGGTCAAACCATCACCAATCAAAAACAAACTCTCTGATGAGTTCAATGCTACCTCACACAAGATTATACCTTAAACAGTTCAAATGTACTGAAAGGGGGCGTGGCTTAAGTTCAATGACACGTTCAACTTTACTCTACCTAAAATGGTTTAATATTATTAAAGGGGGCGTGGCTAAATCATAGGGGGGCAGGCCAAACCATCACCAACGAAGAAGGAACTCTCTGCTGAGTTCAATGACACCTCACACAATAGTGTACAAGAAACAGGTCATTAGTTATGAAAGGGGGCATGGCAAAACCATCACCAATGAAGAAGGAACTCCCTGCTGAGTTCAATGACACCTCACACAATAGTGCACAAGAATCAGGTCATTAGTAATTAAAGGTGGCGTGGCTTGAGCATAGCGGGAAGGCCAAACCATCACCAATGAAGAAGGAAGACTCTGCTGAGTTCAATGCTACCTCACAAGATGATACCTTAAACAGTTCAAATGTAATGAAAGGGGGCGTGGCTTGAGCATAGCGGGAAGGCCAAACCATCACCAATGAAGCAGTAACTCTGCTGAGTTCAATGACACCTCAAACTTTACTCTACCTAAAACGGCTCAAATGTTATTAAAGAGGGCGTGGCTAACGCATAGGGGGCGGGTCAAACCATCACCAATCAAAAACAAACTCTGCAGAGTTCAATGACACCTCAAACTTTACTCTACCTAAAACGGTTTAATATTGTTAAAAGGGCCTGGCTAAATCATAGGGGGCGGGTCAAACCATCACCCATTACAAAGGAACTCCGCTGAGTTCAATGCTACCTCACACAATAGTGTACAAGAAACAGAGTTCAATGACACCTCAAACTTTACTCTACCTAAAACGGTTTAATGTTATTAAAGGGGTCGTGGCTAAAGCATAGGGGGCGGATCAAACATCACCAATCAAAAACAAACTCTCTGCTGAGTTCAATAACACCTCAAACAGGACTCTAACTAAAATTGGTCACCTGTTATGAAAAGGGGCGTGGCTTAAGCATAGCGGGCAGGCCAAACCATCACCAATGAAGAAGGAACTCCCTGCTGAGTTCAATGACACCTCACACAATAGTGCACAAAAATCACGTCATTAGTGATTAAAGGGGGCGTGGCTTGAGCATAGCGGGAAGGCCAAACCATCACCAATGAAGAAGGAACTCTCTGCTGAGTTCAATGCTACCTCACACAAGATTATACCTTAAACAGTTCAAATGTAATGAAAGGGGGCGTGGCTTAAGCATAGGGGGCGGATCAAACATCACCAATGAAGCAGTAACTCTGCTGAGTTCAATGACACCTAAAACTTTACTCTACCTAAAACGGTTTATTGTTATTAAAGGGGGCGTGGATAAAGCATAGGGGGCGGATCAAACATCACCAATCAAAAACAAACTCTCTGCTGAGTTCAATGACACCTCAAACAGGACTCTAACTAAAATTGGTCACCTGTTATGAAAGGGGGCGTGGCTTAAGCATAGAGGGAAGGCCAAACCATCACCAATGAAGAAGGAAGACTCTGCTGAGTTCAATGCTACCTCACAAGATGATACCTTAAACAGTTCAAATGTAATGAAAGGGGGCGTGGCTTAAGCATAGCGGGCAGGCCAAACCATCACCAATGAAGAAGGAACTCTCTGCTGAGTTCAATGACACCTCAAACTTTACTCTACCTAAAATGGTTTAATATTATTAAAAGGGGCGTGGCTAAATCATAGGGGGCGGATCAAACCATCACCCATTACAAATGAACTCTGCTGAGTTCAATGCTACCTCACACAATAGTGTACAAGAAACACGTCATTCGTTATGACGGGGCATGGCCAAATGATCACCAACGAAGAAGGAACTCTCTGCTGAGTTCAATGACACCTCACACAATAGTCTGCAAGAAACAGGTCATTAGTGATTAAAAGGGGCGTGGCTTGAGCATAGCGGGAAGGCCAAACCATCACCAATGAAGCAGTAACTCTGCTGAGTTCAATGACACCTCAAACTTTACTCTACCTAAAACGGCTCAAATGTTATTAAAGAGTGCGTGGCTGACGCATAGGGGGCGGGTCAAACCATCACCAATCAAAAACAAACTCTGCAGAGTTCAATGACACCTCAAACTTTACTCTACCTAAAACGGTTTAATATTGTTAAAAGGGCCTGGCTAAATCATAGGGGGCGGGTCAAACCATCACCCATTACAAAGGAACTCCGCTGAGTTCAATGCTACCTCACACAATAGTGTACAAGAAACAGAGTTCAATGACACCTCAAACTTTACTCTACCTAAAACGGTTTAATGTTATTAAAGGGGTCGTGGCTAAAGCATAGGGGGCGGATCAAACATCACCAATCAAAAACAAACTCTCTGCTGAGTTCAATGACACCTCAAACAGGACTCTAACTAAAATTGGTCACCTGTTATGAAAGGGGGCGTGGCTTAAGCATAGCGGGCAGGCCAAACCATCACCAATGAAGAAGGAACTCCCTGCTGAGTTCAATGACACCTCACACAATAGTGCACAAAAATCACGTCATTAGTGATTAAAGGGGGCGTGGCTTGAGCATAGCGGGAAGGCCAAACCATCACCAATGAAGAAGGAGCTCTCTGCTGAGTTCAATGCTACCTCACACAAGATTATACCTTAAACAGTTCAAATGTAATGAAAGGGGGCGTGGCTTAAGCATAGGGGGCGGATCAAACATCACCAATGAAGCAGTAACTCTGCTGAGTTCAATGACACCTAAAACTTTACTCTACCTAAAACGGTTTATTGTTATTAAAGGGGGCGTGGATAAAGCATAGGGGGCGGATCAAACATCACCAATGAAAAACAAACTCTCTGCTGAGTTCAATGACACCTCACACAATAGTCTGCAAGAAACAGGTCATTAGTGATTAAAAGGGGCGTGGCTTGAGCATAGCGGGAAGGCCAAACCATCACCAATGAAGCAGTAACTCTGCTGAGTTCAATGACACCTCAAACTTTACTCTACCTAAAACGGCTCAAATGTTATTAAAGAGGGCGTGGCTAACGCATAGGGGGCGGGTCAAACCATCACCAATCAAAAACAAACTCTGCAGAGTTCAATGACACCTCAAACTTTACTCTACCTAAAACGGTTTAATATTGTTAAAAGGGCCTGGCTAAATCATAGGGGGCGGGTCAAACCATCACCCATTACAAAGGAACTCCGCTGAGTTCAATGCTACCTCACACAATAGTGTACAAGAAACAGAGTTCAATGACACCTCAAACTTTACTCTACCTAAAACGGTTTAATGTTATTAAAGGGGTCGTGGCTAAAGCATAGGGGGCGGATCAAACATCACCAATCAAAAACAAACTCTCTGCTGAGTTCAATAACACCTCAAACAGGACTCTAACTAAAATTGGTCACCTGTTATGAAAAGGGGCGTGGCTTAAGCATAGCGGGCAGGCCAAACCATCACCAATGAAGAAGGAACTCCCTGCTGAGTTCAATGACACCTCACACAATAGTGCACAAAAATCACGTCATTAGTGATTAAAGGGGGCGTGGCTTGAGCATAGCGGGAAGGCCAAACCATCACCAATGAAGAAGGAACTCTCTGCTGAGTTCAATGCTACCTCACACAAGATTATACCTTAAACAGTTCAAATGTAATGAAAGGGGGCGTGGCTTAAGCATAGGGGGCGGATCAAACATCACCAATGAAGCAGTAACTCTGCTGAGTTCAATGACACCTAAAACTTTACTCTACCTAAAACGGTTTATTGTTATTAAAGGGGGCGTGGATAAAGCATAGGGGGCGGATCAAACATCACCAATGAAAAACAAACTCTCTGCTGAGTTTAATGACACCTCACACAATAGTCTGCAAGAAACAGGTCATTAGTGATTAAAAGGGGCGTGGCTTGAGCATAGCGGGAAGGCCAAACCATCACCAATGAAGCAGTAACTCTGCTGAGTTCAATGACACCTCAAACTTTACTCTACCTAAAACGGCTCAAATGTTATTAAAGAGGGCGTGGCTAACGCATAGGGGGCGGGTCAAACATCACCAATCAAAAACAAACTCTCTGCTGAGTTCAATGACACCTCAAACTTTACTCTACCTAAAACGGTTTAATGTTATTAAAGGGGTCGTGGCTTAAGCATAGGGGGCGGGGCAAACCATCACCAATGAAGAAGGAACTCCCTGTTGAGTTCAATGACACCTCACACAATAGTTCCCAAAAATCAGGTCATTAGTGATTAAAGGGGGCATGGCTTGAGCATAGCGGGAAGGCCAAACCATCACCATTGAAGAAGGAACTCTCTGCTGAGTTCAATGACACCTCACACAATAGTGTACAAGAAACAGGTCATTAGTTATGAAAGGGGGCATGGCCAAACCATCACCAATGAAGTAGGAACTCTCTGCTGAGTTCAATGACACCGAAAAACTTTACTCCACCTAAAACGGTTCAAATGTTATTAAAGAGGGCGTGGCTAAAGCATAGGGGGCGGGTCAAACCATCACCAATCAAAAACAAACTCTCTGCTTAGTTCAATGCTACCTCACACAAGATTATACCTTAAACAGTTCAAATGTAATGAAAGGGGGCGTGGCTTAAGCATAGCGGGAAGGCCAAACCATCACCAATGAAGAAGGAACTCCCTGCTGAGTTCAATGACACCTCACACAATAGTGCACAAGAATCAGGTCATTAGTGATTAAAGGTGGCGTGGCTTGAGCATAGCGGGAAGGCCAAACCATCACCAATGAAGAAGGAACTCTCTGCTGAGTTCAATGCTACCTCACACAAGATCATACCTTAAACAGTTCAAATGTAATGAAAGGGGGCGTGGCTTAAGCATAGCGGGCAGGCCAAACCATCACCAATGCAGAAGGAACTCTGCTGAGTTCAATGACACGTTCAACTTTACTCTACCTAAAACGGTTTAATATTATTAAAGGGGGCGTGGCTAAATCATAGGGGGGCGGGTCAAACCATCACCCATTACAAAGGAACTCTGCTGAGTTCAATGCTACCTCACACAATAGTGTACAAGAAACAGGTCATTAGTTATGAAAGGGGGCATGGCAAAACCATCACCAATGAAGAAGGAACTCTCTGCTGAGTTCAATGACACCTCAAACTTTACTCTACCTAAAACGGTTCAAATGTTATTAAAGAGGGCGTGGCTAAAGCATAGGGGGCGGGTCAAACCATCACCAATCAAAAACAAACTCTCTGATGAGTTCAATGCTACCTCACACAAGATTATACCTTAAACAGTTCAAATGTACTGAAAGGGGGCGTGGCTTAAGTTCAATGACACGTTCAACTTTACTCTACCTAAAATGGTTTAATATTATTAAAGGGGGCGTGGCTAAATCATAGGGGGGCAGGCCAAACCATCACCAACGAAGAAGGAACTCTCTGCTGAGTTCAATGACACCTCACACAATAGTGTACAAGAAACAGGTCATTAGTTATGAAAGGGGGCATGGCAAAACCATCACCAATGAAGAAGGAACTCCCTGCTGAGTTCAATGACACCTCACACAATAGTGCACAAGAATCAGGTCATTAGTAAATAAAGGTGGCGTGGCTTGAGCATAGCGGGAAGGCCAAACCATCACCAATGAAGAAGGAAGACTCTGCTGAGTTCAATGCTACCTCACAAGATGATACCTTAAACAGTTCAAATGTAATGAAAGGGGGCGTGGCTTAAGCATAGCGGGCAGGCCAAACCATCACCAATGAAGAAGGGACTCTGCTGAGTTCATTGACACCTCAAACTTTACACTACCTAAAACGGTTTAATAGTATTAAAAGGGGCGTGGCTAAACCATAGGGGGCGGTTCAAACCATCACCCATTACAAAGGAACTCCGCTGAGTTCAATGCTACCTCACACAATAGTGTACAAGAAACACGTCATTCGTTATGACGGGGCATGGCCAAATGATCACCAACGAAGAAGGAACTCTCTGCTGAGTTCAATGACACCTCAAACTTTACTCTACCTAAAACGGTTTAATGTTATTAAAGGGGTCGTGGCTAAAGCATAGGGGGCGGATCAAACATCACCAATCAAAAACAAACTGCTGAGTTCAATGAGACCTCACACAGGACTAACCAAAATTGGTCACCTGTTATGAAAGGGGGCGGGGCAAACCATCACCAATGAAGAAGGAACTCCCTGCTGAGTTCAATGACACCTCACACAATAGTGCACAAGAATCAGGTCATTAGTGATTAAAGGTGGCGTGGCTTGAGCATAGCGGGAAGGCCAAACCATCACCAATGAAGAAGGAACTCTCTGCTGAGTTCAATGCTACCTCACACAAGATCATACCTTAAACAGTTCAAATGTAATGAAAGGGGGCGTGGCTTAAGCATAGCGGGCAGGCCAAACCATCACCAATGCAGAAGGAACTCTGCTGAGTTCAATGACACGTTCAACTTTACTCTACCTAAAACGGTTTAATAGTATTAAAGGGGGCGTGGCTAAATCATAGGGGGGCGGGTCAAACCATCACCCATTACAAAGGAACTCTGCTGAGTTCAATGCTACCTCACACAATAGTGTACAAGAAACAGGTCATTAGTTATGAAAGGGGGCATGGCAAAACCATCACCAATGAAGAAGGAACTCTCTGCTGAGTTCAATGACACCTCAAACTTTACTCTACCTAAAACGGTTCAAATGTTATTAAAGAGGGCGTGGCTAAAGCATAGGGGGCGGGTCAAACCATCACCAATCAAAAACAAACTCTCTGATGAGTTCAATGCTACCTCACACAAGATTATACCTTAAACAGTTCAAATGTACTGAAAGGGGGCGTGGCTTAAGTTCAATGACACGTTCAACTTTACTCTACCTAAAATGGTTTAATATTATTAAAGGGGGCGTGGCTAAATCATAGGGGGGCAGGCCAAACCATCACCAACGAAGAAGGAACTCTCTGCTGAGTTCAATGACACCTCACACAATAGTGTACAAGAAACAGGTCATTAGTTATGAAAGGGGGCATGGCAAAACCATCACCAATGAAGAAGGAACTCCCTGCTGAGTTCAATGACACCTCACACAATAGTGCACAAGAATCAGGTCATTAGTAATTAAAGGTGGCGTGGCTTGAGCATAGCGGGAAGGCCAAACCATCACCAATGAAGAAGGAACTCTGCTGAGTTCAATGACACCTCAAACTTTACTCTACCTAAAACGGTTTAATAGTATTAAAAGGGGCGTGGCTAAAGCATAGGGGGCGGGTCAAACCATCACCCATTACAAAGGAACTCCGCTGAGTTCAATGCTACCTCACACAATAGTGTACAAGAAACAGGTCATTCGTTATGACGGGGCATGGCCATATGATCACCAATGAAGAAGGAACTCTCTGCTGAGTTCAATGCTACCTCACACAAGAGTATACTTTAAACAGATCAAATGTAATGAAAGGGGGCGTGGCTTAAGCATAGGGGGCGGGGTAAACCATCACCAATGAAGAAGGAACTCCCTGCTGAGTTCAATGACACCTCACACAATAGTGCACAAAAATCACGTCATTAGTGATTAAAGGGGGCGTGGCTTGAGCATAGAGGGAAGGCCAAACCATCACCAATGAAGAAGGAACTCTCTGCTGAGTTCAATGCTACCTCACACAAGATTATACCTTAAACAGTTCAAATGTAATGAAAGGGGGCGTGGCTTAAGCATAGCGGGCAGGCCAAACCATCACCAATGAAGAAGGGACTCTGCTGAGTTCAATGACACCTCAAACTTTACACTACCTAAAATGGTTTAATAGTATTAAAAGGGGCGTGGCTAAATCATAGGGGGCGGGTCAAACCATCACCCATTACAAAGGAACTCCGCTGAGTTCAATGCTACCTCACACAATAGTGTACAAGAAACACGTCATTCGTTATGACGGGGCATGGCCAAATGATCACCAACGAAGAAGGAACTCTCTGCTGAGTTCAATGACACCTCAAACTTTACTCTACCTAAAACGGTTTAATGTTATTAAAGGGGTCGTGGCTAAAGCATAGGGGGCGGATCAAACATCACCAATCAAAAACAAACTCTCTGCTGAGTTCAATGACACCTCAAACAGGACTCTAACTAAAATTGGTCACCTGTTATGAAAGGGGGCGTGGCTTAAGCATAGCGGGCAGGCCAAACCATCACCAATGAAGAAGGAACTCCCTGCTGAGTTCAATGACACCTCACACAATAGTGCACAAAAATCACGTCATTAGTGATTAAAGGGGGCGTGGCTTGAGCATAGCGGGAAGGCCAAACCATCACCAATGAAGAAGGAACTCTCTGCTGAGTTCAATGCTACCTCACACAAGATTATACCTTAAACAGTTCAAATGTAATGAAAGGGGGCGTGGCTTAAGCATAGGGGGCGGATCAAACATCACCAATGAAGCAGTAACTCTGCTGAGTTCAATGACACCTAAAACTTTACTCTACCTAAAACGGTTTATTGTTATTAAAGGGGGCGTGGATAAAGCATAGGGGGCGGATCAAACATCACCAATCAAAAACAAACTCTCTGCTGAGTTCAATGACACCTCAAACAGGACTCTAACTTAAATTGGTCACCTGTTATGAAAGGGGGCGTGGCTTAAGCATAGAGGGAAGGCCAAACCATCACCAATGAAGAAGGAAGACTCTGCTGAGTTCAATGCTACCTCACAAGATGATACCTTAAACAGTTCAAATGTAATGAAAGGGGGCGTGGCTTAAGCATAGCGGGCAGGCCAAACCATCACCAATGAAGAAGGGACTCTGCTGAGTTCATTGACACCTCAAACTTTACACTACCTAAAACGGTTTAATAGTATTAAAAGGGGCGTGGCTAAACCATAGGGGGCGGTTCAAACCATCACCCATTACAAAGGAACTCCGCTGAGTTCAATGCTACCTCACACAATAGTGTACAAGAAACACGTCATTCGTTATGACGGGGCATGGCCAAATGATCACCAACGAAGAAGGAACTCTCTGCTGAGTTCAATGACACCTCAAACTTTACTCTACCTAAAACGGTTTAATGTTATTAAAGGGGTCGTGGCTAAAGCATAGGGGGCGGATCAAACATCACCAATCAAAAACAAACTGCTGAGTTCAATGAGACCTCACACAGGACTAACCAAAATTGGTCACCTGTTATGAAAGGGGGCGGGGCAAACCATCACCAATGAAGAAGGAACTCCCTGCTGAGTTCAATGACACCTCACACAATAGTGCACAAGAATCAGGTCATTAGTGATTAAAGGTGGCGTGGCTTGAGCATAGCGGGAAGGCCAAACCATCACCAATGAAGAAGGAACTCTCTGCTGAGTTCAATGCTACCTCACACAAGATCATACCTTAAACAGTTCAAATGTAATGAAAGGGGGCGTGGCTTAAGCATAGCGGGCAGGCCAAACCATCACCAATGCAGAAGGAACTCTGCTGAGTTCAATGACACGTTCAACTTTACTCTACCTAAAACGGTTTAATATTATTAAAGGGGGCGTGGCTAAATCATAGGGGGGCGGGTCAAACCATCACCCATTACAAAGGAACTCTGCTGAGTTCAATGCTACCTCACACAATAGTGTACAAGAAACAGGTCATTAGTTATGAAAGGGGGCATGGCAAAACCATCACCAATGAAGAAGGAACTCTCTGCTGAGTTCAATGACACCTCAAACTTTACTCTACCTAAAACGGTTCAAATGTTATTAAAGAGGGCGTGGCTAAAGCATAGGGGGCGGGTCAAACCATCACCAATCAAAAACAAACTCTCTGATGAGTTCAATGCTACCTCACACAAGATTATACCTTAAACAGTTCAAATGTACTGAAAGGGGGCGTGGCTTAAGTTCAATGACACGTTCAACTTTACTCTACCTAAAATGGTTTAATATTATTAAAGGGGGCGTGGCTAAATCATAGGGGGGCAGGCCAAACCATCACCAACGAAGAAGGAACTCTCTGCTGAGTTCAATGACACCTCACACAATAGTGTACAAGAAACAGGTCATTAGTTATGAAAGGGGGCATGGCAAAACCATCACCAATGAAGAAGGAACTCCCTGCTGAGTTCAATGACACCTCACACAATAGTGCACAAGAATCAGGTCATTAGTAATTAAAGGTGGCGTGGCTTGAGCATAGCGGGAAGGCCAAACCATCACCAATGAAGAAGGAAGACTCTGCTGAGTTCAATGCTACCTCACAAGATGATACCTTAAACAGTTCAAATGTAATGAAAGGGGGCGTGGCTTGAGCATAGCGGGAAGGCCAAACCATCACCAATGAAGCAGTAACTCTGCTGAGTTCAATGACACCTCAAACTTTACTCTACCTAAAACGGCTCAAATGTTATTAAAGAGGGCGTGGCTAACGCATAGGGGGCGGGTCAAACCATCACCAATCAAAAACAAACTCTGCAGAGTTCAATGACACCTCAAACTTTACTCTACCTAAAACGGTTTAATATTGTTAAAAGGGCCTGGCTAAATCATAGGGGGCGGGTCAAACCATCACCCATTACAAAGGAACTCCGCTGAGTTCAATGCTACCTCACACAATAGTGTACAAGAAACAGAGTTCAATGACACCTCAAACTTTACTCTACCTAAAACGGTTTAATGTTATTAAAGGGGTCGTGGCTAAAGCATAGGGGGCGGATCAAACATCACCAATCAAAAACAAACTCTCTGCTGAGTTCAATAACACCTCAAACAGGACTCTAACTAAAATTGGTCACCTGTTATGAAAAGGGGCGTGGCTTAAGCATAGCGGGCAGGCCAAACCATCACCAATGAAGAAGGAACTCCCTGCTGAGTTCAATGACACCTCACACAATAGTGCACAAAAATCACGTCATTAGTGATTAAAGGGGGCGTGGCTTGAGCATAGCGGGAAGGCCAAACCATCACCAATGAAGAAGGAACTCTCTGCTGAGTTCAATGCTACCTCACACAAGATTATACCTTAAACAGTTCAAATGTAATGAAAGGGGGCGTGGCTTAAGCATAGGGGGCGGATCAAACATCACCAATGAAGCAGTAACTCTGCTGAGTTCAATGACACCTAAAACTTTACTCTACCTAAAACGGTTTATTGTTATTAAAGGGGGCGTGGATAAAGCATAGGGGGCGGATCAAACATCACCAATCAAAAACAAACTCTCTGCTGAGTTCAATGACACCTCAAACAGGACTCTAACTAAAATTGGTCACCTGTTATGAAAGGGGGCGTGGCTTAAGCATAGAGGGAAGGCCAAACCATCACCAATGAAGAAGGAAGACTCTGCTGAGTTCAATGCTACCTCACAAGATGATACCTTAAACAGTTCAAATGTAATGAAAGGGGGCGTGGCTTAAGCATAGCGGGCAGGCCAAACCATCACCAATGAAGAAGGAACTCTCTGCTGAGTTCAATGACACCTCAAACTTTACTCTACCTAAAATGGTTTAATATTATTAAAAGGGGCGTGGCTAAATCATAGGGGGCGGATCAAACCATCACCCATTACAAATGAACTCTGCTGAGTTCAATGCTACCTCACACAATAGTGTACAAGAAACACGTCATTCGTTATGACGGGGCATGGCCAAATGATCACCAACGAAGAAGGAACTCTCTGCTGAGTTCAATGACACCTCACACAATAGTCTGCAAGAAACAGGTCATTAGTGATTAAAAGGGGCGTGGCTTGAGCATAGCGGGAAGGCCAAACCATCACCAATGAAGCAGTAACTCTGCTGAGTTCAATGACACCTCAAACTTTACTCTACCTAAAACGGCTCAAATGTTATTAAAGAGTGCGTGGCTGACGCATAGGGGGCGGGTCAAACCATCACCAATCAAAAACAAACTCTGCAGAGTTCAATGACACCTCAAACTTTACTCTACCTAAAACGGTTTAATATTGTTAAAAGGGCCTGGCTAAATCATAGGGGGCGGGTCAAACCATCACCCATTACAAAGGAACTCCGCTGAGTTCAATGCTACCTCACACAATAGTGTACAAGAAACAGAGTTCAATGACACCTCAAACTTTACTCTACCTAAAACGGTTTAATGTTATTAAAGGGGTCGTGGCTAAAGCATAGGGGGCGGATCAAACATCACCAATCAAAAACAAACTCTCTGCTGAGTTCAATGACACCTCAAACAGGACTCTAACTAAAATTGGTCACCTGTTATGAAAGGGGGCGTGGCTTAAGCATAGCGGGCAGGCCAAACCATCACCAATGAAGAAGGAACTCCCTGCTGAGTTCAATGACACCTCACACAATAGTGCACAAAAATCACGTCATTAGTGATTAAAGGGGGCGTGGCTTGAGCATAGCGGGAAGGCCAAACCATCACCAATGAAGAAGGAGCTCTCTGCTGAGTTCAATGCTACCTCACACAAGATTATACCTTAAACAGTTCAAATGTAATGAAAGGGGGCGTGGCTTAAGCATAGGGGGCGGATCAAACATCACCAATGAAGCAGTAACTCTGCTGAGTTCAATGACACCTAAAACTTTACTCTACCTAAAACGGTTTATTGTTATTAAAGGGGGCGTGGATAAAGCATAGGGGGCGGATCAAACATCACCAATGAAAAACAAACTCTCTGCTGAGTTCAATGACACCTCACACAATAGTCTGCAAGAAACAGGTCATTAGTGATTAAAAGGGGCGTGGCTTGAGCATAGCGGGAAGGCCAAACCATCACCAATGAAGCAGTAACTCTGCTGAGTTCAATGACACCTCAAACTTTACTCTACCTAAAACGGCTCAAATGTTATTAAAGAGGGCGTGGCTAACGCATAGGGGGCGGGTCAAACCATCACCAATCAAAAACAAACTCTGCAGAGTTCAATGACACCTCAAACTTTACTCTACCTAAAACGGTTTAATATTGTTAAAAGGGCCTGGCTAAATCATAGGGGGCGGGTCAAACCATCACCCATTACAAAGGAACTCCGCTGAGTTCAATGCTACCTCACACAATAGTGTACAAGAAACAGAGTTCAATGACACCTCAAACTTTACTCTACCTAAAACGGTTTAATGTTATTAAAGGGGTCGTGGCTAAAGCATAGGGGGCGGATCAAACATCACCAATCAAAAACAAACTCTCTGCTGAGTTCAATAACACCTCAAACAGGACTCTAACTAAAATTGGTCACCTGTTATGAAAAGGGGCGTGGCTTAAGCATAGCGGGCAGGCCAAACCATCACCAATGAAGAAGGAACTCCCTGCTGAGTTCAATGACACCTCACACAATAGTGCACAAAAATCACGTCATTAGTGATTAAAGGGGGCGTGGCTTGAGCATAGCGGGAAGGCCAAACCATCACCAATGAAGAAGGAACTCTCTGCTGAGTTCAATGCTACCTCACACAAGATTATACCTTAAACAGTTCAAATGTAATGAAAGGGGGCGTGGCTTAAGCATAGGGGGCGGATCAAACATCACCAATGAAGCAGTAACTCTGCTGAGTTCAATGACACCTAAAACTTTACTCTACCTAAAACGGTTTATTGTTATTAAAGGGGGCGTGGATAAAGCATAGGGGGCGGATCAAACATCACCAATGAAAAACAAACTCTCTGCTGAGTTTAATGACACCTCACACAATAGTCTGCAAGAAACAGGTCATTAGTGATTAAAAGGGGCGTGGCTTGAGCATAGCGGGAAGGCCAAACCATCACCAATGAAGCAGTAACTCTGCTGAGTTCAATGACACCTCAAACTTTACTCTACCTAAAACGGCTCAAATGTTATTAAAGAGGGCGTGGCTAACGCATAGGGGGCGGGTCAAACATCACCAATCAAAAACAAACTCTCTGCTGAGTTCAATGACACCTCAAACTTTACTCTACCTAAAACGGTTTAATGTTATTAAAGGGGTCGTGGCTTAAGCATAGGGGGCGGGGCAAACCATCACCAATGAAGAAGGAACTCCCTGTTGAGTTCAATGACACCTCACACAATAGTTCCCAAAAATCAGGTCATTAGTGATTAAAGGGGGCATGGCTTGAGCATAGCGGGAAGGCCAAACCATCACCATTGAAGAAGGAACTCTCTGCTGAGTTCAATGACACCTCACACAATAGTGTACAAGAAACAGGTCATTAGTTATGAAAGGGGGCATGGCCAAACCATCACCAATGAAGTAGGAACTCTCTGCTGAGTTCAATGACACCGAAAAACTTTACTCCACCTAAAACGGTTCAAATGTTATTAAAGAGGGCGTGGCTAAAGCATAGGGGGCGGGTCAAACCATCACCAATCAAAAACAAACTCTCTGCTTAGTTCAATGCTACCTCACACAAGATTATACCTTAAACAGTTCAAATGTAATGAAAGGGGGCGTGGCTTAAGCATAGCGGGAAGGCCAAACCATCACCAATGAAGAAGGAACTCCCTGCTGAGTTCAATGACACCTCACACAATAGTGCACAAGAATCAGGTCATTAGTGATTAAAGGTGGCGTGGCTTGAGCATAGCGGGAAGGCCAAACCATCACCAATGAAGAAGGAACTCTCTGCTGAGTTCAATGCTACCTCACACAAGATCATACCTTAAACAGTTCAAATGTAATGAAAGGGGGCGTGGCTTAAGCATAGCGGGCAGGCCAAACCATCACCAATGCAGAAGGAACTCTGCTGAGTTCAATGACACGTTCAACTTTACTCTACCTAAAACGGTTTAATATTATTAAAGGGGGCGTGGCTAAATCATAGGGGGGCGGGTCAAACCATCACCCATTACAAAGGAACTCTGCTGAGTTCAATGCTACCTCACACAATAGTGTACAAGAAACAGGTCATTAGTTATGAAAGGGGGCATGGCAAAACCATCACCAATGAAGAAGGAACTCTCTGCTGAGTTCAATGACACCTCAAACTTTACTCTACCTAAAACGGTTCAAATGTTATTAAAGAGGGCGTGGCTAAAGCATAGGGGGCGGGTCAAACCATCACCAATCAAAAACAAACTCTCTGATGAGTTCAATGCTACCTCACACAAGATTATACCTTAAACAGTTCAAATGTACTGAAAGGGGGCGTGGCTTAAGTTCAATGACACGTTCAACTTTACTCTACCTAAAATGGTTTAATATTATTAAAGGGGGCGTGGCTAAATCATAGGGGGGCAGGCCAAACCATCACCAACGAAGAAGGAACTCTCTGCTGAGTTCAATGACACCTCACACAATAGTGTACAAGAAACAGGTCATTAGTTATGAAAGGGGGCATGGCAAAACCATCACCAATGAAGAAGGAACTCCCTGCTGAGTTCAATGACACCTCACACAATAGTGCACAAGAATCAGGTCATTAGTAAATAAAGGTGGCGTGGCTTGAGCATAGCGGGAAGGCCAAACCATCACCAATGAAGAAGGAAGACTCTGCTGAGTTCAATGCTACCTCACAAGATGATACCTTAAACAGTTCAAATGTAATGAAAGGGGGCGTGGCTTAAGCATAGCGGGCAGGCCAAACCATCACCAATGAAGAAGGGACTCTGCTGAGTTCATTGACACCTCAAACTTTACACTACCTAAAACGGTTTAATAGTATTAAAAGGGGCGTGGCTAAACCATAGGGGGCGGTTCAAACCATCACCCATTACAAAGGAACTCCGCTGAGTTCAATGCTACCTCACACAATAGTGTACAAGAAACACGTCATTCGTTATGACGGGGCATGGCCAAATGATCACCAACGAAGAAGGAACTCTCTGCTGAGTTCAATGACACCTCAAACTTTACTCTACCTAAAACGGTTTAATGTTATTAAAGGGGTCGTGGCTAAAGCATAGGGGGCGGATCAAACATCACCAATCAAAAACAAACTGCTGAGTTCAATGAGACCTCACACAGGACTAACCAAAATTGGTCACCTGTTATGAAAGGGGGCGGGGCAAACCATCACCAATGAAGAAGGAACTCCCTGCTGAGTTCAATGACACCTCACACAATAGTGCACAAGAATCAGGTCATTAGTGATTAAAGGTGGCGTGGCTTGAGCATAGCGGGAAGGCCAAACCATCACCAATGAAGAAGGAACTCTCTGCTGAGTTCAATGCTACCTCACACAAGATCATACCTTAAACAGTTCAAATGTAATGAAAGGGGGCGTGGCTTAAGCATAGCGGGCAGGCCAAACCATCACCAATGCAGAAGGAACTCTGCTGAGTTCAATGACACGTTCAACTTTACTCTACCTAAAACGGTTTAATAGTATTAAAGGGGGCGTGGCTAAATCATAGGGGGGCGGGTCAAACCATCACCCATTACAAAGGAACTCTGCTGAGTTCAATGCTACCTCACACAATAGTGTACAAGAAACAGGTCATTAGTTATGAAAGGGGGCATGGCAAAACCATCACCAATGAAGAAGGAACTCTCTGCTGAGTTCAATGACACCTCAAACTTTACTCTACCTAAAACGGTTCAAATGTTATTAAAGAGGGCGTGGCTAAAGCATAGGGGGCGGGTCAAACCATCACCAATCAAAAACAAACTCTCTGATGAGTTCAATGCTACCTCACACAAGATTATACCTTAAACAGTTCAAATGTACTGAAAGGGGGCGTGGCTTAAGTTCAATGACACGTTCAACTTTACTCTACCTAAAATGGTTTAATATTATTAAAGGGGGCGTGGCTAAATCATAGGGGGGCAGGCCAAACCATCACCAACGAAGAAGGAACTCTCTGCTGAGTTCAATGACACCTCACACAATAGTGTACAAGAAACAGGTCATTAGTTATGAAAGGGGGCATGGCAAAACCATCACCAATGAAGAAGGAACTCCCTGCTGAGTTCAATGACACCTCACACAATAGTGCACAAGAATCAGGTCATTAGTAATTAAAGGTGGCGTGGCTTGAGCATAGCGGGAAGGCCAAACCATCACCAATGAAGAAGGAAGACTCTGCTGAGTTCAATGCTACCTCACAAGATGATACCTTAAACAGTTCAAATGTAATGAAAGGGGGCGTGGCTTAAGCATAGCGGGCAGGCCAAACCATCACCAATGAAGAAGGGACTCTGCTGAGTTCATTGACACCTCAAACTTTACACTACCTAAAACGGTTTAATAGTATTAAAAGGGGCGTGGCTAAATCATAGGGGGCGGGTCAAACCATCACCCATTACAAAGGAACTCCGCTGAGTTCAATGCTACCTCACACAATAGTGTACAAGAAACACGTCATTCGTTATGACGGGGCATGGCCAAATGATCACCAACGAAGAAGGAACTCTCTGCTGAGTTCAATGACACCTCAAACTTTACTCTACCTAAAACGGTTTAATGTTATTAAAGGGGTCGTGGCTAAAGCATAGGGGGCGGATCAAACATCACCAATCAAAAACAAACTCTCTGCTGAGTTCAATGACACCTCAAACAGGACTCTAACTAAAATTGGTCACCTGTTATGAAAGGGGGCGTGGCTTAAGCATAGCGGGCAGGCCAAACCATCACCAATGAAGAAGGAACTCCCTGCTGAGTTCAATGACACCTCACACAATAGTGCACAAAAATCACGTCATTAGTGATTAAAGGGGGCGTGGCTTGAGCATAGCGGGAAGGCCAAACCATCACCAATGAAGAAGGAACTCTGCTGAGTTCAATGCTACCTCACACAAGATTATACCTTAAACAGTTCAAATGTAATGAAAGGGGGCGTGGCTTAAGCATAGGGGGCGGATCAAACATCACCAATGAAGCAGTAACTCTGCTGAGTTCAATGACACCTAAAACTTTACTCTACCTAAAACGGTTTATTGTTATTAAAGGGGGCGTGGATAAAGCATAGGGGGCGGATCAAACATCACCAATGAAAAACAAACTCTCTGCTGAGTTCAATGACACCTCACACAATAGTGTACAAGAAACAGGTCATTAGTTATGAAAGGGGGCATGGCAAAACCATCACCAATGAAGAAGGAACTCCCTGCTGAGTTCAATGACACCTCACACAATAGTGCACAAGAATCAGGTCATTAGTAATTAAAGGTGGCGTGGCTTGAGCATAGCGGGAAGGCCAAACCATCACCAATGAAGAAGGAACTCTGCTGAGTTCAATGACACCTCAAACTTTACTCTACCTAAAACGGTTTAATAGTATTAAAAGGGGCGTGGCTAAAGCATAGGGGGCGGGTCAAACCATCACCCATTACAAAGGAACTCCGCTGAGTTCAATGCTACCTCACACAATAGTGTACAAGAAACAGGTCATTCGTTATGACGGGGCATGGCCATATGATCACCAATGAAGAAGGAACTCTCTGCTGAGTTCAATGCTACCTCACACAAGAGTATACTTTAAACAGATCAAATGTAATGAAAGGGGGCGTGGCTTAAGCATAGGGGGCGGGGTAAACCATCACCAATGAAGAAGGAACTCCCTGCTGAGTTCAATGACACCTCACACAATAGTGCACAAAAATCACGTCATTAGTGATTAAAGGGGGCGTGGCTTGAGCATAGAGGGAAGGCCAAACCATCACCAATGAAGAAGGAACTCTCTGCTGAGTTCAATGCTACCTCACACAAGATTATACCTTAAACAGTTCAAATGTAATGAAAGGGGGCGTGGCTTAAGCATAGCGGGCAGGCCAAACCATCACCAATGAAGAAGGGACTCTGCTGAGTTCAATGACACCTCAAACTTTACACTACCTAAAATGGTTTAATAGTATTAAAAGGGGCGTGGCTAAATCATAGGGGGCGGGTCAAACCATCACCCATTACAAAGGAACTCCGCTGAGTTCAATGCTACCTCACACAATAGTGTACAAGAAACACGTCATTCGTTATGACGGGGCATGGCCAAATGATCACCAACGAAGAAGGAACTCTCTGCTGAGTTCAATGACACCTCAAACTTTACTCTACCTAAAACGGTTTAATGTTATTAAAGGGGTCGTGGCTAAAGCATAGGGGGCGGATCAAACATCACCAATCAAAAACAAACTCTCTGCTGAGTTCAATGACACCTCAAACAGGACTCTAACTAAAATTGGTCACCTGTTATGAAAGGGGGCGTGGCTTAAGCATAGCGGGCAGGCCAAACCATCACCGATGAAGAAGGAACTCCCTGCTGAGTTCAATGACACCTCACACAATAGTGCACAAAAATCACGTCATTAGTGATTAAAGGGGGCGTGGCTTGAGCATAGCGGGAAGGCCAAACCATCACCAATGAAGAAGGAACTCTGCTGAGTTCAATGCTACCTCACACAAGATTATACCTTAAACAGTTCAAATGTAATGAAAGGGGGCGTGGCTTAAGCATAGGGGGCGGATCAAACATCACCAATGAAGCAGTAACTCTGCTGAGTTCAATGACACCTAAAACTTTACTCTACCTAAAACGGTTTATTGTTATTAAAGGGGGCGTGGATAAAGCATAGGGGGCGGATCAAACATCACCAATGAAAAACAAACTCTCTGCTGAGTTCAATGACACCTCACACAATAGTCTGCAAGAAACAGGTCATTAGTGATTAAAAGGGGCGTGGCTTGAGCATAGCGGGAAGGCCAAACCATCACCAATGAAGCAGTAACTCTGCTGAGTTCAATGACACCTCAAACTTTACTCTACCTAAAACGGCTCAAATGTTATTAAAGAGGGCGTGGCTAACGCATAGGGGGCGGGTCAAACCATCACCAATCAAAAACAAACTCTGCAGAGTTCAATGACACCTCAAACTTTACTCTACCTAAAACGGTTTAATATTGTTAAAAGGGCCTGGCTAAATCATAGGGGGCGGGTCAAACCATCACCCATTACAAAGGAACTCCGCTGAGTTCAATGCTACCTCACACAATAGTGTACAAGAAACAGAGTTCAATGACACCTCAAACTTTACTCTACCTAAAACGGTTTAATGTTATTAAAGGGGTCGTGGCTAAAGCATAGGGGGCGGATCAAACATCACCAATCAAAAACAAACTCTCTGCTGAGTTCAATAACACCTCAAACAGGACTCTAACTAAAATTGGTCACCTGTTATGAAAAGGGGCGTGGCTTAAGCATAGCGGGCAGGCCAAACCATCACCAATGAAGAAGGAACTCCCTGCTGAGTTCAATGACACCTCACACAATAGTGCACAAAAATCACGTCATTAGTGATTAAAGGGGGCGTGGCTTGAGCATAGCGGGAAGGCCAAACCATCACCAATGAAGAAGGAACTCTCTGCTGAGTTCAATGCTACCTCACACAAGATTATACCTTAAACAGTTCAAATGTAATGAAAGGGGGCGTGGCTTAAGCATAGGGGGCGGATCAAACATCACCAATGAAGCAGTAACTCTGCTGAGTTCAATGACACCTAAAACTTTACTCTACCTAAAACGGTTTATTGTTATTAAAGGGGGCGTGGATAAAGCATAGGGGGCGGATCAAACATCACCAATCAAAAACAAACTCTCTGCTGAGTTCAATGACACCTCAAACAGGACTCTAACTTAAATTGGTCACCTGTTATGAAAGGGGGCGTGGCTTAAGCATAGAGGGAAGGCCAAACCATCACCAATGAAGAAGGAAGACTCTGCTGAGTTCAATGCTACCTCACAAGATGATACCTTAAACAGTTCAAATGTAATGAAAGGGGGCGTGGCTTAAGCATAGCGGGCAGGCCAAACCATCACCAATGAAGAAGGGACTCTGCTGAGTTCATTGACACCTCAAACTTTACACTACCTAAAACGGTTTAATAGTATTAAAAGGGGCGTGGCTAAACCATAGGGGGCGGTTCAAACCATCACCCATTACAAAGGAACTCCGCTGAGTTCAATGCTACCTCACACAATAGTGTACAAGAAACACGTCATTCGTTATGACGGGGCATGGCCAAATGATCACCAACGAAGAAGGAACTCTCTGCTGAGTTCAATGACACCTCAAACTTTACTCTACCTAAAACGGTTTAATGTTATTAAAGGGGTCGTGGCTAAAGCATAGGGGGCGGATCAAACATCACCAATCAAAAAACAAACTGCTGAGTTCAATGAGACCTCACACAGGACTAACCAAAATTGGTCACCTGTTATGAAAGGGGGCGGGGCAAACCATCACCAATGAAGAAGGAACTCCCTGCTGAGTTCAATGACACCTCACACAATAGTGCACAAGAATCAGGTCATTAGTGATTAAAGGTGGCGTGGCTTGAGCATAGCGGGAAGGCCAAACCATCACCAATGAAGAAGGAACTCTCTGCTGAGTTCAATGCTACCTCACACAAGATCATACCTTAAACAGTTCAAATGTAATGAAAGGGGGCGTGGCTTAAGCATAGCGGGCAGGCCAAACCATCACCAATGCAGAAGGAACTCTGCTGAGTTCAATGACACGTTCAACTTTACTCTACCTAAAACGGTTTAATATTATTAAAGGGGGCGTGGCTAAATCATAGGGGGGCGGGTCAAACCATCACCCATTACAAAGGAACTCTGCTGAGTTCAATGCTACCTCACACAATAGTGTACAAGAAACAGGTCATTAGTTATGAAAGGGGGCATGGCAAAACCATCACCAATGAAGAAGGAACTCTCTGCTGAGTTCAATGACACCTCAAACTTTACTCTACCTAAAACGGTTCAAATGTTATTAAAGAGGGCGTGGCTAAAGCATAGGGGGCGGGTCAAACCATCACCAATCAAAAACAAACTCTCTGATGAGTTCAATGCTACCTCACACAAGATTATACCTTAAACAGTTCAAATGTACTGAAAGGGGGCGTGGCTTAAGTTCAATGACACGTTCAACTTTACTCTACCTAAAATGGTTTAATATTATTAAAGGGGGCGTGGCTAAATCATAGGGGGGCAGGCCAAACCATCACCAACGAAGAAGGAACTCTCTGCTGAGTTCAATGACACCTCACACAATAGTGTACAAGAAACAGGTCATTAGTTATGAAAGGGGGCATGGCAAAACCATCACCAATGAAGAAGGAACTCCCTGCTGAGTTCAATGACACCTCACACAATAGTGCACAAGAATCAGGTCATTAGTAATTAAAGGTGGCGTGGCTTGAGCATAGCGGGAAGGCCAAACCATCACCAATGAAGAAGGAAGACTCTGCTGAGTTCAATGCTACCTCACAAGATGATACCTTAAACAGTTCAAATGTAATGAAAGGGGGCGTGGCTTGAGCATAGCGGGAAGGCCAAACCATCACCAATGAAGCAGTAACTCTGCTGAGTTCAATGACACCTCAAACTTTACTCTACCTAAAACGGCTCAAATGTTATTAAAGAGGGCGTGGCTAACGCATAGGGGGCGGGTCAAACCATCACCAATCAAAAACAAACTCTGCAGAGTTCAATGACACCTCAAACTTTACTCTACCTAAAACGGTTTAATATTGTTAAAAGGGCCTGGCTAAATCATAGGGGGCGGGTCAAACCATCACCCATTACAAAGGAACTCCGCTGAGTTCAATGCTACCTCACACAATAGTGTACAAGAAACAGAGTTCAATGACACCTCAAACAGGACTCTAACTAAAATTGGTCACCTGTTATGAAAAGGGGCGTGGCTTAAGCATAGCGGGCAGGCCAAACCATCACCAATGAAGAAGGAACTCCCTGCTGAGTTCAATGACACCTCACACAATAGTGCACAAAAATCACGTCATTAGTGATTAAAGGGGGCGTGGCTTGAGCATAGCGGGAAGGCCAAACCATCACCAATGAAGAAGGAACTCTCTGCTGAGTTCAATGCTACCTCACACAAGATTATACCTTAAACAGTTCAAATGTAATGAAAGGGGGCGTGGCTTAAGCATAGGGGGCGGATCAAACATCACCAATGAAGCAGTAACTCTGCTGAGTTCAATGACACCTAAAACTTTACTCTACCTAAAACGGTTTATTGTTATTAAAGGGGGCGTGGATAAAGCATAGGGGGCGGATCAAACATCACCAATCAAAAACAAACTCTCTGCTGAGTTCAATGACACCTCAAACAGGACTCTAACTAAAATTGGTCACCTGTTATGAAAGGGGGCGTGGCTTAAGCATAGAGGGAAGGCCAAACCATCACCAATGAAGAAGGAAGACTCTGCTGAGTTCAATGCTACCTCACAAGATGATACCTTAAACAGTTCAAATGTAATGAAAGGGGGCGTGGCTTAAGCATAGCGGGCAGGCCAAACCATCACCAATGAAGAAGGAACTCTCTGCTGAGTTCAATGACACCTCAAACTTTACTCTACCTAAAATGGTTTAATATTATTAAAAGGGGCGTGGCTAAATCATAGGGGGCGGATCAAACCATCACCCATTACAAATGAACTCTGCTGAGTTCAATGCTACCTCACACAATAGTGTACAAGAAACACGTCATTCGTTATGACGGGGCATGGCCAAATGATCACCAACGAAGAAGGAACTCTCTGCTGAGTTCAATGACACCTCACACAATAGTCTGCAAGAAACAGGTCATTAGTGATTAAAAGGGGCGTGGCTTGAGCATAGCGGGAAGGCCAAACCATCACCAATGAAGCAGTAACTCTGCTGAGTTCAATGACACCTCAAACTTTACTCTACCTAAAACGGCTCAAATGTTATTAAAGAGTGCGTGGCTAACGCATAGGGGGCGGGTCAAACCATCACCAATCAAAAACAAACTCTGCAGAGTTCAATGACACCTCAAACTTTACTCTACCTAAAACGGTTTAATATTGTTAAAAGGGCCTGGCTAAATCATAGGGGGCGGGTCAAACCATCACCCATTACAAAGGAACTCCGCTGAGTTCAATGCTACCTCACACAATAGTGTACAAGAAACAGAGTTCAATGACACCTCAAACTTTACTCTACCTAAAACGGTTTAATGTTATTAAAGGGGTCGTGGCTAAAGCATAGGGGGCGGATCAAACATCACCAATCAAAAACAAACTCTCTGCTGAGTTCAATGACACCTCAAACAGGACTCTAACTAAAATTGGTCACCTGTTATGAAAGGGGGCGTGGCTTAAGCATAGCGGGCAGGCCAAACCATCACCAATGAAGAAGGAACTCCCTGCTGAGTTCAATGACACCTCACACAATAGTGCACAAAAATCACGTCATTAGTGATTAAAGGGGGCGTGGCTTGAGCATAGCGGGAAGGCCAAACCATCACCAATGAAGAAGGAGCTCTCTGCTGAGTTCAATGCTACCTCACACAAGATTATACCTTAAACAGTTCAAATGTAATGAAAGGGGGCGTGGCTTAAGCATAGGGGGCGGATCAAACATCACCAATGAAGCAGTAACTCTGCTGAGTTCAATGACACCTAAAACTTTACTCTACCTAAAACGGTTTATTGTTATTAAAGGGGGCGTGGATAAAGCATAGGGGGCGGATCAAACATCACCAATCAAAAACAAACTCTCTGCTGAGTTCAATGACACCTCAAACTTTACTCTACCTAAAACGGTTTAATGTTATTAAAGGGGTCGTGGCTTAAGCATAGGGGGCGGGGCAAACCATCACCAATGAAGAAGGAACTCCCTGTTGAGTTCAATGACACCTCACACAATAGTTCCCAAAAATCAGGTCATTAGTGATTAAAGGGGGCATGGCTTGAGCATAGCGGGAAGGCCAAACCATCACCATTGAAGAAGGAACTCTCTGCTGAGTTCAATGACACCTCACACAATAGTGTACAAGAAACAGGTCATTAGTTATGAAAGGGGGCATGGCCAAACCATCACCAATGAAGTAGGAACTCTCTGCTGAGTTCAATGACACCGAAAAACTTTACTCCACCTAAAACGGTTCAAATGTTATTAAAGAGGGCGTGGCTAAAGCATAGGGGGCGGGTCAAACCATCACCAATCAAAAACAAACTCTCTGCTTAGTTCAATGCTACCTCACACAAGATTATACCTTAAACAGTTCAAATGTAATGAAAGGGGGCGTGGCTTAAGCATAGCGGGAAGGCCAAACCATCACCAATGAAGAAGGAACTCCCTGCTGAGTTCAATGACACCTCACACAATAGTGCATAAGAATCAGGTCATTAGTGATTAAAAGGGGCGTGGCTTGAGCATAGCGGGAAGGCCAAACCATCACCAACGAAGAAGGAACTCTCTGCTGAGTTCAATGACACCTCAAACTTTACTCTACCTAAAACGGTTTAATGTTATTAAAGGGGTCGTGGCTAAAGCATAGGGGGCGGATCAAACATCACCAATCAAAAACAAACTGCTGAGTTCAATGAGACCTCACACAGGACTAACCAAAATTGGTCACCTGTTATGAAAGGGGGCGGGGCAAACCATCACCAATGAAGAAGGAACTCCCTGCTGAGTTCAATGACACCTCACACAATAGTGCACAAGAATCAGGTCATTAGTGATTAAAGGTGGCAAGGCTTGAGCATAGCGGGAAGGCCAAACCATCACCAATGAAGAAGGAACTCTCTGCTGAGTTCAATGCTACCTCACACAAGATCATACCTTAAACAGTTCAAATGTAATGAAAGGGGGCGTGGCTTAAGCATAGCGGGCAGGCCAAACCATCACCAATGCAGAAGGAACTCTGCTGAGTTCAATGACACGTTCAACTTTACTCTACCTAAAACGGTTTAATAGTATTAAAAGGGGCGTGGCTAAATCATAGGGGGCGGGTCAAACCATCACCCATTACAAAGGAACTCCGCTGAGTTCAATGCTACCTCACACAATAGTGTACAAGAAACACGTCATTCGTTATGACGGGGCATGGCCAAATGATCACCAACGAAGAAGGAACTCTCTGCTGAGTTCAATGACACCTCAAACTTTACTCTACCTAAAACGGTTTAATGTTATTAAAGGGGTCGTGGCTAAAGCATAGGGGGCGGATCAAACATCACCAATCAAAAACAAACTCTCTGCTGAGTTCAATGACACCTCAAACAGGACTCTAACTAAAATTGGTCACCTGTTATGAAAGGGGGCGTGGCTTAAGCATAGCGGGCAGGCCAAACCATCACCAATGAAGAAGGAACTCCCTGCTGAGTTCAATGACACCTCACACAATAGTGCACAAAAATCACGTCATTAGTGATTAAAGGGGGCGTGGCTTGAGCATAGCGGGAAGGCCAAACCATCACCAATGAAGAAGGAACTCTGCTGAGTTCAATGCTACCTCACACAAGATTATACCTTAAACAGTTCAAATGTAATGAAAGGGGGCGTGGCTTAAGCATAGGGGGCGGATCAAACATCACCAATGAAGCAGTAACTCTGCTGAGTTCAATGACACCTAAAACTTTACTCTACCTAAAACGGTTTATTGTTATTAAAGGGGGCGTGGATAAAGCATAGGGGGCGGATCAAACATCACCAATGAAAAACAAACTCTCTGCTGAGTTCAATGACACCTCACACAATAGTGTACAAGAAACAGGTCATTAGTTATGAAAGGGGGCATGGCAAAACCATCACCAATGAAGAAGGAACTCCCTGCTGAGTTCAATGACACCTCACACAATAGTGCACAAGAATCAGGTCATTAGTAATTAAAGGTGGCGTGGCTTGAGCATAGCGGGAAGGCCAAACCATCACCAATGAAGAAGGAACTCTGCTGAGTTCAATGACACCTCAAACTTTACTCTACCTAAAACGGTTTAATAGTATTAAAAGGGGCGTGGCTAAAGCATAGGGGGCGGGTCAAACCATCACCCATTACAAAGGAACTCCGCTGAGTTCAATGCTACCTCACACAATAGTGTACAAGAAACAGGTCATTCGTTATGACGGGGCATGGCCATATGATCACCAATGAAGAAGGAACTCTCTGCTGAGTTCAATGCTACCTCACACAAGAGTATACTTTAAACAGATCAAATGTAATGAAAGGGGGCGTGGCTTAAGCATAGGGGGCGGGGTAAACCATCACCAATGAAGAAGGAACTCCCTGCTGAGTTCAATGACACCTCACACAATAGTGCACAAAAATCACGTCATTAGTGATTAAAGGGGGCGTGGCTTGAGCATAGAGGGAAGGCCAAACCATCACCAATGAAGAAGGAACTCTCTGCTGAGTTCAATGCTACCTCACACAAGATTATACCTTAAACAGTTCAAATGTAATGAAAGGGGGCGTGGCTTAAGCATAGCGGGCAGGCCAAACCATCACCAATGAAGAAGGGACTCTGCTGAGTTCAATGACACCTCAAACTTTACACTACCTAAAATGGTTTAATAGTATTAAAAGGGGCGTGGCTAAATCATAGGGGGCGGGTCAAACCATCACCCATTACAAAGGAACTCCGCTGAGTTCAATGCTACCTCACACAATAGTGTACAAGAAACACGTCATTCGTTATGACGGGGCATGGCCAAATGATCACCAACGAAGAAGGAACTCTCTGCTGAGTTCAATGACACCTCAAACTTTACTCTACCTAAAACGGTTTAATGTTATTAAAGGGGTCGTGGCTAAAGCATAGGGGGCGGATCAAACATCACCAATCAAAAACAAACTCTCTGCTGAGTTCAATGACACCTCAAACAGGACTCTAACTAAAATTGGTCACCTGTTATGAAAGGGGGCGTGGCTTAAGCATAGCGGGCAGGCCAAACCATCACCGATGAAGAAGGAACTCCCTGCTGAGTTCAATGACACCTCACACAATAGTGCACAAAAATCACGTCATTAGTGATTAAAGGGGGCGTGGCTTGAGCATAGCGGGAAGGCCAAACCATCACCAATGAAGAAGGAACTCTGCTGAGTTCAATGCTACCTCACACAAGATTATACCTTAAACAGTTCAAATGTAATGAAAGGGGGCGTGGCTTAAGCATAGGGGGCGGATCAAACATCACCAATGAAGCAGTAACTCTGCTGAGTTCAATGACACCTAAAACTTTACTCTACCTAAAACGGTTTATTGTTATTAAAGGGGGCGTGGATAAAGCATAGGGGGCGGATCAAACATCACCAATGAAAAACAAACTCTCTGCTGAGTTCAATGACACCTCACACAATAGTCTGCAAGAAACAGGTCATTAGTGATTAAAAGGGGCGTGGCTTGAGCATAGCGGGAAGGCCAAACCATCACCAATGAAGCAGTAACTCTGCTGAGTTCAATGACACCTCAAACTTTACTCTACCTAAAACGGCTCAAATGTTATTAAAGAGGGCGTGGCTAACGCATAGGGGGCGGGTCAAACCATCACCAATCAAAAACAAACTCTGCAGAGTTCAATGACACCTCAAACTTTACTCTACCTAAAACGGTTTAATATTGTTAAAAGGGCCTGGCTAAATCATAGGGGGCGGGTCAAACCATCACCCATTACAAAGGAACTCCGCTGAGTTCAATGCTACCTCACACAATAGTGTACAAGAAACAGAGTTCAATGACACCTCAAACTTTACTCTACCTAAAACGGTTTAATGTTATTAAAGGGGTCGTGGCTAAAGCATAGGGGGCGGATCAAACATCACCAATCAAAAACAAACTCTCTGCTGAGTTCAATAACACCTCAAACAGGACTCTAACTAAAATTGGTCACCTGTTATGAAAAGGGGCGTGGCTTAAGCATAGCGGGCAGGCCAAACCATCACCAATGAAGAAGGAACTCCCTGCTGAGTTCAATGACACCTCACACAATAGTGCACAAAAATCACGTCATTAGTGATTAAAGGGGGCGTGGCTTGAGCATAGCGGGAAGGCCAAACCATCACCAATGAAGAAGGAACTCTCTGCTGAGTTCAATGCTACCTCACACAAGATTATACCTTAAACAGTTCAAATGTAATGAAAGGGGGCGTGGCTTAAGCATAGGGGGCGGATCAAACATCACCAATGAAGCAGTAACTCTGCTGAGTTCAATGACACCTAAAACTTTACTCTACCTAAAACGGTTTATTGTTATTAAAGGGGGCGTGGATAAAGCATAGGGGGCGGATCAAACATCACCAATCAAAAACAAACTCTCTGCTGAGTTCAATGACACCTCAAACAGGACTCTAACTTAAATTGGTCACCTGTTATGAAAGGGGGCGTGGCTTAAGCATAGAGGGAAGGCCAAACCATCACCAATGAAGAAGGAAGACTCTGCTGAGTTCAATGCTACCTCACAAGATGATACCTTAAACAGTTCAAATGTAATGAAAGGGGGCGTGGCTTAAGCATAGCGGGCAGGCCAAACCATCACCAATGAAGAAGGGACTCTGCTGAGTTCATTGACACCTCAAACTTTACACTACCTAAAACGGTTTAATAGTATTAAAAGGGGCGTGGCTAAACCATAGGGGGCGGTTCAAACCATCACCCATTACAAAGGAACTCCGCTGAGTTCAATGCTACCTCACACAATAGTGTACAAGAAACACGTCATTCGTTATGACGGGGCATGGCCAAATGATCACCAACGAAGAAGGAACTCTCTGCTGAGTTCAATGACACCTCAAACTTTACTCTACCTAAAACGGTTTAATGTTATTAAAGGGGTCGTGGCTAAAGCATAGGGGGCGGATCAAACATCACCAATCAAAAAACAAACTGCTGAGTTCAATGAGACCTCACACAGGACTAACCAAAATTGGTCACCTGTTATGAAAGGGGGCGGGGCAAACCATCACCAATGAAGAAGGAACTCCCTGCTGAGTTCAATGACACCTCACACAATAGTGCACAAGAATCAGGTCATTAGTGATTAAAGGTGGCGTGGCTTGAGCATAGCGGGAAGGCCAAACCATCACCAATGAAGAAGGAACTCTCTGCTGAGTTCAATGCTACCTCACACAAGATCATACCTTAAACAGTTCAAATGTAATGAAAGGGGGCGTGGCTTAAGCATAGCGGGCAGGCCAAACCATCACCAATGCAGAAGGAACTCTGCTGAGTTCAATGACACGTTCAACTTTACTCTACCTAAAACGGTTTAATATTATTAAAGGGGGCGTGGCTAAATCATAGGGGGGCGGGTCAAACCATCACCCATTACAAAGGAACTCTGCTGAGTTCAATGCTACCTCACACAATAGTGTACAAGAAACAGGTCATTAGTTATGAAAGGGGGCATGGCAAAACCATCACCAATGAAGAAGGAACTCTCTGCTGAGTTCAATGACACCTCAAACTTTACTCTACCTAAAACGGTTCAAATGTTATTAAAGAGGGCGTGGCTAAAGCATAGGGGGCGGGTCAAACCATCACCAATCAAAAACAAACTCTCTGATGAGTTCAATGCTACCTCACACAAGATTATACCTTAAACAGTTCAAATGTACTGAAAGGGGGCGTGGCTTAAGTTCAATGACACGTTCAACTTTACTCTACCTAAAATGGTTTAATATTATTAAAGGGGGCGTGGCTAAATCATAGGGGGGCAGGCCAAACCATCACCAACGAAGAAGGAACTCTCTGCTGAGTTCAATGACACCTCACACAATAGTGTACAAGAAACAGGTCATTAGTTATGAAAGGGGGCATGGCAAAACCATCACCAATGAAGAAGGAACTCCCTGCTGAGTTCAATGACACCTCACACAATAGTGCACAAGAATCAGGTCATTAGTAATTAAAGGTGGCGTGGCTTGAGCATAGCGGGAAGGCCAAACCATCACCAATGAAGAAGGAAGACTCTGCTGAGTTCAATGCTACCTCACAAGATGATACCTTAAACAGTTCAAATGTAATGAAAGGGGGCGTGGCTTGAGCATAGCGGGAAGGCCAAACCATCACCAATGAAGCAGTAACTCTGCTGAGTTCAATGACACCTCAAACTTTACTCTACCTAAAACGGCTCAAATGTTATTAAAGAGGGCGTGGCTAACGCATAGGGGGCGGGTCAAACCATCACCAATCAAAAACAAACTCTGCAGAGTTCAATGACACCTCAAACTTTACTCTACCTAAAACGGTTTAATATTGTTAAAAGGGCCTGGCTAAATCATAGGGGGCGGGTCAAACCATCACCCATTACAAAGGAACTCCGCTGAGTTCAATGCTACCTCACACAATAGTGTACAAGAAACAGAGTTCAATGACACCTCAAACAGGACTCTAACTAAAATTGGTCACCTGTTATGAAAAGGGGCGTGGCTTAAGCATAGCGGGCAGGCCAAACCATCACCAATGAAGAAGGAACTCCCTGCTGAGTTCAATGACACCTCACACAATAGTGCACAAAAATCACGTCATTAGTGATTAAAGGGGGCGTGGCTTGAGCATAGCGGGAAGGCCAAACCATCACCAATGAAGAAGGAACTCTCTGCTGAGTTCAATGCTACCTCACACAAGATTATACCTTAAACAGTTCAAATGTAATGAAAGGGGGCGTGGCTTAAGCATAGGGGGCGGATCAAACATCACCAATGAAGCAGTAACTCTGCTGAGTTCAATGACACCTAAAACTTTACTCTACCTAAAACGGTTTATTGTTATTAAAGGGGGCGTGGATAAAGCATAGGGGGCGGATCAAACATCACCAATCAAAAACAAACTCTCTGCTGAGTTCAATGACACCTCAAACAGGACTCTAACTAAAATTGGTCACCTGTTATGAAAGGGGGCGTGGCTTAAGCATAGAGGGAAGGCCAAACCATCACCAATGAAGAAGGAAGACTCTGCTGAGTTCAATGCTACCTCACAAGATGATACCTTAAACAGTTCAAATGTAATGAAAGGGGGCGTGGCTTAAGCATAGCGGGCAGGCCAAACCATCACCAATGAAGAAGGAACTCTCTGCTGAGTTCAATGACACCTCAAACTTTACTCTACCTAAAATGGTTTAATATTATTAAAAGGGGCGTGGCTAAATCATAGGGGGCGGATCAAACCATCACCCATTACAAATGAACTCTGCTGAGTTCAATGCTACCTCACACAATAGTGTACAAGAAACACGTCATTCGTTATGACGGGGCATGGCCAAATGATCACCAACGAAGAAGGAACTCTCTGCTGAGTTCAATGACACCTCACACAATAGTCTGCAAGAAACAGGTCATTAGTGATTAAAAGGGGCGTGGCTTGAGCATAGCGGGAAGGCCAAACCATCACCAATGAAGCAGTAACTCTGCTGAGTTCAATGACACCTCAAACTTTACTCTACCTAAAACGGCTCAAATGTTATTAAAGAGTGCGTGGCTAACGCATAGGGGGCGGGTCAAACCATCACCAATCAAAAACAAACTCTGCAGAGTTCAATGACACCTCAAACTTTACTCTACCTAAAACGGTTTAATATTGTTAAAAGGGCCTGGCTAAATCATAGGGGGCGGGTCAAACCATCACCCATTACAAAGGAACTCCGCTGAGTTCAATGCTACCTCACACAATAGTGTACAAGAAACAGAGTTCAATGACACCTCAAACTTTACTCTACCTAAAACGGTTTAATGTTATTAAAGGGGTCGTGGCTAAAGCATAGGGGGCGGATCAAACATCACCAATCAAAAACAAACTCTCTGCTGAGTTCAATGACACCTCAAACAGGACTCTAACTAAAATTGGTCACCTGTTATGAAAGGGGGCGTGGCTTAAGCATAGCGGGCAGGCCAAACCATCACCAATGAAGAAGGAACTCCCTGCTGAGTTCAATGACACCTCACACAATAGTGCACAAAAATCACGTCATTAGTGATTAAAGGGGGCGTGGCTTGAGCATAGCGGGAAGGCCAAACCATCACCAATGAAGAAGGAGCTCTCTGCTGAGTTCAATGCTACCTCACACAAGATTATACCTTAAACAGTTCAAATGTAATGAAAGGGGGCGTGGCTTAAGCATAGGGGGCGGATCAAACATCACCAATGAAGCAGTAACTCTGCTGAGTTCAATGACACCTAAAACTTTACTCTACCTAAAACGGTTTATTGTTATTAAAGGGGGCGTGGATAAAGCATAGGGGGCGGATCAAACATCACCAATCAAAAACAAACTCTCTGCTGAGTTCAATGACACCTCAAACTTTACTCTACCTAAAACGGTTTAATGTTATTAAAGGGGTCGTGGCTTAAGCATAGGGGGCGGGGCAAACCATCACCAATGAAGAAGGAACTCCCTGTTGAGTTCAATGACACCTCACACAATAGTTCCCAAAAATCAGGTCATTAGTGATTAAAGGGGGCATGGCTTGAGCATAGCGGGAAGGCCAAACCATCACCATTGAAGAAGGAACTCTCTGCTGAGTTCAATGACACCTCACACAATAGTGTACAAGAAACAGGTCATTAGTTATGAAAGGGGGCATGGCCAAACCATCACCAATGAAGTAGGAACTCTCTGCTGAGTTCAATGACACCGAAAAACTTTACTCCACCTAAAACGGTTCAAATGTTATTAAAGAGGGCGTGGCTAAAGCATAGGGGGCGGGTCAAACCATCACCAATCAAAAACAAACTCTCTGCTTAGTTCAATGCTACCTCACACAAGATTATACCTTAAACAGTTCAAATGTAATGAAAGGGGGCGTGGCTTAAGCATAGCGGGAAGGCCAAACCATCACCAATGAAGAAGGAACTCCCTGCTGAGTTCAATGACACCTCACACAATAGTGCATAAGAATCAGGTCATTAGTGATTAAAAGGGGCGTGGCTTGAGCATAGCGGGAAGGCCAAACCATCACCAACGAAGAAGGAACTCTCTGCTGAGTTCAATGACACCTCAAACTTTACTCTACCTAAAACGGTTTAATGTTATTAAAGGGGTCGTGGCTAAAGCATAGGGGGCGGATCAAACATCACCAATCAAAAACAAACTGCTGAGTTCAATGAGACCTCACACAGGACTAACCAAAATTGGTTATTAAAGGGGTCGTGGCTAAAGCATAGGGGGCGGATCAAACATCACCAATCAAAAACAAACTGCTGAGTTCAATGAGACCTCACACAGGACTAACCAAAATTGGTCACCTGTTATGAAAGGGGGCGGGGCAAACCATCACCAATGAAGAAGGAACTCCCTGCTGAGTTCAATGACACCTCACACAATAGTGCACAAGAATCAGGTCATTAGTGATTAAAGGTGGCGTGGCTTGAGCATAGCGGGAAGGCCAAACCATCACCAATGAAGAAGGAACTCTCTGCTGAGTTCAATGCTACCTCACACAAGATCATACCTTAAACAGTTCAAATGTAATGAAAGGGGGCGTGGCTTAAGCATAGCGGGCAGGCCAAACCATCACCAATGCAGAAGGAACTCTGCTGAGTTCAATGACACGTTCAACTTTACTCTACCTAAAACGGTTTAATATTATTAAAGGGGGCGTGGCTAAATCATAGGGGGGCGGGTCAAACCATCACCCATTACAAAGGAACTCTGCTGAGTTCAATGCTACCTCACACAATAGTGTACAAGAAACAGGTCATTAGTTATGAAAGGGGGCATGGCAAAACCATCACCAATGAAGAAGGAACTCCCTGCTGAGTTCAATGACACCTCACACAATAGTGCACAAGAATCAGGTCATTAGTAATTAAAGGTGGCGTGGCTTGAGCATAGCGGGAAGGCCAAACCATCACCAATGAAGAAGGAAGACTCTGCTGAGTTCAATGCTACCTCACAAGATGATACCTTAAACAGTTCAAATGTAATGAAAGGGGGCGTGGCTTAAGCATAGCGGGCAGGCCAAACCATCACCAATGAAGAAGGGACTCTGCTGAGTTCATTGACACCTCAAACTTTACACTACCTAAAACGGTTTAATAGTATTAAAAGGGGCGTGGCTAAATCATAGGGGGCGGGTCAAACCATCACCCATTACAAAGGAACTCCGCTGAGTTCAATGCTACCTCACACAATAGTGTACAAGAAACACGTCATTCGTTATGACGGGGCATGGCCAAATGATCACCAACGAAGAAGGAACTCTCTGCTGAGTTCAATGACACCTCAAACTTTACTCTACCTAAAACGGTTTAATGTTATTAAAGGGGTCGTGGCTAAAGCATAGGGGGCGGATCAAACATCACCAATCAAAAACAAACTCTCTGCTGAGTTCAATGACACCTCAAACAGGACTCTAACTAAAATTGGTCACCTGTTATGAAAGGGGGCGTGGCTTAAGCATAGCGGGCAGGCCAAACCATCACCAATGAAGAAGGAACTCCCTGCTGAGTTCAATGACACCTCACACAATAGTGCACAAAAATCACGTCATTAGTGATTAAAGGGGGCGTGGCTTGAGCATAGCGGGAAGGCCAAACCATCACCAATGAAGAAGGAACTCTGCTGAGTTCAATGCTACCTCACACAAGATTATACCTTAAACAGTTCAAATGTAATGAAAGGGGGCGTGGCTTAAGCATAGGGGGCGGATCAAACATCACCAATGAAGCAGTAACTCTGCTGAGTTCAATGACACCTAAAACTTTACTCTACCTAAAACGGTTTATTGTTATTAAAGGGGGCGTGGATAAAGCATAGGGGGCGGATCAAACATCACCAATGAAAAACAAACTCTCTGCTGAGTTCAATGACACCTCACACAATAGTGTACAAGAAACAGGTCATTAGTTATGAAAGGGGGTATGGCAAAACCATCACCAATGAAGAAGGAACTCCCTGCTGAGTTCAATGACACCTCACACAATAGTGCACAAGAATCAGGTCATTAGTAATTAAAGGTGGCGTGGCTTGAGCATAGCGGGAAGGCCAAACCATCACCAATGAAGAAGGAACTCTGCTGAGTTCAATGACACCTCAAACTTTACTCTACCTAAAACGGTTTAATAGTATTAAAAGGGGCGTGGCTAAAGCATAGGGGGCGGGTCAAACCATCACCCATTACAAAGGAACTCCGCTGAGTTCAATGCTACCTCACACAATAGTGTACAAGAAACAGGTCATTCGTTATGACGGGGCATGGCCATATGATCACCAATGAAGAAGGAACTCTCTGCTGAGTTCAATGCTACCTCACACAAGAGTATACTTTAAACAGATCAAATGTAATGAAAGGGGGCGTGGCTTAAGCATAGGGGGCGGGGTAAACCATCACCAATGAAGAAGGAACTCCCTGCTGAGTTCAATGACACCTCACACAATAGTGCACAAAAATCACGTCATTAGTGATTAAAGGGGGCGTGGCTTGAGCATAGAGGGAAGGCCAAACCATCACCAATGAAGAAGGAACTCTCTGCTGAGTTCAATGCTACCTCACACAAGATTATACCTTAAACAGTTCAAATGTAATGAAAGGGGGCGTGGCTTAAGCATAGCGGGCAGGCCAAACCATCACCAATGAAGAAGGGACTCTGCTGAGTTCAATGACACCTCAAACTTTACACTACCTAAAATGGTTTAATAGTATTAAAAGGGGCGTGGCTAAATCATAGGGGGCGGGTCAAACCATCACCCATTACAAAGGAACTCCGCTGAGTTCAATGCTACCTCACACAATAGTGTACAAGAAACACGTCATTCGTTATGACGGGGCATGGCCAAATGATCACCAACGAAGAAGGAACTCTCTGCTGAGTTCAATGACACCTCAAACTTTACTCTACCTAAAACGGTTTAATGTTATTAAAGGGGTCGTGGCTAAAGCATAGGGGGCGGATCAAACATCACCAATCAAAAACAAACTCTCTGCTGAGTTCAATGACACCTCAAACAGGACTCTAACTAAAATTGGTCACCTGTTATGAAAGGGGGCGTGGCTTAAGCATAGCGGGCAGGCCAAACCATCACCGATGAAGAAGGAACTCCCTGCTGAGTTCAATGACACCTCACACAATAGTGCACAAAAATCACGTCATTAGTGATTAAAGGGGGCGTGGCTTGAGCATAGCGGGAAGGCCAAACCATCACCAATGAAGAAGGAACTCTGCTGAGTTCAATGCTACCTCACACAAGATTATACCTTAAACAGTTCAAATGTAATGAAAGGGGGCGTGGCTTAAGCATAGGGGGCGGATCAAACATCACCAATGAAGCAGTAACTCTGCTGAGTTCAATGACACCTAAAACTTTACTCTACCTAAAACGGTTTATTGTTATTAAAGGGGGCGTGGATAAAGCATAGGGGGCGGATCAAACATCACCAATGAAAAACAAACTCTCTGCTGAGTTCAATGACACCTCACACAATAGTCTGCAAGAAACAGGTCATTAGTGATTAAAAGGGGCGTGGCTTGAGCATAGCGGGAAGGCCAAACCATCACCAATGAAGCAGTAACTCTGCTGAGTTCAATGACACCTCAAACTTTACTCTACCTAAAACGGCTCAAATGTTATTAAAGAGGGCGTGGCTAACGCATAGGGGGCGGGTCAAACCATCACCAATCAAAAACAAACTCTGCAGAGTTCAATGACACCTCAAACTTTACTCTACCTAAAACGGTTTAATATTGTTAAAAGGGCCTGGCTAAATCATAGGGGGCGGGTCAAACCATCACCCATTACAAAGGAACTCCGCTGAGTTCAATGCTACCTCACACAATAGTGTACAAGAAACAGAGTTCAATGACACCTCAAACTTTACTCTACCTAAAACGGTTTAATGTTATTAAAGGGGTCGTGGCTAAAGCATAGGGGGCGGATCAAACATCACCAATCAAAAACAAACTCTCTGCTGAGTTCAATAACACCTCAAACAGGACTCTAACTAAAATTGGTCACCTGTTATGAAAAGGGGCGTGGCTTAAGCATAGCGGGCAGGCCAAACCATCACCAATGAAGAAGGAACTCCCTGCTGAGTTCAATGACACCTCACACAATAGTGCACAAAAATCACGTCATTAGTGATTAAAGGGGGCGTGGCTTGAGCATAGCGGGAAGGCCAAACCATCACCAATGAAGAAGGAACTCTCTGCTGAGTTCAATGCTACCTCATACAAGATTATACCTTAAACAGTTCAAATGTAATGAAAGGGGGCGTGGCTTAAGCATAGGGGGCGGATCAAACATCACCAATGAAGCAGTAACTCTGCTGAGTTCAATGACACCTAAAACTTTACTCTACCTAAAACGGTTTATTGTTATTAAAGGGGGCGTGGATAAAGCATAGGGGGCGGATCAAACATCACCAATCAAAAACAAACTCTCTGCTGAGTTCAATGACACCTCAAACAGGACTCTAACTTAAATTGGTCACCTGTTATGAAAGGGGGCGTGGCTTAAGCATAGAGGGAAGGCCAAACCATCACCAATGAAGAAGGAAGACTCTGCTGAGTTCAATGCTACCTCACAAGATGATACCTTAAACAGTTCAAATGTAATGAAAGGGGGCGTGGCTTAAGCATAGCGGGCAGGCCAAACCATCACCAATGAAGAAGGGACTCTGCTGAGTTCATTGACACCTCAAACTTTACACTACCTAAAACGGTTTAATAGTATTAAAAGGGGCGTGGCTAAACCATAGGGGGCGGTTCAAACCATCACCCATTACAAAGGAACTCCGCTGAGTTCAATGCTACCTCACACAATAGTGTACAAGAAACACGTCATTCGTTATGACGGGGCATGGCCAAATGATCACCAACGAAGAAGGAACTCTCTGCTGAGTTCAATGACACCTCAAACTTTACTCTACCTAAAACGGTTTAATGTTATTAAAGGGGTCGTGGCTAAAGCATAGGGGGCGGATCAAACATCACCAATCAAAAACAAACTGCTGAGTTCAATGAGACCTCACACAGGACTAACCAAAATTGGTCACCTGTTATGAAAGGGGGCGGGGCAAACCATCACCAATGAAGAAGGAACTCCCTGCTGAGTTCAATGACACCTCACACAATAGTGCACAAGAATCAGGTCATTAGTGATTAAAGGTGGCGTGGCTTGAGCATAGCGGGAAGGCCAAACCATCACCAATGAAGAAGGAACTCTCTGCTGAGTTCAATGCTACCTCACACAAGATCATACCTTAAACAGTTCAAATGTAATGAAAGGGGGCGTGGCTTAAGCATAGCGGGCAGGCCAAACCATCACCAATGCAGAAGGAACTCTGCTGAGTTCAATGACACGTTCAACTTTACTCTACCTAAAACGGTTTAATATTATTAAAGGGGGCGTGGCTAAATCATAGGGGGGCGGGTCAAACCATCACCCATTACAAAGGAACTCTGCTGAGTTCAATGCTACCTCACACAATAGTGTACAAGAAACAGGTCATTAGTTATGAAAGGGGGCATGGCAAAACCATCACCAATGAAGAAGGAACTCTCTGCTGAGTTCAATGACACCTCAAACTTTACTCTACCTAAAACGGTTCAAATGTTATTAAAGAGGGCGTGGCTAAAGCATAGGGGGCGGGTCAAACCATCACCAATCAAAAACAAACTCTCTGATGAGTTCAATGCTACCTCACACAAGATTATACCTTAAACAGTTCAAATGTACTGAAAGGGGGCGTGGCTTAAGTTCAATGACACGTTCAACTTTACTCTACCTAAAATGGTTTAATATTATTAAAGGGGGCGTGGCTAAATCATAGGGGGGCAGGCCAAACCATCACCAACGAAGAAGGAACTCTCTGCTGAGTTCAATGACACCTCACACAATAGTGTACAAGAAACAGGTCATTAGTTATGAAAGGGGGCATGGCAAAACCATCACCAATGAAGAAGGAACTCCCTGCTGAGTTCAATGACACCTCACACAATAGTGCACAAGAATCAGGTCATTAGTAATTAAAGGTGGCGTGGCTTGAGCATAGCGGGAAGGCCAAACCATCACCAATGAAGAAGGAAGACTCTGCTGAGTTCAATGCTACCTCACAAGATGATACCTTAAACAGTTCAAATGTAATGAAAGGGGGCGTGGCTTGAGCATAGCGGGAAGGCCAAACCATCACCAATGAAGCAGTAACTCTGCTGAGTTCAATGACACCTCAAACTTTACTCTACCTAAAACGGCTCAAATGTTATTAAAGAGGGCGTGGCTAACGCATAGGGGGCGGGTCAAACCATCACCAATCAAAAACAAACTCTGCAGAGTTCAATGACACCTCAAACTTTACTCTACCTAAAACGGTTTAATATTGTTAAAAGGGCCTGGCTAAATCATAGGGGGCGGGTCAAACCATCACCCATTACAAAGGAACTCCGCTGAGTTCAATGCTACCTCACACAATAGTGTACAAGAAACAGAGTTCAATGACACCTCAAACTTTACTCTACCTAAAACGGTTTAATGTTATTAAAGGGGTCGTGGCTAAAGCATAGGGGGCGGATCAAACATCACCAATCAAAAACAAACTCTCTGCTGAGTTCAATAACACCTCAAACAGGACTCTAACTAAAATTGGTCACCTGTTATGAAAAGGGGCGTGGCTTAAGCATAGCGGGCAGGCCAAACCATCACCAATGAAGAAGGAACTCCCTGCTGAGTTCAATGACACCTCACACAATAGTGCACAAAAATCACGTCATTAGTGATTAAAGGGGGCGTGGCTTGAGCATAGCGGGAAGGCCAAACCATCACCAATGAAGAAGGAACTCTCTGCTGAGTTCAATGCTACCTCACACAAGATTATACCTTAAACAGTTCAAATGTAATGAAAGGGGGCGTGGCTTAAGCATAGGGGGCGGATCAAACATCACCAATGAAGCAGTAACTCTGCTGAGTTCAATGACACCTAAAACTTTACTCTACCTAAAACGGTTTATTGTTATTAAAGGGGGCGTGGATAAAGCATAGGGGGCGGATCAAACATCACCAATCAAAAACAAACTCTCTGCTGAGTTCAATGACACCTCAAACAGGACTCTAACTAAAATTGGTCACCTGTTATGAAAGGGGGCGTGGCTTAAGCATAGAGGGAAGGCCAAACCATCACCAATGAAGAAGGAAGACTCTGCTGAGTTCAATGCTACCTCACAAGATGATACCTTAAACAGTTCAAATGTAATGAAAGGGGGCGTGGCTTAAGCATAGCGGGCAGGCCAAACCATCACCAATGAAGAAGGGACTCTGCTGAGTTCATTGACACCTCAAACTTTACACTACCTAAAACGGTTTAATAGTATTAAAAGGGGCGTGGCTAAACCATAGGGGGCGGTTCAAACCATCACCCATTACAAAGGAACTCCGCTGAGTTCAATGCTACCTCACACAATAGTGTACAAGAAACACGTCATTCGTTATGACGGGGCATGGCCAAATGATCACCAACGAAGAAGGAACTCTCTGCTGAGTTCAATGACACCTCAAACTTTACTCTACCTAAAACGGTTTAATGTTATTAAAGGGGTCGTGGCTAAAGCATAGGGGGCGGATCAAACATCACCAATCAAAAACAAACTGCTGAGTTCAATGAGACCTCACACAGGACTAACCAAAATTGGTCACCTGTTATGAAAGGGGGCGGGGCAAACCATCACCAATGAAGAAGGAACTCCCTGCTGAGTTCAATGACACCTCACACAATAGTGCACAAGAATCAGGTCATTAGTGATTAAAGGTGGCGTGGCTTGAGCATAGCGGGAAGGCCAAACCATCACCAATGAAGAAGGAACTCTCTGCTGAGTTCAATGCTACCTCACACAAGATCATACCTTAAACAGTTCAAATGTAATGAAAGGGGGCGTGGCTTAAGCATAGCGGGCAGGCCAAACCATCACCAATGCAGAAGGAACTCTGCTGAGTTCAATGACACGTTCAACTTTACTCTACCTAAAACGGTTTAATATTATTAAAGGGGGCGTGGCTAAATCATAGGGGGGCGGGTCAAACCATCACCCATTACAAAGGAACTCTGCTGAGTTCAATGCTACCTCACACAATAGTGTACAAGAAACAGGTCATTAGTTATGAAAGGGGGCATGGCAAAACCATCACCAATGAAGAAGGAACTCTCTGCTGAGTTCAATGACACCTCAAACTTTACTCTACCTAAAACGGTTCAAATGTTATTAAAGAGGGCGTGGCTAAAGCATAGGGGGCGGGTCAAACCATCACCAATCAAAAACAAACTCTCTGATGAGTTCAATGCTACCTCACACAAGATTATACCTTAAACAGTTCAAATGTACTGAAAGGGGGCGTGGCTTAAGTTCAATGACACGTTCAACTTTACTCTACCTAAAATGGTTTAATATTATTAAAGGGGGCGTGGCTAAATCATAGGGGGGCAGGCCAAACCATCACCAACGAAGAAGGAACTCTCTGCTGAGTTCAATGACACCTCACACAATAGTGTACAAGAAACAGGTCATTAGTTATGAAAGGGGGCATGGCAAAACCATCACCAATGAAGAAGGAACTCCCTGCTGAGTTCAATGACACCTCACACAATAGTGCACAAGAATCAGGTCATTAGTAATTAAAGGTGGCGTGGCTTGAGCATAGCGGGAAGGCCAAACCATCACCAATGAAGAAGAAAGACTCTGCTGAGTTCAATGCTACCTCACAAGATGATACCTTAAACAGTTCAAATGTAATGAAAGGGGGCGTGGCTTGAGCATAGCGGGAAGGCCAAACCATCACCAATGAAGCAGTAACTCTGCTGAGTTCAATGACACCTCAAACTTTACTCTACCTAAAACGGCTCAAATGTTATTAAAGAGGGCGTGGCTAACGCATAGGGGGCGGGTCAAACCATCACCAATCAAAAACAAACTCTGCAGAGTTCAATGACACCTCAAACTTTACTCTACCTAAAACGGTTTAATATTGTTAAAAGGGCCTGGCTAAATCATAGGGGGCGGGTCAAACCATCACCCATTACAAAGGAACTCCGCTGAGTTCAATGCTACCTCACACAATAGTGTACAAGAAACAGAGTTCAATGACACCTCAAACTTTACTCTACCTAAAACGGTTTAATGTTATTAAAGGGGTCGTGGCTAAAGCATAGGGGGCGGATCAAACATCACCAATCAAAAACAAACTCTCTGCTGAGTTCAATAACACCTCAAACAGGACTCTAACTAAAATTGGTCACCTGTTATGAAAAGGGGCGTGGCTTAAGCATAGCGGGCAGGCCAAACCATCACCAATGAAGAAGGAACTCCCTGCTGAGTTCAATGACACCTCACACAATAGTGCACAAAAATCACGTCATTAGTGATTAAAGGGGGCGTGGCTTGAGCATAGCGGGAAGGCCAAACCATCACCAATGAAGAAGGAACTCTCTGCTGAGTTCAATGCTACCTCACACAAGATTATACCTTAAACAGTTCAAATGTAATGAAAGGGGGCGTGGCTTAAGCATAGGGGGCGGATCAAACATCACCAATGAAGCAGTAACTCTGCTGAGTTCAATGACACCTAAAACTTTACTCTACCTAAAACGGTTTATTGTTATTAAAGGGGGCGTGGATAAAGCATAGGGGGCGGATCAAACATCACCAATGAAAAACAAACTCTCTGCTGAGTTCAATGACACCTCACACAATAGTTTACAAGAAACAGGTCATTAGTTATGAAAGGGGGCATGGCAAAACCATCACCAATGAAGAAGGAACTCCCTGCTGAGTTCAATGACACCTCACACAATAGTGCACAAGAATCAGGTCATTAGTAATTAAAGGTGGCGTGGCTTGAGCATAGCGGGAAGGCCAAACCATCACCAATGAAGAAGGAACTCTGCTGAGTTCAATGACACCTCAAACTTTACTCTACCTAAAACGGTTTAATAGTATTAAAAGGGGCGTGGCTAAAGCATAGGGGGCGGGTCAAACCATCACCCATTACAAAGGAACTCCGCTGAGTTCAATGCTACCTCACACAATAGTGTACAAGAAACAGGTCATTCGTTATGACGGGGCATGGCCATATGATCACCAATGAAGAAGGAACTCTCTGCTGAGTTCAATGCTACCTCACACAAGAGTATACTTTAAACAGATCAAATGTAATGAAAGGGGGCGTGGCTTAAGCATAGGGGGCGGGGTAAACCATCACCAATGAAGAAGGAACTCCCTGCTGAGTTCAATGACACCTCACACAATAGTGCACAAAAATCACGTCATTAGTGATTAAAGGGGGCGTGGCTTGAGCATAGAGGGAAGGCCAAACCATCACCAATGAAGAAGGAACTCTCTGCTGAGTTCAATGCTACCTCACACAAGATTATACCTTAAACAGTTCAAATGTAATGAAAGGGGGCGTGGCTTAAGCATAGCGGGCAGGCCAAACCATCACCAATGAAGAAGGGACTCTGCTGAGTTCAATGACACCTCAAACTTTACACTACCTAAAATGGTTTAATAGTATTAAAAGGGGCGTGGCTAAATCATAGGGGGCGGGTCAAACCATCACCCATTACAAAGGAACTCCGCTGAGTTCAATGCTACCTCACACAATAGTGTACAAGAAACACGTCATTCGTTATGACGGGGCATGGCCAAATGATCACCAACGAAGAAGGAACTCTCTGCTGAGTTCAATGACACCTCAAACTTTACTCTACCTAAAACGGTTTAATGTTATTAAAGGGGTCGTGGCTAAAGCATAGGGGGCGGATCAAACATCACCAATCAAAAACAAACTCTCTGCTGAGTTCAATGACACCTCAAACAGGACTCTAACTAAAATTGGTCACCTGTTATGAAAGGGGGCGTGGCTTAAGCATAGCGGGCAGGCCAAACCATCACCGATGAAGAAGGAACTCCCTGCTGAGTTCAATGACACCTCACACAATAGTGCACAAAAATCACGTCATTAGTGATTAAAGGGGGCGTGGCTTGAGCATAGCGGGAAGGCCAAACCATCACCAATGAAGAAGGAACTCTGCTGAGTTCAATGCTACCTCACACAAGATTATACCTTAAACAGTTCAAATGTAATGAAAGGGGGCGTGGCTTAAGCATAGGGGGCGGATCAAACATCACCAATGAAGCAGTAACTCTGCTGAGTTCAATGACACCTAAAACTTTACTCTACCTAAAACGGTTTATTGTTATTAAAGGGGGCGTGGATAAAGCATAGGGGGCGGATCAAACATCACCAATGAAAAACAAACTCTCTGCTGAGTTCAATGACACCTCACACAATAGTCTGCAAGAAACAGGTCATTAGTGATTAAAAGGGGCGTGGCTTGAGCATAGCGGGAAGGCCAAACCATCACCAATGAAGCAGTAACTCTGCTGAGTTCAATGACACCTCAAACTTTACTCTACCTAAAACGGCTCAAATGTTATTAAAGAGGGCGTGGCTAACGCATAGGGGGCGGGTCAAACCATCACCAATCAAAAACAAACTCTGCAGAGTTCAATGACACCTCAAACTTTACTCTACCTAAAACGGTTTAATATTGTTAAAAGGGCCTGGCTAAATCATAGGGGGCGGGTCAAACCATCACCCATTACAAAGGAACTCCGCTGAGTTCAATGCTACCTCACACAATAGTGTACAAGAAACAGAGTTCAATGACACCTCAAACTTTACTCTACCTAAAACGGTTTAATGTTATTAAAGGGGTCGTGGCTAAAGCATAGGGGGCGGATCAAACATCACCAATCAAAAACAAACTCTCTGCTGAGTTCAATAACACCTCAAACAGGACTCTAACTAAAATTGGTCACCTGTTATGAAAAGGGGCGTGGCTTAAGCATAGCGGGCAGGCCAAACCATCACCAATGAAGAAGGAACTCCCTGCTGAGTTCAATGACACCTCACACAATAGTGCACAAAAATCACGTCATTAGTGATTAAAGGGGGCGTGGCTTGAGCATAGCGGGAAGGCCAAACCATCACCAATGAAGAAGGAACTCTCTGCTGAGTTCAATGCTACCTCACACAAGATTATACCTTAAACAGTTCAAATGTAATGAAAGGGGGCGTGGCTTAAGCATAGGGGGCGGATCAAACATCACCAATGAAGCAGTAACTCTGCTGAGTTCAATGACACCTAAAACTTTACTCTACCTAAAACGGTTTATTGTTATTAAAGGGGGCGTGGATAAAGCATAGGGGGCGGATCAAACATCACCAATCAAAAACAAACTCTCTGCTGAGTTCAATGACACCTCAAACAGGACTCTAACTAAAATTGGTCACCTGTTATGAAAGGGGGCGTGGCTTAAGCATAGAGGGAAGGCCAAACCATCACCAATGAAGAAGGAAGACTCTGCTGAGTTCAATGCTACCTCACAAGATGATACCTTAAACAGTTCAAATGTAATGAAAGGGGGCGTGGCTTAAGCATAGCGGGCAGGCCAAACCATCACCAATGAAGAAGGGACTCTGCTGAGTTCATTGACACCTCAAACTTTACACTACCTAAAACGGTTTAATAGTATTAAAAGGGGCGTGGCTAAATCATAGGGGGCGGGTCAAACCATCACCCATTACAAAGGAACTCCGCTGAGTTCAATGCTACCTCACACAATAGTGTACAAGAAACACGTCATTCGTTATGACGGGGCATGGCCAAATGATCACCAACGAAGAAGGAACTCTCTGCTGAGTTCAATGACACCTCAAACTTTACTCTACCTAAAACGGTTTAATGTTATTAAAGGGGTCGTGGCTAAAGCATAGGGGGCGGATCAAACATCACCAATCAAAAACAAACTCTCTGCTGAGTTCAATGACACCTCAAACAGGACTCTAACTAAAATTGGTCACCTGTTATGAAAGGGGGCGTGGCTTAAGCATAGCGGGCAGGCCAAACCATCACCAATGAAGAAGGAACTCCCTGCTGAGTTCAATGACACCTCACACAATAGTGCACAAAAATCACGTCATTAGTGATTAAAGGGGGCGTGGCTTGAGCATAGCGGGAAGGCCAAACCATCACCAATGAAGAAGGAACTCTGCTGAGTTCAATGCTACCTCACACAAGATTATACCTTAAACAGTTCAAATGTAATGAAAGGGGGCGTGGCTTAAGCATAGGGGGCGGATCAAACATCACCAATGAAGCAGTAACTCTGCTGAGTTCAATGACACCTAAAACTTTACTCTACCTAAAACGGTTTATTGTTATTAAAGGGGGCGTGGATAAAGCATAGGGGGCGGATCAAACATCACCAATGAAAAACAAACTCTCTGCTGAGTTCAATGACACCTCACACAATAGTGTACAAGAAACAGGTCATTAGTTATGAAAGGGGGCATGGCAAAACCATCACCAATGAAGAAGGAACTCCCTGCTGAGTTCAATGACACCTCACACAATAGTGCACAAGAATCAGGTCATTAGTAATTAAAGGTGGCGTGGCTTGAGCATAGCGGGAAGGCCAAACCATCACCAATGAAGAAGGAACTCTGCTGAGTTCAATGACACCTCAAACTTTACTCTACCTAAAACGGTTTAATATTATTAAAAGGGGCGTGGCTAAAGCATAGGGGGCGGGTCAAACCATCACCCATTACAAAGGAACTCCGCTGAGTTCAATGCTACCTCACACAATAGTGTACAAGAAACAGGTCATTCGTTATGACGGGGCATGGCCAAATGATCACCAATGAAGAAGGAACTCTCTGCTGAGTTCAATGCTACCTCACACAAGAGTATACTTTAAACAGATCAAATGTAATGAAAGGGGGCGTGGCTTAAGCATAGGGGGCGGGGTAAACCATCACCAATGAAGAAGGAACTCCCTGCTGAGTTCAATGACACCTCACACAATAGTGCACAAAAATCACGTCATTAGTGATTAAAGGGGGCGTGGCTTGAGCATAGAGGGAAGGCCAAACCATCACCAATGAAGAAGGAACTCTCTGCTGAGTTCAATGCTACCTCACACAAGATTATACCTTAAACAGTTCAAATGTAATGAAAGGGGGCGTGGCTTAAGCATAGCGGGCAGGCCAAACCATCACCAATGAAGAAGGGACTCTGCTGAGTTCAATGACACCTCAAACTTTACACTACCTAAAATGGTTTAATAGTATTAAAAGGGGCGTGGCTAAATCATAGGGGGCGGGTCAAACCATCACCCATTACAAAGGAACTCCGCTGAGTTCAATGCTACCTCACACAATAGTGTACAAGAAACACGTCATTCGTTATGACGGGGCATGGCCAAATGATCACCAACGAAGAAGGAACTCTCTGCTGAGTTCAATGACACCTCAAACTTTACTCTACCTAAAACGGTTTAATGTTATTAAAGGGGTCGTGGCTAAAGCATAGGGGGCGGATCAAACATCACCAATCAAAAACAAACTCTCTGCTGAGTTCAATGACACCTCAAACAGGACTCTAACTAAAATTGGTCACCTGTTATGAAAGGGGGCGTGGCTTAAGCATAGCGGGCAGGCCAAACCATCACCAATGAAGAAGGAACTCCCTGCTGAGTTCAATGACACCTCACACAATAGTGCACAAAAATCACGTCATTAGTGATTAAAGGGGGCGTGGCTTGAGCATAGAGGGAAGGCCAAACCATCACCAATGAAGAAGGAACTCTCTGCTGAGTTCAATGCTACCTCACACAAGATTATACCTTAAACAGTTCAAATGTAATGAAAGGGGGCGTGGCTTAAGCATAGCGGGCAGGCCAAACCATCACCAATGAAGAAGGGACTCTGCTGAGTTCAATGACACCTCAAACTTTACACTACCTAAAATGGTTTAATAGTATTAAAAGGGGCGTGGCTAAATCATAGGGGCGGGTCAAACCATCACCCATTACAAAGGAACTCCGCTGAGTTCAATGCTACCTCACACAATAGTGTACAAGAAACACGTCATTCGTTATGACGGGGCATGGCCAAATGATCACCAACGAAGAAGGAACTCTCTGCTGAGTTCAATGACACCTCAAACTTTACTCTACCTAAAACGGTTTAATGTTATTAAAGGGGTCGTGGCTAAAGCATAGGGGGCAGATCAAACATCACCAATCAAAAACAAACTCTCTGCTGAGTTCAATGACACCTCAAACAGGACTCTAACTAAAATTGGTCACCTGTTATGAAAGGGGGCGTGGCTTAAGCATAGCGGGCAGGCCAAACCATCACCAATGAAGAAGGAACTCCCTGCTGAGTTCAATGACACCTCACACAATAGTGCACAAAAATCACGTCATTAGTGATTAAAGGGGGCGTGGCTTGAGCATAGCGGGAAGGCCAAACCATCACCAATGAAGAAGGAACTCTCTGCTGAGTTCAATGCTACCTCACAAGATTATACCTTAAACAGTTCAAATGTAATGAAAGGGGGCGTGGCTTAAGCATATGGGGCGGATCAAACATCACCAATGAAGCAGTAACTCTGCTGAGTTCAATGACACCTAAAACTTTACTCTACCTAAAACGGTTTATTGTTATTAAAGGGGGCGTGGATAAAGCATAGGGGGCGGATCAAACCATCACCAATCAAAAACAAACTCTCTGCTGAGTTCAATGACACCTCAAACTTTACTCTACCTAAAACGGTTTAATATTATTAAAAGGGGCGTGGCTAAACCATAGGGGGCGGGTCAAACCATCACCCATTACAAAGGAACTCCGCTGAGTTCAATGCTACCTCACACAATAGTGTACAAGAAACAGAGTTCAATGACACCTCAAACTTTACTCTACCTAAAACGGTTTAATGTTATTAAAGGGGTCGTGGCTAAAGCATAGGGGGCGGATCAAACATCACCAATCAAAAACAAACTCTCTGCTGAGTTCAATGACACCTCAAACAGGACTCTAACTAAAATTGGTCACCTGTTATGAAAGGGGGCGTGGCTTAAGCATAGCGGGCAGGCCAAACCATCACCAATGAAGAAGGAACTCTCTGCTGAGTTCAATGCTACCTCACACAAGATATACCTTAAACAGTTCAAATGTAATGAAAGGGGGCGTGGCTTAAGCATAGGGGGCGGATCAAACATCACCAATCAAAAACAAACTCTCTGCTGAGTTCAATGACACCTAAAACTTTACTCTACCTAAAACGGTTTATTGTTATTAAAGGGGGCGTGGCTTAAGCATAGCGGGCAGGCCAAACCATCACCAATGAAGAAGGAACTCTGCTGAATTCAATGCTACCTCACAAGATTATACCTTAAACAGTTCAAATGTAATGAAAGGTGGCGTGGCTTAAGCATAGGGGGCGGATCAAACATCACCAATGAAGCAGTAACTCTGCTGAGTTCAATAAACAAACTTTACTCTACCTAAAACGGTTTAATGTTATTAAAGGGGTCGTGGCTAAAGCATAGGGGGCGGATCAAACATCACCAATCAAAAACAAACTCTCTGCTGAGTTCAATGACACCTCAAACAGGACTCTAACTAAAATTGGTCACCTGTTATGAAAGGGGGCGTGGCTTAAGCATAGCGGGCAGGCCAAACCATCACCAATGAAGAAGGAACTCCCTGCTGAGTTCAATGACACCTCACACAATAGTGCACAAAAATCACGTCATTAGTGATTAAAGGGGGCGTGGCTTGAGCATAGCGGGAAGGCCAAACCATCACCAATGAAGAAGGAACTCTGCTGAGTTCAATGCTACCTCACACAAGATTATACCTTAAACAGTTCAAATGTAATGAAAGGGGGCGTGGCTTAAGCATAGGGGGCGGATCAAACATCACCAATGAAGCACTAACTCTGCTGAGTTCAATGACACCTAAAACTTTACTCTACCTAAAACGGTTTATTGTTATTAAAGGGGGCGTGGATAAAGCATAGGGGGCGGATCAAACATCACCAATGAAAAACAAACTCTCTGCTGAGTTCAATGACACCTCACACAATAGTCTGCAAGAAACAGGTCATTAGTGATTAAAAGGGGCGTGGCTTGAGCATAGCGGGAAGGCCAAACCATCACCAATGAAGCAGTAACTCTGCTGAGTTCAATGACACCTCAAACTTTACTCTACCTAAAACGGCTCAAATGTTATTAAAGAGGGCGTGGCTAACGCATAGGGGGCGGGTCAAACCATCACCAATCAAAAACAAACTCTGCAGAGTTCAATGACATTTCAAACTTTACTCTACCTAAAACGGTTTAATATTGTTAAAATGGCCTGGCTAAATCATAGGGGGCGGGTCAAACCATCACCCATTACAAAGGAACTCCGCTGAGTTCAATGCTACCTCACACAATAGTGTACAAGAAACAGAGTTCAATGACACCTCAAACTTTACTCTACCTAAAACGGTTTAATGTTATTAAAGGGGTCGTGGCTAAAGCATAGGGGGCGGATCAAACATCACCAATCAAAAACAAACTCTCTGCTGAGTTCAATAACACCTCAAACAGGACTCTAACTAAAATTGGTCACCTGTTATGAAAGGGGGCGTGGCTTAAGCATAGCGGGCAGGCCAAACCATCACCAATGAAGAAGGAACTCCCTGCTGAGTTCAATGACACCTCACACAATAGTGCACAAGAATCAGGTCATTAGTAATTAAAGGTGGCGTGGCTTGAGCATAGCGGGAAGGCCAAACCATCACCAATGAAGAAGGAACTCTGCTGAGTTCAATGACACCTCAAACTTTACTCTACCTAAAACGGTTTAATAGTATTAAAAGGGGCGTGGCTAAAGCATAGGGGGCGGGTCAAACCATCACCCATTACAAAGGAACTCCGCTGAGTTCAATGCTACCTCACACAATAGTGTACAAGAAACAGGTCATTCGTTATGACGGGGCATGGCCAAATGATCACCAATGAAGAAGGAACTCTCTGCTGAGTTCAATGCTACCTCACACAAGAGTATACTTTAAACAGATCAAATGTAATGAAAGGGGGCGTGGCTTAAGCATAGGGGGCGGGGTAAACCATCACCAATGAAGAAGGAACTCCCTGCTGAGTTCAATGACACCTCACACAATAGTGCACAAAAATCACGTCATTAGTGATTAAAGGGGGCGTGGCTTGAGCATAGAGGGAAGGCCAAACCATCACCAATGAAGAAGGAACTCTCTGCTGAGTTCAATGCTACCTCACACAAGATTATACCTTAAACAGTTCAAATGTAATGAAAGGGGGCGTGGCTTAAGCATAGCGGGCAGGCCAAACCATCACCAATGAAGAAGGGACTCTGCTGAGTTCAATGACACCTCAAACTTTACACTACCTAAAATGGTTTAATAGTATTAAAAGGGGCGTGGCTAAATCATAGGGGGCGGGTCAAACCATCACCCATTACAAAGGAACTCCGCTGAGTTCAATGCTACCTCACACAATAGTGTACAAGAAACACGTCATTCGTTATGACGGGGCATGGCCAAATGATCACCAACGAAGAAGGAACTCTCTGCTGAGTTCAATGACACCTCAAACTTTACTCTACCTAAAATGGTTTAATGTTATTAAAGGGGTCGTGGCTAAAGCATAGGGGGCGGATCAAACATCACCAATCAAAAACAAACTCTCTGCTGAGTTCAATGACACCTCAAACAGGACTCTAACTAAAATTGGTCACCTGTTATGAAAGGGGGCGTGGCTTAAGCATAGCGGGCAGGCCAAACCATCACCAATGAAGAAGGAACTCCCTGCTGAGTTCAATGACACCTCACACAATAGTGCACAAAAATCACGTCATTAGTGATTAAAGGGGGCGTGGCTTGAGCATAGCGGGAAGGCCAAACCATCACCAATGAAGAAGGAACTCTCTGCTGAGTTCAATGCTACCTCACAAGATTATACCTTAAACAGTTCAAATGTAATGAAAGGGGGCGTGGCTTAAGCATATGGGGCGGATCAAACATCACCAATGAAGCAGTAACTCTGCTGAGTTCAATGACACCTAAAACTTTACTCTACCTAAAACGGTTTATTGTTATTAAAGGGGGCGTGGATAAAGCATAGGGGGCGGATCAAACATCACCAATGAAAAACAAACTCTCTGCTGAGTTCAATGACACCTCACACAATAGTCTGCAAGAAACAGGTCATTAGTGATTAAAAGGGGCGTGGCTTGAGCATAGCGGGAAGGCCAAACCATCACCAATGAAGCAGTAACTCTGCTGAGTTCAATGACACCTCAAACTTTACTCTACCTAAAACGGCTCAAATGTTATTAAAGAGGGCGTGGCTAACGCATAGGGGGCGGGTCAAACCATCACCAATCAAAAACAAACTCTGCAGAGTTCAATGACACCTCAAACTTTACTCTACCTAAAACGGTTTAATATTGTTAAAAGGGCCTGGCTAAATCATAGGGGGCGGGTCAAACCATCACCCATTACAAAGGAACTCCGCTGAGTTCAATGCTACCTCACACAATAGTGTACAAGAAACAGAGTTCAATGACACCTCAAACTTTACTCTACCTAAAACGGTTTAATGTTATTAAAGGGGTCGTGGCTAAAGCATAGGGGGCGGATCAAACATCACCAATCAAAAACAAACTCTCTGCTGAGTTCAATAACACCTCAAACAGGACTCTAACTAAAATTGGTCACCTGTTATGAAAGGGGGCGTGGCTTAAGCATAGCGGGCAGGCCAAACCATCACCAATGAAGAAGGAACTCCCTGCTGAGTTCAATGACACCTCACACAATAGTGCACAAGAATCAGGTCATTAGTAATTAAAGGTGGCGTGGCTTGAGCATAGCGGGAAGGCCAAACCATCACCAATGAAGAAGGAACTCTGCTGAGTTCAATGACACCTCAAACTTTACTCTACCTAAAACGGTTTAATAGTATTAAAAGGGGCGTGGCTAAAGCATAGGGGGCGGGTCAAACCATCACCCATTACAAAGGAACTCCGCTGAGTTCAATGCTACCTCACACAATAGTGTACAAGAAACAGGTCATTCGTTATGACGGGGCATGGCCAAATGATCACCAATGAAGAAGGAACTCTCTGCTGAGTTCAATGCTACCTCACACAAGAGTATACTTTAAACAGATCAAATGTAATGAAAGGGGGCGTGGCTTAAGCATAGGGGGCGGGGTAAACCATCACCAATGAAGAAGGAACTCCCTGCTGAGTTCAATGACACCTCACACAATAGTGCACAAAAATCACGTCATTAGTGATTAAAGGGGGCGTGGCTTGAGCATAGAGGGAAGGCCAAACCATCACCAATGAAGAAGGAACTCTCTGCTGAGTTCAATGCTACCTCACACAAGATTATACCTTAAACAGTTCAAATGTAATGAAAGGGGGCGTGGCTTAAGCATAGCGGGCAGGCCAAACCATCACCAATGAAGAAGGGACTCTGCTGAGTTCAATGACACCTCAAACTTTACACTACCTAAAATGGTTTAATAGTATTAAAAGGGGCGTGGCTAAATCATAGGGGGCGGGTCAAACCATCACCCATTACAAAGGAACTCCGCTGAGTTCAATGCTACCTCACACAATAGTGTACAAGAAACACGTCATTCGTTATGACGGGGCATGGCCAAATGATCACCAACGAAGAAGGAACTCTCTGCTGAGTTCAATGACACCTCAAACTTTACTCTACCTAAAATGGTTTAATGTTATTAAAGGGGTCGTGGCTAAAGCATAGGGGGCGGATCAAACATCACCAATCAAAAACAAACTCTCTGCTGAGTTCAATGACACCTCAAACAGGACTCTAACTAAAATTGGTCACCTGTTATGAAAGGGGGCGTGGCTTAAGCATAGCGGGCAGGCCAAACCATCACCAATGAAGAAGGAACTCCCTGCTGAGTTCAATGACACCTCACACAATAGTGCACAAAAATCACGTCATTAGTGATTAAAGGGGGCGTGGCTTGAGCATAGCGGGAAGGCCAAACCATCACCAATGAAGAAGGAACTCTCTGCTGAGTTCAATGCTACCTCACAAGATTATACCTTAAACAGTTCAAATGTAATGAAAGGGGGCGTGGCTTAAGCATATGGGGCGGATCAAACATCACCAATGAAGCAGTAACTCTGCTGAGTTCAATGACACCTAAAACTTTACTCTACCTAAAACGGTTTATTGTTATTAAAGGGGGCGTGGATAAAGCATAGGGGGCGGATCAAACATCACCAATGAAAAACAAACTCTCTGCTGAGTTCAATGACACCTCACACAATAGTCTGCAAGAAACAGGTCATTAGTGATTAAAAGGGGCGTGGCTTGAGCATAGCGGGAAGGCCAAACCATCACCAATGAAGCAGTAACTCTGCTGAGTTCAATGACACCTCAAACTTTACTCTACCTAAAACGGCTCAAATGTTATTAAAGAGGGCGTGGCTAACGCATAGGGGGCGGGTCAAACCATCACCAATCAAAAACAAACTCTGCAGAGTTCAATAACACCTCAAACTTCACTCTACCTAAAACGGTTTAATATTGTTAAAAGGGCCTGGCTAAATCATAGGGGGCGGGTCAAACCATCACCCATTACAAAGGAACTCCGCTGAGTTCAATGCTACCTCACACAATAGTGTACAAGAAACAGAGTTCAATGACACCTCAAACTTTACTCTACCTAAAACGGTTTAATGTTATTAAAGGGGTCGTGGCTAAAGCATAGGGGGCGGATCAAACATCACCAATCAAAAACAAACTCTCTGCTGAGTTCAATAACACCTCAAACAGGACTCTAACTAAAATTGGTCACCTGTTATGAAAGGGGGCGTGGCTTAAGCATAGCGGGCAGGCCAAACCATCACCAATGAAGAAGGAACTCCCTGCTGAGTTCAATGACACCTCACACAATAGTGCACAAGAATCAGGTCATTAGTAATTAAAGGTGGCGTGGCTTGAGCATAGCGGGAAGGCCAAACCATCACCAATGAAGAAGGAACTCTGCTGAGTTCAATGACACCTCAAACTTTACTCTACCTAAAACGGTTTAATAGTATTAAAATGGGCGTGGCTAAAGCATAGGGGGCGGGTCAAACCATCACCCATTACAAAGGAACTCCGCTGAGTTCAATGCTACCTCACACAATAGTGTACAAGAAACAGGTCATTCGTTATGACGGGGCATGGCCAAATGATCACCAATGAAGAAGGAACTCTCTGCTGAGTTCAATGCTACCTCACACAAGAGTATACTTTAAACAGATCAAATGTAATGAAAGGGGGCGTGGCTTAAGCATAGGGGGCGGGGTAAACCATCACCAATGAAGAAGGAACTCCCTGCTGAGTTCAATGACACCTCACACAATAGTGCACAAAAATCACGTCATTAGTGATTAAAGGGGGCGTGGCTTGAGCATAGAGGGAAGGCCAAACCATCACCAATGAAGAAGGAACTCTCTGCTGAGTTCAATGCTACCTCACACAAGATTATACCTTAAACAGTTCAAATGTAATGAAAGGGGGCGTGGCTTAAGCATAGCGGGCAGGCCAAACCATCACCAATGAAGAAGGGACTCTGCTGAGTTCAATGACACCTCAAACTTTACACTACCTAAAATGGTTTAATAGTATTAAAAGGGGCGTGGCTAAATCATAGGGGGCGGGTCAAACCATCACCCATTACAAAGGAACTCCGCTGAGTTCAATGCTACCTCACACAATAGTGTACAAGAAACACGTCATTCGTTATGACGGGGCATGGCCAAATGATCACCAACGAAGAAGGAACTCTCTGCTGAGTTCAATGACACCTCAAACTTTACTCTACCTAAAACGGTTTAATGTTATTAAAGGGGTCGTGGCTAAAGCATAGGGGGCGGATCAAACATCACCAATCAAAAACAAACTGCTGAGTTCAATGAGACCTCACACAGGACTAACCAAAATTGGTCACCTGTTATGAAAGGGGGCGGGGCAAACCATCACCAATGAAGAAGGAACTCCCTGCTGAGTTCAATGACACCTCACACAATAGTGCACAAGAATCAGGTCATTAGTGATTAAAGGTGGCGTGGCTTGAGCATAGCGGGAAGGCCAAACCATCACCAATGAAGAAGGAACTCTCTGCTGAGTTCAATGCTACCTCACACAAGATCATACCTTAAACAGTTCAAATGTAATGAAAGGGGGCGTGGCTTAAGCATAGCGGGCAGGCCAAACCATCACCAATGCAGAAGGAACTCTGCTGAGTTCAATGACACGTTCAACTTTACTCTACCTAAAACGGTTTAATATTATTAAAGGGGGCGTGGCTAAATCATAGGGGGGCGGGTCAAACCATCACCCATTACAAAGGAACTCTGCTGAGTTCAATGCTACCTCACACAATAGTGTACAAGAAACAGGTCATTAGTTATGAAAGGGGGCATGGCAAAACCATCACCAATGAAGAAGGAACTCTCTGCTGAGTTCAATGACACCTCAAACTTTACTCTACCTAAAACGGTTCAAATGTTATTAAAGAGGGCGTGGCTAAAGCATAGGGGGCGGGTCAAACCATCACCAATCAAAAACAAACTCTCTGATGAGTTCAATGCTACCTCACACAAGATTATACCTTAAACAGTTCAAATGTACTGAAAGGGGGCGTGGCTTAAGTTCAATGACACGTTCTACTTTACTCTACCTAAAATGGTTTAATATTAATAAAGGGGGCGTGGCTAAATCATAGGGGGGCAGGCCAAACCATCACCAACGAAGAAGGAACTCTCTGCTGAGTTCAATGACACCTCACACAATAGTGTACAAGAAACAGGTCATTAGTTATGAAAGGGGGCATGGCAAAACCATCACCAATGAAGAAGGAACTCCCTGCTGAGTTCAATGACACCTCACACAATAGTGCACAAGAATCAGGTCATTAGTAATTAAAGGTGGCGTGGCTTGAGCATAGCGGGAAGGCCAAACCATCACCAATGAAGAAGGAAGACTCTGCTGAGTTCAATGCTACCTCACAAGATGATACCTTAAACAGTTCAAATGTAATGAAAGGGGGCGTGGCTTAAGCATAGCGGGCAGGCCAAACCATCACCAATGAAGAAGGGACTCTGCTGAGTTCATTGACACCTCAAACTTTACACTACCTAAAACGGTTTAATAGTATTAAAAGGGGCGTGGCTAAATCATAGGGGGCGGGTCAAACCATCACCCATTACAAAGGAACTCCGCTGAGTTCAATGCTACCTCACACAATAGTGTACAAGAAACACGTCATTCGTTATGACGGGGCATGGCCAAATGATCACCAACGAAGAAGGAACTCTCTGCTGAGTTCAATGACACCTCAAACTTTACTCTACCTAAAACGGTTTAATGTTATTAAAGGGGTCGTGGCTAAAGCATAGGGGGCGGATCAAACATCACCAATCAAAAACAAACTCTCTGCTGAGTTCAATGACACCTCAAACAGGACTCTAACTAAAATTGGTCACCTGTTATGAAAGGGGGCGTGGCTTAAGCATAGCGGGCAGGCCAAACCATCACCAATGAAGAAGGAACTCCCTGCTGAGTTCAATGACACCTCACACAATAGTGCACAAAAATCACGTCATTAGTGATTAAAGGGGGCGTGGCTTGAGCATAGCGGGAAGGCCAAACCATCACCAATGAAGAAGGAACTCTGCTGAGTTCAATGCTACCTCACACAAGATTATACCTTAAACAGTTCAAATGTAATGAAAGGGGGCGTGGCTTAAGCATAGGGGGCGGATCAAACATCACCAATGAAGCAGTAACTCTGCTGAGTTCAATGACACCTAAAACTTTACTCTACCTAAAACGGTTTATTGTTATTAAAGGGGGCGTGGATAAAGCATAGGGGGCGGATCAAACATCACCAATGAAAAACAAACTCTCTGCTGAGTTCAATGACACCTCACACAATAGTGTACAAGAAACAGGTCATTAGTTATGAAAGGGGGCATGGCAAAACCATCACCAATGAAGAAGGAACTCCCTGCTGAGTTCAATGACACCTCACACAATAGTGCACAAGAATCAGGTCATTAGTAATTAAAGGTGGCGTGGCTTGAGCATAGCGGGAAGGCCAAACCATCACCAATGAAGAAGGAACTCTGCTGAGTTCAATGACACCTCAAACTTTACTCTACCTAAAACGGTTTAATAGTATTAAAAGGGGCGTGGCTAAAGCATAGGGGGCGGGTCAAACCATCACCCATTACAAAGGAACTCCGCTGAGTTCAATGCTACCTCACACAATAGTGTACAAGAAACAGGTCATTCGTTATGACGGGGCATGGCCAAATGATCACCAATGAAGAAGGAACTCTCTGCTGAGTTCAATGCTACCTCACACAAGAGTATACTTTAAACAGATCAAATGTAATGAAAGGGGGCGTGGCTTAAGCATAGGGGGCGGGGTAAACCATCACCAATGAAGAAGGAACTCCCTGCTGAGTTCAATGACACCTCACACAATAGTGCACAAAAATCACGTCATTAGTGATTAAAGGGGGCGTGGCTTGAGCATAGAGGGAAGGCCAAACCATCACCAATGAAGAAGGAACTCTCTGCTGAGTTCAATGCTACCTCACACAAGATTATACCTTAAACAGTTCAAATGTAATGAAAGGGGGCGTGGCTTAAGCATAGCGGGCAGGCCAAACCATCACCAATGAAGAAGGGACTCTGCTGAGTTCAATGACACCTCAAACTTTACACTACCTAAAATGGTTTAATAGTATTAAAAGGGGCGTGGCTAAATCATAGGGGGCGGGTCAAACCATCACCCATTACAAAGGAACTCCGCTGAGTTCAATGCTACCTCACACAATAGTGTACAAGAAACACGTCATTCGTTATGACGGGGCATGGCCAAATGATCACCAACGAAGAAGGAACTCTCTGCTGAGTTCAATGACACCTCAAACTTTACTCTACCTAAAACGGTTTAATGTTATTAAAGGGGTCGTGGCTAAAGCATAGGGGGCGGATCAAACATCACCACTCAAAAACAAACTCTCTGCTGAGTTCAATGACACCTCAAACAGGACTCTAACTAAAATTGGTCACCTGTTATGAAAGGGGGCGTGGCTTAAGCATAGCGGGCAGGCCAAACCATCACCGATGAAGAAGGAACTCCCTGCTGAGTTCAATGACACCTCACACAATAGTGCACAAAAATCACGTCATTAGTGATTAAAGGGGGCGTGGCTTGAGCATAGCGGGAAGGCCAAACCATCACCAATGAAGAAGGAACTCTGCTGAGTTCAATGCTACCTCACACAAGATTATACCTTAAACAGTTCAAATGTAATGAAAGGGGGCGTGGCTTAAGCATAGGGGGCGGATCAAACATCACCAATGAAGCAGTAACTCTGCTGAGTTCAATGACACCTAAAACTTTACTCTACCTAAAACGGTTTATTGTTATTAAAGGGGGCGTGGATAAAGCATAGGGGGCGGATCAAACATCACCAATGAAAAACAAACTCTCTGCTGAGTTCAATGACACCTCACACAATAGTCTGCAAGAAACAGGTCATTAGTGATTAAAAGGGGCGTGGCTTGAGCATAGCGGGAAGGCCAAACCATCACCAATGAAGCAGTAACTCTGCTGAGTTCAATGACACCTCAAACTTTACTCTACCTAAAACGGCTCAAATGTTATTAAAGAGGGCGTGGCTAACGCATAGGGGGCGGGTCAAACCATCACCAATCAAAAACAAACTCTGCAGAGTTCAATGACACCTCAAACTTTACTCTACCTAAAACGGTTTAATATTGTTAAAAGGGCCTGGCTAAATCATAGGGGGCGGGTCAAACCATCACCCATTACAAAGGAACTCCGCTGAGTTCAATGCTACCTCACACAATAGTGTACAAGAAACAGAGTTCAATGACACCTCAAACTTTACTCTACCTAAAACGGTTTAATGTTATTAAAGGGGTCGTGGCTAAAGCATAGGGGGCGGATCAAACATCACCAATCAAAAACAAACTCTCTGCTGAGTTCAATGACACCTCAAACAGGACTCTAACTAAAATTGGTCACCTGTTATGAAAGGGGGCGTGGCTTAAGCATAGCGGGCAGGCCAAACCATCACCAATGAAGAAGGAACTCCCTGCTGAGTTCAATGACACCTCACACAATAGTGCACAAAAATCACGTCATTAGTGATTAAAGGGGGCGTGGCTTGAGCATAGCGGGAAGGCCAAACCATCACCAATGAAGAAGGAACTCTCTGCTGAGTTCAATGCTACCTCACACAAGATTATACCTTAAACAGTTCAAATGTAATGAAAGGGGGCGTGGCTTAAGCATAGGGGGCGGATCAAACATCACCAATGAAGCAGTAACTCTGCTGAGTTCAATGACACCTAAAACTTTACTCTACCTAAAACGGTTTATTGTTATTAAAGGGGGCGTGGATAAAGCATAGGGGGCGGATCAAACATCACCAATGAAAAACAAACTCTCTGCTGAGTTCAATGACACCTCACACAATAGTCTGCAAGAAACAGGTCATTAGTGATTAAAAGGGGCGTGGCTTGAGCATAGCGGGAAGGCCAAACCATCACCAATGAAGCAGTAACTCTGCTGAGTTCAATGACACCTCAAACTTTACTCTACCTAAAACGGCTCAAATGTTATTAAAGAGGGCGTGGCTAACGCATAGGGGGCGGGTCAAACATCACCAATCAAAAACAAACTCTCTGCTGAGTTCAATGACACCTCAAACTTTACTCTACCTAAAACGGTTTAATGTTATTAAAGGGGTCGTGGCTTAAGCATAGGGGGCGGGGCAAACCATCACCAATGAAGAAGGAACTCCCTGTTGAGTTCAATGACACCTCACACAATAGTTCCCAAAAATCACGTCATTAGTGATTAAAGGGGGCGTGGATTGAGCATAGAGGGAAGGCCAAACCATCACCAATGAAGAAGGAACTCTCTGCTGAGTTCAATGCTACCTCACACAAGATTATACCTTAAACAGTTCAAATGTAATGGAAGGGGGCGTGGTTTAAGCATAGGGGGCGGGGCAAACCATCACCAATGAAGAAGGAACTCCCTGCTGAATTCAATGACACCTCACACAATAGTGCACAAGAATCAGGTCATTAGTGAGTAAAGGGGGCATGGCTTGAGCATAGCGGGAAGGCCAAACCATCACCATTGAAGAAGGAACTCTCTGCTGAGTTCAATGACACCTCACACAATAGTGTACAAGAAACAGGTCATTAGTTATGAAAGGGGGCATGGCCAAACCATCACCAATGAAGTAGGAACTCTCTGCTGAGTTCAATGACACCGAAAAACTTTACTCCACCTAAAACGGTTCAAATGTTATTAAAGAGGGCGTGGCTAAAGCATAGGGGGCGGGTCAAACCATCACCAATCAAAAACAAACTCTCTGCTTAGTTCAATGCTACCTCACACAAGATTATACCTTAAACAGTTCAAATGTAATGAAAGGGGGCGTGGCTTAAGCATAGCGGGAAGGCCAAACCATCACCAATGAAGAAGGAACTCCCTGCTGAGTTCAATGACACCTCACACAATAGTGCATAAGAATCAGGTCATTAGTGATTAAAAGGGGCGTGGCTTGAGCATAGCGGGAAGGCCAAACCATCACCAACGAAGAAGGAACTCTCTGCTGAGTTCAATGACACCTCAAACTTTACTCTACCTAAAACGGTTTAATGTTATTAAAGGGGTCGTGGCTAAAGCATAGGGGGCGGATCAAACATCACCAATCAAAAACAAACTGCTGAGTTCAATGAGACCTCACACAGGACTAACCAAAATTGGTCACCTGTTATGAAAGGGGGCGGGGCAAACCATCACCAATGAAGAAGGAACTCCCTGCTGAGTTCAATGACACCTCACACAATAGTGCACAAGAATCAGGTCATTAGTGATTAAAGGTGGCGTGGCTTGAGCATAGCGGGAAGGCCAAACCATCACCAATGAAGAAGGAACTCTCTGCTGAGTTCAATGCTACCTCACACAAGATCATACCTTAAACAGTTCAAATGTAATGAAAGGGGGCGTGGCTTAAGCATAGCGGGCAGGCCAAACCATCACCAATGCAGAAGGAACTCTGCTGAGTTCAATGACACGTTCAACTTTACTCTACCTAAAACGGTTTAATATTATTAAAGGGGGCGTGGCTAAATCATAGGGGGGCGGGTCAAACCATCACCCATTACAAAGGAACTCTGCTGAGTTCAATGCTACCTCACACAATAGTGTACAAGAAACAGGTCATTAGTTATGAAAGGGGGCATGGCAAAACCATCACCAATGAAGAAGGAACTCTCTGCTGAGTTCAATGACACCTCAAACTTTACTCTACCTAAAACGGTTCAAATGTTATTAAAGAGGGCGTGGCTAAAGTATAGGGGGCGGGTCAAACCATCACCAATCAAAAACAAACTCTCTGATGAGTTCAATGCTACCTCACACAAGATTATACCTTAAACAGTTCAAATGTACTGAAAGGGGGCGTGGCTTAAGTTCAATGACACGTTCAACTTTACTCTACCTAAAATGGTTTAATATTATTAAAGGGGGCGTGGCTAAATCATAGGGGGGCAGGCCAAACCATCACCAACGAAGAAGGAACTCTCTGCTGAGTTCAATGACACCTCACACAATAGTGTACAAGAAACAGGTCATTAGTTATGAAAGGGGGCATGGCAAAACCATCACCAATGAAGAAGGAACTCCCTGCTGAGTTCAATGACACCTCACACAATAGTGCACAAGAATCAGGTCATTAGTAATTAAAGGTGGCGTGGCTTGAGCATAGCGGGAAGGCCAAACCATCACCAATGAAGAAGGAAGACTCTGCTGAGTTCAATGCTACCTCACAAGATGATACCTTAAACAGTTCAAATGTAATGAAAGGGGGCGTGGCTTAAGCATAGCGGGCAGGCCAAACCATCACCAATGAAGAAGGGACTCTGCTGAGTTCATTGACACCTCAAACTTTACACTACCTAAAACGGTTTAATAGTATTAAAAGGGGCGTGGCTAAATCATAGGGGGCGGGTCAAACCATCACCCATTACAAAGGAACTCCGCTGAGTTCAATGCTACCTCACACAATAGTGTACAAGAAACACGTCATTCGTTATGACGGGGCATGGCCAAATGATCACCAACGAAGAAGGAACTCTCTGCTGAGTTCAATGACACCTCAAACTTTACTCTACCTAAAACGGTTTAATGTTATTAAAGGGGTCGTGGCTAAAGCATAGGGGGCGGATCAAACATCACCAATCAAAAACAAACTCTCTGCTGAGTTCAATGACACCTCAAACAGGACTCTAACTAAAATTGGTCACCTGTCATGAAAGGGGGCGTGGCTTAAGCATAGCGGGCAGGCCAAACCATCACCAATGAAGAAGGAACTCCCTGCTGAGTTCAATGACACCTCACACAATAGTGCACAAAAATCACGTCATTAGTGATTAAAGGGGGCGTGGCTTGAGCATAGCGGGAAGGCCAAACCATCACCAATGAAGAAGGAACTCTGCTGAGTTCAATGCTACCTCACACAAGATTATACCTTAAACAGTTCAAATGTAATGAAAGGGGGCGTGGCTTAAGCATAGGGGGCGGATCAAACATCACCAATGAAGCAGTAACTCTGCTGAGTTCAATGACACCTAAAACTTTACTCTACCTAAAACGGTTTATTGTTATTAAAGGGGGCGTGGATAAAGCATAGGGGGCGGATCAAACATCACCAATGAAAAACAAACTCTCTGCTGAGTTCAATGACACCTCACACAATAGTGTACAAGAAACAGGTCATTAGTTATGAAAGGGGGCATGGCAAAACCATCACCAATGAAGAAGGAACTCCCTGCTGAGTTCAATGACACCTCACACAATAGTGCACAAGAAACACGTCATTCGTTATGACGGGGCATGGCCAAATGATCACCAACGAAGAAGGAACTCTCTGCTGAGTTCAATGACACCTCAAACTTTACTCTACCTAAAACGGTTTAATAGTATTAAAAGGGGCGTGGCTAAAGCATAGGGGGCGGGTCAAACCATCACCCATTACAAAGGAACTCCGCTGAGTTCAATGCTACCTCACACAATAGTGTACAAGAAACAGGTCATTCGTTATGACGGGGCATGGCCAAATGATCACCAATGAAGAAGGAACTCTCTGCTGAGTTCAATGCTACCTCACACAAGAGTATACTTTAAACAGATCAAATGTAATGAAAGGGGGCGTGGCTTAAGCATAGGGGGCGGGGTAAACCATCACCAATGAAGAAGGAACTCCCTGCTGAGTTCAATGACACCTCACACAATAGTGCACAAAAATCACGTCATTAGTGATTAAAGGGGGCGTGGCTTGAGCATAGAGGGAAGGCCAAACCATCACCAATGAAGAAGGAACTCTCTGCTGAGTTCAATGCTACCTCACACAAGATTATACCTTAAACAGTTCAAATGTAATGAAAGGGGGCGTGGCTTAAGCATAGCGGGCAGGCCAAACCATCACCAATGAAGAAGGGACTCTGCTGAGTTCAATGACACCTCAAACTTTACACTACCTAAAATGGTTTAATAGTATTAAAAGGGGCGTGGCTAAATCATAGGGGGCGGGTCAAACCATCACCCATTACAAAGGAACTCCGCTGAGTTCAATGCTACCTCACACAATAGTGTACAAGAAACACGTCATTCGTTATGACGGGGCATGGCCAAATGATCACCAACGAAGAAGGAACTCTCTGCTGAGTTCAATGACACCTCAAACTTTACTCTACCTAAAATGGTTTAATGTTATTAAAGGGGTCGTGGCTAAAGCATAGGGGGCGGATCAAACATCACCAATCAAAAACAAACTCTCTGCTGAGTTCAATGACACCTCAAACAGGACTCTAACTAAAATTGGTCACCTGTTATGAAAGGGGGCGTGGCTTAAGCATAGCGGGCAGGCCAAACCATCACCAATGAAGAAGGAACTCCCTGCTGAGTTCAATGACACCTCACACAATAGTGCACAAAAATCACGTCATTAGTGATTAAAGGGGGCGTGGCTTGAGCATAGCGGGAAGGCCAAACCATCACCAATGAAGAAGGAACTCTCTGCTGAGTTCAATGCTACCTCACAAGATTATACCTTAAACAGTTCAAATGTAATGAAAGGGGGCGTGGCTTAAGCATATGGGGCGGATCAAACATCACCAATGAAGCAGTAACTCTGCTGAGTTCAATGACACCTAAAACTTTACTCTACCTAAAACGGTTTATTGTTATTAAAGGGGGCGTGGATAAAGCATAGGGGGCGGATCAAACATCACCAATGAAAAACAAACTCTCTGCTGAGTTCAATGACACCTCACACAATAGTCTGCAAGAAACAGGTCATTAGTGATTAAAAGGGGCGTGGCTTGAGCATAGCGGGAAGGCCAAACCATCACCAATGAAGCAGTAACTCTGCTGAGTTCAATGACACCTCAAACTTTACTCTACCTAAAACGGCTCAAATGTTATTAAAGAGGGCGTGGCTAACGCATAGGGGGCGGGTCAAACCATCACCAATCAAAAACAAACTCTGCAGAGTTCAATGACACCTCAAACTTTACTCTACCTAAAACGGTTTAATATTGTTAAAAGGGCCTGGCTAAATCATAGGGGGCGGGTCAAACCATCACCCATTACAAAGGAACTCCGCTGAGTTCAATGCTACCTCACACAATAGTGTACGAGAAACAGAGTTCAATGACACCTCAAACTTTACTCTACCTAAAACGGTTTAATGTTATTAAAGGGGTCGTGGCTAAAGCATAGGGGGCGGATCAAACATCACCAATCAAAAACAAACTCTCTGCTGAGTTCAATAACACCTCAAACAGGACTCTAACTAAAATTGGTCACCTGTTATGAAAGGGGGCGTGGCTTAAGCATAGCGGGCAGGCCAAACCATCACCAATGAAGAAGGAACTCCCTGCTGAGTTCAATGACACCTCACACAATAGTGCACAAGAATCAGGTCATTAGTAATTAAAGGTGGCGTGGCTTGAGCATAGCGGGAAGGCCAAACCATCACCAATGAAGAAGGAACTCTGCTGAGTTCAATGACACCTCAAACTTTACTCTACCTAAAACGGTTTAATAGTATTAAAAGGGGCGTGGCTAAAGCATAGGGGGCGGGTCAAACCATCACCCATTACAAAGGAACTCCGCTGAGTTCAATGCTACCTCACACAATAGTGTACAAGAAACAGGTCATTCGTTATGACGGGGCATGGCCAAATGATCACCAATGAAGAAGGAACTCTCTGCTGAGTTCAATGCTACCTCACACAAGAGTATACTTTAAACAGATCAAATGTAATGAAAGGGGGCGTGGCTTAAGCATAGGGGGCGGGGTAAACCATCACCAATGAAGAAGGAACTCCCTGCTGAGTTCAATGACACCTCACACAATAGTGCACAAAAATCACGTCATTAGTGATTAAAGGGGGCGTGGCTTGAGCATAGAGGGAAGGCCAAACCATCACCAATGAAGAAGGAACTCTCTGCTGAGTTCAATGCTACCTCACACAAGATTATACCTTAAACAGTTCAAATGTAATGAAAGGGGGCGTGGCTTAAGCATAGCGGGCAGGCCAAACCATCACCAATGAAGAAGGGACTCTGCTGAGTTCAATGACACCTCAAACTTTACACTACCTAAAATGGTTTAATAGTATTAAAAGGGGCGTGGCTAAATCATAGGGGGCGGGTCAAACCATCACCCATTACAAAGGAACTCCGCTGAGTTCAATGCTACCTCACACAATAGTGTACAAGAAACACGTCATTCGTTATGACGGGGCATGGCCAAATGATCACCAACGAAGAAGGAACTCTCTGCTGAGTTCAATGACACCTCAAACTTTACTCTACCTAAAATGGTTTAATGTTATTAAAGGGGTCGTGGCTAAAGCATAGGGGGCGGATCAAACATCACCAATCAAAAACAAACTCTCTGCTGAGTTCAATGACACCTCAAACAGGACTCTAACTAAAATTGGTCACCTGTTATGAAAGGGGGCGTGGCTTAAGCATAGCGGGCAGGCCAAACCATCACCAATGAAGAAGGAACTCCCTGCTGAGTTCAATGACACCTCACACAATAGTGCACAAAAATCACGTCATTAGTGATTAAAGGGGGCGTGGCTTGAGCATAGCGGGAAGGCCAAACCATCACCAATGAAGAAGGAACTCTCTGCTGAGTTCAATGCTACCTCACAAGATTATACCTTAAACAGTTCAAATGTAATGAAAGGGGGCGTGGCTTAAGCATATGGGGCGGATCAAACATCACCAATGAAGCAGTAACTCTGCTGAGTTCAATGACACCTAAAACTTTACTCTACCTAAAACGGTTTATTGTTATTAAAGGGGGCGTGGATAAAGCATAGGGGGCGGATCAAACCATCACCAATCAAAAACAAACTCTCTGCTGAGTTCAATGACACCTCAAACTTTACTCTACCTAAAACGGTTTAATATTATTAAAAGGGGCGTGGCTAAACCATAGGGGGCGGGTCAAACCATCACCCATTACAAAGGAACTCCGCTGAGTTCAATGCTACCTCACACAATAGTGTACAAGAAACAGAGTTCAATGACACCTCAAACTTTACTCTACCTAAAACGGTTTAATGTTATTAAAGGGGTCGTGGCTAAAGCATAGGGGGCGGATCAAACATCACCAATCAAAAACAAACTCTCTGCTGAGTTCAATGACACCTCAAACAGGACTCTAACTAAAATTGGTCACCTGTTATGAAAGGGGGCGTGGCTTAAGCATAGCGGGCAGGCCAAACCATCACCAATGAAGAAGGAACTCTCTGCTGAGTTCAATGCTACCTCACACAAGATATACCTTAAACAGTTCAAATGTAATGAAAGGGGGCGTGGCTTAAGCATAGGGGGCGGATCAAACATCACCAATCAAAAACAAACTCTCTGCTGAGTTCAATGACACCTAAAACTTTACTCTACCTAAAACGGTTTATTGTTATTAAAGGGGGCGTGGCTTAAGCATAGCGGGCAGGCCAAACCATCACCAATGAAGAAGGAACTCTGCTGAGTTCAATGCTACCTCACAAGATTATACCTTAAACAGTTCAAATGTAATGAAAGGGGGCGTGGCTTAAGCATAGGGGGCGGATCAAACATCACCAATGAAGCAGTAACTCTGCTGAGTTCAATAAACAAACTTTACTCTACCTAAAACGGTTTAATGTTATTAAAGGGGTCGTGGCTAAAGCATAGGGGGCGGATCAAACATCACCAATCAAAAACAAACTCTCTGCTGAGTTCAATGACACCTCAAACAGGACTCTAACTAAAATTGGTCACCTGTTATGAAAGGGGGCGTGGCTTAAGCATAGCGGGCAGGCCAAACCATCACCAATGAAGAAGGAACTCCCTGCTGAGTTCAATGACACCTCACACAATAGTGCACAAAAATCACGTCATTAGTGATTAAAGGGGGCGTGGCTTGAGCATAGCGGGAAGGCCAAACCATCACCAATGAAGAAGGAACTCTCTGCTGAGTTCAATGCTACCTCACACAAGATTATACCTTAAACAGTTTAAATGTAATGAAAGGGGGCGTGGCTTAAGCATAGGGGGCGGATCAAACATCACCAATGAAGCAGTAACTCCGCTGAGTTCAATGACACCTAAAACTTTACTCTACCTAAAACGGTTTATTGTTATTAAAGGGGGCGTGGATAAAGCATAGGGGGCGGATCAAACATCAACAATGAAAAACAAACTCTCTGCTGAGTTCAATGACACCTCACACAATAGTCTGCAAGAAACAGGTCATTAGTGATTAAAAGGGGCGTGGCTTGAGCATAGCGGGAAGGCCAAACCATCACCAATGAAGCAGTAACTCTGCTGAGTTCAATGACACCTCAAACTTTACTCTACCTAAAACGGCTCAAATGTTATTAAAGAGGGCGTGGCTAACGCATAGGGGGCGGGTCAAACCATCACCAATCAAAAACAAACTCTCTGCTGAGTTCAATGACACCTCAAACTTTACTCTACCTAAAACGGTTTAATATTGTTAAAAGGGGCGTGGCTAAATCATAGGGGGCGGGTCAAACCATCACCCATTACAAAGGAACTCCGCTGAGTTCAATGACACCTCAAACAGGACTCTAACTAAAATTGGTCACCTGTTATGAAAGGGGGCGTGGCTTAAGCATAGCGGGCAGGCCAAACCATCACCAATGAAGAAGGAACTCCCTGCTGAATTCAATGACACCTAAAACAATAGTCTGCAAGAAACAGGTCATTAGTGATTAAAGGGGGCGTGGCTTGAGCATAGCGGGAAGGCCAAACCATCACCAATCAAAAACAAACTCTGCTGAGTTCAATGACACCTCAAACTTTACTCTACCTAAAACGGTTTAATATTTTTAAAAGGGCGTGGCTAAATCATAGGGGGCGGGTCAAACCATCACCCATTACAAAGGAACTCCGCTGAGTTCAATGCTACCTCACACAATAGTGTACAAGAAACAGGTCATTAGTGATTAAAGGGGGCGTGGCTTGAGCATAGCGGGAAGGCCAAACCATCACCAATGAAGAAGGAACTCTCTGCTGAGTTCAATGCTACCTCACACAAGATTATACCTTAAACAGTTCAAATGTAATGAAAGGGGCGTGGCTTAAGCATAGAGGGCGGATCAAACATCACCAATCAAAAACAAACTCTCTGCTGAGTTCAATGACACCTCAAACTTTACTCTACCTAAAACGGTTTAATGTTATTAAAGGGGTCGTGGCTTAAGCATAGGGGGCGGGGCAAACCATCACCAATGAAGAAGGAACTCCCTGTTGAGTTCAATGACACCTCACACAATAGTTCCCAAAAATCACGTCATTAGTGATTAAAGGGGGCGTGGATTGAGCATAGAGGGAAGGCCAAACCATCACCAATGAAGAAGGAACTCTCTGCTGAGTTCAATGCTACCTCACACAAGATTATACCTTAAACAGTTCAAATGTAATGGAAGGGGGCGTGGCTTAAGCATAGGGGGCGGGGCAAACCATCACCAATGAAGAAGGAACTCCCTGCTGAATTCAATGACACCTCACACAATAGTGCACAAGAATCAGGTCATTAGTGATTAAAGGGGGCATGGCTTGAGCATAGCGGGAAGGCCAAACCATCACCATTGAAGAAGGAACTCTCTGCTGAGTTCAATGACACCTCACACAATAGTGTACAAGAAACAGGTCATTAGTTATGAAAGGGGGCATGGCCAAACCATCACCAATGAAGTAGGAACTCTCTGCTGAGTTCAATGACACCGAAAAACTTTACTCCACCTAAAACGGTTCAAATGTTATTAAAGAGGGCGTGGCTAAAGCATAGGGGGCGGGTCAAACCATCACCAATCAAAAACAAACTCTCTGCTTAGTTCAATGCTACCTCACACAAGATTATAACTTAAACAGTTCAAATGTAATGAAAGGGGGCGTGGCTTAAGCATAGCGGGAAGGCCAAACCATCACCAATGAAGAAGGAACTCCTGGCTGAGTTCAATGACACCTCACACAATAGTGCATAAGAATCAGGTCATTAGTGATTAAAAGGGGCGTGGCTTGAGCATAGCGGGAAGGCCAAACCATCACCAATGAAGAAGGAACTCTGCTGAGTTAAATGACACCTCAAACTTTACTCTACCTAAAACGGTTTAATAGTATTAAAGGGGGCGTGGCTAAAGCATAGAGGGCGGATCAAACATCACCAATCAAAAACAAACTCTCTGCTGAGTTCAATGCTACCTCACACAATAGTGTACAAGAAACAGGTCATTAGTTATGAAAGGGGGCATGGCCAAACCATCACCAATGAAGAAGGAACTCTCTGCTAAGTTCAATGACACCTCAAACTTTACTCTACCTAAAACGGTTTAATGTTATTAAAGGGGTCGTGGGTAAAGCATAGGGGGCGGATCAAACATCACCAATCAAAAACAAACTCTCTGCTGAGTTCAATGCTACCTCACACAATAGTGTACAAGAAACAGGTCATTCGTTATGACGGGGCATGGCCAAACCATCACCAAGAAGGAACTCTCTGCTGAGTTCAATGACACCTCAAACTTTACTCTACCTAAAACGGTTCATTGTTATTAAAGGGGGCGTGGCTAAAGCATAGGGGGCGGGTCAAACCATCACCCATTACAAAGGAACTCTGCTGAGTTCAATGCTACCTCAAACAATAGTGTACAAGAAACAGGTCATTCGTTATGACGGGGCATGGCCAAACCATCACCAATGAAGAAGGAACTCCCTGCTGAATTCAATGACACCTCGCACAATAGTGCACAAGAATTAGGTCATTAGTGATTAAAGGGGGCGTGGCTTGAGCATAGCGGGAAGACCAAACCATCACCAATAAAGAAGGAACTCCCTGCTGAGTTCAATGACACCTCACACAATAGTGCACAAGAATCAGGTCATTAGTGATTAAAAGGGGCGTGGCTTGAGCATAGCGGGAAGGCCAAACCATCACCAATGAAGAAGGAACTCTGCTGAGTTCAATGACACCTCAAACTTTACTCTACCTAAAACGGTTTAATATTATTAAAGGGGGCGTGGCTAAAGCATAGAGGGCGGGTCAAACCATCACCCATTACAAAGGAACTCTGCTGAGTTCAATGCTACCTCACACAATAGTGTATAAGAAACGAGTCATTCGTTATGACAGGGGGCATGGCCAAACGATCACCAATGAAGAAGGAACTCCCTGCTGAGTTCAATGCTACCTCACACAAGTGTATACCTTAAACAGATCAAATGTAATGAAAGGGGGCGTGGCTTAAGCATAGCGGGAAGGCCAAACCATCACCAATGAAGAAGGAACTCCCTGCTGAGTTCAATGACACCTCACACAATAGTGCATAAGAATCAGGTCATTAGTGATTAAAAGGGGCGTGGCTTGAGCATAGCGGGAAGGCCAAACCATCACCAATGAAGAAGGAACTCTGCTGAGTTAAATGACACCTCAAACTTTACTCTACCTAAAACGGTTTAATAGTATTAAAGGGGGCGTGGCTAAAGCATAGAGGGCGGATCAAACATCACCAATCAAAAACAAACTCTCTGCTGAGTTCAATGCTACCTCACACAATAGTGTACAAGAAACAGGTCATTAGTTATGAAAGGGGGCATGGCCAAACCATCACCAATGAAGAAGGAACTCTCTGCTGAGTTCAACGACACCTCAAACTTTACTCTACCTAAAACGGTTTAATGTTATTAAAGGGGTCGTGGGTAAAGCATAGGGGGCGGATCAAACATCACCAATCAAAAACAAACTCTCTGCTGAGTTCAATGCTACCTCACACAATAGTGTACAAGAAACAGGTCATTCGTTATGACGGGGCATGGCCAAACCATCACCAAGAAGGAACTCTCTGCTGAGTTCAATGACACCTCAAACTTTACTCTAACTAAAACGGTTTATTGTTATTAAAGGGGTCGTGGCTTAAGCATAGGGGGCGGGGCAAACCATCACCAATGAAGAAGGAACTCCCTGTTGAGTTCAATGACACCTCACACAATAGTGCCCAAAAATCACGTCATTAGTGATTAAAGGGGGCGTGGCTTGAGCATAGAGGGAAGGCCAAACCATCACCAATGAAGAAGGAACTCTCTGCTGAGTTCAATGCTACCTCACACAAGATTATACCTTAAACAGTTAAAATGTAATGGAAGGGGGCGTGGCTTAAGCATAGCGGGCAGGCCAAACCATCACCAATGAAGAAGGAACTCTCTGCTGAGTTCAATGACACCTCACACAATAGTGTACAAGAAACTGGTCATTAGTTATGAAAGGGGGCATGGCAAAACCATCACCAATGAAGAAGGAACTCCCTGCTGAGTTCAATGACACCTCACACAATAGTGCACAAGAATCAGGTCATTAGTAATTAAAGGTGGCGTGGCTTGAGCATAGCGGGAAGGCCAAACCATCACCAATGAAGAAGGAACTCTCTGCTGAGTTCAATGCTACCTCACACAAGATTATACCTTAAACAGTTCAAATGTAATGAAAGGGGGCGTTGCTTAAGCATAGCGGGCAGGCCAAACCATCACCAATGAAGAAGGAACTCTCTGCTGAGTTCAATGACACCTCACACAATAGTGTACAAGAAACTGGTCATTAGTTATGAAAGGGGGCATGGCAAAACCATCACCAATAAAGAAGGAACTCCCTGCTGAGTTCAATGACACCTCACACAATAGTGCACAAGAATCAGGTCATTAGTGATTAAAGGGAGCGTGGCTTGAGCATAGCGGGAAGGCCAAACCATCACCAATGAAGCAGTAACTCTGCTGAGTTCAACGACACCTCAAACTTTACTCTACCTAAAACGGTTTAATGTTATTAAAGGGGTCGTGGGTAAAGCATAGGGGGCGGATCAAACCTCACCAATCAAAAACAAACTCTCTGCTGAGTTCAATGCTACCTCACACAATAGTGTACAAGAAACAGGTCATTCGTTATGACGGGGCATGGCCAAACCATCACCAATGAAGAAGGAACTCTCTGCTGAGTTCAATGACACCTCAAACTTTACTCTACCTAAAACGGTTTAATGTTATTAAAGGGGTCGTGGCTTCAGCATAGGGGGCGGGGCAAACCATCACCAATGAAGAAGGAACTCCCTGCTGAGTTCAATGACACCTCACACAATAGTGCCCAAAAATCACGTCATTAGTGATTAAAGGGGGCGTGGCTTGAGCATAGAGGGAAGGCCAAACCATCACCAATGAAGGAGGAACTCTCTGCTGAGTTCAATGCTACCTCACAAAAGATTATACCTTAAACAGTTCAAATGTAATGAAAGGGGGCGTGGCTTAAGCATAGCGGGCAGGCCAAATCATCACCATTGAAGAAGGAACTCTCTGCTGAGTTCAATGACACCTCACACAATAGTGTACAAGAAACAGGTCATTAGTTATGAAAGGGGGCATGGCCAAACCATCACCAATGAAGAAGGAACTCTCTGCTGAGTTCAATGACACCTCAAACTTTACTCTACCTAAAACGGTTCAAATGTTATTAAAGAGGGCGTGGCTAAAGCATAGGGGGCGGGTCAAACCATCACCAATCAAAAACAAACTCTCTGCTTAGTTCAATGCTACCTCACACAAGATTATACCTTAAACAGTTCAAATGTAATGAAAGGGGGCGTGGCTTAAGCATAGCGGGCAGGCCAAACCATTACCAATGAAGAAGGAACTCTCTGCTGAGTTCAATGACACCTCACACAATAGTGCACAAGAATTAGGTCATTAGTGATTAAAGGGGGCGTGGCTTGAGCACAGCGGGAAGGCCAAACCATCACCAATGAAGAAGGAACTCCCTGCTGAGTTCAATGCTACCTCACACAATAGTGTACAAGAAACAGGTCATTAGTTATGAAAGGGGGCATGGCCAAACCATCACCAATGAAGAAGGAACTCTCTGCTGAGTTCAATGACACCTCAAACTTTACTCTACCTAAAACGGTTTAATAGTATTGAAGGGGGCGTGGCTAAAGCATAGAGGGCGGATCAAACATCACCAATCAAAAACAAACTCTCTGCTGAGTTCAATGCTACCTCACACAATAGTGTACAAGAAACAGGTCATTAGTTATGAAAGGGGGCATGGCCAAACCATCACCAATGAAGAAGGAACTCTCTGCTGAGTTCAATGACACCTCAAACTTTACTCTACCTAAAACGGTTTAATGTTATTAAAGGGTTCGTGGGTAAAGCATAGGGGGCGGATCAAACATCACCAATCAAAAACAAACTCTCTGCTGAGTTCAATGCTACCTCACACAATAGTGTACAAGAAACAGGTCATTCGTTATGACGGGGCATGGCCAAACCATCACCAAGAAGGAACTCTCTGCTGAGTTCAATGACACCTCAAACTTTACTCTACCTAAAACGGTTTATTGTTATTAAAGGGGTCGTGGCTTAAGCATAGGGGGCGGGGCAAACCATCACCAATGAAGAAGGAACTCCCTGTTGAGTTCAATGACACCTCACACAATAGTGCCCAAAAATCACGTCATTAGTGATTAAAGGGGGCGTGGCTTGAGCATAGAGGGCGGGTCAAACCATCACCAATGAAGAAGAAACTCTCTGCTGAGTTCAATGCTACCTCACACAAGATTATACCTTAAACAGTTCAAATGTAATGAAAGGGGGCGTGGCTTAAGCATAGCGGGCAGGCCAAACCATCACCAATGAAGAAGGAACTCTCTGCTGAGTCCAATGACACCTCACACAATAGTGTACAAGAAACTGGTCATTAGTTATGAAAGGGGGCATGGCAAAACCATCACCAATGAAGAAGGAACTCCCTGCTGAGTTCAATGACACCTCACACAATAGTGCACAAGAATCAGGTCATTAGTGATTAAAGGGAGCGTGGCTTGAGCATAGCGGGAAGGCCAAACCATCACCAATGAAGCAGTAACTCTGCTGAGTTCAACGACACCTCAAACTTTACTCTACCTAAAACGGTTTAATGTTATTAAAGGGGTCGTGGGTAAAGCATAGGGGGCGGATCAAACATCACCAATCAAAAACAAACTCTCTGCTGAGTTCAATGCTACCTCACACAATAGTGTACAAGAAACAGGTCATTCGTTATGACGGGGCATGGCCAAACCATCACCAATGAAGAAGGAACTCTCTGCTGAGTTCAATGACACCTCAAACTTTACTCTACCTAAAACGGTTTAATGTTATTAAAGGGGTCGTGGCTTCAGCATAGGGGGCGGGGCAAACCATCACCAATGAAGAAGGAACTCTCTGCTGAGTTCAATGCTACCTCACAAAAGATTATACCTTAAACAGTTCAAATGTAATGAAAGGGGGCGTGGCTTAAGCATAGCGGGCAGGCCAAATCATCACCATTGAAGAAGGAACTCTCTGCTGAGTTCAATGACACCTCACACAATAGTGTACAAGAAACAGGTCATTAGTTATGAAAGGGGGCATGGCCAAACCATCACCAATGAAGAAGGAACTCTCTGCTGAGTTCAATGACACCTCAAACTTTACTCTACCTAAAACGGTTCAAATGTTATTAAAGAGGGCGTGGCTAAAGCATAGGGGGCGGGCCAAACCATCACCAATCAAAAACAAACTCTCTGCTTAGTTCAATGCTACCTCACACAAGATTATACCTTAAACAGTTCAAATGTAATGAAAGGGGGCGTGGCTTAAGCATAGCGGGCAGGCCAAACCATCACCAATGAAGAAGGAACTCTCTGCTGAGTTCAATGACACCTCACACAATAGTGTACAAGAAACTGGTCATGAGTTATGAAAGGGGGCATGGCAAAACCATCACCAATGAAGAAGGAACTCCCTGCTGAGTTCAATGACACCTCACACAATAGTGCACAAGAATCAGGTCATTAGTGATTAAAGGGGGCGTGGCTTGAGCATAGCGGGAAGGCCAAACCATCACCAATGAAGCAGTAACTCTGCTGAGTTCAATGACACCTCAAACTTTACTCTACCTAAAACGGTTTAATGTTATTAAAGGGGTCGTGGGTAAAGCATAGGGGGCGGATCAAACATCACCAATCAAAAACAAACTCTCTGCTGAGTTCAATGCTACCTCACACAATAGTGTACAAGAAACAGGTCATTCGTTATGACGGGGCATGGCCAAACCATCACCAATGAACAAGGAACTCTCTGCTGAGTTCAATGACACCTCAAACTTTACTCTACCTAAAACGGTTTAATGTTATTAAAGGGATCGTGGCTTAAGCATAGGGGGCGGGGCAAACCATCACCAATGAAGAAGGAACTCCCTGCTGAGTTCAATGACACCTCACACAATAGTGCCCAAAAATCACGTCATTAGTGATTAAAGGGGGCGTGGCTTGAGCATAGAGGGAAGGCCAAACCATCACCAATGAAGAAGGAACTCTCTGCTGAGTTCAATGCTACCTCACACAAGATTATACCTTAAACAGTTCAAATGTAATGAAAGGGGGCGTGGCTTAAGCATAGCGGGCAGGCCAAATCCTGACCATTGAAGAAGGAACTCTCTGCTGAGTTCAATGACACCTCACACAATAGTGTACAAGAAACAGGTCATTAGTTATGAAAGGGGGCATGGCCAAACCATCACCAATGAAGAAGGAACTCTCTGCTGAGTTCAATGACACCTCAAACTTTACTCTACCTAAAACGGTTCAAATGTTATTAAAGAGGGCGTGGCTAAAGCATAGGGGGCGGGTCAAACCATCACCAATCAAAAACAAACTCTCTGCTTAGTTCAATGCTACCTCACACAAGATTATACCTTAAACAGTTCAAATGTAATGAAAGGGGGCGTGGCTTAAGCATAGCGGGCAGGCCAAACCATCACCAATGAAGAAGGAACTCTCTGCTGAGTTCAATGACACCTCACACAATAGTGTACAAGAAACTGGTCATTAGTTATGAAAGGGGGCATGGCAAAACCATCAACAATGAAGAAGGAACTCCCTGCTGAGTACAATGACACCTCACACAATAGTGCACAAGAATCAGGTCATTAGTAATTAAAGGTGGCGTGGCTTAAGCATAGCGGGCAGGCCAAACCATCACCAATGAAGAAGGAACTCTCTGCTGAGTTCAATGACACCTCACACAATAGTGTACAAGAAACTGGTCATTAGTTATGAAAGGGGGCATTGCAAAACCATCACCAATGAAGAAGGAACTCTCTGCTGAGTTCAATGCTACCTCACACAAGATTATACCTTAAACAGTTCAAATGTAATGAAAGGGGGCGTGGCTTAAGCATAGCGGGAAGGCCAAACCATCACCAATGAAGCAGTAACTCTGCTGAGTTCAATGACACCTCAAACTTTACTCTACCTAAAACGGTTTAATGTTATTAAAGGGGTCGTGGGTAAAGCATAGGGGGCGGATCAAACATCACCAATCAAAAACAAACTCTCTGCTGAGTTCAATGCTACCTCACACAATAGTGTACAAGAAACAAGTCATTCGTTATGACGGGGCATGGCCAAACCATCACCAATGAAGAAGGAACTCTCTGCTGAGTTCAATGACACCTCAAACTTTACTCTACCTAAAACGGTTTAATGTTATTAAAGGGGTCGTGGCTAAAGCATAGGGGGCGGATCAAACATCACCAATCAAAAACAAACTGCTGAGTTCAATGAGACCTCACACAGGACTAACCAAAATTGGTCACCTGTTATGAAAGGGGGCGGGGCAAACCATCACCAATGAAGAAGGAACTCCCTGCTGAGTTCAATGACACCTCACACAATAGTGCACAAGAATCAGGTCATTAGTGATTAAAGGTGGCGTGGCTTGAGCATAGCGGGAAGGCCAAACCATCACCAATGAAGAAGGAACTCTCTGCTGAGTTCAATGCTACCTCACACAAGATCATACCTTAAACAGTTCAAATGTAATGAAAGGGGGCGTGGCTTAAGCATAGCGGGCAGGCCAAACCATCACCAATGCAGAAGGAACTCTGCTGAGTTCAATGACATGTTCAACTTTACTCTACCTAAAACGGTTTAATATTATTAAAGGGGGCGTGGCTAAATCATAGGGGGGCGGGTCAAACCATCACCCATTACAAAGGAACTCTGCTGAGTTCAATGCTACCTCACACAATAGTGTACAAGAAACAGGTCATTAGTTATGAAAGGGGGCATGGCAAAACCATCACCAATGAAGAAGGAACTCTCTGCTGAGTTCAATGACACCTCAAACTTTACTCTACCTAAAACGGTTCAAATGTTATTAAAGAGGGCGTGGCTAAAGCATAGGGGGCGGGTCAAACCATCACCAATCAAAAACAAACTCTCTGATGAGTTCAATGCTACCTCACACAAGATTATACCTTAAACAGTTCAAATGTACTGAAAGGGGGCGTGGCTTAAGTTCAATGACACGTTCAACTTTACTCTACCTAAAATGGTTTAATATTATTAAAGGGGGCGTGGCTAAATCATAGGGGGGCAGGCCAAACCATCACCAACGAAGAAGGAACTCTCTGCTGAGTTCAATGACACCTCACACAATAGTGTACAAGAAACAGGTCATTAGTTATGAAAGGGGGCATGGCAAAACCATCACCAATGAAGAAGGAACTCCCTGCTGAGTTCAATGACACCTCACACAATAGTGCACAAGAATCAGGTCATTAGTAATTAAAGGTGGCGTGGCTTGAGCATAGCGGGAAGGCCAAACCATCACCAATGAAGAAGGAAGACTCTGCTGAGTTCAATGCTACCTCACAAGATGATACCTTAAACAGTTCAAATGTAATGAAAGGGGGCGTGGCTTAAGCATAGCGGGCAGGCCAAACCATCACCAATGAAGAAGGGACTCTGCTGAGTTCATTGACACCTCAAACTTTACACTACCTAAAACGGTTTAATAGTATTAAAAGGGGCGTGGCTAAATCATAGGGGGCGGGTCAAACCATCACCCATTACAAAGGAACTCCGCTGAGTTCAATGCTACCTCACACAATAGTGTACAAGAAACACGTCATTCGTTATGACGGGGCATGGCCAAATGATCACCAACGAAGAAGGAACTCTCTGCTGAGTTCAATGACACCTCAAACTTTACTCTACCTAAAACGGTTTAATGTTATTAAAGGGGTCGTGGCTAAAGCATAGGGGGCGGATCAAACATCACCAATCAAAAACAAACTCTCTGCTGAGTTCAATGACACCTCAAACAGGACTCTAACTAAAATTGGTCACCTGTTATGAAAGGGGGCGTGGCTTAAGCATAGCGGGCAGGCCAAACCATCACCAATGAAGAAGGAACTCCCTGCTGAGTTCAATGACACCTCACACAATAGTGCACAAAAATCACGTCATTAGTGATTAAAGGGGGCGTGGCTTGAGCATAGCGGGAAGGCCAAACCATCACCAATGAAGAAGGAACTCTGCTGAGTTCAATGCTACCTCACACAAGATTATACCTTAAACAGTTCAAATGTAATGAAAGGGGGCGTGGCTTAAGCATAGGGGGCGGATCAAACATCACCAATGAAGCAGTAACTCTGCTGAGTTCAATGACACCTAAAACTTTACTCTACCTAAAACGGTTTATTGTTATTAAAGGGGGCGTGGATAAAGCATAGGGGGCGGATCAAACATCACCAATGAAAAACAAACTCTCTGCTGAGTTCAATGACACCTCACACAATAGTGTACAAGAAACAGGTCATTAGTTATGAAAGGGGGCATGGCAAAACCATCACCAATGAAGAAGGAACTCCCTGCTGAGTTCAATGACACCTCACACAATAGTGCACAAGAAACACGTCATTCGTTATGACGGGGCATGGCCAAATGATCACCAACGAAGAAGGAACTCTCTGCTGAGTTCAATGACACCTCAAACTTTACTCTACCTAAAACGGTTTAATAGTATTAAAAGGGGCGTGGCTAAAGCATAGGGGGCGGGTCAAACCATCACCCATTACAAAGGAACTCCGCTGAGTTCAATGCTACCTCACACAATAGTGTACAAGAAACAGGTCATTCGTTATGACGGGGCATGGCCAAATGATCACCCATTACAAAGGAACTCCGCTGAGTTCAATGCTACCTCACACAATAGTGTACAAGAAACAGGTCATTCGTTATGACGGGGCATGGCCAAATGATCACCAATGAAGAAGGAACTCTCTGCTGAGTTCAATGCTACCTCACACAAGAGTATACTTTAAACAGATCAAATGTAATGAAAGGGGGCGTGGCTTAAGCATAGGGGGCGGGGTAAACCATCACCAATGAAGAAGGAACTCCCTGCTGAGTTCAATGACACCTCACACAATAGTGCACAAAAATCACGTCATTAGTGATTAAAGGGGGCGTGGCTTGAGCATAGAGGGAAGGCCAAACCATCACCAATGAAGAAGGAACTCTCTGCTGAGTTCAATGCTACCTCACACAAGATTATACCTTAAACAGTTCAAATGTAATGAAAGGGGGCGTGGCTTAAGCATAGCGGGCAGGCCAAACCATCACCAATGAAGAAGGGACTCTGCTGAGTTCAATGACACCTCAAACTTTACACTACCTAAAATGGTTTAATAGTATTAAAAGGGGCGTGGCTAAATCATAGGGGGCGGGTCAAACCATCACCCATTACAAAGGAACTCCGCTGAGTTCAATGCTACCTCACACAATAGTGTACAAGAAACACGTCATTCGTTATGACGGGGCATGGCCAAATGATCACCAACGAAGAAGGAACTCTCTGCTGAGTTCAATGACACCTCAAACTTTACTCTACCTAAAATGGTTTAATGTTATTAAAGGGGTCGTGGCTAAAGCATAGGGGGCGGATCAAACATCACCAATCAAAAACAAACTCTCTGCTGAGTTCAATGACACCTCAAACAGGACTCTAACTAAAATTGGTCACCTGTTATGAAAGGGGGCGTGGCTTAAGCATAGCGGGCAGGCCAAACCATCACCAATGAAGAAGGAACTCCCTGCTGAGTTCAATGACACCTCACACAATAGTGCACAAAAATCACGTCATTAGTGATTAAAGGGGGCGTGGCTTGAGCATAGCGGGAAGGCCAAACCATCACCAATGAAGAAGGAACTCTCTGCTGAGTTCAATGCTACCTCACAAGATTATACCTTAAACAGTTCAAATGTAATGAAAGGGGGCGTGGCTTAAGCATATGGGGCGGATCAAACATCACCAATGAAGCAGTAACTCTGCTGAGTTCAATGACACCTAAAACTTTACTCTACCTAAAACGGTTTATTGTTATTAAAGGGGGCGTGGATAAAGCATAGGGGGCGGATCAAACATCACCAATGAAAAACAAACTCTCTGCTGAGTTCAATGACACCTCACACAATAGTCTGCAAGAAACAGGTCATTAGTGATTAAAAGGGGCGTGGCTTGAGCATAGCGGGAAGGCCAAACCATCACCAATGAAGCAGTAACTCTGCTGAGTTCAATGACACCTCAAACTTTACTCTACCTAAAACGGCTCAAATGTTATTACAGAGGGCGTGGCTAACGCATAGGGGGCGGGTCAAACCATCACCAATCAAAAACAAACTCTGCAGAGTTCAATGACACCTCAAACTTTACTCTACCTAAAACGGTTTAATATTGTTAAAAGGGCCTGGCTAAATCATAGGGGGCGGGTCAAACCATCACCCATTACAAAGGAACTCCGCTGAGTTCAATGCTACCTCACACAATAGTGTACAAGAAACAGAGTTCAATGACACCTCAAACTTTACTCTACCTAAAACGGTTTAATGTTATTAAAGGGGTCGTGGCTAAAGCATAGGGGGCGGATCAAACATCACCAATCAAAAACAAACTCTCTGCTGAGTTCAATAACACCTCAAACAGGACTCTAACTAAAATTGGTCACCTGTTATGAAAGGGGGCGTGGCTTAAGCATAGCGGGCAGGCCAAACCATCACCAATGAAGAAGGAACTCCCTGCTGAGTTCAATGACACCTCACACAATAGTGCACAAGAATCAGGTCATTAGTAATTAAAGGTGGCGTGGCTTGAGCATAGCGGGAAGGCCAAACCATCACCAATGAAGAAGGAACTCTGCTGAGTTCAATGACACCTCAAACTTTACTCTACCTAAAACGGTTTAATAGTATTAAAAGGGGCGTGGCTAAAGCATAGGGGGCGGGTCAAACCATCACCCATTACAAAGGAACTCCGCTGAGTTCAATGCTACCTCACACAATAGTGTACAAGAAACAGGTCATTCGTTATGACGGGGCATGGCCAAATGATCACCAATGAAGAAGGAACTCTCTGCTGAGTTCAATGCTACCTCACACAAGAGTATACTTTAAACAGATCAAATGTAATGAAAGGGGGCGTGGCTTAAGCATAGGGGGCGGGGTAAACCATCACCAATGAAGAAGGAACTCCCTGCTGAGTTCAATGACACCTCACACAATAGTGCACAAAAATCACGTCATTAGTGATTAAAGGGGGCGTGGCTTGAGCATAGAGGGAAGGCCAAACCATCACCAATGAAGAAGGAACTCTCTGCTGAGTTCAATGCTACCTCACACAAGATTATACCTTAAACAGTTCAAATGTAATGAAAGGGGGCGTGGCTTAAGCATAGCGGGCAGGCCAAACCATCACCAATGAAGAAGGGACTCTGCTGAGTTCAATGACACCTCAAACTTTACACTACCTAAAATGGTTTAATAGTATTAAAAGGGGCGTGGCTAAATCATAGGGGGCGGGTCAAACCATCACCCATTACAAAGGAACTCCGCTGAGTTCAATGCTACCTCACACAATAGTGTACAAGAAACACGTCATTCGTTATGACGGGGCATGGCCAAATGATCACCAACGAAGAAGGAACTCTCTGCTGAGTTCAATGACACCTCAAACTTTACTCTACCTAAAATGGTTTAATGTTATTAAAGGGGTCGTGGCTAAAGCATAGGGGGCGGATCAAACATCACCAATCAAAAACAAACTCTCTGCTGAGTTCAATGACACCTCAAACAGGACTCTAACTAAAATTGGTCACCTGTTATGAAAGGGGGCGTGGCTTAAGCATAGCGGGCAGGCCAAACCATCACCAATGAAGAAGGAACTCCCTGCTGAGTTCAATGACACCTCACACAATAGTGCACAAAAATCACGTCATTAGTGATTAAAGGGGGCGTGGCTTGAGCATAGCGGGAAGGCCAAACCATCACCAATGAAGAAGGAACTCTCTGCTGAGTTCAATGCTACCTCACAAGATTATACCTTAAACAGTTCAAATGTAATGAAAGGGGGCGTGGCTTAAGCATATGGGGCGGATCAAACATCACCAATGAAGCAGTAACTCTGCTGAGTTCAATGACACCTAAAACTTTACTCTACCTAAAACGGTTTATTGTTATTAAAGGGGGCGTGGATAAAGCATAGGGGGCGGATCAAACCATCACCAATCAAAAACAAACTCTCTGCTGAGTTCAATGACACCTCAAACTTTACTCTACCTAAAACGGTTTAATATTATTAAAAGGGGCGTGGCTAAACCATAGGGGGCGGGTCAAACCATCACCCATTACAAAGGAACTCCGCTGAGTTCAATGCTACCTCACACAATAGTGTACAAGAAACAGAGTTCAATGACACCTCAAACTTTACTCTACCTAAAACGGTTTAATGTTATTAAAGGGGTCGTGGCTAAAGCATAGGGGGCGGATCAAACATCACCAATCAAAAACAAACTCTCTGCTGAGTTCAATGACACCTCAAACAGGACTCTAACTAAAATTGGTCACCTGTTATGAAAGGGGGCGTGGCTTAAGCATAGCGGGCAGGCCAAACCATCACCAATGAAGAAGGAACTCTCTGCTGAGTTCAATGCTACCTCACACAAGATATACCTTAAACAGTTCAAATGTAATGAAAGGGGGCGTGGCTTAAGCATAGGGGGCGGATCAAACATCACCAATCAAAAACAAACTCTCTGCTGAGTTCAATGACACCTAAAACTTTACTCTACCTAAAACGGTTTATTGTTATTAAAGGGGGCGTGGCTTAAGCATAGCGGGCAGGCCAAACCATCACCAATGAAGAAGGAACTCCCTGCTGAGTTCAATGACACCTCACACAATAGTGCACAAAAATCACGTCATTAGTGATTAAAGGGGGCGTGGCTTGAGCATAGCGGGAAGGCCAAACCATCACCAATGAAGAAGGAACTCTCTGCTGAGTTCAATGCTACCTCACACAAGATTATACCTTAAACAGTTTAAATGTAATGAAAGGGGGCGTGGCTTAAGCATAGGGGGCGGATCAAACATCACCAATGAAGCAGTAACTCCGCTGAGTTCAATGACACCTAAAACTTTACTCTACCTAAAACGGTTTATTGTTATTAAAGGGGGCGTGGATAAAGCATAGGGGGCGGATCAAACATCAACAATGAAAAACAAACTCTCTGCTGAGTTCAATGACACCTCACACAATAGTCTGCAAGAAACAGGTCATTAGTGATTAAAAGGGGCGTGGCTTGAGCATAGCGGGAAGGCCAAACCATCACCAATGAAGCAGTAACTCTGCTGAGTTCAATGACACCTCAAACTTTACTCTACCTAAAACGGCTCAAATGTTATTAAAGAGGGCGTGGCTAACGCATAGGGGGCGGGTCAAACCATCACCAATCAAAAACAAACTCTCTGCTGAGTTCAATGACACCTCAAACTTTACTCTACCTAAAACGGTTTAATATTGTTAAAAGGGGCGTGGCTAAATCATAGGGGGCGGGTCAAACCATCACCCATTACAAAGGAACTCCGCTGAGTTCAATGACACCTCAAACAGGACTCTAACTAAAATTGGTCACCTGTTATGAAAGGGGGCGTGGCTTAAGCATAGCGGGCAGGCCAAACCATCACCAATGAAGAAGGAACTCCCTGCTGAATTCAATGACACCTAAAACAATAGTCTGCAAGAAACAGGTCATTAGTGATTAAAGGGGGCGTGGCTTGAGCATAGCGGGAAGGCCAAACCATCACCAATCAAAAACAAACTCTGCTGAGTTCAATGACACCTCAAACTTTACTCTACCTAAAACGGTTTAATATTTTTAAAAGGGCGTGGCTAAATCATAGGGGGCGGGTCAAACCATCACCCATTACAAAGGAACTCCGCTGAGTTCAATGCTACCTCACACAATAGTGTACAAGAAACAGGTCATTAGTGATTAAAGGGGGCGTGGCTTGAGCATAGCGGGAAGGCCAAACCATCACCAATGAAGAAGGAACTCTCTGCTGAGTTCAATGCTACCTCACACAAGATTATACCTTAAACAGTTCAAATGTAATGAAAGGGGCGTGGCTTAAGCATAGAGGGCGGATCAAACATCACCAATCAAAAACAAACTCTCTGCTGAGTTCAATGACACCTCAAACTTTACTCTACCTAAAACGGTTTAATGTTATTAAAGGGGTCGTGGCTTAAGCATAGGGGGCGGGGCAAACCATCACCAATGAAGAAGGAACTCCCTGTTGAGTTCAATGACACCTCACACAATAGTTCCCAAAAATCACGTCATTAGTGATTAAAGGGGGCGTGGATTGAGCATAGAGGGAAGGCCAAACCATCACCAATGAAGAAGGAACTCTCTGCTGAGTTCAATGCTACCTCACACAAGATTATACCTTAAACAGTTCAAATGTAATGGAAGGGGGCGTGGCTTAAGCATAGGGGGCGGGGCAAACCATCACCAATGAAGAAGGAACTCCCTGCTGAATTCAATGACACCTCACACAATAGTGCACAAGAATCAGGTCATTAGTGATTAAAGGGGGCATGGCTTGAGCATAGCGGGAAGGCCAAATCATCACCATTGAAGAAGGAACTCTCTGCTGAGTTCAATGACACCTCACACAATAGTGTACAAGAAACAGGTCATTAGTTATGAAAGGGGGCATGGCCAAACCATCACCAATGAAGTAGGAACTCTCTGCTGAGTTCAATGACACCGAAAAACTTTACTCCACCTAAAACGGTTCAAATGTTATTAAAGAGGGCGTGGCTAAAGCATAGGGGGCGGGTCAAACCATCACCAATCAAAAACAAACTCTCTGCTTAGTTCAATGCTACCTCACACAAGATTATAACTTAAACAGTTCAAATGTAATGAAAGGGGGCGTGGCTTAAGCATAGCGGGAAGGCCAAACCATCACCAATGAAGAAGGAACTCCTGGCTGAGTTCAATGACACCTCACACAATAGTGCATAAGAATCAGGTCATTAGTGATTAAAAGGGGCGTGGCTTGAGCATAGCGGGAAGGCCAAACCATCACCAATGAAGAAGGAACTCTGCTGAGTTAAATGACACCTCAAACTTTACTCTACCTAAAACGGTTTAATAGTATTAAAGGGGGCGTGGCTAAAGCATAGAGGGCGGATCAAACATCACCAATCAAAAACAAACTCTCTGCTGAGTTCAATGCTACCTCACACAATAGTGTACAAGAAACAGGTCATTAGTTATGAAAGGGGGCATGGCCAAACCATCACCAATGAAGAAGGAACTCTCTGCTAAGTTCAATGACACCTCAAACTTTACTCTACCTAAAACGGTTTAATGTTATTAAAGGGGTCGTGGGTAAAGCATAGGGGGCGGATCAAACATCACCAATCAAAAACAAACTCTCTGCTGAGTTCAATGCTACCTCACACAATAGTGTACAAGAAACAGGTCATTCGTTATGACGGGGCATGGCCAAACCATCACCAAGAAGGAACTCTCTGCTGAGTTCAATGACACCTCAAACTTTACTCTACCTAAAACGGTTCATTGTTATTAAAGGGGGCGTGGCTAAAGCATAGGGGGCGGGTCAAACCATCACCCATTACAAAGGAACTCTGCTGAGTTCAATGCTACCTCAAACAATAGTGTACAAGAAACAGGTCATTCGTTATGACGGGGCATGGCCAAACCATCACCAATGAAGAAGGAACTCCCTGCTGAATTCAATGACACCTCGCACAATAGTGCACAAGAATTAGGTCATTAGTGATTAAAGGGGGCGTGGCTTGAGCATAGCGGGAAGACCAAACCATCACCAATAAAGAAGGAACTCCCTGCTGAGTTCAATGACACCTCACACAATAGTGCACAAGAATCAGGTCATTAGTGATTAAAAGGGGCGTGGCTTGAGCATAGCGGGAAGGCCAAACCATCACCAATGAAGAAGGAACTCTGCTGAGTTCAATGACACCTCAAACTTTACTCTACCTAAAACGGTTTAATATTATTAAAGGGGGCGTGGCTAAAGCATAGAGGGCGGGTCAAACCATCACCCATTACAAAGGAACTCTGCTGAGTTCAATGCTACCTCACACAATAGTGTATAAGAAACGAGTCATTCGTTATGACAGGGGGCATGGCCAAACGATCACCAATGAAGAAGGAACTCCCTGCTGAGTTCAATGCTACCTCACACAAGTGTATACCTTAAACAGATCAAATGTAATGAAAGGGGGCGTGGCTTAAGCATAGCGGGAAGGCCAAACCATCACCAATGAAGAAGGAACTCCCTGCTGAGTTCAATGACACCTCACACAATAGTGCATAAGAATCAGGTCATTAGTGATTAAAAGGGGCGTGGCTTGAGCATAGCGGGAAGGCCAAACCATCACCAATGAAGAAGGAACTCTGCTGAGTTAAATGACACCTCAAACTTTACTCTACCTAAAACGGTTTAATAGTATTAAAGGGGGCGTGGCTAAAGCATAGAGGGCGGATCAAACATCACCAATCAAAAACAAACTCTCTGCTGAGTTCAATGCTACCTCACACAATAGTGTACAAGAAACAGGTCATTAGTTATGAAAGGGGGCATGGCCAAACCATCACCAATGAAGAAGGAACTCTCTGCTGAGTTCAACGACACCTCAAACTTTACTCTACCTAAAACGGTTTAATGTTATTAAAGGGGTCGTGGGTAAAGCATAGGGGGCGGATCAAACATCACCAATCAAAAACAAACTCTCTGCTGAGTTCAATGCTACCTCACACAATAGTGTACAAGAAACAGGTCATTCGTTATGACGGGGCATGGCCAAACCATCACCAAGAAGGAACTCTCTGCTGAGTTCAATGACACCTCAAACTTTACTCTAACTAAAACGGTTTATTGTTATTAAAGGGGTCGTGGCTTAAGCATAGGGGGCGGGGCAAACCATCACCAATGAAGAAGGAACTCCCTGTTGAGTTCAATGACACCTCACACAATAGTGCCCAAAAATCACGTCATTAGTGATTAAAGGGGGCGTGGCTTGAGCATAGAGGGAAGGCCAAACCATCACCAATGAAGAAGGAACTCTCTGCTGAGTTCAATGCTACCTCACACAAGATTATACCTTAAACAGTTAAAATGTAATGGAAGGGGGCGTGGCTTAAGCATAGCGGGCAGGCCAAACCATCACCAATGAAGAAGGAACTCTCTGCTGAGTTCAATGACACCTCACACAATAGTGTACAAGAAACTGGTCATTAGTTATGAAAGGGGGCATGGCAAAACCATCACCAATGAAGAAGGAACTCCCTGCTGAGTTCAATGACACCTCACACAATAGTGCACAAGAATCAGGTCATTAGTAATTAAAGGTGGCGTGGCTTGAGCATAGCGGGAAGGCCAAACCATCACCAATGAAGAAGGAACTCTCTGCTGAGTTCAATGCTACCTCACACAAGATTATACCTTAAACAGTTCAAATGTAATGAAAGGGGGCGTTGCTTAAGCATAGCGGGCAGGCCAAACCATCACCAATGAAGAAGGAACTCTCTGCTGAGTTCAATGACACCTCACACAATAGTGTACAAGAAACTGGTCATTAGTTATGAAAGGGGGCATGGCAAAACCATCACCAATAAAGAAGGAACTCCCTGCTGAGTTCAATGACACCTCACACAATAGTGCACAAGAATCAGGTCATTAGTGATTAAAGGGAGCGTGGCTTGAGCATAGCGGGAAGGCCAAACCATCACCAATGAAGCAGTAACTCTGCTGAGTTCAACGACACCTCAAACTTTACTCTACCTAAAACGGTTTAATGTTATTAAAGGGGTCGTGGGTAAAGCATAGGGGGCGGATCAAACCTCACCAATCAAAAACAAACTCTCTGCTGAGTTCAATGCTACCTCACACAATAGTGTACAAGAAACAGGTCATTCGTTATGACGGGGCATGGCCAAACCATCACCAATGAAGAAGGAACTCTCTGCTGAGTTCAATGACACCTCAAACTTTACTCTACCTAAAACGGTTTAATGTTATTAAAGGGGTCGTGGCTTCAGCATAGGGGGCGGGGCAAACCATCACCAATGAAGAAGGAACTCCCTGCTGAGTTCAATGACACCTCACACAATAGTGCCCAAAAATCACGTCATTAGTGATTAAAGGGGGCGTGGCTTGAGCATAGAGGGAAGGCCAAACCATCACCAATGAAGGAGGAACTCTCTGCTGAGTTCAATGCTACCTCACAAAAGATTATACCTTAAACAGTTCAAATGTAATGAAAGGGGGCGTGGCTTAAGCATAGCGGGCAGGCCAAATCATCACCATTGAAGAAGGAACTCTCTGCTGAGTTCAATGACACCTCACACAATAGTGTACAAGAAACAGGTCATTAGTTATGAAAGGGGGCATGGCCAAACCATCACCAATGAAGAAGGAACTCTCTGCTGAGTTCAATGACACCTCAAACTTTACTCTACCTAAAACGGTTCAAATGTTATTAAAGAGGGCGTGGCTAAAGCATAGGGGGCGGGTCAAACCATCACCAATCAAAAACAAACTCTCTGCTTAGTTCAATGCTACCTCACACAAGATTATACCTTAAACAGTTCAAATGTAATGAAAGGGGGCGTGGCTTAAGCATAGCGGGCAGGCCAAACCATTACCAATGAAGAAGGAACTCTCTGCTGAGTTCAATGACACCTCACACAATAGTGCACAAGAATTAGGTCATTAGTGATTAAAGGGGGCGTGGCTTGAGCACAGCGGGAAGGCCAAACCATCACCAATGAAGAAGGAACTCCCTGCTGAGTTCAATGCTACCTCACACAATAGTGTACAAGAAACAGGTCATTAGTTATGAAAGGGGGCATGGCCAAACCATCACCAATGAAGAAGGAACTCTCTGCTGAGTTCAATGACACCTCAAACTTTACTCTACCTAAAACGGTTTAATAGTATTGAAGGGGGCGTGGCTAAAGCATAGAGGGCGGATCAAACATCACCAATCAAAAACAAACTCTCTGCTGAGTTCAATGCTACCTCACACAATAGTGTACAAGAAACAGGTCATTAGTTATGAAAGGGGGCATGGCCAAACCATCACCAATGAAGAAGGAACTCTCTGCTGAGTTCAATGACACCTCAAACTTTACTCTACCTAAAACGGTTTAATGTTATTAAAGGGTTCGTGGGTAAAGCATAGGGGGCGGATCAAACATCACCAATCAAAAACAAACTCTCTGCTGAGTTCAATGCTACCTCACACAATAGTGTACAAGAAACAGGTCATTCGTTATGACGGGGCATGGCCAAACCATCACCAAGAAGGAACTCTCTGCTGAGTTCAATGACACCTCAAACTTTACTCTACCTAAAACGGTTTATTGTTATTAAAGGGGTCGTGGCTTAAGCATAGGGGGCGGGGCAAACCATCACCAATGAAGAAGGAACTCCCTGTTGAGTTCAATGACACCTCACACAATAGTGCCCAAAAATCACGTCATTAGTGATTAAAGGGGGCGTGGCTTGAGCATAGAGGGCGGGTCAAACCATCACCAATGAAGAAGAAACTCTCTGCTGAGTTCAATGCTACCTCACACAAGATTATACCTTAAACAGTTCAAATGTAATGAAAGGGGGCGTGGCTTAAGCATAGCGGGCAGGCCAAACCATCACCAATGAAGAAGGAACTCTCTGCTGAGTCCAATGACACCTCACACAATAGTGTACAAGAAACTGGTCATTAGTTATGAAAGGGGGCATGGCAAAACCATCACCAATGAAGAAGGAACTCCCTGCTGAGTTCAATGACACCTCACACAATAGTGCACAAGAATCAGGTCATTAGTGATTAAAGGGAGCGTGGCTTGAGCATAGCGGGAAGGCCAAACCATCACCAATGAAGCAGTAACTCTGCTGAGTTCAACGACACCTCAAACTTTACTCTACCTAAAACGGTTTAATGTTATTAAAGGGGTCGTGGGTAAAGCATAGGGGGCGGATCAAACATCACCAATCAAAAACAAACTCTCTGCTGAGTTCAATGCTACCTCACACAATAGTGTACAAGAAACAGGTCATTCGTTATGACGGGGCATGGCCAAACCATCACCAATGAAGAAGGAACTCTCTGCTGAGTTCAATGACACCTCAAACTTTACTCTACCTAAAACGGTTTAATGTTATTAAAGGGGTCGTGGCTTCAGCATAGGGGGCGGGGCAAACCATCACCAATGAAGAAGGAACTCCCTGCTGAGTTCAATGACACCTCACACAATAGTGCCCAAAAATCACGTCATTAGTGATTAAAGGGGGCGTGGCTTGAGCATAGAGGGAAGGCCAAACCATCACCAATGAAGAAGGAACTCTCTGCTGAGTTCAATGCTACCTCACAAAAGATTATACCTTAAACAGTTCAAATGTAATGAAAGGGGGCGTGGCTTAAGCATAGCGGGCAGGCCAAATCATCACCATTGAAGAAGGAACTCTCTGCTGAGTTCAATGACACCTCACACAATAGTGTACAAGAAACAGGTCATTAGTTATGAAAGGGGGCATGGCCAAACCATCACCAATGAAGAAGGAACTCTCTGCTGAGTTCAATGACACCTCAAACTTTACTCTACCTAAAACGGTTCAAATGTTATTAAAGAGGGCGTGGCTAAAGCATAGGGGGCGGGCCAAACCATCACCAATCAAAAACAAACTCTCTGCTTAGTTCAATGCTACCTCACACAAGATTATACCTTAAACAGTTCAAATGTAATGAAAGGGGGCGTGGCTTAAGCATAGCGGGCAGGCCAAACCATCACCAATGAAGAAGGAACTCTCTGCTGAGTTCAATGACACCTCACACAATAGTGTACAAGAAACTGGTCATGAGTTATGAAAGGGGGCATGGCAAAACCATCACCAATGAAGAAGGAACTCCCTGCTGAGTTCAATGACACCTCACACAATAGTGCACAAGAATCAGGTCATTAGTGATTAAAGGGGGCGTGGCTTGAGCATAGCGGGAAGGCCAAACCATCACCAATGAAGCAGTAACTCTGCTGAGTTCAATGACACCTCAAACTTTACTCTACCTAAAACGGTTTAATGTTATTAAAGGGGTCGTGGGTAAAGCATAGGGGGCGGATCAAACATCACCAATCAAAAACAAACTCTCTGCTGAGTTCAATGCTACCTCACACAATAGTGTACAAGAAACAGGTCATTCGTTATGACGGGGCATGGCCAAACCATCACCAATGAACAAGGAACTCTCTGCTGAGTTCAATGACACCTCAAACTTTACTCTACCTAAAACGGTTTAATGTTATTAAAGGGATCGTGGCTTAAGCATAGGGGGCGGGGCAAACCATCACCAATGAAGAAGGAACTCCCTGCTGAGTTCAATGACACCTCACACAATAGTGCCCAAAAATCACGTCATTAGTGATTAAAGGGGGCGTGGCTTGAGCATAGAGGGAAGGCCAAACCATCACCAATGAAGAAGGAACTCTCTGCTGAGTTCAATGCTACCTCACACAAGATTATACCTTAAACAGTTCAAATGTAATGAAAGGGGGCGTGGCTTAAGCATAGCGGGCAGGCCAAATCCTGACCATTGAAGAAGGAACTCTCTGCTGAGTTCAATGACACCTCACACAATAGTGTACAAGAAACAGGTCATTAGTTATGAAAGGGGGCATGGCCAAACCATCACCAATGAAGAAGGAACTCTCTGCTGAGTTCAATGACACCTCAAACTTTACTCTACCTAAAACGGTTCAAATGTTATTAAAGAGGGCGTGGCTAAAGCATAGGGGGCGGGTCAAACCATCACCAATCAAAAACAAACTCTCTGCTTAGTTCAATGCTACCTCACACAAGATTATACCTTAAACAGTTCAAATGTAATGAAAGGGGGCGTGGCTTAAGCATAGCGGGCAGGCCAAACCATCACCAATGAAGAAGGAACTCTCTGCTGAGTTCAATGACACCTCACACAATAGTGTACAAGAAACTGGTCATTAGTTATGAAAGGGGGCATGGCAAAACCATCAACAATGAAGAAGGAACTCCCTGCTGAGTACAATGACACCTCACACAATAGTGCACAAGAATCAGGTCATTAGTAATTAAAGGTGGCGTGGCTTAAGCATAGCGGGCAGGCCAAACCATCACCAATGAAGAAGGAACTCTCTGCTGAGTTCAATGACACCTCACACAATAGTGTACAAGAAACTGGTCATTAGTTATGAAAGGGGGCATTGCAAAACCATCACCAATGAAGAAGGAACTCTCTGCTGAGTTCAATGCTACCTCACACAAGATTATACCTTAAACAGTTCAAATGTAATGAAAGGGGGCGTGGCTTAAGCATAGCGGGAAGGCCAAACCATCACCAATGAAGCAGTAACTCTGCTGAGTTCAATGACACCTCAAACTTTACTCTACCTAAAACGGTTTAATGTTATTAAAGGGGTCGTGGGTAAAGCATAGGGGGCGGATCAAACATCACCAATCAAAAACAAACTCTCTGCTGAGTTCAATGCTACCTCACACAATAGTGTACAAGAAACAAGTCATTCGTTATGACGGGGCATGGCCAAACCATCACCAATGAAGAAGGAACTCTCTGCTGAGTTCAATGACACCTCAAACTTTACTCTACCTAAAACGGTTTAATGTTATTAAAGGGGTCGTGGCTTAAGCATAGGGGGCGGGGCAAACCATCACCAATGAAGAAGGAACTCCCTGCTGAGTTCAATGACACCTCACACAATAGTGCCCAAAAATCACGTAATTAGTGATTAAAGGGGGCGTGGCTTGAGCATAGAGGGAAGGCCAATCCATCACCAATGAAGAAGGAACTCCCTGCTGAGTTCAATGACACCTCACACAATAGTGCACAAGAATCAGGTCATTAGTGATTAAAAGGGGCGTGGCTTGAGCATAGCGGGAAGGCCAAACCATCACCAATGAAGAAGGAACTCTGCTGAGTTCAATGACACCTCAAACTTTACTCTACCTAAAACGGTTTAATATTATTAAAGGGGGCGTGGCTAAAGCATAGAGGGCGGGTCAAACCATCACCCATTACAAAGGAACTCTGCTGAGTTCAATGCTACCTCACACAATAGTGTATAAGAAACGAGTCATTCGTTATGACAGGGGGCATGGCCAAACGATCACCAATGAAGAAGGAACTCCCTGCTGAGTTCAATGCTACCTCACACAAGTGTATACCTTAAACAGATCAAATGTAATGAAAGGGGGCGTGGCTTAAGCATAGCGGGAAGACCAAACCATCACCAATAAAGAAGGAACTCCCTGCTGAGTTCAATGACACCTCACACAATAGTGCACAAGAATCAGGTCATTAGTGATTAAAAGGGGCGTGGCTTGAGCATAGCGGGAAGGCCAAACCATCACCAATGAAGAAGGAACTCTGCTGAGTTCAATGACACCTCAAACTTTACTCTACCTAAAACGGTTTAATATTATTAAAGGGGGCGTGGCTAAAGCATAGAGGGCGGGTCAAACCATCACCCATTACAAAGGAACTCTGCTGAGTTCAATGCTACCTCACACAATAGTGTATAAGAAACGAGTCATTCGTTATGACAGGGGGCATGGCCAAACGATCACCAATGAAGAAGGAACTCCCTGCTGAGTTCAATGCTACCTCACACAAGTGTATACCTTAAACAGATCAAATGTAATGAAAGGGGGCGTGGCTTAAGCATAGCGGGCAGGCCAAACCATCACCAATGCAGAAGGAACTCTCTGCTGAGTTCAATGTCACCTCAAACTTTACTATACCTAAAACGGTTCAAATGTTATTAAAGAGGGCGTGGCTAAAGCATAGGGGGAGGGTCAAACCATCACCAATCAAAAACAAACTCTCTGCTTAGTTCAATGCTACCTCACACAAGACTATACCTTAAACAGTTCAAATGTAATGAAAGGGGGCGTGGCTTAAGCATAGCGGGAAGGCCAAACCATCACCAATGAAGAAGGAACTCCCTGCTGAGTTCAATGACACCTCACACAATAGTGCATAAGAATCAGGTCATTAGTGATTAAAAGGGGCGTGGCTTGAGCATAGCGGGAAGGCCAAACCATCACCAATGAAGAAGGAACTCTGCTGAGTTAAATGACACCTCAAACTTTACTCTACCTAAAACGGTTTAATAGTATTAAAGGGGGCGTGGCTAAAGCATAGAGGGCGGATCAAACATCACCAATCAAAAACAAACTCTCTGCTGAGTTCAATGCTACCTCACACAATAGTGTACAAGAAACAGGTCATTAGTTATGAAAGGGGGCATGGCCAAACCATCACCAATGAAGAAGGAACTCTCTGCTAAGTTCAATGACACCTCAAACTTTACTCTACCTAAAACGGTTTAATGTTATTAAAGGGGTCGTGGGTAAAGCATAGGGGGCGGATCAAACATCACCAATCAAAAACAAACTCTCTGCTGAGTTCAATGCTACCTCACACAATAGTGTACAAGAAACAGGTCATTCGTTATGACGGGGCATGGCCAAACCATCACCAAGAAGGAACTCTCTGCTGAGTTCAATGACACCTCAAACTTTACTCTACCTAAAACGGTTTATTGTTATTAAAGGGGTCGTGGCTTAAGCATAGGGGGCGGGGCAAACCATCACCAATGAAGAAGGAACTCCCTGTTGAGTTCAATGACACCTCACACAATAGTGCCCAAAAATCACGTCATTAGTGATTAAAGGGGGCGTGGCTTGAGCATAGAGGGAAGGCCAAACCATCACCAATGAAGAAGGAACTCTCTGCTGAGTTCAATGCTACCTCACACAAGATTATACCTTAAACAGTTAAAATGTAATGGAAGGGGGCGTGGCTTAAGCATAGCGGGCAGGCCAAACCATCACCAATGAAGAAGGAACTCTCTGCTGAGTTCAATGACACCTCACACAATAGTGTACAAGAAACTGGTCATTAGTTATGAAAGGGGGCATGGCAAAACCATCACCAATGAAGAAGGAACTCCCTGCTGAGTTCAATGACACCTCACACAATAGTGCACAAGAATCAGGTCATTAGTAATTAAAGGTGGCGTGGCTTGAGCATAGCGGGAAGGCCAAACCATCACCAATGAAGAAGGAACTCTCTGCTGAGTTCAATGCTACCTCACACAAGATTATACCTTAAACAGTTCAAATGTAATGAAAGGGGGCGTTGCTTAAGCATAGCGGGCAGGCCAAACCATCACCAATGAAGAAGGAACTCTCTGCTGAGTTCAATGACACCTCACACAATAGTGTACAAGAAACTGGTCATTAGTTATGAAAGGGGGCATGGCAAAACCATCACCAATGAAGAAGGAACTCCCTGCTGAGTTCAATGACACCTCACACAATAGTGCACAAGAATCAGGTCATTAGTGATTAAAGGGAGCGTGGCTTGAGCATAGCGGGAAGGCCAAACCATCACCAATGAAGCAGTAACTCTGCTGAGTTCAACGACACCTCAAACTTTACTCTACCTAAAACGGTTTATTGTTATTAAAGGGGTCGTGGGTAAAGCATAGGGGGCGGATCAAACATCACCAATCAAAAACAAACTCTCTGCTGAGTTCAATGCTACCTCACACAATAGTGTACAAGAAACAGGTCATTCGTTATGACGGGGCATGGCCAAACCATCACCAATGAAGAAGGAACTCTCTGCTGAGTTCAATGACACCTCAAACTTTACTCTACCTAAAACGGTTTAATGTTATTAAAGGGGTCGTGGCTTCAGCATAGGGGGCGGGGCAAACCATCACCAATGAAGAAGGAACTCCCTGCTGAGTTCAATGACACCTCACACAATAGTGCCCAAAAATCACGTCATTAGTGATTAAAGGGGGCGTGGCTTGAGCATAGAGGGAAGGCCAAACCATCACCAATGAAGAAGGACTCTCTGCTGAATTCAATGACACGTCACACAATAGTGCACAAGAAACAGGTCATTAGTTATGAAAGGGGGCATGGCAAAACCATCACCAATGAAGAAGGAACTCCCTGCTGAGTTCAATGACACCTCAAACTTTACTCTACCTAAAACGGTTCAAATGTTATTAAAGAGGGCGTGGCTAAAGCATAGGGGGCGGGTCAAACCATCACCAATCAAAAACAAACTCTCTGCTTAGTTCAATGCTACCTCACACAAGATTATACCTTAAACAGTTCAAATGTAATGAAAGGGGGCGTGGCTTAAGCATAGCGGGCAGGCAAAACCATCACCAATGAAGAAGGAACTCTCTGCTGAGTTCAATGACACCTCACACAATAGTGTACAAGAAACTGGTCATTAGTTATGAAAGGGGGCATGGCAAAACCATTACCAATGAAGAAGGAACTCCCTGCTGAGTTCAATGACACCTCACACAATAGTGCACAAGAATCAGGTCATTAGTAATTAAAGGTGGCGTGGCTTGAGCATAGCGGGAAGGCCAAACCATCACCAATGAAGAAGGAACTCTCTGCTGAGCTCAATGCTACCTCACACAAGATTATACCTTAAACAGTTCAAATGTAATGAAAGGGGGCGTGGCTTAAGCATGGCGGGCAGGCCAAACCATCAGCAATGAAGAAGGAACTCTGCTGAGGTCAATGACACCTCAAACTTTACTCTACCTAAAACGGTTTAGTATTATTAAAAGGGGCGTGGCTAAAGCATACGGGGCGGGTCAAACCATCACCCATTACAAAGGAACTCTGCTGAGTTCAATGCTACCTCACACAATAGTGTACAAGAAACAGGTCATTCGTTATGACGGGGCATGGCCAAACCATCACCAATGAAGAAGGAACTCTCTGCTGAGTTCAATGACACCTCAAACTTTACTCTACCTAAAACGGTTTAATGTTATTAAAGGGGTCGTGGCTTAAGCATAGGGGGCGGGGCAAACCATCACCAATGAAGAAGGAACTCCCTGCTGAGTTCAATGACACCTCACACAATAGTGCCCAAAAATCACGTCATTAGTGATTAAAGGGGGCGTGGCTTGAGCATAGAGGGAATGCCAAACCATCACCAATGAAGAAGGAACTCTCTGCTGAGTTCAATGCTACCTCACACAAGACTATACCTTAAACAGTTCAAATGTAATGAAAGGGGGCGTGGCTTAAGCATAGCGGGCAGGCCAAATCATCACCATTGAAGAAGGAACTCTCTGCTGAGTTCAATGACACCTCACACAATAGTGTACAAGAAACAGGTCATTAGTTATGAAAGGGGGCATGGCCAAACCATCACCAATGAAGAAGGAACTCTCTGCTGAGTTCAATGACACCTCACACAATAGTGTACAAGAAACAGGTCATTCGTTATGACGGGGCATGGCCAAACCATCACCAATGAAGAAGGAACTCTCTGCTGAGTTCAATGACACCTCAAACTTTACTCTACCTAAAACGGTTTAATGTTATTAAAGGGGTCGTGGCTTAAGCATAGGGGGCGGGGCAAACCATCACCAATGAAGAAGGAACTCCCTGCTGAGTTCAATGACACCTCACACAATAGTGCCCAAAAATCACGTCATTAGTGATTAAAGGGGGCGTGGCTTGAGCATAGAGGGAAGGCCAAACCATCACCAATGAAGAAGGAACTCTCTGCTGAGTTCAATGCTACCTCACACAAGATTATACCTTAAACAGTTCAAATGTAATGAAAGGGGGCGTGGCTTAAGCATAGCGGGCAGGCCAAACCATCACCAATGAAGAAGGAACTCTGCTGAGTTCAATGACACCTCAAACTTTACCTAAAACGGGGACGTGGCTAAAGCATAGGGGGCGGGTCAAACCATCACCAATTAAAAAGGAACTCTCTGCTGAGTTCAATGATACCTCACACAAGGGTGTACCTTAAACAGTTCAAATATTATAAAAGGAGGCGTGGCCTGAATAAGTGGGCGTCGTTAAAGTATATGGGGCGGCTCAGTATCACATGTAGACCACACATAAGTTTCATGAAAATCGGATGATGTTTGTCATATAAGGCAGATTTCGTGTTGCCAGCGGGGGGCGCTATGACCAAATGTCAATGGTGGCCTGTACGTGTCCTCAGGCCTGGACCCTCGTCAAACCTGAGAAGTTTCGGGCGGATATGACTAAGTACACTAACGTTACAACAACTTTTTGTTCATCGAAGGATGCTCAAAATGGCCGCCACGCCCACACCGTCTGACGAAAAGTTTTTCTTTTAACAACCTTTTATCTTTAAGGTGTTGTGATGGTACAGACCAAATTTGAAGTCCATCGGATGAAATCTCTAGGAGGAGTTCGTTAAAGTATAGCACCTTGACTTTTAGGCCTACTTCCTGTTGCCACTAGGGGGCGCTATGACTTTGAGTAAATATCGGCCTTATATGTCCTCTGGGTTGGACTCTTATGAATCCTGAAAAGTTTCGAGCCAATTGGACAATGGACACTTGAGTTACACCCACTTCCTGTTTCGATGGCGAAACGCACAAAATGGCCGCCCCACCACGGCCATGCCCTATGATCAAAAGTTTTTCTTTTAACAACTTTTCAACTTTAACGTCTTAAGATGGCACACACCAAATTTGAAGTTGATCGGATGAAATCTCTAGGAGGAGTTCGTTAAAGTACGACATGTGGAAATGGTTAAAATCGCACTAATTTCGAACTTTCAATTCAAAATGGCGGACTTCCTGTTGGGTTTAGGGTATGGCTCCAATGACGTTTTCTGTACGTCTTGACATGCTACATATGTGTACCAAGTTTCGTGAGTCTACATTAAACGTACTGCAGGGGCTCAATTTATTTAACTTTGCAGGGGGCACTAGCGAGCCATTTTTGTGCGCCTATTCCCGAAACCCTTAAAATACGTAATTTTTCACCAGACGTGACGCGACCGCCAAATTTGATAAAATTAGATGTGGTTGAGCCAGAATCTTTTATCTTGAGACCGCATATTTTGCATTGAGTGCTTCTTTTGTTTGGGCCGTCGTTTTGGAAGTTTTTAAACCCAAAGCTTACGATGAATGGCACAGCAGTGGCCGGTGCAGTCAACATGTTTGTTCCATGGATGTATTAAGAGTTTGTTCGCTGTCCTCTAATGTGTGGCCACGCGCAGCAGATACGTAGTACGTTACGTCGTGGGCAGGTTATAGGTAAAGGAGGGAGCGTAATAACAGCGAGCTCATCAGACGTTTCCTAAAAATAAACATTGTTCATGAGTCGAGTCTGAAGTCTTTCGAGGACGAGTCTCAAGTCGAGTCTGAAGTCACTGTGTGTACGACTTAAGTCGCACTCGAGTCCTAATCTCATACTCGAGTCCCCATCTCTGCTATCAGGATGCTCAAATAAGTCCCTTAAGACTCTCCAGCTGATCCAGAACACTGCAGCACGTGTTCTGACAAGAACTAAGAAAAGAGACCATATTTCTCCTGTATTAGCTTCTCTGCATTGGCTCCCTGTAAAATCCAGGATTGAATTTAAAATCCTCCTCCTGACCTACAAAGCTCTAAATGGTCAAGCACCATCTTATCTTGAAGAGCTCATAGTACCTTATTGTCCCACTAGAGCACTGCGCTCCCAGAATGCAGAGTTACTTGTGGTTCCTAGAGTCTCTAAAAGTAGAATGGGAGCCAGAGCCTTTAGCTATCAGGCTCCTCTCCTATGGAACCAGCAGGGTCCGGGAGGCAGATACTGTCACAACATTTAAGAGTAAACTTAAGACTCTCCTCTTTGATAAAGCTTATAGTTAGGGAGTGAGGAGTTGCAGCATCTGCCTAGCCCGGCCCACCTGCTTCTCTGTCCCAGAAATGCTTATTACTAACCTAGCTCTGGGGAACTTGCTCCCCGGAGTCTTTGTTTCTTTTCACCCAGGATGAAATCCCGGGATTAGGATGGCACCAAAATCATGGTTCCAGCTGTTGCCGTGGTTCTGCTGCATTTCCCTGCTATGCCGTGCTGCTCCCTGCGCTACTACAACCACTATTTCTAGTCACTGTTTCATTATCTATACTGCGATTGTTATTGCCAATGTTCATAACACCCCAACCGGCACGTCAGCCACCGCCTACCAAGAGCCTGGGTCTGTCCGAGGTTTCTTCCTAAAAGGGAGTTTTTCCTCGCCACTGCTGCACTGAATGCTTTTGGGTGATTTTTTTTTTTTTTTTGTAAATTATAGAGTGTGGTCTAGACCTACTCTATCTGTAAAGTGTCTTGAAGTAACTCCTGTTATGATTTGATACTATAAATACAATTTAATTGAACGTTTCATTTACGGGATTGTTCCGGTGCTGCCACAAGTTCTGTCTGATGTCCCTGTTTTCTGCCGGATGTGCGCCCCCTTCCTCTTTCTTGGTGTTGGCGTTCTAACCTCCAATGGATTTCTGAGGACTATGGTTAACTGCTCCTCAGATCTCTGCAGACAGACAGCTAGCTAGACTATCTGTCCAATCTGAGTTTTCTGTTGCACGATTAAAACTACTTTTGATAGAAAGTTCCTTCCTATTTAAACGTATTCTCACCAGAACTGTACTAAAAAGTTTAGTTCTTACCTGATCTCTCAACTCTGGCCCCATGTATGGATGTGTTCTTAAGAGAAAATACAGTCATTGTTAAAGGAACACAGCAACTTATTGGGACTTTAGCTTATTCACCGTATCCCCCAGAGTTAGATAAGTCCATACATACCCTTCTCATCTCCGTGGATGAGTGATTTGCATCACAGCAGAGTGTAACAACGGTGCTTTTCAGGTGTTGTGCTAATCACTCCGCCCAAGTAGCAGAAGTAGCAGTGCTTCACCTTTCTGAGAATATAGTTCCCAGTTTGTATACGGTTAGAAGATGGCTGTGTCTCATGTGACCTTGTTATTTGTACACGCTGTGACTATACAAATCACAACATGTAAATAGGAACATGTTGGCATTATTTTGTCACTTATTGGGAGCAGTAGGCTAGATTGAGTCGGTTACCTCCAGGATCTATGCTAAGCTAGGCTAGATGGAGCCGGTTACCTCCAGGATCTGTGCTAAGCTAGGCTAGATGGAGCCGGTTACCTCCAGGATCTGTGCTAAGCTAGGCTAGATGGAGCCGGTTACCTCCAGGATCTGTGCTAACCTAGACTAGATGGAGCCGGTTACCTCCAGGATCTGGGCTAAGCTAGGCTAGATGGAGCTGGTTACCTCCAGGATCTGTGCTAAGCTAGGGTGGGGCCGTCAGACAGAGTTACGACACGCACGGAGATGAGAAGGGTATGTATGGTCCCAATAAGTTGGCGTGTTTCTTTTAACTTTTCAGTCTTTTCCCATGATTAACAAACAATTTAAAAAAAACAATCGGCACTGGGTTGCACCAGCTATGCGTAAGTTCAAACGTAGACTAGTTTGAACGTAAATTGTAACTTCGGAGTTTATGCGCTGCTAACATTTTGAGGGTTGCACCAGCTGAAATAGTTCCTACGTTTTATTACGTATTACACCAAGCACTTAGTAGGTGTAAAGTCCTCCATAAGATGGGTTGGCATGGCGCATTGTTTTGAAAGGTGGGATAACTTGGAGGATGAGGGATTCCATCCCTTGGATATCTGTGATGATTTTGATTAACACTCCTGCTTTTGTTTTCCGTGAGCGGAGCTACAGAGGATGACCGACCTGCTGGCAGCAGACTCGGGTTAGATAACCTTAATTAACATCTACTAATGTTAATCATAACAGATTACGAGCTTAGGCTATCATTATGTATCTTAGCTGTAGTTTAAGATTGTATAGTTATCACCTAATCATAACACTTTCTCTTGGTTTATGTAGCCAATATACTTTCTGTTGCTGTTTAGTGATTACCAATGTTAACTATTTTTATCCATTAGCTTCTTCGCTATTGCGGAGCTAACGGTAAGTGCTCAAAGACAATTGGCAAGAGAGATAATGGTAATAATAATATAATAATATTAATAAAACACTGCATCAAGAATAGTGCTTTTCACTTATTGGCCAAGGTCACTTGTGGTGTCCCCCAAGGATCTATCCTGGGACCCCTGCTTTTTATTCTGTACATGCTGCCACTGGGTCGTGTCATCAGCCGACACGGCATCTCTTTTCACTGTTATGCTGATGACACTCAGTTATACCTGCGAACCGATTCATGCTCCACCCCGGTCCTTTCACCATCACTGGCCCCCTCATCATCAGCTGCTCCCTCTTCACCATCATCTTTTGTCCTCTCAAAATGCCTGGAGGAGATTAGGGCTTGGATGAGTCAAAATTTCCTCCAGCTGAACACTTCCAAAACTGAAGCCATACAAATCGGCACCCCTCATCAGGTCCAGTCATCCCTCATAACCACTATCTCTTTCTCCGGTCAAGACATCCCCCTCTCAACTACTGTCACCAACCTCGGTGTGAAGCTGGACCCACAACTGACCTTTGCAAACCACATTAATTATCTGTACAAAACCTGCTTTTTTCATATAAGAAACATTTCAAAACTCTGCCCCTTCCTAAGTTTTTCTGACGCAGAAAAACTCATCCACGCACTAATCTCCTCCAGGCTGGACTACTGTAACAGCCTGCTCATCGGTATACCAAATAAACACCTTCAGAAACTTCAATTCATTCAGAACTGTGCTGCCCGAACTCTGATGAAAATTCGCAAATACGAACACATCACTCCCATTCTTCAGAACCTTCATTGGCTCCCCATAACCTCAAGAATTCAATACAAGATTGCCCTCATCACCCACCATTGCATCTACAACAACGCCCCGCAATACCTCAAAGACCTCATTAGCCCGCACTCATCTACCCATTACCTCCGGTCCCAAAGCACAAACCTCCTCCATCAGCCCCGCTCAAGACTCCGCACCATGGGAGATCGAGCCTTCTCCATCGCTGCCCCTCGCATCTGGAACTCCCTCCCTGAACATCTCAGAAAACCACAGTCTGTGGACAGTTTTAAAAAACAGCTTAAAACTGTTCTGTTCAGGCAGGTGTTCTTAAGTTGTTCGTAGCCTTTGCGGATTTTAATTTGCTCTCCACTGCTCGTTTAGCTGTTTTTCTTTTGAATGCGTATGTATGTATTTTATTGATTGTATATGTTTTCTGTTGTTTTCTATTATCCATGTGTTTTGATGTGGTTTCTGTAGCACTTTGAGATTTTCTTATGAAAAGTGCTCTACAAATAAAATGTATTATTATTATTATTATAAGGAAAGTGAAAACTTTTCTGCGACAAAATTATGGTTAGTGTTGACTTTACGCCAGTGTAACTATGATGAACCTTACGCCTCCGTTAAGGCTTTATTCACACTTGGCGTCTTTTTTTAAGTCATGAGCGCAGACTTTTTTTCTGCAGCTCAGGGCGTCTTTTTGAAGTTGAAAAAAGTTGACGTTTCTAAAAAAAAAAAAAAAGCCCGAAAAACGCCCTTCGTCAGCCGCTTTTTTGACAGCCGACCAATGACAAGCGGAGTAGCCAGACCTGCTGTATCAATAACAACAAGAAAAAAATGTAGTCGGAGCACGAGTTATACGATATGACCGGGTGATCTGTGTACAGGGAACTCACTTTGTTTTATCAAACGTTAGCACTGCTCCACATAGCGCTCTAGGACACTGTGGCAGTAGCAGTTGTTATAGAAACAAAGGCGTTCTCGGCTGCTTTTTGGGACCAAAAAGCGCCCTAGTCAACTTTTTCTTGTCAAAAAATACCACAAGTGTGAACATAGCCTTAGGAGACATATAGAAGATCAAGACTGTAAAAGAAATTATTATTCTTTTAGTTGTATTTATATATATTTATGTAATTATAATTTTACATTTCCTATATACTCTGTCTTCTGTGCCTTTGTGTTGCTGCATACTGTAGTCTCCTTTAGTTGGCAGCCTCATTATTTAGTGCTTCCTGTGACAGGACATCACATTCCAGCAGAGTACAAGTGACACCATATATACCTTATGCATACGGCGGGAAGAAACTATTTTGTCATAGGATGAAGCTTGAAGACTGTTGTCCAATGATAATAGAGTATTGTAAAGAATCCTTTTAATAGGATAAGAAGAGATTAGTTTTTGGCTGTATTCCAATCAGAAAACAGTTATTTGTCTCTAGATCTGTATACTTTGTACTGTTCTATGGGAGCTGCCTTGAAAAACTGAACTGATTCCTCTGTAACTCCCCTGTTATTAAATACATAAACTTTTGCAATATATCACTTTAACCATCTCTGTGTTCTCTGTGCTTTTGTGTTTAATATTTCTGTACCTAACAAGAGGCTTGTGGTTCGGTGGGTTCCTGATATTTTCATGAAACATGTGTTCAGACAGTCCTCTGAGGTGGTGTAGTGCGGCGATATCCGGGCTGAGCTCCTCCCACTCTTCATCTCTCACCTCTGGGGAACAAACAAAACAAAATACAAGTCAAGTATTCAAACCTGTAAAAAATCATTTCTGTCTTCGGTCTGTGTCTCCGTCATTAACACTCTACTCTCGCATAGCCAGCTCTGTCTCCACAGCGCTGTGGAGGAAGGTCTGGCTACACCACAGATGCATTCTGGGACGCATTCCCGAAGAGAAGTCCCTTCTCTTCGGGAATGCGTCCCAGAATGCAGAATTTGAGAACGGAAACACAGAGAGATGTCAGGCTTTTCTGGAAAAGTCTTAAAGTTCTCAAACGTTATTCCAGCTCCGAGATCCAGATCGATTGACAGTAACAAAATAACATTTATTCAACTCACGTATAACCTTTGAGCAACATATATTCAGGTTGAGGTTGATTCAATTTAGGTACAAAAGTTACGGTAGTTAAGGTAACTTTTTTCAAGTTTCATGCAGTAAAAGTTCAATGTTCTTTTTTCACTGTTTTTGTGACTTTTTTGTCATTTCCTTGTGGACATTTTGATTACTTTTTTTCTAATAGTTTTTTAATGAATTTATTTCAAATTAGAAAAAGGTCCACTTCATGAGGTATTGTACTTATAACCCAAGGTATTTATGAGTTGGGTCCGGATTAACTTGCCGTTTGGCCCGGACTTTGAGAAGTGCTGACAAAGAATTACCACACAGATTTGAGTCTCTGTGTGTGAGTTGTGTCTTACATTATTAAGAGCTGTAACAGTAACACTTTACAATAAAAGCTGCAAGCAGCGATGGACGGGCCCTCACGCCTCTGCACGCGTCGGGGTTACCGGCGGACGCCGCTCCTTGCGTACTGCAGGGGCTACATTTTTTTAACTTTTTAGGGCCCGCTAGCGAGCCATTTATGCGCGCCTATTCCCAAAACCCTTAAAATACGTAAATTTTCACCAGTCTGGATGCGACCGCCAGTTTGGTGAGTTTTTGAATATGATAAGCCTCTCAAAAAGGCAATTCATTGCGCGGAGGAATAATAATAATTCTTTCAGTTTCAATAGGGCCTTTGCGGCTGTCGGCGCTTGGGCCCAAATAATAATTCCTTCAGTTTCAATAGGGCCTTCGTCGCTGTCGGCGCTCGGGCCCTAATAACTAGAACTGCAAGCAGTTATGATGGGGTCCAAGCCAACGATGCAAGACTCCCCGGGGAGCGTGCGAAAGTGGAACGTAAAGCCTGACGGCGGGGAGGCAAAATTCGGTAAATATCGAGAGGTGTGAGCCACAAGGTCTGCTGTACATTGCTGATGCAAATATCCCATCAACATTGACAGAGCAAAAGGGCCAAAACTGGTCTCGTTGCCTTTAGCTCCCCCTAAGGGCTGATCTTTACCAATTGTAATAATATACCATTTGGTACAGAGCCTCAGAGCGGAATGCCGAACATGCAGCCCAAGTTTCGCTTTGGTAGCATGTACTGTGGCCGAGATACTGCAATTGAAAATTTCCCAATTAAAAGAGTTATTTGCCAAAAAACGTAAATGTTTATTATAGCGCCCCCTCATTGTTGATCTTCTGCGAATTTGGTACAGATCATCGTAGTGGGGTGATGAACTAGTTTCTAAATTATTTTGCTGATACCATTTCATTTGGCCGAGATATGATTAAGTACGCGTTTAATAGCTAGCTAGGATAATTTGTTTGGTCGTCAAATGTGCATACTTTAACGTAGCAAAATTCTTTGTACAACTTTTGGTCACGTGTATCTGGAGGTGCTACCTACCAGGTTTCGTGCAGATCAGTTGCACGGCCTAGGACAAGTTTGAAAAAGTTGGGTTTGCACAATTTTGCGAAAAAACTCGGCAGAAATGGTCGTGACCTACATCTTGTGATTCAGATTGATTCAAGGAACACGTGGATGTATGGTTTTCTAATGTACGATGTGTAATGTGGGAGTTGAAGGCAAAAAAACATTATAGCGCCACCTAGTGGCCCACATGTGTAATTGTTGGTAGGTGAAGTCTATGACCCATTGTACATCTACCCTATGAATTTAAAGTTGCTCACATCAGTAAGTGGTGAATCCAAATTTGGGTCCCATAGGCCACGCCCACTTTGACCAATCAGTACACCACCGTAGGAGTGGTCTCAGGATTGACCCGAGATGGTACCCTCCAAATTTGGTAAAAATCAGATATGCCGTTCATGAGATATAAACTTTTTGTACTTGTAGCGCCCCCTAGTGGCCAATTTCCGTAAAATGTGTGGGGCGCCTTCAGAGGGTCATGGCAAACAAGAATCTAAAGTTTCGCGTTGATAGCATTTATTTTGTCCGAGATATGTCAATGTTGGTGTTTTCATAGTTAGCTACACAAATTTGTTTGTGTGTAATATGCGCAATTTGTATCCTATAAAAATTCTTTTTGCAACTTTTTGTCAGGTCGTTCTGGAGATGTCACTTGCCAAGTTTCGTACAAATTGGTAGCACGGTCTAGGAGGAGTTAAAAAAAGTAGGTTTTTCATAAATCGCAATTTTTCACGCATAAAAGTCTGGCGGAAATGGGTGTGACCTGGTATCACGAGATTCAGTTGGATCCAGGGAAAGCGTGGATGTGTGTACTTTCAATGTGAGACGTACGGTTTGAAAGTTATAGGGTCAAACGCGTTATTTTCTGCTATAGCGCCACCTAGTGGTGGAAGTGGGTCAATTGTTGCGCCTGAGGTCCTTGCCGAGTTCTGGACCAGTCTTGAAAAGGGCACCCGCCCACCATATACGGTTTAAGCTGCAGCGGGACTTTTATGCGGAGAAAAAGAATAATAATGATGATGATGATGATGATGATGATGATGAATAATCTTTAGAAAAACAATAGGGTTCCACAGCCCTGCTGTGCGAACGGCGTAGCTTTTGCTACCGCCGTTTCTTCAAGACTCGGACTTGGACCCCTAATAATAATCTTTAGAAAAACAATAGGGTTCCACAGCCCTGCTGTGCGAACGGCGTAGATTTTGCTACTGTCGTTTCTTCCAGACTCGGACTTGGACCCCTAATAAAAATAATAATTCCTTCAGTTTCAATAGGGCCTTCGCCGCTGTCGGCGCTCGGGCCCTAATAATTCCTTCAGTTTCAATAGGGCCTTCGCCGGGCCCTAATTATTTTGCTTGGCAACCGTGATCTACACCAATCAGAGACGTTGCTGTTACGCTTAGGATTGTGGATTTGTGGTTTTGTAACATTGTGTGTTGTATAACTATCAGTGCAGTATATAATCTATGTGACACCTACTGTATGTATTTAATATGTGATATGTACTATGCATCTTCTGTAAACTGCTTTGGCAACAACATGTTTTCTTTGTTCATGCCAATAAAGCAAAATTGAATTGACCGAGAGAAACATATACAATAGCAAATTCCCCAAAGTTAACATCAGAAGAGAAGCTGGTAGTTCTCCTAGGAGAAGGGACAGCAGCTCCACTGGCAGCTAAATATGTATCTGCCTGCCATAACCTGAGGGACTCACCACTATAAGATCCCAACATTACATTTAGGATCAAACAGTCATTATACTGTTAAGTATTATATTGTTAAGTATTATATTGTGTTATGTAATTGTTTTGTAACAGTGTGTTTGTTTTGTATAACTATCAGTGCAGTATATAATGTGACACCTACTGTATGTATTTAATATGTGATATGTACTATACATTTTCTGTAAACTGCTTTGGCAACATCTTTTCTTTGTTCATGCCAATAAAGCAAATTGAATTGACAGACAGACAGACAGACAGCATAGGTGTGATTGGCAAAGGACAAAAAGGCAGGAAAATATACGGCAAAAAAAAAAAATATATTTGTCTTAGTCATTGTCATGTTTAAAAGTCCATAAGCCTTCAGGATACTCAGAAACATTTATTTAACATTTAAAAAAAAATGGATGTTGGAACGTGACGACGGCGTAAATATCGCCACTTCACAACAAAATATTAATATTACAATATTAAAAATAACTGTGTTGTTTTTCTAGTAAATTAAGTACTACTATCCCCTGCTTTGACTTATCAATTCTGGACTCTGTGCTGCTGACAGCGTTGTGTTACTCACCGTCGATCGACTGTTAGCTTCAGCTGGCTAATGTTAGCTGTCAACCTCCCGACTAACGGTTACCGCTAGCTAGTGATGTAGTGAGGATTATCCGTTCAGCTAGCTTCCACCGACTGACGGCTCGCCCAGCACATCCGTTCGCTTTAGAGCTTTTAGCCATGTTTCCCGGCTCAAGCAAATATCTAGCTAGCTAGCTAACGCTTACAGCTAAAGTTAGTGCTGGCCACTAGCTACCTCTCTGCACTGCCGAAAATGGTGCTCCTAAAATATTCCTCACTGCAACTTCTCAATGTCATCTGATATGTCGCTCCAGCTTACATTGCCAACATAAAATAAAAGTATTGTACCGTTGTCGGCTTCAGCTAAGAAAGAAATAGTTTGTCCCACACGTTTAACATTCTTATAACACATCAGATAACCTTCCGCAACGATTTCAGGCGGCTCTCTGGTGGAGCTCTACTTAGAATGAAGTTCCATCGTGACAATTGAATGGACTAGTTTGCGGAGTGACATGAAGACATGAATCAGAGGCGCACAAAACGATGACAGTGGTGAGCGGTCATTATGTTTATAAATACTTGACCCGCGCCTTGCACAACCCCTCCCCAACAATAAAAAAAAACGGATTTGCATGATTTACGAGAGCCTCATTTTCAGGTCGTGTGGTTAACTGCCTTTTTGGCGTTGAACTCCACAAGCGCCTGGTCCGCCGTTGCACACACACACACGGCCACAGGCAGAGAGAGAGAGAGAGAGAGAGAGAAAGAGATACCTTCGGGAGACTTGTTTAAATTATGACATAGGCTACATTAGATTTAGTATATAGTTCATACTTTAATTTGGTGTATTTCTTTTCTGATTTTAATTAAGACCGTTGCCGTGCTTGCATCACTCCTTTACCCCTCCTACCAGTCCCTATGGCCACTTGGCCAGTGGGAATGCAAATGGGAAAAAAGATTTTGGGGGAGAGTAGTTCTTAGAATTGCTTAGAAGTGTACTTTTCCTCTAAAAAGTACAAGTACTATCCGGTGGGAAAACCCTCGGCTTCCTCAGTCATTGTATATTTTATCATCATGCCCTCCCGGCTACTGCTTGCTAACGTTATTTCAGACTCTGACTCTACAGCTAATCAACAGAGTTCGCCTCGGCGGTGGACGAGGAAACATCAACTGTAACATCTACAGATAAAATCTTGCTAAATTTAGCTGCATTACTATGCGAAGAATAAATCTTGAATCCTTTTCTGCAACATACTCTTCTACAGCTAACGTTCAGTCAACTAGTCTCAGCCTGCTCGCTTCTCAGCGAGTCACGTCGCTTTACTCACTTTCACCTCTATCAGCTGTAACAGTTAATTTTTAGTAGGCTATATTTTAGAACCTATCCATAACCCTTTTTTGCCATTTGCCTCATTATTTGATATACAAAAATATAAATGTCACAGCAAATTAGTAATCATTTAAAAAATAAAAAATATAAAATCCAGCTCCTGCCAGCAGGTGCATGTGATTGGTTCACAGGGCTTGCTGAGGCCAGAGAAGAGGCTCCTACTTTGATCTGTTGCTGTTCTTTGCTAATGCTGTTATCAGTTATTATCAATGTTTGTGCAAACAGGTGATGGTTGGTGATGTTTTTCATAATATCGTTTGAAATCATACTTTCACACATTTTGGTTTTATCATCACCATAAGTTGCTGTGTGTGGTTGTTACATAAAGTATCTTGTGTTTATGCTCAAGTGGACTCAGTGATATGTTAATAACAATATTATGGTGTTTTCTGGCTCAAAGAGGGAAAACTCACTGTTGTATGCCTCGAAAGAAACTAATGCATTTTGTGATGTAGATTACCTAGATATTACACTTTTTTAAAATGAGACTCTGTAAATTGAGGCCTACAAAACCTCTCAGCCCCGGGGCCTAACATTAGATGGGCGTTGTTATGAAAGATCTATATTTTCAGTGGAGGGAATTTCGGCTTCTTGAGCCGTGTGTTGCCAATGCGCACATCGGTTTGAATTATGTTTTTATATTTATTTGCTCTCAAGATCGCTTACCACTGCCAGGGTTGCAACTGATAATATATTAGGCTAAAGCAACTACAGAGCTTAACACGGGCTACGGACTTCTGTCACAGCTCGGTCTTATCAGCAGCAGTAAGTATATGTGTTTAGCTGAAAATGGTTGACTAAATGGTTGACTTTGAGCAGGCTACGGACCACGTCACAGCTTGGTCGGATGCTGCTCTGTCGCCGGGTAAGACTCGTGGAGGTCGGCTGAGTTAACACGGGCTGGTACAGAAATGGGGTGCTTGTATCCAACTACTGCTAACTGCTGGTGGAGTTTGTGACTGTTAAATGCCGACCATTCTACATTCCATGCTAATTCACAGCTGTGTTTATACTACCCACCAAGCACTAATGCTAGTATGCGTTAGCTGAACTTTACGGAGCCTATAATGTGTGTGCACTAAATGTAGCCTGTTTCGTATGTTGTTTTTATGTATTTTAAATGTGTAACACCACTTAAGCCACAGTGAAACGTTGTTTCGTGTATATGGTTGAAATGACAATAAATCACACTTGAGTTGAGTTGAATGCCTCACTGTCTGTCAGTCAACGGTAGGCGTGGCTTGGGAGTGGACTCGTACAGCAGCGAAGCAAGTGCATTCTGGGATTTGGTGTCTTTCATCCACATGAGCCGAAAACACATTTTCTGACTTTTCTCAGCCTAGAAGGCACCAATTTCAAAAAAAATTCTCACGTTTCTACTACATAAGTGACCCAATTTAAAAGGTATATTCAGCTTTCCAGCAGTGAAATATCCCTTTAAGAACTTCACTACCTTAAATATAGAATTTTTAAAGATCCCATATTATGCTCATTTTCAGGTTCATAATTGTATTAAGGTTACATAAGGTTGTACCAGAATAGGTTTACATGGTTTAATTTTCAAAAAACACCATATTTTTGTTGTACTGCACAGCTCTCTCTCACTGCTGCAGCTGCTCTTTTCACCTTGTGTTCAGGTCTCTGTTTTAGCTAGAGAGTGAATCATCTTTTCTTCTGTACTCTTTGATTCCACTCGCAAATGCTGTAGTAGCTCAGATCGTAGATCATGTCAGTTAGCTCCATAGACAGTAAAAGAAAGGTTGTTTCTCCAACTTTGGTCAGTTACAAGGCAGGATTAGCCGGGAGACTTCTTCTAAAGGAGGCTGCACATGTAAGTAGTTCTTTTGTAGATTATGGTGAATTTGTGTGTGTTGTAGCAGTGCTTTGCCATTAAGAACGAGCTAGCATGCTAACGCTAGCGCTAGCATGCTAACGGTTGTGTTAAGCCCGTCGTTTTGGCTAGTTACGTAAAAAGCCAAGCAGATTTTGAACAGCTCACCCGGATACTGAAGGCAGGACACATTCAGAAACCCGTATCTCACTCAAAACAGCATGGATAGATTTCTTTCAATGTTTGTATGCGTGTGGAAGCACCAGAGACACAAAATAACACCCCAAATCCCAGAAAAAGTGATTTCTTCATAATATGGGCACTTTGAATCCTGACTGGTTCCTCCAAATGGATTGTAGAACTTAAAAAATAAATATAACATACTCACAGACAAACAGTGGACATACATACGGAAGCCGAGAACCTCTATCCGCTTTTGGAGCCCCATTCCCGGGTTAAATTGAAGTGTTTTAGTGGGAATTTTTCCAAGTATTTGACCAGAGAAGTAGAGGGAGAAATGGCAGGCCTCTATCCGCTTATGGAGCCCTTTCCCTTGAAGGGTGTTTTAGTGGGACTTTTTACAAGTATTCAACCAGAGAAAGGGAGGGAGAAGCAGTAGACCTCTATCCGCTTATGGATAGAGCCCCTTGTCATGTCATAATAATGACAGTGCCATGTCAGTCTTATGAACACCCATTCAAATAAAGTGTTACCCCTTATTTATATACAAAAATGTGAGCAAATGGAAATTAAAACTTCCGAGGCATAAAGCAAGTTCAGTGTTATCAGACTTCGGTTCGGGTTCTCTACAAACGACAAAGTCTAATAGAATGTTTAACCTGAGGACCAGAGATGGTGACGGTGTCCTCAGCATTGTGGCAGGCTGGGACCACTCCCTTAGGACATTGAGCCATACACTCCTACCAGGTTAACCCTGAAACACAGACAGCAAGCACAAAAGTAAAAGATATGCAAAATAAATAAATCCATAAAAACAAACAAACTAAAAAACATCTGTTATTGTTTTGCACATCTGCAATTTAGGTTTACTTAAAGGGATATTTCATCGCTGGAAAGCTGAATATATCTTTAAATTGGGTCACAAAAATTTAATCGGTGCCTTCTAGGCCGAGAAAATGTGTTTTTGGCTCATTTGGATGAAAGACACCAAATCCCATAATGCACTTCGCTTCACTGCTTTGAGTCCACTCCCAAGCCACGCCTACCGCTTGACAGACACACAGACAGTGAGGCATTCGACTGAACTCAATGTGTTTTATTGCTATTTCAACCATATACACGAAACGTTTCATCGTGGCTCAAGTGGTGTTACACATTTAAAATATATAAAAACGACATTATATAAAAACAACATACGAAACAGGCTACCTTTAGTGCACACACACATTATAGGCTCCGTAAAGTTCAGCTAAGCATACAGGTTTGGTGGGCTGTAAACACCGAGTATAAACATAGCCGTGAATTAGCGTGGAATGTCAAATGGTCGCCATGTAACAGTCACAAACTCCAGCGGTTAGCAGTTAGTTGGATACAAATCACCCCATTTCTGCACCAGTCCGTGTTAACACAGCTCACCTTCACGGCTCTTTTACCCAGTGACAGAGTATCTCTAGCTCGGATCATCGGAGGGCTAGCAGTCCTGGTAGCTGGACAGTCCGGTATACTGTTGTTCAGCCATGTTTCCACAAAAACAAAAAACACAGTCTCTGAACTCGCGTTGGGAGCATCGTTGAAGTTGGATGTAGTCCAGTTTGTTGTTTAATGAACAGACACTTGCAAGCAGGATTGATGGGACAGGTGGCCGGCTAGCGTTAGCTTCCCACCTAGCCGATGAGGATGTCCCCTACCCGGCTCGGGGCATCGAGCGAGACCGCTGGTCTCCGTGCTGGTCTCCGTGCAGGCCAAGCTCTCGTAGTGTGCCGATTATTACGTCTGTAATAACGTTTTCTGCATATTCTCCGATCTGTACCGATGTATCCCGGTGGTACACGTGCGGTAGTTTGAATGCACATAATTGTTGTAAAAGTTTGCTGCTGAGAAGAGAGAGCCCTGTTTAGCTAGGATTCAAGATGGCTGACATTTCGTTTTTTTCCGGCTGAGATCGGCTCGCTTCGGGTAATGGGTGGGTTGAAAACATGCGGAAGTAGCTCCTACTACTGGCTGTAGTCTTTTCAAGGGGGCAGGCTTGTCTCCTCAGAGCGAAGCCGCGATGGCGCCATTTTGCTAACCCCTATTCATCACCCCCCGTTAGCATCCCATTGACTGCCATTCATTTTGGCATCACTTTGACAGCCAATAACTTTACATCTGAAGCGTTTAAAGACTTGATTTGTCCATCGTTTATTTCTAAAGAAACACGACAATGTATATAAGGCTCCGTTACCTTGTACCTCATGTTATGGCTCCGTAGCACACGTTTTTATAAAAATAGGCTAACGATTGTGTCATAACCACGCGACTTACTGTCGCATAGTAGAGGAATTACCGTATAGTACAGGAGAAGCTCGCAGGCAGTTTCGACTTACATTAACTGTTTAGTTGAATTGCTAATGTTAACTAGCATTTTAGTTAGCAATAATTAGCCTGTGCCTATGTTATCTCCTTCCCAGTAAGCACGCGATGTAATCAAAATACATCGGGGATACGTAGTATTTTGGTAGTTTGCTCACTGGCACGACATCCCCGCGACGTCGCTGCGCTACGTTTCAGCGACATATAGCCGCTCTCTCCGCGACGTATACATATATACATCGTTCTAACGTATGCCATACGTCATAGAGATGTAGGCTTATATACATCGTTCTAACGTATGCCATACGCCGTGGAGATGCAGGCTTATATACATCGTTCTAACGTATGCCATACGTCGTAGAGATGCAGGTAATATACATTGTTATAACGTATGCCATACGTCGTAGAGATGCAGGTAATATACATCATTCTAACGTATGCCATACGTCGTAGAGATGCAGGTAATATACATCGTTCTAACGTATGCCATACGTCATAGAGATGCAGTTTTATATATATCGTTTCAACGTATTTCTTACAGATGCGGTTTCAGGCACGTCGTCAAGACGTGCCTGAGACCGCATCTGTAATCTTATAATACATTTGATTGATAAAGCGCGTTTCAGTGTACTCAAAGACACATTCAAATTCAAAGTTATTCTGAAAATAAAAAAAAAAACTTTTGATCATGTAGCTAGATTTTGAGATAATGATCATACTGTGGTCTATACTAAGGGCTAATGTACAAAAACACTATTAAAAGCTTAAACCAGTGTTTTTATTTTCCCCCTCAGGCAAAGAGCTGGGGCACGTTCAAGCGGTCTCTGCTACAGCCTCCTCTCCAGTCTGTTGCCAGTCGGGGAAGTCCTCGATGGACCTCGGCTTCGGACTTAGGAAAGTAGGATTCTTCGGTGCTGCTGCTGTGGCAAGAACAAAAGATTTGTGTTATTATTCGAAGAAGTAACTTTTAATTCATGGAAGTTTTTTTTATTTTATTTTTTGTTTCTTCTCCCTTTGTTTTTAAGAAGTGGTTGAATAATAATTGTAACGTCAGTCTTTTTTTTGCAGATGTGAATAGAAGACCAGTTTCATTAAGTAGAATATGGCAAGCCAAATGTTAACATTGTTAAATTCTCTGCTAAATTTTCCTCAGAGGCTCCAACAATAAGGCCATTTGATCAGTAGGTGTATTTTGAATACAAAATGTAACCTAAGTACAACTTCCAAAGGGTTAGACTATTTACTGTTGATAGATGGATATGATTTAATAATAGTTTATTACCTACCCATTTTGAAGTCTGTATAGGTCTCCTTCTTTGGCTTTCTCTTTTCTGGAATCATTACTGCCTCTTCCTCTGAGCAGGCCAATTCAGCAGTGTTCGTCAAATCATAGTTTTCAAACTCTTTCCTGTTATCTGAAAGAGATTAATATACAGAGGTAATTAATAATTAAAGTAAAATGTAATAGTCTAGATAGAGAAAGTCTAAGAACCCTTGAACACACAGGGGGTTGAAAAATAGAGCAACAAATAAGAATCATGAGTGTAACTGCCCCAAATACTAAATAGATTTGCATTACAGGTGTGTAATTTGCATCATGCAAAAAAAATATGACAATAACATACCTGACTCTCTTCACTTGTTGATCAGGCTTATACACACACGCACAAGTATTATTGTGGTATGATGTCCTTCATCTCTGCATTGCCTTCTCTCACAACTCCTGCCCATGTTTTCTGATCTGCCACTGTACATCACACCAACATAAAAAACAGACACACAATGTACACACAAGTACTTTTAGTATTGCAAACTACTGTTTTGCAATGAACACGGTGTATTCCGGACATTTTGTAGAAGATGGTGATATTCTTAGCCAGGGCTCCACACTAACTTTTTGCCTTGGTTGCACTGGTGCGCCTAACTTTTTTATTTAGGTGCACCAGCACACAATTTAGGTGCACCCAAATCTTTCCTCGCGGCGCCGTTAACGCCACAATTTCAAGGTTACCTTTTTATCACGCTCCATATACATTGATTTATATTATGTAAATGATTTTAAAGAAGAATAAGGTGTAGGTAAATACTTTTTAGTTGAAACACAATCATACTGCATATAAAAATAAAAATATTAACAAAAAAAGTTTGGTGCTTCACTGAGCTGCCAAACTAAACCATTTCAAAAGGTATAATGGAGGATTTTCCTGAATTTTAGAAAAGAACTGCCCTCTCCACTTTTTGAAAAAATGCACATGCACAACACCCTACCTGCTCCCGAGAGGGAACGCCTATTAAACGTGCACGAGAGAGCATGCACGAGCCTAGTTCTCCTCGTGCACGCTCTGTTTACAAGTTGCTGTCGGCATGGCTCTACAAGCCTACTTTCCAAAAGAAGATTTGCACTTTTTCCACTATGTCAGACTCGCCACCGGTAAATGGAAATCTATTTAGGACAAGCATCTCTATAGCTAACGTTAGCACGCTACAGGCCAACAAACAAGCTATCGCCGAGAGCGGGGAGGCAGCGCTGCGGTCGGAAACTTTTATATACTGTCTATGGCCGTCTGCTCGCTGACCTGTCAGCGACCACTATACCTTTAAGTAAAACATTTCAAAATAGATCAAAGTGCTTCCCTGAACTGAGATCTAACATTTCATGGCTCAAAGTCTTATAGCCCCCCCCCCCCCCCCCCTGCTGTCCTCTGCCCCTCAGATGGACAACACCTGTAATTTGGCCTTCTTCCCCTTTAGCCTTGCCTAAACCAATGACAGTACCAGCTTGCCACACTCCCTAGCATCAAAATTAAAAAAAAAAAAAAAAAAATCTAAATTCTCCAAACTGGCCCCCCCCCCCCCCCCCACACACACACACACACACTGATTCTTATCAGATCTTCCACTAGTCCAGGACTAAAAATCATATCTCTGTGGACTAAGTGGGCTAAATGTTCCGTTTTAAGTCAAAGCCACTTTTCACAAGCTCTTTTATGAAAACAGGTTGTGATTAAAATAAAATGCAAAGACAGCTGGTTTACTTCTCAGTTTGAAAATATACAGCTGCAACACATGTAAATGAAAATTATCTGAAATAAATAGCCTAGGATATATTTAAAGAAATGTATATATCTCTGAGAAAGCTCCTTCACTTGTTATCAACAACATTAACAGATTAAAAGAGAAAGAGGGCGCCCAGATAGCTCAGTCGGTATATAGAGAGGTTTACTCCTCGACGCAGCGGGCCAGGTTCGACTCCGACCTGCGGCCCTTTACAGCATGTCAGTTAGCAGCGGAAACACTGCTACAAATAAAGGTTTCCCTCTCATGCTTAACGATATACAGCTGTGTTAATAACAATTAAGACTGTAGACAAATGTCGCAGTGTAAACCAATACCGTGTCTCTCGTGTTGCACGGTGGCCGTGTGTATGAATGGGGGCGGGGCTGCGCGGAGGTGCGGCGGGGCTACGCGGAGGTGCGGCGAGGCTGCGCGGAGGTGCACCGGTGCAACCTAGGAAAAATGTTAGTCGCACCCTTACAAAATTTGGGCGCATGTGTCGCACTCTCGAGCCCTGTTAGCAAAGGCCACCTTTTTAATGAGGGATAACTAGTTAAACACGCAAGCAAACAAAAAAACAACTAACAGTTTACCAAAGTCCTTGCTATAAACATGAAACGGAAAGGTACCAATAAAATGACTTGTGATATTGACAATTGTATTGATTTCAAAGTCAAATGCGATTTAATATGTCCATCGAACGTGTTTAGTCCCTGTTAAAGCCGATAATAAACCGCTAATGTCAGCTTTATGTAACGTTAGTTAGGCTTATGGTCAATTTAGCTTCAACAAAAAGTAAAACATAAAGTTAAGTGACTGGACAGTAACTACATTAAGCTAACGCTAGCTTGCCAGGTACATTGTTTTTATTTAGCTAGCTAAGTAATCAACGTTAGTGATATATCAGTAAGAAAATGACAGTAACAGGTGACGATGCTCTTCGGGGTGTTTTGAAGGCTAACGTTAGCCAACGAAAATGGGCACCATCTAATAACTGATGTTTTATGACCGTTGACACTCCGAACCCCGTTTTCAAAATCAGATTTAATACCGAGTGTTCAGAAACGAACCACAGTCTTACTGTCCTAAAACTTATTTTACATAGTGTCATTTTGGTACTAAGCAGGGTAAAAATAAAACCTTATAATCACAATGTAGCTAATAATTACGAACGTTAGCCTGCCATTAGACGGCCCCTGAACCTCTTCACCTTTTTTGAATATGCTTTAACGTTAGTTGGCAGATTAGCTAACGCTATATAGCTAGCCCCATGCCGAATTTGCCTTTACATTTTGATTCGATAACAAGTCTTCAGCTTTATGTTCCCAGTTGAGGTTTCAGTTCCATTTAAGCCAAAAAATAAAACTAACTGATATGAGCAAAGTATGACGAGGTGCAGCACTCAGTAGCCGTTTCTCAATGTCAGTTAGCTACTGTTAGCTAGCTAACGTTAAGGGATATCGGGTCTACTACTACTACTACTAGTACTACTAATACTACTATCGGGTTACTGGCCTGTGTAACGTTAACGTTATGGTTAGCTAGCCAAATTACGGTAACATTAAATTATGGAACAACAGACAGTAAATTAACTTAGCTACCGCAACTGACACGGCTAGCTAACGTTATTCAGATTCAGTCAGATTAGTACATGTAGCTAGCTAGCTAGAGCACGGATATTTTAATTTTAAATGAATGTGAAAAAGGGCGGCTAGTGCGATGTTAGCCTGATCTAACGGCTCTAACGTTACTTTAAACCATGACATTGCATACTTTACTAACTAATATTGTTATTTGTCAGATGAACACCAACTTCCACATGCGAAAACGTCGACATATTTGTATTAGCGTTACGTTAAGATGAAATAGTGCTTACCGTGGGGTTTTGACAGCAGCAACGAAGCAGTCTCCATCCTATTGATTCCTACCCGTCCGTTGTAGACTGACAATTTTCCCTTCCTGTGGCGCGAATGTTGCTTGGCAGAATTCAGATTCACTGTCCGTCACATCAACAGTGTGTGTGTAGTAAAGACATCCAGACGCTCATTTAACGATGTTTCCAAATGACCCGCGAACAACTGAGGAACTTTTAATACATCGTTCCGACATAGTTAATACGTCGCTGCGATGTATATATTTCCATCATAATACGATGTCCAGACGCTCAATAAACGATGCTTCCAATTGACCCGCGAACAACTGAGGAACTTTTAATACATCTCACCGACATAGTTAATACGTCGCTGCGATGTATGTATTTCCATCATAATAAGACGTCCAGACGCTTAAACAATGCTTCATTATTCTTCTTTATGACCCGCGATCAATTGCAGACGAAGCGATCAATTGCATACGTCGTGCCGACGTATGTGTGCTTACTGGGTTACATATACCTACGCTCTCCGTCTCTGCAAGATTGGGAATGATTGAGATTTCTCTTGCACAGCTACCAGAAGACTTAAAACGTTCAGACACGTTGCTCACGTCACATCTACGCCGGGAAGCTCAGTTTGCAACTGCGCAGTAATGCTTAGTAACGCTCAACCATCACCGGAAAAGTGCTGGTAATAGACTTCACTTGTCTCCGTCAAAAACAACGGAGTCACTGGGTCCATTTTTATATACTGTCATGGCTTTCCACACTCAACGGTCGCCATCTTGGCACGTAGCGGAAGGGGCGGAGCTAACAAAAAGTGAAAAACTTTGGATAATGGTGGCCGGAGACGCGACAGCGAGACCGACCGAACAATACAAATGTAAGTTGAACATTCATCTTTTTGCTGTACTTGTATAAAATATAAGCCACCTGTTTATGTATATTTGGTTAATTTTGCAGTCGGTGATGATTTTTGTACCACGAATTATAACATTTATTTGTACCGTAATTTGACGTGCTATCAAGCTAGCTTTAGCTAACCTTAGCTAGCTAACAGCGGCACAGTTTAACTGAGTATAGAAGTTACCGGTACTCTTTGGTTTAACCACTGGCAAATAAGTGATAACCTAGCTAGCTAACGTTAAATGTGTTGTGGTATACTGTTGTTTACTGTGTTTAACTATTGTCCTCACTGTAGACATGTTAGCGTTAGATGTGTGATCTTGTATACATGTGTATATAATAAACATTAGCTAAGCTGCGAGCGTTAGCAGTAATGTTACAGTACGTTAATGTATGCTATGTTATAACGTATTAACAGTGCTGTTTCTGTCCTGATCTGACTTATATAATCGTTAGGGACACGGACGTGGCAGCCGACAATGCTGCCAACTTGAGGGAAGTCCTCCTCTGCTGGAAGGCGAACGACCTGGGGAGGAGAGAGAGGATTTCCCTGCTGGTCTTGTGGACAGCACGGTGCACAGTGGCCTGGGGCATAGCAAAGGCTCTGTCTAAACCACGATAAGAGGTACCGCTGGCTAGCCAAAAGAGGAAGACAAGGGGCTCGATGGACGGGTCCCCAGCCATGGCACACGCCATGCCGAGGATGTACCGTTACAGGATCCCCTGGAGAGTCTGAAGTCCACCCTCATATCACTTTCCCCATCAAAGTACAGGCCCAGCAATGGCACCGTCTTTTAAAATAAAATGTTATTGAATGTACAACCCCAAATCAGAAAAAGTTGGGACAGTATGGAAAACACAAATAAAAAAAGAAAGTAGTGATTTCTAAATGTTCTTTGACTTGTATTTCATTGCAGACAATACAACAGCACATAATTTAATGTGTTCCTCGTGATTTTTATTGTTTTTGTTTCAAAAAAACAAAATTCCTATTTTGGTTCTTGCAACACATTTCAAAAAATGTTGGAACAGTAAAGCATTTACCACTTTGTAATGTTGCCATTCCTTTTCACAACACTTAAAGACGTTTAGGGACTGAAGACACCAAGTGATGAAGTGTTTCAGGTGTAATTTTGTCCCATTCCTGCTGCAAACAAGTCTTAAGGTGGGCAACAGTACGGGGTCTTCGTTGTCGCATTTTGCGCTTCAAAATGCGCCACACATTCTCTATTGGAGACAGGTCGGGACTGCAGGCAGGCCAGTCAAGTACCCGTATCCTCTTCCTTCGCAGCCAGGACTTTGTAATGTGTGCAGAATGTGGTTTTGCATTATCTTGTTGAAATATGCATGGACGTCCCTGGAAAAGATGTCTTCTTGAAGGCAGCATATTGTGCTCCAAAATCTCTATGTACTTTTCAGCATTAATGGTGCCATCACAGAAGTGCAAGTTACCTTTGCCAAGAGCACTGACACAACCCCATACCATGACAGACCCTGGCTTTTGGACTTGTTGCTGGTAACAGTCTGGATGATCCTTTTCTTCTTTGGTCCGGAGCACACAGCGTCCATTTCTCCCAAAAAATACCTGAAATACTGATTCATCTGACCACAGTACACGTTTCCACTGTGTGATGGTCCATCCCAGATACCTCCGAGCCCAGAGAAGTCGACGGCGCTTCACTGTTAACATAGGGTTTCCTTTTGGCACAGTACAGTTTTAACTGGCATTTGTGTCCGTAACTACGTATTGTGGTACTTGACAAAGGTTTGCCAAAGTAGTCCTGAGCCCATGTGGTGATATCGCTTATAGATGAATGACGATTCTTGATGCAGTGCCGCCTGAGGAATCGGAGATCATGGTTGTTCAGCTTAGGCTTGCGCCCTTGTCCTTTACGCACTGAAATTCCTCCTCATTCCTTGAATCTTTTAATTATGTTATGCACTGCTGAAGATGAAATAAGCAAATGTCTTCCTATCTTTCTTTGAGGAACATTGTTTTTAAACATATCAATAATTTTCTCACGTATTTGTTGGCAAACTGGCGATCCTCGGCCCATCTTTGCTCCTAAAGGACTAGACCTTTCTTGGATGCTGCTTTTGTACCAAATCATATTTACAATCACCTGTTGACATCACCTGTTTCAAATCACATTATTATTTAACCAATTTACCTGATTACTAGCCCTAAATTGCTCCTGTCCCAACCTTTTTTGGAATGTGTTGCAGGTCTGAATGACAGTAAAGGATGTATATTTACAAATGAAATTAAGTTGACCAGACAAAACATGAAATATTTTGTGTTCACATTGTCTGCAATGAAATACAAGTCAAAGTACATTTAGAAATTACTACTTTTTTTATTTGTGTTTTTCATACTGTCCCAACTTTTTCTGATTTGGGGTTGTAGTGTCAGTGATCATGTCGTTAGTTCAGATAAGTACTGGTAAACTTATCTAGATCAAGAAAATAGAAGGCATCATATGCTATGGAATTAGCTAGCTAACGTTACGTAGCCAGCCAGCACGACAGCTAACACATCCACATGTGTCTCTGATGTAGCTACATCCATGCTTTCACCCCAGAGACCGGGGTTTGTTTCCTGCGAGTCACGTTTGCTTTCCCCATTGTTTTCCTTCACCCAACCGTCCATTGCTGTCTCGCGTCCCCCCGGTCTCTGGAGCACGCGACGAGAATCGCGGGAAACGAGCTGCCTGGCTGGCTACGGAACGTGCTAGCTAGCTAATTCCGCTAGCATACATACAGGCTAACTATAGCCTTGTGAGTAACGCAACAAAAAACGTCTCATAGGAGCGAAGCTTAACATTTCATTGAACTACTGCTGAAATTGACGGCTGGCTACGCAACGTTAGCTAGCTAATTCCGCTTAAGTTGCCAACGTCGACGCAGATATAGGAAATGGTTTCCTATATCTGCAATCGTTAGCATCCCGTATGCTAGCGGAATAAGCTAGCTAACGTTGCATAGCTAACCATCCACATGTGTCTCCATTTCAAACATCACTGCAGGTTGGCTGCTTTTAGCAGCAGAGGTTGATTGTGGGCGACAATACTGTCGTGGTTAGCTCGCCGAAACTACTGCTGATTGCCGAAGTTGCTGGCTGGAGTGGCTATGCAACGTGCTAGCTAATTCCGCTAGCATACGTAGCTACAGGCTAACTATAGCCTTGTGTGTAACGCAACAAAAAACATCTCGTATGAGCGAAGCTTAACATTTCATTGAATAAAAGTATGGTACAAAAGGAGCAATAACGACACGTCTTATGTCGACAACTAGGGATGCACCGATACACATTTTTTCACTTCCGATCCGATACCTGAATTTGGATATCGGCCGATACCGATACTATTCCGATACCAGAGCTGTGTTTGTCAACATTTATTACATTCCCAAAATGTCAAATACTTGAGTCTTGAAATATAAGAAAAGTGCAAGTGTAAAAATCTCTCTCACACACACACACACACACACACACACACACACACACACACACACACACACACACACACACACACACACACACACACACACACACACTATCAATAAAACAGTGTGTGAACAGCGCAAATCAAGTACACTGGCTCTTGTAGCATCAACAAATCAACGTTTTAAAATGTCAAATATCTGAAATATAAGAAAAGTGCAATAACTGTAAACATCTTACACATACACTTAGTTACACACACACTTACACACACACACCTCTGTTTTCACGGCTGCGCAGCGGCTGCTCTGAAACGGTGGCCGCCGGGACACGATCCGGTCTCTGGGGGACGCAACAACGGAGAAATGAAACGCCACAAGCCAGCGACAACACTGGGACAGACGGTTGTGAAAGTCCTGTTTTGTTTTTGCATTTTGCTGTCTTGCTCTGCAGTGTTTCCACTGTGAAGTATTTCCAAACAGCGGACACACAGGATAGCATTGAGCTAGCCACAATGCTGTTCATGCTACTATCCTGCTAGCTGGCTGCAAACTGCGGAATGGACTTCCTGAGCGGGGGCGTGTCTCATAACTCTGTGTCTCATTGAGCCGCGCCTCTGTTCAGGAAATCTATTCCACAGTTTGCAGCCAACCAGCAGACCAGCCGGCAGGAATCACTTTTGGAGCCATTTCAGCAGACAACGTTAAAGTGCAGACATGGCTCGTGGTATCGGAAATCTCCGCAGGTTGGATCGGCGTGTGTATGACCGACCAAGGGAGAAGTGAGAGAGTGACGGTGATTATCTTCGGAGCAAGTAAGAGAGTCAGTGAGAGAAACAAAGTGTCTCCCCTGTTCTTTCTGACCACGGTGGGAAATCTTTAGCAGGATAGGTTAACCCTCTCCTTGATTTCATGTTGTTTAAGGAGAAGGAGAACCAGGAAATGAGTCGGGGAAAATGCATCGCTACCAAGTGATGTGTATTTTTCGAGAGGTTCATTAAAGAGTATAGATGTAACAAGAGGATAACCTCAATAGAATGTTGTGCTGCAGCTTGCAATGGAACATTCTATTGAGTTGTTACTTCTATATTTTTTGGGTGCATGTTGGGCGGGATGCAATGCTTCACAAATGAAACGAAATATTAAAAAAATAAAAATTAAAAAAATATTGCATAATTATCGCGAGACTTTCTGTATATCGCTTAACGTGATATCGCTATAACAATATTGAGTCGTTATATTGTGCACCCCTAGACTAATTGCATACTTTGAATCTTATTGATAAATGCACATACATTGTATAATGTAAAAATATGTGCTTCATTATTTCCCCCATTCTAGGCAATTTACACAGGTTCCTGTTAGATTTGGATGCCACACTTTTATGGATAACTTTTATAACACTAAACTCAGTGACTCATATTGACCATATTCATCTTTGGATGTCAAAGAACGTTTTGCAATTAAACAAAGACAAAACAGAAATATACATCTTTGGTGCAAAGGCTCAGAGACCGATCATCTCAGATCTCTGTCTCTGGAGAGCAAATGTGAAGCTAGAAATCTGAGTGTAATCATAGACAGTGATCTAAATCTCAAGAGCGATATTAATCATCTCACAAGATCAGCCTTCTACCATCTAGAAAGAATAAATTCAAAACTAACAGGCTTTCTATCAAAATCAGACTCTGAGAAAATAATGCATTTATAACAAGCAGACTAAACTACTGTAATGGTAAATTCACCAGCATTTCAAAATCAGATGTGCAGCAACTACAGTTAATAAAAAATGTGGCTGCACTGCACATGTTCTAACCGGAACTAAAAAAGTATGACCACAAGATCACACCTGTTCTTAGATCTCTGAATTGGCTCGTCGTCAAAACTAGAATCGATTTTAAAACTCTGCTACTTGTATAGGAGAGAGTCGAGAGACTACAAGACCGCCGCCGCGGTACCGACTCATCAAAGATCCAGCAGATCAGATAAGCAAAGCCCATGACGTGTTGTCGCCATAGCGCCTGCAAGCAACAGTGATTAGACTTTTCAAGCTGAAGCCAACAAGCGCTCTACCATTAGGCTAATTTCAAGTTAAAGTGGTGTGAGAAGTGGTTCAACTTGACAACTAAGGACTCAGCTCTATTAACCTTGCATTACAGTGCTTAGCCTACATCTTTTGGGGATGAATCTAATGTGCTGGTGTTTCTGGTTGTTACATGCTACAAGGTGTAAAGGGGAATCTAACTCCATAAGGGAGTCAATACGTTTTGAGTATAAGGTATAAAGAAGTATAAAGAAAAGGACAACATAAGTTTAGTTAGGCCTACTCCTCCACGACTCCTCCAAATCACAGAGAACACAGATGAGATGAGTTATATTTTGAATGTGCACAAAGTTTTGAACATGAGCAGAAATCTTGCTCAAACACATCAGAAATAAGGGTGCTCCGATCAGGATTTTTGGGGCCGATCACCGATTGCTGGAAGACGTATCGGCCGATACCGATCACCAATCACGTTTATGAACTGAAAATTACGCCATTACGTAACAGTCACACATGTTTAGAGAATGTATCAGTAACTGATTGGCTTTCTGTCCTAGCTCAAAATCTAAAAAATGTCCTTTCAATCACTGCAGACATTTCTTCAGTACGCGCACACACACACACACACACACACACACCGTCACACATACACGGACCGACACACACACACACACACACACGGGGAAACAGCTGTTTGAGCGGCGCCGGAGCTGCTAGCTACACGACTCCGCTCTGCCTTAGCGTTAGCTAACTTTGAAAACTCCTCAAACTCCTTTCTGTGACTAACCTTCAAATGTCTGATGAGGTCGGTGGTGTTGAAATGTCTTTGGAGCTTTCCGCCTCGTGGTATTTCCTTGGCACACACGTTGCTAATCGTTAATGTATTGTCTTTTTCCCAGATAGCAATGAGAGGGTGGACCACCGGCGGTGCTCCAGAGGCAGTAGAAGCGTCAGAATGGCGTAATCGCAAACACGTTTGCCGGAGCACCACTGGCTTTTTAAAAGCGGTAGCCGCCTTCCTACCGCCTTCGTTCCACGGCCGGCCGCGGGCCAACTGCTGTTCTGCCACCGTTCAGACACCTTGTAGAACTGCCAGACTGCTGAATGTAGGGACGCCGCCATTTTAGCTCTGTGTAGAAAATGTTCTCACGAGTAGTGGGTCATCTGATCGGCCTATCTGATCAGCATTTATGGAGACCACCGATCAAACTATTTAAAGCCATTATCGGCCTATACCGATCGGTGACCGATCGATCGGAGCACCCTTAATCAGAAATATTACAGTCCAGGGGTTTATTAATTCATTAAAATGAATGAATGTATCATTGAGGTGAATAATTGTAATAGCTGATAGCTGAGTGATGAATCAGCATTTGAGATGACTTGGTGGGTTATTTAATAATTCAGCTTTATGTGGCAAATCTATTCTTGTTATAGTGCTATATTTCATTTAGCTTCACAGAACTATTTATTTTACACTATTATTTTTAGGTTAGCTTGTTTGTTTTGTGGATTTATTTCTATCTGAAAAAAAAACTGTATGCCCTACGTTAAGGGATGATGAAACCAGCCTTCTCTGCGACAATAAATCCTGATGGTCTCAGCCACAATCTTGAACCCAGCGTCCTGTGCCTATTCTCTCTGCACTTCACCCCAAC